>OX352198.1:2500000-3750000 GCA_947086425.1 Xanthorhoe spadicearia | reverse complement strand
ATGTGACAAATATTTACCGACAGTAAGCAAACCCAGAGATATATTAGGATCCACCGAAACGCTAAGCAGCTAAACTGACACTCTATCTAAATTATCATCTTATTTGAAATATCCTATAGGTATTTATAGAGAGACTCTTGTTAAATCTGATGAGTTATCGAGTGCCATCTAATAGTACCTATTAATAGCAAACATAACGTCGCGGTCGCCAACATGGTGGAATAGGTCCTTAATTACCCATGTTTCTCGGAAAGCATTATAATTGTGATTACACGAACTCTTATGTCGTCAGCGACACGTCAAAATATTACTCTTGCTTAATATCATAAAGCTTTGAACTTTGAACAAACCGACGAAGACCATTATCGCTTGCAATGATCTTGTAGTTTTCCGTATTTTTAATAAGACACATGATTTAATGATGTCTTTCTACAAGTCTTGTCTACGTTAATGTTAGAAGTACCTAGATCATTAATAAAAACGTTGAGTGGGTAATAAGAGCTTTAGATAATTATCTTTGTATGAATGAAGTAACCAGTACAAGAAAGGTGATGTAAACTATGTTGAAGGACCAAAACCAACGACGACGTGCCATTACTTACCTATTACTGCCCCCCTTAAATGTTACCGCTCAGGAAGACACTTAAATTTAATGAGTTAATCAAAGACGAAGAAAGCTTTTTATCTTTAAGCTTATTCTTTACAAATTTGAAGTAGGTACCTACCAACTTCTACAAACTGGCGAATCACATACCATAAAACTTTATAAAAACTACAAGCTGTACCATTTTAACAGCAAAATTGTACAAAATGTAGGTACTACGAGTAGAGTATAATCGTAGAGAATGACGCAATCTAGTGGACGCCAGTAGAATTGTTTCGTTTACAATGATTGCGCTCACAATGCCATAAAATAGGTAGGTACGACCGCAAAGTGGTCGACGTACAACTCAGTAATGCCGACAATTTTCTGCTTTGATATTTTGTATCTAAGCGCTCCTTGTGTTTCGTAAAAGTTTAATCTACGATTTATTGTAAGTACTTGAAATAAGAAAAACAAACAGATTTCTTCGAAGTAAATTACTAATTAATTATGACGTACAAATTACAATGTCTTTCTACCGTATCCGTTAGTGATATTATACTACAATTCATAACTACAGTAATTTTGTCTATAAAAAAGCAGCGTAAAATTTATGAGTCGTTAAAGTTAAATTGCAAATAAAATATTTATGTTTTAATTATATCACTGAGTAGATACATGACTCTAATTTTAAAACCTGTTTGTATAGTGTATACTTACTGAGTATACAAATTAATAATAATTTTATAAGTTTGTGCTTATTAACAAATCGTTTACATTTCTTCGAAGGTCGTTTTGAGTGTATCAGAATGAGTAAAAATTCAATAGAGGTAAGTACATACATAAGTACCTAATACCTGCAATTTGATGTAAGTATACCTGTTATTTGGTTTTCACAGAGTCACTCATACCTACTGTTGTTCATTATTTGTTCTGTTTCTTTTGTGTGCTTTGAAATCATTTTTAGGGATCTAGGTTATGATCTGTAAAACCACTCGAATGAAGCAAGGAACTCGAATTTCTTTTAAATAGTTATCAGACGGCTTAGGTAGTACTTGTCTATTATGTTTTAACATTATATTTTCTTACCAGGTACCTACACTGCATTATTACTCATTCTTTATTATTTACCCTCAAGTAACTTTAATTTTATCTGTGCTATAATAATCAAAAATTTCGTAGACCTTTAGCGCGCGTTGATGTCTTTTGTATGGAAAAGTTTATCGACAGTGTGAGCGAGCGTTTTTCTTAGCGTACCTATTTATTACCTACATAATTAATATATTTATTTGTTTGTAAGTACCTACCTACCTACTTACTGAAGAATATCTAGCTTAAAATTCCGATTTTTTTTTATAAAAAAGCAGTCCAAGAAATGAGTAAAAACTTAGATTACTGATGATAAATTGCATATGGCCCGTAGTATCGGTTGAAATGTTCTAAGCCACTCGCTACAAAATGCAGGTTTTCAAGGCAGGGGTAGGCTGAGGGCTGAACAAGATGGCTGACTATGGTTCAATGACCCTAATGACTCAGCGCTAAGGCTTGCTACGACGATTTTTACAGAACATAAAATTATTTTGTGTTTTTGTTACTTATTTGGATAAAACTGGTTTTGGGTAGAGTACCTACCAAAAGTATTAACTTAACGTAAGTAAATATTTATCGTAATCTCATACATGTACGAGTATACTGTGAGTATTTTTTATTTCTCTATAAACGATACTAATTAATTTATGTTGTAGTGTTGTTCCGAGGATAACTTTTGATAACTGTTTTCAGAATCTAAAATGAATATACCTACTTTTACCTATCCTACGTTCTATTGTGACTTTGTCAATTTATTTAAGTTAATCTAAAGATCTTAACATTTTATCACGTAAAAGTCTAAGTTAAAAACCCGTATGTAAAATTAAAAATTAAATAATCAACAAAGCCTAGAAGTTCGCCTTAGCAAGTAAGCCCCGGACACACGCTACGGCCAATTTACTACGAATCTGTACTCTCGTTATTACGTTCAGAGGCACGTAATAGTGCTGCGTTCACTCACCCTCCCCCTCTCCTCTCTGAACCTCCCCCCTGCCTCGGCTTGACGAATCAGCCTCTCGCCGTGACGAGAACCTCACGAACAAGGCTCTGTTGGCGACCGTTAATGAACGGCCGTCTACAGCATGGTTTGTAAACCTGCCTGAGTCTATAATATTTTGATAGCTAAACATGCGTGCTTTCACTGAATTTATGAAGTTCGATCGCGAAAAACAAGCTAACTCTTAAGCCGGTCACACACGCTACGGTGCACCTGTTTAAGGTCTACCAAAGAGAGAACCTGCGCAGGTCATCGGACAATACACCTGGTACACCTCTCCGATGAAGAAGTGATCTTAGGTTACGCTACGCGTGAGTTGAATAAATTCACAATAACTTTGTTCTCGCTATAAAATCAAGGTTCGAAAAGTTTTGGCGTAAAATCATCCGTTAGCTGACGACCGTCTAAAGCCTCAAGCGGACGCAACCATTACGCTCCATTGAATAATCTAATCTTCGGATTGTCTTTTCCCGGGTTGAGTAACTGGTTCTTTTTGTTGGAGTTTTAAAGTTAAGCTTTTTGAAGTTCTTGAGCCGTGAATAGTTTATTTTCTCACCTCGGATATTTTAGAGAGTCCTCAACACATAGTATTAGAAGTAGTTTTTACACGCAGCTGTGCTTGCTTAGTGTAAACTAAAATTTAATGACAAAGATCAAGTACTAACTGTAAAAATTCTAATAACAACATTTTTTTTATTTATTTGAACAGTGAGCAAAACAGTTTGAAATAATTTTTATGCGCCTGGTTTAACACAAGGCGAATCCAGGATCAGTACCGGGTTCTCGTAATTTTTGGAACTCATAATAAGAAAACTGGCTAAATCATTTCAGTTATTCGTAAGGTATTGGTAAGGTAAAGAAATCAGTGAACTCAATATCAATCAAATCATTTCGATGAGTTTGCTATAAGTAGCTAAATAAAAAGAATAGAAGAGAGGTATGCAGACACAACTGAAACTTGCTGCTTCGTCCATCAATTGTCAACTTCTCAGTATTTCATGAGGTATCGAAATCTTTAAGTACCTATCCCATCACGATTTGGCCATCGAAAGTGACTAAGGGCCTTTCCCAGCAAGGAACTGACATCACACATTCCGACACATTATGGACAATGTGATCGGTTTCGCTCCCATGATTCATTGCAACATCTAAAGAAACGTGAGGATTCTCTCAAACCGACTGTGATAAGACTTAGCGGTGTATCGTTTAGCAATGCTTTCAGAACAATCAGACATAATTAAATTCCTTAAAGTAAATTCAAATGAGCATGTGGCCAATTTTATTCACACAGTTTTAGGTCACCGAAAGCCTCCGTTATAGCCCATAACAATTTAAAATCCTGAGACCGTTAAAATGTAGGGACCTAACTTCCAACAATTACTTATTTTTTTCATTTTTAAGTTTCGCACGCCTCTCAAACTTCTTAAGAACCTCGGATTCATAATTATCTAAATTTCTAAAGACTTAGGAAAGCCACTACGTTCTAGGAAAGCAGGGCGCACCACAGGATATTATGTTGTGCGCAGGAAAAACTGGCGTTATTTCCATACGTTGAGAAACTTGTAAATAACTATATGCAAGGCGCAGCTGGGAAAGCAATTTGAGGCATCCTTCGTCACCACATTGAATAGGTGCTTACGTGTTTTTATCGAACGAGATTGAGGCGATTTCCTTATGCTGTAGTAATTTGTTCAGCAATATAATTTAAAACGGGAAACTTATAGTAAAATCTCAGCCTCTACTCTACACAAACTGTTTTACATTGTATTTCGATTAGTTTGCATCGGGTAAAATAAGTAAGTACCTACTTATAAAATGGGAACTAAATATCGTCTTGTAAATTCAACCATATTCCTATTTTTTAAATAAGGAGTAGAAGATTCAAAAACACACACAATGGTCAAATTTGAAGAAGAATAGGAACGAGTAATACTAATTTTTAACATAGTTTCCTGTGAATGACTTAAAATACTGAAAACGTAGGAACCTTGAGAATAGCTTTTAATCTTTCGTTTCAGATGAGTACAGGGCAAGTAGGTATACTTATAAAAAACTAACAACGAATAACAACAATATTTTTACAACTACCTAAACATTAAAGGATCCTTCTGTTTCTTGAACAGGTGAGCAAGTCAGTGCCCCTAACAGTTTAGCATCCGTCGAGATACACTAGAAACAGTTAGTTCATGTGGAGATATCCGGAGGAAATTATACCTCAATACAGGAAGCTCAATCAATCTTGTGGAATGACTTGAATGATACTGCCTTGTTGGGTTCAAAAGTTTCATTTAGGTAATTCTTATGCTGCGTACTCACTTCAGTTACTTTTTGTAAACGTTTTCAAGTGTTACTGAGCTACATTCGTTCAAAATTAACACAACCGTTCAATGCATAATTAATAGGTACTTACTTAATGTTGGCGTTCACACGGAGTTGGTCCTTAGGTATAAGTTGGGATGTGGATGCATCATGATGATCTTTAGCGAGCGCTCGGTCGTCGATTTTATCAAATTTCTATTACAGGTAGCTGAATTAGTAATTACTTATTAGTGGAGATTCAGATGTCGTCAATACTGAAAATGAACTAATTTGACAGCACTAAAATTGATTCCTTTTTAGTTTCGGCGACGACCATACCTAATTTCTACTCTATGTTGCTCATATTAATTGGTTAGTTGTGCTCCCAGGGAATCTAACTTACTATTATAATTATAAATTACTATGTAATTTAAAATGCAATTACTTTTATAATCAAAATGCATTTTACTCATCGTAAATGAAGTAGCTACCTACCTAACAAATAATTAAATGCAAGGGGAACTACTGCGGGCGCGATCGATACAGTGTTATAACGGTTGTGCTAACGAAGGAAGCTATAGGTTTGGTCAGCTACAAGAACTGAAGATTTATTTGAGAAAATAAAATAAAACTTTTTTTCACGACTGCAATTCGGTCTGAACGTTAGGTTATTAATTAAGTAGGTACCTAAATAAAGGTTGGAAAAAATTTGCAATAAATAGGTAAGTAGATACTTACCCGTTTGCTTAATTTATATTTCAATCAAAAGATAATAATTTAAATAAGGTACCTGCGGCAAATAAGGGCCACTTAATTTCAATTCAAAATATTTTCAAAATCAGACGGATATGAATGAAAAACAGGACATTTTAAGAATGTTTACTTCATAAGCAGTCTGAAAAAGTATGATTTATTTGGTTTTAATTGAAATTTATCATCAATATTGAGGTTTTTCAAAACCCTTCCTTTGGTCCTTATTAGCCGACGGTAGTTTAATATGGGCCACTTAACAAAAACATTCATTTTGTCTTTTATCATTGTAAACTCTAGCTATACTATCTCTCGCAGACTTTTAGATTGATTTTCTAGTGAGTTACGCTTGACGATTTATTTAAATCACGGAAAAAAACAGTGATGGCCCTTATTAAACTAATGAAACGAAAAGTTTGAAAAAAAAGCATTAATTGACTAAATTTGTTCAAAATTATCATATTCTTGAAAAAGTTATTAGTTTCACTACATAAAACTCAAAAAAAAAATCAAAAATAGCATAATATTTTCTTGAAAATTTTCTTGAATTGGTGGCTCTAATTAAACTTATGAAAGTTTACGTTTTGGAACTTTGCTCTATTATGTTTCCTCCAAGTTTCTAGGAGTCCTGTGAAGTATTATGTACTTATATTGGGCATACTCACTCAAACGCAAGATATACCTAATCTTTTGTGTTGTGTGTGTGTGAATGTGTGAAGTATGTGTGAAGGCCGGTTTCGATCCCACAAGCTTCAGAACTAAAGTCAAAGTAACAAAAAAAAATTCTTTTCGTTCTTATTGTTCTTTTTGTTTTTTTTGTTCTTTTTGTTCATTTTGTTCATTTTGTTCATTTTGTTCATTTTGTTCATTTTGTTCTTTTTGTTCATTTTGTTCATTTTGTTCATTTTGTTCTTTTTGTTCATTTTGTTCATTTTGTTCTTTTTGTTCTTTTTGTTCTTTTTGTTCTTTTTGTTCTTTTTGTTCTTTTTGTTCTTTTTGTTCTTTTTGTTCTTTTTGTTCTTTTTGTTCTTTTTGTTCTTTTGTTCTTTTTGTTCTTTTTGTTCTTTTTGTTCTTTTTGTTCTTTTTGTTCTTTTTGTTCTTTTTGTTCTTTTTGTTCTTTTTGTTCTTCTTGTTCTTCTTGTTCTTCTTGTTCTTCTTGTTCTTCTTGTTCTTCTTGTTCTTCTTGTTCTTTTTGTTCTTTTTGTTCTTTTTGTTCATCAGTCGTCAGTCGTCAGTCGTTAGTCACCAGTCACCTTGCCCTTTGCATCTGTTTTTGTGTACCAGTATTGCTAATAACCAGTCTTTGTCCTTCATTATTATCAATCGCTTCTAACTGAAATAGCAAAAAAAAGAAAGAAAATACATTCATATTTTAACCTCAGAACACGTATACACAATAAAAACAGATATAATAGAACACGACTTCGAAAGAAGACCTGAAAGCCTTGTAATTGACGGCCCTTACTACCCGCCTTGGGGGTGGCCCTTATTAGCCGCCTGCGTCAAGTTCGACAAAATTCACTGTAAAATCATGAAAAATTTATATTTATATTTAAACTTAACTTAATCAGGAAACATGATAAATTTATGTTATATTAATAACAGCAGATTAAAAAAAAAAAGTCTATGGTACTCACAATTAATCAGTTTTCGTGGAGATTTTTTTCTAGTAGAGCGATTTTTACAAACATCGTTTAAATAAATGTGTCTACTGACATGAAGGCGAATAGGAAGGCGATACCACCGCGGATATTAGCCTTCCTAATGGTCCTCTATAATGTAGGCTTGGTTTGAGTCTAATAATAATATTGGAAGTATGTTAAAATAGAAGTGGCCCTTATTACCCGCCGGCCCATATTTGACGCACCTACCCTAGAATTTAAATCAATATTTTTCTTGTATTCTTAGGCAAACAGAGCCAAGGAAGGTAGAATGTCAGGTCATGTTTAGACCGCGTGGGCGCCAAAAAAGTGCGCCACAGATCCGGGTCACGTGTGTGGCCCTCGCACGAGTTTCGCGCCAAAATAACGGCTGCATAAACCAAAATACCTAGATGATTTAGGGATAAAATAAATCATTTTGAAATAAGAAAAACATTTTGAGGCTTCTCGTCTCAAGCTCAAAGAATCCGTGGCTCTTCGCATTTTGTTACACTTAATTAGAAAATGATTGGTTCCGGGTGTTTTTGATTAGATTCCGGCTGAAGCACGCAGGGGCCGGCGTGACTCGACGGATTCCTGAAGCTACCAACTGGATAGATGCCACTTCAAACGAGGTTTTATTATTTCCTCAACTCTTGAGGTGAGTTACTAGTCTGAGACAACTTCACTCTGCTTCCTCTTAATATTAGTCTAACGCGCCACCCCTTCACCTCGAGCCAGTATCAACATGACAAGTCTACGTTCAGCATCAAAAGATAAATTGAATTTTTATGGATTTTCTAATGAGAGACAGCGCGATAGACACGTTAAACGTCACATAAATACATGTTTTTTTTTTATTTCAACAAAAGAAGACAGTAATAAAAACGGAATATTGTAAGAAAATTGAATAAATATTGAAGGCTAATTTATTGACGGAATTAGGAGGTTCGTTGATAGGTAAGTAGGTATATGATGTAGTACCATCACCAAAAAGAAAGCTTATCCTTAACGACTCAAATATGATCTAATGAAATTGACTTTAAATACTTAAGAGCAAGTCTTTTAACAGCAAAGGAAATGCTACATTTAAATCGACAATATAAACGTTATTATGAGCTTCGCTCGTAAGCATTATTGTAAGATTGTCGATAAAGCCGTTTGGACCTATGGTAATGCCGATTGTAGAGCTGTGCTGTGGCGCAGAGGATAAGTATTAGACAAGCGACCAGCGAAGCTCTTGAGGGAAATTGGAACTCAACAAATGTGTTAAATTTTTTTCAGCTTTTTTCATTAGGTAAGTATATGAGTCAGCGTACATACATTTCACAAGTGCAAAAGTTAGATATAAGCTTTCAGTCTTTCTTAATGCCATGAAAATACCCTGTAATTTGGCAACAAATCTATGATCATATTATTACGATTTAAGTACCTTACCGGCACTACCACCACACTGCAATATCTATACATTTCAGTAAGCTCATCAAAAATATTTATAGGTAGATAATAGTCGCCATCATCTATTAAGTGTGACCTTGGCCTAAACTAGCCTTGAATAACATTCGACAAATCTTAGGTCGATATTAGTGGCAACTGGCATAAGAACGAACCGTTTCTTATAACGCCTACGCATTGAAAGACGCTTGTCTATGTGCCCTGGCGAGTGCCCAACACAAAACCGGTTCCTTCGTGCCCCACGTGCAGATACCATCGTTCGTCTTCGTCTATTTTACCTTGTATTTACCAACCATTCCACACAGACCCTTCTACCCTTTACAACTCCATTTAGCTGCCGATAACTCAGAAAGAAACTAAAAAGCTTGGTAGCTCTACTTTTGTTGGTTAAGCTCTCGGATATTGCGTTAAACAAATCCTGTAAGTGAAACAAATAAATCATTGTACTGTTTTAAACTTTTAACCCCCCCTAAGACATTGAAAGTCGTCATAAACCAAAAACACATGAAGTAATGAGAATTTTAGCTTAAAGTTTTTTTACCGACTCTGCAGTGGTATGGTAGGTGCATGTGAGCTTAACAGTCCTAAAGTCATGTCATTACATTTTATATATAGACCGTTAATAAGAACTGGATTTTTAAAAGTTACTTGGCAACATGCAAAAATGTTCGTTGAAGTACCTACAGAATAAATAATAACTGCTAAGTCAACGTTTTCGAAAAAAGCGACCGTAATGAAACGTGAGGTTATCGTAAAAGGAAACAACAAATATGCAACAATAGTAGATTGCTATACAAGGGGGCAAAGGCACTTTTTCTATGCACGAGATGGTTTATCGCGCGAGCGTCAGCGAGTGCGATAATAGTTCGAGTGCATAGAAAAGCCTTTTCCCCGAGGTAAGCACTCTGCTTTTCATTACGAATATAAGGAAATTACCAAAAAAATAGATGAAAATTTAAATTTCACACACGAAAATTAGCTATCTCGCTTTTTTTTTTTAAATCGACTAGTTTAATATTGACTAAAAGCAGCTAACGATGGCATGGCATAGCTGCGTTCCAGATTTAAAAAAAAATACTGACTGGTAGAATGGCTATAACAGTAGTAGGCATTCTACCAGTAGTTTTTTTTTGATGATGAAAAAATTTAAATAAATAAAATAAAATAAATAAATATAATATAATTAGTGCTAGAAAAGCACAAATTCGTGCAAGAGAGACATAATATCTAGCATCTGATTGAGTTAGAAGAACTTGAACACTTAGCATGCATCGACATGCCACAAAAGAAATGTCAAAAATGAAGTTGACATTTGACAGTTATTTACTTTCCTGCCCTAGGGCAGGAAAGTACTTGTTTTCCCTAGGGACAGAAAATGCTACTTTGAACCCTATAATCAGGCAACTTCGTGCGTACTTTCCGTGTATGAGTAATGAAAACTCTTTTAAATTCGAGTAAATAAAGTAAGTCAAAGGTAATGTGGTTTCATAATCGAATCTTTATGAAAAGAAAACCCAAGAAAACCGTTGTTTATTTACCTACCTAAGTAGGTATAGTCGACAAAGAAATTGGTTTACCACTTTTGATGACATCTCCCAGTAACATCATTATTCGCTGGATTACTGAATGACAGATTCTGACGTAGCAGGTCAATCTGTCAAGCGAAAATAGCCCTTGGTGAACCAATGTGGTAAACCAATTTCTTTGTCGACTACACCTACCTACATTTTGAGGAAAATAATCGCTCTATTTTAGCTTGCCTGGCTGTTATTTTATGAGAAACAGACTGCATAGCATAAATCAGTAGTATCAGTCAATAGTTATTTGTTGGCTGAAATATTATAAAAGTAAGATGGCGGCTTACATTTTCTAGAAACCGGTAACGTTGCAGGCAGGTTTATCTGATCATTATAGTTAGACATTCAAAAGGAATTTGATTGTTCGGTTAAATAAAAGGGGACGATGCATGAATATCAAAAAGGCGGTCCTAGTTGCCGCGCTGGCCTAGTGATTAATAGATTTGCATCTGGCATAATAACACGGGTTCTGGAATGAAATGTGACGGGACGGACTGGGTCTGGGTGGGACGCGCTCGATACGTACTTAGTAGGTTTGTTGTTTAGTCAGATGATGATGATGATAGATAATCAACGCTGAAAAAAAGCTGCCACACCTTCAATATTTTCGATTTTACTGTGTTATAATATCGAATCGCAATTATCACTATGGCATGGTCGAACCAACGCTTTGCCGCTCCACCAGAGCATCGCAGTATTATTTACAAGCCCTTAGCCCTAACAAGAATATTCTTCCAGCAAACCCTCATAAGAGAACTGAATTACCATCACAGGATTGTTATTAGTCAAGTTGGCAATAGTGACCAACCTGTCATTCAGCCGGTAAAAGTATCTATTGGCAGTACAAACGGATTCAGAAATTTTTAAAACAAACTTCAAAAATTGGCGTAACATATAGCTTCAAGCTTCGTTTCGAGTTGTTGAGGACAAACCATGTTTGCACGAGCGTATTTCCCAGAGGTATGCGTCACACTACTTCATTATTTTACCATTTGTATTGTAAGTATGTACTTACTGTAATAATTAGTACCTACCTTAGTAAATTTTACTTTTAGATATTCGAAGTTTTATAATAGTGGCTTGAGCTATAATTTTATGTTCTGTGTTGTTATGTGCTTATTTTGGGCACACAAAGTGGAAAACATTATAAAATAGAAGTACTTATCAGATGAGATTAGTACATACATAGAGACGCAATTGGAAAAATAACAACAGTTTAAAACAATAAAAACGAAAGGACAGGGTCCTTTAGTTTTTAAACAAACAAAATAAAGATAAAAAATATGTGACAATAAAATAAAATAAAACTAATTGCAAATGATGCTTGATTAGTTAACCATGAAATGGAGGTTTCTACTACAGGATTTCGACATCTTATCTATGTTTCATTCAAGTTGGTATGTCGTGGTAAATAATTAACGATGTGTACCTACCTATGTATTTGCGATACAAAAGCCGCGACCTATGAGAGTTGAGAGGTGATGCCGTGATAGAGCAGAATCAACACAAATCAGGGGATAATCAACGTTTAGGCAATAACACTGGCTGCTGCACTATGTATGATACGACCTGGGAAATATACAATGAATCTCCAAGTGAAGTTTCACTTGATTGTTGGCCACTGAACTTTTTTTTACGCTACTCTACATAAGCTACTTAAGTACGTACTTGTACAAAATAATAATAATTATTATTTGCAGAGGAATAAAAAACAAAACAATAAGATAAATAAGTGGCAGCGCTAGTTTCAGTCGTAGTTTTGCCTTATGTAGGTTGGAAAATAAATAAATATGTATGGACATTCCACACCACAGAACATAATACTCTAAAGAGTTCCACACAGAGTAAACGACTCTCAAGTTTCAGTAATAATAGTAGTTTGAGTCTCGCCAAGCTTTCATAACAAAATTAATGTCAAATAAAAGTGATTGAACACTAATTCAAAACGAACCAATCAAAACACGGGTTAAATTAATAAAGGAGCACGCGACACCCGCATCGGTCGGCACGTGGCGAATCTGCGGGTAGATTGGAAAAGTGTTATCATCCCTAATGTGGGGTAATGGAGTATTCATTACTATACCCCCATCGCTCTACATTCACACGAAACTGTACTTCTTTAGAAAACTGAGATAGGAAATTTTAAACTGAACAAAGAAAGGTACCTATAATCATCATCATTCCCCTGCCCTTGTCCCACACTAGGTGGGGGGTCGGCACAACATATTTTCTTCTTCCATTCATCTCTATCATTCGTCAATTCCGTATTCACTCCTCTCACATAATCATATCCTCTTTCACACAATCCATAAATAAATAAATATGTTTGGACATAATAAGGTACCTATAATAAGATGGGTAAAAACCAAAAGGTAGGTAGGTAGGTAAGAGCTTTGCAAATTTTGCTTTGAAATTGAAATGAAATGTTAAAACCATTTTTGTAGGCAAGTGGGTATTAACTTCAATCTTGGTGCAGACATACTCCATTATGTGGATAAGTTAGAGAATTGGCAGATTGTGACTTTTCTTGTCCAAGAGAAGAGATGGCAACAAACGCAGCTTTTCATAATCTATGGAAAGTTCACTAAAAATAACAAAGTTAATCTAGTTACTACCAATGTTACCATCAAGCTCTGAGGATTTAGCCAACCATCGAAGTCATCAAGTAATCTTTATAACATAGATCTTAAATAAAGTTAAAATACCTACATCATCAAATTGTATTCGACAGCATCAATTGATCGGCAAGTGTTGATTGTCGATGGTCATCGACCCCTTTGGCTTTCCTCGGTTCATTTCCAGCGACAACCGATTTGTTCTACTGTTCACTGTTGAACATTATAAGCACTTTTTACAGCTTTTAATAATTCGATTGTTCACTTCCTGAATAAAAGAATTGTGAAAATGAAACTAGTGAAAAAATTTAAGGAGGAGGAAATGGACTCTCTTTGGTTTAATTTAAAAACAATAAAAATTTACTAAGTAGGTACTCAAATAAGCAACTTTTTGAAGATATATGTAGGTAAGTACTTAGGTACAGAGCTTTGTTTCTTATTTTCACAAGCCCCATCAACAACGTGGATTTGATTTGGTATGTCTACCCATTTCCTAATTCCCGAATGGATTAGGAGAGCTTTCCAAAAAGTTTACAAAACAATAGAATGTCATTTTTCCCGCGCTCCATTCGTGGCGGGAAACGTCAAATTATGGATGCGTTCAGAAACGACGCGGCCGACCAGAACATGACGAATTACGAGCGCTCGAAAGCCAGTCCCGTAATTATTGTGGACAAGACAAGGCACTTTTTGCCTCTGACAAATAGTAAGAGCGTGGAATGAGACCGAGGAGCTTTGTGTCGCTGCTAATGACACTCGTGGATGAGCGAGCTCTAATATTACTATTTCTTTTGTGCAGAGCAGCAGTGGATGCGTTCTCATCTCGCCCGGGATGGTACAACGACCTCCCCTTATTTGTTACAATACTTGAGACATAATATGAATCGAATGAACGCCAGTGATGGGCTCAAATTTCCTTGGCCACCACAAGCCGGCTCTGCTGTCACGCGAGGCTCATTTTGATGGATATAAAATTATTTATGGGTGGTTAAAAAAATTTGAACAAGCATCTCTACAACTACAAATTACACAGGTTTTTTCAGGTCTTGTACCTACGTGCCGTCTCGGGTAGAGTCACAAATTTACAATATTTAGCGATAGAAATAATCTGATCAAGCAAATGCACGCTTCATCCGATAATTTGGAGATTTGATATTCCCGAAACCGTTTTTGAAGAAAAACTCTTGACACCTGGAAGAATTCGTTAATGACGATGCCTTTTCGCGGAATTTTGGCAAGTGCAATATGAGACGCCTCCTTGGTGGTCGCAGTGAGTAGCCTAACCTTCACCAACATGTTTAACGAATAATTTTTTAAACAATGATCTTGTCTTGACTCTAGTCATCCCAGACCGTCAGGATCGCTCGCATCCCCTCCGTAAAAAAAAACCTGTTTAATGTTGAACTGGTTGCTACGCAGATGGTTTCATAAAGACGATGGTCTCTTGTCTAGAGTCAATATTATTTAAGTATTTTAGGAACCTACTTAGTAGGTAGGTATATGTATACATTTTTGGCACTTAGTTACTGAAGAACCTACTTACCACATATTTTTTTATGAATTACCCGCATTTGAATAATCTATTGTGTCTATCATTTGTAGGATTTGTAGGACCAAAGGTAAAATGTAAACTAAGTAGTTGTGTAACAACTTTAAACACTGTTAAATACCTATTTATTTTTAGCATTTTATCTAAGCACCTAATAATCTCATTAATTCTAGTCAGATAAGAAACATGAAAAATTAGCACGAATATTTTGATTTCCGTATTCTTAGCAGTCGCGATCACAAGCAACGTAACGGTACGTAGGTATCTGCTAAAAGTTTTATAACACAGTCCGCTATGTCCGCAAACTAACTTATAAAGTTCAAGAGTCAAGCTTTAATCCTTGTGGTACAAGTATGTACCTACAACAGCCATAGGTCGGTATAGTATTATTTTATCTGCGGTAATACCGAATGAACCGTACGTATCCATAGACCTACTTGGTCAATGTTTTTCTTCCTAAGTTACTTACAGTTACAGCTCATAAAAGCCGTTTATGCAATAAATGATTAATGCCGAGCTTTCTGAACAACTCAATAAAACACCAATCGACTACAATGTAAACATGCAATAAGTAAGATAGAGTTATGGATAGGTTATCAAACCTGCTTTGTTGCTACCCGACACTTTAACGTTTTTATTTGTAGCGTATGCCGATGCCGAGGTAGGTAGGTACTTACCTAACACATTTTTTATACTGTAATAAGTATTTCGAGTCTGTATAAGAATATAAGAACCTGAGATGATTCAGATTTTATTTTTTGAAAACCTAACTAATGTCTTTAAGTGGTTTATAATGTAGGTATTAACTCTTCTTCATACTTACAACAAATAAGACGAATTTACTTTTTAGAAAAAAATCAGAAGTGGGATTTTGCTGCAGACAAAATATTGAGCATTTCCTACATTGTTATTATCTACTCTTTTCCATTTCCAAGAGTACTAATAGGGCCCATTCAAAGTCAGGTAGGTAGAACCCGTAGAAATTGGTTTATCAGGAACCGAAGCCCGGGGCTAACCACGACGCGAAAGTTGCTAAGACCAAAGCTAGGCTGGTTCTATTTATGCAAATACATAACTAGATAGATGTCTATTAAGGTATTATAGATAATTTAGGTATGTCTAATATTATTAATGGTTATCTTACTAGATTATTATTTAAAGTTTTTTAATAATCTTCTTTCTGAAATGCCCTGGTACCTACTATCTATGGTTTCCGTGATAAAATTTTCGATCTAACTAAACTGTACTAAGGTACTAATGAAAGAAAGAAAGAAAGAAAGAAAAATATGTTTATTTCGTAGGACCTCAAGGATCGCTCGAAAACGTACAGTCTTAAAAACTAGTTGACTCTATTGCCTGTTCCAAAACAATTCCCTACACACACACACACACAATGCCCGAATACTCCAACGATATAATTGAATATAGGCCGGTATGGTAGTAATTTGTTGACAGATTCGTATGGACAAATGCGTTTCAGTATTCAGGCGTAAATGAACTAACGCCAATTTACTTAAATTTCAAATAATTATGAATAACTTTATAAGATCAATAATGACCATCTAAATTGAAACAGCGATTAACAATGATGACTTCTTGCTTTCACAGGAACAAAAGCTTTACACTCTGCTAAACAAAATAGTTCATGCATTTGCGTACGCCATAATTACCGCAGCTATTGTTGTGTTTACAATGGCGGGTTATTTATTATTTCAATTTCACAATATGTTGTGGAAAACAATGTGTAATGTAACCTAACTGTAAGTATACAACAGTTACAGGCATGGTATCAATTTTGCTAATGGGTTTCTGCGAAAGGCTTTAAAACTTGCATGTTATAGAATGAAAGTTCCAAGTGGTTTATAACTGTGAAATTATTGGCATTTTAACTTTAGTGCCTTTGGAATCAAATGAGATATGGAGGCGATGATCAATAGGTACCTAACTATAGATAAAGAAAATAGGTAGATAAGTACCTATAAGTATAACCACATTTGAAAGTAGGCCGTATAATACGAAGTTAGTACCATGCAGCTAGATTTTCTAATACGGTTGGCTGGATGTAGTCTAAAGAACCGCGCACCGAATCGACCTTTATTTCGATTCCACAGTTCATCGATATCGGGTAGGTAGGTACCTAGGTAGGGACTGTGGTATTGTTCGCACAGAATAATAACAGTTGTGTTGTGAAACTGGAGAAAGCGACGCAGCACAATACGGCTAGATGCGCCCGATACGGCGAGAACTTTGAACTTTGCTCCCCCCTAGTACCGCTTGCCGATATGTTCCTGGCTTTACTGTATTTGTGAGTTTTCATTACCGTAGCTCGCTGGACGTTCCTTAGCAAGATAATATAAATCGTTGAAGCCTAGCGATTATGTAGGTAGTACAATTTGGATGGGTAATGCAAATGGCTTTGACATCCTGAGTGTTTCCGTGCTTAAGACGATTCTTCCATTGCGCAGGCTAAATGCAATCACTTTGTAACTTTACATTTAGCTCAGAACTTAAAATCTAATAGGTTTTATATCGGACAATACAATCGAACTAAAAAGTAACACTAACCTATGGACTCCATTAGACAACCAACAATCATTTTTATTTTCGGCCTCCATACTATGGAGGCCGAAAATAAAAACGATTGTTACTTATTCCACCATCGAGCAGCACCATCCATCGGGGTGAACGACTGACGCGGCAACCGCAACATTATCGCTCAACCACAGAGTACCGGCTTGTAGTAGGCAAGGCAGGCCATACTATACGGTGCGGCATCGCATTGATTTTTGATAACTTGCTACACGACGCAAGCCTCCACGTTGGGTGGAGGAATCGCATTGGTTTTGATTAAGAAGCGCTGGTGGCAAAACGTTCTTGGTAGAGTCGAAGTTAAGCAACGTTTTGAGCGATCACACCTTGGATGGGTGACCGCAAGTGGCATTATCAGCTGAGCGCTTTTGTGCTCGTTAAATTGTCGGTAGGAATCGGCTTTTAAAGTCGGTAAGTCATGACAGAGGCCTTTTAGGCGGCTTAAAAGCTCCATCACCAGAGTCTGCCACTTGCTCGTACGAACGAACGATTGATTCTGACACTTCAAGCAAAGCAACACGAATCAACGAACGAAAAAGGTAAGACCACACGTAGCGGTGCGGCATCAGATTGTATTCGGCACTTCAGCTGCGAGTGATGTAAATGATTTTAATTTTCGAGCCAAGTCATGTGATATAGTATGTAATAGAATAATTTTTACAGCGATGCAGTGAATACTGGTTTGATATTTCAAGGGACCCACAAACAACTAGATTATTAGAAGTTACAATAAAATGCCTAAATGCTGTGCAATATTTAATTGACTAACAAATTCATTATAATTCCAAATTGACAAACATTTACATTTGGTTAAGTATATTTGTACATAACATAAGTTCTAGTAGATACACAGATAAATAGACATACAGACGATTACTTATGGCGGTAATATTTCATATGTGTGTAGGGAGGCTAAGAAAAGTATCCACCAATAGTAGGTATTACTTCATTTTACTAGTCTCGTTCAGAAGCTCTGTTATTGGTGGATATATCGTATATTGATCATCTTCTATTGGAGACGCTGGTATAGTTTAGGTCTTTGATATGAACCGTAATATTATTTTAGGTATTGAACAACATGCAAACAAAAGGTAACGTGAAAAATACCCGGTCATATAATTTATAAAATTGAACAACATCTTCAGCTTTCGAAATATTTACCATTGACTGTCGTTTAGTGAAATTCTGGTCATAGGCTACATACCTACACTAATCTTGCACGTTGACAAGCCAAGGTATGGTGAATATATTTTTAATTCTTATTTTTAAGATATTGCATAGCTTCTACCGCGGGCCTTGGCGTGGAGACAGAATCCAGAAATTCCGTAACAAAAAAACCTGACCGCTGTCACTTTAGTTCAGCACCTCGCCTCTAGGTGGCATGCAATAGCTTTACCGCGGCAGTCCCCGAGTGCCACACGTCTTTTTAACTTATGTACACGTTTCGGCAGTTTTATTTTTTGAATTACGAGTACATGATTACTAACTGAATTTAATTATTACAGAATATACAGAAAAACATTTTGTTACAGCATTTGTTATACTATTACTTATTCATATACAAAATTGTGATTATTTCAACGTAGGTTCTACAACTACATAGTATTATTTTATCTGTGGTACTACTCAAATTTATGTAGCGCATTCCTTCTTAAGCAATCGTGTAGGTATTGATTTGAAAAGTTATGAGATATTTAGGTCAAAAATAGAAAAAAAATTACTTATATCTAAAATAATTATAACTAAACAATGCAATTATTAAATAAACACTCATACTTACAAAAATTAATAAATTAAAATAAGTAACAAAAGCCTGGAATGTTAAAACAGCACAGAGATTACATAACAGGAACTTTACAATACACAATTGATATACTCTACTTACCTAACATAAGACAAGCTTTACAAGAAATTAATATAGGCTATAATAACAGGTTTACATTGGTCGATTTTAGCAAATCAAGACATTTCCAGATCTGTGATTGGTCGAACTCGCCATGACTCGCCACTTCTATCGCCAAAAATCCATGCTAAATGTTCTCTATACTTCATTTATTGAAACGAGCTAATAGGAAGATAAAATAAACTCACGTGATTGGTCGTTGAAAATAATATTCTATCTCGTGATTGGCTAGATTGTCAAATCAATTGTCAATTATCAAATCTAGCCAATACGAGAATGAACAGTTATTTTAGACGACCAATAACGTGCGTTTATTTACGTTCTTATTAGCTCGTTTCAAGAAATGAAGTATAGTTCAAATATAACAGCAACAAAAATAGAAACGTAGTTTTAAACTTTTATAAAGGTTTTTTTTTAATTGTCAGTTTTTTATATCGACTGTGAAGGAATTTTGGACTCTGTATGTCTCTCTGTTTTATTTACATTTTTATTGTAAGTTTTATTGTAATAATTAATTTTGTTATTAATTAAATTATGACTATTGGTGTTTCATTATGCACCTTATACACTTACATATTAATAAGACAAAATTATTACCTACTTAATTTGAAAATACTTAATTAGAGTTACAGTAGTTTTTCTTTTTAAGTCATATTTTTGCTTCTTAAGGCGGTTAAAGCTTCATAAGTTCAGCATAGCATTATCATAATAATAATATTTTTTATAAAATAACAAAAAACTTAAAGAAAAGAAGAATAAGTTTAGATTCAATTTAATTAGCTACTTTCTAACATAAAGTTTGTTTACTTTTCTTGATAAGTTAAATAAATGCTATTTCACTTATTAAGAAAGTTTTCTTATTAAAAGTGCACATAGATTAAAAAATATTGTGTACATTTTGACAACTATCAATGAAGTGTTTGAACTAAACAGATAAACAAACGAAATCTTACTATAATGTTTTACTTTAAAAAATATTCTTGTAGATTGTGTGTTAACATTTAATTATGCATTTCCTCATTCATTGTTCTACCCTGGATGTTATTTAAATAACGGCCACCATACATTTATACAATCAATTACACATTCATACAAACTAAGCTTAAATTGTAGTAAGTAGATCCAAGTTTCATAGTTAGGATAAAAATAATATGCAATGATTGGCATCTTTAAAACAAGTATGATAGTGGTCACACTTATACACACAGCAATACGCTAAGTAAGTAGTGGCCATTTTTGTCACTGACAAATTTATTTTAATGTGTCTCTCTTATGTGTAATTTGTATTTGTAATTTGACAAAATAAATATTTTTCTATTTCTTTCTCTTTCTTTCTTATTTTGTTACGCGACCTGTTAAGCGCGAAATTGAATGTGAAATTGGTTAAATAACTTGATTTAATACTTCTTGAAGCTTAACTGTGTTGTCATGGTATTTACCCAGTTTTTTAAATTATTATTTGTGTTATTAGAGGCCGTAGCGTCCCACCGCAGAATGTACACTTAAATTTATGAATGACTTTAGGGTGGGTAGGGTAAGTTTTATTAGATTTACGTAAAAGAACGCAAAGGGTAAAACCTGCGCAGTAGTCGACTTTTAGGAATCTTAGGTCCGATCGGTGAAGGAGTAACGCGGCGCACTTCATACCATTGATTTAGCGCGTGCTATTGGTTCGTCAGCGAGTGAACTCATGCGCAAAAATACTCCTACCACTTCCCATAGCGTTCTTTTTACGTGACGCTCATCAACTGATGTGTAGTGTTGTGATATTGATTTGTTTATACATTACGTTATACAGAATCCGTCTTCTCAGGTCCATAGTACTGATTGGCGACGTCGTACAACTCTCGTCTGAGTTGTTGAGCCTGAGATCGAAACTGTTGCTCTCTCTCTCTAATAGTTCTGTACTGCTCTTCGCGTTCCTCTGTGTCTTGCTTGATCAACCAGCGTAGGTAGAGCTCTGAAATAGGCAACAAGATGAAGACTGTTAATTATCCGAATTGTGCTAATTTATGTTCCTAATTTACAAATCAAATATTGCTATTGTTATAAACGGGTGGGCGGTTAATTGTGCCGCTGAGTATAGTATAAATATAATTGGTTTTATTTTACCTTCCCATATAACAAAGGTCATGGGTGCAACAGAGGGCCATATAACAGTCGGCGTGGGCTCGTAAAGCGGGTTGATGTGCGAACTCAGCTCGTCCGGCTGATTGATCCATGACCAGACACTGGTTGTTTGTGTGTAAACGCCGCGGGATTCGCGTTCATGCTCGTTATCACAAAGGAATGTACCTGGGAAAAAAACACAGTACAAAATACAGAACAAAATAGACTTGTTGCACTCGGGGACTGCCGCGGTAAAGCTATTGCATGACACCTCGAGGCGAGTTGCTGAACTAAAGAGACAAGCGTTAGGTTATTTTCGTTACGGAATTTCTGGATTCGGTCTCCACGCTCTAGGCCCGCGATAGAAGCTATGCAATAGCTTAAAAACAGATTTTTTAGTTTTGGCTGATAAGTGGGATTAAGCCGACGATCGCAAATTCCGCACTGCACAGCATAGTTTAAAAAAAAGCTATACTTTTCCTCTGGCAAGGGTTTCCCCTGCAAGACAGCTCGCTTGAAGTGGGATTGATCAGGCTATGTAAGGCGCTAAGCGAGCTAGCTTTCTAATAATGCATTACAGGAATCAATTTTAAAGTATCCTACACATTAATTCTAGTATGTACCAAAGATTAGACGATTTTCAATTTGGCGAGCTAATGAAGCAGGTTACTTTTCAGAGCTTACACACTGTACAGTGTACACCTCCTGTAACCGCCTGAGGGAACCGTGAAAAGTTTTTGTAGAACAACACTACATTTTACCTATGTGTGGTGTGTGTTTACACACACAACACCTGTGTGTGTATTTATTATACTATATCTGGGTGTTCACGTGGATAAGAATAAATTTCCATTATTTATTTCGCGTTTGTCTGTTTCTCTATATAATTATACTAAACTTACCAAACTGACTGGCATACGAATGCTCGAACAGTAGTATCAAGAAGGCCTGTCTGTATTGGAAACTGCAAGGGAATTGCTCTAGAAACTGCCTCACGCAGTCCAAGAAGAGAAGGAAAGTCGGGGCGGAGCGCGCAGCGGACGAATAAGGACCGCATCTATTTCGCGTGCCGAATGGATGGCCGGCTTGTAACCATTCGCGTTCTATTAGAGCTTGAAGGCTGAAAAAATTATATTGAAATAAAAAAACGTATTTAATACCAACATTTGTAATGAAAAAAGCAGAGCAACATTAACTTAGATTGGAACAGATTCTAACCTAATATTTTTCAATTCCCTATAAAAAATTATTCACGAATACGAATAATGGTAAATATCAAGTTTTAAGAGAATATAGTTTTAAAAACTACAGTAATTGGCGACAAACATAAATAAATATGTAGCTATAAATAGCTGCAAGCCAAAATCAGTTAGGAAGTCGTGTAATAACAAGTATCATAGAAATGTCTCACCCTCTTATAGTTCTGCAGTCTGGGTTAAGTATTATCTGCACTAGAGAGCAAACGAGTAGAGTCGCGTCTTCGCCTCTCGTTCCATGTAACAACACTGGTTCTGCTCTCTAAAAATATCATAACACCTTAGTAAAAAAATCTGGGAATTTTGATAGGACCTTAAATAGTTTTTGTATCTCAATTTCTTTAGTATGACATTTTTGTACAGCGAGCACGCAAAAAGCTTTAATATGACGAATACTGAAAACATACGTCCTTATAAATTTTTTTTATCTGATCTATGTCTCGAACTATGTCATATGTTCTCAGATTTAAATTGATCGCTATTTACTACTTTTTTTTAAGTAACTTACCTGATGTATGTGCTGTGCGACTATACAGGCAGTATGTAGCGAGTTCCTAACATTCTCCGGCCAATTGCACGATTCTAGCTTTGATATCCATTTGTCACTTGATATCTCTCGGTCGTTGCACGCTGAATATAAAAAAATGTTACACATGTTTTATTAATACATAGATAAATCAGATCAGCAAATAAGGTCAATTAAATTGGGAGCATGGTTTAGGTGCTGGGTACAAATATATCAGTACAGATTCTAACCCCATTATTCATAATGGACTAGTAAACTTACGTTAGCCAGAACGACTATTAAAACTGTTGCTATCTCTTTTCATTGACATAAGAGTAACAAGGAAGAAAAACATTTCTAAACCCCTCTTAAAATTGACAAATCTTTCTAAATAATGGGCTTAAACTGATGTTTAGTCACTTTTAAAGATCTTTAGGGGTTTACTCAAGAGGCATGTCCATTTCCATTACATATTTGGCAAGTGCTGCATTCATCACTTGGAATCTCATCAAATAGAATATCAACAAAGTCTACCTCATGCAGCTGTAGATTTAATAATAAAAAAATGTTAAATAGAAAATACTACCTTCCATAAGTTTAGAATAGCTATCAAGCAGTTGCTGTTGATTGTCCACATCATCCATGGATCTATTGTAAATCTTCCATTGTGAGTAGTTGGAGCTAGATTCGGTTCCTCCACCTGAAATAAATATATTATTCAATAATTTAATAACTATCTACTAATGTGTTTTTAAAGAAAATATTTGGTTATTATAGTATTTTTAGATCTTTGGTTTTGGGTGATGTTTACGCTTGTTGTATTATATTTACTGTCGTAAATGAACAGGCCTTAATATAAAGTGGATATAATAAACGTCTACAAGGATCTTAGCTGACTAAGATTTGACTTCATATTTATATGATGATGTGATATTCCTACCTTTATTTTGCTGTTGTGATATAGAATTAGAGCTTCTAAGATCGTATATGACGCCTTTGGTACCGGCGGCGACTACCGTGTTCAATATCGCCTCGTCAGGTCTACATCGGCGGTGCTTTGGTCCATAGAGTGGCTGGCCTGCTCTCATTAGAACTGCCTAGAAGAAAACATAGAAAATAGCTTCTATTTAGTAGGAGTACTGAGATCACAAAGATTGAACAGCTAGGTGATTCTACTTCTGTTCTTATAAGACCAATTTCACTGAATGTATAAGTACCAATAAAGCCTATGAAAGTGACTGGCAATCAAAGGCAGTGGATCAGAATGACTGGAGTAATAGATTATACATCTAAAAGTAGTTACCCCATTATTATGCCTATACGATAGCACTGGAAACCGTCCACCTTGTCTG
Source organism: Xanthorhoe spadicearia (assembly GCA_947086425.1). Lineage (NCBI taxonomy): Eukaryota > Metazoa > Arthropoda > Insecta > Lepidoptera > Geometridae > Xanthorhoe > Xanthorhoe spadicearia. The sequence goes on along the minus strand of OX352198.1, from coordinate 3,725,732 downwards.
AACGTAGCAGCAGATGCCAATGTCTCATCGTCAACAGATTTTGGCACCACCACAGCCTTGCCGTAGCTGGCACAGACATTAAAACCCTGGTTCACGCGGGATACTCTCCATTCTTCTGTTGCTAAGACTTTAGTGTATTCACCCTCTATGCTGAAACAAAATGTGCAAAGAATTAATGTAATTGGATGGTATATTTGTAAGTTTTAGGGCCGACCCTGATAAAAACCAAAAGTTTTAGGTTTGTTTTGAGTAACATGCCCCGATCTAGAAGGGGCCTGCATGCACATGCCCCAGTATGTCAGGTATTTAGTCAAAAGCATAGTTGAGTGATTGAATGAGCAAAGTCTTTTAAAACCAGGAACCCTTAATAGAAGCAGAGATGGCAGCTTGTAATTAAATATGCCTAGAACCATTGAAGCACAAATTTGTTAATGCTAGACTTGCAGAAATATAACTGTTTTGAGACTAGGTGTGCAGAATGGTGATGTGATGATTTATCTAGAACTTCTAGTAAGTATCTTATAAGATGGTAAATTACCTGTATAATCCATAACCGTCTTCTACAATGGCATGCATGTGTCTATAAAAGAATGGATAGAACAAGCCTGGATCCTGTAAACCTGACAAATTCTCCAGTGTCTGTGCTACAAGGTTCAGCTCTGTTGAGTTGGCAATGTCAAGCTGGAATATCCGAAGGTCTTTGCACTTAAGGAATAGCGAACCACCTTGGGTGACACCACTACTTGGTTTATTTTCTTTCTTTTCAATACTATCTATATTTTTGTGCAGTAGCTGAAACATTTTTAGGGTGAAAAGTACAATTAAAATAACATAATATAGAATAATTATGTTACTTCTGCAGGGTTATCAGATTTGTACGATAGGGCTGTGTTATCTTAAAGGGCAGGAGGTTAATACTAACCCATAGTTCGTGTACTCCCTCTTTTCGAGAACTCAAAATTAAATGATGTCCAGTAATACAGACAGTCCCATCTACGTTGTCTTGATGTGGATATTTCAAGATAACTCCGTCTAGTTTATTTATTAGAATAAGCTCTATGAATTCCATTCTGCAGGGCTATCGATATCGGGGCAAATTAAATTATTATCATTTCACTAACAACTAAATATAGGAAAATTACAATTTATTTAATTTACTTGCTGCAGGTGTTTTTTACTTATTGGATAGTGGTGTATTGTCAAAGTGAGTGAGAGTGACTGACATAACATGACAATTGACATTAAAACTTTTGTCAATGACATATTCTTGATTGTTTTAAATGAGAATTAAAAAAACCAATTTTTATTAAGGCTATGGCAACACCATTTCATCTTGTCGCTATCTTCATGTCAGTCAGTTGCGCACCAAAGGGTTTCGAAGAGTGAGATATCACTACCTCACCCCCATAGACGAAACATATGTGTTTGAAAAGGATAGAGCAATTTCAAAGTTCGGTAAACGATCGGTCAATAAACGCGAGAAAGAGAGAGACAGCGCTCTCCTCCCTCGCTCGCTTCAACTTCCACAACCTACGCAGCGCGCGCCATCTGTCGTGGAATTAAATAGAAAATAAACTAGCGACTGCTTGCGATGGCGATTGTTGAATTTTCTAATTCATTGCTTTTATTTTCTTGTCACGAAACAATCACCAACTAAATCAAAAAGTTAGAAAAGTATTGCCAAGTTGTTATTAAAGTAAGTAACTTTGGTATTTTGGAGACGTGCTTTTGTCTGCGAAAATAAAACGTGTGGTGAGTCCGTTTAGTATTTTGTATGCTTATTGTATTGAAAGTAGGTAGGTAAGTGGTTGGTGCTGTTTGGCAGGCTGATTGAGCTTGGGTAATGACCGGTATTTTCAGGATTTTCATGTCTATTACTTGAAGTTAGAGTAGACACTCGCTCTTGTCACTGGGACCAAATTTTCTTACATCATTATAGGTCAGGCTATAAATATCAAGTATTGTTTTCTCACAGGTGATGGAGGAGAACTCTGATGTCCACATGGAGACGGACGTGTCGTCCACCACAGACGATGTTGTGGAAACCCAGGAGGTTACTGGGTCCAACGGACAGGTGGAAATGACCATAACAGTAGAGAAAGTGGATGAAGCTACTTCTAACATGGAAGATAGTAGCACTGCTAAGCCAGGCAGTAATGTTTCAAGTGGTTCAGCCATTGAGGATGGTTCCCCAGGCAAAGAGTCAGAATCCCAAACTCTAAATCAGAAGTCACCTAACAAAAGTAATGAAGTTTTAAACCAAACTCAAAAGTCACCTGACAAGACTGAATCCCCTCATAAGGTGACTAGCATCATTTCACCATTAAAAATATCAGCACAGACATCATCCACTGAAACAAATGCTGAGATTGCTGATTCTTCAACAAAAATGGACCCTCTGACATCATCTAGTACAGATAAAACTAAAGATCATGTTGATCCAACCCCTGGACCTATGATAAACATTAAACAAGCATTTCTTATTGTTAAAAAGTCTCCCAGCAAGGAAACAGGGATTGAACAAAGCCCCAACAAGGATGGGATTCAAAAACTAACATCTCTGATACTGAAATCACCGTCAAAGGAAACAACATGTGAAAAAAGTCCTGTAAAAATAACTGAGAAAGTAAATCAAGTTTCCAGCAACAGGTCCCCTACTATTAAGTCTCCGCCTGTCAAGTTGGTAAGAAAGCAACCTACTACTAAAGAATTTATGTTACATGACACCACCATCAAAGAAATCAAGTCAACAAAGTTGCACAGCACAACAAGCAAAGAAATGCAAGTGACAATACCCACTACAAGTAAAGACTTGCCTACTGTAGAAACTAAAGTCAATGGAGACTCAACTAGTCCTAAGCCCAGTCAAAGTGAAGAAACTCCAGAGGTACAGAGCCTGCCTTCTGTTGAAGTGCCAACAGATGTCACAGAAGAGGCATCAAATGATTCCCAACTCTCATCTACAGCATCTGAGAAAGAACACAAAAGCATTAGCCGAGAACTGAGGTCTCTGATTAACTCGGCAAAGGAATCTAAGATAATCAGTGAATGCACACAACTCACCAGCAAAACAAGAAAGTCTAGAACCAATTTAGATACAAGTCTCAATACATCAGTTGAAGTGGAAACGGTTCATGATGAGAGAAGAGACTCCCAAGCTAGTGATTCCGACAAACCACATTATAAAAGATCAATGAGGTCACAGAACCCGGAATTTGTAACAAAATGCAAGCAATTCTTAAGCTCTGTTACATCCAAGGTAATGAAAGACTCCGATGAGACTCAGGCTGAAAGTGAGCCGGAGAATAAACTTAAGCAAAAAGTTGAGCCTCGAATAGCACCCGCTAATTCCACAGAAAGCTCCCCTAAAAAGAAAAAAATTGAGGATACTGAAAGTGTAAGTATTTTAAGTATTATATTGAAAACTTTTTATGTATCTTACCAGTGTTCCTGTTTCTTTACTCTTTTGTTTTCAACAAAATGGCTGCCAATTCTGACATCTGTCTCTAGTATGTAATGGTAATCATTATGTTTTTTTCTCAGGTCGAGAACAAGTCCAATAAGCTCCGTTCTGATCCATATTGTTGGAGATGTCATTGGCAGTTGGAAGCTGAGCCAAATGAAAAGCAACCAAACCACCCTCCAATGCACTGTACTGTTTGTGTACGGTCATACCACTCTAAATGTATGACCGTAGTGGAAAGAAAGATTTCTCCGGATAAGAACTGGGTGTGCCCAGATTGCTTGCAAATTCTCCATGCTGAGAGTTCAGAGACTAGGTAAATATTTATAAAAATAATCGACATTGAGCATGAGCCTGTTCACGTTTTTTCACACTCACCTGCACTAAGTTATTCCTGTTTCTGTAACAAGTACAGTTTTTACTAGCTTATTCGCCTGCAGCTTCGACCCCGTGGTACCTAACTGGATAAAAAGTAGCATTTATGTTATTCCAGGTTATAAACTATGTATATTCCAAGTTTCAGCCAAATCTGTTAAATAGTTTTTGAGTGGAAGACAAACAAACATCCATACATGCATCCATACTTTACTTTTATCTGTTTTCTTTCTATCTTTAGCTGAGGTTTACATTACATGCGTTAATTACTAAGGCCTTGTTAAGTTTAACTGATGCTACTATCTTTATTTTTCCCCAGTAGGTCATCAATTGATATCTAAATTTATTATTGCTTTCTATATCTATACTTGCTTGTTTGTTTGACAGAGGTAATCTCCGAAACTACTGAACCGATTTCAAAAATTCTTTCACTGATGTGTAGAATGGACTGTCTGGATGGTTTAGGCTATATTTTATCTCGGTAGTTTCATTAGTACAACCGTGCGAAGCCGGGATGTAGACATGCTAGTCTTAAATATAGTATTCAATGTAGACATACCAACTGCTTCAATTAAATAATTTTAAGGACAAAATCCTACTTAATATTATAAATGTGAAAGTTTGTGAGAATGTTTGTTATTCTTTCACGCAAAAACGGCTGGACCGATTTGGTTGAAGTTTGGTATGTAGATAGGTGATACCCTGGATAAACACATAGGCTACTTTTTATCCCGATATTCCCGCGGGAACGGGACTTACCTACCTACGCGAGTGAAACCGCGGGGCGCAGCTAGTATAACATAAATATTATTTGTGATCTTCAAAGATATAATTTATCTGTTGATGTTGAGATATCCATAGATAATTTAAAATGATCTTTATATGGCTATCTGTGTACTGTTGTGTGGTCAAGTGCCATAAATGGTTCTATTTATATGTTTCTAAGAATATGCTATTATTTCCAGATCACAAGCTATGAAGAAGATATCACTAGGCATGCTTTGTGACCTTCTTAAATACGGATTGGAAAGGATGGAGGCGCTTAATGGGGTAAACAATTCATTCCATCTTATATTGTACAATTTCTTAGATATTTATGAACTGTACTTTGCCCTGGCTTTTCTGTAGGACAGCCAATCATTTACTTCAAATTATGATGAATCACGATTATTAGTTAAGTATACTCTTTTTTAATACTCCAACAAGGGCACCTGTGATTTGTTGATCATACAAGGTGCCTAACCAGTCAACTAACAAAATAAGTTTTTTAGAAAATGTAATTTTATAAGATACCAAATTCCTGCATTCTCGTGTACCTATTTCTGTTTATAAATAACTCTGAAGATACTCTTCATATCCTCACCAAATTTTAAAAGGACCACCTGGGTGTAGGTACCTAACCTGCCTATAAATAAATAGGTAATAATAAAGTATCATAATTGACGGAATTATCGATGAACCTCTTAAAAAATGCAGGTGTTTGCGACAACGGTAAGTAGGTAGGTACAGTAGAACATAGAACATCTGCCTTTTTTGACGTCTGTTAAAAAGAGATAGATCCGAAGTGAAATCATATCAATCAGAACTCATACCTATTAGATCCGAAGTGAAATCATATCAATCAGAACTCATATTGATATTCAGTGCAAATACAATGAAGCATTATGCTACCTAAGACCCTTCCCTTCGTTCGACGCAACTTTCACCGCGCAATACGTGCAGAATATCACGTACTAACTATCACCATATTCTGCAGCCGGGCGCGGCTCAGTGAAATGACCTTGCTTCTATACCTCGTATTATCAGCCGGCCCCAGACATCTCCCCTCTCTCTCGCACATTGCGATCAATAAGCGGTCGGATACGGGGCGTCACTCTCTGTCTCCCTCTTTCTAATAATAACTGCGTATTTACATGTGTGCGTTCTGCATAGTTCTTCCGCTTGTAATAGGCGGTAGGTTTGAATGCTTTTTCAGTTTGAGAATTGCATAGGTAGTAGGTATTCCATAATTTTTGACCCAAATTCACTTCAGTCAGTGCTAGGTAAGAAAAAAATCTGGCTCAACCGTTTCATCTTTCATTTATTAGTCGTGCAAACGAAATTGTCAATAATCACAATTTTGATGAAAATTGAAGTAGGTAGGTAGGTACCTACCTAATGTTAACACAAATTATTCCGATCTGTAATATTGTCTAAATTTCATTCTGCCGATACCACAAAGTAATTTGATAGGTCTAACTTTTTTATGTCTAGTTAGTCATTAGTGTGTCTGTTAGTACACATAGGAAAATTCTGAGCTCAACTAAATTGAACCTTGTTTTTAAACTATTTAGGGCCTAACCGATTTAGATACGTAATCCATGATTATCTCTATGGCATAAAATCTATTTTCATTGTTGTTTCACGTGGTTACTGAAAATAAGGCTAGCGCCACATTTGACCGAAATTCTGATCTTACGTCTCGCTGCAATGATCTATCAGTATTAGCGTTCCGCCGTCGAACATTATGCGACTAGTTCTTAAAATGTCATCGTAGTTAAACTACTTTAGAGATAATGGCGTGAAAGTGGAGATAAATTCATGTATCTAATCTACTTAATTTTTTAAATATGTATTGTAGTTGACCCAAGTTTAGTTTCAAATGAAAGAATAAATGAAGAAAAGAATAGGCTTTATAAGACTTATGGAAGAGGTAGTCCAAGAAAGAAATAGTGTAAGTTGAAATGAGTAAGAAAGTAGTCAATGTTGAAATGACGGCTAGTAGAAAGCAATGGAAGAGGGAAATTCGATTTGCCGACCCCACGTAATGTAGTATAAGGGCAGGAAGATGATGTATTAATTAGATCTAAATACTACTTATTATTCCTTTTTTCAGGTGGAGCCTTTCCTACAGCCAGTAGACCGTACAGAATTCCCCGACTATGATAAAATAGTCGTCCATCCAATGGACTTGTCGCAAATGCGTCAAAACATTACCGACGGTCACTACGGCAGCACCGAAGCGTTCATAGCCGACGCGCAATGGATACTACACAACAGTATTCTATTCAACGCATGTGAGCAGACCTTTAGTACGTTACTCTTTATATTATTGATCAATCATTCGCTGGCGCACTGGTAACACATTCATTCATTATCTAGATTAGTTATTCACTGTATCTATCATTTATAGTACGAAACATTTCTTCATTGTATTATAAGTAAATAACATCTAATCCTCAGGTCGAATTTAGTATCATGTATCAAGTCAACGATCCGATTCAAATCTTAAATCTTTCTTACATCAATCAATTTATTCATACTCTTATCAAATAACTGTTAAAGTATAGTGCTTTCAATCTAACATGTATATTCATTGTTACCGTTCATGCACAACATTCTTGTCGCTCTTGTGCGAATATTATTTTCATAGACAAATGTAAGTACCGTAGAGTGGAATTATCTCTATGCGAAAAGTATGCACTTGCGAACACCCATCTCTATAATCTTATTAAAATCACAGATTGTTTAGCAACAGTATAAAACGTTTGGTATTTCAAAATAGTAATTATTATGTTCGAAAAGAGGTAGATGTGTTATTGGCGCTTAAAAAGTGGCACCAAAAAACTAGGCTAATTAGTGGCCTTTAATACTGGTTGCGCAGCACGTTGACGTGTGTTTCCGTTAGAAAAGTATACGTTGGACAGTTCTTGACTTCGCATTTATACTGACATAATCTACCTATTTCTAATAGGATATCTTTGGTATTTAAAAACTAATATCACTTTGCTTTTTTTGCCCTACTAACTAAATCACAATGGCTTATTCGTGCGTTTTATACATAATGTGATGAGTCGGCAACTCGAAAGATACGGCTTATAATATTCCAAGCTACACACATGTATGAATCATGTGCAGATTACACTATGAAGCATTACTCTGAACAATTGAAGTCACAATTTTGGTACTCTGCAACAAGTGACCGTAAAGTCGATATCAGTTGTTTACAAGTTGTACGACACAAGTTGTATTTACAGGCTTTGTAGGCTATGCTGAACCGTATATATAGCTACGTTTCAGAGATGAGCGAGGATGCGTTGTGAGGAATGAGTTTATTTAGCCTCGAATAATGAAGCGAGTCTATTGGTTCTCGCAATATCCTCACTGAAAACGCAGCCTAAGGCTCACACGAGCTAGAGTTGAGTTGAGCTATGTTACACTGATTGGAGAAAAATAGAAAATATTGACTTTCCTTTTTTTTCTCCTATTGTTTAACATACACCAGCGCCCGCGACTCTACTTCCCCTCGACTCTTGATGGTGTCAGCGACGCGCCTAAGATACTATAAATAGATAAAAAAATAAAGCGCTTTAATTCTTCATTATGAGCAGTAGCGTAACAGTGATAAACTTTCAGCGCAATCGAAGCTGACGGCCGCTGCTCGAGCGCTAGTTCGCACGTGTCGCTCCGAGATGGCCGAGATCGAGACATGCCCGGAGTGCTACGCGGGCGCGCATTCTAGGAACCTCACATACTTTACCGAGGTCTGCTCCACGCCGCATATCATCCTCTGGGCGAAACTCAAAGGTAAGTACAGAACTAAGAACGTTCGTTCGTACGATCAAGGGGCTAACTTTGGTGACGGAGGTGTTAAGCCGCCTAAATCCGAAGTATTATTGAGTTTTCTGATATGAGAAAAGTAAAAACGTAACAGAAACAGGTTCTTGCACTATTATTTAGCCTAAGCTGATAGGTTACCGCATCCCGGAAGTATATCAAGGTTAAATTCACTTGATATTGTGGTGATAGGTCATCAGTTTGTCAAATATTTGTCAATTTATGAACTCGCTTCTTTTACCCAAAACGAAATCTCCCATTCAAATGATAAAAAGATAGGAAAGGTTACATTAACAATTAAATTTTCCCAGGATTCCCATACTGGCCAGCGAAAGCAGTGGCAGTGAACAACGGTATGGTGGACGTGCGGTTCTTCGGGCAGCATGACAAGTCCTGGGTGCCCGTGAGAGATTGCTACCTCTACTCGGAGAAGGATCCCAACACAACCAAACATAAGAAGCAAGAGTTAATACAGTGTAGGCAGGTACGACATTGAAAAAATATTGTTAAACTTTGTAAAGTTGTGGTACTTACTTAAGACTGCTGTTAAACCATAATTAATTACTTTTTTCAGGAAGCTGAAGTGCATATACGTAATATTTGCCGAAAGTATGGGAGCTTTGTGTACGCGCCGTTCAAAACCACTTTTGATCATGCTAAATTGACAGAGCAACTTAAAATGATGGTAAGGCCATTATTTTGTCTTATGACTGCAATGAATCATTGTGTTGTTGTTTTTGGTACCACAGATTTGGTTACTTAAAAATAAAAACAAATATGTAGCATAGTTGGAAAAATATATAAAACCTGCTTTAATTTCCTAGGAGAGAATTTTATTAAACTCTCGGGATGCCTTTCTAAAGATCCTCAAATTGATAGGACCATTTCGGGAGTATACCTACTCCTACCTACTCTATATATTCTACTAAACGAAAAAGTATTTTGGCTCAGCTAAGTTAATTACCTCCGAGAACTAAGTTTATTAGCTCCCAGAACTTATTTCCCTGGATGTTACAGATACCTTCGTTTGATGGCGAGATAAAGACTGGAACAGACAAGAAGGCGTCGCCCGTGGCTAAGGATAGCAGGAGATCTACATCCAAGAGTTCTAAAAGTTCTTGCAACGATGGGTAAAAACTATAATAATAATACCTAGGACAATTTTATACAAGGGACTACATTATTTCTACGGCAATGACAGCCAAGGGGTTCTCTAACACTTATACATATTTCAACAAATACATAACAAATGTTTATAGAAAAATACATGTGGATCATTGCAAATTAATAAATTTAATAAAAATTATATTCCCAATTATATTATTGCGATAAAAACATGAATTTTCGTTAAACTGATTTCGTGATGCTGTGAACTTACAAAAAAAAAATGTTAGCTTTAATATTCTTTTAGCGATATTAGCGAATGTGATGAGGCCTCCACAAAATCATCGGAGTCTGCGAAAAAGATGGATGAAGATGAAACCGTCGCACAGAAAGAAGATCCTAAAGAAAATCCCAAACAGGAAGCTGATACCAGTATTAGTGAGACGTATGTATGATACATTTAAAGTTAACTTAATAACCTTTTAATTTATTAATGTATATAAGTCTGAATACTGTAGGTAGAGTTTAGGTTTTCAAAGACGCAGTTTTTAATTGAATGAAAGCATTCAGAAGATGCAGCTCAATTTTAAATCGAAATAATGTTTGCCTGTCAAGAGCAAGACCGGAATTCCACAAGAAATTTTCGTTAATGTCGGTTATAACCAACTAACGGATGTTCCGTAGGCCCATCACTATAGCAACTTTTTTTTTACAAAATAAAATGTAACTTTGTGACAGATAAAGCTACGTTGCTATGGCGAAAGTCCTACGATCATCCTTTAGTTAGTTGGTTATAGGAACCGGCCGTTAGATAGCGTTGCTACCATTCATACGAGTAGATGTTGGTGACTGTCTTACAGTCCTACATCGTTATGGCTACAATTTCATTAATATATTTTTCACAGAAATAAAACAATGGAAGTCGATGTATCTCAAACAACGGTATCCGAAACGCCGTCTAGGAAGCGACGTCGCTCCACCTTCCCTGAACCCGTGCCGGTCACGGAAACCACAGTCCCGAAGAAGAAGAAGGTAGAAGAAAAAGCAACAGAGAAAATACCAGAGAAGACTCCAGAACCCGGTCCCAGCAAAGACGACAAAAGCGAACTCATTAAAAACGCTGAGGCAGAGATAGAGGAAATAATCAAAAAAGCAGAACAGACAAAGGAACCGACTAAAGAAGCCGATAAAGTTTCAGAAGATAAAACGGAGTTGTTGAAAAAACAAGAAATTCTTAGGGTAACTCCTATCAAATTAGTCGCGCTCCCGAGGGCCAATAAACAGACTCCTAAAATATTCACTACAGCTAAAATTACAAATAAATCAAATCCTAGCACTCCTACCACTCCTAACACACCCAGCACTCCAGCAGACGAAGATAAGTCTTTGAACACGTCAACATCGAAACGATCTAAAGTCACAAAAGCAGACAAATTCATAATGACTGAACAAAAAGACTTAAAAGGAAAAAGTTCCCGCCGGAATTCAAGAAACAACAAATCACTATCTTCCACTCCTAAACATGACAAGACTGATAAAAGTAATGATAAAAAAGCCGATAGCGGGAGCGATGCTTCCACTAGCAAAGAAAGAACATCTAAAAAGAAGGATGACACAGATCGGTCGCTTCTAAAGAAAGACGAAAATGCCAAATCTAAGACCGATGAAAAAGAACAGAAGAAAAAAACAGATGACGATATAAGTCTCGCCGCTATCGCACGAAGCAACAAAAACTCTGGGCTACCCACAATCAGTAATGTAGTAAGCTTATCAACATCAGCCGAGAAAACCAACACTACTACAACAAAAACGAATACTACAGCATCTAAAAACACTGCAGCGAAATCCATTGAGATAACTATACAAGCAAATGCTGATTCAAGCATATTCACACCAACGAGTTCGAGTAACGTCGGCAATATGAAGGAAGCTGTCTCGAAACTACAAAAGCTACGGAATGAGACTACATCGGATTCCTTCGTCGGCCGCGTCGGTGTGAAAGCGTTTGCGCGAATGACGTCACCAGACATAAACGACGATGTACAAGTGGAAGTGAAAACTGAGCCTATAGACCTTGATGACGACGAAGGCAGGCAAATGGAGAAAATGGATCTCATGAACGCGTGTAAATTACAGCCGGTCAATCAGACCCAGAGCTTGCGGGATGTAAGGATAAATAAGGTTGTGATTACTCCATCTGTTATGGTGAAGAAACCTATCCCGAAAGCGCCGGAGCCTCGCCCGCGTGCGAAGAAAACATTCCCACAACCAAAGAGACCTGAAGTCGGCTCGGAACTGAACGGGAAGAACTCTATGGTGTATATTCCTATTCAGCCGCCGATGACGCAACCGCCATCGAAACCGTCAAAGCCTGGTACTAATCAACACGGGATTTCTATGCCTATAAATGTTACTGCGGGACCTAGGCCGTCCGCGCCTGTCATATCAAGTAAGTCTATTTTTTACAATGTGTGTAAATGGTTTTATAGAAATTAATGAGAACCAAATTTTCAGTAGTCAGGAAATTAAAGGCACAGTTGCATGCGCCTAACTATCGGGAAGCTCATAAATCTACGAATCCTGGTAAATATCCCGTTTAAAGTGCTCATAATGTTCAAAACCAAAATAGTTTAAATTTTAAATTTTATATTTTCTTAGTAAGCGCATTTTTGAAAATAGTTTCAGTTTACATACAGCACTAAATTAAATACTAACTTTTTTCTCTACATGGTCAAAATTATATAATGCTTTCATTTCCTAAAACGTTTTTATAACAGTACATTTTTGTTACAGCTAACAGCATAGTCAACACAGTAACAACACCCCTCCGACCCACCGCAACCCTCACAAGCCCTTCTCACATCATTGTGACGTCATCAATAAACTCTACCACGTCACTGCCCCAAGTATCGACCATCAGTCAAATGCCCACAGTCGGACCGACAACCGTGCATACTGTGCCTCTGATGACATCTGTGAATGGACAATGGATGTTCAGCTTGCAACCTGTTATGTCAGTTGGTAGTGTTGATGTAAGTATTAGGCATTCCTATCAAAAGTTTACACTATTTCACGTGGCTAATGTACCCATTAATTTTGTAGCAATATTGACTGACTTTACTCTAGCCCACCATATTTACTTTTACAAAATTTTCGTTCACCGTTTCTGTTGTATACTTCTGTTCTGCTTTAAGTTATCCTCCTGAGAGAGCTTTATCACAATGTTTTAATTAGGTACTCTTACATTGTATCTAGGCAATGTCAAATCGATGCAAAATCATCTCTAGTTGAGTCTTATTATTACAAAGTTAGTGATAACTGAATGTGACCTATATTTTCAACCTAGTCGTTACAAGCCCGGCTAGCTCAGTCGGTAGAGCATGAGACTCTTAATCTCAGGGTCGTGGGTTCGAGCCCCACGTTGGGCGGCTTTAGTTTTGCACTGGGAATATTTTTTGGCAATGTTCCACAGTTTTGCTTGAAAATAATTATTGTTATGTATCTCTTGTTTGTTAACAGTTTTATCTCGACCTGTAAGGTTAAGATTCCTTGCTTGAACTGAAAATGGCTAGTTACTATACAGACTAATAAAGGGGATAACGGGGTAAACCGTTTATTGAATAACATGATTTCAACGAGGCAACAACTCTCGCCATTTCTTCTAACTTTTAATGCATTTCATTCGAAACTTCGTTCTTGTCTGTGTGACTAGTGCAGCCTTCGATCATATATTATGATCGAAGAGTGCAGCCATAAAATTCGTTTTGGAAAGAGACGCACAACACGAACATTGCCGAACTTTAACCCGAGTACTTATATCTAACCATAGTGTTATTGGTTCCAGAACGCGTCATCGCCTCCAATGGTGAACGGTATCACAGAAAGATCGGGGCCCACACTAGTGTCGAAAAGTTTATCGAACTCAGCTTCTAACACGACAGTGCTGCCACTGACGCCCGTGGCGAATCGCAATCAACTCTCGCAGACTCAGGCTTCGCCGGCTGTGAATGATAGTAATGGAACACCCTTGGAGGTAAGTCCATCTTGATACTATATTTTATCCCTCGCAATTTGTATGTGCATATAAGAAAACAACCTATAATTTTCTTAGCTACACCTTCGATTGCCGATGGTACAGAAATGGACAACGGCACTCAGAGTGATATTGTACAAGCACAATCTAAGTTGGTTGCAGTGAACACAGTTATTGCGAGTAACGTCGGTTGAAGTGGTCGGAAATACCACTATTAATGAAAAAACTCACTAATAGTTTGCAGCTTCAACGAAATTCCAACCCGTAAGATACAAGCGATCGCTCTTAAGTCGGGCTGCATTACCAGTCGGCAACGAAGCCTATGACGTCTTTTGCAATATCACTATCTCTCTAACTCTGTTTATTTGTTTGAAGATGCCGCGTCTACTTCAGCGGCCACTGATGAGTCCATTTGACGCGAACACGCCGATCGGAAATCTACCGCCGCCCTCCACTGCTGGCCCCCTCACCGCTAAACTTAATCAGAACGCTGTCAAGGTAAATATTTTATTAACCAGCAGATCCTGTCGAGTTTTTACATTAAACATTACCTATATGAAATGTTACTTCAACTTATCCAAATCCATCCAGCCGTTCTCAATTTATGCGCTTACTATCGAACCTTCGCTGCTTTTCGCTGGTAAGAAAAACAACCCAAAAAACAATCCTTAAGTAAACATTTAGGCCCGTATTCAGAGACTATACTCAAGCGTAAATCGTGTCTCAACTCAAGCGGTAATTCATAACTCAGTTTTCATAGAGAACGGTCAAAAATCAATGCTTAAACATAGACTCAAGTTTGAGTGAAGTCTCTGAATACGAGCCTTAGACAAACATTTTCACACATAGGTACATATCTTACACTATCTTCATATTTCAGTTGACAGATTTCTTCCGTACGCTTCTAGAAGATTCCATAGAGAAGTTGGACGAGCCGTTGGCGCAAGTAACCGCGCTGAAGGTTCAACTGGAGCAAGCGCGGTGGCGGAATCAACAGACTATAGACGAACTCAAACATAATAATGGTAAGTATAAAAACTCTAAAAACTCTATACCTAACCAATAAAAACTCTGGTGACGAAGTTTTTAGTCTGCCTAAGGATCTCCGACTCATACAATTATACACTACTGGCAGCATGTAGCGGCTTTGCACGGGTGTACTAATTAAACTAAACTACTGGGATAAAATATATCCTATAGATAACTATCCCAACAGTACCTACATTCTACACATCGGTAAAAGAATTTTTGAAATCGGCTGAGTAGTTTTGGAGATTACCTCTTTAAAATAGTAGTATAGATGTTCTCAATTGTACACCGAAACTGTGAATTCTCTTCTCTTTTGTCCCTTTCGGTGGTCTAGCAAGGAGTCCATTGTAACGTAATATCTAAGACATTGTATATGTACTATCTCTAAAGAACTCGTTTGTTTCAGAACTCACGCTAGCGGAGATGCGACAGACGTTCGAGAAAGAGAAGGTCAGATTAGTGAGCGAGGCAAGACAAGCCGCGCAGGTCGAGCTAGAGGCAGCTGTCAAACTAACCAAAAGCAAACAATGGTATGTTTTTTTTCATTAATTTGGCTTCTCGCGGTTTGTGTATGTTGCCTGTTTTAAATTACTCAAGTTATCAGATACACAAATACATATCCTACTCCTTTCTAATATTATAAATGCAAAAGTTTGTAACTATGTATGGATGGAAAGAAGGATGGATGGAGGTATATTTGTTACTCTTACACGCACAAACTGCCGCACGGTTTTAAATAAAATTTAGTACCAAGATAGTTTATATCCTGACGTAACACATGGCTACTTTTGATCCCAGTATTCCCACGTATTAAGTTTTCTTAAGACAACAAATACAAGTAAAGCAATGCCACTTGAACTAAACCAGGAAAATACAAAAACTCCATATTCACTATCTACATAATTCACATGATGTTTCCAGGTGTTCAAACTGCCACCAAGAAGCTCAGTTCTACTGTTGCTGGAATACATCGTACTGCGACTACAACTGTCAGCGAGCGCATTGGAACACTCACTTCAGCCAGTGCACTCAGGAGAAATCATTCGTAAGTACTCTTCTATAGAAAAATCTAATACTTACAGGTTGAAATCGTAGGGTCCGTAATTATGCAGGTCATCGTATATATTGGTGCGCTTTGAGGAACATAATCTCATCATTTATACTGAATGAAGAGCATATAAACGCGGATGCGGAAGTGCTTAGGTGCTCTTCAAAATCATCTATAGGCAGCTTTTTTAACTCATCAATTATTAAAAACTAGTTGAACCGGATTTTTTTTTCGTGTAAGTATTTTTTTTTATTTTTTTTCTCAGCGCTTAAATCTGCTTTGGAACTTCCACACATATTTCAAGATCAATATTAGCCGCAGCGGTCCTGCCATTCTCGAGTTTTAACGAAATAAACGAACATCAAATCAATATGTTTTTTATAATGAAAGTAGATATAAAATATTATTTAAACTATCGCGACTTGGAAACATATTTATAAATCTAACGGGACTTAATCGCGTATTAAAATCATAACTATTTACCTCGACGTTACGGTGGCGTTACAGTCACCGTGGTCACGAGTAGACTGAATTCACTACTTGTCATGCGAACGAACGAATTCAAAAGGCTATTATGTAAGTACTTGTGTTTGTTTACACGCAGCGGCAAATATTGCAACAGAGCAGGAAGGATCAACTCGAACAGGGTGTACAGGCGGACTGTAATAACCGCGGCGTTATCACAACTCACATTGTAGGACACGACGGGGTGAGGACGCGGGTGAAGGAAGCTTAATATACATTCAGCATTGATATTTATGTACTTATTAAACCCGGGATTTTACCGGGATAAAATATAGCCTGTGTTCATTCGGAAAGTCCATTCTATTAGGTGAAAGAATATTTGAAATCGTAGAGAATAAAACTTTTTATCATGGTTTTAAACAATTTAGGAGTGTTTCAGTATGGGAAAATTTGTAGTGGACTTTATATTTATTGTTTTCATGCAGCCCTCGGCTCACACTGATAATGCGGACAATTCTCAACAGGTAAAGAGATACATATATACATAAGTACTTATTATATTATCTGATTATCTGTCAGTCGTAAACATGTAGCGATCAAATGTAGAAATATTATTTCAACGGTTTCTGAGTCTTCATTTACACAAAGCTAAAAACAGTTACAGTTTTGTAGATGTTCTCACTTATTTATTGTTCATAATCTTCCATTTCATGCAGCAAACATTACCATTACCACAAATCAGAGCCCCAGAACTACGGCCCCGGGAACAGGTGAAATAATTCAATACTTATTTTATTGTGCACTAGCTCGTCCCGGCTTTGCACGAGTGTACTAATGAAACCCGGGATTTTGTGAAATAATTTTTGAAATAGGTGGAGTAGTTTCGGAGATTATTCTCAACAAACAAACCAACTTTACCTCGTCATAATTTATAGTTTAGATACCTAAAGTTGATAAAATTAATAATGCTTTACTTCCCTCGGCGCCTAATCAAGGCAAATATTACATGCCAATGAATTTACAAATAAATTAATGTTTTATTTTGAAATTATTTCTCAATTTATCCAAGCGCACCTTAATCATAATAATAAGTACCTAAAGTCAAAAATGACTGTTAATTTCAATGCTTCCAAGTATTCTTAGTTGTTTCACTTGTGGCGTATATAATACACAAATGGTCTATGAAAATATTGTCTTATAATAATTATTACGTTAATATTTCAATCGGCCTACTTTTTCATTTCATGCAGCCATTGCCATTATCGCACAACAAAGCACCAGAAATGCGATGTAGAACACAGGTAATAAATATCATTTTTAACATTAAAAATTATCATTTTAGAACAGTATAATATATAATTTAACTATCTAGAGGTAGGGTAATAAGGTAGAATTGCATGTTTATATTGGTTATTATTTTGAGTTTTAATGCGCTTTATCACGAGCTTTAAACCATTGTCTTTCCTGTGAATATGGTCGGTTAAGCTGAGAGGATGGTACAGGTGCTGGGCAAGCCTATTCTATCTCAACATTGTCCCAGGCACTACAGTGTTTTTTTTTTTTTTTTTTTTGTTAAGTGTAGGCAAAGATTGTCTCCTGACGCTGTATAAATCATCTAGTAAAGATGCAACGACGTGAGTTTCTATACTGAGATTAGTAGTATTTAATGAGCTTGATTGTCACTTAGCAAGACATTTCTTTTACATGCAGCAAACAAATAAAACAATAATAGAATTGGGAGAGCAACGTCCAAGAGAACAGGTAGGCACATAACTATAATAAACAATATATCAAAAATCAACTATCTCTATTTCTATCTAAATAACAAAATATCTTATAAAAATACCTAGCTACTATGAATTAATATACAAATTCATAGTAGCTAGGTATTTTTATGAGATATTGTCTCATAGGGATTTTCTCTGGCCACCCCGATAGCAAAAAGGGTAGTGATTTTATGTCAGCAATTAAACCTGCTCTTTCATCGTACCTATCTTTGAAGGGTCATTTATTATGCGTGTATAAAATGTACATTGTGTTTACATGCAGCAACAACAAAATAATAATAAAACCATTATTGAGCTTGGAGAACAGCGATCATGGGATCAGGTAAAAAAACACGATAATTTATCGAATAAATATATAGGCCCTCTGCATTAGTCATCACTATAAGTACTATGTATATATATATATAGAGTATTATTTTATCTGTGTCATAAGTTGGTAAAAATTTGCTGTAGTAAGTACCTAAGTATAGTTTGTCATTTTATTTTTCCATGCAGCCCCCATCGACACACAAAACTATCATAGAACTCGGGGATCAACGACCATGGGATAAGGTACCTACATGGTTTATATTCATATAACGTTACTAAAATCCAACCGTGGCTTTACTCTAGTTCTTACGGATAAAACTAGGTATCTTATAGGTCATAACATGTGTATTTCAAGTTTCGGTTAAATAAGTCTGTTTGTAAACAGAACAATCACGAAGACATGTCGACATTAAATTAAAATTGTCGTAGGCAATCTTTAGTCGATAAAAAAAATGATGTCTTATTTATTTCCATGTAGCAACCCGTACTAACCCACGTGGGAAACAAAACTACAATCGAACTTGGAGAACGAAGCCGAGAACAGGTATATGAATACATTAATTAATAAAAATCTATATCTTTATGACACTAACGCATATTGTTGTTATAAGAAATAACACATTTATTGTGTTATTTGCAGCAACAGCTGCCAATACACAGAAATATGCCAGAAAATACGGAACAACGCCATAGAGCACAGGTAATCTTATTATCAAGTATTTATACATAAATAACAAAATTGATAATTTGTATTTAAAAAATCGATCTGTCTGCACTTTACGAGTATTATATTTTTCATGCAGCAACGTGATGATAATTCGCTACAACTAGATCAGGTAATTTAATTAGAATTTAACAAATAAAAAGAGATGTTTAAATACCACACTCGCGGACAGATATTTTCTAATAGCTAACATCACTGAGATAGTCAATGAATAATAATGAAATCCCATTTTTTTTTTTTTTTTTTCTTTAAACTTAGCTTTTTATTTACAGAAACTAAACTATTAGGTACCTACATATTTACATTATTGTACATAATACAAATAGAACCAGTTGAGCCACCTAAGGACCGTTGCAAACGGTCTATAGGTAGCTCAACTGATCCAAACCACTGTCAGTCGGAAGCGTGCCCAAGACACTGGCCGCATTACCACGTTAATCCCAATTAATATTATTTTAGTGAATTCGTATTTACTTACTCACATACACTTTTGATCTACCTAAGAGAACTTAGAACTTAGAGGTTAAACCGTCTTTGAGATTACCACTTCAGAATTATTAATAAGTTCTTGTAACTATTGTGTTTTGTTTACAAGCTGCAAACAATTCTTAATAACGCTAAGCAACGCGAAGATATACGTCGACAGGTAAGATGTAGTTTCTTGCTTCCTTCGACCGAACCATAGTAGGCTTGCGCAATATTTTTCGATAGTTATACAGGAGAATGTATATAAAAAACATTAATTAGGTTTATAGATGTTAAGTGGGTGATCTAAGTACGAGCCTAAACCGCGGTTTTAAAGAACGTGCAATTACACCGGTGAGCTTTATTTACCGGCGAGCCATAAGCCGGCAGTTTACTCGCTCGTCTATCTGGGCCTTTATATAGTGCTAAATTTAACGAAACTAAATTGAAATAAGGCATTAGTGAGCTGTTTAGTTTCAAAAACATTCTTAAAATTAGTTTTAGAGATAAAAATTTTATTATATTATCTTAGATTTATATTATAACGTACCTAGATAATCGCTGTAACTTGCTTCTTACTGATTCTTAGACAAAATATATCTTAATGTAGACATCGTCAGACTAGTATACCTACACCTTCGTAAGTTTATATATAACGTCTATTTGTAATATGTTTTAATTTATCCATTAAAGAATCCAATATGTTATCCGATTCTAGAAAACATAGAAGTGTTTACAGTCTTCGGCTTTCATCGCAATGCATTCCTTCACTTAGGTATTAGTTGTTGTAGAAATTAACCAATATACCATCTTTATAATTTGTCGGAGCCATACAACAGGTGATGTTCTTTTATAATGCATTATATATATTATATTTGAATATGATTTCATGCAGCAAATGCTAGACTACACAAAGCACGCGTACAAGGAGCAACATAAGTGTATATGCGCAAAGGCAAAGGTATTTGCGCGCCAAGCTTTATCGTTGTCGATGACTGGTGTACGCATTTGCGATATTCATCTGTTTAATCTATACTGACGTCAATGGCTCTCCAAATTTTAGGGACACACAAAATTTAACCAGACCTCTTCATAGAAATATTCGGCCGCAGTATGAGCGATCTGACGTCGGTGTATGGATCGAAATGGTCCGTCATTTTGGCGAACGTAATTAGCGAAGCTAAGTCTTACAGACTATAAAGCTGGGCGCAGGTGATTGTTATTGAAAATCAATTCACAATTTCCTTAGACTATTACTAAATCAGTAGTTCTAAGGTAATTTCGGATTTAGCTATTTTTATGGAAACAATTTGCTTTTGTAAAACTCGCTTAGCCAGCCGTATATTTCGCAGCTACCTTTGGTACCGATTTATAATTGGTAGATTTCATAAATAATGAATACGCTTGCGCACTTTGGGTCAATCCTATGTTCCAAGTTATGAATAAATGTTTATTGAATACTCTTCGAACCTAGTGTTCAATATAATATATGTTTGGCTACACAGGTTTTCGAAAGAAAATAGAAAAGTTTAATATTATTCATGCTATTTAATCTGATCAGACCAGTGTGATCCAGTATTGAGTTGTTATACTATAGAGACACTACACCGTACCCCGTAAAACACAATAAATGAGGGCAATTTTCGTTGTTTGCATTGGTGAAATATTTTAAACATAATTTTCTTCTAAAAAGCTGATTCGCAATGTTTATTGAGCGAGTTGTGGGTATCCATAGTGTACTTGAAACTTGGAGATATTAATTATTTTATTTTGTTACAGAAGGACACGTCAGAATCTAGACTGCAGCAAGGCGATAATCCACCAGTGAGTCATTTGCAATCAATATTCAAAAATGTGTTGTCATTTATTTAACTTTGTAACTAATCTTATGAACAGTAGTCAAAAATTCATAAAGCTCTGAGAAAGCATGACGGCTAGTGGCGTAGATAGAGACAGGCGCGACAAGCAAGATGGCTTTGACAAAACAAGCCATGGGTCCAAGTGGACTCTAAAACCGTGATAGTTTGAGGGATCAAGGCTCTTTGCCTAGCAATGACATACAATTACCTAACAGTAGGTGGAACTGGGTGACTTCCAGGTTTATTTTAATTGACGACCTCTGTGGCGCAGTGGGAGGAGGCCCGCCTGAGACGCGGAGGTTGCGGGTTCGATCCCCGCTACGGAACAAATGTTTGTATTGTATGTTCTGCAGAAATTTGATCCGAGTCTGGGTGTTGTCTATCTATGCTTATGTATGTATGTATTTACAAAAAAAATGTATCGTATTATATCAGTCATCTGGTGACCATAACACAAGCATTAAGTTGCTTAGCTTGGGACAAGATGACCCTGTGTAAAAATGTCTTGAGGATATTTATTTCTTTATATTGCATCATGTTGTGATATTTACCGTGTTGCGTCCACTGGCTTTGCAGAAGAGCGTCCCGCCGCAGACTCCGTGCCTCACCACGATCGGCGGGAAACCTGCGCCGATGAGAGTCTTCACCGACTCTAGCGGCACGCAGAAAACATCCATCATTGGTATCTAACATTTGATATACTTACTTAAATAAATAATTATTTTATATACTTAGAAAGACACATGAGAATTTATCGGTAAGATTAGGTAATCGTTATGAGCTTTTACTTGAAATAAGGTATCGATTTTTAGCGTAGGAAGTAAGTTTGTATCTGTATAGATACGTAGTTTTTCAACCAATACAGACAAAGGTTATTTTAGTCAATATAATTTTCAAATCGAGATCAAACCCGTTAGTATGAGGGAAACACTTAATAAATGTTATTTTTAAACAGATTATGAAACGCTAGTTGTAATGATTTAATTTTAGTGCATAATTATTTTATTTAGTTCGTATTTTTGTTATCTTTTCGAAAATGAAAACTACATCAAGTTTTTACTAACTTTTCATTCATCAATTTTCAACTTTCCATATCATTTCTCATCTCATACGCGTGTGCGCTTCTGCCTTGATTTATTTAATTGTCTAAGATATCTTTTAATGATTATTATTTGTATTATATCTTAAAGTAAATAATAAGTTAAACGACATTTCGTCATGGATATTTTAAAAACGTTGCAGTAAGCATGATCGAGGACACGAGTGGCAATCAGACGTTAAAGTGCCTCGGGACGTACAAGGCACCGGCGCAGGCGCAGCCAACCACGCAGATATCACCGCTACTCATCAATAAACAAGTAATATCATACGCCTATTCAAATACACCAGGAATTAAATGCTCTTAACAAATGTTTAAAAGTGTCATATCAGTTTTAAATACCTACTGATGAAATTAAATTAAATGACATGATCACAACTGTATCAAGGACGTCGGATTGGCACAAAATCTTTCCTCCATTACTTTACTTGTCATCTCAATATCCACTCGCTTCTTTCACACACATACCCAGTCCATCAATTGTTTCTTTGTCTTCGTGTATCCCACATACATTGTTGAATTATTTACGACAACCGTTACTATTCCAGACAAACGATGACAGCGGCGCGAAGAAGACTGTAACATCAGGCGGCTACCTCATAGTCGGCGCTTCAGGCAACACCACCTCAGTTATAACCCCCGCAACAGCGCGGCGCTCCCACGTCCAATACTTCTCGTGAGGGCAGGCGAGGCCCTCAGCGGGCCAAGAGCCGCCTGCCGCCGTGCTCATCGACTAGACATACTGTGTAAATAACTGTGTTAATCTAGTTAATCCATCTAGTGAGGGCATGGACGGCCAAATGTCTAGAGGACGGTTTTCTGGACTATGAACTTTCTTAGTTATGTGGATGATTGGTTTGAGTATGATTTTATGTAAGGGCATAATCGGGCCAAAGCGGCTGCCCACTGTGCTCATTGGCTAGCGTCTGAACAGTTATGTGTAAGTCTAGTGCTTGCATTGGTTTCGGATACTTCGAGCAAATCAAGTCGCACGTTTAGTAACTAATGTTCGAGGGCATGAAAATTCAACATGTTTTTTGCGACTTTTATAGATTATTATTGTTTAGTGATAAACGTGAGGTAAAAGTTAAAAACCATATTATGTCGAGTTCGCAGCCCACCGGATAAGTTCAGTGAATGTTTTGGTTAAAGGCGCAGTCTAAAGCCGAACATTATCGAATAAACTGTGAACTTGCTTAGTTTTAGAACTTGTTAATAAGTTAAGTTAGGAAGTCAGGATGAAGTCACCATCAGTGACAAATAATTGACTAGACTGTGACTTTGGAAAAACTACTCTTTTAACATTGCCGAGGTGTAATATATGTTTGTGTTAAACTTGAGGTCTTGTAGAAAATGATTCTGCTAATCTGGCTCCGCAATATATTACCGAGTAAAATAATTAAAAATCTTGTCTTTTTCCTTATGGACTGTGAACTCTTATTTAGCCTAATGAGAATGTGAATGCATCCGATGATCACGTCATATTTTAACGTGATTTTTATGAGCTAGTGCAAGATATTTTGCGACGCTTGAATGCTTCCAAAACTGGGTGATTATTATGTAAAATGCATGGTAAACTATAGCAATAAATCTTTAAATTTAAAATGCCAATAAATGACGAATAACAAGTCTTAGTAGATTGATAACATACAAGTTATAATCTTTTTCTGTAACTTGTTGCAATTAACCAAATAAGTGTAGCTTACTTGAATAGTAACTTCTTGAAGTCTCTGTAATTCCTGTTTTCAATTTATAAACATTTTGTAAGATAACATTTACCTAATGAATACTAGTAGTCTTGGTATGGCTGGATTTAATTAATATCAGAAAATGTAACGTTTGGCAGCAAATTATTTGTTATAAATATCCTTTTGTAAATCAAGGTCTGATTATGTACTCTTGTAAGTGTAATCAAACTATTATATCGTTGATAACTGTTGTTATGTAAGTGTAACTCTATGTATATAGGGTATTCTTAAACACAGTAGATAAACGTATTTTTATGTAAGCACTTCTCTTAAAATACTATAATCTGCTCAAAAAGCACTCATTGCTGTAAAAACCTTACCTACCATACATATAAATTAGCATATATTTTGTATAAATGCATACAAGATTGTAGAATTAAGACTGTTTATACTTTAAGTTACTAGAAAACATTAATTTAAGTTACAAATAAGTAACTCATTAATTTTACTATACTTTGTACAAGCAGAATTATGATGCTAAATTGAAGATTAGGAAATGAAATGAATCGTGTTTGTAAATTTTCGCAACCTTTTTGTAAATATTCTTCATGTGATTGTACAAAAGTACATTAAAAGCCAAGTATAGTTTGTGTATGTACCTACCTACTATAAATACGATAATGAATTAAAGCGGGTCTGTATAATATTCGTTACATTTACACCTACAATAACATGTAAAATCATGATCATAATTCAAGGAATCCGTCAAAAATATTTTATTTAGTTGTTTAATAAGGGTTTTAAAAGCTTTGAGGTGTGAATGTAGGATAATAAAAATGCTGGTACAAAATATTTTTATAAAAATTTTGCAGTAGGTGCTGTGCGTTTTTATAAGTATCCTACCAGCTATCCCAACTCAAGATATTATAGATTATAGAAAATACTGTTTCAATGTAGTAGATGCAGCCTTTTAAAATATGTATGTGTAAAAGTAGAACTCAACTTCAAAAATGTTATTTACTGCCTAAAATTGCAATGCTGGTTCTGTTCGCCAACATAAGTCATGTGTAGTATTTTGCTAATGTAAATATTTTTAAGATTACATTTTAAAGCTTGTAGAACATGAGGTACAAGATGTTTTGTTTCAATAAAAATTCGGAACTATTAAAGTGTTTTAATGAGATTAAGTTAAATTAAAGGAAAGAAAAAACTATTTACACAATAAAACAGTATGTTTTATCTAATTTCTATAACTTAATTCTGCCTGCACCACTAAACATACAGGTTTTACAATCAATAAATTAGGAACTTAATTCTGCCTGCACCACTAAACATACAGGTTTTACAATCAATAAATTACATGAGGTGTAGGTATGCAACTTCACAATCAAACTTGAAATCTACAACAAAAAACATTGTAATTGCAACCAACAGTAAATATTATTGGATATTTTTTTGTTTTTTTGTGGCTTAACAGTTTTCATAACAGGTGATGGTACAGGCACAGGCCAGAGATGTTCTGTCTATTGGTCATTTGAATGGGCAAACAAAATGTCTCTGCCTTGTTTTACTCTTAGCAATACATTTTGGCCAGTAATCAGCTATGATACATGGCTGCTCCAGCTTTTGCTAATTGATCAGCCATTTCATTCCCGTAGATCCCTCGGTGAGCTTCTACATAGTTCCACTTCACAGTCAGTTTGTGTTGGAGGCTGTCTAATTCTTTGAAGTCTATTTCATTCTTCACAGGCTCACCAGATGCCAATTTCCATCCTTTTCTTTTCCAGCCTGAAACCAAACATGTTATAACTATTACAAATACCAGAGAACCTTAACAATTTTTATTATTAAACCTTCCAGTTTTAGTTCTAGCTAACTTAGTATCAACTACAGTCTGAATAAATGAAATTAACACAATAGTACCTGGTAACCATTTAGTCACAGAGTTGATAAGAAATTGGGAGTCTGTGTTGATTGCAAGTTTTTTAATCCCATTATCACTTGCTTGCTTCATAGCACGAGTAGCAGCTTGGATTTCTCCACAATTGTTGGTAGCCCGACCAGATACAGGTTCACTGACATTGAGAATGTGATCATCCCCCCAGTACACTCCGATGCCGGCTCGTGCTCCGCTTCTGCCATTTGCAGAGCATGCTCCATCAGTGTACACATGAACAAAACCCTCACTGTCTTCTTCAAATCCTTTTTTTGACTTTTTTGGCCTTTTAGATTGTGGAGGTTCAATCATTATAGCTTTTCGATCTGCACCTTTCGAACTTTTTGGTAACTTTTGCTTTTCAATCTTATCCGCAGCTTTCTTTACTTTGTTGAGTCTGTCTTCAATATCATCCATCTGTTTATTTAACACTGTATTCAAGTCTTCATCAGAGCTTGAGTCATCATCGCTGTCTGCCATGTCTTGCCACGCTTGAGACTTTCTTTGGCTGCTGGAGTCGTTTGTACTTCCATTTGATAAGTGGCTAGAAGATGATGTTGAAAATGATCTCTTTTGACTATTTTTTGTCGTCTCCGGTCTATTCTTAGAGTAGTTTGGTTTAGACTTTGGGAAAAAACTTGAGCCTCCTTCGGCTTTTACAAAGTCTAGAGCGCTGGACTCCACATCAAACTTTTTAAACCGTGCACCAGAAAAACCCTTAACTTGTGCTTCACACTCAGCCCAGGTTTGGTAAATACCAACTGATCGCCCTCTCGCTACAGCATAGAAAGGCATATTTGTTGAAATTGCTAGCACTGCTAACCAATTTTTGAAATTGCTCGTTGTGTAAACATTTCGAAATACTCGCTGAACCCTCATTTTGACTACGACGTATATTTGACATTGATTTGTTTGACGGTCAAAGAACTATGTGATAGAGTGATGTTGACAATGATATTTCATTTGACATATCGATTTGTGTGAAAATAAAAAAAAACAAGTCAAACAAAATGCACGATGAACAGATTCAGCTAGTCAAAGCGCCAATTCATTTTTTTTCAAAAATTAACTATACAGAACAAAAGGAAGGATGCCAGAGAAAGAAGAAGAGAAGCCCTCCCTCATTATCTCACTAACAATCGCTCAAGCAACCTGTCAACCTCGCTAACCATTTTTCTACTTTGACAGGGAAAAAACCTATGATCGTTGTTTTTTTTTGTTGAGCAAAGTAACCAGTATAAATGGAAGTTTAAAAATCCGTGGAAAATGAATCTTCTCTCTCTCACCTACCACTAAGATGAGTCATCTGAATTTAACATCTACCTACAAACTCCACGAACTAATAATATGTACTTTAAGTAGGTAGTTTATGGTTGTGACCATTTTCATTTTGTAAATGGTGGGGTGGATAGGTACACCTACGAATCTCTTTAGAGTATTATGTTCTGTGGTACGAATTCTCAGAAATTAAACTCGCGGCCTAAGCTCTATGAATTTGCATCAATATACCTACCTACATTACTTTTTTAATTATTTCGTACCTATGAAGGAAGGGAAGGAGTCTCAAATCATACCAGGAATTGCAAATAAGTTTTATTTAGGCACTTAGTTAGATACAATGGTACCTTTATAGATCTATTTTATCTTAACAAATACTAGGGTACCCTACCTACCTTAAGAAATAATAAGTACCTACTTACATAAGTTTCCGTAAGTACCTACCTACATAAATCATATTTTTGTTTATGGTCATGTTCCTAGTTTCAGCAGCATTTTTCAGTAAGTACATAAAAGTAAGTAAATAGGTAATTAAACACATTACAGAAATAACTTTGAAAACTGCTACTAGTTAATTAAGGTTTAGTAGGTAATAGGTACACCAAAAAAACCAACAAATTAAACAAAAACAGAAACTAACTTAAAAAAACAAAGAAAAGTGTCAAATAACTGTGACACTAAAAAAATATATTGATCTGCATCAATATGGTATCTTTACTCTTAATGATACTTGGATGCTCCAGCTCTGGCGAGTTGATCAGCCTTCTCATTGCCTTCAATCCCGCCGTGGCCTTCCACGTAGTTCCACTTGACATTCAACTTGCTCTGTGCCCGGTCTAACTCCTTGAAGTCCTGTTCATTTTTCACTGGCTCACCTGATGGTTTCCTCCATCCATGTTCCTTCCATCCTGGTAAAGAAACAAAGATATTAGCTCAATTCAATCTCAATTTAAATCTCATGAAGAAATGCATTTGCTTCAATGCTTCATACAAATACCTAACTGGTAGGTACAAAAAGTATTACTTTAATCAAACTGTTTCTTGGACAGACAAACAACTTTACATAGGTACCTCGCCATTGTACCTACTATCAATGAAATGCTCTTTCAAACAATGGAGCATGGTGTCTTGTTCATAAAAAAATGATAACAGCATGCTCAGATTTCAGTGTTATGTCTACTTAGCAGGATGTCCAATGTCAAGTAAAATGCAATAAGTAGGTAATTTAATATTGGTGTGAATATCTGGTTAAAAGTATGAATTAGAGTGGATAAGTACCTCATACAATACATTATTTTCAATGACAAAGGAGGATATAGCTAAAGGAATGTACCTACCCCTACCCTCAATCAAGATTTAAAATATTTTTGTTATCTGCAACTGACAAAAACCTACAAAAAATGCTACCTACATAGATGAAATATAAAAATTACCTGGCATCCATTCAGTAGCAGACTTGATCAGAAACTTCGAGTCAGTGTTGATCTTCAAATTCCTGATTCCATTATCAGCTGCCTGCTTCATAGCTCGCGTGGCTGCTTGGATCTCTCCGCTGTTGTTCGTGTGCCGACCAGATACCGGCTCGCTGGTGTTCAGAGAGTTTCCTTCTCCCCAGTACACGCCGATGCCGGCACGGGCGCCATCTCTTCCATTCCCTGAGCATGCCCCATCAGTATACACTTCATAATAGCCATCGCTGTCTCTTTCAAATCTTTCACCGGAGTACCCGCCATGTGACTGTCGAGACGACCCACCGTAGGATCCTCCATAGTTCGAACTTGAGCTTGAGCCTCCTTGTTCGACGAATGCCTGAGCGCTTGCCGCGGAATCAAATTTCTTGAAAGTTGCACCTGAATATCCTTTGACCTGATTTTCGCAATCCCCCCAGCTCCTGTAGACACCGGCAGATCGGCCTTTTGCTACTGCGTAGTAAGGCATAGTTACTGGTTCGTTTTTATCAGCTTAACGTTTGACTTCGAAAAAATCAGAAAGAGACTGACTGCTCAATTTATAATAGTCGGCAATTTAGATTTAGAGTTAGACAGAAGCACTTACAAAAAACTGCAAACGCTGCTAGTTAGGAGTCGCAAGCACACGGTACGGTACGGTATCGGTATTTCTTCAAAATGGATTTCATTCAGTGTTGCATGCATACAAAACAAAATGGATTTCAGTGTTGTTGGCATTTGGTAGTTTATGTTAATGTTACCCATATATAAATTCTTGTTTCTACTAAATAAATTATTTAACTGCTTTACTGCTTTAATTAGGTTTATAGATTTAACGATAGCCAATTTAATAATTACAACTTGTTTTAAGAATATTTTTTTTAATAATTTTAATAATTGTAATTTTTTAGGGAGATCTATGTGGTAAAAATGTTCTAGATAACTATTTTCATGCATGACAATATTTTTATTTGGTAGATTTTGGTTTAGTATTTTTTTTGCGGGTCGCATCGCATCGCATGTTGCCATAAGAGCAACATCCAAAGCATATCCGCTTCCGCATTATAACCGGAAGCGCATTTTTTAAATGTTGTATCTTAATATTAATAATTTGTTTTTTGTAGTTTTGATGAAAAGCCAAATTAATGGAGATTACTCAAGGGTTAAAAAAACTCAAATAAATATAATAATGTACTATAATTAGAGACTTAACAATGGGTTTTATCCATAATTTTGTTAACACACATTTTGCTACACCACCACACAACTAATGTCTGTAAAAAAATCGTACAAACTATAGATACACTAGAGAATTTACATGACATTACACAGGCTTCTTTGGGGCGGCCGAGTCATAGATAAAATAATATTATGTAAATACATTTTTTTTACCGAAAACATTCAAAAGTAGGTACCTAAAGCCGCACAATGAAATTGGTACCTACGGATATTACGTAGGTTTATATGTCAACCTACCTACACTGTACCTACTACCTACACATTACCTACTTAAAAGAACATCACCTATCACTTACACTGTTATTTACAAGTGTTCCGTTTTTGGAACACCTGTAGAGCCATTACTAGTAAGTAATTTAATTGGAGTGGGTATCCAATTTAATTTTAATTTAGTAAGTAATGAATGTCACAAAAAGGATAAGTAGGTACCTATATATACGGAATGGCAGGTAGGTAAGTACCTTCAGAAGTGTATGTAAGTATATGTTTCAATGCGGAAATAATACTAATAGGTACGTAAATGATGTCGGTATATATGGGAATGGCACTAAGTAATAACTACTTATAGATACTATTATTTTTTAAATAAGATTGTAGTAGGTACTTGTACTTACCTACCTTTCACAATTATCGAAAGGAGATACAATTACTTCCTAGGTATAGTTATGTTACTCATAACTTATTTATGTTATTACACATCATGTCTACAAACTAAAATAAGTAGGTAGGTTATTACGATTTTCAGTAATATAATGAATACATAAGGATGCCTGGTTCACTAAAAAACCGATCCACAAATTTTGGACCGAGATATTTTCAAAAATCGGTACTATATAGGTAACTTATTTTACAAAATGTTATTTTTTAAATTGATTTTAAAGCAAACATAATTAAGTATTATTATATACCTACTTACGTTGGTATCGCTGGACTGTGTTTAAAGTAAATTATAATTGTTGTTCAGTTCAGACATAAAATTTGATGCCTAATTAGGTACCTACGTAAAATTAGGCTTTATAAAGGTATTTATTTAATACTAGTTAAACACAACAATAATGCAGTTTACTACAACACCAATGCCTTGAAAATATTCTCCTATACAACGAGAGAATAATAATTTATAAGAACAACCTAACATACTTACATAAAATTCGTTAAAATTATACTAACAGTACATACATACTAAGTATACAACGTATTAATAAAATTTGTTAAAAATGTGAACAATTATTTTGGTTATTGCTTGGTAAAGTCAATGTTTTGCAAGTGTTTTAGTTTGATAAGTAAATGACTAGTTAACTAATAAGTTTTTAGACGTGCATCACTATGGTTAATTAGCAGAAATAGTAACCATAAAATAATGCTCTAACACAGCAGTCAATAATAACGTAATATTAAAGTTAAATAACATATTTATTTTCCTAAAATATAACAGTATAGGTACTATACATTTTACTAAAACTTCATACAAATTCTACAATATTTTGTGATAACTAATATTATCTATCAAAATGTTTAATTTCTAACGAATACAACTGCTGTGCTACATCACTCTTATTATTACAAGACGAGGCACATTATTTTAATGTATCACACACACACACTTTAAAGTTTTGAACCTTTTAACAATGGTTTCGTTAACCCCGGACCAGCTACCATGGTCGTCTCCAGAGAACAGAACTGACCAGCAGCTCGACTCTAGCCCAGTGCGTTATGGGCAGTGAATGCGTTACTATAATGTAGATACGTAACAAAATGATGTATTAAGTAGTATGAAGTTATCAAAATGCGGGATACAAATCGACACTGACAGTCAGTCGACTTGTATCCTAGCCATAGGCCAGTGACTGACACTCGATATAAATGTCGGTGCTAGTGTTTATTGTATTTAATGATGTCGCCACTCTATACTTCATTTCTTGAAACGAGCTAATAGGAACGTAAATAAACGCACTTTATTGGTCGTCGAAAATAATTGTTTATTCTCGTATTGGCTAGATTTGATAATTGACAATTGATTTGACAATCTAGCCAATGACGAGATAGAATGTTATTTTCAACGACCAATCACGTGAGTTTATTTTATCTGCCTATTAGCTCGTTTCAATAAATGAAGTGTAGGTAGTTTCGCGGCAGTGGAAACACATAGACAGTCGATTAAAACACAATAAAATATATCCATGAACCTTACGTACCTACCTACCTACCTACCTAATTCACATTCTCGTCAGTTAGAAAATTAAGAAAATCAGATTTTATTTCATCAAGACTTTCATCCAGTAATCATTTTTCTTTTTAACATGTAGGTAGTAGTGGTAGTAGGTAATATTTAGCAGATTTGCCAACCATTCTACTAGCCACCGAAGAAATTGATGATCATTCTGTTTATGAATAAGGCGGTAACGACCGATTCTTTGGCTGATGAAGATTTATACCCAAATAGGTATCTTTCTAATTGGTGTCTACAATGCGGTACATTGCTAAACATATTGTCAATTCAATTAGAAGTAGGTAAGTAGATATAAGTTTAAGTATTAAGATTATTTTAGACCGGTCAGCTATTCAGCACCTGTAGACTAGATTTAACTATTCTACCTACCTAGCAGATTCTATTTGCATTTTAACAGCTCATTCTTATTCGTAGTAATAGGAAATTATTTATTTGACCCACACAACTCTCGTTACATAAAATCAGAAATTGTTGAAAGACAATGAGCCTTAAACAAACATTAAAGAAGTAGGTAATATCTACCTACCTCTTGTCTTGATTATTATCTACTTTGAATAAAAATGTTTCAAATGAAACGTTACTTCAAAGTTTGTTTAAACTTTTAAATCGCTTTCACGATCTACAACGAAGGTTCTGCCCTTTGTAAAGCTTTTTTTGCTTTGTTTTTCTCGGTGAATAACTTTTAGTTATGGCAATCATACCACAGGGTAGATTAAGAAGTTTTGACAGCCTGTGATGTGTGTTTACAAGATTAAAATGGTTGTTTCATGAAGCATTTATTTGAAACTAGCTGGTACCTTTGCTAATGAAGATAAAGATTTAGTTTAGGCCTAATTTGTCAATATTTTTGACTAATGCAGTAACTAATAAATTATGCCTAACAAAAAAAACATTACACAGATCATTTTAAAAGTTTAAATGCTTTCCCATCTTCCTCTAATTAATTACAACTAATTAATCAGAACTATCTACAAATTTTTCATCTTTATTATTGAATTAGTTTTGCCCATCTCTAGCTGTCATTAATTATTAATTTATAAATTCCACTAGTGATTACCAAAAAGTCATAAGACAATGTCATCTACTTCTTATCAAAAATATTTCTACGCTAATATTTCCTAGATTGAACTGTGCGTGTTTATCATACTGATTTTGTCATGCTAATTATAACAAATAAAGCTTTATGGACGATTGCTTGTTAATGGTCGAGCCTAATTTATTATTTTATCGATTAGTATTCAAAATAATCATCTGACTTGGATGGAACGATGATATGACTGTGATTGATGACGGATTGTGAAATGGAGCTCGTACTAACGAAACAATACAGATTCTGTTTACTTAATTATTAACATGCAAAACAAACAAAACACACAATTTGTTTGATATGGTTAATTAATTTGAGACGTTAAAATAATAACTAAACAGTTTTAAATAGTAAATACTAGATCAAAATGCCGAAACTAGTCTATAAGATAACTCAAGTCCATAAAAAGTTTATCGTTAATTCCCTCTTCGATACACCACACTACTAACTACCCTCTACGCGATACGCTGCAAAAATAGTTCTCTGTTCAAATTAACAGTTCAAAAACTACAAACTTACATTAGCACTTCCGTGATCTTTGGCGTTCACTGGTTGATATATTGCACGCTGTACATACGCGCATGTCACTCATTGTCACTGTCACTGCACGCGGCAACATCACGTCACCTATATAGAACACTCGTCACTGTCACGCGCGTAATCATCATCATCATCATCCTGGCGAACCTTCTTCACCTTCCCGCTGACTACCCCAGTGTTCACTTTACTGAACAAACTGCTTCGGTTGAGTCGCGCGGTTTCCCTTTGAGGACTGAGTCGTTCCGCGATCGCTCTCTCGTAGTTATCAGATATTTTGTTCATTCCGTTGACAGGACTCGTGACTGGGGATCTCGGTTTGGTTGGAGACATGTTTTTTTCCGCTGCTTTCTCGAATAAAGCCGCTGTGGCCGCTGTGTATGAAGGAGGATCTTTTCTAGTCCCGCTTGAGCCTAAAAGTTGGGAGTATAGGAAGCTGTTGTTCCCGAATCCCGCGTATCGATTGTCCATCTTCCCGTTGACCATCATGAGACTGACTGGTTTTTCAGGTGGGATAGGTTTTTCTTGTTTCTTCTCTGTATTGGGAGGGTTCTGGTAGGCGAGTCTGTCCGCGCCGATGGAGTAGATGGAGCTGAGATTCACGTATCCAGGGCTACCAGCTGTTCGGACAGAATTGTTGAGGGGTTCTCTCAGCCGATTGGGAGGCCCTTCGCTAAGAGTAGATTCCTCTACGCTGGAATCCTCGATAACTTCAGTGCTGGTGATCTCGTCCATGTTGGGAGACAGACAGTCCTCGTCCGTCTCATCGTACGAGCTGAAATGTGATGATACGATGAGCGCAAGTTACAGCCTCGGTCGTCACGTCGAGTGTTCAGACTTATGTACTGAATGCAAGTGAATGTTCATTGTTAGTGTCGCTCATGCGAATGCCGATGAGTTTTAATAAACAAAAGCGAAAATGTTTCTTTTTTCGGTGAATATGTCTGTAGGAAGGAATACATACATATTTACAGGGATGTTAGGGAACATATTCATCAGTAAGGCAGACAAAGTTTCAAGCGCATTCGATAGCAGACATTGGGTAGGTCTCTCGAAGTTGTTGCTCCTTCGGTGCAATATGTCGGTAGGTGAAAGCGTAAATTCAAAATGCAATGACCACTGAAAGATGGTCTCACAAAATCAACCAAGCTCATATTTTCAAGCAGTTTTTGGAGCTCAAGAGCCGATGGTCGAGCATGGTCAGTGCAACAAATGACAATGGGTACATACGACACTGCAAATATCACCAACACTTCCTTACCCTAGCATAGCCAGATCTGTCTTCCTCCCTGATGAAAGAAATTACAAATATACTACTGGTGATGATAAAATAATATTAATCTACATAGATAGATACGTTCAATAGGTTAAAATATATACATACATAGATAAGGCATAGGGGTAAGGTATAGCAACTAAATATTAAAGAAGAATGATAGTTAAGAAGTTGGACAGGAGAAAATTGGTAGTATGATCTGTTCACCAGATGTGTGTGTTTGCATTCAGAACATATTACTGCAGTTGTGTTAGAATCCAGAAGGTTTGGGTACTTTGACATTATCAATTAAAGTGTGCTCATCAAAATGCATCAAAATGCTCGATGTAGGTACTATCTCTAGTGCTTTTATTTTGGTACTTTACTTTACCGCAAAATGATAGATTTAATTGTATAATCCGAATCCGTTAAATCCATGAGATCGGCACAACTCATAGAACCGAGCCATGGCTTTCTTTTTCTCGGATTCTCTCATCATCACTTTATATAACTGCCTGTCGTGTGACAAGAAACAACATGTTATTGTGTATTCAAACAATAAATAAATAGATGTATAAAAATAACTTCAAAATGGCTGCTTATCGGACATTTACCTACAACTTCACGGTCCCTCTGACTTAGCATATTGTTAAATTAAAAGACATTACAAATTCTATATCAAAGTATCTTTTAGCAAATTACCGCATAGATATCCTGTTTTAAAAAGCGTCGCCCCACAACCCAAATGATTTCATTACTTTAGTACAGCGCCTTTAAAATAACTTGCCCCTTAGGTAATGAGCAAATATAAAACTTTTAAAACTATCACGGTTTGAACATTACAAACACTTAAAATGGGATATTTACCATGATCCGTAGATTTACGAGTTTCCCAATATCTTGGTATCCAGTTTTATGTGTTTATAATGAGCAGCAATGTAGACAGCCCTATATGTATTTAATTAAAGCCTATAATTATATAAATAACTTACATTTGGTCCTGTGCGTCGCTGCCACCTTCTTCTGCCACCAACAGTTCGTATTCTTCAGCGGCGAATCTATCCCATTCTGACATCTGGAATTA
Organism: Xanthorhoe spadicearia; assembly: GCA_947086425.1. NCBI lineage: Eukaryota > Metazoa > Arthropoda > Insecta > Lepidoptera > Geometridae > Xanthorhoe > Xanthorhoe spadicearia. The sequence goes on along the minus strand of OX352198.1, from coordinate 3,689,594 downwards.
AAATAAATACATGGACACGGAACTTTATTGCTAATAACTCATTTGTGATCGCGAAAGTGGACTATCTGAAATTATTTTGGTGCAATTTGATAGAAGTTTATAAAACAAAGCTCAAAGCTGTTGGTCAAAATAACAAAAAATACAAACAGTGGAACATAGGGCTTCTTCATTCATTTGAAGTCAGTTAAAAACAAAAGAAGGTTTCACAAGCATATTGAGTCTGAACTCACAAGGGGCGTGTACAAAATAAAAGTACGACCACCATCATCATCATCATCATTATAATTAACTAAAAAACTAAAAACTAAGGCGAATTCAAATCCTATCTGACTTAAATTTTTGGGATGCATTTAACATTTGAAGTTTACCATAAAATAAAACATAAAAACATTGCTAGTTTTTCCCATATAATTTTCAATTTGAACCTTATTGGCCAAATGGTTTTTTCCGACTTTCAATCTGAAGATCGTGGGTTCGAATCCCATAGGTACATCAATGTAGTATTTTAATGGTTTTTTCCGATTTTCAATCTGAAGGTCGTGGGCTCAAATCCCGGTCATGCCTCAATGTAGTCTATATAGAATGACTTACCTCACAGTCTGAGTCGCGCTGCGTAGCGAAGGGGTCCCGTTGTTCGTGGTCGAGATACTTCTCCAGGTTGAAGAACGTATCGTAGAAGATCGGCGTGAGCTTGCATCGCTTCAAGTCGGTTAGAGTTATCTTGCCTTGTTCCGCTGGATGCACCATGTCTAGCATCTGACGATGTTTAAGATTCATAGTTTGATCGTCTATACTAATATTACTTATAAAGAGGTAAAGTTTGTTTATTTGACGGAGGTAAACTCCAAAACTACTCAGCCGATTTAAAAAAATATTTCAACAATGTTTAGAATTGACTGAAAGAAACTACTACAAAGGATTGCGTTCGTATAGTCATCATTATTCACTGGTGGGTATCTACATACTATGATTTACCATTATTTGGTTTGCAATAATAATGCATTAATCTCGATTAGGTATCTATATAATATATAGATACCAAATTATCGAGAATAGTGCCACCAGGGTCTAACTATGAGTGCTAAGGTCATTTTAGATAGTAACATTCAAAAGACATAAACGCGCGCGCATTAAAATCTGCACTTACATTGTTTCCTTACTTTTTATTTTATTTTCTTTCTTTATGTACTTATGTTTAATTAGCACTTTGACAGCCACCAACACAAGTTGGATTTATCTTAAATTCAAGTCCAAAACACTGGAAATATTAACAAATCCATCTAAAATAAGATAATTAAACGAAAAAGTCCCGTTTGATTTCATTCATCACGTACCTGACACAAGCAGTCATTGAAGGGCAGTGTTTCGATTCCAATCGCCTCCATCCGCTGCATCTGCTCCTCATAGAAATACTCCAGCTCGTACATTGATATGTACCCGTCTCCGTCCACGTCCATACATCTGAAATTTTACCATAATCTAATAAGTAATAGTAAAAACTCAATAGTAAAATGTTTATTTTCGTTCGTTCTTATGAGTAAGTGGCCAACCCTGGTGACAGGAGTTTGTAGGCCGCCAAAAGGTCTCCGTAATGTTTATACTCAACAACAACAACAAATCAACTGTGAATAACAAAGAACCCCAATACATATGTCTAGTCAAGTTAATAGCTACATAATGCGTTAAAAGTTTATATCTTCCAAATTCAGGTCGCTGAATACAAAAAGTGTATCAAACTTTCAATAATGCATTCTAGTTCAATACACCCATGAAATAACACGTTGACTTTTAGAATAGGAGTTAATGCATAGTGCATAGCTGACGCGCTGTGTGTATGAAGTGGTGTGAAAGTTTTGGAATGCCACCTTGCATGCAATCGAAAAGTTCAATTTGAGGTGAAAGATTGAGAATAGCTGGTTAAATTCATTTTTTTAATAGTCGTGTCTAATGTATCTTCACAAAATTAACAAAAAAAAAACGAACCAATGACGGTCAATTCAATGTTCTATTTTCAGAGGATATGACGAATATCTATATTCTGTCTGTACCAAATTCTACTTATATAGGTAAGTACACCAAATTATACTCGTATTTTAAGGTGCCTCTGGCTAGCCACCATAAAACGTCTTGAAAGCCTTGTACTCGTTTAAAGTGTATAAACTATACAAGCACGTAGCTAAGCTGTGACCCCGGTATTTAAAATGCAAGTGAAAATATAATGAAGTTATTAAGTATCCAGACTGTGTATAGTTTTTAAAAGTCAGAAAATTATAAATTATGGTATTTGTGAAGAAATTCGAAAAAGATTATATTTTACTTTATTGCGATCAAAGGACCGACTTAAGAAAATACTTAAAATATTGATTAAGTAAGCATTAGACCTCTTTGAAGAACAGTCGCCAACCTTCGTGAATGTGTTTGGAATATTTCACTTAATGTGCAAATTTATAGTAACAGCCAAAGGGTATTAAAATTTGTTTCAACTAAATCTGCATGCAGATAAGGTGAAGTTAGATTTATCTCGAGAGAGTGATCTTGAGACCCCATCAGGTACTTAGGTGAGACCAGAAACCCCCACGTATACAAGCGAGGTAACCTCCTAGATTCCCAAACTTGCCCATTCATTTATTTTACCTGAACCAGTACCTACTTATCAATAGCGATAGGATAAGTCTTAGCTTCCTCGGTCAATGGGTACCACATCACGATCACGAGTGCAAAGTTTTTTAGCATGCGATTTCGTGGTTCCCTAGCTTCCAGCACCACAATAAAACTTTCTAGTTTTTTATATTACCTGAACCAATACTCGATAGCAGTGGGATGTGTTTTGTCCTCTTCAGCGAGCAGGAACCAGACGAACTCCGTGTAAGACATGCGCGGTTCCCCATCCGGTGTGAGCCGGTTCTGGTTGCCGCGCGTCACGCAACCTGATAGCACCCGCTCTATCATACGGCTTGAGAGAGCTGGAATTACGATGGAATAAGTTTTTAACTAACTATATTTTGAAGGAAAATTAGGATCTGTTTTGCATGCATCATCATTATTGGAAGTTATTGCAGGCTATAAAGTTAATTTAAAAATTATCTCGGAAACGCCATACGAATTTTATCTCTTCATTGGTCAATGACTATTATTATTATACTTTTATTGAAAGATAGTTCGAATGTTTGGCGTCGTCGAAGTCGACCTTGAATTTCAGGGAGTTTTTCATGAAACGTACGTAAACGTACGTAAATGTACGTATACCTAAGATATATCATTATAAGCTTTAGGAAATGTTATTTCTTTACCTATGGTGACAAAAAAATAGGTGAACTAAAAAGTTGGCTACAGGTTTAAGAAATAGGTACCTTCCTACATTATAAAAAATAGGGTAAGCGAACACAGAGTTAATCACCACCAATTATTGCTTTATAAGAGTTCAACTGATGAGTCTTGAAAAGTTTTACAACTATGTTAATATTGTGCAGTCACCATGATCATTGTGCCTCGCGAGGTCGTGCCTGTCGATGAACAGGTCGTGGTCTCGGTCCAGCTCCCAGAACTTGCAGTATATCACGTAGAAATGCTCATAACTGGAAATAATATAAACCCGTAAACATTACCTTTTAGTTTTCATTGAAAATGGGGACTATTAGTGAATGAACCAAGAATTTTGTTACACAAAACGCTTTGGTAGGTGTACCTACATATTAGTCTTTGCGTGTTCATTGTTCTAGCTAGCTACCTAATATCTTCACTTCAACCACAGAATAAAGATGCTTCAACGAGGTATAAACCATTTGGTCTTTCATGAGGTACCAAAAACAAAGCAATATTATAGTTCCGAATTCTAAACGTTATTTCAAATCGCATAAGTGTTGAAATTATTTTAAGTGTTGAAATGTAGGTATGTTCTCACCTAAAGAACTGCGTGACCTGGTTGATATCCTCCTCGTCCTCGAGCAGTTGGATGACCTGCAGTAAGTTGGAGCGCCGCAGCTCCGGGATCGATATCCTGCCGGACCACGAGCGGTTCACGCAGTAAAATATCCTAGCGATCACCTGGAAACATTCATCACCATAACTCAATCACACTTCACACTAATTTACGATCTTGTAAATAAATTAATTACAAAAATTGCCATAGTAGGTTGATTTGATTCCTACTGTTCTCAAGCAATTTGCTACGCATTAACATTTATTTTATTACCTATATTGAGTCTGAGATAAGCTGAAAATATGTAAATGTATTCATTTAATACTTTTCAAGGTCCTACTTTAGTGAATGAACTATGAACGACCCGTGTGGATTCAGATGGTCCTGTAGAAAAATAAAGAACATGCTGATTCCATATCGTAATTTCCCCCGAGGCATTGTCGTTTACCATTCCTTTGTACTTAAGTAAATATAGCGGTAAGTTTTAATCAAGACGATGTATAGCGCTGCTTTATAACTTTGAAACTACCCTTTGAGTAAGTTTCAAGGCTTCGTATCACGCTAGGTGCTTTGTGGGGAGTTTTAGACTACCGCTAAAAAAACTTCAGGGGAACGAATAAGGCTTAAGATATTATTAACTCTGCCCCAAAGCAAGCCAACGCAAATGATAAAACAATGTGCAAGACGTTTTTTCAACGTTTCCGTCAAGGCGTTTCAGGATTAGCACGACCTTCAGTAATGAATTACTACAAAGAAAATGGCTTAAGAAATGTAGGTTTGAAGAATACTAGCCCCTAATATGTTTGTAATGGATGTGAAATAGTTTTCGAAGAATTATCAATGTTAGAGAACGCATGTGAGTGTATACGGGCAATGATTAGATCTATGTATATTTATGTTGTGTGATGAATTTTGAAACATTTAATTAATTCTCCTAAACATTACATACCAATGTAAAATAACCTTAGGTTTAAAACTACTTCACAACATGCAATCTTGACACACATTGGTAGCTATTTTAGTTGACAGGACTAAAAATGTTGCCGTTCCTTTCATAATGAACGAAATGAAAAGGATGGCATTAACTTTGTTTCGTTTTGTCAAATTCGATTTGGCGACATTTGAATCGCCACTTACTAAAATTGTATTGTAAATAAAAAGTTGGTGCGTCCTATTATTTTTTCACTACTTACAGTATGTACATATCTCGAATGGAATTCCGTGGCTTCCTTCAAGAAAGAGAGTCCAGGATGCGTGTCCACCACGTCCTGGACGAGAGGAACGAAGTCTTCCGGCGCGAGGGTATCACTCTTTCCTCTCGTCAGGATGTATACGAAGCGAGATGCTTGGTCGTGGCACTGTGAAGTCACTCTGAAACAAGGAAATATATCATCACTTATCTCTCTCAAAACCATAGGGCATTGCCTCTTTTCTCTATCTCTATATGTTTTGGCAGGGTTTTCCTTTGTACAACAACGCAAGTCATTTTATGAAAAAGGTTAAATGTAGAAAGAACTACTTAGCTACCCTTTCTATAACCTCACAGAAAGTCTTTGTGATTTCACATAATATACGTGTACCTACACTAATCATTTAATTTTACAACACGAAATGATATTGTACCTAAGTGGATACAGATGTTCTTAAATATAACACGCAAAATCGCGAGGTGAGGGATTAAGTATTTTCTTGGTGGCTTTCACCGTCATTTTCTAAGGTTTAATGAGGCTACTCATAATAAACTCCAGCCCAGTAAGCACCGAGAAAAAATAAGTTCTAGAAGAGGAAAAGTTTACTCTTGATCCAATTTTATTCCAGTTTGTCTACGAAATAACAAATTTCGCTGACTTAAACCAAAACCAACCAATTTGGAAACTATTCAACAACAAACACGACATCTTATAAAACGTCCCAATCTTCAATAGAGTCGAATCTTGCAACACGATTCTACAAAGTATTCCTTCGAGACGGCGACCGCGTCGCGTCGACGAGAATTCCCAAACATTTGACCGAGCCCTGAATGCCTAAACATTGACATTAATTTCTATATATTCGGGTTGGTATTAAGTCTATTCAGGTCTCGAATTCCTTAAACCTTTTCGAGACTAAAAGGCGCAGCTGAGTGTTTCCAATTAAACATTTACTCGTAGGTTAAATATTAACGAAACTCTACAAAATAAATACAGAGTTGACTCGTTTATTTCCAAAAACAAATAGTAATTACTGAAAACAAGTTTGTTTCTGAAACAAAGCTTAAAGAAAACAACGGACGAGAAACAATGTGTACCTACATATTCATTTAAAATGAGCAAGTGACAGCCTCTCTACAATACCGCATAGGAAATTAAATTATGCCAAGGTCAATGCAGTTCAAAATAACGGAGGAAATGCAGTTATTTCATTGCGACTGCTATCTATACTAGGTTTATCAAAGATCAAACTCTATAATTTCCTAACCAGCAATTCTTTGTCAGTTAGTATCACAACAGCTTCTATGCAGAACCAAAGGAAAATAAGCTTTTTGCTACTATGTGGCATTTTTGTTACAACATTTAGGATGAAGTTAATTTTATTGATTGTCACGGGTCTTTGTATCTTCATAATCAATCATCGCATCGCCACATCATTCGATATTGCCATCAAAATTACAAAAAACATATTTTTCTCAGTTGAAATATTGAAATAAAGGCGCGGCCCCACCGCGGTGCATGCTGTGCACCGGGCACGCGGCGCATTTTAGCTGCGTGTATTCATTTGTTTGACAACGTGGGTCTACGTTTCCACTGGAGTACCTACACGAAGACCCACGACTATGTTTAGCGTGGCACGGCGCACGGAGAGTGACAACGTGTATGACTGAAAACTGCTCTGCGATAACCGAGCTGTACATAGTCGTGGGTCTTATTCGTGTACTCCAGTGGAAACGTAGACCCACGTTGACAGCGTTGAGCTATGTAACCGCCTATTCGAGCAAGCCACGCGTGTATCAATGACGTCAATTCATGCGTAGCCTCTCCGTGGGTTGCAGTGGACACCACCACATACATTTTCTTACAAAGCGAAGCTTAATACACGTGCGTAGCCTCTCCGTGCACCGCGGTGGGGCCGCGCCTTAATACTGACTGAAATATTTTAGACACGAATATCAACTAAGGGGTTTATTCATAAAAACTTGACAATTTAATACAGGTTTTAAGAACGTTTTTTTCTTGTCACCCATATGTCAACGAAAAGATATCTCTTTCATATTAAATCTGTTGCTATCGCAACAGATTTAATATGCGTTTTAGCTAATACAGGTTTAATACAGGTTTTAGGTCGAATATGCATAATGGGGTTAGTATCTACCTATACTTCATTTCTTGAAGTGAGCTATTAAGAAGAAAATAAACGCACGTGATTGGTCGTCGAAAAGAATTTTCCATTCTTGGATTGGCTAGATTTGACAATTGACAATTGATTTGACAATCTAGCCAATAAGGAGATAGCAAATTATTTTTGACAACCAATCACGTGAGTTTATTTTTTCTTCCTATTAGCTCGATTCAAGAAATGAAGTTATAGTCCCTCCCAAGCGTAGCAACTGCTGAAAATCGGAGCAGAATACTCTCAAATTAAGGTATTTGTTTAATTCTGTGTATGTGAGGTAAAGTGCTTCTAGTCAGATGGTCAAAATGCTCTTGACAATGAGTACTCACTCTCTCCAAAAATCAATGAACTTGTGCCCATCGACAGGCACATGCAGGCTCTGCTGTGTCGCGAGGAACAGCGGCATTTTCCAGTAGAGCGGACATTCACACGCTTTCACTATGTGCTTGAAGCTCTCTCTAGGAACCTGAAACAAATGGAATATTTTTGTAAAGATTTATTGTTGATAATCTGTCGCTTTGTTGAAAGCCGTTGAATTATTGCCATTCCTATTTAATGAAATGAAATGAAACTGACGTTGTTTTACCACTACTATTCTAAGAACGAATCTTTAGCGAAAATTTGAACACGGGTCAAAAATGTATACACGCAAAACAAACATTATATAAAAATGTTTATTTCTTTTAATAAAGATAAGTGACTTATCTTTTGTATAGAAAAGTAATCTTCATATTTCAGGGATGTATAAAATGAAAGTTTATCTGGACCAGCTTTCTAGATTCTGAGACAATTTGTGTCGTCTCTAACCTAATTTTTTGTGGACAGAAAATTTATGCTTCAATTATTTAAAAAAGCTTTGTTCCATTTTCTTTATACCTACCTCCTAAAAAGTATCATGACTTTTCTGTTTTATTGCCTTGCTTCCACTTTTTCCACAATGTTTGAAAAGGGTCCTATAGACCGTCGTCGTAGAGGAGAGATGCTGACAGAATCCTTTTAATGTCGTAAACTTTGAATCAGAGTAAGTAAGTAATTATAGTCAAAAAAAGAACGAGATTTTATTTCTTTTGGTTACGATAAATACCTCTAAATTAATCTAATTATAGTTGTCAATTGAATCTGAACTATTCAAAACAAAAAAAGTTAAGTACTTGGTACAGCAATAAAATCCTAAAACTCGACAGTTTAAATCAGATAAAATTAATTGCTTATTGTTTTCCAAGTTAGTATTTCCCACTGGCCAAAACTGGTCATCTTTCGCACATCCTTTTCCTAAATTTCGTTTTGTGTTACCTGTCACATCGCAAACCTACTAATACAGAGATCTTCTAAGCGATTCTGATATTTATTAGCATGTGTTACGGGTGAAAGTTGTATTCACTGGTATGTAGATTGTAGTTACGCACGTCTTCACCATCGCCTAGGCTTCCGCTATTAGGAAATATGGGGCGAGATGCACGTGCCATGTCCAGTAAACAACGACGTTTGTTTGAGCCATATGTACTGCATGGTCCACTTAGAGCCATGCAGCCTCGTTATTACTACAGGGTTTGATTACCAGTTTTGACTAGACCTGCAAGATGAAATGCTAAACTTTGAAACACGTTTCCAATGGCCAAATGTATTTTTGGATATTATCCCTTTATAGAATTTCTACCGAGCCTTGGAAATACAATTGTGATCATGTTTCATTTTTGTAGCAAGAATGTTTGGTTCGGTAGAGCTCTAGAGGTGTAAATAACGATCTGTTCAAGTCCAGACTATTTATTGTATCCGAGTGTCCTGTGCGCAAAATAAAACCATGTTTCTTCCAGACTAGGAGTTCCTTTTAAAGTATAAACCACTAGATTTAGTTGAAAATTTATTTTTTGAAACGTGTAACTGACAGGTTTTTTGTTAATTTTAGAAGCGGATTTATGTTTAAACCTCACAGATTGGTCGAATGCTCCATTAGAATTGCAAAACTGTTCGGTACATAGATCGATTTTAGGATTTGAATAATTATTTGGAGCTGGTCTGCTTTGAACAGATGTACTTTACAAGCTATCTGGCACTCAACTTCTAGGTATTGCTCGTTACAATGTTACTTTAATTTATTATGATCATTAATCATTACATTTTGAGAGAAGTAGAATAAGTTCCTAGTACCTATTAGAATTATTTTATATTTTAAAAAGGCACATTATATTTAAAAAGGATATTATTTTAGTTTATAAAAAGGCTTTTTGATAAAAATATTCAAAAACAATGGAGAAAATGTAGTTTTATGGTTGTTTGTATAAGCATGATGCAAGGTTTTCAACAACTTTTCAAGGACATCACAGAGTAATTTCGTAAAAAAATGTTATGATATTTCCAGTAAAACTGTCCTAACCTTTTATCTTCAATTTAAAGGCGTCGATAGAAACACTGAGAGGGTTTCAGATGTATCACGTTAATTTTCCTTGGTTCGGGAACACCTTAATTCTTACCCCATAAAATCGGGCTGAGTCAACGACCGAGAAGTAGGTCAGACTTGACGGGTATTTATAGGCGATGGGCGACTAGCTTGACAAAGCGTGATGCCCCGCGGTCTTCGTATGCCAAACCTTAGTACATACTACATGCACATTGGTATGCCTATACACTTCCTCTCGATTAGTTAGAAGGTAAAGCATAATAATCGATTACACAGGACTAATTTGTATACACAGATAAATGGGACAGTTTTTCGCATAAAAGTGTTGTAAGTGAAAGCAGTAGTTTTTATAAGCATCCTACTAATGTAACATACTTACATTTGATTTTAAAAGATTGAGCTTCACGCACCCTAATCTGTAGACTGACTGAGATGAAATTAAATTTGGTGAAAATCGTGAACTTCACATAGGAAGTCAAAATAGTGTTAGTGAGATAGTTTATTCGTTACTTTGGAGCTGCTTTAAAGAGTCGTATCGAAACTATTTATTTGATAAAATAATAAAATAAAAAATGTTATTGACCAAAAACCAAAAACTGCAAACGTAGGTACTTTCACAACTGCACTTTTATGAAAAATATTACTCCAAGTGCTTTCCCTCTACGTAGAATTGTGGAAATGTGCAAAACTGTAGTTAGATAACAAAACTCATAAAGGTGTTTGACCTGCTTTCCGAGTCGCGAGTTCACACACTGGGTAGGGGGTCAATTCCCTTGAGGCCACTCAGGTACTTATTGGCATTTATGTGAGGGTAGATAAAAATATCTGTTACTTTGTCTGCACAGAAAACTATTTGAGAAAAACCTATCAACTTGATGCCCAAGCGACTTACGTTAAGTATTACACTTGTGAAAGTATTTAGATAGACTGAAATAAAATTACAGTAACGAATAAAATTCACGAATTTGTGTAAATATATTTTTACAGTGCTATCTGTTTTACATGGAAACCTTGTTATGTTAGATTACTACAATAATTGAAATTGGAATAAAAACATGGATTACATACACCGAGTGTTGGCGATTTATAAAATTGAGCGATCATGAAGGATTATCAAGGAAGCCTACAGGCTCTGGAATGTTTATAAGAGTTTTCCACAAAAATATTTGGATCAAATTTGTTTAAGTTGGGATTATCGTGACGCCGGAGAATAGCAATTATCTGTAAAATAGTAAGTAGGTACTTCTGGCATAGACTAAAGAGGTAGATAATTACAACCGAGAGATACTTTCGTTGGTAATGAACCATAAAATTACAGAACTCTCTAGGCATATTCGATGTTAAATTAAACCAGTTATTGGGTAAATTGAGTACGCTCTTATGACTTAGTTAGGTTATTGTATTTTTTATATTGAATGCACAAAAATCTGAGTGGAGACCAGACCTATGGGTATTTTAAATACTCATATTCTAAGATAGGAGCAATATGTGTGATTTGCCTTTTAAGTTAATGTATAGAGGAGGGTCAAATATTTGACTAAAGTTGTACGATCCGAAAATCTTATTATTCAAAATGAGCTAGCAATTCCGCTTGAATATTTTAGCTCATTATTTGTTTGTATATCTACTAAGTAAAATATAGGCAATGGCTGAAGTATCTTGCGAGATTTATCAGCCTATTACCATCTACTGAGACTGGAAGTAATGGCATGGCACTTATACTCGAGTAGGAACTGGCCTAGAATTCAAATAGATTACGAAATTCGTGCCTGTACCTAAAGTGTAGGTGGTGATAATTTAAATAGCCCAAACCTTAGTTAGGTACACTGTGTTATTAGCTTGTTATTCATTTTATGAACTCATTTTTGATTCATTTCCAGTAGGCATAAGAAGTCTACATAATTTCTAGTGTCAATGATTAATAGATAGTTATGTTATCCTCTCACCCCTCTGCCTTAGGTTAAGCATAAAATATTGTTTTCGCTGCATCTTCAATGCAGTTCTTGTTAATTTAGATTATAAGAAATTCGCTGATACAGCCGTCCTCATATCGCACGGCTGCATCCGCCCTTGCTTCACTCTCATTATTAAATCACCTTTGAATCGGGATAGACGTAATCCACTAGTTTTATTTTAATTTAGTTTTTTCCATTTAATAGTTTTTAAAAAACAAGTATTACGCTCAGAAATCATCAGTGGCGCAGCCGGCGCAGATTTTCTTGAAAATCACGGGTTTTTCGCGATTTTCCGACGTCCAAATTCGTCCGGAAATTTTTGTCAAACTTAAGTGTAGAGTAAATCTGACGAACCAAACAAATTATCTCTTGATACGGGTAAAGAAAAGCAGTATGGGAGTAGCGGTCGGTTGGTGAGTAAAACTTTTCGCCATTCCTTTCCCTCATTCTCCTATATTCTGTGATCCTTATTAAAAACTTGTTTAAATTTTGTTATACCTGAGATTAGAACTCTCTCATTATAACTGATCTGGTGAGCTTGTATGAAATTTTATAAGTTGAACCGTGTTCTAAAAATAGAATGTAACATAGAGCTAAGAAATAATAGATGTGGCATTTTAAAAACCAATCTTAATAAATTGTTGAAATAAAAATTACTTAAATGAATGTTAATTAAATATATTATAGATCTTTTAATCGATCGAATATAATTAATTATTTTGTTGAAAATTTAAATTCAATATTTTAAAGTTAAAATTATTATTGATCTAAATTTCGATCGTAATAAAATTTAATTGTTTTAAGTATTGAAATAAAATTAAAATTTATTTTACATTAATATTTTGGAATTAAAATTATTGATCTAGAATCGATCGTAATTAAATTCAAATATTTAAATTGAAAATTAATTTACATTGTGTGTCAAACTCTGCTTTTATATTATTTTACTGTATTTTTACTGTGTTATTTTACTGTGTTTTTACTGTATTTTATTTCATGTGTTTTTGTGTGTGTTATTTTGTGTAAGGAACTGTGTTAAAAGTTTAAAGTGAATAAAAAGTGTTAAACGTGAGTTGCCTCCTCTGATAATTTTATATCTTCGCGATGTCACCGCCAGTAGTCCAACTTATTCCAAAAGAAGTGATTCAATTAATACCACTTTTTAAGGGAGATAAAAGACAATTAAATTTATATTTGCGAAAATGCCAATATGTAATTGATCGGTATGCTTATCCAGATAATGTAGAGCAACATCTTTACATTTATAATGTTTTGACGAGTAGACTCACAGAGGACGCAGCTGCGCTCTTATCAGAACGAGACGACATTGTAACATGGTCAGCCTTGAAAGAATTGTTAATTCAGCATTTTGGAGACCCGCGTAGTGAAGCGTGTATTAACATTGAATTAGAATCATTGAAAATTAAATCAAGTGAAAGTTATTTAGATTTTTGCAATCGAATCCAAAGTGTTAGATCACTATTAATGTCAAAAGTGAACACAATTGCAGACAGCGATTTAAAGCGTGCGAAATTAATAATTTACAACAATACGGCCTTGAATGTATTTTTATACAACCTTCCTGAGAATATGGTTCGGGTAGTGAGATTAAAAGCACCCTCGACTTTAGAAGCAGCTTTGAGTGTCGTGCTCGAGGAAGTAAACTTCTTAGAGCAGTATAATATGAGAAATCGTATTCACGGTAGTAGTCAGATTCAAAGTGCAGGTTCAAAACCGCTCATAACGACAACCAACAACGGATTTAAGCCCATATTGCATGGTAATAACAATGCAACGCCTAAATTTAATTTCGGCATACCTCAAAATTCGCATATTAAAATGCAAGGTCAACCACAAAACTACGGTACATTCCGCCCACAGACATTCGGGTATAAACCGCAATTTGGCCTTCAGCCACAACAACAGTTTGGTTATAGACCACCTCAACAATTCGGTTATAGACCACCTCAACAATTCGGTTATAGACCAACACAACCATTTGGTTACAAACCAACACAAACGTTTGGTTACAAACCGCCTCAAGCGTTTGGTTACAAACCGCCTCAAGCGTTTGGTAATAGGCAGGAAACTAGACCAACTCAAGTTCAGCCTCCTCGCTTACAAAGTAGCGACGTTTCAATGAGAACCATAGGCCCTAAGGCAACGCAACAAGGTTTCAAATTGAACGAACTAAATACAAACGATTATTATGATTCGTATTATGACCAAAGTTATAACTCAGACGATTATAATAATGACTATGACGCCTACATGAACAACTGTAGTAATGAATATTATGACATGTTAGTTGAAAGCGACCAACAAAATGAAATGACCGAAGAACAGACCGACGAAAATCAAATTTCGGATTTTCAGATAACAGCCTCTACAGACATGAAATCTTAGAACTAAATTGTGATCCAAATTTAAAACTTCCTTATATTCATATAAAGGAAATAAATGCTAAAATGATGATAGATACTGGAAGTATGAGATCATTTTTTCACCCTCGTATTGCATATCAATATTTCGGTGAATTTATTCGAAAAGAACCCTTTCATGTGGTTAGCACCCACGCAACTAGTAGACACGACGAAGTGATCGAAATCCCTCTCTTGCCTACTTTTGCTAGTAACGATTGGCATAAATTTTACATATATAACGTAGACTCACGATATGATGGCTTAATTGGAAACGACCTTTTACAACAATTAGGCGCGATTATTGACTTAAAAGAAAATCTTTTGAAAACGAATGCTACTTGCATTCCAATTACCAACAATAATCTAAATTACATCATTGATATACCAGCACGAACAGAGAAACGAGTCAAGTTACCGATAGATCAACATTCAGGTGAAGCTATCCTTAACTTTAGAAATTTTTCCGATGGATTAAGAATGCCTAGTGCGATCGTAAACTGTATTAATGGTTACGCATTTACGGTGATTCAAAACACATTAGATCAACCAAAACAACTGACTATTAAAAGACCCTTTGCAGTGACTAGATTTGAAAATACAAACTGTGATTTAAACTTTACAAAAATTAATGACAACGACATTGAAATTGATCAACTATTAGAAGAGAACTTAAATAAAATCAGACTTGACCATACAAATGACGAAGAACGAGAAAAGATCCAAAGACTTTGTAGTGAATATAAAGACATATTTTACTGTGATCAAATTCCATTGACATTCACTAATCAAGTGAAACACCACATTCGGACAAAGAACGAAGACCCTATATACATAAAACCTTATAGACAGGCACCCTTTTTACAGGATGAAATTAGTAAACAGGTAGATAAATTATTTAAAGATAACATCATTCAGGAATCGCATTCTCCTTGGAGTGCACCCGTACACCTTGTGCCCAAGAAAATGGATGCATCTGGTGAGAAAAAGTATAGGATGGTAGTAGATTACAGACGACTAAACGACATAACAATTGACGACAAATACCCTTTACCAAACATAACAGACCTTTTCGATAAATTAGGAAAGTGTTCTTACTTCAGCACCCTTGATCTAGCAAGTGGTTACCATCAGATAGAAGTAGAAAAAAATGATAGATTGAAAACAGCTTTTAGTACTCAAAATGGACATTTCGAATTCCTTCGTATGCCATTTGGATTAAAAACGGCCCCAGCAACGTTTCAAAGGACAATGGACAACGTTTTACGAGGTCTACAAGGACTACACTGTATGGTGTACTTAGACGACATCATAATCTATTCGAACAGCTTAGACGAACATGTTCAGAAACTGAGAACAGTATTTGAAAGACTCCGACAGACCAACTTAAAAATACAACTAGACAAATCGGAATTCTTACGTAAAGAAGTACTTTACTTAGGACATACGATAACTAAAAACGGACTAAAACCTAATAACGACAAAATTGATGCGATATTAAAATATCCAATACCTAAAACAACGACTGAAATTAAAAGTTTCCTAGGACTTGTAGGATATTACAGACGATTCATAAAAGACTTTGCAAAAATTACTCAGCCTCTGACAGCTTGTTTAAAGAAACGAAACGGAATAGTAATTAACCAAAATTACATTGACGCATTTAATAAATGCAAAGAACTCCTGACACATGCCCCTTTATTGCAGTACCCCGACTATGACAAACCTTTTGTACTAACGACTGACGCGTCGAATGTAGCGGTAGGTGCAGTATTATCCCAAGGACAGATAGGTAGTGACAAACCTGTAGCTTATGCTAGTCGCACATTAAGTGATACTGAAGCACGTTACAGTACCATTGAACGTGAATTGCTCGCTATTATCTGGGCAGTAAAACATTTCAGACCTTACTTGTACGGTCGAAAGTTTCTTATATACACAGACCATCGTCCATTAATATGGCTACAAAATCTTAAAGATCCAAGTAGTAAACTCACTCGATGGAGATTACGTTTACAAGATTATGACTATGAAATGATTCATAAAAATGGCAAACAGAATACCAACGCTGACGCCTTGTCTAGGATAAAAATTCATGCTATAGATTCTGACGATGAGAATCAATCGATGGCAGTAAATGTAGACGAAAAAGAACAAAGACTTAATAAACATCTTGATGATATAGTAGAAAATATAGAAAAGTTAACAGCGGAAAGAAGGACGAATAGGAACGATTCATCTACAATAACTATATCAGATTCAAGTAGGACAGCAACAGCAAGCCCTATTGCAATTTCTGATACATTATCAAGACATAGCTTTGACAATGACGAATTCCCTATTAGATCAGAAACATCTAAATCTGGAACAATTCATTCTGCTGTAGAGTTAGAATCAATAGGAATACCAATTTTACATGAGGCAGTAGACACAAAGCCTAACCAAATTATAGTATACTCATGGTTTAAAAATGAAATGCAAGTCAAAAACCTCTCTCGAGAAAAACAAAAGGTATTAGAAGTTTTCTTACCAAAAGACAATCCGGAATTAGTGAAAGAATTTTTGAAACGATACATAAAGCCCAAATTAAAGTACTTTATCTACTTTGAAGAAAGTTCTCATCGTAGGTTATTCGGAAGTATAATAATTCAGTTATTTAAGAAAGGTATGATTAATTTTTACGAATGCACAGAACGAGTTATTACCATTGAAAATGAAGAAGAACAAAGAGCAGTAATAGTTAAACATCATGAAGGAAAGACATGCCACCGAGGTATAAAAGAAACATTAGTTAGAATTCGTAGAAATTACTATTGGGACAGAATGCAAGAAACAGTTACAGCAGTAATTAATGCATGTGAAGCATGCAAGAAAATGAAATACGATAGGAAGCCTATCAAACCTATCTTACAGTTAACTCAAACTCAAGATTCCCCCTTTCAGGAAATTTTCATTGATCTTTTTAGTATTGAAGGAAAATCTTACCTTACTCTTATTGATGCCTTCAGCAAATTAGGACAGGCAATAGAAATTCAAAACAAATCAACCCCTGAGGTTATTCGAGCCTTGATGAAGTATTTTTCATTCTACGGAATACCTAAGAAAATTAGTTCAGATCCTGGTACTGAGTTCAATAACGAATTAATGAAAGAATTTTTAAGTTTACATAAAATAGAGCTTCATATTGGAACGCCTAATAATCCTAACTCAATGAATAATAATATATAATAGAACGATTTCATTCAACAATCATTGAAATTTACAGATTAGCTAAATATGAAAAACGATGTACTGATGCAGCATCCACGATGACGTATTCAGTCATGGCGTATAATCACGCTATACATTCTGTTACAGAACTCACTCCATTTGAAGTTGTGTTTGGACATACAGACACTAGCAGCCCTTATGGCATAGAATTAGAAAAACGATATTTTCAGAAATTGGTTAAAGATCATGCTAAGCGAACAAAGACTTTGTATGAAAATTTAGCAGAAAAGATGGTAACAATGAAGGAAAAGAACAGGGAAAAGAAAGGTGGTGAACGCGACATAGAATTTCCCATAGGAAAAACAGTTTATGCAAAAGACGTTAATAAGCGGAAAAGTAAGGATAAGCCGCGTTTTGTAAAAGCGAAGGTAGTAGGTGAAGTAGAAAGAAATGTATTACCTATACAAGTAGGAGAAAGAAAAACTAAGGCTCCTATTAAAAACATCAAACGCCCTCCGCAGGTGCAGCCTACTGCTAGTAGTGATGCCGTCGCTGGCCCTTCATCTACAAACACTTGAAGGAAATCCAGGATTGCTTCCGATTAAAGAAGGACAAGCTTATATTCAAACCGGTCATTGGACTATACTTAAGGTTATTAATTTAGAAAGGATTTACAATGATTTCAATTACGTATCTGCAAACTATGAACAATTGGTTAAATTGGTAGACTGGAACACATCATATTCTCACGAATTTAAGAGTGTTAGATTACATACTGAATTTATTCGCGATATAACTAAAGAAAAATTTCAGCAACTGGTACCACAAAAGCGCTTTAAAAGAGGTCTCATTAATCCTTTGGGTTCTCTTATTAAAATTGTAACAGGTAATCTTGATCATGAAGACGCGATTAGATTTGATAAACTTTCTTCAGAATTAAACCATAACGAAATTATAATTTCTAATAAACTAACCCTGGTCTCTCAGATGTTTGAAAGCTTTATAAATATAACTGGAAACATTAATCAGAATACTTTGAAATTAGATAGCCGCCTAAGTAGAGCTGAAACTATGTTAAGAAATTTAGCTGCTAAAGAAAACAATTGGATTTTCTTTACATATATTTTAGAATTATTTAACGTTTTTACAAGTAGTTTCCGTACTATATTTATCAGACTTAGTGAAATTGAAACAGCTCTAGCATTAAGTAAAGTCTCTATATTACATCAATCTATCGTGAATTCAACCGAACTCTTGTATCATTTGAAATTAATATCAAATTTTGAAACTTTAGTATATTTGCCTACTGAAGAAAACTTGTTAAAATTAGAAGAAACTATTTGTGTAAAATCTTATATTAAGAAAAACCAGATCACTTTTATTATGGAAATTCCAATTACTGATAATGTAACTTATAATTATTACAAATTGTATTCCTTACCAATTTTCCATGAATCCGAAAACAAAACCCTAGCCATTTTTCCTAAATATCCTTACCTTCTGGCGAAAGGAATGAAATACTTACCGATTGTGAAACCGTGCCGCCCGTTATCAACTGGCGACCATTTTCTGTGTAACGCAGACAACCAAGCTTTGTACCATGAGCTTACCTGTATAGAGCAGCTCATGAGATTTGACGACGACCATACTCACTGTACGCAGCATCAAGTCCAGATTGAAGAGGTCAAGGTCCAACAGGTCAATTCGAATAGTTGGATCCTGTATAGCAGGCTGAAGACGACGCTTACCAAGCATTGCGACAATGACATCAGTAAGCTTCCAGTGTGCGGTACTTACCTCATTACAATCAACGAACGGTGTGATTTGGAGATAAATGGAATTCGCATAAGCCACCGTATCTACATAGAAACGGACCAAGCGGAGCCAATTCCTCTCGTCGCCTTACCACAGCTACGTGTTAACGCGAGTCTATCCAGTGCACGCGCACTCAATATGAACGGCGTTAATCTTGATGAAGTGAAATACATGGCGTATTCGCTAAAGCATAGTTCAGTGATTGAAAGTGTTTTAGAAAAGAGAAATGACTCTAGCTTCAGTGAAAATTTAGGATACGTGACCTTAGGCTTAGTAATCTTAATTTTTCTTGTGTTTTTATTTTATGTTTTTCGACTCAAATTGTTGAACTTTTTACCGTGTGTGAAAAATTATCGGAATCAATCTCAAATCGATCGTACCGATAATTTTCCTCTTAGGGATGGAGGAGTTATGTTATCCTCTCACCCCTCTGCCTTAGGTTAAGCATAAAATATTGTTTTCGCTGCATCTTCAATGCAGTTCTTGTTAATTTAGATTATAAGAAATTCGCTGATACGGCCGTCCTCATATCGCACGGCTGCATCCGCCCTTGCTTCACTCTCATTATTAAATCACCTTTGAATCGGGATAGACGTAATCCACTAGTTTTATTTTAATTTAGTTTTTTCCATTTAATAGTTTTTAAAAAACAAGTATTACGCTCAGAAATCATCAGTAGATTTTAACATTATTTTGGTTTTGTGAAAATAAAAAGTGAATCACGAATACCTAGAAAAACGATATGTTTTTAAAGAATTGGTTCAATATAGTAATCTGATGGTAATAAACTGACACAAAACAAAATATTGTTACCAAGGTCTGCGAATTCAACACTTACTTCTGCGATCTTTTTTGGTCATTTGTTATTCTTCGATAACGTCTTTGGTAATGGAAAACTTTTCCTATTTGGTAAAGTGTAAAGTTGGATATACGTAATTCATATCACATTTTCCCGAGTTAACCTATGAATAAATATATAAGAGCCTCACAAAGCGATTTCCACAGAAGCTGGAGTAAAGCATTGAAAAGTATTCAGTGTTTACTCTGCCCGCTGCAAAATGTAATACTTTAGAGTCTAAAGTATTACATTTTGCAGCGGGCAGGGATGCCATCTGTTCCGTATTTTACTTCAAAATTGTCTGAATCGGCTTGATACATTGTCCTAGCTTTTGTGGTTCGGAGCCAGAAAATTTACTGTAACTGGCCAATTTTCTAGTGCTTCAGTATATATTCTTACAAAGTAGGTAGGTACTTTGTTCAGGCCGAAGGAGGAAAACCTGGAGGTAGGTTGATAAATCGGTGATACCTATTGTTTTTGGAACTCTTTGAACTTCTCCGTCCAGAGTCCCAAACACGTTAGTTTTTGCTGCCTTTACTATCAACTCTATAAAAATATCGATATACTCTTCCTTACTCTTACTTTCTTTATTATCAAAGTTTTGCCCAAAACTTTGTATGTTTCTCTCCGCTGTATTTGTTCGTGTGCCATTAATATGGCAACCCTAAGCGGGCCGCGATTGACCCAAATATTCTGAATAGGAGCGGGTCGCAAATGACTGCGGGCCATTCGGCTAGTGGGCTCGGCTCTTGTTGTATCTAAGCGACTAGCGTGACCCTTTACCATATTTACCCTTGATTTGCAGTGCCTCAGAATGAGAGCACCGCGCGGCAGGACAGGTTGCATACGGAGAACAAGTGCGTCGCGGGCACTTAACGCGTTGACATGATTACTACTAAACCTGTGCCTTCTAAAGCAGCACAACTTGTACAACATGAACGTTGCTAGCACCTAACGTGTTAGTTTATAAGGTTTCGTTTATTATTTATGTAAAACACAGACCACCCTCGCTTTCCGACGTATTATGACAATGATGTAACACGATTAGCTTATTTGGCATTTTATGTAGGACGGTGGGTTTTGTGTGTTTCATTGATAAATTCACAGCCAGGAAATCAAAATGAAACTGCTGAGCGCACACACTGAATCAATGATTAAGTAGAAGGTCAAGTTCAGTTTGCAAGTACACCTACATTTATATAACAATAAAAATGCAATGCTTAGCTAATTATATTGTATGGCGCATACATTTGTATGCTAACCTTCAAAACAGCTATATTTTACAGAATAGCAGTGGACAAATGTCAAGATATAAACTGACGGAAACAAAAACATTGGCCCATCGTGAATGAAAATATCTTGGAACAAAACCAAATGGATGAGCACCTTGCGGAGACGACCGACTTGGCTTTCTTTCTCGGGCTATTTTCTATGAAAAGTAATATAAGGAGAACTGGCAGATATCCCATTTGCAAGTGTCGTTTTATGGCATACCAATGCTGTGAATTTACAATTCCAAAGTATACTAACTTACTTTTTTGAACTAGCGATAAATCTTTTTCTTGACAGCTGCGCTAAACCGGGCCCAACTATAAATTAGCTGAACACCGTCCATAGGTACATCTAAGTATATTTCGATACTAATAAAGCAGAGCGGAAGAGTTTGTTTGTTTGAACATGCTAATCCCAGTCGGTTTTAAAAAGCGTTCCACATTTGACAGCTCATAAAAATCAACACAGGAAGAAGAGACTAAAAATCAGATATTTCAAAACTGTATATCAAAATAAACAAGAAAAAAGTTATCATATTTTTCTATTACCTGACTCAATCTATAATGAGCTATAAAAATATCTAGGTTTGATGATAAAATCTTCTCTTCCTGCATTGTACAATCGAGCACGGAACAATTCCACCACGAGACTTCCGAGGACATGATTTACATTGTTACCTACACAGGTACTGTCAACAATATAAGTAACTATGTAAAACCTAGCAAGTAAACATTTATGATTCCGAGGGAACTTCGCTCAGATGTTAATGCTTTAAAATTTCTACTCCAAGCACCTCTACTCTAAGTATTATGTTTGACTAAATCTGTAAAGTCACATTTACACTATGCAAGATTCTTACCTGTAGCACACTATTAAATTGGATTAAAATTTGACTTTCATTTTTAAAAATAATGCTTTTGCAAGTCATGATGACAGTCATTGTTTAGATTAACGGGTCAGAAAGTTTCATCATGTAAATGGCGTAGCGACAAATATTTTCAATATTCCGAAGTATCAACCATACTCCGTCGCCGACTGTGACTGAAGGTAATCCGTGGGAACTGTCCCACGTCCTCGACACGCGACATCACAATCAACAAGTTGGACATAAAGAAGACACAATAAAAACTAGGTACATCGTCTAAACACAGAATACTCGACAATAACAACTTAACTTTAGCTAACCTTTTCATTTTTTGTTGATGTTAGAGCAAATTGCTGTTATAACTTAAATTTCTGATTATTTTGGATTTATTAACCTTGAAGACGAGCTTCTGATTTTGATCAAGTTCAAGTCAATAGCATCTATAACAGTCTTTTTAGTTTTTTAGACCAGCTCAGCTGCGGTGTCTTTTACAGAAGCGAGTGGCTTGCAAGATCTGTATATACTCTATTCTACCGAATATAATTAATTCGCTAATAGTCAAACCCTTTCTCAAATTTTCTCCTATAGAAGAATATTTCAAATTTCCAGACACATCTCACAGTAAGTTAAGTGTTCCACTAGTTTCACTACACTGCATTTTACGCCTGTGTTATGAGTACATGTGTTGCAGGTTACTAATAAAATGTGGTAACTAAATAAATTATTATAGTGTTCTCTTCAAATTCGAAGGTTGAAGAAATGAGCATCAGATACGAAAGGTACATTCAGTAAAATGGTTACAAGCTTATCAGCATGTCTTCAATTCTGAGCAGACTGTAATTGGACATCCTAGTTCTCTATACAAATTCTAAGCTAAGATGATAGCATCTTTGTTTTCTCTGCTTTCCCTTTAAGGCAGGCAGGCCAAATCTAGAACATAATCACGTACCTACATCTTCTTTACGTCTGTTTTGTTTGACAAACATATAATTGAAAGTAGGGCATACAATGAGGACACATTTATTGAGGCTATGCATATTTTATTTATAAAATCCGTCAGCAGAGTGTGCAAACTTCCTTAGGTATTTTATATTTAGACTGCGAAATAAGTAATGATTCTACTGTTCACTGGCTTATTCCAAGAGAAATATAAAATATACAGCTGCCACTTTAATTATTAATAAGTATTTGTATATTATTAATTTCATGAACCATGGCATGACCATGCAGTAATTGGAATTGGACGTTAGAGACCATGTCTACGGTACAGCCGTGGTTATGTTTTATATAGTTTTATTTTTAAATTTTAATTGATTGTTTTATTTCCCACTGAACCTTTAAACTGTAGGTCTACGAGTAAGATTCTCAGCAAAGATTATGAGCTATTTATGTTCAAGTAGCGTCTCTTGACTTGCGACAGTGTAAACTTATACTTTTATCGTCTGTATCGTACTGTAAGCAGCTTTGAACTTTCCGCGTGTGAGCCGCTTGCAGAGGTACTTTAGAATGCAATTTACGGTGTCGCATCGCGTCGCATCCTAACAAACGATACCGCAATATCGTATGAATGTTGCCTAAGAATTTTGGCATACAGAATTTGCTAAGCTAAAATCAGCCACGCGCCTCCATTATACGAGTAGTATAATGGAGGCGCTTTGCATTTAAATCTCCTTGACTTATTTTTACTACTTAGTAGCAGAATAAGATACAATGCAACATTACAATTCAGAAAAAAAACGATTTATTCTATTTTTCTATTTCTGTTTATCTAGCTTCCAAAAAAACCATTTTACGTCAATAAACAAGTCTCAGTGTTATCTTTATTGTGCTCAAGAATTATTACAGCATGCTCGCTGTTTCGTTACCTTACATTACAAATAATTGTTCTTATGCAGCTCATATTATGACGATGATCTCGACACGAATAAGCGACAAACGAGCAGTTAATTTGATATTAAGAGTTCCCTAATGCCGAGTTGCAGAGGGGAATGACTATGCAATTCCTTTTATGAATCAAATTGACATTTCAAATGTGGTGTTAGCATTAGGGCTTCTAAACGGGCAATCATTTTACTGCATAAGACTTACTCTTGAAAACATAGGTGTTGCCGAAATATATACATTTTCCAAAGCCATGATTATGTTACTTATAAGTAACTATTAAATGTTTCTGTGGTAGCCCAGGCTATGGTGGACAATACTGTGTCCACATAACACTGTAAGTAAGTATTACCCGTTTATTTAGTCAACACAATTTTATATCTGTGTCAGACTAGCAATACTCTTAGAATATTATTTTCAACGACCAATCACGTGAATTTATTTTAACTTCCTGTTAGCTCGCTTCAAGAAATGAAATATAGAGATGTTTCTTATTTTACTTTCAATGATAAAAGATTAGAGATTTTTAGTATTAGACATATTTAGTAAATAAACAATCCGCCAAAACATCGTGGACGTTTCAAAAACGTTTCGCCCAGTCAAAATAACTGCGTTTCGAAATATATGCACATATTGTCACGAATATCCAAGTACCTACTTACACTAGTTTCTTGGCGCTGTATTTATTTTATATTTTGGGCGCGGCCCACACATTTATGATTTGGAGGAATGTGTACCTTTTTTGATCCTTAACTTCTATTTCTTATAAGTAACAAGTAAGCAAGTTTAGGTAGTGACTGCTCGGCAACAATATATTTCAAATATGTATGTATGAGCTAATGGCTAACTTTTTCTTTGTGCATAATAACATTTAAATAACATTTAATTAACGTTGCATTATTGACCTACATCAATACGTTACAAATCCGTTTAATTCGGTAAAGCTAATTGTAAAAGTTTTATAGCGGATTCCTAAACATTTGTACTAAGTGGGGCCAAAATATTTTTAATTGGCATGCTGTTAATGGATCGACTAAAATAACCTTTAACTATAACGTAATGGGTTATCTACTATTTGCAACTACTATTTGCGAGTGGCTTCAGCGGGCACTAGACGCTTGGGGTAATCAAAAGAAACCTGTAATCTTTATACGTGTTAGGTCTACAAACCTGTCATACCACGTGCTGTATTATTATATGGTCACGTACTGCTAGATTCGAGCCGATACCGCGTTGCTAAGCGGGCTCTCTGGCCAGATGCCAGCCACTGCACTTATACTCTGTATCGTATCGAGACAAATGATGAACGCATATACAAAGGCATACTTATACGAAGTTTTAAAGTTCATCAATTTGTGTCAAGGATATTGAAACTTTTTCATAAATTTTTGCTTTGAATCAGAGTTATTTCGGAAATGAAGTGGCTTGAATTTGATTGAATGAGATCATCCAAACAAATATTACGTATGTGTGAGAATTCATTAGTTTGTGAAGAATTCCACTATTTGGTTTCTTCTATGGAATTTGATGTTTTTTAGTACCTATCTATTGAAAGGTCAATCACTATAAAAATTCATTAATTGTTTTTGTCTTTGCAAAGCTTTACATGCGATAAACTTGTCCATGGATGATCTGGATAGGTAGGTACTTACTACTTGTTGAATCATTTACTCTACATACTCACGGTAGCAAATCCAATATTAGCATTCTATACGTTTAGTAGAGAAAACCCTCGCCTCTAAACTAATTTTCTTCAACAAAACTTTTTTTCTCTATCCTTACCTACTCATACCTAAGTTTAAATCGATGAATAGAGACATTTGCGTATTAGCATATTTATTAGTCAAGGTCCACCATTATCTTTGAATATTCTACTCTCATCTTATGAAATCTTTAGAAAATATTCCTTTTCACAGATTTAATTTGGATAATAAGCCAATTTACCAAACCCTCAAAAAGGCTTCTTGCCCAGATTCCACTAAACCAGTCCATTCATTCGATTGCCCCGCTCGAGACAAATCACCGAATTTGGGCGACGCAAGAGTCACAGATTACACAAACTTGTAATAGTTAGTATTATCCGGGTTGTTTTTTCCGAAGCCTTATTGAAATAGCCGGGATTCCAGCCGGTGATAGATGTCCAATATTCGTCATGGACGCCGATGTGGACGTCTGGGTATTAGACAGCATGTTTTATTGCGGTTCGGAAAAGTTCTAAAATGTTATTTAGGTAACCTTTTTGTAGGTCTGTAGGAATAATCATGTGTCTGAACCTCAGAGCAATCATCTTCTTCTGAACACACTATGGCAAACATACGCGACTAAAGTTATTACACTTATGAAATCATTAACATTTACACTGCTAGATTGAATTTTAAGTTTAATTTTGTAAAAGCCTCCAGTAGGTACCTACCTACTATATTGCATTTTATACGTCTAGCATTTATATTTTAAAATCCAATTTCAATTCCATCTTCTAGAATCAGAACATGGGTTCTGAGTTTTATGAACCGAAAAGAGCTAGCTCAAATATGAAAGACAAATTTCAAGCCATGTTTCACCGTTCGTCGACTCAAGGTTAACTAAAATATTACTGGAATATTCCAGTTAGGTATATTTTAGTTCAACATGTGGATAGCAGTTTCAGCCATTTATTAATGGAATAATTATAATTATAGTATCACACTTCAACTCTCTATACAACACCTAAGACAAACTTTAAATAATACTGATTTTAATGAATAAACATATCCTATCTCTACGCATCTTTTGTAGGTACGTCTGCATTTGATTCTATTACATTCACTTCTCAAGAATCCCAAAAGTCATAATTCAAAATTTTCGAATCCGGTGGGATACGAACTCATTTGTCATACGAACCCCGCTTTAAATGAAATGAAATATAATTAAAATAACGACTAATGTTTCCAAGGTAAGGCATCCGTTACTATTCTTTATTTTTAGATCCTGCCTAGATATTTATTTCTATAACCAACTATAGATTAGTAAGATGCTCACCTGACTATTAGGGAAGGTAGCAAAGGCAGACTGCACTTTATGCACAGCATGGTCCTGCTGATGAGCCGGCGGAGGTCTGCCCTTGGGGAAGTGGAACCGAGGTATCACCCTCGCAGGCGCTCCAGTGCTGGCCGCGCTTCGGACAGACCGCTGGAGCGTCGTGTGAGGTGGAGCTGATGAAGGCTTTGGTGGTGCTGATGCTGCGTAGTTCTGAGGACAAAGTATTAATCAGTTATTGCGTTTATTTAGTTCGTATGGCTAACTCTGGTGACGGAGTCTTTAGGCCGTTAGGTCCAAGACATAGCTTAACGACTACAGAAACCGGGATAGAAACAGTTTTTTACACATAAGTTATAAGTTTAAAATAAACATTTAAGATGAATGGTTAAAATAAACAATGAATGGGTATTGGTGTTTTGTAAAAGAAATAGATTGATCGTAGTCCCTACCGACACATTAAAATATGAATAGAAAACGTAGTCAGTAGGTTATGTTACTTCACTAGTGATTCTATTTGGAATAAAATCTGCGATCCAAAAAGTTCGATTAGTCAGTCTTTGGAATATTTCTGTCCAAACAGTCATAATTATGATAAGGGATTTTAATACTCAACTCAACTTAGAATTTTAGTACTAGAGTTCGCTCTATTCTTTCAAAAGATTCCAATCAGCGAAGGGTGTTTTTGCTCGGTCAGCGGGAGCACCCTTATTGACCTCGATTTCAAATCTTTGATTTGCAAAATTAAATTAAAACAGTTTAATCTGCTGAATACTATTTTGAACATTCCACTTATTAAATTGAAACAAATTTAATCTATTGAAGCTCTAAGAAATGTTCATAATCCTCAAACATTTTGATGAAATGAAAGCTTGAATGTGTTAATAAGAGTCTAATGGCTGAACTATTTTAGATATGATTTGAATACACATCGTGACTTCGAACAAGGCTACTATAATTATAAATCAGCACGAGAGAATACCCCTATATTTAGTTTCCAAGGTATTTTACAACTGGATTACATTTTCATATATTTTTCAAATACCTTGGAAACTAAATCTTGGGAAAAAGGCCTTCTGATTCCCATAACTTTGTTTACTCTACGTTCATCGATTACTTTTATTACATTGGTCGGATAAGCGTGCGTAAGATATCTGAAATAGACGCCGTAGGTGTAATCTGACAAAACATGAGCGAATAAGCCCGAATAATATTGAACGAGATTATTGCTTGCCCCACGCGGGTTGCCGAAAACTGTTTAGTTTTGTAGGATTAAAAGATATTTATTTTTTCGGGCTCGCTAGTCTTTTAGCGGAAGATATTGTTACAAAAAAAAGAGAAGAGGCGTTATTTTAGTAAAGTGTGGTATATTTTTACAATAAAATGTTTTCATTTTATTAATGGAAAATTGGAAACATTACGAATAAAGTAATTCTGACATAAACGTTGCTACAAAGTACCCAATTGCGCTGAGAAAAATATATAATTACTAACACTTTTCAATAATTTGAAAAATAGCAACACAGAATATAAAGAAAACAATTTTATGTTCGATAAGTATTCATAACTTTAGATATCGCACATAAAAGTTCTAGAGAACCTAAAAAAGAAACAGAAAAACACATTTAAAGCAAAGTACATCTCGATTCAAGTCTGGTCGGCATTGAGGGTGACTGACGACAATTCCTCCTGAAGATGAATGTCGGTCGCACTTCGCCGTTTATTATTCTTGAGAGGATGTGAAGCTTCTCTCTCAAAACCGCTGAAACTTTCCTCAAAGTTCTCAACTAAATAATCTTATCAAGTATAATTCTCAGTGAGTTTTGAAAATCAAAAAACTTTATTTACGAATCTAAATATAAACTAAAATAGTAAAAAAAGTAAGTAAAAAGTAAGTCTTTTCAAGTTATTTTCAATCCTGTCATCACGAAATATTTTTAGTATTAGTAATCGCATTCCTATCACAACGAAGCACCTATAAAACTATTCGAATTGGCACAGCAGCAAATTGTTTGAGAATCCCCTTGGCCTACCCTAAAATTTAGGACGCGTCATATCACACTTTATTTTTAAAACCTTCACGTGTTCATTAGAGTTCATATTGTTCATTATAACCCAGGTTCATTGTCCTACTCTTGTTCAAAGAGTCTATGAACCAAGAAGGTGCGAAAATTGGCATAGTCAGGCCAAGACTCTGCCAAAATACTGACGAAGTTGAAGAAAAAATAACTAGTTTTTTTTTTTTTTTTTTTTTTTTTATGGAAAAAATAACTAGTTGTAGGTCATTGCAGAATGTACTAAAGACAGAAAACCTTTTTTGCTATGACTGTGTAATTTAAAATATTTTTGTTCAAAACACTACTTACCCAGTTCCGTTTCACGTTTTTTCCGTAAAACCACAATGGGTGTTATTAAACAGCACAAAACCGAAAATTACTGAACAATTATGTACAGGAAATCCCTGAAAATTATGCTTTGAAAATATATATTCGAAAGACTTTTGGATTACCTACAAACCTATTCTTATTTTAAAAACAAGAGCTCGCGCCTTTTTTCATAATAAATAAAAGTAGAGCAAAATGCAAATAGGTTAAATGTAACTGTAACATAAAGGAGGTTTATTACCATTGACGGAACTAGATCAGGCAAGTTTTTTATATTTAATTCTTGAAAATTAAGTACTTAGACCGTTCTTTACACTGTATTTAGATGTTTTTTTCCAACCTATGTTTTTGTTGAAATAAACATTTTTTTTTCTGCGTGGGCAGCCCAGACGGCTCAATCATACGTCCCCACACTGTCATTTCTATTGTTAGGCCTTCCTCATTTTTCACGCCTTTGTAGCAAGGTGTAACTAATGGTTGTACTTTAGTCTCGTCATTATAGAGTTTGCATAACGTTTGATTTCTTTTTCATTCGTACGCACTGGGTAAAAAGTTTACACATGTAGCACATTCAATGCGAGAGTAGGTGTCTACATTGTAGACACCTACTCTCGCATTGAATGTGTATGTATGTACGGTACGGTACGGATGCGTTGAAACTTTTGGTTTTCAAAACGTATGTACCAGTTTTTAAGGACTAAGGTAAGGTATTGTTTATGTATATACATTGAATATAAATAGTCCTGTTTATCTCAGCCTGTAATTAAGGCATGAAACCCATCTGAATCTCCTAATTACTGATCCCAGCTCTACTGACCGTTGCTAATGACCGCGAGACCACGCGTAACGTTTTAATTATTTTTTGTTATAAAGATTATAAATAGGTTTTATTTATAAACAACAATATAGGTAAATACCCAAGATATGATACGATACTCATTTGAGTGTCGATTTGATTTTGGTCGTATGATTTAATAATATTTTGAGCGGTTTGAATTTGGATGGGTGACATGAGATGGCAAGTGGCATTAGCTTCGGAGTGAGGACGCACACGGCGCGTTATTTCAGCTTATGTAGGAGGCCTAAAATCTCCATCACCAGAGCCGCTATCTATGAAGCGGTGTCAGCACTATCAGCCTAAGTTATTTAAAAAAAAAGCTAGAATACAATTATTTTGAACCACCCACAGCATAACTTTTACTAAAATTAAAACTAAAAATGTACCTAAGTACCTACAGTACCAAGTCGGGCTTTACTTAGAAAGACCTAATGAAAATACAGCTGTTGTGTGCAGCTTGTATACATAATATTATATTTTCTCCGCGCTATCTCTGATAACACCTCATATTCCTTTAAGCAAACAGCAACCTTCATGTTCTTTATTATTCTAACTAGGGATGTAGTCTCTAGTAGTGTATACGGAAGATAGCCCGGATACGGAACTAGCAAATTTCCTTAACAACTACGATATGAACATTTTTAAAACCAATTGCAAAAAATTTATCTTCCTCATACTTATAAAAAAATAAGGTTTACTTCCATTCTATTATAAAGTTGAAGTGTTTATTGTTTTCTGTGACTGGGAAAATAGGCTACTTGACTCCTATCAAATTTAGCACAATAAATTGGTATTTCCTGCGGTTTTTGACTTACGAAACCACACTATATAGTTTTCAGTTAATTAAAGTTCAAGATGGTTGCATATTTTCAATTGCAAAATTGTTGTTTTATTTTTAATTTCGAAAGCTGAAAACGCTGTCGGCCATTATAGCCGGATGTGATGTCATTAAACTCCCGGATGTGATGTAAACAAACCAATGTCACTTTGTCATTTTCATACATTTCTAAAATGTCAAATGATTATTTACGATACGTATGACGTCACAGCACAGATAGTCTATTGACTAATATGGCTGACAGCGTTTTTGGATGGTTATGAAAAGTTAAACTTTAAAATCAAATTTCGCTGTTTGCATGGTTCCAATAAACATAATAATGTTTATTTTGGTCTAATAGAACAATTATCAATTATTTAAGACCCACTTTAAAAATAAGTCAACTAGCCTATTGAACTGGATTGTGAAAGCAATCGATACAACGATAGATCAGGAATGATAGGTACCTAAATACTATGTAACAGTTTTTGTGAAATTTCACACAAGGCGGAGTCTTTCTTCAACCTTACAGTGTTATTTGAATTTTAAATTCGTATTAAATTCCATGAAGTTACGGAAACGTCATACATCACCAGAATATTCTAATATTGGCAGACTTGCGAACTTTTGTTATGGCAACCAGATGTTTAACGCATTAAACAGGAGGGAATATAAACAATTTAATTCATGTATGCAAAACATTTCGTATTATAAGTATCTGTTAGATAACTATGGATTTACAAACAAAATGTGCTACGTTGGAAATCTGTACGCATGCCTAATGAAAAGTACCTAAGTCAATGTTAATGGCTAAATTCCACGATTTAAACCTAATCAATATGCATCATCACGAAGGCATCACTATACCGAAATCAATTTTCAGGAAATTTTGTAAGTACCTATTTAGAAGGTTTCGGGGGCGTGTGATGTGTGGCCAGGATTAAGCTTTTGTGCTTTCAGTGGTCATGATGCAGAGAGTTACAGTAACAGATCGCACTACCTATGTATATCGCGGAACTCATCTTCGGAGAGCACCGTGGGACTAGGGCAAAGAATGGATTATGGTCTTGCAAATAATATCGAGTTAATATCAACGTAATACAGTTGACTTCACATTGAGCATCGAATCCAAGTGCCAAAGACCTGCAAGCACAGAATAACTAGCAACTACTACGAAACAATCGCCATGGATTCCCCTCCGGCTATATTTACTCTGGATAGACGCAAGAGGGGAGAGGCGACCACGTGGTATAAATAGTCGCAGGCGCATGTACGAACACTCGACCACGCCAAATTGGGAGACGGGAATGGCCGACCACAAGATGGTAGACGGAAAGTTTACGATCAAGATGATTGTTGCTATGATTTTCTATGCAAATTTCATATGACATGATTTGATGATGAATGCTGTAGTGAATGATGCCAACCATATTTTAGGAGACCAAGACTGCATTATATAATTCCAAAATGTTATGAAAGATATGGTCTAGCATTTGGCATAGACTTGAGTCTGTCTGGCAGCATATCCGACAAACTTAATTCTCTTTAATTTTAAACCAAATTTAGCTGTATGTGGGAATATTTAAATGAAGAGCTCATCTTTACAATGTCATCATTCTAGTAGTATCCAATAAACCCAAATTAAATCTTAACTTTTTATATACATTCTGCATTGGTTGTGTATGTTTGTAATTCCGAGAAAATGCCATTAAAGACAGAATTTGTTCGAGTTACCAGACGAGTGAAATTGGAGGCTTCTCATAAAATTGGCTTCGTTAGGGATATTTTGCTTTTGTATTATCAGTCTACAAAGCAGCTAGCTAGGATCTTTTAGCATTAATTAAAACGGCGTCTGTTACTAATAAACTTGAAAAGCTATTGAATTATTCGAAAGAACAGAAGCGGTTTAAAACGAAGATAATATAACTTGTTCATACTACATTTATGTTATTTACGCCTATTAAAAAAGAATTTAAGTAGGTTAAACCAGTGCCATAATTAATACAATTATGCTTAATTTGTGATCAACTCCCTTGAAGACTTCTCCCAGTAGAGAGAATACTGAAAGAGATTTTCATTAGTTTTAGCAAAATTACATCTTTGTTCTTCGTTATTTTTAATTATTTCTTTGGTAATGTTATTAATCTTCAAGAAACCAAGATGGGTGGTCTGAAGTTTTATGTTTTCTCCTTTGAATATAAGTGCTGTACTGATGTTTTTTGTTAGTACTTAATTTCACGACGAAAATAATTTGGCTTTTGTTCGGAACAAATTTTTTTTATTTAAATTTTAAAATAAACTAGAAATGTGGATAGTATAATTTATTTAGATCGTTATAAAAGTCTTTGTACAGCTCAGCCTACTGGGTGCAAATGAAAGTTCATAAGAACAACGCCCGGAATAAGCGTTAATTGCTGCAAAAATAGATTCGCGAGAAAATTAGTCAGGCATTTAGTATTCATTAATTACTGAATATTTATAATGACTAGTCTCTTCTAACAATAATACAACGAAGCGTATGTTATTTCATAAACTATTGTACCTACGCTTAGTTTTTGCGTAAAAGAGCAATAAACATCGACCCATCTTCAAAAACTTTCGCATCTAAAATATTAGTAGGATAAGAATGTGTTTAGCTTGGTCTTGTGACTAATGCTAAACAGTCTTATCTTCTTTTTATTAAATGACACTCTGACGTCGTTTCTTCTTTAAAACCGCTAGACAATTGTTCTTTTACTTAATAGTGAAATCGTTTAGTTATAAGTTCCCGAAGGAAAGAAGGGACTCTTTACAAGTTTAAACTTAAATTTTTGTTTCTGTCTTTTTTATTTGTTCCTTAACAACTGCAGCTCCCATCACAATGAATTTTATAAAGCTCGTGTAGGTACCAATAACAACATTTTGATTTTTTTAAGTGTAGGATAGCTCAATGCCCTAAGTAACAATATCTCGTTTAGCTACACCTACTTGTTAATTAAAGGCGTAACCACGTGTAAACGCTGGAGAGTAATAAACCTTCTCATCACAGGTTTAGTGCCGAAATGAAACCTAGTCAAGTGCCCTAACGTTTTAATGGAGACTCTTGATTGCCCTGTAAAACCTTGACCGATTCAGAAAACTGTTGCTGTTATATTACGTTTGTACAATTAAGTATTGTTATATCCAACTTTTACAAAGTTAAATTTAATGAGAAAATTTGTCTAT
Source organism: Xanthorhoe spadicearia (assembly GCA_947086425.1). Taxonomy (NCBI): domain Eukaryota; kingdom Metazoa; phylum Arthropoda; class Insecta; order Lepidoptera; family Geometridae; genus Xanthorhoe; species Xanthorhoe spadicearia. The sequence continues at coordinate 3,655,394 of OX352198.1, read as the reverse complement.
TTGAACGTTTAATTTTGACTCAAAAATCTAAAAACAATAAGATATATGGTAGGACAGATTTAAGAAAAAATCTGCCATATCAATGATTAACTTAATTATAATTACTTTAATATTTTTTTAATAAACATCTCCTGTAAAGGAGGCTCTATTGTGAGGTTTTGTAAAATTAAAAATTTTCTATTAGGGACCTTAGTGTCATTTGTGTTTCATACTAAGCAATAAGTACTATACTACATGTCTTGAATCGAGCTAATAGGAAGAAAAATAAAGGCACGTAATTGGTTGTTGAAAATAATTGTATTTCTCGTTATTGGCTAGATTGTCAAATCAATTGTCAATTGTCAAATCTAGCCAATCCAATTATTTTCGAAGACCAATCACGTGCCTTTATTTTTCTTCCTATTAGCTCGCTTCAAGAAATGAAGTATAGGTAAGTATTATTTTCAAAAATAAATATTTTTAATGATCAATTGTCTATTGTCAACAATAGACAAACTTCAATGTTGTAACTGTAACTGAAACCGACGTTCTATCTTTAGTTTGCAAGTTGTACCCATTTATTATTCTCACAAACTAAATAAGTTAGTTTGATAGTCTCTCAGGGACTTGGACTTACCCACTTCATATTTATTGATACTGATCTATACTTCAGTTCTTGAATCGAGCTAATAGGAACAAAAATAAACGCACGTGATTGGTCGTCGAAAATAATTGTAATTCTCGTGATTGGCTAGATTGTCAAATCAATTGTCAATTGTCAAATCTAGCCAATCCAATGAATTTCGACGACCAATCACGTGCGATTATTTTTCTTCCTATTAGCTCGATTCAAGAAATGAAGTATAGGAATTTGTTTACGTCAGGAATAATTTAATAAAAAAGTGTTAATAAGAGTGATGAGTGATGAGCACTCATTTATGATAAACTCTTCAGAAATAGTAAGTATATCTTATATACCTATACAATTGGCTAAAAACCTACTACCTATGTTTAACAATGAACTCATTTTGGTACCTATTTGCGGAACTAATACGAATAAAATTTAAAAATACAATAATTTTGTGGTGAGAATCGATCGTGAAATACCATACATAGGTATCGCGATTCAAATCACAATAGTACTTTGAACGTTTGCCAAATTTTCTGTTTACTACAACCAACTAATTGAAAAATATACCTAAACAAGTAGGTACAGCCCTCTGGTTTCTAGATTAATCGCTACTTTTTAATTTTAGTCACTTAAAATTATGTACGTTTAAGACTGCAAAAGAAATTCCTAATTCATAAAATTTATTTCATCCGTTGAGCAACACGCGTATCATTTAATTAAAACTCGGATGAATTCGGCTTTCTAAATCCAAACGAATTTCAAGGAATCCTGAAATTTTCCTGTATGCGTCCTTGTCTCTCCGTTGTCTTTTTCGCACTCGTGAATATATTTCGGTGTTTCCTTAACATGTTTGGGTTTCAGGCTCATATCAGGGGCTGTAGCCAAGTGACAAACGCTACTTGTTTACCTTTTCTATTTCTATCATCGCTTTTTGCATTTGGTGTTTCAGATAGCTAGAGTTTTGGCAGGTCCATTACTTTAATGTTCGTTTCTAGGTATTCTAGCGTTTGTAAACGTAGATTGTAAATGTAACTTGACTAGAGGCAGGTACTTTCAGGCCAGCTGAAACTCTGACGCGTTGCCATGGTTACCATTGATCGGTAGCGCCATCTTGAATGCAGTTGTCTGGGAAATTCTACGGGTTTTCAATGGGAGTCTAGTCTACGAGTTTTGATTGGTGATTGTTCTTTGTAAATTGAGTTATTAACTTTTGTCTTTTGTTTAATTTACCTACCTACTTAAAACTTTAGAGGATTTTACTTTGGCGGATTTTTTTGTAGTATTTTAAGAGTCTCCCGCTTCCGTGTCTGCAAACATTTAATCGCCGATTATTGATTTCGTCCGATACCGTCTTATGCTACAGGATGTTTTTCTCGAAAATTGTTTACAACTCTTAAAATAACTAAGTAGAAGTGGGTTAGTACTAAGCAAAAATCAAAGATATCGAAGGATGTAATTCTGTTTCCAGATTATTGTTTTGCTTTAAGCTCTACTGTCCTAGGTTATTGTTTAATTACAACCCTTAAAGTAACAATCTTTTCATCTTTAACCTATTAAAACCCAGCAGGAAAGTTTTAGTTTTTCCAACATTGCCTGCTGTGGAAATGACCGGCAGCAACTTTTACTCTTAACTTTTTGCGGTGAAATTGTCACAGAAAATGTTGTTCGTGCGGTAAAATTCAAACCTAGGTACAACCTATTAACGTTAGCGGTTTTCTGTTAACTCTGTTTCAATTAAATTCACACTTAGGTAAGCTCTATACTTTGGTTTAAAACTATACCCAATACCAACTATAACAGGCACTACAGAGTCCGTTAAGTGTAGGCAAATATTGCCTCCTGACACTGTAAGTATAAATCATCTAAGTAGTAAAGATGTACAGGCTTAAGTTTTTACCAGCTCTGGGTTTGGGTGGAAAGAATTCATTTTTAAATTATCTAGTGATAGGTTCCTTTAATTCAGTTGTGGTTTAATTGTAGGAGATACTAATAATAAACGTCTTTCCTGAGAGGATTGTCCATAGGTTAAAAAATATACTTAGATTTCACTGAAAAAAAGGCAAAATTATTGAATGTAATTCAATCGTGAACGACATAGGTACAATGAATCCCCACATCCACTCTCGACGCCGACATTAGAATAGATGGGTAGTGGTACTTATCATGCTCTGTTTATTATTTCATTTTGCGACCTCGGTGTCGTGGCTTGACATAAAACGTTTAATATCCGTTTCGTAGTTTCTTCTCTATGTTTCTTCTTTTGGTTTTGTTTATGACCTTTAATAAACCTTAGCATAAACATCCAAATTAATTGAGGGTTGGTGTAACAGTATACTTAATATAAACTAAAGTATAAATTTCATAATCATAATCATAATCATTTATTAATTGCTTGTATGTACATTTTGTGTAGCTTAGGTCTAAAGTGAGCTAGGTATAGTGGGTACATACACCCTGTTGGGCGCTGCTCAAAAACCATATCTCACTTATTTCAGGTATACCTATGGTATTCGAAGTTTCAGATAAATCCGTTCAATAGTTTTACATGAAAGAGTTCCTTTTATTAAGTACATCAAAATCACAAAATTTCGCTTTTCTTATGTAAGTGTATCACACTTAGGGATTGGATGTAACAAACGGTACTTCTCAAAAATGAATTTAGTAAATATAAATAAAAAGTATGAAATCAAGCATACCAAACCTTTTACCAGCGTCAATGTTTGATTATAAAGTGTTTTATGGTTCGTTCATCAATTCGCACCAAAAAACGTCGCGGAAAATGTTAACGGCAAAAAACCATTTGTCACAAGCAGAAATCTAGACTGTATGATGAATTGATATGGAATGTACAGACACTCACGTTTTTTGCCTTTGAGGAAAGGCGCTCATTTCTTTGCAAATGATATAGCAGCTACATAAATCATTTGCAAAAAAATCACAGAATGCAAGCAATACCTCTAGCTAGGTAGATATTCCGTCTACGGTTTAATTTCCAAAGAGATTGATCACAAAAATACCAACTTACATATAATTTTTTTTGACCAAAATAAAATAACTTATGGGGTTTGGTTGAAATTTGCATTTTTATCGTGAGTGCTGAATTTGCCTTATCTCCAATAGAATCTTATAGAATAATAAATATGTAGGAGCGAGCTCAGAGGATGAAATAGGTATTATGGTGAGTTGATAACTATTTCTCAATGAATTTTCCGTATAAGTCTTTTGATAGTCTTTAAATTTAAATTCATATCAGAGCCAAGCCACCTACATAATCGAAAGACGAAGAGAAGGTGTAATATTTAAGTGAGCGGTGACGGCGGTGTAATAAAATTTAATATTTAATTTGAAGGCTGCTCTGGTGTGTAGGAGCCCCTTCAGGACGGTCAAGGGCACTTCACGATGCTGCAATAACATACAGCAAGCGACTTTCAAACCTAACATAAAGCAATTTAAGATAACTTTTGCAGAATCGCTAAAATAGTAAATTCTACTTTGCATTTAGAAACTTTTTCATTTCGATATCAAATTCAAGCTTGAATTTCGACGAGACTTTTTCGATTTAAGTTAATTTTGTTACCTTTCCAGAAAGTTATAAGTTACATGTACCTACTCGGATTATATTACAGAGGTTTAGTAAGTTTAATAAAGTTAGCAACAGCAGTACAGATGGTGCAGGTTACCTAGCTAAATTAAAGCATACTTCTAATTGTTTTCATGAACGAAATGTACACCAAGCCAACAAAAAAACTCACGAAAAAGTTTAAAGTTATAAGATCCTATGAAATCCTACATTTATTTAAACGATGAGAAAGGTATTTAAACGATCTATAAGTTGACTAATTTTTAACCAAGTTCCATGTTACTTAGGTACTTATTAACAAAACACAATGATGGTTTATTTTTCATTTTGACTTTAATTTTTATTGCTGCACAGGCACATTCGTTACAAAGTCATAATCTTTGTATTTGATTGCTTTTATTCAGACCTACTTCAAAACAATTCCAATCGAACTTATTCAAGTAGAACAATTTCATATCACGTAGCTAACGGAGACCTCCTACCTAGCACCACACATGCATAGCAATCGCTGGCTTTGTGCATTGCTGTGTTCAACAATTAGTAGGCGACCTTTCGCCCACACATCGACTTCATTTTAATGGAATTCTGCAGGTGATAGTAATATTTCCTCAATGTATTGAAGCTGAGATTCCATTTTAAACGCACAGCGCGCGACTTTATGCGCTAATTTTCTGCTTGGTGTAGTAGAAAGTTTGCATAAATGTCATAGAGTATTTGGAGATGGAAGCTGAAGGCCAAAGGACTGAGATTATGACCGACAATTTGGATGCTGTGATTTGGACCGCTTAGCCGCAAATGGCATAAACAGTTGAGCGCTTCCGTGCTTTACAGGGCACATTAAATTGTCCGTCCCGGATTTACAAAGCGGCTGTGAGGGAGGCCTAAAAACTACGTCAATAGGGTTGGCGACTTGCTCATACTAACTTGTTATTTAAAATTATGTGAACCTAAAGATCATCTATTAGGTACTCTATAATCTATAACAACTACAAACGCATCGTAGATGATCTCTAGTAAACAATGTCTGTTTGACCTTGTGTTACACAAGAACAACATTCTTATTGGCAAACTGTTTCTTGTACTTGTGCCTGATAAACTTACTAAGTGCATTTCTGTAACTTTGTGTGCTGAATTTGTAATAGCATTACCAAACCATATGGTGACTATTAAGAGTAAAATTAGCATCATCGACATTTAAAACCAACGAATTTGCAAAATGACTCCAGTTATGAATTTACTATCTCTCATTTTGCTAACAAGACAAAATTACAATGATAAGTTTCAGGTACCCTACCTTTGACTAAATCTACTTTTTATTATAACTAATTACGTAAATCAAATTTATATGTACGAGAGGGTCTTTGAACTCATTATTCTTATGTTTACAGAATTAAATATTTTAACTGACTTATGACAAAGTCACAACAAAATGGAAAGTTGGCATCCTTCTCACCGAATAAACAAAGGTGGGAGTAGGTGTGTTAGGTAAAGTTAAGTAACAGATACAATACTACATAGAAGGCAAACACTTAGGCTGAACAAGCTTAGACCAAAAAGGGACCATTCTAGAAAAAGCCAATGTCAAATGTACTCTAAACCATGCGTGTATGAGAATTGTGATGAAGAAACAATAATAATAAATGTGAAAAAAGAACAGAACAGGGTCGTAGCAGATAGATGATTGCTCTGAGTAGCAGATAATTATGTGTGCAAAATAAATAAACAAATTTTGTTTATTTTATTTTTTATTTGTAGTGGTTGGAAATGCCTATCACCTTATTATAATTTAGTTTGTATGTAAATAATAAAAACACTAATAACTGTACAGTTTAGGGACACCTTTTTATGAGAGATATATTATTCATCTCTATTTCAATGAAGGCATAAGGCGCTTTCATAAACTCACTCGTTTAAGATTACAATCATCGAAAAACAACTGGGACTTACCTTGAAGGCCCTTTGATACTTTTTCTTAGAACAAAATTTGGGTCTTCATATTACAAATCTACTCTCGGTGGCCAGAGACGAAGCTCCAATCAATACAGAGCGATTCAGTCTATTTGCGTACGTTTATTCTAAGTACAGCAGCCGCGGGGTCTAGCGCCTCAGTTCAATGCCCTTTTCTTATCATTGCTAGATAAGTAGAGATTAACACTGTTCACACTGATAGTGTCCACTTCCGCCTAATGAGTAACGTGTATCATGTCATCAGTAATCAGAAGAATATAAATTTTATGAAGCTCAATCAGCGTTGAATACTATGCCTGATACCAATTTTTAAAACAGTTGACCTAGTCCCAATTAACTCGTACTCGGTTGTACGAGTTGGGAATTTAAAAAGTTACATGGTAAGGGGTCTTACCTATTACAAATTTTTGACCATAAACCTTATTGAAAAGGTCTGAAGGTAGGTACTTGATATGAGTCCAAAGCTTCACTATGTTTTAGCTTAAAGCATAGACACTGAATTCTAATAGTGTAATTGTACTCTAATAGTTAAAACTAACAAAAAAACAATTTCTGAACTATGACACCATGGTGAAGTGATTATTCATTTATGCTAGGCATAGACAAAGTAGAAATTTTGTCTATGGTGTAGGTAATGTACCTACGTGCAGCAGGACATGTAGCCCCTGTTGTAGTGTCACGTAGAAAGTGGGGTCTGCGTCATCAGTTCTACTCATGTCATAAAGTGCGGTGTTCAGACGTCATACCAAATTGCAGTTACACACGCGTATGACTTATCTTATCGGGTTTAATCGTCATCTGTTTTAATAGCGAAAGTCTAGTGTTTTGAGCTTAAAAGGGTTACTTTATTCTGCATAAATGAGATAAAAGTTCTAAATTTAAATTTCAGGATAGTTATAAAAATAATAATAGTCTTATTATTTTTATAACTATCCTGAAATTGCCAAAATACTCTAACGCTAATTGTCGGGAATCTCTCAAAAAAGAACTTCGTTAATGGTTATTACAGTTCTTTTTTGAGAGATTCGTACGGACTAACGTCAAATTATGTCAGTTAAGTACCTTTTATTGAAATAAAAATATATTTTTGTGACAATTCCTTTAAATTATGTTAGTCTCACATAACGCCAATTAAAATCCTAACTAGATTTCTTTTTTGCTTTGTGTCCATAAGTACATCAACCTTCATAGAAGGATTTTGTCAAGTTTTATAAATGGAGTCGAAGCCCTGCTCTGAAGTCACCCTCCGAATAACTCCTATCCACTATGATTGCCCAAATCTTCGTCAATTTATCAATACTTCGTCAATTAGAGTAGACAACATCATAAATAATAATATATAAGTGTGTAATTAATATTTTTTAATGAGAATAGTTTGATAGGTATAATGGCTTTATCAAAGGAACCAAAAGGGTGAAGTTTTTGCTAAATTATAAATTTTATTAGGGCTGGTTGTCACTGAAATTTCCCTTCAGCGAGCAACTTTGTTTCTTGAGATTGACGAAGTTAGCATAGTACTTAAGCAAGGGACGTCAAGTGTCTACGGAATCTTAGCGTGATTGGGTGTCACAAGTATTTCTAAAACTTTTCAAGAAGGCTAAAGAGCTATTAAAGCATTATGTTGGTATGTTCAAAGAGGTTTTAAGGAATTAAGTAAAACATTAAAATACCGGCCGTAGCCTTGAAATATTTGCAATTTAATAAGCTAATTAATATTTCTGCGATTCTTAACTTATAACAAATAATTTCAACTCATTACTTAGCTACTTATTTGTTTTGAATTTTTTTATTGGATGACTGGCATGTGGAGCTGTCGTGATATGGATATGATAGTACACAGCAGGTAAATCTATAACAAAATAACAGTTACTAAACTAGTAGAAAATATGGTGTTCTAAGGCGAACTGTACAAAGAGGGTCATCTAGTGTTATCATAGCAGATTATTTTACCCTTGGATACCATTTTACTTATATTGGCTATGTGTGTATCGCTAAAGTCAATGTGAATTTAAATTACTTTCAAAACCAGGTACTGTCCTCACTTTATCACAAAAACCAGTCATAATGGCATATAATTTCGGCAATCAAGCAATTAAAACATGATTTGTCGACCTGACCTCTGTGAAATGGTACTTAGCAGGGCGCCGACTAATTGCGACATAATCTGTCATGACAGCTGAGTTTAGCGATAGTGGTGAAATTAATAAATTAAGGAATTTTATTTGAAGCAAGAGCACTCTAATTGGGCATAATTTGTAACAGAAGTTTAAAAATGTTATGATGTAATTATAATTATTATCCTCCCTTATCCTTTATCCCTAAATCTTCCCTCTATTATATCATCCACTCATCGTCCACTCCATGAGTCAAGTTTTTCTAGAGGGATAATGTACGAGTAGCGTGCGCACCTTTAGTGGCATATGTGTACTTTTACACATTTAAAACCACAAACCTCAAAACATAGTTAAAAATACACATGCATGTTGAGGTTGATGTTCCAGGTCCAGTCATCGAGACTAATCCCGTTTCTGACTGGCAGCCCTTCGCGCTTTGAGCTCGCAGTAATCTGCCATGCCACAATCCGTCTCACCGCCAGCCTCCGCCAGAAACAATGTAAGGTCGTTTCAGGAACTCAACCGTGTTAACGCTTTATCAGAGTACAGTAAAGTAAAACGAGTGTTATTGACTTTAAAATGTATGCATGAGAAGAGTATCTTTCTTAACATACTTGAAAAAGTACCCTATTGTATTTGACATATTTGGTGCAGGTTTAGAAGTAAGTCGGCCATGTATTCGACCAAAGATATAGAAACTCTCGTTTTGGCTAACCCCTTTATGGGTCATGTGACCATTTAAATTAATGGTCTTTTTAATATATAGGTTCTAAACAAACATGTTTCTTATTCCAACAAAACTTATAAAATATAATCCCAATTCATTAAATCCTGTTCTACGCTTTAATTTGATGTTTATTTCAACTTAATTAAATATTAAAATGATTATTAGATTATTTAAATCACTGAACCAGAAGTGTTTATATACAGAACATAGAAAGATAGACAATTATCTTAAATTAAAACGTCACCGATTGTTGCCTATATTTCTCACCTTGCTCCTTTCAGTTAGGGGAAGTTCCCGGAAACCCACTTCGGTTGCAATCGCGATGGTGACACTCAAAATGTACCCTCACGATCAAGATAGTTAGAAATAACAATAACGTGGGACAATTTCCACTACCACTTGCGGCGTAGCTAGGTTTAAATATCGAGTGGGGTCCAATAATATGACCAAGCTTTACCAAATGTAGGTAAAAGTCTTGAAAATTTAAATTTTATATTTGTTTAGGCGACACTTTTACCACGACTCTACCTCACGCCTTCAATACTCTACTCGTCACAAACTTGTTATTTTGTTATTGTAGTTAACGGATCAGGGATCAGCAGATTTATTTTTTCTGTTTATGTTCTGCACATGAACTAAAATTATTCTGTCATTAAATAATTTGCTGACCAATGATTTACGATTATACGCCATTCATTACCTTTCTCGGGCATACATTTATCGGCATCTGCGTAAAAACGGATATTGTTCGCTCAAACTGCTCATTGAGTTTCCAAAACCACCTACGGCGATTGTTCCTTCGATAATAAACTACGTTTTTGGTAATAACCATTCAAGTTTACTGTTGCTCACTGCTTATTTCGGAAAATTGGGAGTTACTACTCAATAAATCGCCAATATTATGTGAAAATCACGTTCATTTTATCGCGAAAGGTTTCGTAAAGGTGAAGTTTTAATAAAAAGTAGCTAGAATATTTTCAAACTGTTTTTAGACTCCCACGTCTGATGTTAATTTGCTTTGAATAAGATAAGACACCCGTCATACGCAGTTCATTGTTCATTCTCACCTGAAACAAAATAAAACCTTAATTAATTATTTGAAGTACGATAAAACAATTTATTACATCTACGTTCCGCTGCGTACGTTTGAGAAATTAATAAAACTCTAAGCCACTTTGTAAGGTTAATATTAATTACTTTGTGGTCCAGCATCTAAATCATGAAACTTTAACGAGCAAAGCCTAAATGAGATATTTCATTCAAGATTATTCAATTCAACTTTGTTTGTCGTAAAACAGGTGTCTCATTACGCAACTTTCATAACTTTACTGATTATAATCAATTACGCAACAGATTTCTACATTCCGATAAAATTCGTATGTAACACGATTAAAAACCAGATATATTAAGTTAATTAATACCCTGTGGATAATTGTTCGTAATGGAGGCTCTATGGAGATGGACATCTTCCGTCTTCCTGGTTCTAGCTCTCAATGTAAGTTAATAGATTCATAGATTACGCAAACCTGCAATCTTAGTTTTATGCAATCATGATCATTGTTCTTTACAGATTGGATGTATTCACAGTCAGAATGTGGGACCCAACTGTCCATTGCCGGCGCAAACGCTTCAGGGGGAAATATTGCGTGATTGCAACTTGGGGCTCGTAAACCCACCGCCTCAAATGAATCAAATGTTTTTAAATCCGCTAGCTGGGTTAGCACAGGGAGAAGTGAATGCACTAGAATTACAGAGACAAGCATTTCAACAAGCTAACATCCCAATTTTAGATAACTCTTGTGCCAATCAATTTTTTTCGAATGAACAGGCTCCACTGATCGGAGCTGGGCGAAATCTTCCCGGATCGTGCTTGTCATTTCGTCAAACTATAGTACCTCAAAATCAATGTCTGATGGGATCATTAGTGCCATCATGTGTGCAACAAAATGCAGGATTAGAGACGCTTCTTCCACCACAAGGTCCATTCTTACCACAGAGTATGTTACCAGGCCCTTTGACAACACTATCAGGGCCACTCATACCATCCACATCAGCTCCAGATTTTGGAGTTGATATCTGCCCGGGTCTGCGAGAGGAGCCTTCGCCATGTTCACGATTAGATCCATCACCATATCCCAATATTTTATCCAATCTCGGTTATCATTTCACCCCGCTAGTTCCTATAAATTCTAGATTTTCCGCACCCGTCAGATGTAAGGAAGTAATAATACCTTTGCAAGGAGTTACTTTACCACCTCCACAAGAAATATCACAAATGTGTGCACCTAACACTCCATTTGCACCTTTAAATAATCAGGGTATTTTTATGGACGACGTGAATTGCTTGCCGAGAACACTAGGTCCTCAGTGTGATGTATCTCTAGAAACACTTCCTTGTCCTTTATGCCCACCTCCTGTTGGTCCATCGCAAAATATTTTACCGTTTCCGCAGTTTCGACTTCCAAGTCCATCATTATTTCAGCCATTTTTTCAAGGTCCGTTAACTAATATTTTGCCAATTCAATGTGAAGTGAATGATCTATGTCCTCCAACAAACATACTGAAGCCTGATTGCGTAAACACAGCTCAGATTCAGCAAGAGCCAATATGTCCTCAACGACCAATAATATCGGCTTACTGTGAACCAAATCTTCAATTTTCTCCGTGGCAAGCATCCACTATCACTCCATTTACCTCAAATCCTTGCACTATGATACCTGAGAAAGCTCCTAATTCTTGTTTACCTCCACTCTTACCACAATCTTGTACTACTAGTGGTTTTGCAGGTATTTTACCGCAGGTAACAAATTCAGCCAACTGTCTACTGCCTCCTGTGTTACCAAGTGCTTTCAATGGACCTAGCATTGACAGCTGTGGGATCTGTTCACCAGTAATCACTGAAGCAAGTCCCACACCCATCAACTTGCAAATAAATATACCACCACCTGTAATACCTACTCCCAGAATAACAATTATTAATGCGACACCAGCACCAGTTTCAACAGCTACGGACTCCAACGTTTATGATATGCCGTATCCTATGCCTTCTATGATAATAGAAGGTGGTAGGTCCAGCTCTCGATCTTGGCTGCCTTTAATCTTGGTGGCACTGTTCGCGGGTGATGGTAGTTTTGGAGGATGTGGTGGATGTAATTCCGATCCTATTCCGATTCCGTATCCTATTCCAATACCGACGAACAACCCGGTTATAGTGCAATAGTAGATTTTCAATTATTGAGGGCAGAAAAGCAATAAGATGACAGTCATTATGCGTTGATGGTGGTAAAAAGTGGGTATGAATAAGTAATTTATCAAGTAATGTTAGTATTTATTGTGATTACTTTAATAACGAAATGCTGGATAAATAAAATAAATAAAAACTTTTTGTTTTGATCATAAATGTTGCATCACATTCTTTGAATTATTTTAGTCATGTACAAATCCAACTTCTCGAAGGAATGATTGTTGGAATTCATAATAAAATGGAACTTGATCTTATCAAGGTAAATAACATAGGCCTTTAAAACTCTAGAATTAGGTATGAAAATGTTCTTATCACTGAGCCAAGTACACAGAACACTACAATAGAAAGTACTTCACGCCATTCGTTCATGTTCTTGGCCTATCTACCTATGATTGATAGCATAATGCAGTCTTACCTATTACAATTAAATATTCTAATTTATATTCTTAAAAATCATTTAAATAGCTTTCTTGATGAAGTTGTATCTAACGATGCTAAAATAATTTTAATAATGTTTGACGGAGGTAATCTCCAAAACTACTCAACTGATTTCAATAGCTCTTTTAGCGATGTGAAGAATGGATTATCAGGATGCTTATAGGCTATAACCATCCCGACAGTTTTATCCCGGTAGTTTCATTAGTACCTACATCCGTGCAAAGCCGGGACGTGCTCCTAGTTGTTTATAAAAACAAGTAGATACCGTCTCAGAGAGGGCTGTTGTTTTCTTATTTTTCTGATATTCGGAGTTCACATTTACATAAATCACGCTTCAAAGGGTCCTGACACACTTTTGCCTCACTCACATTCTATCTCAAAAATTTTTTAGTAGGTTAAAATGGTAGAAGGAAAAAAACACCTTTAATTTATGTAACGCACCGACCGGGTGCAAAATAGCATACTGCGTTCAACCACGGGCATTGCAGACGTCGGCAAAAAAGCTGCCCGACTGAAATGGGACTGGGCAGGTCACGTGGGCCGGATGCACCCCGACAACTGGGCGAATGCCGTCACCACCTGGCAGCCTGAGGGGACGCGTGGTCGCGGTCGGCCGAGGAAGCGCTGGAGAGACGATCTCGACTCTTTTGAGAGAGACTGGTACGAAGTCTCAAAGGACAGAGAGGGTTGGAGAAAATTGGGGGAGACCTTTGCCCAGCAGTGTGACAACATAGGTTAGCGAAAAAAAAAAATAGTATGTAAGTATGTTTGTATGATCGCCTGAAGGCATTTACTAAAATCGAGAATTGCATTCAAAGTGCCCATCCAAATTGTCACCGCTGAACGTCGCTCAACTTTAAACATCTATAGATAGAGTCTGAGCAAGCTTAGCTTTCTTTTATCTTTATTTATCATTGAGACTCTCCAAAAAAAAACTACTAAAATACCAAATATAAACAGTGGATTTAGGTATTTATTTAGCCGCAGCTGCTGCGCTAACATCATTTAAGCCAATTGATTAATTTCTCCGCTATTTTTAACTGACCTTCCAAATGTTATACTTATTACACACACCGATTAATGTTCAGTATCATAAAATCTTTATCAATACAGAATTATTTGAAAATATTGCACCCATTGATAGCGTATCGCTTACAACACCGCTATAGATCGTGAGTAATATCTAGATAACATTTACTATGTCGTTACAACACAAGATAAGATAACTCTCATTCAATGTTATATATCTATCTAAGATGTTGATCATTATTCTTATTATAGATCTGAATCTGACTCACGCGCATTCAAATGAACAAGTATAAAACTCTTGAGAAGAAATGAAAATATCGTGGATATTGTATGTTGTTGGTGTAGTTATTTTGTGTAGTATAAAAGTAAGTTTACAAAACATATTTAAATAATTTTATATAACGCTATCAATAAAAGAACAGCGAGAAAAATATTATTTCTTAACGTTCACTATCACAAATACATTAAACAAATATACACGATTTGATACCGTGATAAATGAAAGGAAACTTTTTCATATTTTTTACCGATTCTTTGAATTTGTTACCACAACCATGGCCGTTCGCAAGAGAAGAAAAACATTGATATCAACTGTAATATACTCGTATTTTTTCAGGATGGAGAAGTATCAGCTCAGAATTTTCTACCAGGGAACTACGGAGGCGGTCCTATTTACTACTCCGGAGGTAGTAGAAACGACGATGATTTCGGCCTTCTCCTAATCCTACTACTTCTAGCTGCAAGACGAGGTGGTAACTGCGGGTGTTGTAACAACGCGAGAACAATCCCAGTACCCTACCCTATACCATTCCCAACCAACAATGCTGTTATTACCAGAGGGCGTAGTAAACCAGCTACTATCGTCAGTGGTGATGATGGATCTGACGATGATCCTATTATTAACGTCATTACTAAGAATATAGATCAAAGTTCAAGTGTATCTCAGTCACAGAGTAGTCCTAGGGTTGTTAGTAATAGCAGGAGTGTTTCTAAGAGTTCTAGTCGTTCCGGTGGTGGTGGAAGAAGACGTTAGAAAAATATCATGAACATCAGCCAGAACTTTCCAAATGTTCGATCTTCGTTTTCACTCTACAGAATTTATCTAGGGAATATTTATTTATAAAATACTATTCAATTAAATATTTATTTATTTTTATTTGTTGTGCGTAAAAACGTAACCTATACAGTGTAACTTAACTTATTTATGCAGTATTAAATAAAATAAATGGAATAAAATAAATTTTGATTGATTACCATACCCCTAAAGGATAATTTATCTTGATTACTGGTGATCTTTCTGTTGTTGTGAAATTCACAGAGCCTGTCTAATTTGGTAAGTTTCATGCGAAACGAAAACCATTTGAAATAAATATACCTCAACTTTATTGCGTGTAGTTTAGGAAACCAAGCAGGTTCTATTACCATTCAAATAAACAATTGTTTTATTGTATCCTGTTTTTACACTACATAGGTAACCATCTAAGTTTTCATATTTACTTGAATCTACTGGAATATTGCTTTAGCTTTTAATTGGCCACCAAAGCATTCTCCATAAGTAAATATTCTACACCACACGTGTGATATTATCCTTAGGTATACTCGTTTAAGCTTAGGTACCTACTTGCCTACTTTTAAAATTGGAAACTCATAATAAATGAACTACAAATCCACAAAAAAAACATACAGTAGAACATAGAACCTCTTTCTTATTTTGAAATGGTTTAAAAAGAACAAGTACCTACGACAACTATAAATTTGGAGACGGCAATCGAATGCAAGTGCAGTCGAATAAACAACAAAAAACTTGTTAGCAATGAAATCAATACAAACTTGGGATTTCTTCCGACTTGCAGACGCTACCGACAGCCACATTTTACCTGTCACTGCCAAGAAAGTATTCGCTTTTTTTATTCTTCTCTATGGTAGGTAAGGTACTTGCAAAGCTGGGCACCGTTAATCAAATAGTTAACTTCGTTAATCGTTAATCCGCTACAAAAAAAGTTAGCTTCGTTAAACGTTAAAGCGTTACATTTCGGAAGAATTAACGCAAGTTAACGTTAATCGTTAATCCGTTAATATGTGTAAAATTACATTTTTATATCGTTGCGTTAGTGAACTTAAAAAACTTATTGGTTTGGGTTCTGGAAGTTAACAGGTTATAAATAAAACAAAATACATGTATAATTTAAATGTGTAATTTAATCGTCGGGCATGAGGTGCATATTCCCCCGCCCGGCACTTATCATTCTGTCTGAACCTGTTTTTCGCGCCGCGCCGCGGTGCCGTGCGGTAAATAGTAGGCATTGGATTAACGATTAACGGACTTCTGCATATTAACGGAAGTTAACGTGTCCGTTAACATTTTTAAGAGTTAACTTAAAAGTTAATCCGTTAATCAAAATGTTAACTTCGTTAATTAACGATTAACGAGTTAATGCCCAGCTATGGGTACTTGTAGACTGTATTTATTTTTACCACAAAGAACACCGCCAGTGGGTGCGACTATATATACTATCTTGTATCTGGACTTATATAACCTACTACAAACTAGCCTTTATCATTACCTGTATGATGTTACCAGTGTCTTGGGCTCGCTTCTGTCTGACAGTGGCTTTTATCAGTTGAGCTCTGTAGATCGTTTTTAACGATCCTTAGGTTGGTTTTAATTTAATTTTGTATAGTTCCTTTTAGAAATACATATTGGTTTCACTAATAATAATAAAATGTAAAAGTTATTGATGTTTTTTAAAATTGGATTTGTTTGCATTTGACTTACCTTCTTATTTCATTGACAAAAGCTGTTATTAGGTATGTACCTATTTGTTTATCATCATTATCACAAAACTTTTCTTTAAGCAGGACTAAATCAAAAATACGGGTGAAACCACTGAACATGGTCTAGTTTAAAGATAGCACGGTAATGATAAAACACAACAGTTACAACATAACTAAATAGTAACGACCAATAAATTCTGCCTATCGTTTGAGGAAGGAGACATGATAACTCAGTGCAGAAATTCAACATCAATATGAAGGAAAATAATCTTCCATTCATGTTTCTATCACCAATTAGAATCAGTAATAAATAAATTTCAACATAATGAATGTTCCAGACGTTCATACCTACGATTGGTGTAGGTATCTACATATCGCTATCTTTTCTTATTTTATAGCGAAGATAGATAAATATGTAATTTTGATTAAAAGCTCTTTTCAAAATAATAAAAAACAATTAAATCTTCTAACAAGTACCTTAGGACACTTAAAAGGATAAAGTTGTAAAAAGAAGTATGTTTTGAACCAGAAAGTTCAAGTCCTTGTGGCTGCTCTTACTGATTTGCAGTCGATTCGATAGCGCGAGAAACTCATATGAATTATAGATTATATCCCGACTTCACCAAGTGTTTCGTAACTTATTACGGCATACAATATCAATATAGAGATATCGAACCCAAAACATTATCATTATTCATCTGCCTTTTCCATTAAACGTGACCAGATAACCAAAACATGAGATAAGTTCGTAATACGAAGATACTGATTATGTCAGATCTTGAGACAAGATAATACTTTGTATATAAGAAGCGTGTCTTGGCAATTAATCGAATTTTCAACATGACTGTAGCCATATCTAATGGGATAGTCATTTTGCTGTTATTTCTGCAGGTATTATGAGATTTCCTAAAGTTAAATTGATTTCGTTGACTTATTACTTACGTTAACGTAGTTGATTGATAAAAATATATGAATGTTGCATTATTGTTTTTCAGAATACGTCCGCTCAGCAAGCAGTGAGCAATGCTGTAAACAATGCAGTGTCACAACAGAAAGCAACATGCAATACTGCGGGATTAAATTTTAACACCGCTCAACCAGGCCAACAGATAAATTGGCAACAGTCGTCAAATACGCAGCAACCAACATACCAACAGCCTGGATCATGTGCTCAAATGAAACAACAGAACACTAATCCACTAGCTGATATATTCTCTGCATTGCAAAATTTACGGTTTTCGTCCCAAAAACCTCAAACAGGAAACCCATCAACCTCTGGATACAATCAAATCTCTCAGACACAAAATCCTTCAGTTTCAATCAATTCACAAAGCCAGCAAAATGTTAATCCTATTGCAGATCCGAAGCCTACGTTCACATTCCAATTTGTACCGGTATCTCAAAACAACCAGGAAAACGCAGTACCAGTTCAGATTGTGACGAACGGTCAAGGTCAAATGACATCTCAAGCTGGACCGACTTACTACACGCAGAATCAACCAACGTATCAGTCATCAACAGCGCAAAACATCCCGACCTGTGGTCAGAGTCAACCAATTGTATTTACTGTGAACCAACAGCCTGCAGGTCAAAACCAGCCGATTGTATACACTCTGCAACCGACGCAGCGCACTAGCAACCAGCAAAATACTCCCCAATCTCCAAAAACAAACATCGCAACTGATAACCCCATGGCTCTAATGATGTCGCAACTTCAAACTCCATCCGCAAACCCTGACATGTCTTCACTTCTTCCAATGCTTATGGGCTCAAAGCAGGAGAAGTCTGGAATCAAGGCACTCCTCCCGTTGTTGTTAAACTTGCTGACCGACAAAGGTTGTGGATGCCCTCATTGCGGATGTCCGTACAACGAACCGATAATCAACGGTGGCTACTTAAATCAGATAAACTACAGCCAAGGACTTGTTGACGGCTCTAATATTCCTGAATCGAGTAAGAACATTGAGGAGTCGAAAAAAGGAAATGGCCGAGAAGCAAAAAAATACAAACAAAATGTTGTCAACGATGTTAGCGAGGAGGTTTCTGATGAAGACGATGAATACGAATACGATGATGACTGAACTCTAAAAACTGAAAAATTCTAGCCTAATATTTATAAATAAAGGTATCTTAAGTTTTGGAGTTGCAAATAAAAAAAACATAATTTACCTGTGCCTATTATTACGATATAATACCTGTATTATTAAAAAAATATTCAATACATAATATGTACAATAATAGGCCGCTACAGCGCGGTAAAACGGAAATGAACAAAAAAATCACATAGAACGCATTGCATTATCAAAGACGGTTTTAATTTTTTTTTTATCAAGATATAAAGATAAATAATAAAGGAATGAGATATTCACATTAATGTTTAATGAGTTAAAGATATCGATAACATAGGTTACCTATTGATACCTCTGGTAGCCATCAAACAACATAGCTTTTACTTTTACTCTTGCATAGTTTATGGCTCTTACGTGTTTTATGATAGGGAAGTAAGATTCTAGAGTTAATAGATTATACACAAATCACATTCTGATATGCGATAAGATCGGTTTCTTCCTTTTTTTTCTAATACTAGCTGCGCCCCGCGGGAATATGGGGATAAAAAGTAGCCTATGTCACTCGCCATCCCTTCAACTATCACCACACAAAAAATCAATTCGTCGCCCCGTTTTGCCGTCAAAGACGGACAAACAGACAGACACACACACTTTCGCATTTATAATATTAAGTTTAGATGGATTCGCTTGTAACTGTGAAATCATTTTAGTCCTAGTAAATAAAACCCTTACCTAATATAAACACGAATGTTTGTATAGATGTTTATTCTTCGTTCACACAAAAACTACAGAACGGATTGGATGTGACTAGAACTATACAAAGTTTATTATCATACTTATACATTCAATATTATAGAAGCTCCAAAAGAAATTGCTCTCTTACAGTTCTTTTATTTTTAAAAGCTTTTATTAAACTTGCAATGTATGTCGGTTCGGGTGGAATTATAACACAATTATTAGAGGAGAAACAAGTGAACTTAAAAAAAATACATACTTACAAAGACACTTAAAAAAAATAGATCCTTCCCCTTTTTTATAAGGCAAAAAAAAAAGGCTTAAAAAAGTAACCTGTATTTTTTTTTAATCTAGCCCAAAATTATATGAATTAATACTAAAAATATTGAAGCAAAAGAATGAGTAAAGTTCTGAAGTATTTAGGTTTATGTGTACTTTATTGGGTAAGATTGTAATTTTCAGTTATTGTAATTTCATATCATTATAATATTACCTTAATAACACCAAATAATTATATAAATATCTTTAAACTTCGAAAACGACTCTCTTCTTCAAACAACATTTAACTTTTAATACCTACGTCAGAGCTATGATGCGTCATTTCTATCACCTGCACCAATGAACTACATCATCCATTTATCTAAATATTCGAAAACAAAGAATATCAGACAAAGAGTAGTCGATAGCTTAGAATGTATAAAACACGAATTTTCTTCAATAAAATTACAGTTCACCAGAACATCTCAGTATTTCACCATGGGTTCCAAAACTTTTATTGTACTCATCGCTTTGATCGTGATTGTTGGTGTGAGTATCAAAATTTGACTTTTACTGAACATTTAAATTTTATTACTTAAGGTTGAAAAGTATGTGTAGCCCCATAAGAGTTTTTTTTTACTTATTTATGGTATCTAGAAGCATACGGGGCAAGTGAAATTTAATTTGTCGCATTTTATAAATTATTTTGACTAATATCTCACTTATTAAATAAATAAATAATAAATAAATAAATAAATATCCTTGGACATTCCACACATTATTAGTATGACTCTTATGACTGTATTTTAAAACGGGTAAATTGTTACTACTTTTCTTCTTATTCCTTTATGAATTTTATCAAACGATGCTAGGAACTAGCAATTTTATTAAAAGTCGCAAATACAAACACATCCCACAAGATCAACACAAAATATATGGGAGAACTAAACATATTTTTTGTTCTTAATTTACAGATGGTACTAGCTCAACCTTGTGGGGGTTGTGGCAATTGTGGAAGCTGCAATGGGGGCTGTGGGGGCTGTGGGAGCTGTGGGGGCTGCCGTGGGGGCTATGGAGGCCGTGTTTACAGACGAGGGGGCTCCGGAATCCTACCTCTGCTGGCTCTGAGTAGCATATTCTAGAAGGAATAAAGCCGGGAAATCGGAACTAAAGCTGGGAAATGCAAATTTGAAATCGCGAACAATTCATTATTTTTTTTAGATGAGTTTATACTATTGATACCAAGAAATAAATGTTTAACTTTAAAATGATAAAAATATATCGTTAGATAATGTAATTTATTTTATTTATTAGTAGATTAATAAAGAAATACTGTTTAATCAATAATGTGTATTTATTTGCTTACCAAACCGGCTTGGAATTGAGTGTTTAGAATGACGTGAATGCGTAAACATGCAAACTATAGGATCAAGACATTTATACAAACATCAAAGTAGCGATCCAGTCGACGATTAGACCTGTTAGGGCTGTACAAACAGGTGTTTATCGATAAGAGCATTTCAAATCAAAAGACATAATACCTAACTTTATTACAAAAGGAAACGTGCCAGTAAAAACATGTAAATTGATCAGTCCCAGATAAGTGAGCAATTTCATAACAAATCGATCATTAAAGATTGTAGTATAAAAGTAGAATATGATTATGAGAATTGCAATTTTTAAAGATGGCGCCAAAGTCGTTGTGGCTCAGCCTGCTTCTGCTGGGTTATTTCAATGTAAGAACCATTATTTTTACGCCTTTTAAATTAGCATAAATTTTTTAATAATGCTGGATTTTCTTACCATGACATTTCAAGTATAGAGAGTCTAGTATCTAACTACATAGTGTCATTAGCATGACTTGCCATACTACGTGCGAGATGGCCTGTAGTTGAAATAATGATAATTTAGTGTTTCATCTATCGACTAGAATAGAAGAACTTAGGTACGGTGAAAAGTTTTTATTAATTATCTGTCAAATAACAAAGTACACGCTAACACATAGGTATAGATTGAATGGTAAGCATACAGATAAATTAATTATTGTGACTTGTCGTTAACCATTCGAAGCTTTTATAATCGCACTTTTAGTATTATGCATATTTAATAAATTATTAAATATTTCAGGCATTCGTCTACGCGCAGTACACATATGGACCGGGATATGGAAACCAACCTATTATAATTCGGTCCAACGATGATGATGGGTTGAACAATATCTGGCCTTTACTGTTCATTCTTCTGGCTGGAGGATTCGGTGGGTGTGGAGGGGGCTTCGGGGGGTGTGGTGGAGGATTCGGAGGGGGCTGTGGAGGAGGTGGCTGTGGAAACACTATTCCCATTCCATATCCCATACCGATTCCCGTCAATAGCCCTGTCATCACTAACTAAATGTGTCCAGTGCCTGTAGCAATGCATCTATCATCGCTTTTCCTTTCTGTTTGACACCTCTGCTGGCATTTTATTTGTCTTCTAGATAATGGCTATATACTTTCTTTTGTTGCTATTTAAAAACAATTGTACTATTTTACTGCATTTAAATTCTTAATTTTTTAGATTTATAGTTTCATGTCTTTTGTATGGCTACTGTTTACTTATCAAAAACTATAATCTCTCAAAATATTACTCTAAGTAGAGACTTTCTAGTCTATTTACGTCCTACTTAATGACGCAACTATGTATAATTTACTCGAGGTTCAAATTAAATTTAAATTCATATTAATCGAAGAACAACCGTGTGTAGAAAAGCCTATTGTAATTTGATTTACTAATACTTAAGAATGTTTGTTGCAACTTGAAATATTAATTTATTCAATAAAATATATTACAAGTGTTGTTTAATGTTTACTGAAGAATGGTCGAAGCGTTTTAAGCACGTACGATTGGCTAATAAAGAGACCACAAAATGCCATCGAGTATTTAAGGGCCCAAGTGAAAATACGGACTGAATTTGGGAAAAGATGACCTGACACGTTGGTGTGCTATACTTTCTACGAGGCAGAGATTGCGGCAGCAGTCCACATTTCTAGAATGCTTACACCTGAACTACTATTACTAAACCTGTACCTTATCACATTAAAATACTAGGTTAAGTACGTGCCCGAATCCAAAAAACATCAAAATTGCACCATCACGTTCCTAATTACCGATATAATAAGTTTTGAAATCCGAAGTGTATATAAAAGGCTGTTGTTAATAAAATTCGGTCATAGCCTACCTCCCAATATGGGTTCCCGGAAGTTAGTTTTCGTGATAGCGGCGCAGCTTATCCTGGAAGTAAGTTTGTCTGTCGCTATTTATACTCTGATTGGACAATTGCGAATTTTAAAAATATTTTTTAAATAATGAAATTCAATATCAACTCCTTCCAAGTCACAATAATTTACGCCATTCAAAATACTTTTAATTTTTTTTCAGAGCTGCCTCGTACTCAGCCAATGCTTGCAGTCCCAACCATGTGGTGTGTGTACATCGTCAGTGGTACAACCCGTCACGCAGTTCGTGATCCCAGCTGTGATCAAGCCCCTCATCCAAGAGCCTTGCGTACAGAGCGCGCCAGTCGCACCTTACGGAGGGTACCCTGACGTCGGGGGATATGGATTCGGAGGCCCTGGCTTTGGAGGATTCCCCCCAGCCCCCTTCGGAGGCATGCCTCCTATAATCTACGATGATGATGACGGGTTTGGTGGCAACAACTGGTTGTATTGGCTCTTACTTTTAATGAGCAGAAGGTGCGGCGGATTTGGTGGATTTGGAGGTTTTGGTTATGGAGGAGGATGTGGAGGAGGATGTGGAGGTGGATGTGGAGGTGGATGTGGAGGAGGATGTGGAGGAGGATGTGGAGGTGGATGTGGAGGTGGATGTGGAGGTGGATGTGGAGGAGGATGTGGGGGTGGATGTGGAGGTTACGGAGGTGGTTTCGGAGGCAACTACGGAGGCGGCTGCGGAGGTGGCTGTGGAGGTGGTTGCGGTGGCTTCGGAGGCTACGGAAACGGTGGATGCGGAGGCGGATGCGGAGGCTACAACGGGAACAACGGCTGCGGTTGCAATTACCCTTACCCATACCCTTACCCCTGCCTACCTTACTACGATGACTTTGACTGTGGCTGCAATGGACCCTACTCTAACCCAGGATGTAACGATATTAACTTAATCGTTAAAACCGCTGCTGATAGCAGCACCTGAGAACTAATGAAAATATTTATTTAAAAAAAAATATACTGGATTTCGTTTTTGCATCTGTATTTTATTACTTACCTCTGTGTAGTTTTGATAAGAAATTAGGTTCCTATTTCAAGTGCATTGCTGTAACGTCCTTGACTCCGAATTTCGAAATTTCTAAATGTCTGAACGTATTATTAGAAATTGTGTGTAGCAGTACTTTCACAAACGTGTACGAGTTGGTACATCGTACTCTGAAACCATAATGATTCGTTTTAAAAAATGGGTTTTCTGCATCGTGCTTTTATTGCAGGTTAGTTAAACTTTTCTTATACATATATGTAGGTACCTAAATAGTGAAGTTAAGTAGTGCTCAAACTTGACATCAATTAATATAAGTTAGTAAGAGAGAGACAATAAAATTAATCAACAAGTGCCTAAATTTATGTGTTTTAAATAATTCGACAGTACCTACCATATGCTTAGAATCGAGCATCGTTCGTTCGTTCGTGTGAGCAAGTGACCAACTCTGGTGACGGAGTTTTTAGGCTGCCTAAATGCCTCCGTCATGGCTTAGCGATCTTAAAATCTGGGACTGACAATTAACGTGCCCTACAAAGCACGGAAACGCTCAGTTGATAACGCCACCTGCGGCGGTCACCCATCTAAATTGTGAATTTGTCTATTTGACATTACTTCCATAAAATTGTGTACCCACAGAAAGCTAAACCCAAGATAGATAGGTTATTGAAACTGGCTGTTAGCGCATTGACGCTCAATAAAGTTCCAAGTATTTAGTATAGGTACTAACATTATAAAATCTTTCCAGCTCCACTTTTCCCATAGCCAATGGTACAGAGGTAGTAATTCGGAACCAGTCTTCTACGTGCCTCCATCAGCACCCCCCGAATATGCAAGGGCTATTAAAGGGTACCCACCTAAAGACTCAGGATTTTATGAACCTGTTGCAGTGACAACAGTAACACAGTCACCAGAACTGCCTCTCGTGCCACCACCAGGTCTTCCACCGTCACCAGGACTTTCTTTCCCTCCTCCACCAGGTTATCCTTTTGGAGTTCCACCAGGTTTTCCACCGCTTTATGAAGGACAGTTGCAAGCAGCAGCCGCTGCTAGCGCTCATCCAAACCAGCCAGTCATCATTATCAACAATGGTGATTATGGTACGAGGAAGGAAAAGGGCGGACTGTTTGGTGACGATGGGGGAGGTTTGCTTGCGCTATTGCTGGCGTCACACCATGGACATGGCCATCACGAGTATGTTCCGGAACCGCTACCGGCTCCCGTTGAGAACGGCGGAGGAGGCAATGGTCCGCTAAATATCAACATCACAATAATAATGCCGAAGTCAGAGGATACTAAGAATAAAAGCGAAGATGATTGAATACATTTTATTTTGTAGATAATTATAGGTGAGATAATGTTAAATTGAAAACATGTGTAGTTTAATGTTTAAAGTTACCAGAGCTTTTAATAAAATTATTAAACCTATTATTCTTATTTTATTTTCCATATGCCAACAATTGTAATTTTTTGTATTCTGATGAGTCTATTTTTGATACCTAATTTTTTTTAACGAGCACTGTTTCGCATTATATTTTCATAATAATAGTTATTTTATGTTCAATATTAAAATACTAGCGTAGTAACCATGGCACAAAGTTTGTATGAGCCAGTGGCAAACTCACTCAATAATAAATTGGGATAAAACGGTACGCAACCGAATATCGTCATATTAAGATTTTTATTATCATTTTCTTTATTAGTTTAAGATTTTTACATCACGTAGAAATATAGTAGATTCTACTATAGTAAAGTCTAACCGGAAATCTCTCATCAGTACCTAATCGACAGATGAGAACTTTGGTTCAAATTCTACCAGTCAGTCAATATGATTCACATTTCACCGGTATGAGATGAGTCTAAAGGAAATTTTTTGGTTACCTCCTAATTACTGAAACAAAATTTTAACTACCATAGGCCTGAACAAATCTTGACCAAAGGTGGGGTTCATCGTCACAATCACACTCGTTCATAAAATAGATTTGTGTTTGTAAAAACAAATGCCGGTCACTATACCACCACCATCTACCACCTTCATCACACGTCAGACCAGCAATAATCATTGCCATACAATTCCAAGACAACAATCACTACAGATAAAAAAAACACCTGCGTCTGAGACCTTGGTAAAACAAACATACAGCTAATCTTGCACTACGTGTTCATTTTCAGGATGTCAACATTGAGAAACACAGACAAAGAGCTGAATTGTCGAAATGAACTATATAAATAGTAAAAGCTGACGGAAACAGGAAGTATCAAAATGGCAGCCATCAAATCCACCGTTCTTGTGGCCGCGCTTCTCCTGTTGAACGTAAGTTTCGATTTCAAAATAATCGCACTCGATTCCCTACTTTTAGCAAATCAAAATCACTATTTTGATTTGCTAAAAGTAGGTATATTGAAGGATTAAATTCATCGCTACAAATTCCCTGGCGAGATCTACTCTCCAAAAATTGCCCTATTTTCTATTCTCGATTCAGTAAGAGTTTTCTCTATGAATTGCTAGTAATGACCATTCCCATTGAATGTCTATCAAATATAAATGGATTGTTTTATTTCAATTTCGTATTGACCCAAACCTTGCAAATAACCTCCGAAAATATAAAATCTGGGCCACAAAGTGATGTGAACCGGAAGTAAATACATTTCCACAACCTTGTCCCGAGCGCGCAACGAAATAATTTTGCTGCTTATTGGCAATCATTTTTGAGTAATCCACAAAAATATGAATCCAATCTGTTTAATTTGTACCTAGGTTAGGTAGCACTGATAGTTAATAAATAAAATTTTTAGATTTAGAGATCATCAAAGCCACCAACTTACTCTCAACTCTTTTAAAAAACTATTCTGTAATGCTGTCTCAACCACAATCCTTCACGAACTTTTGCCAAAAACTACTCCAAAATGTACCTGTAAATGCACAACAAAATTGTAACAACATTTCATTTCTAGTGTCACTGGATACAGTGTCAGTACTACGGTGGCTACAACGGCGGCTACGGAGGCTACCCCGGCTACCCGCCCATCATCACCACAGACGTTGACGATGGCCTCGGCAGAGACATCCTACCGCTATTGTTCATCGCTCTGCTCGGCAGAGGAGGAGGGTTCGGCGGGTACGGCGGGTACGGTGGGTACGGCGGCTGCGGCGGAGGCTGTGGTTGCGGCGGCGGCTGCGGCTGCGGTGGATGCTGTTGATGATGAGGACGACCACTGGATTGATTAATTGATAAACGACTGAATGCGAATGAATCCTCGTTTTATTTACCCCATCACTTAGGTATTTGATAGTACTCGAAGAGTATGTAATTCATTTTTCTTAAATGTGTGCGTCATTTTTTTTTATTCGTTATTGTTTCTAGTGATTGCTTCGATTTTGAAATATGATAAAACTTGATAAAAATAATTATTTTTCTTTATTTGATGATCTATTGCGGCTAGTGACAAAATGTTTGATAAGATAACAAAATTATACCTACCTATTTGAAAGTATGCAAATGTATGTACAAATAACTTGTACACTCGCAATAAATGGTAATAAATGTTCGATACAATTCCTTTAACCTTTTATATTTTCTAGTGTTTGATTAGAAAAGGAAATTTGTATCGTTAAAATCGACACGAAATAAATTTAATCTAAGTGAAAATGAAATCATATTCTTTGATAATATTATTCTTAATGATTCACGTAAGTTTTAAAATACATGCGTTATTTACTTTTTCCAACTTGAAGCTAACTAAATGTGTTTTTCATGTTACAGAAAAGTTTTAGTTTTAAACCTAATCATCAGATTGAAAGACAGACAAAAAGTATATTTTCAAATAAACCTTGCAAAGAATTATTTACTCCTGCTCGGTACATGTTAGGAATGAAGAAATTTAATTATGAACAGCCAGTCGAAATAAATAACGGATTTCAAAACTTTCCTGATGTTGAATATCCAACCAATATATTGGAAGCATCGAAACCATATTTTTATAAAATGAGTGATGGCATGCTTGGACCCTTTCCAGAAGATGTCAAGTCATCATACAAAATGCTAGTAGAAAATAATATGAAAGCCTTCGATGAATTGAAAACGAAATATGAAAAAATATACATGGATGATTTTCTTTTTAATGCCAACAATTGTCTTCAAGAAAATACAGAAAACAAACAGCCGGAAGAAACATTAGAAAAAGGAGCTGAAACGAAATCTGAAGGTGAAACGAAGACCGAGACCGAGACCGAGACCGAGACCGAGGCCGAGACCGAAAATGATGAAGAAAATTTAACTGTCCCGGTTGAAATAAGTAAAACAGCGGGAGATATGAAATCAGGTGATACAACAAGTGAATCGGATGAAACTGTTGAATATAGTGAACAAAACGCACAACTAGAAAATGATGAAAATGTATTTAGCGAAGGCTGTTTCCAATCTTGTGAGAGTTTACAATACTACAGTGATGAAATAAAAGAACAACTTGCAGAAGCTAAAGACAAAGATGAAAAGCTTTGTCCTGTGCCAGATCCTGATGATGAAAATAACACTACTTCTGTCGAACCTAAGATTAAAACCTAAACTTATGAATTCAAATAAAAAACCATTTGGCTTACTAAGAAATACCTGTAAAAAACTGTAGAGTATCACCCTATTATAAGTTTTAAAAAGATAAAGAATAAATTATTTTAAAGGCTTTTTCTGTGTTTATATTTACATTCATTGCATTGAAATTACATACCCTTCAAAATAATGCGTCCATAAAAAGAATGTCCACTGTATTACCTGAAAAAGAGAGATAAATATTATTACATGCAAAAGTTTTTCCCAGAAATGAAATATCATAATTTTTAGATCTGTTACTGATTGATAAAATATAAGATTAAATTGTCACGTACTTAGTAAAACGCAATGAAATGGATTCATATATAAAGGTCTAAAAGTACTGTTTGATGTTTTTTATAAGATTAGTTTTAGTTCAAATGAGACTTAGGGAAAAAGTAGGACTGGTGTTGTTAGCCGTCATTTTTTATGAGGTAAGAAATATTAAAAATATTGAATACATCACTGTTCTTAATCAGATTATAATAGTTATATTTATTTTCAGACAGCATGTAGTTTGTGCGTACCTTACCCCGTGGAGGAAAATCCATTTGAAAAGTATATGAATAAGATACAAAGAGGGAAAATACAATCCATACCAAAACATGGAATAAATGACAAGGAAAATGGTGAGATATTTTAAAAAGCAAAAGAAATGTGTTTAAAACTAGGCCGGTGGGTAGTAGTTAGTTTAAGATAGGCTTCCGCGTCGAAGAAAGCATGCTAATTTCCATGAGATGTTTTATTCGATGTTTAAATCTCGTGTTAACGTGAATAGATTAAAAAAACAAAAGTAAATCTAAAAATTAATCTGCAGACACGGCAAATTATTTTTAAGTTCTTGACTGTTTTTTTTGGCTGGGCCTGGCTAACTAAATGCCTCGCCACGGATATTAATTTTAAACAAAACACAATATATTTTCAGGTAGAAAATCTATCGACGTATTAAGTGAATCGACGCTTCTCAACGATCTTCGGAAAGAAAAAAGAAGAAAAAGAAAAAATAAACCAAACGAAAAAGTCTACAGTCGAGATGATGTGCCATCAACATCAATACCAGAGAGTTTACGTAATCAAGAACCATCTTTTTATTTTAATGAAATGGGATTGTTTCCAGAAGTGAAA
Source organism: Xanthorhoe spadicearia (assembly GCA_947086425.1). Lineage (NCBI taxonomy): Eukaryota > Metazoa > Arthropoda > Insecta > Lepidoptera > Geometridae > Xanthorhoe > Xanthorhoe spadicearia. The sequence continues at coordinate 3,625,894 of OX352198.1, read as the reverse complement.
TACCCTTTAACTGCATCGGAAACATGGGCACCAAGCTATTGGAGTCAGCCGTCTTCTAATAAAGAGGAAGCCTACTACAGTAGAGATGATAATAATTTAGTTATCCAAAATAAAAAACAAAAGAAGAAAAATATAGAAGCATTTCTACAGCCGTCAATTATGAAAACTATATTGAAAGCTCAAGAGAAAAAGGCTGAAACAAAGCCGCGGGAAAACCACAATGTAATTAGTGAAGTCAATAAAAAAGTTAATGAAACAATCATCAGAGATTTTATAAGTGCAAGCTCATCTAAATCAAAAGAGACACAAGAAAAACAAAAAAAGTCTAAACCACCGCTTGCAAAAGAAAAATCACTTAAGAAAATTGTGACAAAAGCGCAACATGCTACGAGTGCTTCCAAAAAACTACTAACAGAATCAATTGCATCACATTCTAGATCAAAGCCGTTGTCCAAAAACAGTAAATCAAACTATAAAGAATTCATAATTCATGAATCTGATGCCAACAAAACAACCAATGCCACAATTATTGTTTTACCTATAGACCATATTGCATCAAATGATCAAATAGAAATAATAGTCGAAGATTCACCAGTGAATAAAGAGTCTGCCAGTAAAATAATAGAAAACTTGCACGACTCCAAAGAAAATAACAATGATGCTCTAATAGATATCATTAAAGCTAATCGTGTCATGACAGACAATGATTCAAATCAACTGGAACTTCTCTTAGCTATCACTGCTTCAGACTCTTCTGCGGATAGCAACCCAGAGTATGCGTCAGATGAAAAAGTTTTACAAACAAGTTCAAAATCTCACCCAAAAACGATTTTGTTTAGCGATTCCATTAGACAAAATATATTTGATGTTCTTTCCACAGAAAAACTTAACGCATCATCCCTGAGAGACAAAATTCTAAATATTCTTCTTACTGAAAACCATAGTCCAACACTATCTCAAGACACTCTTTCGAATGATGACGGGCTCTCAATTAAAAATCTTACAAATGTAGACAGAGTGGAGTTTCCATCAACTGTCACTCAGACTGACATAAGTGAACCCCCGGCAACTGAAGAAACACCTGAGACAGCAAAAGAACTTAATTCTGATAGTTCATGGACTGACATACATTATAATGATGGTTCAATTGAAACAACTACGCTAACAGAGACGATGTTAGAGACACCACTGGCTAATTCAACTAGGTCTGGCGAATTAGAAACAACATCGGAAGACGACTCAATTCCAGAAATTCCTATTATTCCCTCTGTGAAAATAGAGACAAAAATTCCATCTTCTAACGAAAATAAAACCGACCTTTTTATAACCAATGAACTTGCAGGTAATTTACGTGAAATAATATCTAAGCCATCAGATTCTCACTCGCTTGTTCATGATTTGCGGGAAATAATTCGCCTCCTTACAATATGGAATACACAGATTGATGATGTGGATAATAATAATAACAATCCTGATAAGCAACGATCAACTATCACTTTAACAAAAGAAACTACAACAAACGATACTTTAACAGACGAAGGACCTGAAATAGTATTTGTTAATAGTGAAAGTTCAAAAGAAAATAAAATTGTAAAAGTTTCCCAAATCACTGATAGTGAAACTCCCAAAGACGATCAAACTGATGTAGTTTCCAAATTGACTTCAACTGATGCTGATATAGTTTCCGGAAGTACAACAGTTGACAACTCAACAAATGATTCGTCAGTTAATACTAATCCCTTACATACATCAAGTCATACTTCAAATGTCGCAAATATTACAGTTCCTGAAAGTTCAACCAGAGAAACTTTGATAGATGATCAGACTGACACATATACTTCCGAAAATACTTCCGAAACTTCCGGAATTGACATAGTTCCAATGGCTGTAATCAGCATCATTCCATCAAAAGAGAATTCTACTTTAGATATTGTAGATACTCCTAGTAGCACTTTAAGGAATGACCAGTTTCATCTTGTTTCTATGGTATCAACGAGTCATATTCCAGTACAAGATCAATATAATAAAACTCCAGTATCAACGAATAATATTTTAACAGATGATCAATCTAGTTTAGTCTCTGTAACTACATTAAGTGACACACCAGTAAATGATCAAAGTAACATAATTTGTCTAGCAAAAACTGACAACCAATATGATCACCAATCTTATTCACTCGAAGTGGAGACACCAAGTAAAACTGAAAGCCCTTACCATATTGATAAAAGTCCTGAAGCAAAATCGAGTGACACTCCATCAGATAACTCATCAGTTACTATACCGGCAACTACAGAAAACGACACTCGAAAGGATGAGCAACCAGACGGAGATTTGGTAATCACACCAATTGAGACTCCAACGGGGGACCAAGCTCACATTGAAGAAAGCATTAATAACAATCGGACAGATAACCAATCTAGTATAGTCCCTGCAGCAATATTGAGTAAACAGAATGACATAGTTGTCGTGTCAACAACCAATGACACTCCAAACGATGAACGATCTGACGCATTAAGTAATATTTCGAAAGATGTGCCGAATATCATAGTTCCAGTGTCAATAGTAAATGAAAATCTAGTTGGCAATCGGTCTGACACAGCTTCACTGAACTCATTAAGTGATCTTCCAACCAACGAGGATATTTTCATAGTTCCTGACAGTCGAACACATGATTGGACAAATATAGTCCCTAAAGATACACTCATTGACACTCCAGAAACTGACCAAATTAAAATGGCCCCTGTTATCACATCAAGTGATGAGCGATTAAGCATTGTTCCAGCAGCTACAATAACAGACCCTCAAACTTTCGATGAATCTACAGATGACTCCAAAGAAAGCGGAATCGCTTTAACGGATTCTTATGGATTGATTGACAAATCTGCAGCTGATAACACTCAAGGACATGAAGAAAATCCTTGGACAAACCATAGTAAAACAGATATCAACTCAACCAGTTACAAAAATGATGATACTTGGGCTTCTGAACTTGCAACATTTCCTAATCCGGGCACTGTTTCATCTCTAGCACAGGAAAAGGAATATAGTGAGTCTCTTATGTCTTTTATCTCAAACTATATGGCAATGACAAATACTTTGACAGACAATCTCACGAAAACCATCAGTAAAACAGGTCCTGATCGTATGACATATAATTCATCTCTTGATAGCTTAAATAAGGATAACGGAATAAAGACTGACCCATTGAATAAAAACTTAGTTCAAGACGAGTTTCCTAATAAAAACAATAATAAGCTGACACCAACTGACTTAAACTTTGAAAATCCCGCCAGAGAAATTGTATCAGAACCTACATCAGATTATGTTACTGATAATATTAAAACTTATATTATTTTTCCGTTTGACCTAGATAAAACAGTTATTAATGACTTTAATGACACCATAACTGATCAAAATTCTAACGATACACTTACTAATATAGATTCACCTACTAAATTTACGTTTAATGATATTTTATCTGATAATTCGGTTTATCCCATATCATTTGTTTCGACAAACATGCATAATGACAATGAAACTTTTCCGTTAACACAAAATGATACGAACACTTCTACAACATTGAAAAATGATAAATATGATAAAAATGTACTTAAACGTGATGAACAAACAATTCAAAACATGTGCCCCATTAACGAAGATACCTCACTTGAGACTCAATGCTACATATTTTATGAAAACCCTGATGTTTTAAACTCAACAAGCAATTATACAGACATTCTGCCAAGTAAATTATTAACCAATGCGAATTCTAAAGACTACTTATCGGAAGATTCTTTAAACAAAAACACATCAATAAGCAATGAAATACTAGACTTTACTGATTATTTTACGCTATCACCAGACGACTCGACTACCGATTTCTATGATAGTGCTTTATCCAGTGAATCTATAGATACCAAGTATCAAAGCTCTAATAAATTCACAACAGATCTAGTTTACGATGTATTTGACATAATAACAAAGTCTAAAGAACAAGATACATCGCGACTTGCTACTAATTACTTAGATGAGCCAGAAATAATAGAAGACTCTGAAAAAGACGTATCTAATATGATAGAAATGGATAAAAGTTCATCAATAGACACACACGAAGTCTCAAACGAAGACCCAAGTCATAATATACAGGAATCAAGTCTCGAAGAACAAATTCTAAACGATTCTGAACATATTAAAATGCAAAATGAACATGACTTATCAGATACTCGTATCACTAGACGTAATAAGTTTGAAGAAAATAACAAAATATCTGACTTACTATATAACATTTTTCCAAAACTTGAATTCCTAATGTGATTATTTAACGTTATTTTTACTTAAACTACCATAATAGTGTTGTTTTTTTCCATTTAATTTATATGTTTTCATTGTAATTTATTTCCCTTCCTATACAATTTTTTGTAAATAAAAATTAAATTATTTAAAATTATCTTTTCTTGTTTCAAAGCTTGCAGGTTAGAGCCAGCTCTCTAGCTGAACCACAAACCGCTTACTTGAGCGATAGCAATGTCTTAGTTAGTTCCCTTTTACATTAGTGGTAAACCACAAAACTGCTTCGAGTAAACGTCCAAGAATTTGTCTACCCTATTTTTAGATTTATTACAGAAAGGCAGTAGCTATTTCTGCTTGCTCGAATTTCGATTCGTAGGGTTTCTGGTTTGTTTTTACGCGACGAAGTTTGTGTCAAGTACTGCTAATATTTAAGTTTGTATTTATGGAAAAATTCAAAAACAAAAGCAGTTAGCAATTATCTAGTATTCATAGTAGGTTGGGTTGATGATGGTAGGGCTATGTTAGTTTTAGGGGAAAATAAATAGAACAAGAAGAGAACAACGTTACGAACTAACTTGGTTTAAACTCTAGATAAGTAGCGAACAAGAGGTAAGTAAAATGGAAAGTCAGATAACACTTCAGTGAAAGTCGAGGTCATAGAGCACACACAAGCTTTTGACAAACCGACGCAAATAAAGATTGATAAAAATGAGTATGACCAATAATTCAGATCCAAATAAAACAGTGGGAGTGCTGTAGTGAGAAGTATCCTCCTCCTTGAGTCGTACTCCTCAATGCTGAGGGTCGTGACCACCCTTCAGAATCAGTTTCTTCCTGATGATGTTCCTCCATCTATTTCGGTCCTCGGCAGCGTGGAGGGCGTTGTGCATGGAGGTGTCGAGAGCGGTGCGGATCTGGTCTGACCAACGTATAGGGCTGCGCCCACGAGGCCTTTTCCCATCCACTTTTCCAGTCACAATGAGCCTTTCAAGATTGCTGCCGTCTTTTCTAGCAATGTGGCCAAATTATAGTGAGAAGTATAGTGAACAGCAAGATCATCAGAGCACGTCGTTAAAATCAAAAGTCGAGTAAAAAAAAACATTTAAGATTGATAATTCATTAAACTCAGCTCGCACCAGGATTGTGTATTGTCTTAATTATTATGTATACTATATGCCTCATAGGACACTCACGCAAGGAGTTGGTTTAAATATTGCTTTACGTCCGATATTATCATAGATATTTCATTACCATATTGTTTTGACTGTCTGTAAATCGTATTTCTTACGTAAGAGACGTTAACTAAGTAATGTGAATTGAAGAATAATTCATTAGGATGATGGATAAGTAAATACAATTAAGAAGGTACTTTAGAAGAAAGAGGACACATTAATTTTATCGGAACGATCTAGGAATTTAAGTATATTTTAATACAAAAACTACCTACTTACCTTTTAAATATATGTATATTTTTAAGGTGTTTTTTGTAAGCTACTTCTATTATTATTTCTTCATTCGTAAAAACATTATCAGAAGCTAACGCAGACCGGGACATGGCAAAGGATTTAAATTTTTACCAATGGACATTCATACGTATCTATGGAATGCTACATAAATTGCAGTTTTAAAATGATGCCGTGGAATTGAAAAATATTTTTTGCCATGGTATCGTCGTCGACAGATGATTCACCATTGGCCAGTTAACTGAAAGAACATCTTTATTTTGTGACAGAACGATATATGGATGGACGGCCGTTGCAATGTCGTCCCAGTCTACATAGGCCTTTACTTCGCCTAGTAATATGCTTAGAACATCTATGCCTAAGGCAATACGGCACTATGAAAGTGAAAGAGGTGATAATTTTAGTAACAGGATGGAAGATTTTGAGATATATATCTGCTGGCTGTTGGTATACGTTCTAAAATAAAACAATAACCAAACAAGAACTCAAAATAAAATTGCTGAAAAATTTTTGTATTTAGTGGAGGGAAATAGGTAGTCGATTTCATAGCCAAAAGTACCTACTTACATGCAAATCATACCTACAATGACATGAACTGTAAATGATAAAGAAAACCATGAGGAACACGTTAGGAAAAAAAGTATTTTAAATATATCAAGAGAAGACGATTGTCTTGTTACTTTGTGGAAAGCAAAGGCTATGAAAAAGATGGTCGTCAGTCGAATTTATTCACTTATGAAGGGAATTTAAAACTGCTAAACATGTAAAACTTTTTAAACTATCGCGGTTTTGAACATTATAAACACTACCAATATATCTCCAAATCATGGTAAATATCTCGTTGGTAGTGTTTATCATGCTGAACATGTCTTTTGCATAATGTAATAAGGTCAATGACCAACTATATCAGATTAAAACTACCAATTGTAGTTTAGTGTAGAGTTCAAATTCTTAAGCTGCTCTTAATCCTCTTTAACTGCGTCTAGCTGACAACACTGCATGTAAGGTTTCTAAACTCATATAACATGTCGTAAGCCATTTTCCACTACGTTGCTTGTGTCATGTTCTAGTTACAGTAATATGCATTTAAGTAAGTTTTGACTCGTCATGATCAGCCTCGATATATCTCGATATATCCAATGTAATGTATATGACCAACGTAAGCTGGAGTCAGGACATGTTTTTAAAAACTTGTTATATATAGGCTGGACAAACGTCACAGTATCCAAAAATCTACTATGACATGCGTTTAGTTTACTACATTGCTTTGTAAGTAGACATTTAATTAATTTTGTTGTCATTTAAATAAATCAGTGTGATCCCATGAAATCTTGGAAAACACTCTACGGTTTTCCACGATTTCCATCACTAGCCAATAAAATGTAGAAGGATCGAAATAAAAAGGATAGCATCAATGTAGATAGGCAGTTTTCGACGTTTGCACGTGGCAATTTACAAATAATTTAGATTCTGCATCACAAAGTTTAATTTATCATCGATTCGATTAAAATAGAATTAATCCCGTGAAACGATTCGATGACGCAGCAACAGCTAAACCGGTTCGGTGGGCGACCTTGCGCGCTGCGACGCGCGACGAGTTACATCACTTTAATCTGCGCGGGCGCCGGCTGCGCTTCGGTGCCGGCGCACCTTTTTGTAGGGCTGATGCTGATGCTGATCCTAAGTCACAGATATTCATAGCTTCTGCCTCTCGCTTGCAAATACTGGCTTAACAAAGCAATCATAAATGTGTTGTAACAAGAATTTAAATAGTGTATTTCCAAGCCACGATCTACGATCTATTCAAAGTTCCATAATTAAGATTCAGGTTTGGTTGAAATACATTTAAAAATGATATTCATGGAGGTAATCAAAAATGATAACGGAAGAGACCTTTTGCCAGCAGTAGCCACATATTATTATAGGAGAATTAGAATAAATGTTATTGTAAGATTCGCCAGGTTTCGGCAGACAGGTGGAAATGGAAGAGATAAGTTATACCATCACAAATGAGCAAAGGTCAAAACAAATGGAACAACAAACTGTGCTAGATGCATATTGATATATTACGAAGATAGCGAAAACAACAACGTTTGAATGCCAGAAATTAATTAAAACGTAAAAACATCTACAGTAGCCAATAATGCTATTTAAAGCCACAAACGTAAGTTTCTTTTAATAAATTATTTTAAAGGCATTAGGTATTGATAAGTTTTTCTTCTTCTATCTATAAAAATAGAAATTGGTTCAATCAGAACCTGTTAAGGTGTGATTAAAAAACAAAATGTATAATTTAGAAGTATAAAAGGTTTGCCAAACTTTTTATCTGAGTAAACCTTTGGCATTATATTTCACCTAACCAAATGTAGCTTGTTACAAAAATATTGATTTTTAAGGTCGAGAATTGTATAAGTTAAGTTTTGAATTGACAGATTGTATACTAAATTTTACAACAACAAGAGTGTTATGGTCACACAAAAACCAACGTACAACAGCTATAAACGTAACAAAAATGGTACTAAAACATTACTCCCGCAGTGTAACAGCCCTAATACACTCGAGTCCCTCCTACAACGTAACCCTCTTGTCGTGCACTATTATCCAATAAAACAACGATTACTTCCTATAATATCCCTCAATTATTCAATTTATTTACGCGATTAGGCTCACAGCAAATGTTTTTGTTTACTACAATATAGAAGTCGTATGCATTTTTTGTTGGCTTACCACATAAAAAAAAATAAGTAATTGAGCAGATAAATCAGACAACATTGCATTGTGTCAATTGCAACATTTATTTTTATACCTAATACGCTTCGACACCATTGGTTTTTTTTTATTTTATTTAAAATCTATGGAAACATCAATAAACGCCAACAATGATTACGGAAAATATAACCCGCAGAGTGCCCTAATGAGTTAGCTTAACTTACGACTAATACAAAAATCTAGAACTCAATTCATATTTATTATTATCTAAAACTCATCTTACATTGTGTTTTCTCAACGCTTCATATTTTATATTCAGTAATATAGAGCCTCATAAACCGAAATGTTTTATTGCAAATGAACGTCTATTTTTATTGGAAATGTTATAAGTTTATTCATCTAAGCTGTATCTGTCTAAAATAATTAGATTGAGAGTAATAACTTTTACTAAAGAACGTGAAATGTATTTTTAGTAAATTAAGATTAAATCTTATACAACAAGCACACACATTCAACATGATTGTTCTTTTACAACAATACTCCTGTTATGTCTAGTGAAAAGTTCACACCAAAGAATATAGAATATGCCTGATAGCATTATACGATTGTATGGACTGGCACGCAGCCAGTCGCTTTATCGAACTAAGCTATATATTTTGTTGTGCTATGAAGGAATATTGAATATGATTCTTTTCACAGATAAACAATCCCTTCCAAACAATTAGGTAATTATATTTAAAACAGTTTTGTTGACGGTACACCCTCTATAGACTAGACATACCATGGAAGAGTCAACAGCCGCCAAATAACCATATCTTGACGCGGCACGTAACAGCGTGGTTATTTTGACAAATGCTGTGGATTTCAGAAAACAAAAGCTAAATAAAGAGCAATCTCTTACCGCGTCATGTTTTGAAAGTCGTCAAGAATCGACCAGCAGAACTACGAGCCGACAGAAGTACTCATCAGAACAGGTAGAAATAGACGAACATGACCCTTGCAGACAAATTTTCACTACATCTGACTATTCATTGTTTTATTCAATTTTAAAAAAGTAATTGCAATCACATAATTTACGAACCTCACGCTTTCGTTAAATACAATTAAACAATCTTGAAACCAAAACAAGTTTTGATAGTTATCGTAAGTGCCGTGAGAAATGGCACGGTACCATATGAATAGCCGCGGGGTCCACAGACAATTGAACCAATTGGTTCGGTCAGCTTTATGGGTTACCATCATTCACAGTTTAAACCTTACATCCGTTACATCTAGCTAAGAGTAACTTCGTCGGAAATCTTTGGCTAGGTTGCTTATATACACCTATCAAACAATGACATTTTCAGCTCTAAATAGATTTTGAATTTTTAAGTACCATCATCCCCAATAATACCTAAATTCTATGGTTAAGGCACAATAATAAAACACAACAGCTCCTTTAATAGGGTCTAACTTCTAACGTTAAGGCACAATAATAATAAAAAATTGTGTATGTTTTATTTTAAAGATACGTAAGTAAGAAGGTATTTGAAGTACCTACATGACAACAAAGGGAAATTCAATGTGGGGTTTTATGTGAAGCATTATTAGAAAGGCCCTTTTCACTTTGAGAAAAGTTAGTGTACCTTCAAGCTCCGGCATTGCATGGGAAAGTTATAATTAGCCCATAATGCACAATATTCACGGCTCAGTAGTCCAACAGTCATACAAACGAGTCTAATTTTATGTCTCTTTTCATCATTTTTAGTAAAAGTACTATGTATGCTCTGTTTAAGTTTAGTTAGTACTTATAAAAAAAAAATTTGATCAAGAAAAAAAAGGATGTATGGAATAAACTTGTTAATTTTGTTGTTGATGATGATGGTATTTCTCTTAAAAAGGGTTTCCGCCGCATTAATCTTACGATTTCAATTACTTGAGGCCCATTTTGATCAAAAAAAAACAACCTTTTATACATCCCTTCAGCTTTGGTTGAACTCGGTTATGAAATCCCTCAAACGTGATAACGTTAGGCTTTACATTGTTATAGCTTCTATTTATTTAATAGGTAGAAATAACGTAATTTAAGTTACTGACAGATATATTACAATGGGATTTGCAAACCATAGCGTACCGTAATTAAAATAGGCTACTTGACTCATAACAAATTTAGCACAATAAGTTAGTATTTCCTGCGGTTTTTGACTTACGAAACCACACTATATCGATTTCAGTTAATTAAAGTTCAAGATGGTCGCATATTTTCAATTTCAAAATTGTTGTTTATATTTTTAATTTCGAAAGCTGAAAACGCTGTCAGCCATTACAGCCGGATGTGATGTCATAAAAGTGACGGATGTGACGTAACAAACCAATGTCACTTTGTCATTTCCAATCAGTTTTCGTACATTTCTAAAATGTCAATTGATTTTTTACGATAATAATGACGTCACAGCTCAGATAGTCTATTGACTAATATGGCTGACAGCGTTTTTGGATGATTGAGAAAAGTTGAACTTTAAAATAAAATTTTGCTGTTTTTGTGGTTCCAAAAAACATAATAATGGTTATTTTGGTCTAATAGAACAATTATCAATTATTTAAGACCCACTTTGAAAATAAGGCAACTAGCCTATTAAAGTTTGTCGACTTTCGTAAAACATTTCGATAACCAAAGACCCCCGCCAGCTACGCTCGCAGTTAATTTGGAACGTCCAACCGAAAAAATATATCTTTTAAATTGTGAAAGAGGGAAATTGTAAAAGCATCTCTCCGCTATAACACGTGTTTGCAATGGATCTCTAGGTTTACGGCAGTGCTTAGACAGTGGGCCATATAAATCTTCATTAGGGCCCGTATCGGCTGACCGGCCCTTTTACTCAACGAATTTATGTTCATTGGATAACTAGGTTTGTGGCATTGTTCCCTTTGATCTGCAGAGCGGAGTTATTGGTTCCTTTGAATTTTTAATTTGAGATTACCCGGTTTTAGAATTTCGGGTCCATAATATAATTTACATTTCTATAAATACTAGAGCGAAATAATTATTTACAAATTCAACACTGGGAATTGATGTCAATAAATGATTCAGATCCTAGGACATTCAAAATCAAAGAAACATTCAAGATGTCTTCATTCAAGGGGCATTCAGAGTCACATCAAAATATAAATTGTACCTTATCTACATTCATGTTTAAATTTTTAATTGGGTTTTCATGAATAAGGTTTTCTACATAGAAACGTAGATGACGTTATCAATACAAAACAAGTTTAAGCTAAAATTTTGTTATTGGTAAAAATCGTGCAGGTAACATTGACATACAATAACTTTTGGATCTACTGTGGTGAGTACTTTACTACTTTATGTAAATCACTTACATTAAAATAAATGTAAAGGTCAAATAGCAACTTATTGTTACTTATTCTGAAATATCCGTGACATTCAAAATGGAATAATCCAGCTGACTGTCTAACTTCCAGATCTGTTTTATTCGAGCATAAGCCGCTCAAATGAAATACCCGACTTATAGTTTACACGTTCACGTTTCACTTTCAAAACCAAGCATTATTCAGCCCATCGTTTTTGGTATTAAAATTCAATGCATTAAAAGAATTTTTTTAAATTTGAAGTATAAAATATTTTGAATGTTCGTTCAAATTGTTTGATTACAAAACAACAAAGAGACATCGCTATTCTAATTTAGTTTATAAAAATTACATTGATCAACTGTTTCCTAAGCTACTTGGAAAATTAAGTACTATGTCTAAAATTATGAGTGTAGTTCTCAAAAAATTAAAACATAATTCTTTATAATAATAACTAGTTAGGTGCGTGGTTTAAGGAATAAGATATAAATAATTTTATTTCCTTTCTCATTATGTTAATGTTCTGCAAGAATAAGCTCAAGGAGAATTTTTTTTTGGCATTTCGCTCACTTCCCGCTCGTCTGGCACGGCCTTTATTTTTATGCAGAGTACCTACTTAACTTTTCATGAGTAGGTAGAGTCATACAGGTTGTCAGTGAAGACATATAGCCAATCGTTGTTTCCGCATAGTTTAAATATAGGACAAATATGGTAAGCAAATGGTAATGCAAAGCTATACCTACAATATTAATAGTTACATAAACAATTTGGCTGGAAAAAACGTCGAGAAAATTCAATACAGCAGAGACTAGTAAAGATATCTCAAATAATAATAGTGGGTATTAGGAAAAAGAAAGACATATTACATTGGCAAATCAGAAATGCCTTTTGTTGTTAGCCAATATAGGGATGTTGCCCTCATCAAGAAGTCTTATGCATAGTGATGGCCAAATATTACAGCCTGTGCTTGTGTTATAATTTGTAGAAAAAATCATTCGAAGATCATCGCTGCCTATTCTATTTTTACGTACAAAATGAACTGCGAACAGAAAATAGCTACAACAGTTTGTATTCTGATCACGCATCAACAAGATAGGTAGTTACTCCGATAAAACAAACGGGACCTGAAGGTTCGGCCAAATCGTTTTGTTCAATTTCCCGGGTAAATCGAAGTTGCGAAACGTCGGTAACATAGAGATTATTTCAATTGGATAATAAATATTTTGAGACTGTATTCAAACGCCAATCCGAATTATCTGATGGAAATTATTGTTACCAATTGCAAAAACACCTAAAGCAACTACGTTACGCTACGTTTTGCTACTAAGACATTTCACGAAAATATGACTTTTCTGAACATGGCGTTGTTATAATTTTGACTTTGTGCTAAGTCGGTTTTCCAATCCATATGTACGGTTTTATTTTATGGCATTTAATATTTTATTTATGTAATGTACGTAGGTACCTTATCTTTATGATATATTTTATATCTAACAACGCATAAATACCTTACATGCAGTTTATGCCCTTTGGTAAAGTGTTTGTAATATTTATATGAAGTTGGTAGTATTATCTTTGTTAGATGCCGAGCTAAGATAAAAATTGATTCAAATATGTTACACAAATTACAAGTCGCAGCAATTAGTTGTTCTAACAAAGAGTATCAACAAAGGCATCGCATTTTGCCATATTTGGACACTCAAGCAGGAACAGAACCAGTTGCAGTAGGAAGATAAAAGATAACAGAACTTGACAACTAGACGTCTAAATCACCTAGCCGTGTTGCTTGTTCTTAACGTATCTGATACTGTTTCAAGTGAGTACAGGCGCGGAATGAAAAGATTGACCACCCTAAGATCTCTTATTGCATGCTAGGTATTAGTTTAATAACCATTTGACACAACACTCCAGTCTAGTAGGAGTTTAAAAAGGTAGTATGTGCTTGCAAGGCGTCAAACGAATTGATTTCAAAACTGATCAACCTTTTCGTTCTGCGAGTGTACGTAGGCTCGTCGGGTATGGATCGTCCACACGTACGTACAGTATCAGATACATCACATGCTACACGGCTAAGTGAGTATCCTGCTTAAAAGTAACACATTTTGTTTTATGTCTGCCCTAGCCAAGGTACTTGTCTACCATTGCAACCGTTATACATAACAGAGAAAGTGTATGGGAATTGTTTCATGACGATATATCACGTGGTAAATGTGTCCGAACAAAGGAACAGTGATAGTATAAATAGAAATTATACGACGCGTTTATGACTTGGCTGCGGGATCCCATTGAAATATTCTGACGAGTAAAATTGTCTGAGGCCGTACTTGGGACCGGCGAAACTTCGGGAAAATTTTCGTAGTCAACTTATGTTGGTGTATTCGGAATTCGTAACAGTTCACCACTATAAACTGACCCCGGTAGTTTTCATGAAACTTCTTTTTCGTTGATTTGCAGTAGCTCTGCAGGTATCTATAAAGTAGTCATTTGTTTACTTTGGAGACTCTGGTGTGAAATGACGACCAAATAATGTTTCTCAAGTAGCTAAAGTATTATCATAAGCAACTAGCTTGTGAAAATAACCTTGTCTAAATAGTGGGAGTTAAGGTTGAATTTCGATCGCAAGGTTAAATTTTGTTGGAAAATATGAGAGAAATGAGTAAGCCTATACTTCATTTCTAGAAGCGAACTAATAGGAAGAAAAAATAAACTCACGTGATTGGTTGTCGAAAATAATTGTGTATCTCGTGATTGGCTAGAGTGTCAAATCAATTGTCAACTGTCAAATCTAGCCAATCCGAGAATAAACAATTATTTTCGACAACCAATCACGTGCGTTTATTTTACTTCCTATTAGCTCGTTTCAAGAAATGAAGTATAGATATGTAATTATTAATTACCTATTGGCACGAATTAATTTCAGTTAATTTTATTCATATATGAATAACTTACTTTCGTCCAAGATAATTAAGTAAGTACAACTTTATTAAAATCATCAAATTGGCAAGCAGAATCTTTTGGTCACAGCACGGTACGCAAAGGCATGTGTACATCACACAATCAAATAACATTGTAGAATAGAAGAAGATCAGATACATCATAAATGCACCCAGAGTTTTTTTATGACTTTTACCGATAAGGTGATAGGTGCAATGTCAGTGCACCGCCACAGATAACAAAACAGTCGGCCCCGGTCTGTGGAGGCTGCAGTTGTGCAAGCGGCCTCGTGCCCACGCCTCCCCCACACCTCTCGTTGGCGGAGGACACTGGATTTTCATTTTTGTATTCACTTTGACACAATCAGATGATTTTAATTGGTTGCAAATATGACGCGTTCTTTCATAAAATTTAACAGGCAGGTTGAAAATTATGTGTACGAACAGGGGAGTTTTATGCACAGATAAATAGCTTCGAAGTGTATTAACAAAAATGTATTGATATTAAGTAAGTATAAGTAGCATAATATTCCATGTGACTTCAAAACTTGGTAGAGTATGAGAGACCTGTCTAGCACTGAGACAGATTTTCTTGACAGCAGCATATAAATTGACTATCACTAGGCTTGCATGGTCTAAACATTGTTAAAACCATAGAAGTCAAACATTGCTTCAATTTATTTGTATGCAACAGGAAATAATCTAGCATCGTTAAAAGCCTAAAATAAAATTGTGACAAAGATTAGCAGTTATTAGGCGTTCTGGCAAATGTGCCAATGACATGCTAACAGTTCACGGCTTGCAAATTACTCATAAATAATAATAGAATGACTTCATAGCTGCATAATAGCGAGAAAATTATTAAAATTAAACATTAATCCAATCGATTTAATTTCCATTCTTCATTCATGCTTGTTATTACTACCTCGTAAACAGGCAGGTAAAAATAGCTTTCTGTTATTACTTTTAAAGTTCCTGTAGGTATTTACTTAAATTGAATATTGTTTTAATGTGCAACTTGTGTTTATAAATACCCCTTGAGACCCTGCTTGCTGCCAAAAGGATTGGTAGTATTGGTAGTTTTTGTATGTGCCTGTACCTACCCTTTTTCATTATAACGTTGAATTGAATAAGAGCCTAAACATTCTGCTTTTCAAATTTAGAAGACAACTGCGCTACGAGAACAAACCTATTATAAAATAGGCAGTTTTTTGTGTCACAATAAGCCACTTTCCCGCCATACCACTGAAGTCAATATTTGGCACTTACCCATATTTTAACAAATACGTTTCTACTAAATTGAAGTGTAGGTAAGTTATTGGCTGAAATACAAAAGTTTGAGATTTACCGCTTATTATGGCACTAGATGTGGTCAGAATCGGAATATTGCTGCACTCAAGGTGCCACATCGATATCCGATTTTTTTATTAGAGTAGGACTTAACAATACGTATAGTTTACCAAATTAACACAAAGAAAAACACATCGATCGAGCCGTTTAAAAGAGAAAAATGAACAAACACACTCTGGACAGTTATTTGTAAAAATAGAACACTTCTTTTTCACAATATTTTAGGTAACCTAAAGGCAGAAAAGCTTTTTCCAATAGTCTTGTTTCAAAGGTCTTGACCTCCTTCGCGCACGATTTATTAAAAGTAGAGTGGAGCAAAATAAATGTATCAAAGGATGCCTGATTTATCTCAATTTCGCAAATACGGTTCAGTTCAGCTATATTTTATCAAAATGTCATGATCAGGCTATTGAAACTCTTTCTAGTGTTCAATATTTACTGTCACAAAAGGACTGATATAACGGGAAGGCTAATTCACCCGACTAAGCAGAAGCAAGAGCTATTTACTATGCTGGATTGTATCAAGTGTTTTCGTATTGTTTTGCTCCTATTTCTACATATAAGTATCTATTTGTTGTTATTGCTTGCTACGTTTTGGGTATATAATATATATAAATTACATAATATATCAAGTCGTTTTGACTATGATTTAAACTCAGCACCAATACGGGAATAAAGAAGGAAAATTAATTTATTTACTAGAACAGGAAAATTTACAAGCAAAATAGCTTACACGGTATAAATAGTCATAAACGGGAGGATATTCGGGAAACCATAGTTTGAATCTAAACAATTCTAGAAACAATAAACTATCTATCTGTGATGTTGTTATCTGTGTTTGATTAATTGGCATTTTTAGTATAGAATTAATATCAAATATCTTACCACAGTAATCAAAAACACAGATAGATAGTATATTGAAACAGGCCGTAACTCATCCGTCGTAAAACAATGAAGTCCTTTAAACAGAGGCTTTAGGTTGTTACAATGGGCCCGACGACCTCATCAACTTTACTTCAGACTTCGACTTTCAATTGCCCTAAAGAGACCTTACATAATGACTCCTTTGTTAGTTATCTACAGTGGGAGTAATTTTATAAGTGGCGCATGGCGGTCTAATGCACTCTATAACTTGCCTACATACGCAAGTATCCTAACCTACCTAGTATACGCATACTTGAAACACTTTAAACATGATGACAGAGCTCTGAAGCTATACTATCCATATTCCATAGCCTAATATCCGCAAACAACTTTGTTTATATTTCACTTTACCGTACATATTACGCAATGCGTCTTCTCCATTTTATAAGTCTCCATTATAATAGGCTTCATAAAGTATTTTTAGTTCCAACGCCGTGCATACAATTAAATATATTTTAGTAAATATTATTTCATTTTTTTTTTATTGCCGATCTCGGTATAGTTTTCCGTTCTCAAAAATAGCCGCTGATAGATCTAATTTCCTAGCTTTAGTATAAATAAATATAGGTACTTAAGTATGTTATTTAACTAATTACAAATGTGCCGATTTCCTTATAATCACAACAATCTGTGGTAAAAGTGAGTGGCTGTAATTATTGGGACGCAATAGAAACATGATTAGCGATGCATGAGCGAAGCCTCCTGATGCGTGATGGTCACGGTCAATTGCAACTGACGTGGGGAATCAGACTTGGGCAATATTCAACCAACATTATGGGCTTTAACATTATATAGGCAAAACAAACACTCAGTATTATATTACACGAGCAACAATAAGTTCAAGGATTGAGATCAACCATAAAAACTGAAGTCAAGATTACTGCCTATGTATTCAGGCCTTAGCATCTTTATTATACTTGATAATTTTGATGTTAAAACTTTCAGTAAATACTTAAGTACTTGGGATTAACAAAAATACCGCCTATGTTCATTCTGAAAGCAGGTCTGACCTGAGTCAATCGGTTCAATTTACGCATTATGTTGATTCACATAATGAGTAATTTATCAGAAGCAGGAAAACTGCGATTGTCTTCATTCGTATTCCCATTTTGAAACGTACATTTCCTTTTTAAACGTATAGATCCATATTGAAGATTGTCTCTGTTTTTCTACGTCATTTACCGGTAAATAAATGACGACTAATATGACAAATCTTGAAGGTATAAACTAGGTTGTGTACATAACATATACATGCAGGAAAACAACATGTATGCATGAATGAGACGCGTGGGCTCATGGTCAGAAACCATGAACGTAAGAACCTGAGTAGGGAAAGTACAATACATTAATAATTATTTGCAGCATTATGCTCTCAAATATAACGTTAAATAAGTTCGTATGCTAATAACGTACTCTGTGCAATTTTGACTTCCTGGTGCAAAGGACTTGGGATCAAATTTACGCACCCCTGATGACACGGAAATATAACATTGGAATTTATGAACTAAGACAACATCAAAATGAGATCTTTTAAAAATCCCCTATCAACCAGTAACCAAATTAGGTGACATCACTAGCCCTCCTATTGAATTTAATGACTGAATGTAAAGCGGTCTACACACCAAAGCCGCCGGCCCGGCCCGGCACGAACCCGGCGGGTTTTTTTTTGGCTTTGGTCGTACAAAATCAGGCCGCCGGCCTTGCCGCCGGGTTCGTGCCGCCCCGGGCCGGCGGCTTTGGTGTGTAGATAGCTTAAACGTCAAGCAGAAATTGCAACCCCTTGTATCGTAGTTAAGCAGGCTTCGATAGCTAACTGCAAGTTTGAAATCCATAAATCTATTCTATATCCAGCTTTTAACCGGATGCAACAGGAAGACTATTTCCATTCGCTGAGCGAGGTCCCACAGCGGCACACTCGCGGCTTGCATACGAATCAACTCTCACTTTACTATTACTAGTCAGTATGGGAGTGTAGAGTTCTTTGTTCTTCAGAACTTTGAGGCTTTGTGGTTGAAGTTACATTGCGAGTCCATAGGTCTTTGATTATTTACGTGGCTTATAAAAAAACATATTTTTTTATTTTTCTCTTTAAATCTCTGAACATGTCAAAACGTTTATGGAATTTCGTAGAGTACCTAGTGAATTTAATGTAACAAATATTTAACATTACGATCGAGTGCTCAAACTCTACATTAAATTACACTAAACAAACTAAAGCCAAGGCAATAAGCAATATCGTTTCGATTCAGCCGAAAACGTCCATATCGAATCAATTCCACGGCGATACCATATCCAAAATAGCAAGGTCGCTGCGAGATTTTATAAATACGATTTGTGATCCCGAGAAATGGATCGAGCGGAGATATTTGGAAAAGGTTTGAATGAAAATAAGCAAAGGAAAATATTTTGATACATCATGATTAAGCTAACAATACGCACCATGTGTGACAAAGGTAGGAAGAGGATGTTAAAGATTCAGGCAGTATTGAGATTTGAAACCCAGTGAGATTCCAAAGTTGAAATATAGGTACATATATTTTTTATCTGTTACATACACATGGCATGTACTGACATAATGTATGTACATAATAGAGATATCTGAGACTCAGACGATATTTTGAAAGTATGCATAAACATAAGAACAACACAGTTTCATAAACGATCTAGATAAAAATAAAGTGCCAAATGAGCGTAAAGTAATTTAACTAGGCCTGCAATACTTTCCATAAAAATACTACGAGGTGTCGTTATCTCTACCATACTAAGCATTGTTTCAAAGCAGCATATTTTCACACGCTCTACATATCGACTTATATGGAAAGCAATCTACAAAGGAAAAATGCATTGGAATGTAGCATTTATTACAGTAGCGTAAAGACTGACCGTAAACAGGTTGTCGCCTATTTCAAAATTCCATTCATAAATCTCTATCATGAATGAACATACGATAATAGGACACAATTTTGTTGATGGTTGAATTGTTTTGACCTCGTGTTATCGAGAAGTCAATGTACAATTTGGTTGATTGCATTGTCGTTCAATTTATCGGACGTTGCCCATCATCTTAATCGCTATTAAATCTCTTACTGCGCTACAAAAGAAAATATAGTTTCTATTGGACTACGAGTTTTTTTGTCCATGGAACAGAAAAAAGTTGAGTTATCCAATTGCAGTCTTTCATAGACTTCGCGATAACAATTCAGATTTTAAATGGGGATAATGGCGTTTAAAAAGGAGACAATTTAAGCAAAAGAAATTTCACTGCTTTTAATCTCAGAACTGATTTTTAAATTCTATCTAAAACAGTAAAGTTTGTAGTTATTTTGACACACTTTTAACCGCTAAGTAACAAATTAATACGATTTCATAGTTTGCCGTCATTGGTTTTAATTACAGGAGCACTACTACTTCTTTTTATCTATTCTACGAGTACCTATGTTTTTGTCAATAAAGCAATTTATGAGACCCCGAACCCTTGTCTCAGTTGTAACTGTTAAAGAAAATGTTTGGACAGCTGTATTTATTGAAGTCTACGTAGAAACTGAATAACCAATTTACCATCGCGCCTTGGCAAGGCAATGCCGTAGAGTCTTTTATTTTATGACGGCAAAAACTGAAGAGAAAAGTATAATATAAATAATTCATGTTTATTTTCCACCTAAAGTAAGACTATGTTGGTTTCTAACCATAACAAATTGTATTAACATTTTACTACAGTGAAAAAGAGTTGAATTTATACATTCTATGGCTCTTATTCAAAAATATTTGTGAATTTAATCCACGTCTAGAGATTTTTTTTTCAGTCCTATGGCAATCAAAAGAGATACTACCAGATTTAATATCCGTAGAAGCTTATATAGATTTACCTATCTATAACTAGAAATACTTACCGTTATCTTAGAAAACTTGGCTTAATCACCTGCAAAAACATGAGTGTTTGATCTGTGAATGAAAGCAAATCTTGTATCACCATTTTAATTTTTAATCAGTCTACTCGTTTAAGTTTTTTTACCTATACTTATATTGAATATTAAGAAAATTAGTTTTAAAGGCTCAGTTGTTGCATTGATACAAATAAAAACAAAACCATCGTTTAGAAAATCTAAGGCGCTTTACTTCTATGTAAGGCTGAAGGTACAATATTTACACCTAAGTAGTATTATGAAGTAAGAGAAAAAACACAGCCACTTTTTGTTAAGCTTGCTGATTTATTTGGTAATGATCATAAAATAATTCGCAACTTCAAGCTAATGGAATGCTATCAATCATTATTATGCATATCCCCAATCACCTTGTTTGCCGACCTTGGCTACGTAGGACGAATACTTGTTTGGACTACGACACAGCTAAATTACACTTGGAAACCGTACGGCACAGAATTCTAGTTTCGCAGAAATTGAAACATAACTTAGCCCCTATTTGAAATTAATTATCAAAATAGAGAACCTTTTGAATTATAATAATGTGAACAATACGAAGAATACATTCATCAATAAAATTTTAAAACTTAATATGAACATCAATTAGACTACTGATGTCTGAGGCAGAGATTTTTTTGGATGTCATTGGGATAGGACCTTTATAATTTCACCGAAGTATGGACGAAATCGGAACTTAACAAATTCAAGAATACTGCAGAACATTACATTTCAGTTTCGCCTTCTATACCATATACCTACTTTCTATGCAGTATCAACTTATTTAGCTCAATATTAGCAGTACTCTAACGAATCCAAATCGCTTGTTGACACATCACTGTAGCGCGATGGAATTATAATCTACATAATTATTTCTTCGTAAATGACTGCGCACATCATGTTTTATACCTAATTCTTTTTATATTACATATTATATTCTTTCTATTATCAGACGATACATTCCTATGAATCTTTAACCGCCATTATTCGCGTGCTAATTAACTTCTTGACCTGTTTTTTCCTTTTAGTTTATGGACTGTTTCAGAGTGTATTCAACTTTGTTGTACCTGAATCTTAGATTTTTATATGGCTCAAGTTATATAAAACCGGGTCTTTAAATTCCAAATCAAGATTTTCAAATCGCTTTTTTGTAAAAACGTATTTTTTAAACAACAAAATACTGAATCGTAAATTCTTGAAGTCCTTTGATCGCGAATACCGACATTATTAGCGCACGTAGCCGACACTAATTACCCAAACATTTCGATGAGACGCCTAATTAAAACTAAGTTCTTTATAAAAACCTAAACCGCAGATTACCAAGAGCTGTATAACCACAGATAAGATAAAAGTTAGGGTTCCTGGATTTATTCGTAATTGTTACTTAGATAAATACTTAACATCTGTTGTCGAAAAGCTGCAGGTGTTTGAAATGACGTCCATAATAAAGACACACACATTGAATATAACCTAGCATTTCAAATATCTGAAAAGGATAAATATAAGTTTTATTATGAGTGGTCCAATATGCATAAGGGCGTACCTATGTATGTCTATATCGAAATGTTTTTTTACTACATTAACCCTTTATTTCGCATCGTGTTGGAGCTGATACACTCAAAACAAAAAAATATTTCTCAAAAACTAAACAATATTTGATTGAAATAACTTTATTGTATCATTTGGAATATTATAGGCATCTTATTTTAAAATAATGAAGACATCCACTTTCACCGTTTTTTTATAAAATACAAAATTATGAAGCCACCCCGATAAGGCCGAGGACGCATGTTACGTTTTTATTCATTATATTGATGATATTTTATATTTCATCAATATTACATCAGATATTGTTTGTTAGTAATTGTCTTCAACTGAATCATCCGTAATTGGCATAGGATTATGTTTTGTTTTGATTTAGTTTATAGTTTTAGATGTATGTATCACCCGTAATACACCGCGCAACATACGGTAAACTAGTTCTACTACTAGATGTATTACGGGTGTTACGCTGCGCAACTACTAAAAAACCGGCTACATGATTAATTTCTCATTTTAGCCCTTGTAAAGGTTATTGAACCTTTCTATAGACTAATACAGGACTTCAACAACATGAGTAGTACAATTATTTCAAGTTTTGTTGGTATTATAGACAACCGCGATTATGAATGGAGCAGGTTTTCATAGAAAACATGGGGTCATTTGAAACCTTTATAGAAGCATCACAGTTCCGGGGTTTAAATTTCAATGCTTCTAAACAAGAGTTTCACTGTTCTTCGGTTCTTCAAAAGAGTATTTTCAGCACCAAATTCAAATTACACAAAAAATATTGTCAAGAAACTAGTTCATTTTCCGTCAGGATTGCGTTCCATTATCTCTCTCATCTAGGCTGTTATTGGAATTCTTCAGCACCTATAAAAAGGAAAAACCTTTCCTAGCTCAAGTAGACCCTAGACGACAAAAGGCTTCCACTGCTGAACATCTTAGTGAGTAAAAGTAGGATGCCATAAGTTACCACCCGGCAAACAGTTGTGAGCACAGCCTTTTTCATGTTTGCAGTCTAAAAGTTAAGAGGGGCTTCTGAAATTTCCCCAACTGCCCTTGCAAGGTGTACTCTATAGTTGGCTCAAGTTCTAACGCGTTTTTTCTGGGGTTTCTGCCAGTTAGGAGTAGTCCTGATCTCCTGAAAGACGGCTTTAGTGCACCTGATCTTGAAAAATGGTGTTTGCTCAGACCTGTTCAATTATAGGCATCGCCATCACCTCCCACCACTCCAAAATAATGCCATTATTAGCAGTCAGCACTTGAGGCACTATTTGGAGGAGCACCAGCTAGTAAATGTCCGACAGTACAGGTTTCTTTAGGGTCATAGAGCTGTTGATATTCTGGTTGTCCTCACCCATTGTTGGAAGGAGGCAGGTACGCCTACAATATTGTTCAACCAAATGCTTTTTGTAGCAATATAGAGATAGCATAGACTATCTTCCCGTATTTCATGAACGTGGGAGGTGCTGATGCTGTAAATAAGGATAGGGGAATGTTCTTTGGGTGAAATTTTACCGGAATCTGTGATGTTTGGCAAAGAAAAACAGTTTTTAAGACTTTGTTCTAAGTAGAATTTACCTATTTTTCGTTAAATTATGTTATTATTGTAATTTGAACCAAAAAACATTTATTTTTTCAGTATTTATATTATTTTTTTAGACCCCTGATAAGGGCAATGTAACAAATACAATACGCTCCTTCGACGTCCTACTTTTCTGTATGTTGCGCAACGTAACATATTTGATACATACAATATCTCAAAAACTATAATAGTATGATTTTTTTAATTTATATTTTTGACATCTATATAAACCCTGTATCCATATTATTAAAGAAAAATATTAAAAACTAAGAAAAAAAATCTTGGTCGTTAAAGGGTTAAGGGAAGTTAAGCTTGTACACAAAAACATACAAATAGAGATAACATTTTAATGTAGCACATTACACTTTACGATTTCTGCTGTTTTAGAAATTCGTACCACAATCTGCTCGGGGTAATCAAAGTTCTGCAAAGTCATTACTGAGGTAATACTTAAGTTTATGTTTGTTTTCTTTTGACAAAACCGACAACTTTTTGTTGTTATGTATAACTTTTTTATGGCATGTGAACTTGTCTTAATACTTATAGTGAGTTCGTTTTTATTGGCTTTGTACACAGCTATTTGCCGACATAATCGAGAATGTGAGTGCTTCTGTACTTAGCAAAATCGTGAAAATTGTGTCTAAACATAGTAGAGGTGACTCTACGTCATCATTCCAAATTACATAAAATAAACATCTTCGAATTATCGCCTTACACTTAATAAAACCTGTCTTGATTTATCAAGCTAGATTTATAAACATTTAAACCTACAGATAGGTACTATAGATGACTACCTTTAGTATTTCTAGATTAAGACATAACTATAGTAGAAATTTCATTACATGTACTTATAACTTCTTGACACACTATAGTAGGTATATACATCTCCGCCTGTTTTAAATTAGATAAATAAATTAAGTTAAGAATAAAGATGTTCTGTCTCCGTCGCCAGAGTTAAACACTTCCTGATACAAACGAACAAACGAATGTTTTCGTTTTTTAAAAAACATATTTCACATAATAAAAACAAAGTTTTATAATGAATCTAATAAAATGATGCAATCATAAGGTCTCGGCCGGACACGTGAAAGTGAAAGCAAGCTGAGCCTATCAATAAAGATTAATTTGATAAGTACCTGCTCCCATGTCTACCGGTTATAACCGGTTTCGTTTATCTTATTGATGATATAATGGTTATTTAATAATGTACTGACTTATTGTGGAGTTGTAATTATGATACATACGTACGCTTATTACTCAGAGATTGTATCTATGAATAGAGGTAAGTAAAAGTAATCAAATAACTCTTACTAATGACACTTTGTTTAGGCTATTTAACTATGCAAGGTAATAGTCGCGTATTCAGTGAGACTAAAAAAAGCGTTTAAACTATCTATCTAACAGAAGCTAAAAAAAAAGAAGCTAAATAATTTTTTTTGTATACTAAATTCTACCCACCAATTCCTAAACATAACTGCAGTAAAAAAAACACTAAGATATAGAAGGTATATCATTCAAAAAATATAAATGAATGGTCAGAAAGTAAATCCACAATTGCTGTATTTTTAAGCCACAAACGCAGTATTTTTTCATATAATTTGCATATAAATTGCTTACAATTTTACGTTGCAGTGGATAGCGGAACTGATGTAGTCATAATGCCACATCTGGTAGGCGTGAGTACCTGATTCCGATTCGGTTGTTATGCAACAAGCTGTTTTATATGCGTGATGTGGATTCCATCTGATTTTTTTCGTCAACTACGAATAGGAATAGTTTGTATAGTCTCCATCTTATTCATAGTCTAGTAAACTTTATCTATAATGGTCGGTCGGTCTTATTATTATTAGTCTCTCAGACAACCTTAGAGTTATTAACTGTATTCACAGATTTAATATTTAACAAGAAAATAATAGCAAAAATAAACTTAAAACATAAAAGTCTACCTACAATCATGTTGAGTGGTATGTAAGGCAGGGCTAGCCTATGGGAGCAATTGAGTGAACTGGTTGCTCTATGCCAAGGGGTGTCAAAGGGCTTTCAGCTAGCTTCATGAGAGGTTACTTGAAGAAGCGCTGCTATCAACAAAATATGGTCACGACTGTATTTTCAAGGTGCGGTAGACATATTTTTTCAATCATTTGGACATTTTTATGTCCTCTGAGAGTCAATGAGAACATCTACTACCAAGCCTAGAAGATTTTTAGGTAAGAATCTTCGTATTTTAAACTTGTAAAATGCGTTTGAGAACATGAATATTAATGCATATTTATGTTATGCCTTTTTCATATTGGACTAATAAACCTATTACCTAAAACCGATATTAAATCTATTGTCTATTAAATTAAATTGACAAATCTTTATGAAAAAGATCGTTGAATTATTAAAAGTCAGGTAATATTCGTGACAAAGATGTCCTTTAAATGTACGCGGTTCAAAAGTTTAGATGCTAGTCAGCGGTCTTAAAATAGTTTTATTATAATACTTAGCAGGTCCTAATGAGCGGTGGGTACCCTTGACCAACCTTTAGTAAACATAAACAATTTCAATTAGATGCACATTTAAATTAAAAATAAAACAGGTGGGTTGAAAACCGTGGGCTTAAACAGAAGAATTAAATTACGTCAAATAACCTATTTATCGGTCAATAGTCTTATAATTGGTGAATAAACGATAATTTCTTGTAATCAGTGTGTTAATTGGGTCAAAGATAAAATAATCGCAATGCCTTATCGATGCAAGGCATTGTGTAATAAAAACAGTTTCTTTTAAAAATCGTCGTACCTACAGCATACGCAAACAGAGATAAAAAAACAGGCAATCTACAAAAACAAACTTAAAAACTTTATTTATCATTAACCTACAAGTAAATTTTTATAGTAAAGAAAACGGCCAGTACTGGTAAATATTATTATCAATTTCAAAAATGGAACCTTAAAATGATTCAGTTCCAAGTTCCAACAGAAGTTTCTATGATTTAACCAAAAAGTTCGATCATCATTAAACTTTGATACCAACATCAACATTATTTAAGTTTTTCTATTTCCCAAAGTTAAAAATGTAGAGCACCCAAATTAATCTCACAGTTTAGTCTGAATTTCGAACCTTTCGGACCCTGCTCAAAAACTCCTGACTTTGGGGATTACAATCAAACACTTAAAAAGGGTACTACGTTTTGGTAATTAAGTTCCCTTCTACAATTTAATTAGGAAGGTGTAAAAAGTATGGATACACCTGATAGAAATACATTTTCAAAAAGATTACAACTAATGACTGTGTTGCGACTAATTACGATACTGTAATTATATGTGAATGGCTAAGGTAATCCTTAGAGAACTTTTCCTTAGAGATCCTTAGAGAACCTATAGCTAATGCTAAAATACCTAAACATATTTGGCACATGCCTTCATTGTGCATTTTTAATACTATGTAAGACGCTCTATAGATTTTTAAATAAATACTTAAACTTTGCACCAATTTGAGCCCCTTATTTTGAGAAACAAACTCCACGTCGACAATTCCATTACCAATTCTTCGGATGGTTCTCTATTTGTTAGTAATATTGTGGCTAATTTGAGTTGTTAAGTTTCCGCTAGGCCCCCCCTATCGCATGAGAACATGCGACCAGCGACCTTGAGACCTACGGCATTAGCACCACTTTCATAAGCTATAAGGGCCCAATTCCTCTTAGTATAGTGTAGAGTTAATCGCAAACGAACCGCAGTATTGCCAATTCAGTGATTTAGCGTTAGATTTAGCGACTTGATTCATCAATAGAAGTAATGATAGAAGAATGTAGTTTGAGATTAAACAGCTTATTAAGTAATGTGACAGTAATGAGCTTCATGGGCTGCATTGAGACATCTGTTTTTTTCTAGTAGTCAATCGACACTCATTTTAGTCTCAAGTTCCATCAAGGTACCGCATTTAAATTAAATGTCCCTGGTTGGCTTGGTAGGCTGACAGGTAAGGTAGCATTTCGAGTGCGATCTAACGATATTATAATGATATTATTGTCTCATTGTTAGTACAGTAAAGTGAAATTAGTAAAGTTAAAGCTGAATTTTAAAGTTCAAGGGTTGACGCCAGTAAGTTTTCGTCGGAGAACAGCGATGTAAACACTTCAGAACTAGTGCTAAGGGCTCTATGTTTACTAAGAATTAGAAGAACTTCTCGTTGTTGTTTGTTTTAATAGCGAATAGTCTGATGGCGAATTGATTGGGCACCACTTAGAATTAATTTATATTGCAAACTTCGTCTAAGTTTGTTACTTGAAATTAAAACGATGTGAAAGTCAAAAGTTTTAGAAATTATTTTTGTAGCAGAGTTATTGACAACTCTTTTTACTTCACGGCCACACTGGGAAAGAAGATTTACGACTTTTAGTCTAAGCTGTCTCATGTATAAAAAATGATACCGACTACCATTCATAAGGTGCAATCGTATTCTTCCAGAACTTAATACATTTATCGAAAATCGAGAGAATTCAACCCTATCTTTCTTATTTGAATGTCAACAAGTCCCGCAGCACTACTAAAAGTGAAGTCATTATTCCACTTTCAATTGTTTCAAAACATCACGAGGAATAAATGAAGAAACATTCAAATTACACGACCCAATTAGGGAAATATTAATAAACGTTTCATAAATAAAGGTCAGTTATTGCCAAAATCACTTATTTGAGTCAAGTTTCTTCGAAAATAATGAACAAGTTTGTTGAAATTCATATTTTTACTCCTGCGTATTATAAATGTCAGGGCTCACTATTTACGAGGTTGTGTTTTTACACGTGAGACAGATTTTTGTGCGAATTGCAGTACTTTGATATATGTAGTTAAATTCGTATTTATGCAACTTCATAGCCTAATTAGCATACAATTAATTGTTCTATCATTAGCATGGTCCAAGCATTGTTTAAATAAACCATGGAAGTTAAATATTGCTTCAATTTATTTGTACGTAACTGGCAATAATCTTGCATCGTGTAACTGGGACTTGAGACGTTCGCTGATACGCTCTGCTTTCCTACATGGATAGGGACCTTGGCCAGCCAGCATCTATTAGGACTTCCTAAGATACACTATGCTCATTGGTAACGTTGATACCAGGAATCCAAGATTTGCTCATACTTTGGTTTACATTGTTGATGTCACGCACAATATGAACATCTGTCTGCGTGTTACGGTAATACAAAGAGCGCACACTATTTTTTGCTGTCCAAAAATCTCGTGCGTTGATATAAAAAAATTATGTTACCTGCTTTCTACGCAGATGCGGCCACGCTCGTGCGAGATAAAATGCTCTTGTTCTGGATCCATGACATTTGGGTCTCGTTGCAACACTTGCGTAAGACGTCCCAAATGTTGATTGCTTCGTGCGAATCTTGCACGAGAGCGCACGGACAATCACTTCCGTTCGATTTGTCGGTCACTTCCCGCCAATTATGCAGAAGGTGATAGACGAAATCTGTTTCCGTGGTCGATAGTAGGTGGGCTTGCAGAAAAAACAGAATCAATAGTAAAATAATATAATATACTAGCGACCTGCCCCGCTTCTTATGAGTTTTTTTTATAAGTATTATAAATATTATCAAGAACGATTTAGATATACCTACCCATCCCGTCCTTTGTATTCGTTATAGTTTTAAACATAACAAATTTTCTTCTCGAATTGCTTTGTCTTTTGATGAAATAAACATTAAAGCCGTTGCGCAGTATAAAAATCTCAGCGTACAGATGGCGGGAAGCCACTTTGTTTTATACTATGTAGATTGTAGAGACTACCCCGGACAACCGTTAACCCTTTGTCGTCCCTACCAGCAATAAAAGAGTAATGTAACAGAATATATTTGTATTAAAATGCGCTAATCGTTGATTTATCCAGTGATTACCTTCATCAAAATTAACTCAACATTTATATTACCTACTATTATTAACTCAAAATGCTCAGCTAAAACCAAAACTAGCTCCAATTTTCCAATCTGCAAGATTATTCTAGGAAGTGAAATATTAGTAAATTAATCAGTATTGGGAATCTAGTTTTCCATTGAAATCTCCTAGGCGTCTCTCGCCTGCAAGTCGGATGTCGGCCGACGCTAATCGGCCTCCGCTGGGCGTCAGCCAAGCCATTCCCAGCGTCGAGTTTAAATTTGGAACACCATTTTTTTCTGTCCGTAGTAGATGTGACGAGGTGAATAATCTCCTTCCGTTTGATGCAACTGGAATAGCTCAGAGCGACACATTAGAAGTGCTAAGTGAATAGAAAAACTAATTAAGCCGCACGCAGCGGTGACGCTTCGAACAAAATGTTTACACGCGGCTTAGTGCACCTTGCTTCGTGACACGAATACCTCGAATCGGTATCCTGCTAGCACTGTTTGTGATTCCACAGGCGTAAATATAACAGAACGTGAAACGTGTGCTCTTTGCTAGTCTTTATAGATTTTTGACGAATTCAGGCAACCTGATTCACATTCACATTGCTGTTAGATAATCCATTGGAATCGATCTGATTTTCAAAAGATACTAGGTATTTTGTGGTTTGCGTCATTGCGATGAAATTTTGCTTAAAATGTTGGTTCATGTTTCGAGTGGTAGGTATAGTTAAGGCGACTGCGTTGTTTTGTAACTGCATGTAATACGTTCACTCGGCGAATAAATGCGCCTTGTGACTTTATAGGTCAACGTAGTCATCAAAATACCAGCGAAACAGATGGCTCTCGACCTAAACAAAACACGTAATCACAGAGACGACGCGAATTCACTGATCTGTGAAACCGCAAGACCTTACAATTACAAACTAACAAAGTCAAGGATGGCGGGAGAACTGACAATGGACAATATTAAAGTACCATGCATGGTCGCTCTCAATGCCACTGAATTGATCATAATCTTGTTGAATAAATCGATCCTGAGAATAGAGATCTCAATCCCAGATTATCTGATAAACCCGATATACAAGGCACGTGTACATAGTTTGGCCATTCATTTAGTACCTCCTAAACAAAATAAGTACATATTACCTACTATAGAAACCATTCGAGGCGCAACATGTACTAAGTACCTACTAATCTTTCTTTTACCTTCCTTCTTACAATACGATCTACGAATACGTCTTTGGTAAGAAAATTTGATTAAAAAAAACTAAATCTTCATCGAGGCTAAAAATATGCGGACGATGACAAAAGAGACAATGCTTTTAGAAACATGGGGGCACAATCAAGCCATGCGCGATTGATGTTGAGCATGAGACTACAATATCGGTCGGCTACAAATTGGCACGCTGTCAAAAATGCAGTGGACAGAGCTCCACATTACTCTACATAGAGCGGTATATGCATAGTAGGTGTTCTAAATACGGTGCACTGCGGGATGATTGAATAGCCACACTGGTTCATTGGACTCATTTCGATTCGAATGATCGGCCAAATCGAAAGAGCCAGTCGGTTAATACTCTAAGAACGTGAATTAGTTGAATCACAAATAAAACATAGGAATACAGAAGTTGAAGATAACAGCGATGTAATAATTAATGAGGAAGAATCTAATTTATGGCAGCTTGACACTTCAATTATGCGTACAAATCAATCAGGCTTATCAGAATAAATAATCTTACTTCTGATGCTGGGTGAGTCATACAAAGGATTTGTCATTAGTAGTCATTGTTTTACATTTTCGCAACAATTAAAGTAGGTATTAAATCATGTAACAGACCTAAACAGTTTACGCGTCCAGCAATAAAATACTGTCATCTTTATTCGTCTTGAAAAATTTGTTCTTAGAACCACAAGCTGATGTCACTGCGCAGTAAGTAACTGACTAGAATAATTTAATGGAATAATAGCAGCGTAATCTATCCACACCACTTTAGCACACATCACCCCCACAATCTACAGCCGACTCAAAGCACTCGCTTGCGTGCGACTGACTGTGACGTGACAACAAACTGTGCACAAAATAAATTGCTGTTTGCCGACCTCTCGTTGTTTAGCTAGCACTCATCCGGGATCTAGATACTAACATTAATTAAAATATCAGCGGAGAGAACAGATTGCGAACTAACCTGTGCTCTATTGATGACATCATGCGGTCCTCGCCAAGTGGTAGCTGCCGGAGATTTTCTTTTGGCTAGTTCAAGTGTTGCTTCACTGGGACATTTTTCGAACATGAGCACCCGTTCGGCTACGGAGCCGCGCGTGAGGAAGGGGCGCACAGGCGTGGTGCCCGCAGCAGCGGCAGCCTCACCAGCGGCACCAACCACAGCGCCGGCGCTCGAAGCTCGTCGCGCTCGTGCCTCAAACTTTGAGCGTGCTTCTGTCACATGCGAACCGAGAGAGGCCCTTCTTTCCCCACTCGGACCGGCTCCGGGCTTCCTGCTGGCGCCGGTGTCTAATCTGTCTTGGTACCGACTCTTGGCATAGTCTACTAGCGATATCGGGGGCACTACATCGGGTCGCTCCATAGACCGCTCAGCTACCACGCCACCGGTGCGTAAGGCTCGTAGAAGACGTTCTTCCTCTCGCGCGACCTCAAGCCGCATCGCTGCGGGGTCAGCCCGCCTCGCTCCCGGTCCGGCAGCTCCCGTGCCGTTCCGTTCCGGCACCAGGTCTGGCGGCAGGCTCGCATCCATGGGCTCCCCGTCGGGCTCGGTACGCTCGCGACGCTGCTCCCGACGCGCCTCGGGTCGCTGTTCGCGCACCACTTCGATACGGTGGTGCCGAATCTCCGGCCGCTGCTTTATCTCGGGCTTGGGTTCCGGTTTGGGTTTAGTTCGCAGACTCTCCGTCAGCTTGATGCCGGGTGTGGGTCGGCACGATAGGATCTCCGTAGGTGCGAGACCGCGAGCCTTCCAAGTCTGGTAGATCGCTTCGGCATGGTCCGAGATCTGTTTGGCGATGGCGGCGATGTCCTCCTCGCCGGTGTCGATCTCTCGGCGCGCAGTGGCCGCCATGACCGCGCCACGCGAGCCCGCGGGCTCCGAGGACGTACTGCACCCTTTCACTGAGGATCTAGCGCTCCATGCACTGCACTCTCACTGATATCACAAAGGCACTGAAGGATCACTGGGTCGACACCGGGCTGATCATTGAGCGTTCGCGAGTACTCTGTAAACAGCTGTAGTAGCGCGCGTCCGACAATAAACAAAGGCTACGATCGCGATTGGCGGGAGGACCGGTGCGGCGACAAACAACGAGCCGGCGGCGGCGCCTGGCGCGGACTGCGGCGCGCCGGGCCCCCGCCCGCGTCCCCCTCGCCCCCGCGCTGCCGCCGCCACGCGCCGCGCCTCCGCCCTCCCGGCTGGGCCCTTCACTCCCGGCGCGGCGGCCCACGTCCTCTGTCTATCCATTCATTTACTGTACCTACAAGGCACCTGATAGTGATACCTCGAACCTGTACCTATCTAAGTATTTACATTAGTTTGTCCCTGAATTGTAGGTAGGTACCTACATCGAAGCAGTGATAGGTACTTATTCTTACTTTTGTAAACTTTATAGCCATTATTGATTTTGCCACTGCATCCCATGGCAAACCCATTTGTCCCCTATCCGCAACGAAGAATTCCATGCATATTCAATAGCTGAGCTGAGAGCAGTCCACCAGTTTAGATGCACAAAGCATGCGTTTCTGCGGCGGGCGGAATGCACATTTGGGCGGCGAAGGCGAACTGCAGAGTGATGACAAGGACGGCGGCACTGCAGTCAAAGATTAAATAACGTCCAAATGTTCTTGTTTGAAAATAGTTTTTAATTTTGTTTAAGTAAAATGATGCTATCGTTATAAATAACTTAAGTTACAACAAGAGTTGCTATTGTGTTGGAGCTCTTTATTATACTATACCATCGGTACGAACGTTTTTATCCTCCAAAGTAACGTTTATCTATATTTCTATACTAATATTATAAAGAGGTAAAATTTGTTTGTTTGTTTGTTTGTTTGACGGAGGTAATCTCCGAAACTAATTGATGTTTTATAAAATGTTTAATTTTTTAAATAAAATGATTTAATGTAGCAGCCTTATGTAAAAAAAAATAGAGTATTAAGTTCTGTGTGTAAAATGTTCTTTTTATAAAATTCATGATGATTCATAAACTTCTGTCTTATCTGTCAGAGTATGACGTACTCTATGGCCGACCGCGCACGCGCGCCGGCACCGACACAAATAGCACGCGCCATGTATAATTACACGCTCCCTAATTTTTTTTAATCATTCTTCGAAACATCGGCTAACGTCTCATCATGCCGGGATACATGTGCGATGCTTTCAATTCTTATTTTAATTATTTCTTTTTAATTATTTGAAGTAAATGTGTGTACCTAGTTTTAATCAAGACTACTGACTAAAATTACATACATTTACTTAAATTTGACTATATTACGTAATTTTAGAACTGTCACTCAGACTGTCATTTTGTTTTGAACTTTTTGATTTGATTGAGAACGAAATAAGAGCTTTCGAGTTTAGGAATTTTTAATAGTCAGTGCAACGCCGAATCACCACCTAAATTTAGCTAATTGTGGTAAAACAGTAACAACTCTTCACAAACACTTATTTAAGTGACCGTTTAATAAGAGCTATTTTATTCTAAGAATAGGTATCTACCTAC
This sequence comes from Xanthorhoe spadicearia, assembly GCA_947086425.1. Taxonomy (NCBI): domain Eukaryota; kingdom Metazoa; phylum Arthropoda; class Insecta; order Lepidoptera; family Geometridae; genus Xanthorhoe; species Xanthorhoe spadicearia. Next base: position 3,591,233 of record OX352198.1, on the reverse strand, counting down.
TCAAGTACCTAGATACCTACTTACATATTAAGTATGTATAGGCAAACGCAAATTCTGAAGGAAAATGGGTTCCTACCTAAGTCTTTGTTAATAGTTATCTACTCCTATGCTTACACAATAAAACACAATTTATTGAACCTAAGTCATATTTCGGCCCCTCTAAGTAGATCTTAGTTCAGTAGTTATTATTATTTGTCAGTACCGTAGGTATAAAGAATTTAAGTAAGTACAAATAAGTACTTCACCTAACACAGGTAGGTCTAGGTTTTAAAAAGAACGTGTCAGTTAACCAAATACAGCAAAGATACAAAAGCTTAGAAATCGAAATACTCTACTAATATGGTAAGAGAAAAGTGAAATCATGAATGTCAATGAGCTGTTTGTCCATTCTCCGAAAGAAATTGTACAATGCTGACGATAAACAAACGTCTGGAAGCGTTCAACCATGATTTGTCAATTTTTAATAGAAACAGGTGAATAAATAATTATCCTTGTTTTTCACACAGAACTAAAACTATTGTAGTAAAACTATAATCGTCTTCAAAGAAACACAAATCAGGCACAAGTACATATCTAGTTAAAGGTAAAAATAAAGGGACAAGAAAAATGGCTATCTCCGCATTTATTGGGACATGAAATTATACTTAATACGAGTACCTACGTCAATTTTTAGTTATGTATGTACCTATACCTACTTATAAGTACCTACATACATTATTATGCACATACAGTAGGAAAATTTGATATGCCTCTTTCCCATAGGGGTAGGCAGACATTACGGATCTGTTACGTACGATCCAACACACCGGTTTTATCCAACTTATTCTGAAAATAAATTATTTTACAGTAATGTGTATTTTAAAGGTACGTGTACAATTACAACACGTTGTTTTCATAGTGTTACACTATCCGGTAAAGGACAAAGGAAGTAATTTAACACCCTACTAATAAACGGCAAGTGTGAGCCGTCACCCTTAAGGCGTGGCGACCGTTCACCTCACAGTGGCACTTTCATTTTATATAGATAGAAAGTAACTATAAAAATGCAAGTGTAGGTATTACTACAATGATTTAAGAGTTGTCCATAGTTAAATATGCGCTAATTAGGTATTTACCAATGTTATTAGTTCCAAAGCAATTTAATTTATTAGCTTCATTCAGAATCTAATCTTCTTTGCCATAAATACTCTTTGATATTCCTATGAGACAAAAAGTTTCCATTCAAGTAGGTAATTACACGTGTTGTTGTTGTCAAAATATTGTCATTATTCTTTCATAACTGACAGTGAGCACAAAATGTCAAAAGCAAATGTGAAAAGCGCGCAATTTAAAATTATATTTTGTAAATTATTAAATTTCTTCACATAACAGATCTTCAGTGTTTCAAATGACAAATATTTACACTATCTAATCACAATTTTTTTTCATACCTAGTAGGGTTTTACAATGATTTTAGGACATCATCAAATAGGACATGTAAAATCGTAAGCAAGACATGCTCCACTAATTTATCTGAAACAAATCTTTAAACCAAGGGAACATTTTTGAAATGAATGAGCCAAAAGTGCCAGATAACAAGAGTGATTGGAAGAGCATTGATATCTTTCTGTTCTCCAATGGACAGCAGTCTTCTCCGCCAAGGAAATACCACCTGGTGATAGACCAGCTTGAATGGTGGAAAGCTACTCTGCATTTTCTGGCTAAATCACAGTATGGGTCACTGTAAGTACCTATTCTTATCTAAATGTACAATCCTTGATAATAATTTGCATTTGTTTAACAATTTCTTATTTAAAACTCGTTGAAATGGAAAGATATACAAACAAAAACAATGAATTTAAAATGTTTTATCAATAAACATCGTAGAAAAAACTGCACAGCAATGAATGAATGAAAATTCTGAGCAATGATGCTCTACCTAACCTAAAAATCAATTTTTAAAGCTAATAATAATTCCTAGCTTATGCTTATTTTCAAGGCACAGTATGGTAGACTTGTACACGATAGAAGGAAATAAAGTTGAAACACCAATGCAACTTAGTCAAAACACGGCTTACGTGGCCGTATTGCCTCCAGACCTGTTCATTGACGCAGGCTATGGGAGGTACCTTATTAAGGCCACACGGTAAGCATTAAAAAAATATTAATTATTTAGTTGTGTCTTGAATTTAAAGCACGATTTATAAAAAAAGTAAAATATATAGGTATGTATAAATAATACCAATAGGTTGCATGCGAATTCTTAGTACCAGCCTATTCTAGGTTATTTGGTTGTTTTTGGTCAAAATTATTGTTTACAGATCATGGGAGAAAGGTCAGTTTAGAAGGACAAGCAATACAGCAGTGACCAAACCAGGTAAGTCGGTTTAAACAACGGAGATTTTATTTCAATTGATTCAGCGGTTTAAGAGGGAAAATGCGAACTGTCTTTTGCAACTGACAGAGTTACCTTCGCTAGTATAAAATTAGTAGGGATAATAACATTACCACAGACATCATCACTATTGCAGAAGAGCTTAAAATTGGGAATGAGAAATCTAACTCTAATACAGGAGTTAGTGGAGCATCTAAGTCAAGGAAGAGAGAAGAAAACGAGTTACAGAATAAAATTGATAATGGAAGTGTTATTCTTAAAACTGTAAGTATTATCCATAATGTTAAACTTGTAACACTATAACTTTTCGTGAAGATTTTAGCATGGACATGAAAAATCAATCATTTAATGATACATTTGTATAGTTGAGTAAACTACATACAATAAATACTTTCATTTTTTAGATAATTGCAAGTATGGTAGACGATCAATCAAGTCTGATAGTAAAACCGACTGCTAAAGATAAGTCCTACTCTAATTCAACAAAACAGCCAGACAAACCCAACAGACCATCGATACAACATACATCGATAGTAAGAAGGAACAGTATTCTTCCATCTCCGCCAAGATCAAGAAAACCATCTTTTAAAAAAGATACTGTTAAAATCAGTACCGAATTGACTGAACGACCTCCCTTACCAATTAATCACAAATATCTACTTAAAGGTAAGGCTATCAAACCTATTCAGAAACAAAAGGAATCTCTGCCTGAAACAGTTCTTACAAAAGTGGAAGAAATTGTGAATGAAATACAGTCTAATTCATCTTTGAAAATAGTAAATGATATGCGTTCAGAAACTAAAACAATAGAGGCAGTAAATCTTGAAATAGAGAAAAATGAGATTTTGCTACCAAAACATGACAAAGAAAATGAGATTGAAAAGCTAGTCACAGTAGATAATGATGTCTCTGTATCAGAGACTGTGGACAGGAATGGTGGAGAACATGAACTATTTTATGATGCTCCTCGTAATACTTTTGAAAGTACTAATATCCAAATCCAAAGTATCATGGCTAATGATACAGATGTGAGCATGATTAACGTACATAATACCAACGGTTTACCTTGTGATGAATCCTCAATGAATATTTCAAAGGTAGCTAAAACTGAAAAACATGAAGCTGTGAGTAATAAAGGAAATGTCGTTAATATGAAGCTTAATATACAACTATGGTGTAATCCCAATGATGCGAAACTAGTCCCAACTGTGGTGAACAAAAAAGATTCAATGATCATACTAAAAGTAGAAAAAGGTTCCCAAGTTGATGTAGAAGAAAAATCATATCACAACAAACTGGTTTCGGATACAAATGACAATGAAGGAAACTATAAAGTGAGAGTTGTAAATTGTACTTGCCCTACTGGTGGAGATGAAACAAAAAAAGAAATTCCTGCCAAAAATGGATGCACTAATTTCTTGATATTTCTCCCAGTTTTGAAGTTGGATGAAGATTGCAAAAGGTTGAGTAGTGTAACATGTGAACATTTTTTTTCGTTTTAAACCATGATCTATGTAATTTTTACATTTCTAGGATCAAGACCGAGCCTAAAGAAAACAAAAGTACTGATTGCAGTCACAACTCCAGCATTTTCTACCCGGCTACGAAAACAACATCTTGCTTATCGATACATCAAGAAAAAGTTTTCAGCCACTCTCAGTTAGCTTCGAGAAACAATTCCACAGAAATTCAAGCAGAGACTAACATAATCCACGATAAAAACGAAGTGGGTTCGAGTAAACGTAAATCAGTCGCTATAAAGGAAGAGCAGTATATGACGCCATTGAATAAGAAAATGTCATTCATGAGTGATACAGAAAACAATCACAAAGTGTTTGTCGCCCCCGAGCCTGATAAATCAGACGTTTATGTTTTAAAAAAGGAGTCAATTGCTTCAATTTTGCATAAATCTTCGACTAAATTTACGCAAACTGAATGGTGTGACTAGGGATTGCAATCCGGTATGATTCTCAATCCGGCCGGATTTTACCGGATTGACGCTAATCCGGCCGGATCCGACCGGATCCGGCCGGATTGTAAAGTTACTTAGCGCCTAGTATTTAGTGATGATATATTTACCTGTAACCAATTAAAGAACTATAAATTACTAAATAAGTAGATACCTAAACATTTCCGTTCTGAATTTATCAAAAAGTAGGTAAATATTATGATTGATAAGTTAATAATACACGACTACACCATCGCGCTGTAAACTTATATTGAGCTCAGAATTTGATTACTCTTTCGGTTAGGTATAAAATCGGTTCTGTATTTCAGATTTTACGGTGGAGTGGAACTGTGGAACATACAAATCCACATAAATATTTAATTTACTTACATAAAGTTAAGATCATAACACTCCCTGGCTTTGCTGTAGTCGTGTAAAAAGAATGAAACAGTGATTAAAATTATTATAGGTCAAAGACGCATTGCATTGCATGACAAACAACACAATAAATACCTTAGCTAACCTAACCTATTTAACAATTCAAATACAACATAGAATGTTCAATGTTTTTTCGTCATATAACCACTAATTAGGTAATCAAAGTGTTTGTCAACTTACGGTTTTATCTCGACAGAATAATCTAATCAATCACTCACACACTTTTCGATTAGCTTCGTTCGATACTTTCGATGTCAAAGGTCAAGTGGCTACTGACAAACAAGTGCAGGCAGAGACGGTATCGGCGGCGGCGGCGTATTTTTTGCTTTACCGGATCCGGCGCCGACTCACCGGATCCGGTAGGTTCAAAAACACGCCGGATCCGCCGGATTACCGGATCCGCCGGACCGGATTGCAATCCCTAGGTGTGACGTACTGGTAAGAAATTATGTTTCTTTCAAAGTTACTATGTTACTCTAGAGAACACAAATACAATATGGAAACCTTCCTTTCCGTGAAATGTATCTCGTATAATAATAATTATAACAATTATCAAAAGCTTCATGACAGTGTAAGTTTAAAAATCTATCTTATTTGGTGGAGTTTTTTTTACTTTTGACTGCTCTATCGAACTTAATTTACATTGGACTACATTCTAGCTATGTATAGCTTAAAAATCCGTCACCAGGGTTTTGTATCTTGCTCATACGAACTTACTAAGCTATGTATGAGCTAGTTGTAATGTTGGGGACAGAGTTTTCTAGTTAAAATATGATAAAATGTTTTAAACATCAAGTTTATTTGTGTTCAATGCTACAATCAGTCAGTTCAGGAACATCCAATTAATAAGTATTTATTTCCATTGCAGTTAGAAGTGAAGCTTAAGGACGACGGTCACTATTCATTCCATATGCCGACTATTGAAATGTTAAAACATTACAGACTATGACAGTTATTTCCTTTTATTTATTATCCTGTAACGACTTACGTCTAAGCGTCTGAAGCAATATAAAAGGAAAACATGAAACTACTTCCTAAACATTAAGGTAAACCCAACTACTACAGAAAAACATGCAATTGTGTACAGGATAATTATTATTAATCCACAAATAATACTAATAATGAATACCCTAAATAGTTAAAAATAAAGGGTATGTTGTGTTGACTGTTGACATTCCAACACGGTAAAGGTGTTTAATAAATAATAAATAAATAATAAATATCCTTGGACATTCCACCATAGTACTATCAGGTAGAAGCTGGATGCGACAAGCCGAGGACAGGATACATTGTTGCACAATGGGGGAGACCTTTGTCCAGCAGTAGACTGATATCTATTGATGATGATGATGATGATGACCTAGTACTAGCACCCCCAATCTAATAGCAAAGTTGATCGCTTTTTTGCAGTCAATAAAGGGTAGGTAAGTACACTTTAACATTAATAATGCCCACTTCAGTACTTCAGCTTATGTTAAAAATAAAAACTAGCATAGTCTTTATCAACATAAAGTCCAATTTGTAAAGAGTTATATCCAGTGCATCCATCAGATCCCCTCAAAATGTATCATCATTTCATTTATCATTTATTTATTTATTTTAGTAGCAAAATAAAATAATTTATAGAATCTTAGTAGCAAAATAAGAGCCATAGTATTCCAGGAAAAGGAAATTCTGAACCCCGTGTTCAAAATCAACATCTCATCTTGATATAAATGTATCTTTTTCGCCAATATGTTTAAGGGCTTGTGTCCTATGTGCTTCAATTGGGAATCACTTAGGTATTTTAAGTTTTGCGGTGCCATCTCCATCATTACCTGAATAAACACAATATTTTGGGCACTTTTCGTTTTATATTCGTACTACCGAGAAGTTAAAAATAATGATGGCTATTAAATATTAAGACAAATATTTAAAAACTTTTTTTTTCAAAACTCAAAATCCATAACAAAATCAGAATTTGATTCCATGACTTCGCAATGAAAAACGGGGTACATCAAAGCCCTCAGTGCTGTCCAGGCATCAGTTTCAATAGAATTGGTTTCATTGTTTCATTATTCGTTACTTCGAAATATACTCACTTGAGCGCTGATCCCACTCATAGCTTCAGGGTTGATAGAGGCGAGCTCTGCTGCGTCAACTTCAGTAAGCAGTAAGCCAAGCCTGGCCACATCGCTTGCGCTCCAACTGTTCGGCTTGCCCAGCACCTGATGAAATTATCTGAGCATTAGGTTATGGTTGCCGCTACGCTTTTCTGTGTTTGGACCTAGTGTTTAATATTATCTGTTGTTTAGACAAACTTCATTCATTATCATCCATCTTTATTTACACACAGTTATACACTGGAGATTTTTTGTTCAAAAATGCGTGTTTATCTTCTGCCCTGTCTTGATTATTACTTACCTACATAAATCAGAAGTCCAAATAAAATTTGATTGCATGTGCAACGAGGTAGATATATTTTTATAATCAAATAAATAATAAAACTCTCAGATTTGTTGTTATAGTCAGGGCCAAGATAAGGTTGAACTTTAGCTAAATTTTATTGGTCTCAAAGACATCAACGCGCTCATAAGCCTACGAAAATGCTACGAGCTACGAGAATCTAAATGTAGTACAATATTATTCTAAAGTACTAATCCGAGATCTAAAGAGCGTACAAAAGTTAGTGTCAAACCTGCGTCCTAGTCATTACGTGTAAGAAAAATCTTCGCTGGAGTGGATCGCAGGATCTTATGTGATAAAATATCTGAAAAATTCGTATAAACGTTTTTACTGACTAATTTCCTAACCTGATTTGTACCAAATGAGCATCTCCTCAGGGTATACTAGTTTTTTATAAGACAGTAAAAATCCATCATTTAGAAATCTAATTTCAGTAAAAAGTCAATATTTGTGGTAATGTTATAGTTTATTAATTTATGATTAAACCTTCTATTTTCTAAAGTAAGTAAGTACCTACCTGATGCGATAGCTGTAGGTATGTAGTTTCCCCAAGCGTCCTCATGTGAAGCATAGGTACTCCACAGAGAAGGTTGTTCATCAGATTCAGGTATTTGACATTACTCCAGTCTTTGTTGACTTTTATATACCGGCTAGCCACGACGCCGACCTACAGCGCAATTAACAAAGAAGTGAAGTTAAGTGAATCATCATCACCCGCTAAACGGTCGCCAAAATTATTTATTTATTTACTTAATTTCACAAAATCTCAGTTTCAATCACCAAGTAAAGATATAGGCCTATGTTTTTTTTTCTCGAAATTTGATAAGGACGGCTAAAATACCTGTAACCTGTGTTGTGTGTTTGTTTGGTTTAAAATACAGAGCTACCTGATGCCTATCAAGATCAGCATGGGTGCCAATAAAGGACAGAATACGTTCATCGCTCAAGTTGAGTTTAGCTATTTCACGCCCGTTTATATACTTGAACAGGGGCCGGTACATCTCCAGCGTCTGAAATGTTATCTCGTCTGTCCTATGCTCGCCTTTTACCACCGTCCACGTGGCTACCAGTTTTTCACGAGCTATTTTCATCATAGATATTGTTCGTGCCTGAAAATATCAAAGGCTGCGTTAAGTGTTTTACAGTGGCAGCTTACTGTTTGCACTGATCAGACGTAGCCACAGATACCTATATTAATATGCGGTCGTAGCAATTATAATGAAATCTGAGATACTGTACTTATATCAGGTAATTCATGATCACATTTAACATAACTTTTGACGTAAAAAAACAACGCAAACTAAAACAATTAAAAATGCCCAATTTAGTAGGAACAAAATACGAGTATAATTTCTATTTTTCAAAATTACATTTCAGCGTTGGAGTTTGAACGCCGAAACTTTAAATTGAACTAGAACAAGTTTCCGTCGATATATTTTAACGATATCAATTTGTATTGGTGTGTGAAAATGTCCAATGTTATTTATTATTACTTTTTAAATTCCAATTGAAACGATATTACAGTATCTCGTTAATCGTAGGTACAGTGTTTGTTAATCTAATTTAGTTCACCGAAAAACGAAGCAAACCTAGCGGTTAAGTATAATAGTACGAAAATAACTTTTTACTTACCACAGAATGATGATATTACCTACTTCATAATGTTACTTACAGACCGTAGTACATACAAAGGCGGTAACCGTAGTACATCATCCACAGTTCCTTCTAGCAGTATCGAGAACGCATTCACAGCCGTCTGCATGTGATCCTTCGTGATCCGCAAGTAGCAGTGGTCTGGGTGCATGAACTGAGACATAGGCAGATGCACGCCCAATTTATGCCCGAACATTTCTGCACTTAAAGTTATATAAATTATAAATATCGTTATAACTAACTCTGTTTGTAGATTTTCTAGTTGTTTTATTAGAAATATCTAGAGCAAAAGAAATATCTTGGTGCTGAAAAATTAATTATCTGACAAAAACCTACGTTTCTTTTAACTTAACTTAAGCCCAAGCGATTTTACTGTTATGTTATGTAGCCAATATTTTTTTCGATGAGTGTTGCTAATGAGATTGGATGATAAATACCCAAACCATGAAGAAACTCCTGCTATTTCTGAAGAGCAATCGAAAAACATTCACTTGCGTGCTTGCTTAGTTACTCACCGCATCGCTTGCCCAGAAGGGTAGTGCGCCAAAACATCTGTACCTGTTAAAGATTCGTTCTTCTCTCTTGAGTCTTCGACGTCTAGAATTTTTATTTGAAATCAAGTTTAAAAAGGTATTTTTAACAAAATTAAATATTCCAGCTAGCCATGGCTAGCCGTATTTTAGAGGTTAATCCCTCTATCGTAGAACATACCAGGTAGATACATACAAACTTACCTTTTGGCAGATCTCCAAATAGTGCTCTATTTAATATAAGCTCAACTGCAACCAATGGATCTAAAAATAATAACAAAATAATAAATATTTTATCATCAGATAAATAGTATTTGATTTGATTGAATACCATTAAAAAAATGTGGTAGATGTCTGCCAATTTTACCTAAATCTTCTGCAGAGTAGTCTTTACTTCTCAAACTAGACTTCATGTTGTCTTTTGAGTTCCCAAAGAAATGACTCATTGATTTTCTATGCTGACCCGATAAGGAAACCATAGAATCGCAATTGGAACCTGAAAAAATATAATTCAATGAATGCCTTATTATAAACGAGAAGACGAGACGAGAGAGACGTACTCGTATACATAGATTTAACTTGTATTGCTTTTTCACGCGGTAACTATACTGAATTCTGAAAGGCTTTAGCTGAAACTTCAAATAAATAAGTATAGTTATGACCTCCAATACGAAAAATCTATTATTTATTAAGATGACTAAAGAGATAGTCACATACTTACATGCGATAAATAATAAGTTATTTATAGAAATGAGGCATAAAGCCATCATTCGGAGCACTCGCAGAGAAAACATTATACCTATTACGATTCCAACTAAAAATCCATTTGATTTATTTGCAAGATAGCTTAGCTACCCATCTCAACCTTATAGATTATCTAGAAAAAAAGACGTGTGGCACTCGGGGACTGCCGCGGTTAATCTATTGTATGCCACCTAGAGGTGAGTTGCTGAACTAAAGTGACAGCGTTAGGTGATTTCGTTACGGAATTTCTGGATTCGGTCTCCACGCCAAGGCCCGCGATAGAAGCTATGCAATAGCTTGAAAATATAATGATAATAAAACCTTTTTGATTAAGTACCTTCTAACTAATAACATGAACCAGTTTCATTCATATAGAAATGTCATTTCACAAATTGATATTGTGAAATGACATTTTGTTGACAAACTTTTCTAAAACTTTGTAGGTACCGGATCGGATACCAATACTGTAGAAAATTACCGTGCAATGATAGTTTCACATATTGTGTCCAAACGATTATAATTTTACCATTAAATTTACCATTTATTAAATTCACCGTTTAAGTTTTCGTTATGTATTCTTCGTCGAGCGAGTGTGAGTGTGAAGAATATTGTACTTGTGAAGCTGGGTATGGAAACCAGAGTGTGTATGGAAGGTCACCTTTCTATGCAACCATGGGCCATCCGCTTATCTACTACGCCCAAGTGGTAAGTTCTTGAACCAATGCAGATTATACAGTCTAATGTGAATAACTGAGATAATGCAGTAACAAGTAAACAATGTTGGCCGTATTTAATAGCCTCCACTTGGGTCTATCCTGCACCACCTCATCACAGACTTCCAATCGGAACTTATGCAAGTTATTTTGTTGCAATGAACTTTTTAAAACTATTCTTAAAAAAGAGTTGCACTAAACAGTTGCTTAGATTCTGATTAGGGTCCTCTTTGAATTTTCATTTTCTCGTATTTTGATGGTTTATTATAATTTTAGTGGTTTTTATTCTTGAGATTATTATATATTAATATTCCTGGACAAACCACCTCGTTGCTCGGTATTTGTTCGGCTACTTGTATCATGCTTAATAAATGTTCTAAATTTTCAGCCACCATTTAAAAAGCAAAGGAGCAGAGAAAGTAGGAAAGACAATAAGAACTGTTTTGCTAAAGCTTTCAAATGGTACACACAGGTATATTAATGACTAACTAAACATATTTATAAATATCAACGGGACTTAATCGCGTATTGAAATCATTTATTATAACTAAACCTAGTAGAATTTTAATGTGGCTCTTGATTGACTAACCAACAAATAAAGTATACTGATCGCTGCTCTCTTTTGTTACGCAAAGCCGAGGCAGGAGAAGGATTAATCTATTTTAGAGTTCCATACATTTTATATGCTCATTCTTTTTTATCGTTTATTAACAAACAGTACACTTTTGTTTAAAAGTTTTGTTATTTCAGGAGCATGTGTCTCACCAGAGCTCTCCTAACAAGATGGAAATGAATGCATTCGCGGTCTGGCTGGACTCCAAATACAACGAGTTCCTGCAAGACAACCAAATGGATAACGTGTACCATCTCAAAATGAAGCAGACTTCTATTATCGAAGCGGACAGAATTCCTAACAAGTCAGAAAGTTAACTTACCATAATGATTTGCACTGAACGTGTTATGTCAGTTCCCATAAACTTTTCTAAGTTTGATAGATGGTTTATGCATTGTCATCAAATTACTTACATCTTTTTTCTAATTGCATGGGTGTTTTCTCCACTTTAATATGCATGTATTAAGAGTATAAACCTTATTATCAATTCGCTCTATCTATCGATGAAACTCCGCATGGAACTCCCGTTACTTAGTGTAAAATGTGATGATTATTGTACGGAACCCGCCCCGGGTTGAGAGTATATTTTATACCAAGTTTCTCAGGATCATACTTTTTATGATAATATGCCTATTAAGGTATTTTTCCAAATAATTAATAACAAAAAATGTTTTAGCTCTTGCTGCGAACCGCGCTCAAAGAGATTTCGAGTAAAAAGGTAATTATCGATTTCATCACCATCTTCGTCACATCACTAATTATACTAAACTCGTAAATACAATGCGCATATAATAAAAGATTTAAATACTTTTCTATTAATTTGTACACAGCTATTATGTAGGTATTTTGTCACACGTTGGTCACTTAAAACCAGTTAGATTGCATAATACAATCGTTTTTTGTAAAAATTTTAGTCCGTGGAGGAAGAAGCGTCGCTTAAATAGCAAAGATGCTGGTGACACTAATAACAAGTAAGTTATTCATGTTTTTCTTTAATTACCTAAAGTTCCTCAACTAATTTTAATTAATTATCTTTCAGACAAAGTTTTCAATTCATTCTCAAACCGAAAGAAATAACGCGAGTTGCTTCCGAAGTCCAACCGTAAGCAACACAAATATTTCTGTTACATTTTGTAAATTCTGCAAGTTATAGTATTGCTTGTTTGTTTTAATTTCGCAGATCAATTGCTACAATGGTATCAAATGAAATACCAATAAAAACCACTATACAATCACGAAGCTATACATTGGTATCATACGATCTAGATGTAACTAAATCATTCGACGGTATTAAACTAAATAAAACTGGGGAACCAAATAAACCGTTGAATGAGAATTTATCCCAATTTGCCATAAATTCAAATGAGGCATTGCAAAATATTTCCTGTCAGTGTTCTGAATCAAAAGTCGAGAAAACAAACACACTCACGCAATACGACAGTACAGATGCCAAAAGATGTTGTGAAACTACTGGTGGTAGTCAAATATTACCAAGGACGATGTTATGTAGTTGCAGTTCTCAGGTATTTTGTGACTACCTTGTTATAACTCAGTCAGTTTGTATTTCTAATTCAGGTGACAAAAAATTAAGCAACCCAATCTCTCAATCTCTTCAAATTTTTTGTAACCTTATTGCTTTTAAGTTGCTTAAATCAAACAAGAACTATTAACTTACTTAGAATAACTCGATTCTAATTTCTTTCATTAATTTATTTTAGCCGTGTCAAAATATTTCGGCAACTCGAACCAATAATGGCCCAAACGTTGCAGTGACGAAAAATATTCAAGCAAAAGAGACAGAAACTATAAATACAACGTTATGTCAATGTCCTAAAGAACTAAATTCAAAGGCTCATTCGCAATCTCAGCATCGAACACACCATGTGGTATGTAAACACGTCTAACACCAATATCCCGTTACTGATTTCACTAAGTGATAATTTAATAGAAATTAACGCCTCTTTCCTGTTTTTTAGGAATGCGAGACGAGCCTTTCAAACATCCGAAGTTCTTCTAAAGTAATCAAAACTTGCCCTTGTCAGATAGAAGAAGTTTTGAATGTGGAAAATCCGATCATTCATTCAAATCCGATCACCTTTTCAAGTGATGGCGCGCAAACTTCAGATCACTCAATACATCTAGTGAGTATTCATCATTGGGCATATTAGCGACATTGTTGGTAAACCGACAATACCTACCAAGTATTAACACATAAATTACGTCTTTTGTGTAAAAATATGACAAAATGTGTGTCACCAATTTTTTTCTGCTGTTGAATGTTATGCTAATGTGTTGATGAATTCTAGCCCAAATGACACATGCAAATGAATTGCGTAAGAACCGAATAATCCAAAGCCTCTGGCCACTAAAGCATAAGACAACAGCATTGCATAACAGTACCTACCTACTGTACTAACAGTAATATGGAAAATAATATGTGTTTGTTCAATTTCCCAGATGCACTAAAAATATCATTAGTACCTATCAACCTTTGTAGGTAGTGTCTTTTTCAGAATGTTTTATTTTAAGAGCCTTTTACAATCCTAAAGAATGAATCGAAATAAAACATGTAGATTATGGTTTCTTTATATCACTTTACATTTTCGAACGCTTTAGTGGACAATAGGATTAATCAAAATGTTGTTTTTTAGGGAAAAGCCACTGCGCATGGATATCCGTTGTTTATGAAAATTATCTGCGCCGACAAATTGTGTAAGTAATAAAATTTTATTGAGTGGTCATTTAGTGATGTTTGGTGAAATTTGTTCTGGCTCTGAATAAAAAACTGTAATAGGTATACAACACTTGCAGTTTATTTTGTTTTTATAGTAATATTTACAATCGTACAAAAAAAAATTAACAACGAACACACACATCATTCAATCACTTCTTGTTGGGAGGGCCGTACGCTATCGCTGGTTTATTTTGAGGTAAGAAGCTCAGACTGGCACTTCCACTTGTCTGTTCACTTGAGATCGAAGTGATCAAAGGAGTACCGTAGTCAGCTGAGGGGCCTGATACTGCTGATGAACTGCTCACACTACCTCCGATGTTTAACGGAGCGGTGTGCGTGAATGAAGATACCTCTATACTCGGCTGAGCATTTTCTAGAGAAACACCAGACACCAGTGAGACGTAGCCATTGTCGCGAGCAGAGGTGTGCTCACTCTCTTTGATGACGTTCTGAACTTGGTTCACGACCACAGAGTCGAGGGCAGCGTGGGGTGATCCAGAGCTGTACTGGTTAGAGTCAGCTTGGTAGCTAGAAAGGGAAACCTGTGGCTGAGCATAGGTTTGGATCTGCTGTGGTTGCGATTGGAACACCGGGAGGGGTTGAGGTCGGGGCAGAGGTTGGGGAGCTATATAGCTAGGGATCGGTTGAGGTTGGATCTGAATCGGCTGGGGCTGGAACTGGATCGGCTGAGGCTGGATCTGAATCTGGGGTTGAGCGCGGATCTGAGGAACTCCGTACGATGTGCTGGGAGGCTGGAAGAATTGAGGTTGTGGCTGCGGGATGGGCTGTGGTGCTGGCTGGTAGATAGGCTGAGGAGCTGGCTGGTAGATGGGCTGAGGCTGTGGTGCTGGCTGGTAGATGGGCTGAGGCTGAGGTGCTGGCTGGTAGATGGGTTGAGGCTGAGGCTGGATTTGAATAGGAGCCGGTTGATACACGGGTTGAGGTTGGATCTGAATTGGCAAAGGCGCTCGTGGAATCTGGTACTGAGGCTGCGGTTGTGGTGCTTGTTGGATGAAGGTTGGTGGCTGGTATTGGTATCCACCGTTCTGTGCGTACTGTTGAGGAGCAGGTTGGATTATGGGCTGTGGCCGATATTGCACTGGTGGTGGTGGCGGCGGTGGTGCGTGGTGATGGTGGTGATGATGGTGAGGTGGCGGCGGTGGTGGTGCCGGCGCCGGTGGGAACGGTATCGATGGCCGCGGCAGATGGTACGGAGCCTCAGCGATTACGCTCGCCACCAGCGTCAATATAACAATCTGAAGACAAACAACACTTTCTTTAACACTTTATCCAAATAACTTAGACACACTTCATTAGACCGATGCGATGGCTATTTAAGTTGGCTTTATTATATGCAAACATTTTCACTTTCGTCGGTTGTTCACTTACCGTGCTCCTCATGACTGCGATCGTGTGTTTGGCAGTGCAGTGCAGTGTGTGATGTCTGCAGAAGGTATCTGTATGGTTTTATACTGTCCACCACTTCGTCGCGTCCGCCAACAGACCACATGGAACTTCTGACACACGCTTGTATTGCATTATACGCCTTTGTTTACTTTTGTGCGAGTATTTCAGGAGCTACGAGAATTCTACTATACTAATTTAAATGCGAAAGTTTTATGTTTATTTGTGGTCAATTACCCCATATTTGCTGACCAGACGAATATTTAATTATTATAAGTATTCTTGTTTGTATGGCAGGTGACACTGACTTGCAAATGGAATTTAGGATTTTTTTCGTCTTTTTCCTGGTAAGTTGGAAGGAAAACCAAAAGTGTGCGCTTAATATTATATCATTTAATAGCGTCATTTAGGTTATTTATTTGTACATAGTTATATATTCGATGGTTTAAGATACAATTTGAAGATATTGCTACATTTAGGGACACACTTAGGTAGCATAGTTTTTACTATGTAAAGACAAAATCACATGCAATACAATGAAACTAAACGATGCTTATTTTAAAATGTGAGTTTTAAATGAGGATCTTTATAATGAGATATTTATTTCTAAAGAATTTTAGTGGTAATAAAAACTTCTTAAGTAAATTATTTCTTAATTATGTATATTTATTTATGTATATTCAAAATAATAGTAGAGCTACGTTGTAAAGTCACAGTATGCTCTTGGAGAGCAAGCAAATTATATTAAAGTGAAAAGGAATGAAGGCCTTTCAATTGTGGGATACCTACGATTTAATGAATCATGGTCTTATTTAGATTGGTATTTTATTCAAGGTCCCTTCTAAATGTTAGGTAGGTGTTTATTTATTCTGCATCTATTTCTACAAAAAGGATAACACCCCATTTTGTAACCGACTTCAAATAAGGAGAAAGCTCTATGTTTTACTGTACATGTATGTTCACCGTTATATCGTTAATAGTGAACCGATTTAGATCACTCTTGTTTTTGTTTGAATTAGTAAATACAACAGACAAGCTTGTCATAGAAAAATTGAGAATATGACGAGGATTTTCGGAGTTACGAGTATATGAAATCACCTCGAGAGTACAAAGAAATTATGCTCCTACAAATTGAAGTCAATTGTAAGCTTTATTTTTTAACCAAGGTATATTTTTTTTTATATAAGTAGTAAAATATGTACTAATAAAATACTTCAGAATACTTAAAAATACTGTTTTTTAAATAGTTCAGCATCAAGTATTGTTGGCAATGCAAATGTTTACAAGCACTTCACTCAATGGATTTATTCGCATTAGTAGCCTAATCTATGGAAATTTCACCATTTAGTTTTGTAAAGTTTGCTTTCAAATTGTCATCACAAGTGTTCGCTAGCATTCAAACAAGCACGTGTCCTAAGACCTTCAAAAAAACCGTCAGTTAAGTAAAGTTCAATACAATTACTAGTTTTGAGCTTAACCGATTAGTCAACGTCCTCATTGTCAAAGAATTTTGCAATACAAAAGGCAAAATTTAAAATAAATAAAGACTTCAATGGTGGACCTTTCAAAATATCGTTCAACCTTTCGAAAATACTCGTCAGCGATGTGGTTCGAAAGATTTTATATTTTTATAAATAAGACATCGTTCGAATCACGTCGAAATCTAAACTTTAGTATTTTTTATTTATTTATTAATATACATATCTCACATTAAACAACCAATTTTTTTTAAAGTCATTTCAATTAATTATAACTAAGAAAGCATACTTTATTTACAGAAACTAAACTAATACATAACTGTACAAAATACAAATAGAACCAGTTGAGCCATCTAAGGACCGTTGCAAACGGTCTATAGGTAGCTCAACTGATCCAAACCACTGCCAGACGGAAGCGTGCCCAAGACACTGGCCGCATTATAACTTAGTATTTAGCATTACTAATCTGTAGGCATAATGTAAATATTGTATGTACTATTACGAATATTTGGGTAAGCGTGAACGATAGGAGACAAAAATGCAAACAGTGAGGTAAGAGTGGAAAGCAGCGCCCGTGACAATTTACACCTAAGTTTTATACTTAGGTAACAATACCTTATTAGATAATGTCTATTTCATACGAAGGATGTTATGTTCCGCCCATTTTTCATGATGTTCAAAGGTCAGGATTTGAATACAAATCACGCTAGGCATTTTCGTAATCGATCTCACGTTGATCTGTTATGCAAACGTAGGCCTACATGGTTAATGAAATAATACAGAAACTTACTGTCATAACTGTTTATAAAATGTCAATGTTACTATTGAAACATATCGAGAACAATTAGCGCTAACCTATCAAACGTAGTGTTTACTTTATGTATCATTCATTGATCAAACTTAAGTAGTAAAGGTGCAATTTTTGCAATGACAATTTGTTTACTTTTTAGAATATTCTTTAGAGAGTTGGCTGGTTGCTGTTGGAGGTACCAATAATTTCCCTTCTTTTATTTGTTCCTCCCTAAGCTTCCTCTTTGCGACGATTTTTTCGTGAGTTCGCTTCATTTCAAGGATTTCTTTCATTTCTTCTTTGTCTTCATCCTGCAAATGACAAAGTGTGTGACAATACTTAATTGTGATACCATGATGGTCATAATTTTTTCAAATAAGTCTGGAGCTGTTTATTGAATTACAATAACGTGACATTTTATGGAAGGCTTAATATTTTAGCAGAGCACATATCGCAAAAGGGACCTTACCACCCGAGTTTTTAACTAATTTTTAAGTTGCAGTTTCCATAGTAGTTCTGGTTGACTTTTTAACGTTAGACATACGACCATGCATAATATTTTTACTCTTATCTTTACCTTCTGGTTAATTCTTAGTACCAGCGCCCTCTTCCCATTGGCCATTGGTTGGCTGTAAGTCAATAGATTCTTTAGCCTCTGTGCCGGTGGAACTCCCCTTTCCACTACCAGTACTATTCTAGCCCATTGCCTCTGCCATTCGTTTCTAGTCTCTGCTATTTTCTGGTATGTGTTCCCCATCATAGCAATCAACATGTTGACAAGAAGAATGGCTACTATTATCATGTAGATGACGAATAGCAACTGTAAAAGGATTAAGAACTTCTTTGCAATTAATATGCTACAGTAACAATTATTATCTTGCTGTGAACAACCATTATATGATCATAAATTAAATTTATACAAAAACATAAAAGAATATAATAAATGATATAAATGCCAGTAGTAGGTAGGTTTTCTCAGATTCGTTTATGATAATTTTGCTATCAAATCATAATGCGGCCCAAACTACCTAAAATAAGTAATGGGATGTAATACCAAGATAAGATGAAATATCAGTAAGTACGTAAATATTTCTGTAACCCCCAATGAAACTTTGCTTTCTACAATGTGACAGGCTATCTAATGATTCTATGCTTCTACACTATGATTTGTTGCCGGCCCTTGGCCAATTTGGCATGGCTGAAAGTACTATTCACCTCATTGATATTTTGCTATGAGCTTTACATTTCAAACAATTCAGACTACAATGTCGTGTTCATTCACAGATGACAATTGCTTTCTCTCGTTATTGTTTGTTTTATTACTGTGTCGTAAATACACATTTCCTATGACATGTGAAATGTTAACCTGTAATGGTTCTCTCCATGGTATGGTGAATTTTGCACCTATTAGCCACTTACATTAATATTTTACTGTACCTATTACTGAAAAATATGAAACCATTTAAGACTTTTGTAACGAAATATTTTAGGTATTCTGTATGATAGATACATGGGCACTGCATTGTCATCAAAATAGCTAATTTTGAAAATCAGTAATTTTGCCCGCCTGCTTAAATGCAAATCAGTATCATTTTTGCCAAAAAATTATTTGAATTTGTATGAAACCAATTGAGAATGCATTTATATTCTTTATTCTGTTCGTGGGACGAACAGAATAAAGAATATAAATGCATATTCTGGGCAAAATTTCCCACAAACACTTCCAACAGACTCAAGTACTAGCTGCGTCCCACCGACTTTCGTCGTAAATGACGATCGAAATCGTCCAGCCAACGTTTATTATAAAGCTATGTAACTGAGATTGAATTAAATTCCTATTCATGCATCAACAATACATTTTTTATACTTAACTGTCGCAAATTTGAAATCAATTGAAACGAATCACCATTGTGCAGTCAAACCACAAATATCCATATTTCATCATGTCCCACAAATATTGTTTACTAGACGATTACAAAAAACGTAGGGCGCGATCTACTGTTACGAAATATTTGGAGTTCGCGTGTGCGTGCGACCTCCGTCCTCCAACTCATACAAGTTAGAAATTAAACGATAATTAATAATATATACGCGACAATTAGTAATAAGACCTTGCACCTTATAACTTAGCAATACTTCTTACTAATAGTAAAATTGCAATCCTACTAATAATAAAATCGCGAAAGTTTGTACGGATGTTATTTTTACGCAAAACTACTGAGCAGATTCGAACTTGGAATGTGGGTACATAGTTTATGACCTAGAATGACCCATAGGCTTATATCCGGACGAATAATTTTTAATCAAGTAAAACTTCGGGTGGAAGGCTGTATCTTTATATTTTCAAGTTGGTAAAACTTTTCATAGGTAGGTTTACCTATTGTGGTCACAAATGTTTCCTAACCTTTTTCATGTTTAAAATTAAACTAATAGTCGTTAAATAATTTGATTTGATACCCACAAATTAATTAAATTTGAGGTCAGAGTTATCTAATATTGGATCAATCATTAATTACATCACTGAGTATGAATAGAAATTCTAGTCTAGCAGATCTACTTTCTCCGTCAACAACGTGGTACCTAAGCCGCATAATATTATGAAACTTGGTGTTGATCTTGATATACTAATAGTCGGTACCTAATACCACAGATTACATAAGTACAGATGCCTCATCTCGAACATTGATTTCACTCCTATTTTTCTTCGGGCTATTTTATGGTGTTTGATTTTTGCTGCGTCACCTAGCGGCGTTTATAGGCATCTGACTGCATGCTACTTAGCACTAGATGGAGTTACTTATTTTTAGTTATAGGCAAGACCTAAACGCCGCTAGGGGCGCCGCAAAAATAATACACCAAAAAATTGCCCGAAGAAAAGCAGGAGTGATTTCAATGTTCGAGATGAGGTATCTGTACTTATGTAGTATGTAGTTATAGGAACGGGGGTTAATCTACCTTAGCTTCAATCTCATGGTCCGTCCTATCAAAAGCGCCGTAGTAGTCAGAGAAGGAGGTGAGCGACATGAGGAACATCGCCATGACGCTCTCCATCGGGGACGGCATCGGGTTCGAGACGGAGTCGTCCACGCCCTCGGGCGTGTTCGGGTTGTCGAACGAGAGGAATATCACGTAGTACGCTGGAAATGAGGCTTGTTTAAAAAATAATAGCTAAAAATATTTTAGATCTAAGAATTCATCATTCATCTTCTTATAAGCGTTTTGCGTTATATAAGTAAATTTTAATCGTGGTGGAATGACGATCTTATTAAAATTTGTCTCCATTCACCAACATATTCATCATCATCAACAACATTTTCAGTCTGTGTCAACCCACTGCTGTGTGTAGGCCTCCAGTTTCTACCACTCCTTTCGGTGTTGGACCGATCGCATCCAGGTCTTGTTGGCGACCATGATAATATCGTCTACCCATCTTTAGATTTAGAAGGTATTATTATTGACCCATTGGTTAAGATTGATCTTTTAAAACATAAACACTTACCTTGAGAAAATCCCATAACAAACACCAAATAAATAGCAACGAATCGAAGCAGGTCACCCATCACCATGCGGTATATCATCACAACAAAGGGACCAACTGTTTTGAAACCTCTGAAATGAAAACCATAAACATTATAATGCGCTTTCAACGATATCGTAGGGGAAATAGAGAATATTTATTTGTACTAAAAGTACTAAAAGCAAAAGACCTGATAGACCGTTTTTGCCTTTGTGTCACCGTTACGCGGACTTTTAGAGTAAAATAGTGAAAATACCGACAAAAAAGGTCGTCGAGCCACAATTTCACGAACTTACTCGCACGTCTATCAGAACTTTAACGGTAAACCAAACCAGATGGTACATGGTACTATTAAAAACACAATTTGATCCCTTACCTACAAAAAAATAGGAAATAAGGGGCAGTAGTAAGCATAATAATGACAGCTAAATGGTCCTCCTCTTCTTCAGCACACCACAACCTCAAGGTCGGTAGAGCCAGCATCAGGAGACAAGAAAACAAAAACATCACTCTGTTGACAAATAAATAGGACACGTCTTTATAAAAGCTTGAAATCTTAAAGAATAATCATCTAAGCATGAAAGAGCTGCAGAAATAAAATATATAGGCTATGCACACCTGGATGGTACTGTACTTAGATTCTCAATGAACATCTTGATGCCAAGGAACCTTGCCTCTCGTAGTGCTGAGAAAATGTAAGCCAATGCTCCAACCCATAATATCAGTTCTGCCGAAATCCTGATCTGAAAATATATTGGGAAACCTTAATAATCATCATCTTTATCTTCAGTAGATACAATTTAACCCTGTGCTAGGTACTACGAGCCTATTTTTGTCTATATGTTAGTTTTGGTAACATTTTGATGGTTTTTAAGTCGATTTTGATAATTGGAATTTTATGTACCTTTGCTTGCAACGAGTCAAAATTCATCAACCTGCATTCTTCAGTAAGATCCTCCCACCAGCCTTCCATGTCATTCAAAGGAGCTTCGGTTGCTGAAAATTAGTAGCTATAAACTAACATTAAGAAAATACAACATTATTTTTAAACCCATTCTAATTTCTCCAAAGAAGTAATACTTTTTGCATTCATAAAAGGCAAACGTCATTACAATATCATCTTTAGTTTCTTTATAAATCCAAGCCACTGGATCATGGCCATAGTATACTCGCTTTACTCACTTTTGTCCCTATCTTTAGGGTGGCTTTTAAATCTGGCACATTGTGGACTATAAGGTTTGGTTGCGTTGATTATTTCCACAGCATTAGAATCGAACTCTGTCCCATTAAGTGGTATCGTACAGTTCTCTGAAAACATACTAATTCATTAACCAATTTAATCCCTCTGCAATAATGGTAAATATTATCCTGAGACCTAGATCATTACTGTGGATTCCAAAGCATAGACGTATCCTGTTTGCAATTTGAAATCATGACAGGTTAGGAGTGTCCGTCTCATGATTTACGGTTTCTCGAACGCAGATAATCCTCAAAATTCATCAGTCAGTCAAATCAGACTGATTTAATCAGTGGTTTTGACCACATCAAATGGCTTTGGTCATCTGTGGTTTTCGTGGGATATTATAATGGAAATCGAAATCTTACCAGTATCAATAGCCAGTTCTGTGTCATTAACCATAGGTCCAGTTGTAGAGTTTATGGCCGTTGCATTTAATCCCCGTTCTGGAGGACCAGGCCTTAAGGTGAAACACACCAGGGACACAAGGAAATAGCAGAAGAAAAGCAAGAACTGGCGATAGAAACGAAACTTAACGAACGTATTCCACTTGATTTTGAGAAGGTCTATTAGCATTCCTTCGAGCAGGACGAGATGTTCTTCTTTCTCCTAAAAAGACGAATAGATAGAAACTGGCTTGTTATTGGATTGATGCTGTCTTTTGTTTTAGCTAACGAGAAATTGGTGGTTGAGATTGTTGACGTTTGTGAAGGCCATTTTGTGCTGACACAGACGTAGAAAAACTTTTAACCATTTATTTATCAAGAACAACTGTACTGCATCATGAGCACTTCAATTATTTTTCTATTTATGTATCAATTGAGCAAGAGTACAAGCTTTTTTTTATTCTTGTTAAATAGACATGGCAAAAGCCTGAGCCCTAGGAAGCTTATAATACATTCCTAATTCCTTACCCCAAACACTACCAAATTCAATGCGGAATCCTTGCATATAAATCCCGTTTCCGTATCAATAGTATCGATCTGGCCTAAAGGGTAGGCAGCGCAGGTCGTGGCTCCAATCTGCCAGTAGATCTCTCTTTCTATGTTCAGGATGTGGAAGAAAATTTCAGTCCGAGCCAATTTTGCTGCTAAAGTGAGTGGCGTAAGGTTCAGAACGTTGCGAATGTTGAGTCCTGCTCCGACTTCGTACGCCATATCGAATGTACTCTGAAAATGTAGTTAGGTACCAGTTTTAATTCGTCGTATTTCATGACAAGGGACGATAGAAAACAAAACTTAGTTTAACAATGCGAAATTAACCGACTGCAAGGTGAATATTATAATGTCATTACTTTCTCTACCTTTTCGCTCTATTTGACTTAAAAAAACTTTTTTCTATTCTATTCTAAAGTAATTTAAGGATTAAAAAATTGTGGATATGATTACAAATCCTTAATAGCAGTGGAGATAGCAATAAAGAAATATGAAAAGACTGACCATTTTCTCATAGATAACCAACATATGCAAGACAGTATTTCCGTTCGTGTCCTGTTTGTCTGGGTTTGCTCCTCTAGCCAAGATCAGCCTGTAGCATTCCTCTTGTCCAAGACATGCGGCAAAACTGAGAGGGTATTCGCCCCAGTATACGTATCTGCAATAGTGCATATTAAATACATATTATCATTTAATCGTGCATCTACATTGATTTTCCATTTCATTAAACTATTAGAAAAATCGAAATGAAGAAGTAATTAATATAGAAAATGGTTATTCAAAACAAAGAATTTTTTTAGTAAAAATGCGCTAAAATCCTATTTATTTAAAACTTTCAAGGTACGAATTTGTATTCGTAAAAGTTTAAGAGACTTTTTACTGGAAAACTCTAATCTATTACCAATTTCGTATCCGCGTTGGATAAAATACCATTTTATATGATTCCCGTTCACTTCTTGAATCTTGATTTTAAAAAAACTGAACTGTTGCCTACGTAGGTAAGTTATAACTTGTTTACCCATTATAGTTTGTCTCGGGCTGTACATTCACCCACTCATGGTCAACAGAGTCGAATCTTGAAGCCTTCTGATCTTCAGGGCACATGAAGTTGCCATAGCAACGCTCGTGGTAGTCTGCACCAGCGTCTAACAAGAACTTCACCATAGTCGGGTCTTCGTTCACTATTGTTATGTGAAGCACACTTTCTCCTGAAAATCAAACGTTTTATAAAATTTATGCAGGATTTTGATTCTTGAAACCAACAAAAAAATTGAACAAATCATCGACTGTAGGTACTAAGTACAATACTTTTATTTTTAAATATGAATTTTACTACATAAATCTTTGCCAAAACCATTTGCGATACAAAAATTGCGGAAAACCTCTTTTTATTAAAAGATTTTTTTTAATTATTTACATGAAACCTACTTACTTACAATATTTATTTAAAGTGTTGGTACAATGTCTCTCACCCTATTGCTTTTATCATTGTTTATTTAATTCCTTGTACCTAGATAAGCCAGGATTCTACAAAGTCAAAGATGGCTTAGCTAAGCCGTGGCACTCCCTACGCAAAAATTACTTTAAATATGATTTTTATGTTGATAAACTAACCTTGAACATGGATATAAAAGCCTCTCGTGTTCTAAATTACAAAGGAAGTACATAGTAAATCACTGTCAATTTATTTTTCAGTCGGTACTTATCAAGCGTTTTATCAAATTAGTTTTACAGAAGGGTTTGCCGCAGTTTTTCAGTAGATAAATAAATTTAGATTAGATATTGTTCGGACAGCTTAGCTATAGTAGGTAAAGCACCTGCTTGAGAAGATTTTATTCGTTGTGATCACATTTTTCAAACTCAGAACGAGAGAGATGAGACGAGTGGTCTTTAGAAAACGGTTTTTGTTAAAAATAAAAACTCACTTTTATTGAAATCAGGGTTTTTGGTTTATTTCTTTTATTGACTGTTACTTTGTAAGTGAATTTCGCAACCGCTTTTAGCGACCTCATGGAAAATTTCCACAACATTTAATGTTGTCGTTGTGAAAAAGTGAGCTCACACCATGAACGATAGTTATCATGGCTCACATAATAAAAAAGAAATGTTGCTATAGGTACTTGCAATTCATATAAGAAAAAAAAATTACACTGTTATGTTGGATTTTTATCTATAATGTAAATCAATATTATAACTTTGTTTTTATAATTCATGGAATTGGAAAATACAAAAATTTGAAATGTAAGTTTATTTTATCAGAAAACATCGAAATAAATATCAGTTTATCCTTACTCAGAGTTAAGTATCAGCTTTCAACGGTAGGATTTTGCAAAGGATATTTCGCTGGTAGGTAACCTTTCCAAGGCTTAATTTACTCGGCTGTAATACTTAATCCCAGGATAAGTGGGTTTCAGGCTAGCATTTTTATTTCCCAAGACGGGGTTAAGATCTAAGATAGTAATAATACGGAGCTCACTGGAGCACAAAATCTAAACGGAATTTTGCATATACCTACTTAAATAGACAAAGGTTAAAGGGTATATTAATAATGAAACGAATAAATTTAATAATGTTTATTAAGCCTAATTTTTTAGATTATGAATTTTAATTTAGTTATTTATTCGACGACAGAATTAATACAACCGTATGAATAAAAAATGTAAGTAAATGATATTTAAAATTATTGAACATTTTACTAGTTACCTATGTGTTACGAGGCAATTGACAAAAAATACCTACACTACCAAGTAATCATTTCAATAAAAATAATTCGATGATACGTAATCATACTCCAAAAGAATATACTTACGCAGATCCCAGATTTTTATACACTCAACATCATCGCCTATTTACTTGACATTGCTCACATTTTGATAGAGCTAATTTTTGCAAGTCAAAAGAAGTTTGGTATTTAATGGTGAGTAAAGCCAAATTTAGACAGATTATTGAGAGTGGCCGTATAACTTTACCATCAGAGATGTTAGGTACCTATAGGCCTTTACATCTTTTACTAGATGATTTATACAGCGTCAGGAGGCAATCTTTGTGTTATATACATACCGTAATATTCGTCACTTGTATAGATATCATTTATCAGTTTCGGGTAGAAACGTAATAGTCTTTTAGCGAGGTTCGCAAGTAGAGACGTCGCGTTGAGTAGGCAGATGTGTAGGGTAGTTTCACCTACAGCGCCACGCTCCTGGAAAACCAGTGCTAAAATTTATTGGAATCATCACTGTTAGAAGAACCTTCACATTCAGGTTCTCTGGCATCCCGGTTGTGAAAGACAAAAGGTAGTTTAATAAATGAATATTGAACATTTCTCAGTTGTGACAGGAAGCGATTGCTAGTAAGGTTCAAGACTTACAATCCACCCACCGCATTGAGCGCAGAGGCACTTTTAGAAATTAATACTTACTTAATTTTTTTAAGTAAGTATTAATTTCTAAAAGTGCCTATTGAAACATTTAACAGGTAATCAAACAGTCCTGAGATCAGTTTTTCTACCTATATACTTTTAATTTCTTTCAGATTTATTGGTTTTAGTTATTTTCTCGTGTGTTTCTTACAAATAAACCATTCCATTCTGTGTCAACTGAGCACAACAAACAGCGCCGCAAATAGTCCCCAAGTTGGTGTATAAAACTAGTGCTGCGAACATCAGCCTTGTGGATAAACGGGCAATACTCCATTACGCCCGCATTCCCACTGCAAGCATTTAACTCTTTAATTCAGTTGGCTAACAACTTGAGTGATTTTAGCCCGCTTGAAACATTTTAAAACTCTGTTTAAAACCTGTCATTATTTCTAGACCCAAAGAATTGGAGGGATTTTTTTCTTTTTTATTATCAAGCTCATAAGTTTGTGACTAAATTTGTGTGGTAAGTATTGTGTTTTCGGTTTGTTTGATAATAGCTTCAGAAGGGATGAATTCATTGATAGACGGTTTTGTGTTTGCAAAGTGTCATAATTGTGTATTTATTTCATTAGTGTGAGTTCTTTTCAATTCAAATTATTTATCAATACGTTGATTGAGTCAGGAATTAAAAGCTTGAAGAACCTACACTCAAAATTCTATGAACATGCTTAGGGGATCGAAATGAATAATTAATTCGTATTAACTATTTACCTTCAGATCCCAGCATAGTTCTCGGTACCCTGAGGGGTTCGCATCATACTCTTCCTGCGTGACATGCGGCCAGTCTACCTCCACGTCGAACTCTTCATCAGGATTTTCCATACCTCGGAGTGGTGGTAACTTGAGAAATTAAAGTATTTTAGTATCATTCCTACTATAAGATGTTTGTCACTTACTACTACTATCATGTAACACCAGCAGAAAAAACTAAAAAAAAATTTGAAATGTTTTAACAATCGACTAATGTTGAAATTAGGATACTCGTACACCCATCGCCAGCGACGTAGGTACATAACAATATCCACAAGTTATTGTTTATTAGATTTAAATTACTCGCAAGAATGCTGCACGTGCACAATTTCTTAGTATGCATTTTATGACGATGACCTTTCGAGCTCCAAGTCTTACGACTTTGTTTGTGTTCATATAAAACTAACTTCATCTATGTAAATTAAAAATAAACTTTTGGTTTTTTCCTGCAGGCAGTATTATAATCTACTTTTTCATAAAACCAAACCTTTAGAAGCCACGCAAGATATTTAGCTCCCTCAGATTTTAAGGACTTCATAATCATTTAAGTAATCTAAGATGGTAGAGAGATACAAGCTCATAGGTAGGTATACAATACAATACAATACAATATTTTTATTGGTAACACCAAGTTACATGTCATTGGGCAGGTATTATTATTATACATACCTACCTACATTCAGATGAAAAGCACCTACCAATTTTAGCCTTGATCTCTCTTTATTTCTGAGCAGCACCATATGCGATACAGGAATGTACCTCCCTTTGCCTTTGTTGTAGAGAAATGGCTCTACTTTCGTTTTTATTGCGTGGTCTATCTCGGCGTACTGTTTGTTCTGAAGAGCTCTCTTCATCATATCCACTAGAAGACCATCTCCTGAATGATCAAATATATAATTCAATGAAGACAGTAAATCATACTTTCTTAAGGTACATAATTATCAACTACAAAGTCTACAAACATACAGCAATGCTATTCTGTAATAAGTTACTACCTTTACCTATAGTTTGTTTTAACTAGTCACGCTTTTTTCAATAGTAACAGATGCAAGAAATGTAATTATTAAGTAAACGATATACTTCTACCTTTTTAAACTATTTGACGACAATAACATTATCTTAGAACATACCTTTGATATCAACGAGCTTATAAAGCTTCTGAGTCGAGGTACCAGCCTGTTTCTTCACTCCACTAGTAACATTACTCTCTGTATTACCCATTTTTTATTTTTTATTATACAAAAAACTCTACCAAACAAAACACTTAGAGGCTATATAGCACCACTCCCTTATTGATAAAACAACTTATGTTGCTATAACGATGAATCAACATTCTAGTAGAAGATCCAATAACTTCATGGAAATTTGTGAAAATATAAGTTTTACTTAGAGCTTTAAGAATGTAATGAATATGAATGATGCGTACGTTCTAATTTTATTGGTGCCCGATCCTGATTTTTACAGTTGAAATTGAAGTAGTAAGTACCTACTATAGGTACAATGTGTGTATCATTTATTCTGAACGGAGGCTAATAATGTGATAGGTTCTTAACGATTGGAAATTTGGGCTCTCCAAAACGAAAACAATACTTACATCTTTCGTGCCAATAATTGCAGCTTAGTTTTTGAGGAAGAGAGTTATTGTAATGTTACCTATGTATTATCGTATATTGTATCTTCATAAAAAAATAGATTACAGTGTTTTTTACTAAAGTTAAATATGTATTTTTAGAATTATAAGAATTATTATCCTTACAGTTTTGATAAATCCATCACCCAAATAACATTATATACGTACAACTTCCAGCTAAGTGCAACAGGAAGGTAAACTAAAATGAATAGGACTTGTGAGGAAATACGTTAGGTAAGGTATTGACAAGAAAGTTATTTTCAGACACGGAGAATACTTAAATATTTATTATGTTTTTCGCATTATTAAGTAGAATATTTCAATAATACTCAGCACAGAAGCTCCAAAAAATAAACCAGCCATGCCTCCGACAGATACTGAAATAAAAATAAACTTTTCATTACTCATACACGGAAAGTACGCACGAAGTTGCCTGATTATAGGGTTCAAAGTAGCATGTTCTGTCCCTAGGGAAAACAAGTACTTTCCTGCCCTAGGGCAGGAAAGTAAATAACTGTCAAATGTCAACTTCATTTTTGACATTTCTTTTGTGGCATGTCGATGCATGCTAAGTGTTCAAATTCTTCTAACTCAATCAGATGCTAGATATTATGTCTCTCTTGCACGAATTAGTGCTTCTCTACACTTAATTATATTATATTTATTTATTTTATTTCATTTATTTAAATTTTTTCATCATCAAAAAAAACTACTGGTAGAATGCCTACTACTTTTATAGCCATTCTACCAATCAGTATTTTTTTTTAAATCTGGAACGCAGCTATGCCATGCCATCGTTAGCTGCTTTTAGTCAATACTACACTAGTCGATTTAAAAAAAAAGCGAGACAGCTAATTTTCGTGTGTGAAATTTAAATTTTACATCAATTTTTTTGGTAATTTCCTTATATTCGTAATGAAAAGCAGAGTGCTTACCTCGGGGAAAAGGCTTTTCTATGCACTCGAACTATTATCGCACTCGCTGACGCTCGCGCGATAAACCATCTCGTGCATAGAAAAAATGCCTTTATCCCCTTGTATAGCAATCTACTATTGCTGTCATAACTTCAAAACCTAAACTACTCGCATAACTTTAGCAAAAGTCGTCAAAATATCATCTAAGTATCCCAGTAGTTTTAAAATTGTGTCTATAGACAAGCCGCCTGTAAAGTGATCTTTCGATGGTAAATCATAATTTAACGATGTGCATCTTTATATTTGTTTTATAATGATTTAAATTACTATTATTTTTATTCATAAGTGCGAGTGTTTGTAAAAAATTATTCTCTCGTAGGTTAGATACTAATATTTATTTATTTAATTATAGGAAAACCAACAGCTTCTTTACAGAAAAAACAGACAAGTATAAAAGACAGAAGGCCAATTATAGTTTTTCACGAGTAAAATTGAAAAAACAATCCGTTAAGGTTGTTCTTTGTTATTTCTGGACGGATGCATTTACACATTTCATATTCATATTTGTATTCATTTATTATTTCAGATTATTTGGCATTAATTTCATGAAATTAATGCAAAATAATCTGGGAAAATGTCCACTGGGTTTACTGATGAATAATGTATCATTGAATGAAAACGTTCACAAGCAATGTTTGAGTGGCTTTTATTTTGCTGTAAAAATAATAATTTGGTAAAAACTAATTAAGATAGATAGATATACAAATAAGTACTTAATACTTACTTAAGAACTTGTAAGTGCTTGGCTCGTTTTCATCTGGTACTTTTTATTGCTTGTTTTTGAATTGCATTGCGTTAAGATTGATAAACTTACCAACAAAATCTAAATTTGATCTCAATAACTTTCTTTCGTAGCGTAAGGTAGGTAGACCAGCCATTTCTATTTTGACTTTCACGGTGTTGACAGTAGGTTCAGGAACAAATGTTCTAAAATATAATTATGCACTTGCATTACTTGGATATAGGAGGATAAGAATTGAACTATGAGATTAAGGGCCATAACTACCATGCTACTAACTATTTGATTCTGGCTATTGGTTAATGTTTCATTCACATTTTGGGTGCTATAATAATCTTTGCTGCTTCATAAACAAATCTTTTTTAATAATAATAATAACACACCTATACCTAATCATACTTATTTTCTGACACAGTTAAACATATGTACATATATGTATTTATTACCTTACACACTTATTGCACTTGTTGCGTGCGTTACATTCTTAATTTTGTTTCTGTTTGTATTTCTTTGTTCTTAATTAATTAAGAAACATCCTTCATACATTCTTCAAATAAAATGCCTAGGTAGGTACCAAGTATTTTTTTAAGACAGTAACTCATGTTTGTGTCTAATGTGTAGTAAATAAAGAGTTGACATACCTAGAATGGTATTTGATGTAAAGTTCACTTTCCACGCACGAAGGCAAACATTCTTCTTCCTCCTCGTCTATTTCTAAGCCCAGTTTGTTCTTCAATACTAAAAATATAAAACAAAAAAAAATCACAACAAATGTTCAAAATATAATAACATGTGCACGACTCAAGAGATGCAAGTAATAGTTTCTGAAAAATTTGCATAAATTAAGACCGCCCATTTAAAAATTGTTCTACTAACCTTCATGTTCAGTCGCACAAACCATCCCCGTATAATTACAATAGTATTGTTCATCTGAAAATAAAATGATACAAACGAAAAATTCAACATTTCCAAGAGTTTCCAAGAAAATTTATGTTCAAAGTCAAAGCCTCTAGAGGTCCAAGCTTAGGGCTACAGAGACGAGTCAAAAATATTGTTATTGCTCAACTTTACTGGAACAAATGTTCCGACAGCGTATCGAGTGTCTTACCTACGGGGTGTCTGTTTAAAGTTGTCTACATTATTTTTCACAATCTCTTTCGTGAAGTTACTGAGTTTTGACACAAGACAAATTTTCCCAAGAGATCAAATTGATACCTTTTTTCAGTGAAACGAAATATTATAGCGAAAGGAGATATAAATATAACTAAAACCCATATCATTGTTTTTGGTATTTGACAGTTTGAACCTCAGAGCAATCATCTTCTTACTGCTTCCTCTATGGTTTGAACAGTGAATGAGAAATACCATATTTGGTCAAGTCTCCTGCGTTAATTGTAATACTGTCTTACTTATTGTAAAAATCTTTTTTTTTTTTTTTTTTTTTTATTTAAATTAAAAGGGCTTTGTCGCTGGGCGACAACATCGCCCTATTGGAATACAAATAGTCTTATATCTAATTATAGTAGGTAACAAAGCATGTAAGTATAAATATAAAAATAACAAAAACGAGAAAGAGAAAAAAAAAAATATACACTTCTGAGAACACTATCTACAGTCCATAATTAAAGAATGAATCGAGGAAAGTTCCGGCCGAAGTACCACCAAATACTTTCGTCATTACCCATTCAATAAGAACTTTAACAGCTAACTCAATCTTCTTAACAAATGACTGTCCACTCAACACAATACTCATAATCTCACCTAACATCTGTGTAAAACCAAATTCTTTCTCCACAGGCTTGTCTTCTTTCGGTCTTAAAAGCTCAGGAAGAACCGAGGGCTCCTCTTCCGAACATTCCGACGCCTCATAATCCCACCCGAATGTGCTGGATGGCTGTGGTTGAGCTAGTTTCCGCTTCTTTTGTTTACGTCGACCTCGCCCTACACCCAATCCTTCTGCTTGCTCTGGTACAACTCTCTTTGCTCCTTCGTTTTCTTTATAGTTTTGTTGTTGTGTAACACCTGCCTCTTGACTTCTATTTGGTTGCATCTGACTCCTACTGACGGTTTCCTTGGCTGTGCCTTTTTTAAAATTTTGATTCTTAACAGTATCTGCGTATGTAAGACCAACGTTATGAGTAGTAGGGTTCACAGGAACCGAAGTGGTTTGATGATTGTCAGCTTCCGGATCTCTAACCAGCCTTTCTGATACCGGAGTAGGTGAAACATACATTGTTAATGCTTTTCTGTAAGTTATATTGAATTCTGACATTAACTCACGGACTCGTTTCTCCTTCTTAAAAACTGGACATGTTTTGTTCATCGCCATATGAGGTCCTCGGCAGTTAGCACATTGAAAGGAGATTGTCTCACAGTTTTCATGATTTTTAGTGCATTTTGGGCATACGATTTTATTGTTCGGACAAAATTTGGTAGTATGGCCATACTTCCAGCATCTGCCACATTGTGTCACTGCGCATCTTGTAGATAAAAACATATGCCGGTACTGACGCGCCTCTGAATCCTATTCTAATGGACTCACTGGCCAACCATGCAGCACCTTTGGGATCCATATTGCGTCTCATCAGTCTTTTGGCAGAAACTACCTCGTGTGAGCTCGACAGATGTTTGATTAGTTCGTCTTCAGACAGATCCATATCCATGTTTCTTAAAACTCCATAAGATACGGCAACCTCAGAAGTTTTACTGCATCGCCATCCCAACTCCGAAAAAGCATTCGTTTGAACGAATTTATTAGCTTCAGACGCCATATCAAAAGTTATGATCATTTTAAAGGTACTCACATACTTGACTTTCAATATATTACTGATTCCATGCTCTTCAAATATTCTTGCTAGTGCAAATTGTTTTGGCAAATTAGTCGAACTAGTCACACATACTTTTATAATATCCTCTTCTTCAACTTCTCCTTCTTTCCTCAGAACCTTTCTCCCTTTCGTCACTTGCGTCCATTCTTCTTCGGAATTACTTGATTCCTCCCTGTCTTTTCTTTTCCCATTACTAGTTCCGGTCTCTAGTTCCATATCATCTGGTACAATCAACTCGGTTTCGTCAGCAATCTCGACAGTATTGTCTACATCATTCGGACAAGATTCCATGTTCCACGCGCGGCAAAGCCGGCAGATCCAAAAAGTTGAAAATGAAGTTGCGCTCTACGAAATGTACTGTTTCAGTTTATATGATGAAAGTATACGTTGTAATTACAATTTGGGGAGAGACAAAAGATAAATAGCCGCAATATTGAATTAAATACGAATTAGTAAAAATTTTCCACTGTTCGTACTTCGCGCCATTTTTTTTTTTTTTTTTGTAAAAATCTTACATGAAATGTCTCGCAACGGTGAGATGCAGCCACAGTGCTCAAAAACATGTTCAGTGTTCAGAGCTAAAGTACAGGCACCGTGAGAATACACCTGAAAGAAAACTTTAATGGTTTATTTTACAAACTCGGCACTGCAAATTATTGTTTGAGTTGAAGTTTAATTTACATTAAGTACTTAAGTATATTTCGTTGAAGTATAATTTAAAGAGTTTAGTAATCTTTGAAGATAATTACTTGAGTCTTCAACTCTTTTTAGACACAGGGTGTGTGTGTAAGGCCCTAAATAGCCTAAAATTCTCAGGACTAACTTTCGAAACATTTTCAGAAGCCGCGGGCGTGTACCTAAGTTTAGATAATAAGTAGGTAGGTACTTACTGAATATTTATGAAACATATCATTAGGTATTTCATCCGAAAATCTGCACTGCCTCTTACTTATATCTTCATCAAATATTGCTGGTTCATTCTCTATTTCCACAACAGAGAATAAAATCTCCAAACTGTTTTCACTTGATAAGTGTATGGGAAATTTGAGTTTATCGCTCAAACTGTTGGTTGCTAGTTCCTCGTTACTGTGAATAGATACCTGTAAAATATTTTTTGGTCGGTCTGGCTACACTCTAACAGTTTTTAGTTCGTAAAACTGTACTATGCATATTTTTCTAAAATTATTATACTTACGATGCTAACTATTTCCCTGATTTAAAAATTAGAATTCTGTGCTTTCTTTTTTTTGCTTGGCCTCGCACCACTTGTGCATTTGCCTAGTACAAGTATTGTGCGTTCATAATCTAGTTTAAGGTTTATTTTTTGTTTTTAAATTTGAAAATAGTTTCGAATCGGCTTTTGTTTTTTTTTCAGCAAGCAAGTGGAAACTTGCTTCTATACTCACATCAGCATCTGCCAAAACTTGAAAAGTAACAGAGCCTGGGCCAGTTGTCATGTTTACAGTAAATAACGGCTCTTTAGTTATGTTCCTGTAAACAAATTAGCGGTGAAATGTCCAAAGCAAAAGTGTTACAAATACTAGCAAGTTCTGAAATAATGCCAACCAATGCATAATTATAAGTTTTCTATCTGAAAGCCGCAAAAGGACAATATTACTAAGTAAATCCAATTAAAAAATTTATTCATTTTAGACATTAGGTAGTTTCATTCAATTGCCTGTTTTATCTAAATACAGTACAGATCACATTCATAAATCTAGAGATTTAAATGTACCACCAATCACGCTTAGGTTATTGTCACCGATGTAATATAGATTTTATATAATTATAGATTTTCAAAAATATTGAAAAGGACCTATTTTTAATCTCGGTTAAACAAACATTAAACCATTGATTAGCTCACCGCAAGCACCTTATCAATAATCTATTACAGAGCAGTTTTATCTTATCAAGCATTGGCACGTTTAGTACATACACATTCTGCAGTGCATTGAAAGTGTAACAGGGCCCATGCTCTGAGTCCGCGGGTAGAAAGGTCTGGCAGCATGAAAACTCAACCCCGTTGTACGCACAATCGGATACCAGTTCCTCGCATTTCATGTGGACCTGGTGAAGTGAAATACCTTAAAATATTTATCGCAGATTTAATACAAATTAAATGTGGATAAACAAATTAATGCCTGATAAAATAGTAAAATTTTATATTT
Organism: Xanthorhoe spadicearia; assembly: GCA_947086425.1. NCBI lineage: Eukaryota > Metazoa > Arthropoda > Insecta > Lepidoptera > Geometridae > Xanthorhoe > Xanthorhoe spadicearia. The sequence goes on along the minus strand of OX352198.1, from coordinate 3,555,173 downwards.
GTGAATTCTGAGTTTGATGCGCTTTTGTACGTAAATTAGGTGCTTGCGAATTAAAAAGTGACTGTGTGAAAAATACACCTCAGGGCAATGTATTTTCAGCGATCGAAGCAAATCTTAAAATATTTACAAAATGATGATTTTGTAAATAATGCTCGCTGAAAAAGAAGATTTATCGAAGATTGATGCCAACAGTTCATCGAGTAAATGTTGAATCAGCGATTTGGAAAAACTGATCGTAAAAGGAGCTTAGTGGAACGAGCAAAATGAATGCCTGCGTAAGTATTTTTGTGTCATATTTCACTATCTGTTAAGAAAAAAAAAATTGTACCTACAGAGTGTCGATAAATAGTGATTTCTGTTAACCGCTATACCTATCGATCAAGGGAAATTCGGTGAATTGTTGGTAGCTCATAATCGGGTAATTGAAATACCTACATTTTCCATGACAACCCTCCAAGAAACATTGCAAGGCACAAGTTGGCCGCACGGTGAGCAAAGATCCCGGGAACAAGATCCCCGGCCGTACAATAAATCTGTGATGTACCGTTGGTGCGAGTACGATAGGGGTTTTATAAGGTCCGCTGTAACATTATATTTTGCTTACAATTTACAACATCCTAAGCAAATATGTACGGTCAGCGTTGGAACACTTGATGTTTCTTAAAACGACGAATGTTGTTTATTTAACATTCACTAAAAAAACTTTTATTTAAAAAAAAAATATTTTATGAACCATACGCAAAACGTTTTAAATTCGCAAAAGCATTTTTCGAAAATAAAACGCACAGACATTTTTTTAGACAACACTTTTGCCCAAAACTCGCTTATTTGATTATCATAAAATCAAATTTATTACTTTTCACAACATTTATTTATTTTTTATTGTGTAGCAAAAGTATTTTTATTCATAAAATTCAAATAGCATACGATATAGCTCTGCCAGCTTCCTAGCTGCAAACTTAGTATTTGTTTGCTCGCAGACTGTTACAGCCGGGAAAGTCGTAGTCCACTCCAAATATCTTGTGTCTGGTGCGAAGTATATCCCTCCATCGGCTTCCAGCACCGGCACAATCAGTAGGTATAGACAAACAGTAGACACAGCCAGCACAACCAGCCAAAACATCCTATAACGTGATTTTAATTACATAATCAGCGTATTTATTGCACGCGATGCAAATTACAAGAACTCGGTCACTCGGCTAAATGTGTGTAGGATTATTTAAGCACGAACTAGTAATGGTAAAAAAAACATCTTGACCGGAAACTGTGAATGACGAAGGAAATGATAACTAATCTTAATGTTTTTGTCTGTGTTTTTAGTGCTTTTCTTATGAATATCTTAATTCGTACCTCGCCAACAATATAACATTTTCTTTGAACAAATGATTAAATCCATGAAGGCCACTGTTACGTCCGAAAAATACAAATCTTTTTTTGAAATTAATTCCTACTTCTTCAAAATGTTTCTTCTTTAATTTCATTATTTTAAAAAACAACTTTTATTTCTTAATTTTCACAAAGAAGTTTAACTTGAATGTGCGACGTGCGTTTTAGAAACAATGAATAAGTGACAAACATTCTTCACATTGTTGTAATCACTTTGAAAGCTTTTTTAATAATGACTATGTTTTCAAGCGTGTAAATAAACGTTCCACTTTGGTTATTGCATTATTTATTTACTAGTAGATACAAGTAAGTAATTATATCACGTTACATAAATTAGAAAAATGACACGATAGCACCTTTTAATGACACAATCAGGGACAAATATCATTAAATATTTCATTTTTTTTTCATAATTATTTATTAAACATATTTAAAAAATAAAAGTAACAATTTGAATTAATTTTGTTCTATTTTTACTAAGGACACAGAAAAGGATACAAACCTCAAAAATTGTAAATCTCTGATTTTATCAGATTTTTTTTTTCAACTTAGTTGTAGCCATACCTATAGATTTATAATTCTAATGGTTGCATCAAAGTCTAAATTCAGCCTTTTTTGTGATCTACTTTACATGTTGTTATTTATTTTTAAATCTTAGCGTTAAATATACTAACAGGAACTATAACATCAAAAAGTCTTTATTCAGCTGAAATTATTGGTAATAATATCTACAAGTATTTGAAGCTAAGTGTAACTGCTTTTCCACAATAAAAAAATACAAAAATGTCTTATGAAGACTACTTATATTAAACAAATGTTAAATCACAAAATTCTTCGATTTCATTTACTCCTGTTCTTGTTATGAGTTTTTCTTAGAACTACCTACCTAGGACCTAGAACTCAAAATATTATTCGTAAGTAGGTAGGTATATCGGCTATAAGTAGATTAGATTTCGTTCGTAATTTTTGTTTTCAGACTTGATTTTGATTACTCTGGCCACACAAATACCCTCATGAACAAAACTATTGTCTCAATGATAGCAATAAGAAAGTATTCGAAGCAGAGTACCAAAAGATTCGTTCCATTGTCCAAAAGCTGCACATACCTATTTAAAATACATAAGAAAATTATAAGACATTTTTGTCGTAAAAAAGCGAATATTCTATAGTTCCAGTTGATATTTAGCGATAGACTTAATAATTTTACTAATATGGCAAGAAAGTATAATTATGTGTAGCTATCCTTAAAACTTAAAATAAAAAAGCGATATCATGTAAATAATAATAATTCCTTAACTCTAAATCCTCTAAATAAAATTACGTAAATACTATTCTATATAGGAATATATCAACAATCACACGTCATAACAGAGTATAAAATCATCCGAACCATTTATAGAACCAGCTGCTTGATGTACTGGTATCGAAGGTACGTTCCTCCACCAGGTCGGGGTCAGCGTACTCGTCGACTCTCGGCGTTGTTGTCATCTGAAGATGTAGCTTGCGAAGGTCGTGAAGTAACTCCGCTACCGGTGGCTGCCGATCTTCTGGTGATACTGAAATAAATTTATGAAAATGAAAAAAATGAAATATGATCGCGACTGTATCCCAGGAGCGGTAGACATTTCGTTTAGATCTTTAACGTAACAGGGCCTTCATGGATTTAATTTGTTCAAAGAAAATGTCATGTTGTTGGCGAGGTACGAATTAAGATTAGTATGAGATGACTTAAACAGCGTCAGGAGACAATATTTGCCTTCACTTAACGGAAGTTAACGGAACACTATAGTTGAGTTCATAATTTGATTTTTAGTTGTTAGATTTTTTTTCAAAGTTTGAATTCGATCTTATTGTGTGGAAACTAGAATATTTATACTAAAATATCATAAACTTCCTTAAAACATAGGTACATTGTAGAAAGCAACGATGTAAATAAAATCACAACTTTTAACATACAAGTTGAGTCTACATAAGTAAACAAAGTTTTAAACTGAAAAAACAAACTACGAAAGGATAAAGAGTATCTCTGTAAACTTGAAATGGCATTAAAATCGAGTCATGAACTTTGTGATACTGATAACACTGATTCACCGGAAATAATAAAAACATACCATTTATCTCTACACTATTGCGAACTTTATGAATCAGAATTTAATCTAATTCATAAAAGGAATGCAGATGAGCTATTTAATCGCTCCTAGTTGTTGCATTGATGTTACATCAAAATATTTAAATAAACAATTAGTGCCCGGTCTCGAATTCTGCGGGCAGCGGGGCGGCGGCGGCGCGGGTAACGAGCGGGTAACGAGCGGGCAAGGAGCGGGCACTGACAGTCACCATTGCCAACTATGAAACTTCATAGCTAGTTCTAGCAATTTTTATACCCCCATCAGCAACTATTTCAATAAATTGTAGCTAGACGATTGATCAATTTTTCTAGCAACTTTCCACTAAATCAACCATTCCAGCAAATTATTTTGAAAAAAGACGTCAATGATTTTTTATATTTTGATTTAAACTACCTACATATTTCTAAATCTAAATCATTTATTTGCTTTGAATATGGTAATTTACATACAGGTGTTAAAATTTCATTAGGTTCATAATATTCAGGTATTTGTCATAATTTCATAACATGCAAATATTATATTCTTAAAATAGTTTATATCAATTTAGTTACGTATCTATTGTATCTATTGTATTAGGTACCTAATTTATTATTAAAACATTCATGTCAAAAAAATTCAAAACAATCATAAAAAAACATATTTAAAGTCAACTTCAAAAACAAATAAATACTTTTTACATAAGTACTTACCTAATATATAACCGACCACAAGTACCTACTTATGCAACAAATCTAGACGTGATGATGATGATGATGATTGATACGGTTATCTGGAAACTTTTTGCAAAAGATATAGCTAGTAAGATGATGGTACAGTTGGCAAGACGGACAGATTACGCGGTGTAGTGTTGTACCTATTCATGGTTCAGGGGATCGAGCGAGACTGAATTGAATCCATACAATTTTATTTTTTATTTTTGTTTAAATGTGAGAGTTATTGTTCATCTGTACGTGAATACTTAATGAACCAAACAAATTGTTCACACGAAAAACATACAAATGAAAAACGTAAATCAAAATTGTTGTAATTAAAATTGTTTTAGTTTCGATCTCTTTTTAATAGTAATAATAGTTACATTTCTAAGTACTTAGGTATTTTATCAAAAACATCGAACCAGGAATAGAAAATGAGATTTGGTTTATCTATCCGCACAACACTACACAATGATGACGCGCGGACTGTCAGTGCCCGCTCGTCTCCCGCTGGTCGCCCGCTCGTCGCCCGCTCGTCGCCCGCTCACTGCCCGCTCATTGCCCGCTCGTCGCCCGCTCCCGCCCCGCTGCCCGCAGAATTCGAGACCGGGGCCTTACTTACTTATGTCATTTCGATCATCAATAATTGCTATTTAACTTTTTTTCGGTCTATTTTTGAAAATTACAGATGGTCTTCACTTTTTCTTGTATCTAGAACTCTGCTATGTTTTTCCTCATAAATGGTCTATACTTATTTCATATTTTGTTCATAACATGGTTTGCTCGTTCGTTCGTGTAAGCAAGTGGCCAACTCTGGTGACGGAGTTTTTAGGCCGCCTAAAAGCCTCCGTCATGGCTTAACGACCTATAATGGTTCGTATAAGTACAATGTATTTAAGTATTATATCAGTCATCTGGTTGCCACAACACAAGCATTAAATTGCTTTGCTTGGGACTAGATGACGCTGTGTGGAATTTCCAAAGATATTTATTTTTATGTACGACTAGCTGCTCCCCGCGGTTTCACCCGCGTAAGTCCCGTTCCCGCGGGAATATTGGGATAAAAAGTAGCCTATGTCACTCGTGGATAATGTAGCTTTCGAATGGTGAAAGAATTTTTAAAATCGGTTCAGTAGTTTTTGAGCCTATTCATTACAACCAAACAAACAAACAAACAAACAAACAAACAAAGTTTTCCTCTTTATAATATTAGTGTAGATGAATATGAACATACCACAGTAAGGTTCCTTGTCAGTCGTCAACAGGATGAACTGTCCTCTAGCTCGCTCTGCGAACCTTCGCCCGATGGCTCGGATACCCATCTCGGCACACGAGTGAGGACGCTCACATGTGCCGTTAAGACTGTTGTTTACTCTGAAATAAAATAAAAATTAGAAAATAAAGCTTTCAAATGTAAAATGATTGGTCTACGTAAGGTCTACGAAGGGTCTACGGCGTAGACCCCCAAAATTGTATAAGTGAAAGTTTATTTTTAAAAACAAGTATAGTTGATTTTGTTTTAAATTAGATTAACTTTAAAAAAAATCAATAGACAATTGTAACGATTGTAACATTTGACAATATAAAACTTTTACAAAATTGATCGAGATACTTCTTCAAAGGTTCACATAATTACTTCACGCAACAACAAAAACAAACCCGCGAAAAATGTTTGTCATAATTTTTTTCCTGAATAACTTACACTTTTAAAGTAATATAAAAATACACACCCCCTATAAGACAAGTCCCACTTGTGGGCACGGAAGGTGCAGTTGTTGTTTATCAAGGACTCCGTGAACAGCACATACGCGCGCCCGTGGCTGCACACTGCTTGCTGGAGATCTGAATAACAACATTTAGTACTTAAAAAATCAATGTAAAGAAACTTAGTTTTACTTATAACCTGTTATAAAACAAGGAAATATGTAAGTAATGACAAGGATATAATATTAGAAAGAACATATCAAAGTAATACACATATATATTTTTTTTAATTATTAAAAAACATTGCGTTAGGGTAAAACAAACATTAGATAGGTACTATACTACGGTAATTTCTAATTACAATTAGATAAGAGGAAAACCAAAATGAATTATAATGTACTCGTATCTAATTAAACGACAATTGCAACAATCATCGGATGAACACTATCAGAATTACTCATATATAAATTGAAAAATATGATTCTCCAAATAATTTATTTCCTAAAGAAACGAATCCTAATAAAAAAGTAAAAGTAAACTTACTTGTAGATGAAATCATTCTGGACCACATAGAACTGCTGTTGGTGAGGCAACCTGGTTGCTTCAAGCCACCGTTAGGGTAGAAATCAGCATGTCCTGAAAATATACAAATACCGTAGAACCATAGTCACAGAATCGAACAACATAATTTTTTTAAATTAAATTCCTAGTAACTTAGATATATTTCAGGCCAATAGTTTCACAACCTAAATGTAATACTAATTGAATCTGGTATGATCGAGATTTTGATGTGTAGGTAGAAAAAATACCTTAATCTCTAGTCGATTGATTTTTCTTTCTGTTTTTTGATAGTTGAATAAATTATGAAAACTTAACTTAAGATCGAAGTTGCTCAAATTATTCTAGTAAAGAAAATCACAATAATGGAAAGTGACTTGAATATTTGTAAATATTTACCCATAGGTTCCGGCATCCCAAAGCCAATCTTCTTCAGCATACGACCGTTTGTGTGAATGATGTCGACGTAGTCCGCGTCTGACGCGTCCAGCCTCTCCACGTCACTAGCGGTTGCGAAACAAGGCTGGGCTGGGTCTAAACCTAAAAACAGGAAGACGATGAAAATATAATATCTATTACCAAGAAAACAAGTACAAAATTATTCATAGTTTAGAAAATAAATTAGTGAATGAAATGCCGACATCTGAGTAATAACGGAAACAATTATCGGCAGGTATAGTTATAGTGTTCGTAACTAAACTGACTGATAAACCTAGTTGCTAACAAAATAAATTAAATTTACAGCCTTATTAGATTCTTACCAGTAATCCTTGACACTCCTCCCAGGAGATGTGAAGCGAAAGAAGAAATGTGAGCTCCAAGGCTGTGCCCGACGAAATGGAAGTCCTTGGTCTTAGCACCAGTTGATCTGATCAATTGTTGAAAAAATCTGGAAACATGTCACCTTTAGAATAAATAAGGAAAAAATATAACAATGCTAAGCGTGAGACTTGCTTGAGCAAAAGAGAGAAGCTACCGAGCTATAGGTAGATACTCACTTGTGAATATCAGAACCGACTCGACGAGTATTGGCAACCGCGCGCCAATATTTCCAAGTGTTGCCACCACCGCTCCAATCTACCGCTATCACATTCACATCTCCCTGAAAACAAAATGATATTACATACACCTGGACCTGCTATCATCAAAGTTACAAAATTATCAAAACGCTCAAATAAAATGGTAAAAATCACGGTAACTAACAAAGAAAACACACAATCCAAGAGCTTCCCATTCCACTAAGAGTTTATCTACTCCAGTAACTTACCCATTCAAGAAAAGCGCTGGTCATATCAGTGACCCAAGAAGCGTTGCTGTGACTCATAAACCCGTGAACTATCATCACAGTCTTCCTCTCAGGCTTGAAATCAACCCAGTCCAGACCAAACTGTTCTCCGGGATAAACCTGGAAGAACATTCATCTTAAAACCTTGAAAGAAAACAATAAAATGCCGCAAGAAAAATCATCAAGTAGAAATCAAAAAGTTTTTCTTTTTAATTCAACTAAGTACTTCACTAAATAAGCGAATTTTGATTATTTTTAGAACAATAACATATGTTCTGTGTTCTATAAGAACACAGAACTTTATTATAGGTACCTAATAGGTACGTAGGTACGTACTTATCTGTCTACAACATCATACTTTAGTGAAACACGATGTTTAAAGATATATATTTCTTAGTTAGGTACCTGTACTCTCCTTCGATTGATCCGCGAGGACATGTAGAAGTGCGTGTTGATAGATTCAGAATCGTCTGGCTTCATGTTCAATAACTTCATTATGGATCGAGATACTGAACCCTGACCAAAACAATCTACCATATCAGGAACTTGCAGGTTTTGTTTTTCCTAAAAACAGAGAAGTTAAAAAGCACAAAAAGAATATTCTGTGGGTTTATAGGTAAAATATTGTGTCGGTTTAGTTTTATACGTATTTAATTGTATATAACCTTTTTATATTGTATTTTAATTGTCAAATTTATCTCTGTAGAAAAACGCATTAGAATAAGGTTCTGTAATGTTTTTCTATTATAAATAAATAATTGTCTAATTGTCTAATTGTCTTAAAAAAACGCACAACGATTCTTCTGCATCCAAAGGTCTGGAAGAGATTTAAGCGCTTCGCTTTGAAGCGATAAGGCCCATTAAACAGTGATCATAGTTTTATAACTGACTAGCTGCGCCCCGCGGTAAGTCCCGTTCCCGCGGGAATTTCGGGATAAAAAGTTGCCTATGTGTTAATGCAGGGTATCACCTATAGGGTACCTATCGGAAAACCCACTTAGCAAAACGTTGTATGTTTAAGAACGCCCTAATCGTAAAATGTCATTGTTTCGATATAGTCATACAAGTAAAATGACTTGGTAGCAAAACGTCTGGTTTGCTTGATGCAAGTACAGTCATATTTGCAGTTTTGTGATATTCTTTTTCTCTTACCTTCTTTTAGTTCTGAAGTAAGTATTTAAGTACTTAAATAACTCTTGATGAGGTCGGTACCTCCCTGGCCACTTCAAAAATAATGTTCATTATAAGTCGTTATTATAATTTTAGAAAAATAATATAAACGCGAAATAACAAAACTTAACCGAGAAAAGGTGTCACCATTACAATCCCTCAAAAATGTGACCCATATAAAGCGTATTTTATTTGGAGATAAATTTTAAAATGACACGTAAAGAACATAAGTACCAAGCCTAGCCTACTACTACTACTACAGGTTCATCGAAATTGTTAAGTATGCGGAATCTTTAAGTTTAAAGGCGATACCTACATATTTTTTTTGTTTCATTTAAATTGATAAGTTTTGAAGTTTTGAGAAAAATAAAATATTTTGATTGATTGATTGATTGATTGGTAGGTGCTTATTTAGTTGTTATTATGTTTTACTAGACTGACTGTACCAGACATTTCATTCTAGAGGACTATTTAAAATTCCAGACGTTTTGCTAAAAGGTCATTTTCACGTCTTGGTCAATTCAGCTGTGTGTTCATTTTGCTTTCTAGGTGTTCCGATAGTAACCCCACCTATATAGGTACATACAAAATTTCAACCAAATCGGTCCAGCCCTTATTGCGTGAAAGAATGACAAACATAGGTTCCTACATACATTCTTACCAACTTTCACATTTATAATATTAGTAGGAAGTAGGAAGTAGGATAGTAGGAAGTAGGTTAGGATGTATTTTATTGAGGTGTGCTGTAAATCATTTTCATTTATAATGGCTTATGGATACATGGTAGGCACACGGTAAAAGGCCTCTGCTGTGGGATGGCTGATGATGATCGTACACGACTTTTCTTGTGATTTAAGTCACGAAAGAAGATATGTGTGTAATTAAGTGCCCATATTATGTAGGTATGTTCGGAATTTGCAACTTGCAAGATTATTGAAGTGAGTCAGATGTGTAAATAATATCCATTTGGCAGGTTTTCTCAGACAGTAAGGTATCATCTATAATGATCTTTAATTAAATAAACATTGTATTGTGCGAATTATGTAGATACCTATCTAAATAAAAGAACAATGGAACCACAAATGACCCACTTGTGTTTCACTAATTACATTCTTATAAAGTTACAGTCATCGATATAAAAGAAGGCCACAATTTATTTTGTAAAAGTTAGTTTTTTCAAATCAACATGAGCCTTTAATACCCATGAACGAATCATCTTTACCATTTGATTACTATAGTGTTTTCCCAGCTAGTAGTAAACTTATTTACAATACTGTAGGTAGTTACAGAGAATAACATTTTTACGTATCTAACAGGCAAACTGTCTTTTGTAGTACCTAACCGTAGGCAAAATAAAAACTGAGAACCTCGGTTCTTTGGAGATTTTATTCGCGATTTAGGTATTATCATTGCTATTTCACTTTCAAAACTAACGTGAGTTGTACTAGACATTATATTTTAATACAACGGGACATTACTCACGTAAATTACTGTCGATTTAGATACCGAAAATGTTTCGATACTTCGATTCTTCTTATTGTCGGTATCTAAATCGACAGTAATTTACGTGAGTAATGTCCCGTTGTATTAATATAATTATCATTGCTGTTATTTTAGTACCTACAGATTAATATGGGCAGATTTGTAGGTACTTACAGCTTCCATATCAGCAGTATCCGAGTTAGGGATGGAGCGAGGAGTTGTGGTCTTATCAGACATTTGCAGGAAGTCACGAAGGTCTTCAGGGCTTATATGGTTCTCCACTGTGGACAACATATTTATTTAAGAACCGAATTAAATTACCGATATCTTAAATTGTGTATTCGACCTTTAAAAAATAATAAGAGTTACAAAAAAATAGTCTACTAGACCTTAATTTACCTGAGTTAATAAAAAGCACTACTACCAACCTACTACCTGCTAGGTACCTACCTACCTAAATTCTTAAGTAACCTACCTTAATGCAATAAAACCTAGTTAATGACAACTTCAACAAGTTATTCAAAGAATCAGATTAATTAATTAACAGGCGCATTAAACTTGACCTGGTTATGATCGACGACAGATATCTAGGTTAGCTACTTCCATCAATAAACACTGCATTATCATTTTTATTGTTAAACAGTCATCGTAACATCGCCGAAAATAACTCACGAATTATTTAACTCAGGACACGTGTAGCTTTCAGGTAACATCGTCCTTGATCCAGTTTACCTACCAGCTATCTCCAAGACGACGGTCAAACAATACCTGACCTTAGCCAACGTGCTCATCAAAGCTAGCCAATGAGGATAGTCTAGCGCGAAAGCTCACTCGATATGTACGTAATGATACGCAAAGACGAGTTATAAAAGTTTATACCGCGGCTTAGTTTGGGTCTAAAGTTGTACCTTAGCAACTGATGAAACTGCAGAAGTTTTCAATGGATTGCGGATAACATTGAGGCATGTAGTAAATTGCCACTGAGTATCTGTACTTTTGCACTACTTCTTCCTAAGTAACTACCAAAGACTTATTATAGTAAGTCTTTGGTAACTACATACCTAAAGTCAATTCAATTTGAATTAAAAGACTACCTACATGATAATGATGCATTCTTTAAATGTTTGGATGTCAATCAAGAAAGCTTAGTTACTCACATTCATCTGGAGTTAGCCATCGCCGAGGTGGACTCCCACTTACACAGATCATCAGAAAAGCACTGATTATGATCGCAACATCTTTGAATAACTCCATTTTTATAGCACTTTTTTTCCCCACAGTAAAACTGCTATAGGAAACGCTCGCGTCCGCTCCTCGTTTACGTTTGATATCCTTTTGTAATTACAAATGCTTTTATAGTAAATCTTAATTTTATTGGGCGAGTATCTACCAGCTTACACAGGAACCGCAGGCTACGTCATGCTACGTCACATTGTAGGTGATTTTGCTTCTCAACCGAAAGAAGTGTTTTGTTTACTTTGCACGTCATCAAAATACCCTACAAATTCTGCAATTCGCCTAGGGAACTAATTCGTCTTCTTTTGTTGAGCTGTTGTTAGGTAAAACTACAGTAAATCTATTAAAGTTCTGCGATTTGTTGATAAAGATAAAGTTTCCCTCGTTATTTTTCACTTCACTTCACTTCTTCTTTATGACCATGGTGGGTATGAAGAAATCTATCATCCTCTACTTTATTTATTTCTTGCTTTCTTCCACCACTGGTACCTACCTCATCTCGAACATTGAGTTCACTCCGTTTTTCTTCGGGCTATTTTTTGGTGTTTGATTTTTGCGGCGTCACGTAGCGGCGTTTAGGCATCCGACTGCATGGTATTTAGATGGAGTTATTTATTTTTGATTGCAGACAAGATCTAAACGCCGCTCGGGGCGCCGCAAAAATCAAACACAAAAATAGCCCAAAGAAAAAAGAACAATGTTCGATATGAGATCTGTCTTATGTAGGTAATCTGTGCTTCTGCTTAGGTATACGAGGTAATACTTAGGTATATGTAAATGATCTAAAACTTTATTCATCTACGAGGAAGAAGGCCTATGGCATGAGTGAGTTTAGTCCAAAGCTAAAAAAGGAAAAGAAGGAAAAATTGTGAGGAAAGATATAACAGCTATTCAGTTTACCTGGTTTCGAACGTAGTTTATTCACGATGTGTTACCTATTCCTGTGGATAAGGCTGATTAATTTTAAGTTAAGTTGAAACTACGAGCTTTGTTAGTTTTTCTATGAACGTTTTACTAGTTGTAGGTACCTATATTATGTGACCTTGGTACTGTGTGCGATAGATAAGTAGGTAGGTAGGTACTTACTACAACACCGACGACGCCACCGTATTGAAGTCTCACTCAACCCTAGCAGCACCCTAACAGCTACAGGAACGGGTGCTCGACGTAGACTTACTGCGCCACGTACGAGTGCGCTTGCACATCGTTCCACCACCAGCTTGTAACACCATTCATCATCATTGGCAGCTATAGCCCACTGCTGTGTATAAGCCTCCTTCCTCAAACGCTATTCTAATCGATCTTGTACCGCTCTCATCACCAAGTAACACCGCACCAGTAGTAAGAGGTATTTTCGAAGAGCTACAAGTGGCACGACAAGTTGCGCAAGTAAGGTCCTGTTTCTCGACGGAAGGAGGTGAAAAAGAAAATGTAACCTATCTATATAGGTACCTACTTATTACATTCTGCAAGCCAAATTCAAAAAGTTAGTTGTACAAGTTTCAAACCACCGCAACAATGAGTTGTCATTATGAAAAAACCATGAGGTGGCTAGGTAGGGATCGGTCTCTATTCTGTGGTATCAGCACAGGTATTTGGTACCTAACCTTTGTAGGGTAGGTACCTATACCTACACGTTTATGAAAACCTGCGGTAACAAGTAAGGTCGCAAAATACGTCATGCTAGTTTTATTTTAAAAATTCAATTACGTAGAGTGAAACTAGTGTTAAAAATTAAAATAAGTAGGTACCTTACCTATATCATAACAGTTAGGACAAAAAAGTAGGTGAAGTCACACTACTAGGTTTAAGTACTTCATTTTGATTTAAGTAATAATTTGCTAACCTGGATTAAACTGTGCTCTTTTATCTTGAACTTTCTTAGAGAATGTCCATTTGTAACTTATCAAAAAAGGTGACACAAACTCACCTGAGAAAGTTTAAGTACCTAAATTAGGAACAATGAAGTGTATAAAATTCTGTTACAAGCAAAAGGGGTACCTAATAATAAAACTAGTTATTTGTTGAGATGTTTTTTTTATTTAGAACATAATTCTAAATGAGCTGTTAAGGCATTGAATTTCCACCAAAAAATGTGCAAGGAGCATAGCGCATGGTGAATGGCAGTGTCTTCACTAAACATGTCATCTTCATCTCTGGTGGAAATGTAGCCTGTGTGAAAAACAAATGTTATTCTTGGAACATTTGTTTTTCCACCAACACCAAATAAATAACAAAGTAACTTTTATAGCTGGCTTAGACACGTCTGACTGGTCATTAGGTACCTATGTATTGTGGTCACATTAATAACAAGACATTCTATTTCAGGCCCAATAGATGACTGAATCATGTTGTTCTTTTTGGTACTTACACTATACATAGTTGTATTTATCATGATCACACACACACCTTATCCATACTTATATACTTATTACTTATATTACTTATAATAATATTATAAAAGCAAAGTGTGTGAGTCTGTCTTTCACGGCAAATCGGGGCGACGAATTGACGTGATTTTTTGTGTGGTGATAGTTGAAGGGATGGCGAGTGATATAGGCTACTTCTTATCCCGATTTATTATCAAAATAAAATAAATAAATAAAACATTCCCGCGGGAACGGGACTTACGCGGGTGAAACCGCGGGGCGCAGCTAGTACAATTTAAGTTTACATTTACCTACCATATAAATTGGTTGCTGGCAGTGTTGCCAGATACACTGTAATTACAGCAGATCTACTGTATTTTCACATGATCTACTGTACACTGTAATACTAAAATTACAGTGTATGGAGAACACTGTAATTTTTCTACAAGCAAAAATACTATTAATGTAAACTGAACGCAGCTTTTGTGAAAAGAAAAGATATGAACTTGTCACAATGCATGCGGGGTGCTACTAGAGCCCACGCCACCTCTCTGCCTATGTCACAACCCTTGTTCCTATTACAATAAGAACGAAAATGTCTTATTTTAAACGGGTATGAATAGCGGCGCGGTGGATACTATGCGGGAATTTCCCGACATAGAATAAGAATCACTTCATAGTATTAACCGTATGTTAAATATTTTTTCAAGCCTGTTGCGACTATTTTTTTTTAAAGAACCTATCATATCCCACAGATGGGCAAAGGTCTCCCCCAAAATCTTCCACTGATCCCTATTCTTGGCGATCTCCCACCACTCTTTCATACGTATTTGAGAAAGAGTGGGACTAATTAATAATAGTTTAATTGTAAATTGGTTTAATCAGCAATGCAACGCACTTGGAATTTATTTGGCTCGTTCAAGACGTTCTGTGAAACTGGTGAAAGTGATTATGTTTCTGCAATAAAAGTTTCTTGAGATCTACTGTAAAATTCACTGTATTTTTTTTTTACTTTTACTGTAATTTAGTATCAAATACTGTAATTTTGAGCGCCAAACACTGTAATGTCAGTTGTCTCATCTGGTAACACTGGTTGCTGGTCATGTTCATGTTTCGTTTGGGTATTCATTGTATCACTTTATTATGGATCGTCCAATGATCTCTTTTCTTTGGTTGGGCTGTTTCGTTGAGCTTCATGTCATGCATGATTTCTTTATCGTTCTGATTATATTCAAATACCTACCTGTAGGACTTTAATCTGTAGATTAAAGTCTAGCTCTGTCATAACATCGCAAAAACTACTAACTATGTAAATTATATCAATACAGACCAATACAGACACAACTGAAATGGAAATGAAATTATTAAATACTCTGAAATGAAAATTGTAAATAAACAAACCAAGACAGTACAGACAGACAGTTCATTCAGTCAGCTAATGTCAATGTCAAAGCGAATCTCAATTCAATGTGCCAATCTTGCCAGCCTATAAAGTAAATGTTGAAAATGATAAGCAAAGCAACCAACCATGAGTTTGTAACAAATTTATTTGAACAGTGTGTAGGTAAGAAATAAAAGAGCTTTTGAAAAATTTGGGAAAAAGATATGTTCTTACCATTTAATTTACTCCAACAAAAATAAAGTGGGATATTTCCGAATGATTTTATGGCATCATTAGTCAGTGGTAAAATGTGTAGAAATTGGTGTGCTGTGATTGGCGGTTTAGAAACCGTTCAAATGCAAACATCCGTCAACGTTCAAAATCAAACGTATCGTACGGCCGTTTGAAATCTCTTTTGTGGAGTTATAAATTTTGTCAACAATCGATTCTACTGTAATTTTATAATTGTTTCGTTTTATTTGACTTTAGTTTATTATTTTTAAGATAGTTTAAAATGACTTCGATCAAGGAAGAAGAGAAGAAAGAGATTCCGGAGATTATACACGATCCTCAAACAAACAACACCTATCAGCGGTTACGATTCTTTGGAAAGGTAAGTTTTAGTGTATATTTCTTTTAACTGCACTAAGTTTCTAAAACTATCATGTATACGGTGCCTCACATCGTAGTACTCATCTCAATAAACATAGAAATATGTCGATAATGTGACCAAAAAGTCTTCAATAGAATTCCTAAATGACGACCGTTACAAGTTCGTTGCCCCTCATCTTTAGAAATGTATTCGTTTTCCTACTAAAAACTTTCAATTCGTGTCAGATTTCTAAAAGTCTGCCTATGTTTTCAAATTGTTTGAACCAACTTTGATACAAAGCAGGTGCATTGTTCAAGTTGACCACCTGTTAGCTGTTGCCAAATTCCTATCGTCGAAACAAAGTTTTTTTATGCCACAATTAACTGATTGAAGGTATAATTTTCATCGTTTCATAATTATTCATATGAATATTGATTTCAAAAAATAAACTAACCTGCCATTGTTCTACAGCTGTTGAAATTTACACGTTTGTTGATTTTAGGGTGGCTTTGCAAAATGCTACGAAATACAGTCCATAGCGAACAACCAGATTTACGCAGGCAAAATTGTCTCAAAGAAACTTATGGTGAAGACAAGTCAAAAAGAGAAAATGGCCCAAGAGATCTCCATCCACCGATCACTGAACCACATGCATATTGTCAGTTTCCACAGCTTCTTCGAGGACTCCATGAACATATACATCATACTTGAGCTGTGCAAACGACGGGTAATTATACTCACTTTATTAAATAATAGCAGTAAATCTGGCTTTGCAGAGGTGTATAATAATAAAACTACCGGAATAGAAATAGCCTGATACCATCCAGACAGCCCATTCTATACAATAAAAAATAAACATTGAAATAGGTTGATTAGTTATGGAGATTACCTCCGTCTAACAAAAAAACTTTACCTCTTTAATATTAGTATAGATAGCCGACGATTTGGTATTCACTTATGTATGAGGTAATTGCTTAAACTACCTATTGATCATAATTTAAAAGCTTTCACTAACATAAAGTTATTAAACTCTAGAATGTCACATAACTAAGTAGGTATGTTTAATTATTTATTATGTTGGTCTAAATCAAAACATTTAAAACAAAAGGAATTACTCTTAGTGTAAGTACTTACTTTTAGTCAAGTAATCTAAACAATGCTCAGAATATTTTACTATTAAATGGAACTTGAAATAAGGAAAAGATAAACTTATAAGTTATGTTTTGTAAATAGTTTTAGATAAAACTGTATAGAGGAAAATTAAAGCTGGTTTGAAAAAGCTTCATATTAATTTAAATTGGATAAAATAGGATGTAGACAGATAATTTTATGTAGGTACTTTTAATAACTAACTTAAGTCTGTTTTACTCCTGTCAGCACACAGCAAACAATAATTAGGTATATGTTGCCTTAACAATGAGGTATGAGGTTAATTGGTATCCCATCGTTGCTGATAGTCCTACCCTAGTTCCTAATGCTAATATTTTTTCTCTAGTCTATGATGGAGCTGCACAAACGTAGAAAAGCCATCACAGAACCAGAGACAAGGTTCTACATGCATCAGATATTACTTGGAGTTCAGTACCTCCACAGCAAGCGCATTATCCACCGTGACTTGAAGTTGGGCAACCTGTTCCTTGACGATGATCTGCATGTAAAGATTGGAGACTTTGGTTTAGCAGCCAGGATTGAATTTGAAGGTAAGTTAGTTTGTTGATTTTGTTTGATACTTTTTACCATACCATTTTCTAACGTTATGCAAATTTTTTTTTTTGCTAGTGCCGTAACGATGTTTAACTTCTAGGAGAGAGAAAACAAACTCTATGCGGCACACCGAACTACATCGCGCCTGAGATTCTGACCAAGAAGGGACACTCATTTGAAGTGGATATCTGGAGTCTGGGTTGCATTATGTACACGCTGCTTGTTGGCAAGCCACCGTTCGAGACATCTACTCTCAAAGACACATACAAGAGAATCAAGCAGTGTGAATACAGGTAACATGTAGTAAAGTAATCACACTAATAATATATAAAGTGTGAATGTTTGTTACTTCTTCACGCTCAAACTACTGAATGGATTTTAATGGTGGGTTAGTAGTGTTTTAAGTTTAAAATCTAGATGAGTTAAATCTTGTTTTATGATATTCTTCTATTTATAAGTTTTATTCAAATCAAGCTACATTGTCTTAATTTTTAAATTTATTAGAATTTCCATAAGTAACTGTGTACTAATAAAACACAGGATTTTACCGGAATAAAACATAGCCTGGGGAAAGTCCATTCAGTAAATCAGTGAAAGAATTTTTGAAATCGAATGAAAAGTTTCAGAGATACACCAAAAAAACCAAGTTTACCTCTTTATAATATAAGTATAGATCTAAGAACCATTTTGTATAATTAACATGTATTTTGTTGTAAACTAGCGAGGGTGTAAGGCTAGCGATGCGCGTTTGTTTGGGGGGCCCGTGGAATGCTATGGGAGGGCGGTATGCGCGCGCTCTCGCGGACGATAACACCCTCAGACTGCAATACAGGTGGTTACCAGCCCTCGACCATCCGGAATTGACACGCTTTTCTATTTACATACATTATAGAATAAAACATACAAAAATAATAACTTTCGAAATATTTCAAACATTGTTTTAAAAGTTGATGGCTTGATTTTAGTAGATACTATTTTGGAAGATTTACACCTTGTAACTACAATAATGAATTTCATGCGCGTAATAAACACGAGCCTAGAAGGAAAACATCACGTGGAAAAGGCTTTCTTCCGCAAAATGTGGGCATGTTTCGATATATTTGGACGTGCCTCTGACTTACTCTATGATATCTTCAATTTGTCTAGAATAGCTAATATTGTCTAGTGTAATGTACCTCGGGCGGGATACAGTCGTGATCATATTTCATTTCAAGTAAGTAGATCAGCGGAATATTTCTAAAAAGTCTATATTATCTAGGTCAATTTCACTTTCAACATTAATTTGTAAATTTTGCTTACCAACTACATTTCACAGTACCTAATGTTTACATCGAATAGGGTTAACACATTCATTAATATTGCATTGGTAAGGTCATAATCCAACTGTTCATGCAATATAAAACGAAGCTAATCAAATATAGCGTCAAAAGCTGATCAATTACTGAATTTCTGAAAAGTATACACTTTTAAATACTTATTACAAAAACCTGACATGACCTGACTGTACTAATCAATACTGGTATTACGACATTTAAAATTATATCCGTTTAAGTAAGATGACTACGTCGCTAATGTCGCTATACATCATTACGCATTAAAGGTTTGAGACAATGTTTTAATAACATCGGTATGTAGCCTATAACCATCCCCACATTTCATCTTTTCTTTCATATTGGTTTCGAAGATTACCTCCGTCAAACAAACAAACGTTATTTTTTAGAATATTAGTATAAAAAAACAGTACATAAGCAAATGTATAGTAAATATTTCTGTTCTATAAACAAGATTTAACCACACAACAAGACAAACAGTCTAAATATGAATAGCGATCGCATAAGTTTATAAAAAAACAAAATTAAACCTATCTCTAATCCCTTTAACCATGTCACGAAAACCGTGTTATTTTAGGATGGTCGATGGTCCTAGTTTTGTGTTGGTGGCGGTCGGCGCACTGCCTAGTGTCTACACAATGATGTCCCATCAAGCGCATACACCGATGCTTCTGTGTACATTAACAGACATTTGACGTATCATCCTAATTTCACTGGTTTCATGTCTTTCGCTTTCGTTAACGCGTTCATTGCGACACACGTGGTCAAGTAAGTAAGCCCCATTAGTGCGTTGCGCTGCGTTGCGTCTTAAAAAATATATGGAAACCGTCGCAGCGTCCGTCGTCGCTGCGACGGTTTCCATATATTTTTTACGACCTCGAATGGGGCCTCGCTCAGACACGGCATTGTTCTGCACGTTTTTTCACGTATTCGTTTTTTAACGTACAATCACCCAGGTCTTCACACGGTAAATTATCATTCGTGTAAAAAACGAATAGCCGCAGAAAAGTGAAGAAAAAAACCGAATACGTCAAAGTTCATTCGATTTTTTGACGTATACGTTTAAACGTATAAGCGGTACACGTTTTTTTGCAGTACAATCGTCGTGTGAATGGATATACATATGTACGTTGTATGGCCACTATATATACGTTAAAAAACGAATACGTGAAAAAACGTGCAGGACAATGCCGTGTGAACAGGGTCTTAGGGATACTGTAGAAGCTGGGTTGGAAATTGATTAAACACGTTAAAAATGTCCCACTAAGAAATGATCAATAGTTTTACTTATTGAGGTCGGTTGACATTGGGTATTCATTCATTGTCTAAGTAAAAAACGTCATAACTACCTATCCCTATTTTCCCAACCACTTTCTGACCGTCAGAGTTGCGTAGTTATTTCGTCACTAAGATTTTAAAGAGACGATGCGCCGTTATTTAATACAATGAAACAGAACTTCCTGTCCTTAATACGTGATTGATGACGATTTCTTCTCAATTGCATAACATTAAGTAGGTAACAACGTGTCCTGAAAGTAAATAATAAAATGGTCAACGAAACTCCATTGAATAAGGTATCTTCAAAAATTTCCTTGAACTGAATATACATAGGGTGACCTATGGGCTTGTATTATAGCAATAACTTCTTATAGGATCCCATCAGCGCTGCGCAAGCCAGCCGCATCGATGATAGTCCTGCAACTCCAGTCGAACCCGGCTCGAAGGCCTTCTGTGGACAAACTGCTGCAGCATGAGTTCTTCTCGTCTGGTATAATGCCGGCCGCGCTACCTCTCTCCTGCCTCACCACCGCGCCGAGGACGGACCAGCTTGAAGGCGTGTCTCTGCATCGCCGTCCGCTCAATGAAGTCAACAGCAACGGTAAGGGCGTTATCATACTAGCGGATTGCGAACGTCTTTAAAGCGGAGCGGGCGCGCAACGAATTCGTTACCGACACACAACGAACACGTCGCGCATGCGCAGCGAATTCGTTGCGGACGCGCAACGGGATTCGTTTACGGGGGGTTTTCGTTTTCGTCTCCGGCGTCTTCGAAGTAATAAAATCAACAGCAGTGTCATCAATCCATTGTCATCAATCAATCCATTTTGTAACTGAGTGTATTGTACGGCGATAATTTGCTACAAACGCGCGACGAAAACGGCCATGCGTCCGCGACGTCCTCGCTGCGCAGCCGCGGCGTGTTCGCGACGCATTCGCTGCGCGTCCGCTCCGCCCCGCAGCCGCTTCCAAACCGCTAGTATGATAACGCCCTAAGTTCATACGTGTTATTATTTTTGTCAATGAGCTCACTATGTTTTATGTAAAATAATATCTTTCTACATTCCAAACAGCGTCATCCCAAGATAAGCAATTGAATGTGTGTTATGGGAATCATAGTGTTTTTTTGTAAATATTAGATGGGTACATTTTAAACATAGAAAATACCAAGACTCGAGACAAATATTTGCAGATCGTGCAAATATTTATCCCGCAGCGAGGATCGAACCCGCAATCTCTGCGTTTCGAGTAAGCATGCACCCACTGTGCTGCAGAGGTCGTCCATATTTTCTTTGTCTTCTGTGGGACCCTATCTGAAGCAGCAACAAAATCCTTACCAACGGTAAGGTAACTAACACTCTTGAAATAACAATAAATTCAGCAGATAAAATAGGTTTTGTAAATTACCTGCGCTGCGCTGCGTCACGAAATTGGATTTTTGGACAAATCCGTTTACTGTGACGATCCTGTATGACGTTTATTTTAGGTAAACAATTGAAGCGCGTTCCTTTTGAATAAGCTACGTAGCACATGCCGACAGGAAATCTTGTCCTACGCTGAAATATTTATCCTGTAACAAAGTATTTCCTACACAAACAGGTAGTAGGTATTTGGAATTGATCAAAGATAATTGATCTATTTTAATTTTATTTTAAATACGAAGGCGTTTAGATACGCAAAATTTTTGAAATCAGAAGCTGACAAATTCTACCAAAGAATGCCACTATTACAAATGTAGCTAATGTGTTTGTTTACTTAATAAATGGAAAGGGGAAATGTTTTGTTCCAGAAATCCATTATGCTTCTCGTTTTCTAACCTCATGGCAAAATGGATCATTGCAGGATGAAGCTTATTTATGGACTAATCGTAATTGTATGAACTGTGTCCCCAGACATGGTGATGTCTATCGACTCGCCGGTGAAGCGCGAGATCATCCCCGCTGAGCCGCGCTCCGTGGAGCCGACCTCGCATCGCCAGAACCTCATCGCTCTGCGCGACCAACTCACTTCGCTTCTCAGCAGCAAGGTATCTATACTTCATTACTTGAAACGAGCTAATAGGAAGGAAAATAAACACACGTGATTGGTCGTCGAAAGTAATTGTCTTTCTTGTGATTGGCTTGATTGCCAAATCAATTGTCAATTGTCAAATCTAGCCAATCACAAGAAAGACAATTACTTTCGACGACCAATCACGTGTGTTTATTTTTCTTGCTATTAGCTCGTTTCAACACACGTTTTCGAAAGATCCGATTATGTAATTACTAGCTGTGCCCCCGTTCACCCGCGTAAGTCCCGTTTCCGCGGGAATATCGGGATAAAAAGTAGCCTATGTCACTCTCCATCCCTTCAACTATCACCACTAAAAAAATCACGTCAATTCATCGCTCCGTTTTGACGTACAAACAGACAGACACACACACTTTCACATTTATAATATTAAGTATGGATATGGATGGATTATTATATCTTTGCTCACGTTATCACGTATATAGCAGTTCATGTGCGCCGCACTGGTTTGGCACTAAATAAAGTTTTAGCAATACTTTTATCAAATCTGGTACATAAAAGGCGTGAATATTACAAATTTATTAAGGTAGTTAATTTCATCGTCAGTCAGAGATGTTGGAATGCCAGAATTCAATCTTTTTCAATTTGTTGTTTTTTGTTTATTTAGAAAAACCAGTAACTCGTCTTTTAACAAAATAACAAGTATTGTTTCAACTAAGCCAGTTTCAAATAGTAATGTTTCCAGAACTTTACCAACAAAATGTTAATACTTCCAGTTGAAATGCCGTCCGGAATGCCTGACCGACGAATTGAGCGACCCCGCGGCTCAGCCTCTAGTGTGGGTCGGCAAGTGGGTCGACTACTCTGACAAGTACGGCTTCGGCTACCAGCTGTGCGACGAGAGTGTCGGAGTTATGTTCAACGACACCACCAAACTCATCATGCTTGCTAATGGAGTGTAAGTATTTGTACGACATTGATAGAAGTAAGCAAAGGTATACTGATCTGGTAAGGCCCAGGTGCCTTAAGTTTCTGAGGCCTGTCTTTTTAAAAATCCCTCATCAGCTTATCAAAATAATTTTACTACTATTACTATTAGCCCATCTTGACCCACTGTTGGGCAAAGGCCTCCCCCGTTTTCGCCAGTCACGCCGATCCCGTGCTTTTAATTTTAATCTAAATCTTCTCATCAAAATAATAATACTTGTATACTTCCGCAGTACTGTGCACTACATAAACCGACAAGGCCAGGAGCAGTACATGAATATGCGCGACTATCCCAAAGACCTTGACAAGAAGATGAAGCTGCTCACGTACTTCCGGAGATACATGACTGAGCACCTCATGAAAGCTGGTAAGTTTCAACTAAGTCTAACAAACTAGCAGCTCGTACCGGCTTTGCACGATGTATTCATGGAACTACCGAGATAAATTATAGCCTATAACCATCCCGACAGTCCATTCTATACTTTGGTGAAAGAATTTTTTGAATTGGCTGAGTAGTTTCGGAGATTACCTCTGTGAAACAAACAAATCAACATTACCTCTTTTAAACATTAGTATAGATTAGAATTACCCATTTATTACAGTATTTATTTACAAAAGAAATGTATTATGCATAAATAGTTTAACAGTCATCAGGCTACTATAACACAAGTTTTAAGTTGCTTAGCTGGGGTCCAAAACATGTTTTTTCTAATTTCCACAAGTTAACAACGTAATGATTATATTCTTTTTTGTGAACAGGTGCATCAGTGTCAGTGAGAGAGAGTGACGGTCTCTCCCGTCTGCCGCATCTGCACCAGTGGTTCAGAACCACACTCGCCGTCATCATGTACCTCACTAACGGCACGCTACAGGTAACTGCTACTGCTTCCTGATTTCCTGGTATTTGATGGCTACAACTCCCTATTCCTTGCATAATTTTATAAGGATAAAGTTTTAACCGCATAATGAATTGCAATATAAAATTTGATGTTTTGATGCGTGAATCACACATCGCACGCGTTCAATGAATTTTTTAATAACGTAAATACGATGATAAAGATGTTGTAGATTTTCGTAGAACGGAATTTTCTAAATAGAGAGAAATTGAGAAAATTTCAGAGCTAGGCAAAGCTAGCTTCTATTATAAACACTTGAACTGGGATATTTACCATGATTCGCAGATTTGTATGTAGAGATATCCCAGTTTAAGATTTTATAATGTTCAAAACCATGATTGTTTAAAAAGTTCTAGCAAATTATATTCTTGTTTTTCCTTTACAGATCAACTTCCAGGACCACACTAAGATCATCATCTGCCCGCTGATGCAAGCCGTCACATACATCGACGTAGAAAAGAACTTCAGAACATTCCGGTTCAGCACCATCGAGGAGCACGGCTGTGATAAGAAACTCTTCACGAACCTCACGTACGCGCTGGAGAAAGTGAACAGCATCCTGGCAAATAAGTTCTGCTAGCCACTGCCGGGTCAGTGACCGCGGGTTTTAGAATAATCTAACTTAACCGCCGTTTTGCAACGTTGATAGTTGTTTGTAACGCGCTATACTCATATTTAAATGAATTCGATTTCATCAGTAGAGATCTCGCGGCGAGATAGGCCAAATATTACTGTCGCTTATATCTGGCTTGCGCACTTATAACATTCGTATGATTTTTAGCTTTGTACGATTTTTGTTACGATGTTTATTCTAACAGAAGTAAATCAATTTCACAACTGTATATTTTTCTACTGTATTACTTTTACGTCTTATTGTCCACCGGTACTTAATTTCTACGCTTACATCTGAGTAGACTTGATTTCAGAACCTACTTTAAAATTCGCGTTTGTTTTCTCATTTTCTTTTGACTACCTTACGACTGACTTGCGCTTGCCAAGGTATCAAAGCTAACTTCTTAGACAATATTTAATTTTATTATTATAAACTTTGGCGCGCAATTCAACTATAGATTTTGAATAGGTTAAAAGGTTGATTGTACTCTTGGCTTAGTTTAGATTTTAATACCTTTCCCAGTTACTGTCAGTAAATATCAAATAAAATACCTACCGATATTTACAAGAAAGATTTTGACAGTGTAAAGGTCTTTAGTTGATAAATTTGTTAATGGACGTAGCTAGTAATGAGCAATGCACCATGACTGACGAGCTAGGGGGTGCACAAATATATGTTTCCATAAATTACACTAGAGTGCTTCATTATCATCTAGCAAGAAGTATGATTTCTGTTTCATATATTATTAAAACAGTTCATATTTTGATGTATAACTAATACATTATACAATACAGTAACCTCATGAAATTTTATAAGGATCATAAGTATTAAATTTTTGTTGATGATGCTGTGAAGCACTGCCAATTTCCAACTTATAGTTTCTTAGAGGGTTGTATTATTAAACATATTTGTAAAACTAATTGACAATAAAATATAAGAAAAATATATTTGGTTTATATTTTAATCTCACTATTGAACAAATTATAACATAAGAAGGTAATAAATACAATAGATGAAGCAATCTTTTCATTCCACAGAATAGGAAGCTATTAAATAATTAGCTAGGATTTAAAGACTTGTTAACTAAATTTCATAAAAAATTTGAGGTCTAGAAACAAAGAAGCCTACAACTTTGGAACACTAGGTGCATTGACCACATTTATCAACTCTGGATATAACACCAGTCCTCCGAAACCAGTCTCACCAGAAACTTTAAAAATCACTAGAACAGTCTTGTCACACTACAGTTCAGTGTGTATTGAGTGTTGATGTGGTAATGGGTCACTGGGATGGACGAAGAGGCCCTCTTTGGCTATCCATTCAGTGTATGATGCATATTGTGAACTCACACCCACAATTTCACCCTGACCGTTGATTGGCCGTCCAAATGTGCGGCCCGAACCAGCAAGGAATCTGAAAAAGGTTAAGTTCTTTTTAGTAATAAATTTATCTTATAAATTAATGCTGAACTATAATTGTAATTTATAGTTCAGCCATCCAGCAAATGCAAATTCTTTAAATAATCTGCCAATACATAACTTAAAAGTAACTTATGTTTAAGTTACCAATATATTTATTTTGATTTCAGTATTTAGGCACAAGTCAAGTGTCAGAAAGTTAACCTCTAGACTTGCTGGTTACATGAAAAAAAAAAATACTTACGATCCAGTTTCAACATGCTGAAATCTCACAGGAGAATCCCTCCTCCAGTAGTCGTTATTACAGACCACAGTCCAGTTGTCTCCACTGTCACCTTCACCATCCTCATCCCCATAGCATGACACCTCCTGGTTGCCCGATAGAGGGGACGAGAAGTGGTGGGAATGCAGGTTCTTGTTTGTGGCTATGTGATGCAGACGAATGTTAGTTCCACATTTGATTGGTTGCCTGAAATTTCGTAATGTTTATATAATTATGAGGATGAGAACTACTTCACCAATGCTTTGTGCACTTGCGAAAGTGTTTCTAACTTTTCAAGAATAAATAGGTAACATATCTATTGTCTAAAGAAGGTATGGCTCACCCTCGCTTGCAAGATTCGGACTGTGTGGCCCGCACTAGCCAATGGCTGTTGTGATCGTCAGAGAGATCCACCGCTGTCACAGATTGCTGGCCAGAACCAGAGCCATACTTCACATCATGCGAGTGCAGGCGTAATCGTAACTCCGTATTCATCAGCTTCAGAATCGTCCCGCATGTCACATATTCCGCTCTGGAACCTGTTAATGATAGTGTGTAACATTTACTTAAGAAAATATTTAATGTTTCATTCATAAAAATTTATTTATTATGTATAAATATCACCCATAACCACCCATAACAAAAGGCCACGTAATTGTTACAGAGCGGTCTATACTGAATCAGAAATATTTTTTTAGGAGTGATTTCTTACCTTCTATGTATGGGAGTCGTGTTAAAGTAAAACATATTATTGAAAGTAAACTCGAAATATAACTTAGATCTTTACAAAACCACATTTTAATTATTTTGTTAGCTCACGCTGGTAATGTAAACCGCAAATCGTAATTTCAACTCTCGTTCGCACGTCAGTCACGTCAACGTCAGCCTCCCACTGCTGTCATAATTTTCTGACTTTTTGACACTGACATGATGATGCTTCACACTTTCACACACTTTTGGGCTACAAAGGCCCAGATAAGAGCAGATTTATTTCTGTTCTTGATAAAAATGTAATAACTCTATCTGAGAAATACTACCTAATACCTACTATTTAATTATTTTTGTTTTTTATTTTGGATTTTTTTTCTGTTGCACTTAACCTTCTCTTTGAAACCGTCATTGTCATATTGATGATAGATTGAAGCCAAAAATAAAAAAAGGTTCTTTGATTGATTTGATTTGACAAGACATGACAGTCTGCCAGCAGTCACTGTCAGCCAGCACTCAGCTGTGGTTTGTTGATGGAAATCTCGATCTGCATTTCGCTGATTTCGCATAATTTGTTTGTAGTTATTTAGTAAAATGGACGATACAAACAGCACAGCCGATCCTAAAACCCAAGGTATGTTTGCTTTGTGTATTTAAGTTCTTTGATAATCTATTCACACACTGGAACATACTTTATCTTTCACCAATATGTTTCAGCCTACGATCCTGGTTGGAATGATCCGCCGAAGTTTTCTTATAATGAGCAACAAGCAACGCCAAATAGGCCTCGAAACTTTTTAAATAAACGAGTGGCCTTTCCAATGTCCAATTCTCCAACAGGAACCTCGGCTCCAATGAGTCTTCCGCCAATGCCAGTGGTTCCTCCCTTACCAACAATGCCTCCCACTCTTCCACCTATGATACCTTCTAGGCCTTTATGCTCAGAAGATGTTCAAGATAGTCAAAACACATTGAAAGAAGTTAAAGAAATACTACTCCGTTTTCTGGAGTCTAGCAGTGAGTTGGGGCCAAAATCAAATGATATTAAGAGAAGAATAGATGTTATGGAAGATATGTGGTTAAGTGGCAAACTGAATGCTAGGATACACCAGCAGATGAAGGAATTAGCAAATGGTTAGTATTTAGTACCTAAACTTAAAATTTACTAGCATACCAACCAGTAAAAACAGTGGCCTATATTATGTAATTCCAGGTCATAAACTATGTACATTCCAAGCTTCAGCCGAAGCCTGACTTTGATAGTAACTGATATTTAAATTTCAGCTATTCATGATGACCAACCTGCCAAAGCTGATGAAGTCCACAAAGCACTGATGGTGGACCATGTCAGTGCTGTGGGCGTCTGGATGCCAGGAGTGAAACAACTGATACATCATTGCATCGCTCGATCTGAACTCCTATCTATTGAGAAAGAAGAACAAGACCCAGACCAATAAGTGAATCTTGTTAGGGGCCATCCATAGAGTATGTCACAGATTTTTGAGCCTGACTCCCTCCCCACAGTTAGACATTTCTTTGTGAGATTCTCCCCTCCCCCTTGTAAAGGCGAAGTTTTTGAAACTTTACACATTAAATTTATTGTAATTTTAATACATGGATGTATTAGATTTATAAATGTGAGTCTCTTAACTTCAGACCCCTTCCGCCCTGTGTCACACTTTGTTCCCCCTCCCTCTCCCACTTACCGTGTGACATTCTTTACAGATGGCACTAAACAGCATTAAAATGTGCAACTTCTTTACTATGCATAAGTAATGTGATGTTTGTTTTTAAGTCTTGTGTATAAATGTGACTCTCTTGCTTCTGTTTAACAGAATTTTGGAATATTTTTTGTAATTAAAGCTTGTAATGAATAGTGAAAATGCCAATAGATTTGTATTGTCATTTATTTCAAAAAAATATTTACATTCTGTGTTCATCTTCTTTTTTTTCATATACTCGTAGTTTGAATAATTCAAATGTTTTTAATTAGTTTAAAACTAAACAGTTCAGTGTTCATAAATAAGTCGTAATTTCTAATTGAAATGAAGTATGAAAATGTTTATATAATATTTATTTTTCTTATATTTTCTATGTAAGACCCAGATGATGTAATAGGTACCTATTATTTATTCTGTGAAATACTAGTATATACACCACATTTACCTAACCATCAATTAGTTACGCTAGTCAGAACTGGGCTAAGACTTGGTAATGCTTATTACTAAATACATAATTATGTTACAATACTTCTTTCAGCACTGCTGAATAAATTATTCAAATGTACAAAAGTAACAGTGTCATTCAATTATTAAAATTCAGTACATACAAGAAATTTGTTTCATTTTTGCTTATTCACATAACACTTTTGTTTGTTTTATCTAAATCTTTTAGATAAATAATTTAAATTTTGTTGGGATGCAATAATTACGTTCAAATAAAAAATTTTCTGAGTTATTTTCGAAGTTCACCAATCACAACCTCCTCCATCGAATTCAGGGCCGATCAGTTCAAAATGAGGTTCAAAACACTGTCCATAATCCTTTTTGGAGAACACCAATCACAATTAACCTTCTTTCTAATTCTGTTTGAAATAAGGTTCGAAGCCGGCCGGTCGCTATATCCCGCGTTTGATCGGCTTGGGCGCGACCGTGATGCGCACTGGCTTGCAGAGCTCTATGAAGGCTGAAGGCTCGCGACCTCCTTCGTCGACCGCCAGGCACACGGAGATATCGACGCCACATGGCTCCGTCCATACGCCGTGCGAGATCAGAACCTTTGTTAGCAGACGTAGGTTTTGCGTGCCGTCTTCATCTGAAAAATAAATTTACGATTTTTGTTACTCTTGAAACTTAGATAAGATAAGATATGACGTTTATTTGGTACAAGTAAAACTTCTGGTTAATTACTGATAAACTCGAAAACGTTATAACAATAAATATACTAGGCGTATAAATATACTTTGCCTACATGCAATGTAGGCAAAGATTGCCTCCTGACGCTGTATAAATCATCTATAGATGCAAAAGGCCTGAGTACACATGCATGAGAGAAATATATTTTTACGTGATTAGGCTAGGTGGCGCCGCAAAAATCAAACACAAAAAAAGCCTATCCTGACGAAAAAAAAGGAGTCATTTCAATGTTCGAGATGAGTACCCTCATAAGTAATCTGTGCCTATACCAATGACATTCAACTCACTAGTATGCAGATGGTCCAGCGGTCGCAGATGGTCTCTTGGTGGGGCGACTGCGTGCGCCTGTCTGTCCGGATACGCGACGCGCAGGCGCAGTGCCGACGGCTCTCGAACTCGCAACACTTCTGCCTCGAGGGGCACGCTCGCCATGAGGCCGGCGCAGAAACGCACTACAGTGTCGTTGTCCATCGCTGGCTCGATGATGGTCGCTGTGCACATTCGGATCTGTACACGTGTAAAATAATTATAAGTGAAATCACTTCGGGAAAACGTTCTGTGAAATAGCTTTTACTACAATGCAACAAAAGGCAAATTTTTTCGTCTTACGTTTTTGGAGTTATCAATTGTATATCGTCGGACCGGAATTTTCCTACCTAAACAGCTAGCAGCAGTTAGCTATTGCCAACTTGTCGCGAAATGAAATTCGTCGATATCACGAATAAACAGTCAAATGTGACATGAAATAGCAAAATTAACTGTAAAACAATTTTATCGTCGTGATGGCAATAACCCTTGGCTTCATACAAGTTAGGCAATATAGTAAGCTTTTTCCTTAGTGTGATAGTAATAGGTTCATGAGTTACCCGTAGATTAGGTCTCGGTATGGGCGGTAGCGGCGCGGCCTGCAACAGCGGCATGAGCGGGCGCGCGAGAGCGCCCGGCTTGTTGTCCGCGTTCATACACAGCTGGCGGAACACTGCGATCGTGAACGGATCCGGCTCCACGCCTGCAATATACAAGTAGGTAGATATAGTACAATTTAAACTTTCGCGATCATTAGACATAATTTATATGAATATTACGGGACTTTATCACGTATTTACCTTATTATGGCTCGTGGTCGTGGTCGCTCGTGGTCACGGGCAGACAGAGTCTGCCCGTGACCACGAGCGCTGCAACGCACTCGAAACGTCGGGAAATATAAAATAATAAGGTAAATACGTGATAAAGTCCCGTAATATTCATATAAATTAGGTAGATATAGGTAGCATCACGGAAAAAACCCTGAGAGTGAGAAAAACTTGATTGGTGGTGAACATGGATTGCACACTAGAGAGTAGCACTGGAATATCGATCATCGAGCCAGCGATGGACAGTCGCGAAACAGTTGACCCGCCTTTGGATCTGTTATTTCTAGCTAGGTATTCGTTTGATGCGCTGCGCGCACTTATAAATCAGTAATACCACAGATCAAATAATACTAGTAGTAATACTTAACTCGGTATCGACGATGGTATTCAATGCTATGGTAAACTGGTAATGCTGCTGGCCTCTGGTGTGCTAGGTTAAGAGAATACAGGTTAATTTCTCACCTGCGGAAGCCAGCAGTCTATCCAACAGTTCAGCGTGATGCGTGAGCGCGGCGAGTGCAGTTAACGCAGCGGTGACCCCCCCTCCCCCCGCTCCCCCCGCGGCCCCTGAGGGCGGCTCCTGGCACACGCTGTACAATCTCGCCGCGCACACGCGTAAAGCAAGCTGCCAGACACATGCGTTCTCTTGCTCGGTGACGCCGCTGAACTGGTGTTGTAATCTGGAGACAATAAATAAATAAATATCAGACAGCGTCACCTAGTGTGGAGAGTCATCCAAACCGCCCGACCCTGACCGCAATTTTATTACCTAAACATATTTTCTTTGACTTCTTTATGTGTGATTTCATTCATACATTTTTTTTGTTCTGTTGATTTTGTTAGTAGTACAAATGTTAGTGTTCACATTTTTTCATTTCATGCCTAGTTGCTATTAGTGAAAACCTCCAATTGGCTCACTACTTCTATTTTCATTTTATCAGAACACTGTAACAGCTTTTGGTTCTAATATCTTAAATCTGCCTGGTTATATTATATAATACCTGAGGCAGTATGTGGTGAGTGTCTGCAGCGCGTGGTGCGAGGGCGCGGCGGGCGTCTCGAGCGCCGCGTGCAGCGCCGTCACGCAGCGCGCGAACAGCGCCGTGAACTGCGCCGCGCCCATCACTAGACCCTCCATTTCTGACAACCTGACAACATAACAATTAATAGAAAGCATAGACAAAGTCGCGGGCAAACATTCTTCCACTCACATCTATCAACATATCCGAATATAAGATAATTTCTAGCAACTTAGGGTCTTATTCATAAAAACTTGACAATTTAATATAGGTTTTAAGAACTGTTTTTTCTTGTCACTCATATGTCAACGAAAAGAGATAGCAACAGATTTAATATGCGTTTTAGCTAATACAGGTTTACTGGTCGAATATGCATAAGGGGGTTAATATTTATCACGATGCCTTAATATTTATTCACATCATGATGTACCATATTTTTTTTTGAGAATACACGAATGAACCTCTTTATTACATACTTATTAAGTTGTTCCTCCGCCGACTGCAGCATCTTAAGCCTCACTCGCATGGACAGCGTGTTATTGTCAATATGTTGTAACACGGTGTCGAAGAAACGTCGCACCGCGCTGTCGTCTATCTCCGTGTCTGCTTTCTCGTTCTTGTATTTTGAATCACCTGTTCAAAACAGGGAAATAAAGATCAAATACGAAGAGTAACTTAACAAAAGACCAAGAAAATGTTATGTGAAAGTACTGTTACCTTATTTCAATAGTAACTGTTTTATTGCATTTAAGACATTATTTATACTATTTTATAATCTTACCTATTGGTAAATGTGGCACGAGATGAGGCATAGTATCTCGTAAATACGTGTAGTGTTTGATGGTGTGTTCTTCGAATAGAGGCAGCATAGTGGTGCAATGTTGAGCCGCGTTCAATACCAGGATTAGTACGCACATGTCTGTTTGAGCGGAGTCAAGAATGGTACTTCATAATTAACGTGAAGTCAAGAAATAATAAGCAAGTTATTGTTAATTAATAATAAACGTTTCTCTAATAATAATTAATTAAGCTCTTAGATATTTTCAATGGATTTTTTGTGTCAGAGGTATAAGTCAGGGCAAAGGTTTAACATGCGCGTCATTATTCGCAATCCTTTTAACTTAACGTATTTTTTTAGTAACATTTATTGAAAAAGACACGAGCGATTTGCATATAACGGTTTTTTTATCTTGACCAGGAGCCGTACCATGACGTCGAAGCGATTCAGTTTAGGTTCTGCCTGACTGTCAAAACTTTACGTCAGCGCCTTAGTTTACGTCAAAACTGATTCGTAGTTGGACCCAAACTGAATCGCTATAAACGGTCATGGTAAGGCCGCTGTTTGTTTTTAATGCACTTACGAAATAGTCCAAACAAATATATCATATTTAGGGTGATTTTAAAAATCATATTCAGGAAAAAATATGAAACTTTAGCATGAATTCAAAGTAAAACTTCAGTTGGGTAAGGTAGTAAATGTGCAAAGGATACATGAAGGGTCCTCCACATCTGGTTCCGGCATGTCGAAGAAGGGATGCACGGCGAGCAATCTCGTTGTGAGTGGCAACACTAGTGTCGCGTGGGAACTGCCGAGTCGCTGCACGCAACGGAACGTGGAACGTTTATCCTGCAACACAGGTGACACGTTTTATACTTTTACATCTACACTAATATTATAAAGAGGAAAACTTTGTTTGTTTGTTTGGTTGTAATGAATAGGCTCAAAAACTACTGGACCGATTTTAAAAATTCTTTCACCATTCGAAAGCTACATTATCCACGAGTAACATAGGCTACTTTTTATCCCGATATTCCCGCGGGAACGGGACTTACGCGGGTGAAACCGCGGGGAACAGCTAGTAACATATAATATAATCACGCCTCTTTCCCATGGGGGTAGGCAGAGACCACGGATCTCCACCTGCTACGATCCTGACATACCTCTTTCGCCTCACTCACTCTCATTACATTCTTCATGCATGCTCATTTTATACTTTTGAGACCATAAATTCCATGTATGTATTTGGATGTTCCACTAACATTTCTATACTAAATATTATAAAGGGGTAATGTTGCTTTGTTTGTTTGACGGAGGTAATCAAAATCAAATCAAATCTCAGAAACTACTCAGCCGATTTCAAAAAATCTTTCACCGATGTGTAGATGACTCTCGAGATGGTTATAGACACACAATACAAATCCTTTTAAACTAACAGAGAATATTAAAAAGAAACCAGTACACAGTGAATGACAGAGTTGTTATTGTGATACTACACTACACTATTATCTTACCTGCGGATATCGTTTGAGATTCTCCAGAATCTTGTCGATGCACATTTCAAGGCACGTCTTAGAAGCCACAGTGCACGAGCCCAGCATTCTGTGAAGACCTTCTCTCACGTCCATGGAATAATCCTGTAAGTAATACAGATTGTTTCTACGTCTCTAATGATGATCTTCAGACTGAGGGAAAATGTACCGAGTGCAGAAAATTGATTTCTTACTTCAAAATTGTACTTTGTTTAATAAAAATTTTATTTGCTACTTCCTTTCTATCCTACTATCCTTCCTACTTACTAATTAATAAGTACGTTATAAATACGAAAGTTTGCGAGTATGGATGTATGTTTGTTCCTCTTTCACGAAAAAACTACAATACTGATTGCAGTGCAATTTGGAATTAAGGTAGCTAAAGGCCTGGAATAACACATAGGCTACTTTTTATACCGATATTCAAGCGGAAAAGGGAGTTACGCGGGTTTAACCGCGAGGCGCAGCTAGTATTCAATATTACAGACACCCTTATACCAATCTTACCTCCAAAGCAGATAGTATAGTCTCCAACTGATCCTCCCTCAGTATAATATGGTGCGATATTTTGGTCAAGCTGTCTATCGCCCTCAGGCGCACATCCTCTATCTCATCGTTGAACATATCCACGAGGAAGTCGAGAGATGTGGTCGCGAAGTTAGGGTTCTCCATAGAGAGCCGGCAAACTGCGTCCACGGCCGCCGTTCTGACCTCTGTGGACGTAAGTCTTAGTTAAAAAAACATAACAATAATAGAATACATAAAGGAAAACATGTGACGTTCGACGACGACGAAACCAACAACAGACGTGGACGAAGGCCCATTTTAGGTAGGCAACGCACTAGCGGCGTACCGCAAATGCAGCGTGCCGTTGCGGCACGCCGCACATTGATTTATATGAAACCGCATGATAACAACGCACTGCGTGCACGTGCCGTCAACCGCTCCGGTTGTTCTGACGTGCCGCATGCGGCACGCCGCTAGTGCGTTGCCGCGCTTAGAATGTGTGTCAAATATATAGCTAGTGTGGGAGCATGCGTATAAAATGAGTGTGTACAGGTGTATGCGTGTGTGTGTGTACTGTGTATATATATACCGCACAGCTCGTCCTCGAGGCCGTGCACGAAGGCCCCGGCGGCTCCGCCCGGCAGCAGCTGCACGCTGTGTTGTTCCACCAGCTGTCCGGGCGCGTCGTCCGCCCAGCGCCGCCCGCTCGCCCAGGCGCCGCTGCGGACCAACTCCGCGCCTCGCTCGTGTGCTGTGCGCTTTTTCTACAACATATAAAACAGTAATGCTTCTGTTTTACATTGCATTCTCATTGGATAACAGGCTGAGCCGAAGCCATGGGCTTGCTATGTTTTGGGGAACAAAACAAGATCCACAAGACTCAGTAGGTAGTCTCTAAGATCTTTCAGCATTCAATTTGAAATTCAGACCTAAATGTTTTTATACTCGTATTTGTACATATTTCATTTTCAGTGCTCATAGCATGCCCATTGCCCATGGCTTCACTTAGTTTCCTACAATAGAAGTAGAGATCATGTTGTTGGTTTTTTAAGTACCGACTTTCATATTATCCTTATCAAAATGTTAGATTCTTACATCATCATATTGTTTACAAACATTACCTTCATATTGCTCATGAGCTGCTTATCCAGCGTCTGCAGTAGGAACCTGTCTGAGACGGCTCTAGTCTCGCCGAGCAGGGTGCACGCGAGCGCGCGGACCTGCATGCAGAGATCGTTGACGGCGGCGCACAGACGGATGAACGCGTCGTCCACTAGACGGATCGTGGTCTCACCGTCTTGTAATGTTACGGCACTGGAAATACATGGAAAATTTTTAATATTATCGGAAGGCTATGTTGAGAGACAACAAGAACATTGATTTGTTACAATCATCAAGTCATCTGAACATAGCCTTACTCTAGCTGCAATCGATAATTAATAGTATCGGTTGATTATGGTGTCTCTGCTTATATTGACGTAATCTGAACTGCTTTTTATGGATCGTTTTTAACTTGAAGAGTTGGGGCTGTATTCAAGTTAATGAATAATATAGTAATAGCTTTATAAAACCTACAGACCATGTGCTCATGGATCAAAACTTGTTGATTTTTGAGTAAAAGAAAGTGAAGACACTATTAATAAGATCTGCATTAAGAAGAATTCAGTATAAATCTAGAATTCATGTTTCCTTCAACTTCTATGTAAGTAGGTAGTCTTATTTAAAATGTTTTTTTATTTATTTACTTACTTTTCAGGATACTTGTTCCCCAGTACCCACACAAGTTTGAGTGCCACCTCCCTCACAATTTCATAGTCATCAGAAAGTGCACCGCACACCTGGTCATATAAGTTTGCACCCAGGGTCTGCCCTCTTTCATGGAGAGTAAGCAGTGCTTGGAATGCTTCACAGCGGACTCTGGCATCCTATATGAAGCATCAAAACATGTTTATACCATGACCTTTACATCTTAAAATCTATGTACTTATTACAATATTATACTTCAGAACTAATTTTTGGAGGTTATAATAAATTACATTAATGCTAAACTGAATGAGGATCACAGTTGTGAATTTTTATTTTCTTACTACTAACCTCAGCATATGAGTAATCTGCGAGTAGTTTTACAATCGCCTCAGCTTCAGTAACCATTTCCATCGTCCGGTCTGCATCAGGGTATATTGGGTACAGATGGCTGATCAGCTGCAGACATCGGCACTTCACCTGGTGACTTGTGTCCTTGAGGTTATCCTTAGCCACTCCGACAAGTCTCATAATAAGTATTTTGTCCTCATTCAGTTTATTGCCAAGCTTTATGAGAGTGGCTATTCCTTGAGCTATCACCTGAAATTATTTGATACTTAATTAAAAGTCAACTTTAATTTAATCATTGAGTCCACTTTTCAATGTATTGTTGAGTATTTAATATTTATGTCATAGAAAGGTGTCTCTTGACATCAAAATAAACAGGTCTTACAGGCCCTGCATTTTTTAAGTTAAGAAACAATGTACCTTATGAGAAGTTTCGTTTTTTATCAGATGTATAGTTTCATCAATTAAGTTATTTAGATTAGCTCCCGGACATTCTAAGCCAATGTCACAGAAGAGCCACAGTATCTTGACTCTCACTACTGACTCCTGCTCCGACTGGAAGTGTTCCGAGAGCTTCTTGATAGCCTCCTCGACGTCTGACTCTTGGAACTGGAGACAGTCGGAGATCCGTAATAGAAGTTGTAAGGCCTCGTCACTGGACTTGCATTTCTCCAACAAACCGACAAAGGCAGCTGCAGAAGTACCGATAAGAGGCTTTTTAGCTAAATGCAGCTTTTTAGAAGGTGGATTATCCTGTAATATAAGTACTTGAGTCAGAATGTGTACGTAAAGTTTAACCATAGCATACAGAATAGAGAACTCGCCTGGAATGACTTGTTGTATTCGGCCAATGCTCTCTTTTTCAAGACTGCTGCCATTGTGCTTAAACGATTTGGTATGAACTGCGTCAAAGTAGTAAACAATGTTTGCTTTAACGAAATAACAAACAATTTCACCACGGCAAAAGGCAACCAAAATCAACAAAATCCAAAACTCAAAAGCGAAGCGAAAGCCAAAGGCAACTGTCATGTCACTTCAAGTCAAGTCAAATCAAATTAAAACAATCAATGTCACGCACGGTGAGTGGTGTGTTCGTGTGACTGTCATTGTCATTGTCATTTTTGTATCTGTCAAGTCAAGTGTCAAGTGTTAAGATTGGGTTGGATTTTGGATGGATTGCTTTGCTTTGCTTTGATAAATTTTGATCTCGGGCTCTTCTCTTTATCCTTCCACTTTCGATTTCCATATCCTAACGTTTCAAAAAAGAAACAAGTGTTGTTTGAACTCATCCAAAGTTCTAGGTAATTTAATTTAAAGGTTGATTAGAACTCACAATATTTTTTCCGCTTTCGTTAGATCGTGAACACAATACTAACCTAAGGTTTACCAACACAGACAAATTAATTGTTTGTTCCTAATTCGTGCGTAATAATTTACATAATTCCTACTCTTAATTTTGAAGGTAAGCCAGTCTATTAGTTGTCGAATTCGCAAATTCCTACCTAATGTTTTTGTGATTCAGTATGTGTATGTGCTAAGGTGTGTTACGTTACTGTGTCCTAAGCTAAGGCAAGCAATTTATTTAATAGTTCCGATTTATTTTTTTCTTGTTTGAAAATAATAATCGTTCGTCGGATGTCATTTCTTTGTTACTAAGTTCAAAAATAGGTAAATTTTGTTTTAGAAACCAATGGAACAATGGGAAACTAAGTGATGTCATGTGATTGCAAAAAGCGTGATATGTCAGAACAGCAGCTGTTGGAGCAGGCTTGCCTGAACGATGGCACCATATCGGTGCCGTCTGCAGGTCTGCAGATCCATTGGAAGGAGTTTATGTGTGGAGGATGTTCAGCTTTCTGCAATATATTAATCAGTTATCCACTGAACAAGCTTATATTTAGACAGGTAAAAACTATGCATAATATGCTGTTACATGTATATTTAGATGAATCTCTGCATAATTCACCTGTTTTCTAGAGAATCTAGTACTTTAAAAGAAATACACATACTTAAAGAGATGAGCCTATTTTGTGGCTAAAAAAACTTAAACTTCCAACTTATTACAGCAAATTTTTATGCAAAAAACCTTTCAGTAAATTTGTGAGTGTCTGAGACTTAGTTGATCCAACTATCTGATATACTAAAAATGTTGGTCAACTAGCATTAAATTCACAACAAATGGGTCTTGTCAATCTGTGACACACTACATCAGATTGTTTTATACAAACCATGTAGGTAAATAATTTTACCACAGGACCGAGTATTGTGGCGTTTATGAAGGGAGGCCTACACCCAGCAGTGGGTACCTATGGGCTGTGGCTGATGATGATGAATGTCTTACACTCAAAATTGTACCAAGGACAATATTATCTACATCATACTTGATTGTATTACAAGGTACACCAATACACAGATTCAGGAGTCATTTTACCCTATTATTATTATTTATTTAAGGATAATCAATACACTTCTATTACTCATTCATTGGGTGGCATTGTTACATTGTCTCCTGTAGACATGGTCTGTGCCTTATTTATACAGCATTTACATCCACAATCCACATCTATAACACAGATGCATGTACAGGGCTTACCGCAATTTCATAAAATCCAATGACAATTTTAAATTAATTACTGTGTAATTGTGATGAAAAATTTTCATCTCCGCAAAACTAAACCTCTTGTAATGTGACTATTGAAGTTTCAGTGGTTGCATGAATGTCAACAGCTAAACAAACAGGGCTTAATCTATGTATCAGTTTTATCAAGATTGCCCCTAGTGAAGCATAATAGTCTCTTATCAAAATGTAGCTGATATCAGAGATGGATGCAAAAAAAAATCATAATTGAATGATTAGTCAATGACTTTTATTAAAGTCGCGCCACGTAAAAAGAACGATGAGGGGAAGTGGGAGGGGTATGTTTGCACACGGGTACACTCGCGCACGAAAGTACTAGGGCTAATTGGCCTTTTTTTAATTATTTATCCCGACCACGTTTCGAGAAGGATTGCACCGCCCGCGGTCGCGGGTTGATTGTTGAATGAATTTAAGTATCTAAAGTCCTGATTATAATTTTTTTTCAGATGATGCATGGAGTGGAGGCTACATTCGCGTTAAACCAACTGCAGAAAGAAGGTTTGGGATTCCTGTACCGTGGTATGCTACCTCCTTTGATGCAACGCACACTCTCAATGTCTCTTATGTTTGGCGTGTATGACGAGTGCTTAACCAGACTTCTTGATAACAAAATAAACCCATACATCTCCAAGAGCTGCGCAGGCTTAGTTGCAGGATGTTTCGAAGCTACACTGATGCCATTCGAAAGAATACAAACCTTACTCATACACCCAAAGTTTCATAACCAATTTAAGAACACTGCAGATGCCGCGCGGTACACCGCGAGACATTACGGTATCAAAGAGTTTTACCGAGGACTGACACCTATTTTACTCAGGAACGGACCGTCGAATGCAATGTTTTTCATCATTCGAGACGAAGTCAAGGTGCGGTTGCCGACACAGGAAAAAATGCTGTACCAAAGTTTACAAAACTTTTTAGCGGGAGCAAGTATAGGCGCGTTGCTTAGCACATTATTTTATCCGTTGAATGTTATTAAGATCGCTATGCAGTGCGAATTAGGCGGTCCTCATAGAACAATTTCTTATGAATTCAGATACATTTTAAAAAAGAGGGGCCTAAAATTTGTTAACTTTTATCATGGAGCTGGATTGAATATATCCCGCGCGTTTTTAAGTTGGGGTATTATAAACGCTTCGTATGAAGTGTGTAGAAAACTTTTGTATGCCT
Organism: Xanthorhoe spadicearia; assembly: GCA_947086425.1. Classification (NCBI taxonomy): domain Eukaryota; kingdom Metazoa; phylum Arthropoda; class Insecta; order Lepidoptera; family Geometridae; genus Xanthorhoe; species Xanthorhoe spadicearia. The sequence continues at coordinate 3,514,199 of OX352198.1, read as the reverse complement.
AGTCAAGCTGTAAATGCTTATATCTGCGTGTTAAATCATAATTATTTATTTTATAATGTTGTTGTGCATGTTTTATTGCAAGAGGAGTAGCTAAAATCTAAATCCACCTATAGTAAATCTTAAGTTTCCAAGTCATTGGGGACTTAAATAAGCTATGCATAATTGGAACTATGAACTAAAGTTTGTGGTTCAAATTATGGTAATAAATACAATTAATGTTATCGTTACAAAGCAATAATCTGATTGTTATCATTGCTTAACTTATTTTTAAGTAGGCAAATGTTTTATTATTTTAAAGCATTTACGAGTTTGTAATCTGTACATATTGTCGTTACACAAATGATATTTTTTTGATTGAAAATCATCCTTTGGTATTAAAATATTTATTTAGAAAATAAGTAGGTTAATGCAATTCGAGAACAAATTTTTCTTCTACTATAATATATTTCACAATTAATCAACAAATTGGAACGAAATCACACACTTAGAGCTTTACTTGCAATGTGTTTCAATTTGTAATCCATTATTTAATCTATTTATATATTCTCGTATGAGTCACGACACTTTAAAATTTTAAATAAACGCTGTGTAAAACGATGTAAACAAACTAGACAACTGCTACAATTCCAAATATTACATTAGAATGTACAAGTCCTCTCTGTGTTATTTAGTTAAATGTATTTATAAAATAGTTTATACCTGCGCAATATGCGAGAGAATAAACTAAGAGAATTGCGGAAAAGTTTTTTATTTGTTTCAGTCCACTGTCCGCTGAAGCATTACATCGGTTGAGACTAGAATAATCAGTGGTTTACAAGCGGCGAGCGAGAAACCCAAACTTTAAACTATTGCCTTTCAGGAGTTCGACTTTAAGATACGTGTATTGTCAAATCAAAAGTGCTTGAGTTGATAGTAGACCTTATGCTTGTAAAGTCAATGTAATTTCACGGAAATGCTAATAATATGAGGATGTTGATGAAGCGTTGCAGAAATTGAACGAATAGTTGGACAATGGAATCTAGAAGTTTGATATAACGTATTATGAAATGTCTGTTTTTCTCAGAATCGGTGCAATTGTGTTGCGCTGTTTGATACTCGTCGGTAAAGTACTTACCTATTTCATATTTGCACCATGATGAATGAATGAATAGTGTAAAATAGATACAAAAACTTTAAACAAGACTAAAACTAAAATGTAAAATCGTAGATTTTAACTTTAATTCGAATTAATTTCGGTATCGGCTCTTGATAGATAAATGAACTGATACTACCAACCAATTACAATTATTAATCATAATGTGAGGTACTTTCAAAATATCTTCAGTAAGTACCTATATCTGGTGTCTAAAGATTGATGAAAAAAAATCAATTATGTCATCATGTTTTTTATTTATAATAAATAAATAAATAATTAGATAAATAGACCATATTATTTTCTGAAAACAGACTCATACTCGTATAGGTACAGTTATACCTTGGTCTCTGTTTACTTTAAATCTAGTCTGGTTAAGTTGTAGAAATTATCAGCTGCCTAAAATAATCATAGTCACTGCAAAATGCAATGTTACTAATTATTTTTTACCTACATAGGTATTTCAGCCGCTGAACGACCAAAGTTCCGTCTAGATTATAAATACGAAAAGGCCTTTAGTGCCTTTTATAAACTACACCAAGAGTCGACGAACTGGGCCGATGCTCGCATACGATGTCAGGCGGAGGGCACGGAACTGATGGTGCCAGATACTTTGGACGAAGCGGACGCAGTGCCGCTACTGATGACGTCCATACTCAACCGATATGAGGGAATGTTTGTGGGGATACATGACTTGTATTCTGAAAGGTCTTTCGTTACTATCAAAGGTTTGTTCTGAGGTTCGCACACATCATAGATGCTCAGTTATGCCCCTTCAGTTTTAATGTTAAAGGTGCTAAAAGATTCAAATAAGAATAAGTCTTTGTAAAACTCGTACTCTTGTAAGTCATGCTGCATTATACACCCACTCTTCCCAAAGAGTGGGTGTATAAATGCTATTCCTAAAGGAATTCTAAGTCAAGTCTCAATCTTGCGCCATCTCTTCAACGGAACACATGAGAAACGTAAAGTACAGTCACAAGACTGATATGCTTCCCGTTTGTCCCCAAAATCACAGACAAGCTATGTCAACAGTTATTCAAAATGAATGTGACTCATTTTCACTTCCTTCAACGTGAGCGAATAAGGATGTATCAGGACAAGACCAACTGGGAACCTGTTCTATTGATAAATAGAACCAACTGGGAACCTGTTCTATTGATAAATAGAACAGGTTCCCAGTTGGTCTTGTCCTGATACATCCTTATTCGCTCACGTTATTTATAAACCCCTGTAACAACTGTAGAACAAGGCATTGTAATTTGATGTTTAAAGAAGTATAATGTTTGTCCAGGCGGCTCAATGATGGTGTCGATCCTCAACCTTCTCTGGGAGAACAAGCAGCCCTTGCACAGCGCAGGACGTTGCGTCGCGATGCGCCGCTCCGGCCGCCTGTTCGTGCATCCGTGCGACAAGCCGCTGCCTTTCATGTGCAAGGTGCAAACAGACCTGATACAATACAACGAGGAGTGCAACTCTTTTGATTCAAGTGAGTATAGAATTCAAAAGCTTTTACGTCCCCGGCAGAAAACTTGTTCCTACCATAATCTTGTCCAGGTGGATTACCCTATAGATACTTCACCAGGAAGTTAGTTTTATTACCTAATGGTCACTTGAGCAGGGATTTCAAACCGCACAGGTATCGGTCTATTACCTACCTACTTCATGGGTACTACCAAGCAAGCTTAATAACAACTACAACGTAACAAACATGAGAGTTTATCATAAAATTCATGTTCCAGATTGGAAGATGGGCATCAACAATACTTGCTACTTCATGCAAGTGGAGCCCCAGACCTGGTACCAGGCGTACGCCACCTGCCTCGCGGCCGGCGGCCACCTGGCGATCATCAACGACCAGAAGGAAGCAGATTATATCAAGAACTTGTTCAAGCAAATGCAAACTCGACGGATACCAGAAAATGACTTCGCGTTTTTGGGCTTCAGCGATCTATTCACACGATATCATTACAGAACCGTGCACGGTGAGTGACCTCATCGGCGAATTATTTTTTGCTGTTTGTCAAGTCATTGTTGATGTTAGTTTGTTTATTGAAACCAGTTTGGATTAGTCATCTTATGTAATATAGTAATTTTAATGTCGCAGTAAGCCGATATTTCGGAATCATCCTGTTTTAAAGTTAGAATTAAGTAGGTTCTTAGTTTACGAAGTGATTTATTACAGCAGCAATATTTTCGGCGACTTTGCTCACGTGGGTAGGTATAGGTAAAGTTTCCTGTGTTATTCCAGGTCATGAACTGTAATGGAATCTACCTACCCTAAGTTTCAGCCAAATCCGTGAAATAGGTAGTACCTACCTAATCATTCATGCATTCAGGAATGTATATCTTAAAGCAGGTACTTAGGAAGGAAGTACTTGGCAAGTGATATTAACAACTGAAAACTGCAGTCGGGGGGCACGTTTAACTACCTATGGGTCGCAGCTATTAAAGCCTTAAATCAGCACCAGATTTGGGCACTTCCTCATACGAACTTATTAAAAGTTGCTTATTACCTATGATAAAAAAAAACTGTCTAAACCAGTAAATATTTCCAGGTGAACGCATCGAGGACTTAAAGTACAAAGATTGGGTGCAGCTAAACTGCCTCAGAGACAATATGTACAACATGACAGCAGCTGATTTTCGATGCGGAGGTATTCGACGCACCGGACTGCTAGCCACGTGGAGCTGCGATGTACCCGCCATGTTCTTCTGCGAGAAACCAGCTAATTACACCATGGCCAAGAGTATTTTACGGCTCGGTAAGAAGTCAGGAAAGTATAAATCCACCTCGGAGTCGACTGAGTATGATTTTGACTTTGCTTAGGTACAGCGTCAGGAGGCAATCTTTGCCTACACTTAACGGACACTGTAGTGCCTGGGACAGTGTTGTGACATTGTTGAGATGGAATAAATAGGCTTACCCAGCACCTCAACCATCCTCTCAGCATATTCGGCTATACATCTCTGGGTAATTGACCCTTTTACGGGCGGTCGGCATTTTATATTACTACCATACAAAAAAATATAATAGAAATAATATTGAGACTGGCCGTTATGCGTATAAGTGTTAATCCGCAGCAGAATTTCAGCCTATCAGTCAATAGAAGTGGACACTTTTAGATTAGGTAAATTACTTCCTTACGTGGCAAATGACCGTCAAACTCTGTGTCCACGATAATTACCAGAAATTTTGTTATAATCATGTCAATTTTAAAACTATCAGTAGGTACCGAAGCATTTTTCTGTCATAAAATAATTACATATCATAATAGAACAAAACGAGGGTTTTATGTTTAATAGGCCTTTATCCGTGCACTTGGTGCAAATACATTATTTAAAACACATTTTTCGAAGCTTATCCAAACACCTTAATTAGTAGGTTAGGTACCTACGTGATTTACATTAAAATCGAATATTTAATATGAAACTACATTTCTTTAACCTACTCGTAAATGCAATGTGCATAACAATGTCATAGATAGAAGTCAAAACACTTAAGTACTTAAAAAGACTTAGTGCCAAATCAATATTTAGAGTCTCTGACTCCTTAAAAATATTTAAGTTATATAAAAATTATTGTGCTGAAAAATATAAAAACTAACGAGCTTTGCTAGTTATTTCGTTGTGCCGGTATATCTGTAACGAAAGGATCGTATTTGAGGGTCTCAACTGTGACATTCCATAACTGGTCAGCTTGCTTCTCATCGCGGCACTGTCTCGATGGCTTTGTCACTTTGCAGTCGCTGAAAAAGAATATTTTTTTAATTATTTCGTCGTGCAAGCGTCAGAGATCAGGCTTGCCTATAATGATGGATGACCGTCATAATTTAAGGTTGTAAATGTAATTAAATAAATCATGCAACATGCTGGATCACCACTGCTGGGTATAGACCTCAATATAACATTATTTAAACAACACACCAACTTTAGTAAGCTCTTTTAAATAGACAATGCTCCAGTGAATCTCATGCTTAGGTATTTTCCAAAATGATAAGTGCACGTTTCGCGTCAAGATAAACGCTCCAAGTAAATAGACGATGACCTGTTTTTATAACAGTGTATCACAGGAAAAGAAGCATGATGTAGTTTATAGGTATTATCTTTCTCACCTGTAATACAGTCCAGTTTCGTTAGCACACTTCTCGTCGACTGCGCAATAGATTTGAGTCTGAGCTCCACATTTAGGTGACTTCATGAACAATCCTGCTATGTTATCGTAGGCCCAAGAAAAATTCTTAAAGTTCTGGCTGATGTCAGTACGAACCACACCTGGATGTAAACTGTAGGTCGATACGCCTTCTATGTTATGTTCCTGAGAAAAAAATGTTTATGATCGTACAGTTCGCTATTTTTGTGGGCATTTCGCTCTCGATTTATCAAAAGATCGCTCTGAATTTCTAAAAGCTGTTTCTTTGGTGATTTGCATAGTGATTAACGATGTTTTCTTACCTTGAGTTTACTTGCTAGACCTTTAGCGAACAAGAGGTTAGCGCCTTTGCTTCTGCAATACGCTTTAAAGCCGTCGTAAGGTGTTTTCTCGAAGTTCAAGTCATCTAGACGCAGATCGTGACCTGGAAAAGATTAATAGAAAGGCTTGAACTATCATTTAATGAAAGTACGTACTACGTTTACCTTATACTCCTAGGTTCATTAAAAAAGTCTGCCCGGATTGTATTGTAGACCATAGAAAAAGACAAAGTGGTTTTAAAATTGTTAAAGCTACGTAGGCGTAAACCTCTAAGCTTATATTTTTTGCGTCTTTGGAGTTTTGCCTATCACGGCTTGACAGCGTGAAAACGTCCCGGTAATAACAGAGACTGCTTGAACGAATGATGCAGCTTTTTGTTTAATAGACCATGTAATTCAAATAAGCATAGTTTATCTTATTTTGCTACCAAGCTCTGCCAATACAACCACAAGATTTTTTATAACACAAATACGTTATTTCATTCGTATAATTTACCTCAGTTCAAAACACACTGCGCTAATTTGACAGGCGTTAAACTTTAGTATCTACTCACGTGTGTGTAAATAAGAAGACACGTTGACGATCCTTGCAGGTGCACTCTTGATCATAATCGGCAGCAACAGTAGCGTCAACAATGCGTGTCCGAAGTGGTTGGATCCAATATGCGTCTCAAATCCATCCTCTGTTTTTCCCTCAGGAACCATCATAACACCTGCATTGTTTACTAGAATCTGTAAAGCACTCTCTTTCTCCAAAAATCGTTTGACGAAATCTCGGACGGAATCAAGGCTACACAGGTCTAGTTTTTCTACGATTATGGTGCCGACTTTGTTTGATTTAGTCTTCTGTTCGATATCCTTTCTGGCTGCTTCGGCCTTATCTACACTCCGGCAGGCCATAATAACCCGAGCGCCTGCAAATATTAAAAAGGCAAATTATTAGATGGCCGCTTGATGATCATAAAAAGTAGCCATATCATTCTAAATCAGGTAGGTTCTCATGTTCCCAAGTTCTCGTAAACCTGTTATTGGAGTAGGTGGTTGAAGCAAGTTGACATTGAAATTGTTTTCATGCGTTTTAAAAATGTGAATGACTGTAAATGTAATTATTTCCATTCCAACAAATCATGAGAAACCCACGGTTTCCCTTATTTGTGTCTTTCTTTGAAATTAGCCTAAACAAGCCTAATCAATCTCCATATTCTTCATGCCCATGCAGTGTAGTGTTTTTATTTATTGTAGGCATAGGTTGCCGTCACATTGTAGAATAAACCAATAGCCTACATTTTAATGTCTGTTAGGTACAATTTTTTAAACAGGCTCGTACGCACTATATTTTCTAGCTGCATAAGTATTTCTTCTAAAATAATATTGAACTGTTGCTTCGTCTTACCTCTTCCATAAAAGTCCATCACTGTCTCCTTTCCGATGCCGGTGTTGCTGCCGGTCACGATAGCCGTACATCCTTCTAGTCTTCTTTCACTTCTACACCAACCACTCAAGCAATCCATGGTTGGACCTTGCAAGAACCTTTGTTTTCAATATTCGTGAGAAAGACTACAAAAATCGAACCGCGATACGTAAGAATTAGTTTCGTAATGGATAAAGCTTCGAGATTGAACCGAAACGGTAATGCAATGTAGGAAATTAATTGTAAAGGCTCAAAACCTGATGTCCTTGATTTACCAAAGCTATTGTAATGTTTTTTTTAATAATAATTAGCTCTAAAGCGACTGCTTCTGACCAAGTATTCGGCGATACTGCAAAGCGTGCGTTGATTCAGATTAAAGTATATCCTAAGCTACGTACTATGTAAACCCAAAATATTTACATAGCTTAGCAAATAGTTGTGGCGTCTGTTGTCTGACTCATAATGAGATATATAAGCTTCTCACTCAATCGTAGTCATGTAAGTTAAGCTTTCAACTTAAAGATAAGGCTGAGTATTTCGTTGTACATTATTGTAGTAATTAGAATGCATAGAAAACTTTAACTACGGTTGCAGTAATGTACAACCGACCATCATCACAACCGTCATACCGTGAATTTTTTGTATTCATATCCTCAGCTTAAATAATATTTACTCTGACTATAGATTGCTTAAATCAACGTCTGCACTGCAAGACGGCATTCTTCAGAAATCAAATTTAAAGCTAAACTAAATCTTCGACATCCTTTCCTTCGTCCATATTTGTTATCGAATTAATTGTGCTTGCGTCTTTGTCACATTAGCATCTACTGCACGAGTAAAGTCATTGCTAACAGCTAGTTATTATCATGAGGTTGTTAATATAAGTTTTTTTAGAATGACGTAAACGTATCATTGGACTCACATAAGTATTATATCACGGTAGGTACATGGACATTGGAACACGAGTCTTAGCTGGGCAGTGTCTACAAAATCGCCAGTCATTCTTATTTACGCAACTCGTGTATTAGTATTATACCTAATTAAGATTGCTAGATTATTTAGAGATTATTGACAGATACACATTTTAAATAAATAAACGATGGCGTATGGCTTGGTCTGGCTTAGTTTCAATCCAATCCTGGTCCTTCCTTCCACTCGACACCATCCGTGGTGTCGTATGGAATCACTAGTCCATACGACACCACCCTAGTGATGTTCAGAAACGCGTGTTTTTGACTAACAGCTCCCAGTTCATTAAAATAAATAAATAAATATCAGACAACATCACATACATTGATCCGACCATTGTTTGTTAAACTTTATCAAATGACATACCTCATTAATGAAACTGCTTGAACATAATTGGAGTTTTCATATCAACAACTTTGTATGTAGGTAACCTCACTATTAGTCGGTGGTGTCGTATGGACTAGTGATTCCATACGACACCACCGATGGTGTCGTTTTGGTGGTGTCGAGTGGAAGGAAGGATCCTGGTTGCGTTCGCCCCCCCACGAAAAAAAAATAAAAGGATTGACTGCAAAAATGCAAATGTACCTACCTAATATAGGTAATAATTTTATCAGTGTGATCCTAGCTTTGAACGACCGCGACCGCGAACAAGTATTAAATGTCATCACAACAGTCCACACAAAAAAGAAAGACATGGGAGAAATTGACTCTAAATTATCCTATGAAGGTAACATGAATTCAGGAACAAAATCTTGGAAATTAGTACTTAGAGTTTAGGTATTAGCGCGTTATCTTTGATTTGATTTTACCTAAAAAGCGATTTAGTATAGATACAGGGCGTAAAAAAACTACTGTTTAGGTATTTTTGCCTTGAGCCATACCTGTAGGTTACCGGTAGCGTTTGTTTTATCAAATCTTCTGAATATAATATTTTTACAAATAAAGCTACCGTTCTTGACCACTACAAACGACTTACTGTGCCTAGCTTCCTTACAAAATCAATATCAAGGCCCTTCGTTACACCCCCGTGTGGTCGTTAGAAGTACCTCTACGACTTGGGGTTGATTATTATAGCCCTGAATTATGCTGAATCATCATGACTACGTAATATTTGATGTATTTTACAAGGAACGCTGATTTTGAGCATATCGCCTCCCGCATTGATTTCAGTTTTTTAAATTGAAAAATGTGGTAAAAAGCGTTGGCATTAGTATAGATAATACCTAATCAGTTAGTAATATCAAGAACGATATACTCGTAGATAGAGTAGGTAATTCTGTGGTGTATGACGCTACGAATTCCGCGGAAATGTCCATGTTCAGCCGCCTGCGCCATAACAGGCACATAGGTAACCTATTCATTTAAATGTTACTATTACATTGTTCATCATCATTAACCTGCGGAAACCCACTGCTGGGTATAGGTCTCCTCTCCAAGGACGGGGCGCGGACATTTATCTCTACTGCGTCCCTTTCATACAAAATGTATAAGAAGCGTCGCGACACGCAAAACATACAAAAGAGTCTAGGGCGGGCGCAACGCTTTACATGTCGTCCTTGTCTTACGTCTCTTCTGTGTCCTGCGATTAAGACCGTACTCTACCTGCCGTCACTACGTCACCACAAATGTCCCGCCCAAAAGTGGAGCTATCACTTCAATCTCTATCATATTATTATAGGTCACATTTCTATTTTAGTTTATTTAGTTAGCCCTTCGAAGTGCACCGCAGATCAGGGGTGGGAAATGGGTTAGAATAACACAAAACAGATAACACTTAACTCGTTCTTGGATACTTTAATGCGAAAATGATGAATCTTATAAATTGAATTGATGTCCCAAAGCAACATTTTATCATCATTCTTATGCCAAGAAGGAGAAACTGCGCCGCAAACTCTGTGAGCAAAAAAATTTAGATATTAGCATAGGATTATATCTATTACCTTAATGTAGATATTAGGTAGAATTTTGGAGTTTTATCGAATCTACAATTTAGGCTAAATTAATCTTTGTCTTATTGGTCGAAAAATACAAGTAGCTCAGGTTCAAATGGACTTTAATTCCTTTGTCCACTCATATTATAATTTATGCTTTGTCATTATGACAATACTTATGGTATTATTTCTGGTATAAACCTGATTCATAATAGGTATTCCGCAGCGACCATGAACTTCCAAGGGCATTACAAGGCACAGGTATTATCTACATTCTACATCTATACTCAATTGTATGGGAAAAAATAGTTTTGTGTTTATGTTTGACCGACTCCAAAAAAGGAAGAGATTATATAATGTTCTCCGGTTATTCCGTAAATAGAAAAAAATGGGAATAAAATAGATACCCACTGGCACAGAATAATTGCCACTAGTTAAAAAAACATTAGTGACAACTCGGGCTCCATAATACTTAGAATGTTTGGTTGCATGATAATACGAGTGACAACAGATTAAAAGTAATTAAATTATTAAGAGCAACCTACTTATAAACTGCAATTTAAAGAATTAGGTAGGTTAGGTACAATAACAAGTGTCGATACGAAGCAGTTGTAATATAACTAGGTACAGCCTTTGAGCTCTAAGGTCCATCTATGCATCTTTTTAAGAAGATAACTAGGAACGTGTATAAGGGTAGGTATATTATGTACAGTCTTATTATCTGTGTCTAGGTCTATAAGTGATCCGGTTCAGTTTCACTTACTCAGCCAGCCTGTTGCTCAATAATTTATTGTAAAGGTATATCTTTCTCGAAAGGGTCGTATTTGAGCGCCTCGACTGTTAGGGCCCAGAACTGATCAGCTTGGCTCTCGTCTTGGCATTGCTTGGATGGTCGTGTCACCGTGCAATCGCTAAAAATAATATAATTATAGAGTAAGTAAAGTTTCAATGGGGTAGAGTTCGTTTCAATGGGGTAGAATAATGCAAAGGTTGCAAAATCAAAGGATGTTTTTTTTTTATTTACAACACTGCACTGCACAGTGCACATACACCAACGCCTACAAATTTCATAAAAAATTGCTTATGCTGGTAGTTTACGCAGCGATCTTCCCTACCTGTAATACAGTCCAGTTTCGTTCGCACAAGCTTCATCAATTGCGCAATAGATGGTAGTCTGGGCGCCACACTTGGGCGACTTCAAGAACCACCCCATTATGTTGTTGAAGGCCCAAGTTGCTCCGAACCACACCGTCTTGTCGAAATGTCGGCTAATGTCTGTACGAATTACGCCTGGGTGTAAACTGTATGTATTTACACCTTCTACATTCAGTTCCTGGAAAAAGAAACAGTTAAAATATAGGGTACCTAACCCCTTATTATAGTAAGTTTTAAATCCAAGAATAGGAAGTCTTAATACCTAAGTCCTCAATAAAATGAATGTTTGCAAAGTTAGTGACAGAATTCCGACGTTCGAATTGCCTTGAAGGAAACTTCCATATGTATTTTATTTCCTCGATTTTACAACTAGTTCCCTTCAGCCGAGGAATTAAGTCAGGGTTTAGCTTTCAAAGATGATATTATGTGTTCAGTCAGAGTAATAAAAAAGCAAATTTTATAGACAATCAATGATGACTTTTTTACCTTCAGCTTTCTTGCAAGACCTTTAGTAAACAAGACGTTAGCAGCTTTACTTCTGCAATACGCTGCGAAGGCGTCGTAGGATGATTTTTCGAAGTTTAAGTCATCCAAAGGAAGGTCGAAACCTGAGAAAAAAATAACTTAAAATATTTGTATCAAAATAAACAAGTTTAATAAAGCGGCATCAATGAAAGTGACATAGGTAGTTAGAATTGCAGTTATCGGTGATATTATGAAATAGGTAACACTTCATTATTTGGTTCACACGTTATTTATTATGTGACTCATCAAACTATTGATTTATAATTTGGTCTATATATTCTGTTCGAAAATGTCTCCTTTGACTCACATATCAAAATAATTTAGGATTTTTCAGTTGAAAGTTATTATTAACTTCATCATCATCATATTCAGCCTGTGTCAACCCACTGCTGGGTGTAGGCCTCCTCCAATTGCTGCCACTCCTTCCGGTGTTGGGCTGATCGCATCCAGGTCTTGTTGGCGACCTTGACAATGTCGTCCACCCATCTGGCAGGTGGTCTGCCAGCACTACGTTTATTTCCCCTGGGTTCCCATTCGGTTAAGGCCCTACTCCACCTGCCGTCACCACGTCTCGCCAAATGTCCCGCCCATCTCCACTTCAGTCTCATGATCCGGATACCAACGTCTTGGACTTTAGTCCGTCTCCGGATTTCGGTGTTTCTGATCCTGTCTATGAGGCGTATACCTAACATGGAGCGCTCCATAGCTCGTTGTGCAACTTGTATGCGTTGCACAGTCTCTTTAGTGAGCGTCCATGTTTCGGCGCCATAAGTTAAGGTGGGCAGGACACATTGGTCGAACAACTTGGTCTTTAGGCATTGCGGTATCTTTCGGGCCTTTAAAATATCTTCGATCTTACCGAAGGCAGCCCAGCCCAGTTGTATACGCCGGGATATCTCCTTTGTACGATGCTCTCGGTCAAAACATAAACTATGTCCAAGATAGGTGTAATTGTCTACCATCTCCAACTTCTCTCCACCAACAATAATGTTAGTTGAAGTTCTACTGGAGAGACTAGACATAACCTTGGTCTTGGACATGTTCATGCAAAGACCTACCGCTAGAGAAGCATCGTAAAGATCTTTAAGCATACATTGGAGATCCTGCATATTTTCACTGATCAGGATTAAATCATCCGCAAAACGGAGGTGCGACAGGTTGACACCGTTTATATTTATTCCTTTACTATCCCATTCAAGCGTTTTCATTGCGTCTTCAAGGACTGCAGTGAAAAGCTTGGGTGAAATGTTGTCCCCCTGTCGCACTCCCCGCCTTATCGGAATAGGATCAGTGAGTACATGGGCGCGGACTTGCATGGTTGCAGATGTATACAGGTTCCGGAGGACATCAACATACCGCTCGTCAATGTGGCAGCGACGAAGAGAATGAAACACGGCCCAGTGTTCAACGCTATCGAACGCTTTTTCGTAGTCTACGAAAGCAAAACACAAGGGCTGGTTGTACTCGATTATTAACTTACGTGCATGTAAATAAGACGACACATTAAGAATCCTTGAAGGTGCACTCTTGATCATAGTCGGCAGCAACAGTAAGCTCAACAATGCGTGTCCGAAGTGGTTGGATCCTATGTGCGTCTCGAAACCATCCTCTGTTTTTCCTTCTGGGCACATCATGACCCCTGCATTGTTAACAAGAATCTGCACTGAGTTTTCCTTTTCCAAAATTCGTTTGACGAACTCTCGCACAGAGTTTAGACTGCACAGGTCTAGTTTTTCTATGATTAAAGTGCCGACTTTGTCCGATTTTGCCAGCTGCTGTATTTCCTGTTTAGCTGCTTCGGCTTTCTCTAGATTCCGGCACGCCATAATTACCCGAGCGCCTGAAATATTCGGAAAGCAAATTATAGGATGGACGCTTGACAAATTATAGAAAGGCGATTTTGTCGCAGGCATTGAATGTTTTCTTTGTAAACCTGTTATACAATTTGTACCTACGTTATGTGACAAGTTATATTTCATTCTTATTGCCATATAAAATCGTCTGATAGACACGTTGACACATACCTACGTTCCTAAACATTTTCCACTTACACTTTGATTAGGTACCTATCTACCATTAAAAAATTGAAAAACTTATTTCTGGTTTAAATAATAGTTTTGTAGGTCTTACCCCGCTCATAAAAGTCTAATGCTGTCTCCTTTCCGATGCCGGTGTTGCTACCGGTCACGATAGCTGTACATCCTTCTAGTCTTCTATCACTTCTGCACCAACCACTCAGATAATCCATGACTTATTTCTGCAAGATACCTTTTTGACAAAAGTAATTGATAAAGTTAATGAGAAACGCACCGTTCGCGACAGATTTAAGTTGTTTTTGGCACAGCAGCGTTACCGAACAAGATTGGGCCGAAATGGTGAAATATTGGTACTTGTATAAGTTACAAACTTGATCTCCTTGACATTGCGGAGTCTTGAGCAATCTTCTTTGTAATGTTGGTAAACAATAAAGCGCAAAGCGGCTGTTTCTAACAAAATAGCAGGTGATACTGCGGAACGTGAGTTGATTGAGAATCACTTTGCTAACAGCAACTCACTCTATGTATTGTACATATAATATCCACATAGATGATCGAATAGTTTGTTCGTCTGTTGTATGTAATTCAATTCATTGATGCCCTTAAGTGGGTCTCGGCTGTTGTTCGAATGTTATAGACCTACCGCACTCCGAATCAGATAGTTCGTCTGAGTTGTGCTGTTTGTTGTATTGTACAATAACTTACCAGTACCTTACTGGATCAGATGGACTGCATGTGTATTGTGCTAAGGTATATTTAGTGTAAATACAGTAAGTAGGGAATGTATATCAACTATAATTAGAAGCATGTGTTTCATACGATATGGATATGTATTAATTTGAAACAAAGCCTGTAGAGACTAAATTGTATAATTTAAGTATAATTATTTTAGTAGGTATTATTTTGCGAAAAATGTAGTCACGTCGCATACCATTCGGTCGGCATATCAAACACCTTCTGTTATACAACGGGAAATTACTCACGTAAAAATGTTGTCGACTTAGATACCGACAATGTTTTGATTCTTTTGGAGAATCACACTGTGTGAGACGCGAGGAGTGACCGCACTCATACACAGACGAAGATTCTCAGGAAGAATTGAAATATTGTATCTATCTTTGTATAAATCGACAATAATTTTACGTGATAATTTCCTGTGTGCTAATATAGTGTCTAGTATTAACTCACGATGGTTTAGAAAGGACTCTATTCACTCAATTCTTTTGATAATATTCACACTGAGTCGTAAGAATATAAAACACTAGTAACTACGTACTTAGCCGCAACAAACAGCATACTGAGACATGATACCTCGTGCTATTAATTGAGTTAGTTGCGATGGTATGCGTGTATTCATGTTTCTGGCACAAACAATACAATGTATTGATAACCTACCTTACTTAAAATTTATGTAAGTAGCTACCTACATAGTAAAACTTACCTACATAGTAAAACTTCAAGCACCTAGGTAATTAGGTAGGTAGGTACTTATATCGCTTAATAACTGCGGCTTTAAAATTTTTAATTGTAGTTACTTATGGAATATTCCTGTAGCGCGTGTCAGACCATAAGCCTAGCTTTCTAGTGTTATCTATAGCGAAGTTTCAGGTGGGTCTTGAAATAAAATAAAAATAAATAATAATTTATTTTCTTTAAAAAGTAGTTACTAGTAAAGTAATATTCGTCGTTCATTTGTTTTATGATGATTTACCACCGAGAGGATCATAATCTTCCAGGTGAAGCACATTTAACGTGATGTCCCACAGACGCATGACGTCATCATCTTTTTGGCAGTAAGAAGAAGGGGGCACCGCAACGCAGTCTCTGCAAGAAAAAGGATAGTATCAGATGGAACTACTTAAATGTCTATCGCGCATGTGTATGTCGCGTAAGTGTTTTCGGCGCAAGTGTCCTGATACCAAAAACCTACGCTATTAATTGCTGTGCACCCTTCATTGCCTACGTTACATTAACAAAAAAACAAGTAATAAAGCCAAATATAACAAAAATAAGCAGGTAGGATCTAGGATAAGTAATCATTCGTTTTTCTATTCTATCGACTTGTCAAAAACACTTCAGCTTTATGCTTCACTACGTGCTAACTTGTGCATGTCGAGGGTTGCTTTTCAAACAAAACCTGGTTGACTCATGGAATAAAAATACTTAAGTCACAAATAACCTTCACTTGTACAAATCGATAAGAGCAATTATCCGCTTATGTAGGTAGGTAGGTGGAAGGACACTTCCTCAGCGGAGCTAAAGACCAATTAATTTATAATAATGACAACGTGGATGGATAGGTTAATCCATAAACCGTTTTCTGTTTTACACAAAATTAGAAAAATTCTGCGAATAAGTAAGGCCCCGTTCTCGAATTCTGCGGGCAGCGGGGCGGCAGCGGCGGCGGCGGGCACTGACAGTCGGCGCGTCATGATTGTTAGTATTAAATTATATTGTTGGCGCCGACTGTCAGTGCCCGCCGCCGCTGCCGCCCCGCTGCCCGCAGAATTCCAGACCGGGGCCTTAGTACCTAACAAGAAATGGAAAAATTGTCCTGGACCAACCAACCTTTTTGCATTGGTGTTAAAAATTCACCTGTAGTAAAGTCCGGATTCATTAGAACATTTGTCGTCGACAGCGCAGAAGATGGTGGTCTGAGCTCCACATTTCGGTGTTTTCCACAACCACCTTAGGAACGGAATTCGGAATACGTAGCTGGCCCAGAACCAAGATGTTTCGTGGTAGTGGCGGTCGATATCTGTGTAGACGATGCCGGGGTGCAAGCTGTAGGTGCTCGTATTCTTTATATTGTGTTTCTGAAATAACCAATAGCCATATACTGATAATGCTCATAATCATTCCTATATAGGAAGTAGGATAGGATTACTGCGATCAACGTGCTCCCAAGAGTTTGAAAGGCACATTCAAAAGAATTTATCTAAACCGTGAAGCCATGAAGACCTTAGGTGGTCGTTAAACTCCGTCACATGGTCACGAACTCACTAACTCACCTAATACCTACATAAAGTACCACTTAAATCATACTCACCTCTAGATAAATTGCTAGTGCTCTCGCAAACATGACATTAGCGATTTTGCTTTTAGAATAAGCTTCCAAGGGTTCGTACGGAACTTCGTCAAAGTTCATGTCATCAAAGTTTATTTTATGAACTAAAAAAAGAAAGTTTCCTTCAGTAGAAGATCGTGGAAGTGATTACAGGTAAGGCTCAACTCACACCGAAATGGCAGCGAAGCGGCAAGCAGTTTCAGGGTCATATATTTTAAACTTTATCTCGGTGTGATTTGAGCCTAAAGAATCTCCACCGTGTGTAACTCTGTGTTGTTATAAAATAATCATCCTTACAATAATGCACATCTGAAGAAACAAAAACGATTCTTGAAGGACCACTTCTGATTATCTTAGGAAGTAGCAGTAACGTCAGCAGCGCATGCGCGTAGTGGTTCGATCCCATGTGCGTTTCAAAGCCATCCTCAGTTTTACTTTCAGGGCAGCACATGACCCCAGCATTATTAATCAGGATATTCACTCTTTCTTCTCTCTCCAGCACTCGTTTTGCGAACTGTCTGACAGACTCCAGACTGCATAGGTCAATGATTTCAATGAGCAGAGTTCCTGTGTTTTTCTCAGTTATTGTCTCTTCTATTTCGCGCTTTGCGGCTGATGCTTTGTCTAGGTTTCGACAAGCCATGATGACACGTGCCCCTAAAATTAAAATTCAGTCATTCTTCAGTCAAATTTCTATTTAGGTAGGTAGGTACAATACCTACTTACTCACATAAACTTAAATCAAAGATTTATTTAAGTAGGTACCTTTTATTCATTTCTATAAAAGTCTACTTCTAATGCAGAAACTACCATGTTAAGCTAGCTGATATAAAATGCTACAAAGCTTGGTACTTACCCCTCATATAAAAATCCAACACAGTTTGTTTTCCTATCCCCGCGTTGCCTCCTGTAACGATTGCGGTAACGTTATCCAATCTATTCTGTGAGTCGCACCAACCGCTTAAGTAGTCCATTGTTTTAAAATACTACGGATTTTTAAAACTGAAATAAATAGACTTTATACAAAAAAATAAGTAGGAACGACTGTCCTTAAAACAGGTGGCAGTCACGCCGTTCCTTGATAGTGACAAACTAGCGTCGACATAGGTAACACTGCTGTGTTGTTTGTATTCGATGCATGATGTCACACTGTTGTTGATCACGCAAATATCTACATACCTATTTACAATGCCGACAAAGTGGTAGCATAAAATCGTAAAAATTGTTTGTACATGTACCTAAGTAAAGTAGTACCTAGTGCCAATGATGAATTTAAAAGGAAAACTATCACGACCAAGTAGGCTTTACAGGTTCACGAGTAATAATGGATCAACTAAATTTGTAAAAAAACTCTTAGAAAATAACGAGTATCTACTCGTACTTTACTGAAATGTTTGGACCGTTGTTAGAACATAATTTTTAATCTAAATACCTACCTACTAGTCTAGAACTTCGGAACCCTACATTATCGTGGCCCGACACGCGCTTGACCATTTATTTTTACATAATTGCTTCTTGATTGATGCGTAATTATCCACCAAGGCATTGTTTATTAGTACTACCACGTACTACCTAGGTATAACCTTAACCTTAGTAATTTAACAGCACGTCCCGGCTTTGCACGGGTGTACTGATGAAACTACCGGTATAAAATATAGCCAATAACCATCCTGACAGCCCATTCTACACATCGGTGAAACAATTTTTGAAATCGGCTGAGTAGCTTCGGAGATTACCTACCTCCGTCAAACAAACAAACAAACCAACATAACCTCTTTATAATATTAGTATTGTAATGACGATAACACTTTATATCTATAAATAGTGTCATGCACATCTCAGTCAGCCGTACTAACTAACTTTGTTAAGATAACATTACGATACAAAAAAATTAACTACGTACAGTACACATTACTACTACATTATCATTTTAAGCACCATCCTCAAAATGCCCACAGAAAATAAGTATATACTCGTATTAGGTAACTATGTCAGGTAAATGAAAAAGTAAGCTTTTGTTTTTTATTATTACATAGGTACTTACTTACATTTACTTAGGTACATCTTATTTACATAGAGTCACACTGAGTATTTATTTAAACTAGTGAAAGTCTCCGATATCAGCAGTTCATTCACGCATACACATTGACTGACAAAAAGTCAATCGAAGTTGCTAATGTATTTACAAGTATTTTTTTCTGAAATGCATTACATAAATATTCTGTGAAACATATTTTACTTGTGCTTAATGTACTTAATTGTTTCAATTCGTAGCTTTCAATAGAGAAACGTTATAATATAACCAAAATTCCTACAGCATGTTATGTTGTGTAGGTACCTATGGTAGAAAAGTGGAATAAATTCGAACACTTTTTAAACTATCGCGAATTGGAAACATACCTATTCGTATTCAATTCATTCTTTTAAATTTTCACTCTGTTTGCTCATCGAAAAACTCCAATTAAAGAAAAAAAAAAAAAGAAATTTAAGTCTAATTCTTGAGTCCAGGGTCTGCAGCCGTGAAAGGATCGTTGTCAAGACCCACCAGCTCGCACGAAGCTGCCCACAGCTTCTTAGCATACTCATCGTCCAAAGACTTCGGTGATGGAGAAGTTACCACGCAATCGCTGAAAAAAAAAAACTAATGTAAATACGAAAAACAAACTCATTCTGTACTAAATTAATTTTGTTTTGATATTTTTATTAGTTTTCATCTGCTCCGTTTTCTTAATGGTTTCGCGAACGCGTTTATGTCTTTTGTAGGAAAAACTTCTATACTCTGTTCACAGAGTCGATCGAATAGTTGGAAAAATAAATGCACGTGATTGGCATCGAAAACGCGCCAAGGGCGAGTTCACATTGCCTTAATCGATCGCTGGGGGGTCTCATACATTTTTTAAAGGATTTAATGAGAATCTTCGGAGCTAAGAACGGAAATACAACTCGCGATTGCAGCTCCTTATTATTCTCATCTCACGAAATTGAAATCATTTTAATAAAAAAATTGCCACATGTATCAACATAACATGCTGACGCGTCACTTCGCTTCCGTTGCACCTGGACAAAAAGTAAGCTACCTCTACGTCTGATGTTAACATACCTATAATAGAGTCCAGTTTCTTCAGCACATTTCTCGTCAACGGCGCAGTATATCGTGGTCTGAGCGCCGAGCTCCGGGCTCTTCATGAAGGGACCAACCACGAAGCCGATGAGGGCACGCGCTCCTTTGAACAGCGTCTGGTTCAAATGACGGCCAAGCTCTGTCTTAATGACACCGGGGTGTAAACTGTACGTGTTGATGCCTTCGATGTTGTTCTCCTGGAATTATAAATAATTTAATAAATATCCTTGGGTGTAAGTTACCATATAAATTATGATAAAATATAAGTTTTTTAAATTATGATACAATAGGTACATTTAATTATAAATAAAAGGCATACTCGTATGTGCTGATACTGTACTGACACAAGATCTAGTATCTATATAAAGTAATAAATACATTTAAATAATCGTCATTTATTTGATGTGTCCACTTCTTACATTTTTCTGTAATTTACTGAATGCTTTATTATTTCGCGATGAAAACCGTGAAATAGGGTAGTAGGCATGAATGGTAGTAGTAGGTAATCTTAGAGAATATTATCAGTATTGATTAAAAGAATTACAGATAATTTCCTTTTCTTTACCTTTAGCTTCTTTGCAAGTTCTCTGGAAAACAGCACGTTTGCGAACTTGCTTTGACAGTACGCGTCTCCGGCTTTATACGGGATGCTTTTGTAGTTCAAGTCGTCGAAATGCATGATGCTTTCTGCAAAAAGGTGAATACAATAAATAATAAAGAAGTACTTACTTACAATAATTTACAATAACCTAACCTAACCCAAATCCAAAAAACCTATAGGTAGCTAACTAATAACTATAGGTTTTTGGGATGATTGCTCTGATGTTTTTGGGTTTGTTATTGTACACTTGTTAGGCATCACTAAACTAATTCTAAAATTCTTACTTGTATGAGCCCTAGAAGAGACGGTTACAATCCTAGCGGGCGTGCTCGTCCTAATCCTCGGCAGCAGCAGCATGGTCAGCAGGAAGTGGCCCAGGTGGTTGGTACCGAACTGCATCTCGAAGCCATCCTCGGTGTGCGTCAGGGGGCACATCATCACTCCAGCGTTGTTCACCAGGATGTTGATCTGAAGAATAAATAAATACATATTAGGTTAATACAACGGGAAATTACTCACGTAAAACTATTGTCTTGATTTAGATACCGACAATGAGGAAAAGGAACAAATATCAGCAGAACATGCAATGCAAACATTTTTCCCGTGTCGGGAATCGATCCTGCAACTTTTGCATTTCAGGATTTCTTGATTACATTTTCATTTCTTCACCCATTGCGTCACAAAGGTCGTCAAATAAAAATTACATAACCAGCAAATGTAGGTTCCGCTATGTAGGTAGAGGTATTTTATTTGTTCTGTATAATCGTCGTATTTTGCCTAATGAGATTGATTAGCATTCTTGCTTTTCTATTCTTATTGAATTTTTGATAGATCAAAGGTCACGGTTTTTAACGGCCGACTAGGTATAGTGAAGTAGGTATCAGGTGGGTCACTCAATACTACCTAGGTACCTACATAATGAAAATATGCAAGAGCACGCTCTTTATGGTGAGAAAACATTGAGGTAACCCATGTGCTAGTGCTAGTGAGCAAGGCACTACATTATTGATCATGTCTTTCTTATAAACAAGGCCAAGTAATCTATGATAGGTACCTACTTTACTTATGTTCTTTATTGGATGCGCAAAATATGGACATTGTGATAATTGTTATCACTTATTATGTAGGTATTAATTAACAAAATATGTTTAAACCTGCGGTTCTTTCTCTAGAATGTTCTGAGCAAACTCTCTTATGGATTTCAGTGAAGACAGATCGCATTTAGCAAGGACGAGGTGACCTGTATCCGGAATGTCTTTGCAGGTCTTCTCTATGTCCACCTTCGCCTCTTCAGCCTTCTCCAGGTTGCGACAAGCCATTATTACTTTTGCACCTGGAAGTTGAAGATGAGATATAAATTAATTGTATAAAAAAACGGTAAAGCTTTACGGATGGTTAACCGCAGCTGTTAATAGATTCATTCAGATATCTTTTTTTTAATTAACAGTTACCAACATTAACAGTCAATAGCTGTTAATTTGACCTATCTGTTGATTCTATGTTAAAGATAAGTGGTAAGTTTGATGTCCCTACGTATCTAATTCGTTCATCGGAAAAACAATAGGTACCCACGATTAACTTGTATTGTAGGCGCCGCGTGGACCTATCACACTTTACTGTCCATTCGATTTTGCTTTTACAATTTCAGTAGGGTCTCACATAAAACATTTGGTGACACATACCTCGTTTATAGAAGTCCAAAACAGTTTCTTTTCCAATTCCTGTATTACATCCCGTAATTATTGCGGTCCTTCCGACCAGTTTCGCAGTACTATAACACCGACCACTAAACAACGGCATTTTGTTATAAATAAACAAATTCAGATAAAACTCTTCACGATAAAATAAAGCACAGACTAACTCACACGCGGGCCGGCACGGCACTGAATGGCGAGATCGGCGAGTATTCTGTGCGGTGGAACATAGCCAGCGTAAATTATCAATAACAACGGTATCTTAGCCTACTCGCCTGACAACCGGTATGTTAACAAATATAACTTTACGGATGATAATCAATTGAAAGAATATTTTAGAAGGGAAAATACACACGTATGTGTGTGATATACCTATGCTGAATCAATTTTGTACATAGGTAGGTACATAATGTAGGCTATGCACAATTGCAATTGCATTGTAATACTTTGTTCACACAAAAAATTAATGTAGGTAATCTTAGCAAGAAACAAGAGAAATGTGTTTAATGAGCGTGCGAAATTGCGAAGTTTTCTATTATGTACCTATCTCCAAGTATACCTATACATTTTCCTACACATGCCTTTGGAAACTCAGCTACAAATTAAATTTATTAGCATAGGTTCAGGTTTATTTATAGTGGTGCTGGTGACTCATAAAGGCTGTTGATGATAATTTCCTAAACCTACAGAAATGTTTAAATTAGCATAAATAAATCAATAAATAAGGCTATGTACCTACTACTTACAATCTGTATGGCATTAATCTGTTAAGTACCTATTCGTTGTTGGACCTATTAGATTGTTAAAATAATTCATTAAACAAGTAATTAATGACTCTGTATGTTTAATTGATAGCAACTTTCTAACCACTTTAACCACTCCGGGGTGACTTTTTTTTCTAGTGTAATTTCCTGAAAAACATTACTTCTGGATTTCTCCTCAAATTCCAGTTTTTTGAACATTGTTAAGCTTTTAGTATTTTCAAATGCGATTTTAGCTTCAAAGATGTTTAGGTTGATGTATTTGATGCCGTATATTAACATTAGGATGACGGCTTCCCATCCTAATTTCTTGCCCCTGGCAGATTCCTCCGCTATCATTATTTCTATTTCTCCAACTGCCGCCTCTTTATCTGTGATGAATATGTTTGTGTCTCCTATCATGGACTCTGAAAATAAACATAAAATAATATTAAAGTATCTAGGCTAAGCACTAATCAATCAACTATATTCTTGTATGACATACCAACTTCATCCATAGCTTTCTCATATTCATATTTCTTTTTATCCAACAAAATAAATGTACATTCTGAAACAATAAAAGTTATTGAATAACTACTGACTTGTAGGTATTTCTTTAGAATAAGAATTGGTAGTAATCGGGCTACCTATAGATTGTTTGTAACGGTCCTTAAGTGGCTCAATCGATTTGAATTGTATTTTGTACACTGATGTAGATAAATAAGTATTAGTTTAGATTCTGTAAATAATCTTTTAGCTCAGATTTACTTACTTCATATTATAACCCTAGTAGGTACTCACCTATAATCTAAAATGGTCAAAGGTAATCTTAAACTTAAAATTAGACAAGAAAAGTCATCAGAAACTATATTTTAAGTACCTAGGTAGGTAGAGGTCCTACAAAGTAAAGAAAAGAAGCTTACTATTTTCATCTTCTTGCCATGATTTCTGCATTTCATATTCTTCTTCCAATGTCAACGGCTCTGATGCTGTAAGTCTTTGCAGTTCTTCGGACTTCATCCATTGATGATACCTGAATTTAGAGGCAACAAAGATATCACCAACAACTTATCTATGTTTGACTAAACAAATATGCAAGATAATAAGTTATTTACTTGGGCACATGATGTTTTCGGTAAGGCACTAATACAATTTTACTTCCGCAAATTTTAGTTTTGATGTTCAATTTCATTTTTGGCAAAAAATTAGAAATGATGCGAGGCCGAGGTTGATGGTTCTGTTTGTTTTGATTTGGTTTGTTTACATCTTTTTTTTTATGACTGACTGACAGAAAAGACACAGACATTGACGTTCGGCTAAATGAGATGTGTGGACTGTCAAAAATTAATTTGACAGTTTAGAATCGAAACAAACACCGTTTTGTTTGCTAATTTGATTTGGTAGGTTGACTGTGTGTGTACCACAGAGTACATTTGTCTATACTGAAAGTGTGTACGTACTGTGTGTGCATTTGTGTTGACTTTTGTTAAGTTTTGTTTGTGGTCGTTCGTTGTGTTGTGTTGATGTGTTGACAAAACGCTGTGGCCTATTTCTTATCTTTTTATCACTAAATTCATGATTCATTGATCGAAGATAATGGTATGATACGAAATTACGAACTTTTAGGTTGTAGTACCTACCATATCTTTCAGAAATTGCATTGTTTTCATTGAATAATTTACTACTAAAACTTTAACAAATCACTATTGTAAGATTTCTAAGTACCTAGGTTTATTCCAAACCTTGCATTCTAGACAAGAATCTTATTTTTAATTCATGTGTTTATCCTAAAGCATCTCTAGAAGCCACTAAAGATGAATCAGTACTATACCGAGAGGCAGCTGTCTTGGTGCTATGGGTTGATAGCATTGCTACTAGGCGTGTCAGTGATATGTATAGGAGTGCCATACAACCATTGGAAGGCGACCCTTGACGTATGTCCCGGGGGATACTTCGAAAACACAAACTGTGGATGCATATTCTACGGAGTCAGTACTTTCCAGTACTTCAATGGAGGTCACAATTCCTCATGCCTCTACGCCGTGTTCGCGCCACTACCTATTTTAGCGTATGCGATTATTATGGCACTGTTTCATATGTACAGAGTTTGTATCAATAATGTTGGGAAATATGAGGATGAAAAGTCAACTGCTATGGAAGAAATGTAAGTAAAAAACTTCCAACACTAGTCTAGTCTTTTTGCACATGGTTTTTTTTTCTTTATTCCCAAGGTGTAGTAAACATGCTTTCCAATCTTTAAATGCACTTTGAGATACTTTGTACATGTAAATGGGGGTAGTTAGAGACATGTACAAATAAATATTTGAACAATTTACTTTTCTCTATCCTAAACATTTGGTTTTCAGCGAAGGGGAATCAATAGTAGTTACGACCAGAACTCGGATGTCCAAACAGAATGACGGAGTGATTTACTGCTGGATACCAACCTGCTCCATCGCAGTTGTCTTCTGCATCTACAATCTGGTGCATGCTGCGATTATCACTGATGGTTTTGTTAAAACATGTAACCAATATCGAGGGTATCTAGTCAGGGTAAGTCTTTAAACTCATTTGTGTCAATGGAGAACAATCTCATAATTTCTCTTAATTTCCTCATACTTTGTTTTAACCATGCCACTGCAAGCATACAAACATTTTGTGTGACTTTTAAAAACATAACAATCAA
Source organism: Xanthorhoe spadicearia (assembly GCA_947086425.1). NCBI lineage: Eukaryota > Metazoa > Arthropoda > Insecta > Lepidoptera > Geometridae > Xanthorhoe > Xanthorhoe spadicearia. The sequence goes on along the minus strand of OX352198.1, from coordinate 3,488,655 downwards.
TCTTTGTAGAGCATAAAGGAAACTGTAATAGGTAATTTATTTTATGCTTTGATAAAAGTCAGCTTCATGTACTTAGGTGTTCATTGTGTGGTTGACTTATTAATTTATCATTAGATTTTGTACTCATTAAAAAAATACTGTTAATTAACTAAGATTTCGCCTTTTCTCCATAGACTAATGTTTGACAAAATCAATAATCAATTTGCATATCCAAAACCCTTGATGATTAGTAATGATTCCCAGGATGATTTGTTTTGTTTCATTGTTGCAGGAGCTCAGAGCCACAGGAGACCATGCAACAGCCATTCACTTTCGCCTCGCGTGTCAAGCAATATACGACTTTATGGACTACCTGCAGAAGGACGCTCCTAACAGCCGCCGCGGTGATTTCATAAACACAGGCTTGTCTTTACAACTGGGTATTATCGCGTCGTACCTTGCAGTTGTGTTGTGGGCAGCTGTGGCCGTTCACACAGCTTTGAGAGCTTATAGGGAGAGGCACGTACTAACCTGCTGTGGAAATTAGATTGCACAAATATTTGGTCCATAACTGACGGAAGATGCGTTTCGACGCGTAACGAGATCAGTCTTTGTCTATTGATAACGATAAGTTAAACTCGGAATATTTGACCAACATAATCTACAGATATTGGCACTAAATTCTCGTTTTTAGCTTCAGGAAAAAGGGCCCAAAATGGTATGCTAGATAATAATTTATTTGAAACAAACACAATTCGGTAGCACAACGTAAATACGATAAGCCCGACATGTTCCATCTTTTAACAGAGAGACTAAGTTAATTCTAATATTATTAATATGCAAATTGTCCCTTCTATAGTACATTTTACAAATAGTACACTTAACTATGAACACAGTCTAAGTCAAATGCAACTATGCACATATTTTTACATTAGGTACGTAATTTTTACTATTAGGTTTTTGAAGTTTTGAAGTTTTTGAAAACTTTATATACATATTTAGCGTATTATAAATTAAGTTTAAAATAGCCTTTACGCGTCACCTTCGAGCGCGAGTGTTTCTCAGCGCTGTCGATAGTGCCGATATGCCATCAAATTTACTAGTAACTTTGTCTATCCATCTATCTCCACACGGCGATTTCATCGACAAGACTTTGACGAGCTAATTTATTCCATAAGATAAATTGACCTTTCTATAGAACGGCGGAATCGTCGCGATAAAGGAGGTGTTGAGGTGTACCTTAGAAATAGGTAAGACCATTAGCTAACGAAGACTGAGCTTTTAAGCTTTCAATTATTAATTTTTATAATTGTATTAAGTAGGTTTATTGTAACATTTATTCCATATTCCACCGAAGAAAAACTTTTGGTTAGTTAGGTTTTAGTTTATAAAATATGCTCTTATTTTAATTGCTGTTGAAACCTGTGCCGTCCAATTTGTTAGGTTTAAGAATAAAGTACATGTTGTGTATCTACGACCATATTTTAAATTAATATTTTTTATGTATTTACCATTACCGATTTGTTATCTACAATTCTACATTATTAAATTATCTAATAAAGTAATGTGTTTGTATTTCGAGCAACCAGAAAAAAAACTAAACATGAGAACCTTTAAAACCTTTTAAAGCAAAACACATTTTAGATTATAATAAATAACATTTTAATTACGCATTCTATAACCACAATACAAAACAACAACAATTTATATCTATTCATATTCACAAACATTAAAGATAGTGGAATGATGACAGAACAGTTTTGGGCAAGACCCCATATAATAAGAAATAGATAGAAAAATCTAAGTAAAATACATTAAAAAATTACAGCATACATTTCCTGTAGACAAATTGCTTAAGACAAAACTTACTTTATAGTACCTTTGAAGTTTTCAAAACCTAAGTAGGTATAAGTACTGTAATTTGTGTACTAAAAACAGTTGCAAAGTACACAAATATGTGTAGCCTGAGACAAGTCGTTAATAGACCGACAAATTACCCTAAAACAGCTGTAACCATAGCCTATTCATTTAATAACATTCTGAAGATATATCTAACTCTAAAGCATCAACAAAGGACATTGGCCAAGTGTCTAAGGCTAATATTTAAATTTAAGTTTAATTCTTGAACTTCAAAAGCTGGTTCCAATATGTAATAAAAATTATAAGTCTGCGGAAACGGACGGTAGATGGATGACCGCGTATATCAAAAACAACTGAGCGATTCCGTATGAATAGTAATTTATACTATCTCAGCTCAAAAAGTCTTAATAAATTGGCCACTAGCTTGATTTTCATCTAAATAACATAGGTACAATCGTTTCAAAACTTGAACATTCAAATATCTACAGACTACTAAAACAATCATCTATTATTCTTATTAATAGTTGCTCAAGCCACATTTATCACGAACATCGAAAATACGACACATTTTATAACTATCACTATCACAGAGCATTCAAATAAGTTGACAAAAAGTTGTGATGTAAGTAGCAAATAAACTCTAAAGTCCGTTAGCAAAACTGCTAATGTGCAGCGAGATGGCAATATACTTGTCAGCGACAGAGACAAGAAATGCGTTAACGTACGAATATATTTCCAGTAATACGAGCGCGCGACCGGACGAAAAGAAAATACGTCGTCAAAAATAAGCTCACAAGAGCATTGTTTCAAAGAGCTAGCTGCATTTTAGCATATTTTGTCTATAATAACTTGCGATTAAAGACATTACTTGTGAAGTTGTGCCTACTATCATCATTCATTTTCATTTCATTCTGAAGTATAAAATGATTTAAAATAGTAGATAATAATATATAATAATATCAGTAAGTGTAGGTATAAAATATCGATTTAACACTGTTCATTCAATAACAACAAGATTCTTTATTTCCCGTAAAGGGTCTATTAGGCCGATAATAGTGGCGATTTGATGTCGACAAAACTAAAACTAAGCTCATTAAAGCTGATGCCATCCTATTTATTTCGATCGTTATGAAAGGGACAGCAAAATCTACATTTACACTAATTTACTCTAATATTATAAAGAGGTAAAATTTGTTTGTTTGTTTGTTTGACGGAGGTAATCTCCGAATCTACTAAACCGATTTTAAAATTTCTTTCACGGGTGTGTAGAATGGACTGTCCGGGAAGTTATTGGCTTATTTTATCCCGGTAGCTTCATTAGTACACCCGTGCGAAGCCGGGACGTGCTACTAGTCTTTAATAAGTTACGTTTTAGTTTTGGCGACATTTGAATAGCTACCATTGATTAATTTACAACGTTGAAGCAAAATTCCCTGAAAATTCATTTAAAATTGGCTAAATCTTGGCATATCTGGTAACTTGAACCTTATGACCTGCAGATAAGCATGGAGTCTTAGGTATTAATGTTCTCACGTGTTTCTGCATTCGGCCTCCCAATCTTCTGGAATAAGTTTGCTGATATAGTCTATGAACCGGGTATAAGGACATGATTCGTCGCAGAATGGCAGTTTTAGCGCCATAGGAACTTCTAATTTCGTGTTGTTCCGGTAAAACGCCTGGAATTAAGAGTATTTTTATGTTAAGATTAGTAAACGAACAAGTTATATGATCGCAAGTGTAATTTAATGTACCATTTATATATTATTTGTATTAGAATATGACTGACGTCCTCTTAGACGCTTACAAAGGATAAAACGATCTTATAAACCTATAGCTGTATCTAGATCTCAATTTTAGCCAGTTTGATTGACTAAAATCCTTGAAAGTATTTTTGTTTCTTTTTGAAAAAATGATTCTTTTGAATCTCTATTGTTAAGAGTATTTTGCCTCCAGGTGGCATTAAAAAATTCAAGCCTTTTGATAATGACCTACCTTTACAAACAAATCATCATGCTCAACATCTTCGTGTAACTCTAGAACAATGCTAGCTCCATAGTCTGGTGCCAACAGTTCCGTGAACCCGAGCGCTCTCCATAGCGCAACTATTGTGACGTCATGACCAGAGTATATCAATAGCGAGAGATCCACGTTCTTATGGCTGACTGATCCTTCGAGAGTTTTCTTTATCTCACCCAAAAGAGGACCTGAAATAGACTTGATCATCTTATCTAATATAATGTGTATGTATTTACAAAAAAAAATGTATCTAAGTATTATATCAGTCATCTGGTTACCATAACACAAGCATTAAGTTGCTTAGCTTGGGACTAGATGACGCTGTGTGGAATGTCCAAGGATATTTATTTATATTTATATTATATTTATTATTATCTCACACATATCCTACTATCTATACTTCTATACTAATATCACTGTATTCCGAGGATAATTCTTCAATGACTCGAATATTTTAGTAAGAGTATGGACCAAAACTCAAAACACGCTGCGAACAGTGTTTAAGCGTCATTCACAACGAGATGAAAGGAAAGCGAAGCGAAGTTTCAGTGTTAAAGTTCCACTGTTCCAACAAAACTGCGCGCTTTCCTTCCATCTTAGTGTGAGTTGAGCTAGCGTTTCTGAGGCAATTGAAGACACTGTTAACGCGGCCTACTAACCGCTTTTAAATCCAATAGAAAATACATATGACATATTGTTAAGAACAATGTGGGATAAGATCATTATCAGTTGCAAAAAACTATATAATGCATTGACAGTGGAAGAAAAAGATTGGTAGAAAGATTGATTCTACAATAATAATACAATACCTAATTTATTTTATTTCTGTTGTGTAGGTACACAATGTCGTTTAAAAAAATTGAGAGCTGATGAATGCTATCCTACCAAAAACAAATCGTTTGTAATTTTCAGTTTCGAGAGTAGCTTAATTATTTAAAACTCTTACCTGCTCGAAACCTCTGCAAACTTTCATTATAAGACAACAGCGCCAGGCTCAACATAAACGGCTCCTTTATCCTATGAGGGAAGACATTCTTCGTCCATTCCGGCAGCTTTAGGCCCGCGTCTTGTTCAGATAGTAACGTACTGTACAGGAAATCCACTGGGAGTACACTGCGCATGCTCTGATTGGTGTGTTTACTCAGCTGGTCGAAGAGTTCACTGAACTTTGGATCAGCATTTTTCTCAGCTTTCTGCTCGTTGTACATTTCAGTAAACAGCTTGCAGGGTTTCGTTGCTGCAACTATCTAGAATGAAATAACAGCACATGGCAGTTTAAAGTCGAGTTAGTCTGCTAAATAAGTATTTAATCGTAACTTAGCAAGACTATGCAGCAAGTTTATCGGCAAAAGCTGCCACGCTATCTCTGGATGCCACATCTGACGCTAGGGGGCCGCACTCATCATAGATGGGACTAGGTGCCTAGGCAATGCTAGACTGTCTGATTAGATGAAGCTACAGTAGTCACATTGTCCAATCATAGACATGCCCGCCGTACCTATGCACGGCGGGCTGCCAGGGTATCAAAACAGTACATAGAAAAGGCTCTTTAGATGAGAGTTAACTTACTAACTTAACTGGAAAATAGAAGTGATCACACTCATCTTTGATCAGGATTTTACACTACTCTATGCCACTACTATTTAGATAGACTCTCTGCACATGATAACCTGGCTAACTTACATTGTCCAAGTGTGCAGGCAGCGAGTGTATGGGCACGGGTTGCCAGGGTATCTCAGGATGCCACATCTGGCGCTCGGTGGGCGGGTATAGCCCCGCCAGGAAAGTTGCCGCGCTCATCATACAACGGGAGCGATCACTGCTACGGACAAAAACATCCTTCTCGCAATATTCTTCAGGAATAAAGTTAGCGTAGTAACTGCGATACTTCTTGCCTAGCTCGTAAAGTTGGAGCTTTCCCATCTGAAAGGGAATATGAGTTGAGAGCATTTTTATTATTCATTCATTTAGTTGCTTAGCTTGGGAGTAGATGACGCTATGTGGAGGTGTTTTACCTGCCTAGAACTGAGGGCGCCGCGGAAATCTTGCCCAGTACTAAACAACGTCCTTGCTGTTATGATAACTTGCTTACCCATTTGCGGGGAGGGTCGTGCGTGACAGTGCCAGACCAACTTGCTACTAGATACCTAACGAGTGTCATGGGCAGTGAATGCAATAGTGTAGGTTTGTATAATGCGATTGATTGGGTATTTAAAAACCTCGCCTAGGGCATCTAGTCCTATAAGATATTTATAGTAATTCAAGTTCCAATTTAAATTATGTAGGTAGATATGGAATTCAAACCAACAACCTTTAGATCAGATCAATCAAGTCAACTTCTAGCTCTGCTTAGCTTAATAGCTTACTTGATGTCTCAAAATAATTTTTGAGACATAAAGTAAGCAGTAAATAACATGATAATTAACATTATATTTATTATCCTATTGTGTGTAGGTACTCAGTAACAATACAGTAGGTACTTGCACACTGTTATCAAGGAGTTTTATTTACATTATTTATTACAGCATTACATCATTTTATACAGTACAGACTAAAATTCACTGGAAATCAGCACTGTAGATGCTGTTTTGAGCACCTCTCAGCAGTTGCTACAACTGCTGGGGTGTGTGTGTGTGTGGTGCAGGTGACTTATCACTAGTATTTTATAGCGTTGATAAAAATAAATTCAGTATATGTAACTGTTCTGATGTATGATACAAGTAATGCAGATAATATTTTAAATTCTATAAGTATTTGCAATAATAATTTTAGATTATGCGCTTAATAGGCTAGTTGACTCTATTTTTATGTAGCTCTTATATGATAAATAATTGTTCTTTTAGACCAAAAAAAATACTACCATATTTTTTTGGACCTAAGAAACCGCAAAATTTGATTTTAAAAGTTCTACTTTTCAAAAACAGGTGAAAACGCTACCGCCATATTGGTCTATGGATTTATCTGTGCTGTGACGTCATTCGTATTCAAAACAATAATTTTCGTGATTTACGTCTAGGGAACATGCACATTTTGAAAAGTTGGCATTACTGTAAATTGGTTTTAGTTATGTGACATTTGTTGTTTTCCGATACTAATGACGTCATCATAATGGCCGTAGCGTTTTCAGCGTTCCAATTAAAAAAAAAAAGAAACCGTTTTTTAAATTGAAATTATGCAAGCATCATGGACTTTTATTAACTGAAATTATTATATTTTGGTTTTGCAAGGAAAGTACTTCAGGAAATACTAATTTATTGGGTCAAATTTGATATGAGTCAAATAGCCTATTATAATGCTATTTAAAACATTAGTTACACGCAATAAAACTTTCTAGGGGAACTAACAAACTCAATAAATTATACCAGAATGTAACGGTCCTTAAGTGACTCAACTGGCTCTAATTGTATTTTGTACAGTCATGTAATTATGTATTAGTTTAGTTTCTTTAAATAAATTTGATTTATACAAGAATACATTACTCTTACATTAGTGAGGCCTCCAAGTCCATCGGGCCATTGGTAATTCTTGTAAGGGTCACTGTTGTATGATTCTGCGGGTGTTCTTGCTCCATGGCGAAACAACTAAAAACATTGAGTTATTGTACACAAACAAAATATGTATAACACATATAAATCTATATCTTTAAAATTAAATTGACATGCTTTCAAAAAATACATAATTACTGTGTAGGTACCTAAATTTGTCACAGGGTTATTATATTACAAATTATCAACTTAACAACAGCTGCTTAGGTACTTACATAAGTAGGTACTCATTGTTAAAAAAATAGATAAATTTCAAAAACTTAATAAGGCTTTAGGAAGATACTTACTACAATAACAAATCTCAATGTTTTTGACTCATAAGGCAGAGTTTCACTGAGTACACAGTAGCCAAGGAGGCAGCTAAGCACAGCGAGGCCTAAAACCACCACAGCTAGCGATGTGGACCTCTTTGCTATCGACTGGCAGGAAGAGGAGACAGGCTTCGGCGTGCTGGACCGCCTCCACGTATGCTCGTCATCATCAAACTCCATGTTGCTGGACTATTTATAAACATTCGAGTTTTAAATGCGATTATGCTAGGTAGGTACGTACTTACTAAAAGTAGGTATCACCAGACGATTCAAAACACGTTAGATTTAATTTATCTATGCTAAACCATAGTCTACTAATTCGATTTTCTAAATAGGCAGGCGCTAAAGATAACTTGACCCAAAGTGGTCAAGTTTTACTTGTTTAACGATCCTATCGCCAAGTAAAAGTCCCAACCAAATTCCGAATATTCATCCTATAGTTGAAGGTCTTCGTGTTTCTTATTGTTTTTTACTAATTACTTACCAGTAAAACTCAACAAAACAAAATATTTATTTCATACATGCCTGCAAGCTACAGGATGAAATGATAATGTGGAAATAAACAATTCAATTCAAGCAAATACGTACGGTAGGTACGAAATTAATTCAACATCAACACCATATACAAATGTACTCTGTGATCAACACGTTTATACAAATTTAATGTACTCTGTGATCAACACCCACCATCAACCAACACTCATGTAAACACCACCCACACCAGCCACACACAACTGCCACAAGCCCACAAGCAAGGCAGTACACAACACACCACCACACCGCAGCACCCGCCGCCCGTCCCTCCCTTGGTCCTTTCTTGAAGAATTTTGAAAGTGACATGCGTAGGGTGTCAGTTGACTTGACTTTCTTGACATTGAGGTTGACATACACAACAAAAGTGACTGACGTTCTGTGACATGATTGGTCGGTTTGGTTGGTTGGTGTGCTGAATTTTGCTTGCCTTGCTTTGCTTGCTTTCATTTTGCAATTTTTGTTTTGCATGCTGGCTGTTAGTTTGTTGGATGAACAAATTGAACAATAAACAAAAACAATTTGATTTGATAAAGTTTAATTCAAGAAAGAAAATAAAATATTTTTTTGTATAGATCTCGTAAAAAGCCTGCTAAAAAGATTACAAAAGTATAATTAATTGAATTGACCTAACGATCTTGTTGATCATGTTTCGTGTTAGTTTTGTTGTTCTTCTCATTACGCTGAGTGTCTTCTGCAGTAGTGATGTGGAAGTCAGAACCGAAGAAGATGTAGGAGTGAAGTACGCAAATAGATGTGAAGTCTGTAAAGTACTTGCCACTGAGCTTCAGGGAAGGCTCGAGGAGACAGGCAAAGTTCACGATGTCATCGAAATTGGATACTCTCTGGATGACGTGCAGCCAAAGAAGAGAACTAAATATGAGAAATCCGAACTGAGATTGATTGAATCTCTTGAGGGTGTCTGTGAAAAGATTTTAGAATACAACATACATAAAGAACGCACTGATAGTACGAGGTTTGCGAAAGGTATGAGTGAAACTTTCAGAACCCTTCATGGTCTTGTAGACAAGGGAGTGAAAGTAGACCTCGGCATCCCATTGGAGCTGTGGGACAAACCTTCAGCAGAAATAACAAATATGAAGACTCAATGTGAGAGTCTTCTGGAAGAAAACGAGGAGGCTATTGAGGATTGGTACTGGAATCATCAGGAGGACACTGATCTAATGATTCACATTTGCTCAAAACATGCCTTGAAAGATACCGACGACTCATGTTTACATGAAAAACTCAAGAATGTGAAAGGAGATGTTGCAAAGAAAGATAAAACAGAACTTTGAGATTAGAGTGAAGATAAAGCAAGTCAAGTAATAAAAGTAATATCATTATCTTTTGGACAACTTGAACTTTCTGACAAACTTTTGACGATCAAAATAGATGTTTATTGTACATGGCTTAAACCATTTATTAAAATTGTAGGTATGCCTCTGTAATTATGAGTAGTCTGAATAGTCTACACAACATGGCCTCTAGGATTAACATCATCGGAAAAGTGTTTACATTTTGCATGTTGGTATAGCTAAAGGTATCTAAAAGATGTAACAAAGGATGTACTTTACATAGTGAAACCTGTGATAAGGCATTTAACTAAATATAAGTTTCAATCTTTAAACCAATATAATCATAAGAGCAATCAATTACATGTGAATGTAGACAGCGCAAAAGATATACTCCACTTTTGTAAAAGTACTATATTGATAAGTGTTACCAAAAACGTACAATCCAGCATTCAATATCCAAATTCAAGTGTGCTGGATGTATTGTTAGGTTTTTTACTTAAATAAAATTAATTTTAATAACTGTATGTTTGTGTATTACATCTCCCTATTTCTCTTTTATCAGTTATTCAATTACCTAAAGTAAGTATAATCCCCATTGGGGATTCCCCAAGCAGATTTATATTTATTCCGTCGATGCCCACTTTTGTTGAGGATTCTGTCGGTAAATCAACTGAGAATTTGTTCTGTTCACACACAGAACAAATTAATATGAGTACCTCATGATTTCTGTCATAATTATGAGGAATGAAAGATATAGAAAGTAGGTACCTACAAAACTGACTATAGCCGGTTGTTATACCTAGAACAGGAAATTATTCCAGCTTCTGTTTCATCACATCCAGGATAGTCATAGATAGATGACCTATCCCATAACAGAAGTCTGGCAAACCAAAGCAATCCCCCTATCTATTCTTTATAATACCCACTAGTGGGGATTACGACGATTCAATTATTTTTTTGGCATTTTCCCAACTGTGTCTAAACCGAAAATATAAATATTTTTTTGCATGGAAATAAGAATAAAAATGCAATTTTATTAATAAGCACCTTTTAATCGACTGTCAAAAAGTATTATATAAATAATATCTATGCAACAGTTTAAACTGCACCTAATATCTTACATGTTGATATTGGTGCTAACAAATTGCAGGCATCCTGCTATTTTTATTACGAGAATGAAATAAAATTAACTTAAAATCGTAAATAAATATAATTAAAACTAATAGGATAAATACATTCACTCATTGTACTCAACCAGCATCCATACATAAAAATTTCATGATTTTTACAAGCTACCTATAATTTATCACATCAACGGAGATGTTTCGAATGTTTGGGAGTATTCTCCTTCGATGTTGGTGTCGGACGTGCGTATACAATACAATGTTCCTCGTAACACCATTCGGTCCAGAGCACTCGAGACGCGGCACTCGAAGCGAGCTTCGCTTGTTACTTCCGCACTATCACTGGTCGCACATTCGTAGCTCGTTATCCAGTGCTGCTAGAGCTCTGTACCGGCGCACTCGGCGAGATGCGCAAGGCCTATAGATACTGGCTGGTGTCTTGATAGTCCTCGTCCTCGCTTTCAGAGTTGTCGTCTGTTAGCTGGCGCTGTAACGCCTTTTCCGACGGCCCCATACGTTCAGAGCTCGATGCATCTGTAACAACACTATTATTAGCATATTTGCAGCAGTTAGAGTAAGGTTTGGGCATTGTGAGTTTTTACCTCTGTATCCTGAAGTCACGCTAAACATGAAATGAAAATGAAATATGAATGGAGCACGACTGTATTTCCAGGAAGTGATAGACATTATTTACAGAATTTTGCAATTTAGATCCTATGAATATGTCTGTAAGGAGGGTAGTTACAGGCATGTCCAAATTAATATTATTAGATGCCCACATTACATTTCATACGCCAAAGGTCATAACATTATTTGAAAGCTAATTGCTTCCCTCACGATGTTTTCCTTCACTTATTTAACACGTTGGGTGCCCCGGACGCACTACCTCGTAGAGGAGCTGCGCCGAAAAATCTATTAATTGATGCATGGACGTAGGTATTTGAACCCACGTTCTTCGGAACGAAAGTGGAGGTACTAACCTATTCGGCTTGAACGACTATAGAACGCAGGCCTATATCGAATCTACTTAGCAATTCAAAAACCTTGAAAAATAATATCGGAGGCAGCGCAAATATTGATACATCTGGCACATCCCCACATTTTGCACAAGTAAACATTACGTAAGCATCAGTTTGCAAGCACCTTGTTGCTTCGTCGAATACTAACTGTCTCCTCACGTTTTCTTTTACTAAGAGCTTGGGTTCGAAACCCATTGCATTGGATAACTAATTTGCTAAGATACAAACAAACTCATACTACTAGATATTCTAGATTTTTTTTTTTTTTTTTGTAATAGCTATCTGCAATCGGCTGTGTAGCCATAATCAGATTTGTTCTCGTGGGGGGTGTTTGTTATAATTATATAAGGCGCTCTTCCAGCGAATGGCGCCTTAAGGCGTTACCTTAAGCGTTATTCTAGATAATTATAAAGTACTTATATCTATAGATATAATAGGTATTTGGTCTGCAGTTAAAGTTTGCGTGCCTTATCTAGCTAGATAACGAGACCTACATGCATATAATAATAAATATAATATGTTCACTGTTTTACTGAACCAGTTTACAACAGTCAAACAAGGTCTCATATTTAATTGCAAGTATATCAACCATAATAACAACAGGTTTTACTCTATTCAGTGTGTTTTCTTTATATTTTCAGATTTTTTAAACAATGAGTATTTTGAATACGAACGCATAAAGGAGCACATTGCAGCAGTTAAGAACCGCCAAGTTAATAAATCAGCGATAGCAGAGCACCTTGTGGATTCAGGGCCTAATCACTGGATTGAACTTCATGATCCTAAGATTCTTGCAAACGAACGCCAGTATTATAAGCGAATAATTCGTGAAGCAATCGCAATCAAAAAATATCCGAATTTCAATCGTGAGGATGGTTTTAGGCTTCCGTTATCATGGAATCCGGTCATAAGTAGATGCAGTGCACGTCGTAATATGAACTTTCGGTGTAAAGATACTGTTAGTGTCGTGTGTTGTGGTGTAAATGCAGCCGATTCATTTTCTGAAGATAGCGAGGGTAGTTCTGCTTAACTATCCGCCGCTTCACAACGAAACTCAGATGCATACTCCAGTCTGCCCGCGACCACGACTATTGTAACATAGTCGAAACGTCGGGATATAAATAAGGTAATCAACGCGATAAAAACCTGTGCATAAATAGTTCTAAAATATGAATTGTGATCGCGAAAGTTTAAGAAAAAACTTTTGAATACAAAGTTATTGAATAACTACAAATATATTAGCTTGTTTGTATTTATTTATTTATTTATTTATTTATTTATACTTTGCACATAAAATGATAAAAAAACAAAATAGACACTAAAAGTAATCGCACAGGCGAACTTAACCCTAAAAAGAGTTCTCTTCCAGTTAACCATTAATGGGGAGAGAGAGATGGAGTTTTACAGGTGGGTGTACGCGCAAACATAAGAAAATAAAACAAGAAAAACAAAAATATTTCTTATCCTACATTATACCAATACAACTCAATACACATATAGATACCAATACAACTTAATACATTCCATGTACCTACAAAATAAATACCTACAGTTAAATATACCTAAATAAACAAATAATAATTACATACATAAACTAAATAAAAATAAGTACTTAAATAAATAAAATACCTAGATACCTACCTACAATTATATCATAAAGAGAGGTAATGCTCTTTAACTTTACGTTTGAAGATAGAGATGGAGGGGCTAGCACGAATGTCATGAGGGAGAGAATTCCAAAGAGTAACTGAAGCAACAGTGAAGGAGCCACTGTAGCGGCTGGACGAATGAACAGGACATTTAAGACGAAGGGATAAAGATGTTCTACATGGAACAGAGTATGGGAATTCAAAACGTTCACGAAGGTAAGAAGGAGAGAGTGGATTGTTTAGAATGTTATAGAGAAGTGAGACAATGTGCATATCACGCCGACGACGAATAGGAAGCCATTTTAATTGAGCTCTGAACATTGAAACGTGGTCGTATTTACGCAAACCGAAAATAAATCGGATGCATAAATTTTGAAGACGTTCAAGTTTGTTAAAAATTTCCTCCGTGGCGTCAAGGAAGCAAGTGTCCGCATAATCAAGTAAGGGAAGAAGGAGTGATTGAGCTAAGGTGATTTTAGTTTGAAAAGGTAAAAATTTTTGTAAACGCTTGAGAGAATGGAAGGAATAGTGAACTCGTTGACTAATTGAGTAGTGTTTATTAGCGAATTTTTATGGTTAAGGTATGTAAGTAGTTTGGCTGATTCAAAGGTTAAAACAAATCTTATTAAAGCATTGGAGCGAATTACTAAATGAATTAAACACACATTATTAGTATTGTCAATCATTCATCTAAAGCACAAATTAAGATTGAAATTCAAGGTTACAACTAGTTTAGTACCAACATCTAGTATGAACTACTAAAGCGATGCGCACCGTGTCCCAGTATGTAAGTGGGTGATCGTTACAAGCGGTGCAATAATTACCCAGTTACCTGCATGCGGCTCCCACAGAGCGAGCGGCTCGTAGCGACGGGATTTGGGCGGCGGCGGGGACGGAGACCCTCTGAAACAGACAATATTTAAATAAAATAAATAAATAAATATCCTTGGACATTCCACACAGCGTCATGGTCCCAAGCTAAGCAACTTAATGCTTGTGTTATGGTAACCAGATGACTGATATAATTTCAGCCGGTTTATATTATTTATATAGTTGTCCAAATATCTTGTTTTTACGAGTATAACTCACACCTAAAAACAACCGCCCGACACATTCGTACACTTCGATTCTTCGAATTGAGACTTTGATTGTCAAAATTCCGAGTTGAGCATCGCTTGCAACAATAATAAACAAAATAAAAATATAAATATCATTGGACATTTCACGAAGGCATAAGTGTGTCGCTCACACGGGCTAGAGTCGAGGTGCGGGCGCTGATTTATGTTTACTGAATGGACAAAAAAAATTAAAACGTAGACTTTCCATTTTTTACTTTAATCGGTGAACATACTCGTACATTAGCGCCCGCGCCTCGACTTGTAGAATGGAATGCTACCTAGTGCAAATACCGCTATTTATTTTGAGAATGTTAACATACCTATTTGAATCATCGTCTTCGCCATTTTCGCTGGGCGGAGAGGACCCGCGAGGTGACGGCGGCTGACTGAGCGCTTGCATCAGCCGTCCTTTAGATTCGTTCCACATTGAAGAGATTCGCCCGTCCGGTCCGAATAACAGAAGAAACGCGTCGATCAGCTCACGGGATTTCTCCTCCCATTTTGTCAGAATGTCCACTCGTTTCTCGCCGATGTTTGTCATGACCTGAAAATGTTATAGGTTAGTTTCAAAATTATACATGGTAGGTAGTTGTTATACAAACAAATATTGGAAATTTCCAACCTCTAAATTGTAGTTGGTTAACTGTTATCATATATTGAATAACTAATTATGCAGATTAATCATAAAAATATTTAAGATCTACATGTTTGGATTACTATTTCAAACAAACATATCTAATCTAAAACAATATTAGGGGACTTCCCGTTGTAATATGCAGCAGTACCTATTTATATTACCACGGGAAGTCCCATAATCTACCGACCGAATTCTATCACAGCTTATTATAACACGCTGAGCAAAATTTACACGCAATTAAACTTTGTAAGTTAACTAACCTTCTTCCCCTTATCCTTGAGCTCATCCATCTTGTTTTGCAGACGGAACTTCTTCTCGTTGAGGAAGGATACGTTGAGTTCCTTGGCCGAGTAGCCGCGGGCGAGGTTGCGTCTCACGTAGATGTCATAGTCGCGGACTATTCGCGCCACTATGTCCGATGTCGATACGCCTGTGAAAGAATATTTTACTGTTAACTCTTGTATGATTACGACTGTATTCCGAACTAATACTCATCATCATTCATCATTTCCCTGCCCTTATCCCACACTAGGTGGGTTCGGCGGCCTAACATAAAAAACAGGCATGGTGTAAATGGAAAAAATTTAAAAACAAGAGTGATTATGAAAAGTTTTCTTTATATAGATCACGATTTAATACAGAATGCAAAAAAGCCTACTCAAAATACAAAAATAGTGTTGAACAATCTATACCTACTAATATAAAATATTTCTGGGCTTACGTCACTAGCCGCAATAAAAAGTCGGGAATTCCCTCTATCATGCACTATAAACAATGCACATCCAAAGATCCCGAAAATATATGCAACCTCTTTGCCTCTTACTTTAACTCTGTCTACGAGCCGAGCACTTACGTTCATGACATTTGGTCACCCCCTAACGATATATCTGATAGTTGTAACATAGTCAGTAACATTCACTTTAACGAACATGACATCAAAATGGCATTAAAAGCATTAGACGCATCGAAAGGCCCAGGTCCTGATCAATTACCTGCAATTTTTCTTAAACGCACTGCTGATACTATCCACAAGCCACTTAACATATTGTTCAATAGATGCATGATGGAGGGAACGTTTCCTGATAGATGGAAACTAGCGAACATAGTACCAGTTCACAAGGGAGGGTCCAAAAATGACGTACAAAATTACCGTCCCATATCTATCTTAAGCACCTTATCGAAATTGTTTGAGAGACTTGTTCACAATGCATTGTACCCTATCATAAGTAAGATTTTAATACCGGAGCAGCACGGATTTGTGAGACGCAGGTCTACTGTTACTAACCTCATATTGTTCACTACGCATCTTTTTGAAAACATGGACAAGCGCGTTCAGACTGATGCTGTATATACAGACTTCCAAAAAGCATTTGATAGAGTAGACCACGAGATCCTCCTGTCAAAACTAGCGTTCAACGGAATCAGAGGAAACCTGCTGAGATGGTTCTCATCCTATATTGATAACAGAAATCTGCGAGTAGTAATCAATGGGTACCACTCCGGTAATGTCACGGCCACCTCCGGAGTCCCCCAGGGATCAATTCTCGGACCCTTGCTCTTTGTTCTGTACATAAATGACATTGGTAAGTGCTTTGTAAATTCTAATTTCTTATTATATGCTGACGATCTTAAATTATACATGCCGATCCGAACACCTAGTGACTGTTTACTTCTTCAAGATGATTTAAACCGCTTGTCAGAATACTGCACTGTTAATAAACTGAATTTAAGCATAACTAAATGTAATTACATAACCTTCACAAAAAAAAAATATAAAATTGAATTCCAATATCGACTATGTGACGAACAACTAGCGAGAGTGTCTTCCCTCAGAGACCTTGGAGTAACATTAGACTGTGAATTACACCTGGATACCCACATTGAGAAAATCATTAACAAGGCATTCCGTATGTATGGTTTTGTCATGAGATCCACTAGCGAATTTAATAAACCAGAGACTTTTATGTATCTTTATAACTCCCTTATACGTCCACAGCTTGAGTATGCATGTGCCATCTGGGACCCCCTGTATGATAAATATAATCTCAAAATAGAAAATGTCCAAAGAAAGTTTCTAAAAACAATGAACTACAGGTGTAGGCATATCAAATTATCATATAAAGAACTGCTCAGTAAACACAAAGTGATAACATTGAAATCCAGACGCCTGCTCCTTCAGGCCATGTTAGTGTATGGATTATGCCACAACAAAATAGACTGTCCACAATTAGTTAACAGACTTTCCTACATAGTGCCACGCACGGTGCATCGGCGAAATGTGCGCGTGCGCTGTTTGTTCTACACTCGCATATGCCGAACCAATGCTGGTGTGCGTTCGCCGCTGCACCGTATTGTTGACACATATAACACCAGATTCATAGATGTCGATCTTTTCCTTTTGCCCGAAAAAAAATTTAAGAATAAACTTAAAGAAATTTTGTTAGATGACTAAACGTACAAATCAATCTTTACCACACCAACTTCATTAACCGACACAACAACAACTTCTTCTCATGCTATTCTTTCTAGTAATCTGTGGATAACGTAGTTGGTTGTACATTTACTCATTATCTATTTATGTATACTAAATTACCATATATTATATTGTACAACTGTTTGTTTTCCCGAATAAAATAAAATAAAATAAAATAAAACATGTTTTCTTCTTCCATTCATCTCGATCACTCACCAACTCCGAACTCACTCCTCTCACATTCATGTCCTAACATTAAGAACACTAAGTACTAAGTAGTAATTGAACACAGTGGTGCTTATCTATGGCATTATTTGACATTTATTTTGTCTGTACATATTTGACTAATAAGTCCTAAATGAGTAATACGCTCCCAAATAAGTATTGTTTCCATATTCGGGTTAGTCAGAAGTATGTCCAAATACATATTTCGTACATACCCTTATTTACAAAGTTAACGTTCCATACTTGCAACCTGTGGCAAAAAATAGGTTGCCTATTGTCGCTAGAAAGCTAACTAATTTATAAATTGTGTTGACTAGGTACAGAATAACTCATGATACTTATCTTATTACGAGGAAATCACGTGCTGGTAGCTTTATTTAATAGAACTTAAGTACAAGAAAAATGATTAATCTGACATGTCCGATGTAAGTGCTGTTAAACTAGTACTGGTCGACTTTGAGTGACGTCAATTGAAACGGTCAACATCCATCTAAATCCCACTTATAATAACAATGCAATAATAATAACAATGCAATAATATTTAAGTTTAGATGTCTGTGACCCGGAATCGGTCAAAAGATTATTAATTTAGAAATCACGTGTTAGGTGAGACAGTCTTTTTTGTTAATTTCTCATTGTTATGAATATTTCTGTATTTCATTGTTAGACTATCTTATGATTATGATGTTATAATTGTTTTTAATAGATAAATAAATAAACATTAATTGTCTGCCTCAACTCAAAAGTGTATGTTACCTTCCGTCCTCTCAGTGGCGACGAACATGTCCTTGGCCTTGATCATGGCGTATGTGTCCTCGCAATCCTCCGTTGTGTATGGAATGTCGTCGTGCGCCACGAAGTCTATCTTGTGCTTCTCTAGGAACGCCTCGTCGTACTCCCACGGCGCGTCGCAAACTACCTACAACAAATTATGTTGCTTTTACATGGTTTAAATGATGGGTGGTTGATATAGAGACGACCTCTGTGGCGCAGCGGGCGAAGGCTCAGCTGAGACGCGGAGGTTGCGGGTTCGATCCCCGCTACAAATGTTTGTATTGCGGGACAAATGTTAGTATGTTCTGCAGATATTTGTTCCAGTTGAAAAAATAGAATTCATCAAGCTCAAACATTACATAGAGAAAGTCACGAGGATCCAACTATTCCCGCCCCGAAATGGATTCAAGGCAAACGAGCGATCTATGACTCATTTCATTACTGACTCAAAATCTATCTAATATAAATGCGAATGAGTAGTGGCGGTCGATCGTGATTTCTACTAATTTATACTATAAATGTCTCTACACTAGTCTATTCCTATCATGGTCATTGGAACAAACGAAGTCACACATAATTTCAGCCATTTTCTGTGACATAAGGCGGTCTAAGATGAGAGGATGGTTTAGGTGCTGGGTAAGCCTATTGCATCTCAGCTATGTCCCAGGCGCTACAACGCTTCGAGCCTTCAGTATAGACAAAAATCATCTTAGTAAATTTGTTAAGTTGAGTTTTTACACAAATTTAACCACAGTGCGACTTGTATCTAAACTTAGCATCGATTTTTAGAGACCTGCTCTATGAGAAAATAGTAATAATCAAAACAGAACGTAAACATATAAATTCAATGTTATTAGTATAAATAATGATCCAACAAAATCTAAACATCACCGAAAGTAAAGCTATTTCTGGTTGAGGAAAATAAATACTTTTCAATTACCTAATTATATTGCAGCTTAAATTGTATTTTAAATGTTTGTGAATAACTGAGCCCTAATTTTTCCATTGTTTCAAAATTAAGTTTTAAAATAATTTCAATTAAGATAAGATCCGTGTATATTTCTTATATCTTTGGAATCAACTCAAGATTCCTTTTACAAGCTTATTTTGTGAGTTCAACCTCTTGTACATTTATGGCATGAGAGCATTGCATTGTCTTTCTTGCATAATCTTATGCAAATTACTTATTAAATGGTTGTCAGAGGTTTACAATTGACGTGTGGGGTGTATACGTGCGCAGACACAAGCATAGTTAGTTACAAATAAATGACAATGAAGAAGATTCCAAGAAGTCTGTCGAGCATTTAATGTATCTATCGAAAGTTTTAATACAAAAGAACATGCTCTAAACCAAAAATTTAATTAATCTAATTGCTCTTTCCTGCTAATTCAGGTAACAAATGTTATTTCAAAGTCCGATATCAGGATAATGAAGTATGAAAGTCCGTTGTAAGGATAATGTATATATAATTACCTCGTCCACGTATCGACAATGGCGAACCGCTTCGTACCTTTCCTCTTCGGTCATGACTGTTCGTCCTTTGCGACTGTGTGTCAGGTCATCGCTGCAAACTGGAAAATAATACAATAAATTAAGTCTCTTGGTAATGTCACCAATAGAATAACCTTAAATCTAAGTCTGTCTATATATCCTCTGGTGTGTAAAAAACTACAAAAAAGTCTTAAATATCCTAAGAGATATGGGATAGTATCTCTCGAGCTTTGGGGATCATGTACGACGAGTAGTCTATCTCCCTAGTCTTCATAAGAACAGCCTTTAATATACAATATTAACATTGCTTATCACAATAAACTTGTGTAGCTGAAAGATTTTAATTTCAGTCTTTGAATGCCTGCATAATATTCACCGTCATTACGATTTTAATAGGAAAGAACAGGATTATCGCAAGATTCTTAAAGTCTTTTAAATCAATACAAATTGTGGTCAATGTCAACATATTTGAATATCCGATTCGCATTTAGCTGATTTCTAAATGACGTCAACTAATCTGTGTCTGAATTAAATCAACAGGATTTTGGAAACAGACATAAAATTTTAATATCAAGGCTGTAGATATCTATTATCATAATTATCTAATAATCTAAAATATGACAACAGAAATCACAAAGCCCGATAACACTTGTCGCAAATTATGGATTTAGCAAAAGCGTATTTCAATCGATCGTACGAGGAGCCTCGACCAATAGCATCGCAGCGCCTTATCATCGTACCTAGTTGAATCACAAATTAAAAGGACATTTACATTGCACATTACTGACATATCAATGAGTCAACGATAGCCTCAAAATTACATAATACCTTCCGTATTTTGGATACACATTCATAAAACAGAACTTTTGAACTAAACTGTGTTAGATAATCATTAATAGCACTTGATAGTGATCTTATGGCTTACACCAGAATACTCTGAAACGCTAAAGTAAGCGGTGATAAATCTATGACATTATTTGAAGTTTTTCTATACAAATCTGACCTGTAAGAACTTTCGTCTTAATATTTAATTAGAGTATTGGCATTATATTTTTTAATGATTGTTAATCATTCATTATTGTTTTATCAACAACCTGCCCTCGGAGAGGTAATTGTAATTAACTACTGCTGACTAAATAACAAATTATGTATTCACGCGTACGTATTATTGCCAGATTTGTAAGATTTGGTACAACCATTTTGAATTGTTTATTTGGCTCTCACGCATGGTTCCCGTGTGACGCAAATCATCATGCGCAGAAAATTCCCATTCCTATAAAAAAATCTTTTGCTACGTGTAACTCTAGGGTACCTAAGGGTATAGTATTGTATTCCTGAGACTATCGACCTTTGCTGTGCATTGCATTTGTTTACAATCAATTATCAACAAGAATCTACAAAAGATATAGTACACCTAGTAGGTACAAATCATGTCATTTTTGTTTTGAATTATTACGAGCTGATAAGTATAATTAAAATTGTTTTTAGATACCCGTAAGTCCCGCATGGCGCATATCTTACTAGAATAATGACCGCACATTGCACATTTTCATACATTGTAGCTGTCAACTGTTTAGTATGCTAAATTGTTGAATCTGCCACGTAACGATAAGAAATTGTAAATAATATAACGAATTCAAATCATTTTACTAAAAATTGTCATCTTTAATTTGAGATCATCATAAAGCGTTTAAGTTGAAGTTTTTTTGCCCAGTCACAGTGCAGCCCTGCTCATGAACAGTGGACATATTAGCATATCATAAGTTTTCGAGTGGTATAGTTTACTATTCTTTATATGAAATGATTAGTTCTTGCAAATTACCGAAAGCGGCGCTGCACTGGATTCTCATACGAGTACTTTGTCATTCTTGACAATAACGAGGATTGTATTCAATACTACGGTGGTGATAGACCCCCAGTATGTAATGCAGAGACACTCACCTAACAGTGTTTAAGAAATTCATAAATGATGCTTAAGCCTTATCATATAGATAGTATATAAATATACTGTTATGAGTCATCTAGGCATTACAACAATAGATACACTTATATGTCTCATACATATTTCAAATGAACTTTAATGACTTTATCGCTAAGGTTTATTTAGTTTACAATGTCTTAAGAGCACAAAATTATAAATGTAAGTATTGTGTAAGTGTTATCTATCATCAGTAACAGAAATCACAAAATTATAGACCTAATAATACATTCTACCGTCTTAAGGTTCAAAATGGAACAACACGATACTAAAGGGAGTGAGCTGGCTCAATAATACTTGATGATATCATCGGTACTGTTATTGTATGAATAGTGTTCCGTACCGGGATTGTGTGTTTATTAAGTCCATTGAAAAATGCATTATTGATTACACTGCATGGACTAGTGGAACATAATTTACTTACATTTATTCTCGTTCGTTCGTTCGTTTGAGCAAGTGGCCAACTATAGTGACAGCGTTTTTAGGCTGCTTAAAAGGCCTCCGTCGTGTACTTTTTGTGAGATAGATGGACAGAGATGCGTAGATAAGATATGGCAAAGAAATGGATGGATTGTGTGAAAGTAGTCATGAGGAAAAAAGGGGTGAGCGTTGAGATGACGGCTGATAGAAGCAATGGAAGAGGAATAACTGTTGTGTCAGCCTCACGTAATGTGGGATGATGATGATATAACCACTTGTAGCAAATATTACAGTTAGAAAACTCACTTTTAGAGACGCATATACAGATACAAATGTACTACTTGGGGTATAAACCGTTTCAATGAGCGAAGCCGTAATCCAATCAAGTGTGTAATGTAAACTAATGCTATTTGATTTTCAGCATCTTGAACGGTTAACATGAAGAAGATACCTTTGAGAGCATTGTAATTTGACCTGCGACTTAGCATACTAACCCAGATACAACATAATCTTATTATATATCAGTAGTAGCAGTACTATACTGGAGCATGACCAACGATCCTACATATATTGCAGCACAAAAGATACTACAACTTGCAGTAATAGTTCTTTGATTCCTTCCAGTGGTTTATTTGTAATTGATTAGGAATTTGATTTTGAAATAATGCTCAAACTCAAACAACTAAATGAAGCAACAAATTAGATGTATTATCTACACACTGTGACATTCATCATGATCGACTGTCGTATGTGCTATCATAATCTTGAAAACAATTGATATGAATGAAAATAAATAATATGATCGCGACTACGTGTACTCCCAACGTGCAGTAGACATTCTTTCAGATCTCTAAGCATTTTTAATCCTTTGATTCTTTACGATAATAATATTTTAAAGTATATGTACTTCACTCTGACCACATAATACGATCTACGACAAAAAAGTTTATGTAACCCGGACGACCGACATGACGAATCGATTCATACCATATCATCAAATTGTTGATGAATATTTTAGAAGCTAGGTAGAACAGACTATTATACACTGTTGGTTGGCAAGGCAATCCAAGTTATGTTATTCCACACTTCCTTTTGGCTTTACCGTCAAGATAACGAGCAGTGTTTGCGAAGCGCATATGTGCAGGCTTTACTGGTAAAGTTTTAAACTTGTTCACTCACCTCCAACTATAAGGTAAACATTGGGGAATACAGTCTTCGCTTGCTGCAGTTGCCTCGCATGGCCCTGGTGGAACATGTCGTAGATGCCGTCGGAGTAGACTCGTACTCTTCGGGCCGCAGTGCCGGCCAGAGCCTGGGCGCGGGGAATCCGACCGTAGTGACATCGCTCCCGCTCCAAGATGGCCGCGGGGTCTGTGCTGAAGGGT
Organism: Xanthorhoe spadicearia; assembly: GCA_947086425.1. Classification (NCBI taxonomy): domain Eukaryota; kingdom Metazoa; phylum Arthropoda; class Insecta; order Lepidoptera; family Geometridae; genus Xanthorhoe; species Xanthorhoe spadicearia. The sequence goes on along the minus strand of OX352198.1, from coordinate 3,464,821 downwards.
GCTGCCACTCGTAATGACTGCAACAAAACAATACAAGTAAATACATTTCCTTGGACATTCCACACATAGTCTATATTTTACATAGATAGATTTTTTTAAATACATACAACAGACACGAGATACACATAATGCATAAAATATACGTAATATACGCAAAAAAATTGTCCAGCAATGGGAAATCTAACCCGCAACATTCAACCTGCACGCCACGATCCAATGACAGATTGTGCACGACTGTGTTATGAGATCAAATCCTTGATCGTCGTAAAATTAAATTGATTTTCCGATGGGTTTCCATTCCATTCACAAGTAATTTAGAAGTCAGATTAAGACAAATATCTATAGATTTCTTTTCAAGTATCGGAATCGTAACCAAACTTTATGATGGGATTGGGAGGGGAACAGGAAAAAGGAACTTGGAAATGAGATGACTTTTTTGCTATAGGTAAGTGCTCAAAATTGGGTGGATGGCTGATGATATGGATACATAAATGGCTCCACTTCGATATAAACTGTATCGCTCATCGAAATGACCTTTAAATTCAGATTAAGTTAAAGATTCTGACGATTGCAAAGAAATAGTCGTATCTAATAGTAGAATATCTGATCGAACGTATACATTGCCTGAAGATTTAGGCTACCATGTATAACGTCCCCAAGACTCTGTTAATGTTAATTTTTTATACAGTAGAGAACATATTTTAGATAAAGTCGAGTTCTAACAGAAACGTTTTTATCTTACACTGAAGCTGAAAACAAAACAAATAATACTGTATAGGCTGTTCGTTCGTTCGTAGTAATGTTATCTATGGACTTTACTGATTGTTTATTCAGATGGTGCCGACATGGGGGCGTAGGAATGTCAACTTTCAAAATTGCGTAACTAATTGTTTAATTCAATAGAAAAGCAGTAGACACTAGGCACATAGGTACCTACAGTAGGTAAAGTTGATGAAGAATTATGCGTATTAATGATATCAACGCCAAATGAGATGGAATACATACAGAACACCACCTGTGAGTATTTACGTCAGTGATTAATGTTGATAAGACTGTTTACTTTATTTTATTAATTAAAACTTGTTTTTGGTTAACAAGGATATTGGTTGCCAAGTGCAGACAATCATTACAAGGACAACGGTAAAGGTAATTAAATAAACGATTAGACTAGTTTTATTTGAACCTCCAATATTTAATTCTAAGAATTCCGTCAGTCGAGCGAAAATAATAAAGTTGTTCTAAATAAAAGATATCTAAGTACATGTAGGTACTTAAATCAAGCAATTAGAAAGGTGATCCTTGAACGTACAATCACTAAATGTACACAATTCTAATAGCAATTTACAGACTTTGACTTTTTATGATAATATTCTCATCGAAAAAATATCATCAAATTTTACATAACACAAAAATAACTAGTTTAGTAGTCCGATTATATTATGTCGACTAGCTTAGCAACAGATTTGGTCAAACCCTGAAGTTCAAGGCTCGAGTCTTGACCTTCTACAATCGGGAAGAATCGAACGAGGAGCAGAGACCAATGGCCAACCGGAATGAAAAGTGGAATATTTTATTGTGGAACCGGATTGTGATGTGATGTGGAGCGATGTCAAGGTTCAATACAAGCATCGGAGCCGGCGAAGATAATAAAGTGGCGCGATGTGACGTCGGCTACCGTTGCCTCATCGCGGTGATAAACTCTTGCTAAATTATATTATTTACGATTAACTTAATAATGATGATGGACTCTTAACGATCGTAAAATTACTAGATTTTATCCCCAATGCGCGACAGAATTTAAGTCCAAGATTATTGATAAAAACATAACATTTTGGAGATTCAAGTTTTAAATCCGAAATGAGAAGTATATTTATCAATGTTCCAATCAGTAAATAATTGACAAACAATAAACTACCTGTAGCATTGTATGCATGAATGAATTCAGTTTCATACTATAGGTTTTGCGTAATCCAAACTATAGCTTCATAGGCGGATACTGACTTCCCTTGCACGCGAGCGACTGGTGACATTTCTCGAAATAGTAATTGAGAAGTTTAAAACTGGCAGTTACAGTGAAACTGAAAGGCCAACCTGCTACAAATATCACTGTACAAAAGCTTGGAAACGAGTTTTCTTTTTGTTTCCCATTCGTAAGGTACGTTAATTGAGGTCTAGTGACATTGAATTGGGAATGCAGTGCGTCAATCAGAATGAAAGTGCATTCACTTCTAAATATCAAAGGTATAATTATTACAAGAGATTATAAATACAGAGGTATTGTATGGAATATTTTCAATAATCACGTTTAAAGATAAAACTTCGACTAAGATACAACACAATTATAATAAGAAGTAATTGGAAGATAGCTAAAATGTAAACATCATGGAACTAATCTATGATAATGGAAATCAACTTTAACCTGAAAAGATAACTGTGGTACATCCTATAAAAATACATCTCAACAATTAACTATTATTTTCCTAACAAAATTCGTATTGTTATCCGTTGCAAAAGCATCAAAATATATTCCTTCGCACATATTCCAAATATTTATGTTCGAATGATATTTGAATGAATAACACAAACAATAAGCAAGTCAGTTATCTGGAATACCAGGTCACTGCTCCCATTGTTAGATGGAATTGTACTTCAACTAAGAAAACAGAAAAAACTTATAACCATCGATTCAAGCATCCCTTTCATAACACAGAAACACAGATAATGATTACAAGAGCTAAGAGTACATTGGCCCGATGGTAGTTACATTTATCAGGCAGCAGTAAGGCTCATTGGCTTTTTCCTCTATTTCTAGAGAATTGTATAAAAACAGAATTTCTTCGAAGTACGTAATGAATATGTTGGCAATAACACCGCGTGTTCATGCGGGATTCGACAGCATTTCCCAAAACTGACAAGATTCGGGTCATCGCTTTAGAACTTTGGCAATTTGCAGAGTTTTGTTCCACGTAAACTTAAATTGGTTGTTGAAGCCGTCCATGATATTGTGTTCGTATTCGTACCTTTTATTAATCAAACACTTAATCGAAGTAATTTTACATGCTAGTTAGTACTCCAATCAACTTCGATCAATTCCATTCAATTCTAAACCTGTGATTGAAACCACCTTTAATAATTACGTACATACTGAGTTCACTGACTTTCGGTTTTTGTCAGCAATACATACCAATTTGGTTTAGATTATAATGAGATTTGATGGAAAAATGGCCGAGTTGGTAAGACCTAAGGATTAATCACTTAGTAAATAATGAGGTTTATAATTTATTCAGGAAATAACGCAAACTAATATTTGTCTACGCATGGTATTGTATTGACAAAAAAATTATGTTTTTTTGTATGAAACTCCAGTTTCAAGGACAATAGTATAATAATAAGTGTATAATAAGTGTTAACGATGTTGAATTAATAACAAACAATCCATTGTTTAAAATAGATTTGAGAGGAGCAGTATTACGATGGGCACAACACTGAATTTGATAGATAAGTATAGAGTTTGTTCATTCATTTGCACTAGCTGCGCCCCGAGGTTTCACCCGCGCAAGTCCCGTTTTCGCGGGAATATCGGGATAAAAGTAGCCTGTGTTAATCCAGGGTATCACCTATCTACATACCAAATTTCAACCAAATCGGTCCAGCCGTTTTTTCGTGAAAGAATAACAAACATACATACATTCTTACAAACTTTCACATTTATAATATTATGTGATATAGTAGGATAGTAGGATTATCATTTCTAAACTCATGGTAATCCTTACTTTGTATTCTTAACATGATAAAGTGTTTGTATTTATCACAATGTAAATAAAAAGTAACATATATTGGTCTTTTAGTACACATAATATGATTCGTTTGCTATGTTATCTCCCACCTTTTTTTAATTTGGTTAAACTTAAGATGTTATGAACTCTAAAGAAGCTAATAACCACAGTTTGCAATAACATTCTAACGTACGAATCATGAGTATAGTCATGAGTTAAAAATAAAAGCAACGTCAGACGAAGCAGATAAGAGTAAGTTGAATGAAGTTACTGCAAGATGTGTCACTCAGCTGTACCGGATTTGTGCCTTGAAGCTGCATGCTTCAAGGCACAAATCCGGAACAGATTTGAACCTTTGGGTTATCATATTGATAAGACGACATACAGATTAGTAACTGAAGAGAGTAGTAATTTTTGTCTGAGTTCAAATTTGAAGGACAAAGATACAAGTTACATGAATATAATTTGTAAGTCTTCTACCAACTTGATTGACCTTTTGGGTATACGATAAATGCGGTCGAGCTATCTGAGCTCAGAAGTAATAATCATAATAGCGACTTATCAAATATTACGAGAGAATTTAAAGTTTGGTGATGAAAATAGTTAAAGTAAATTTAAATTAACATTCATTATGAAGTAACATCAGAAATGTAATAATGGTTAAAGTGAGCTACATAAATATCTAAAATTAAAGTGAAGTGGTTAAAAGTGAGCAACATAAATATCTAAAATTGAAATTAAAACAAAGAAATATGTAGATAATAATGTAAGTACCTAAGAAAAATGTAGAAAAAAATCGTATTACAGTTCTAATTAGTAAAATCGATAAATGTAAACCCAATGAAACGAATATTCTATTCTATAAAATGTATAAGGTAAGTAAGCCGAAAGAATATATAAACAGTTAGAAATTCCATCATTCCCCAAGTTAAACAGGGGTCTTTTTGCGTCATTTAACAGCTGATTATCATAAGAGTTTTTATTTAAAATTCTAACCGTTGTTTTCGTAAACTGGTTTGCGATTTACATTATCGCCTAAGGAACTTTGGAAGAGAATGCTTTGAACTTCCAAACCGGATTGCTTGCACGTTGATTTTTATACATTCCATATTTGCTTGCTACTGATCAGTTTTAGATTATTCCTGTATACTCTCTGTGAATTATTTTATTATTAAAGCGATCTTTATAACAATCCAGGTTGTAAGAATATTTTTGGCATAAGCAAGAAAGCAAAGTTAAACCTGAATGCATTCCAGCACCCACCTTAACTTGACCCCTTCACCATGTCCAGATTGTGACAGTATCCGTATAACGGTTCAGCCTAGAGACATACATATCAGACAGATGTTGACTGATATGACTTAAACAATAATGTGTTGTTGATCAACAACACAGTATTGGTAAAGTCATGAAGAAAATAGCTGAGACAAAATTCCCGATTTCGATACAGGAGATACCTTAGTTGATGGAGAATAAACCTTATAATTCCTTTTATTTGGAAATGGCAACTTGACCTGTAAGTATAAATTCCTTAGCAACCCAATTATAATCGGCATTTGTGCATTTCCTAAGTAGCTATTGGAGTTACTTTTACTTCTACTATGTTTCCGTGTCTTATAATATAACTCACAAATCTAGTTTGTTTCCTGATATACTTGTACGTGCAATATCAACATGATGGCAATATCTGCAGCTTAGATTAAAATATGAATCAGGAAAGCCTGCAAACCATACAACTTTCCACAGATACTTCTGTATGGTTCACAATATGTATTTCTATTGACTCGAAGGCACTTTCACTCGGGCTCGTGACACTGCTGTTTGCTAAGACAGTGAAATAATTATAATAATTATTTAATTTACAACATTGCGGACTTACAGCCGAATCTATCGATTCCTGTTTCGTGAATCCATTCTTCCTGTAGCCATTTAATCCATTTTCTTTGCCGATTTTGTGCCCATTTGTAAGGGTCGTGGTCACCGTTATTGCTGACATCACGATTCTTTTATTCACCGAATTTAATTTTGAACTCTGATCTTTCTGAATTTGTATTAGCGATTAATCTTATGTTAAGAATTTCGCATCTAGTGAATTGATCTTATCACCATCAACAGTTGGTTGAACAAAGGCCAATATTTTCGGTAACCGACGCGTTATTTATGCTGAAGAATATCGTGCTATGTTATTGGTTCTTTATAAATGAAACGCACTTGCACCGCGGTCGGAAGTCCGTGACTAACTGGAGGCGATATGGCATGAGGAATGTATAGCGACGGGCGTAAGCGGGGTTCGGGCGGAGCGCGGAGAGCGGTCGATGCCGGTGGCGCGACTGGCGACGCCGACGACGTGGAGGCTCGGCAGACACGCGACGCTCCACGAGGCCGGCCGAAGTTAGTTTCAGCACGAAAGATGCTTACCCGAACTCCTAGCGACAGTCTGCCATCCATTTTCATGGTTACGTTCACTTTGCGTAATCTAAAATTGTACATTTCACTGATGATATGCATCCTTATTTATGTACATACTGAAAACCAGCGCCTCCTCCCTTGGAGTGGCATTTTGCTAAGACCGGACCCTTTTGGTACATTGTTTGTTTGTTTTTTTCTTTTATTTTGTGTTTGTGTTATTTTGTACCAACTAAACTTCTCTATCTATCTATCTACTTACTTACCTATCAATTTCGGTAGTACTTAGCAGGTATTTTGAGATCTAGCTGAGAGATTTTGAAGAATATTTTTTTAATAACACAAAATTACGTTTGTTAACATTTAGTTAAGTACCTAAAATACCTCTACAACACTTATAAACTTTACCAATTTATTACTTGGACAAAAATCAGAGATTAGCCTTCACATTTTAAGCGCGGCGAAGTCAGAGTCAAAATACCATAGAAAGTCTAGCACTTTTTGGCATTGTGATTTTGCGACTATAGTTTTCAATAATGTGGAGTTCTTTTATAAACAAAAGTAGTTCTTAATTTTTACAGGTAAGTAGTGATATAGATTACTTTTTTAGACTTTTTAGTCCCAGGAGTACCAAACATGTTTTTTTTTCTTCAGAAGTACTTAGGCCCTGCGTCAGCTGCCGGCCTATCTATTTTTTCTGGGACATCCCTGTATATTAGCATTTTTTTATGAATAAAGTTCCACGAATAAAGGTTATTTGGTTCTCATTATAATTAAAATACTATTACACCAATTAACGAGCGTGACTCGTACCATAATAATAGTGTGACGTCAGCATTGAAGTATTAATTACGGTGCGAGCAAACTATTATTTGTGTTTATTTTTCCTGAAGACAGAGTGCAAAAGGGAAACATACGCGGAAGTATTTTTTGTGTCATGTCTTGTAAATTGATAAATAAGCTTATGCATGTATTTTTGTACCTACCTAGTAAGTACCCTAATACATCAGATGTGTAAACTAGACTTCGCAAATCATATTCTTACTACCTACTAATATTTTAAGCGCGAAATTTGTGAGGATTTTTGTTTGTTGCTCTTTCACGCAAAAACTACTGAATAGAATTTGATTAATTTGGTATCAGGATAGCTTACATCATAATATGCAAATGAAAGTAAGTACTATATAATACATGTAGCGTAATATCATCATCATCATAATCAGCCCAGTTGCACGCACTGCTGGGTATAGATAGGCCTCCTCTTTATACGCCACTCAGTTCGGTCCTGTGCGATCCTTTGCCACGCTTCCGGCGATGTTAACGATGTCATCTGACCATCATTGGGCTGGTGGTCTACCCCTTGGTCGTTAGCGTAATGCCGGCGCCCCACATGGGCTTATGACTTGGTTCCAACGTTGGCTACGAATAGAATGGCCAATAATTGCAACCAATTTTTATCCAATAACGTTTCAAGATCGATCCGCACATTGGTGTGTTGGATCCAACAGTATAACTTGGAGCCAACATAGCCCATGTGAGGCCCCCGCATAATACGAGTATAATAGTAATATATAAATAAAAAAGTTATAAAATCCTCTATATTTGTCTAAATTACATATCTTTAGTACATTTTGGATCCTTTTACCCTACGAGAAAGCTTTATCTACGCCCATGAATTACAAGTTTTACTGTTTTATTTCCACATACATGTTTCCGCAAATACAAAGCAAAATTTACGTCTGAATTTTATTTCTATTTTTTGACTGAGATGAAATTATCACGCTATTCCCACGTGGCATCTTACGCAATCGTTTGCGCGTAATCTGAAAATCTGTAGCGACATTGGTGACCTAGTCACTAAAGCATACTACATATTATGAAGTCGATGAACTATCTTTAGAATATGTATTACGTATTTTTACACTTCTACGGTGGTTCAACGATCTTCAACATTTGGCTGCTCAGTTCAGTTGTAAGAGTTATTTTTCATGTAACATTTTACCTTGATCCGGGTAAAACCTCTTATTCAAATGGCTATGTACTTGATGAGTTGTATTGCAACTTGTGGTTGGAGTCTAGACTTTTAGCCATTTGCTTGAAGAATGCTTTACGGTCGTAGAATCTAGTGGTTATCTTGATCTATGGAATTGAGTCATAAACATCTCAGACTTTTCTGCAAGGGCAGGGCAGCTCGGTGTTTTCAATACTTTGTTTGCAAAGTTTGGTTTTAGGATGGTAAAGTAATTATCTTCCTATTAAACTAAACACCTGCCCCGTATAGTGCTAACTGCTAACTACGTATGTTCTCGTAGATAAGCCTTGTAATAACATAGATTTCATAACTTCAGCTGTTTGATAAAGAAAATTTGATAGCATATGATGATAATGATGCATTATCTGTACAACACTTTCATTTAAATGCAAAATTGATTGCAGTCTACAGATGGAAACCATTGATCTAAAAACATCTAATCAAAAGTAGACGTTTTCTGCATCTTACTACTTAGAGAAGGCAATGACCGCCCTACTAACCGCAATAGGGCGCGCTAAAATTAAGAAAATTAATTTACAAATGTTGCCAGTACTTGCGTACTGGCGTTGTCACGAATACCTATGCTATCTGCTAAAGATAGGCCGCTGCCAGAATATCTGGTCCGTTTATATTACGTTATTCAAGGTGAGGTGTAGTAATACTATCAGGTAGATAAGATCTGACTGTCAGCTTCACTGATTTTGTCGTATCAAAACAAAAGTTATTCAGAAAATTATATTTCATTGGCACTCGTATTTTAATAAGATTCTTAGATCGCCTTAATTCCATTATGGAATATTTTAAATATGAGTAAAAACAATTAGAAAAGTATTTGCATATTTATTTAAAAATATAGGTAGGTACTTTACGCTGGTAACTGGAGGTAGGCATGCGGGCTCAAGGATATTTCAATTGGTCACGCCAAGTGGACACGATTCCATGGCGCAGCGGCCGCTGCTATCGAATACAAGCCTAATGTAGAATGTTACGCAATGCCTGTCACATTTTTCGAAGAATCGCGGCTTCGGTCTACTTACGACGCACTTTGTAGAGCGCCAAATCATGTTTTATGAGATGAGCTTACCATCAACGTTTAGATAACTATTTCACTATCAGAAACCACGAAAGTATCTAATGTTTTTATCTTTTATTATTGCGAAACTAAAACTAAGGTGTCTATGTTATGTAAGAAATAGGTTCCCCAAGTTATAGGTGCTATCTGATCTTTAATTAACCATTATTAGGATTAGGATGCAGCAGGTATGATGTTCTACCTAGATAGGTATTTATAAGCCGCTCAATAGAATACTAACGCGTTTGCTCATAATGATTTCCTTGACCATTAAGAGCACATGTTCGCGCATTTAATACTAATTATAAGAGCTATAATGACTATTTTATGAGACATCCCTTACTTAAAAAAAATATTTTTTGTACGTATTGGCATTTATGTGCTATTTATTCAGCACAACAATGTTACTGTGGTTTATGGTAGCAATTCCGTTATCAGTGTAACTGTAATGCTAATCAAAATGTTAGTTAATAAAATGCATAACATTACAGGTAGTGATTGAGAGCAGTGGTGTGACTATTCGCGTCTCATGCGTGGCATGGTCAGTGATCACGCCACGCCGAATTGTTGGCGACGAGCCCATACAATAGATCATTTGGCTTTCGTTTTTATACTTGCAGCAAACAACAACTATAAGTTAGATGAAATCACAGTTAAATAATAACAAGTGTCATATTGCACTTAAAAATGAAAACAATAATATTGTTCAGTAGAACAAAGCCAATGGAACTAGGCCAAACAGAAGTTCCAATCATACCTACTGATTATTGAGTACTGTTAAAGCTATTGATGCCAAATCTAAGTAAATTTATATTATAATATAATTTCGTACCTACTTAGTAGGTTTGTTCTAAATAAATATTTATAGAGGAAAACTGTATTTTTAAAAGCAAATTAAATCTGTAAAAATGTTTATCATAGTTAGATGAGTTGTTTTTATCCAAATATCCATAAAATTTCATATAATACCTATACCATTTAAATATCTCATTCCAGAGTGCTGCTTACACAAAATTGTAAATGTTTTACAATTATAAAGAGGTAAAATTTGTTTGTTTATTTGACGGAGGTAATCTCCGAAACTACTCTGCCGATTTCAAAAATTCTTTCACCTATGTGTAGAATGGACTGTTGGAATGGTTATAGCCTATATTGATAGTTTCATTAGTTCACCCGTGCAAAGCCGGGACGTGCTGCTAGTGTTTTACTAATATAAACAATGCAGCCATACAAGATTTACAACTTCATTTCAACATATTATGTGAGGGTTAACAGGAGCAATGAACTGCTTATCCAGTAACACACTTAGCAAAGGCTATGGCCTGTAACTACACTGTCTGTGACACCAAGGCTCTTAAATAAGTGGGCCAATTTGAATGCAGTTTTTTTTTCTAAAAGCAGGTTTTCTAGCAGTAATCCTTGAACTTATTTTATTACTTACAAGATATAGATAAGCAGTGAAAGAGGAGATAAATAATTAAAAGTTTCATATGAATGGCAAGTAATAGAGTGCAAAAAAGGAAGGGTTTTTAAGATTTACTCAGTGTGCAGTGGTTAAGTACCTACTTAGGTAATCAAAATTTTGAATTAAATAATTTAATTAATTTGTGTAAGTACTTACCTAAACACTTTACCATTTATTGATAAAATCCATATTTTACTTGAATAAGTACCTACATTGTTGTTATTCTATTATTTTTCGGATCAATTGTATAAAGCAAGAGTGCTGAAAGATAAAATTCCTGACGAATTACTAATTAGCGCAAAGAAATCTCTTATCTACCTAGCTTTAATGATAAACAAAACATAGGAGAATTGTAAAATCCAATTAGTTGTGAATCACTCACCGGCTCGTAGACATGGCTCGTGGTGCTGGCGAAGCTTGTTTCGCTCCCATTCTGACCCTCGCCGGCTTCAAGAAGTTTGCCGCTCATTTCCTCTTCCCGGGTACGCTTCCGGGACATTATAACATAGCCTTCCGTAGAGATTCTATCCTCCAATTTCTCTGAATAAGATAGTGTAGGTAGATGGATCAACTTAACTCGTTTTACAAAACAAATTCAGGAACACCGACAACGTGATGAATGAAATGAATGAATCAAGAATGCAAGAGGAGAAAAGTGAATACCTCGAAGGTAAACGACAATATAAAATAGAAATTCAATATTAATGTAAGATAAACAAAAGTTTAGGGATCAAAAACTGAATTGAAAGCTAAAAATAAAAATCTGAATTACGAAATTTCTCAAAATTTGTCGATTCGGTGACGCAATTTTTTTGACGTTTCCCAAAAACAACTGACTGACACGCGTGCGTGCGTGATGATGACGACTGACGTGACAAGCGTTGACAAATGCATGCATGACAGTTAAAGACGGCCAGGTTTTTACTGAGGTGCGTTCCATAGATTAAATCTAAGATACGTTTTCATAAAATTGTGTGAATGCGGGGATATAGTCTGATGGAGTATGTATAATTGTAGATATGTTTGCGAAGAGTAATTTAAACTACGGGAAAAATTAAAGTGAAACCTGATTTTTGAATCCGAAAACAAAGCCATCTGCCCTGACTGACGACGAACTAACCATTGTAGGTACTATAATAGGTAAGACTCCGTTCACACGGCATTGTCCTGCACGTTTTTTTCGTATTCGTTTTTTAACGTACAATCACCCAGGTCTTCACACACAGGTAGATTATCATTCGTGTAAAAAACGAATAGCCGCAGAAAAGTGAAGGAAACAAACCTATACCATTTTCTAACTGCGAACCGAATACGTCAAAGTTCATTCGATTTTTTGACGTATGCGTTTAAACGTTTATGCGGTACACGTTTTTTTGCAGTAAAATCGCCGTGTGAATGGATATATGTACGTTGTATGGCCACTATACGTTAAGACGTATAATGCAAAAAAACGTGCAGGACAATGCCGTGTGAACGGGGTCTAAAGGTGTATAGTATACTCAGCGACACTGTTTTGATTGTATTTTAAGTTATGAACATACAGTAGTAAAGGTGTGAATTGGATATTTCGGTACAAAAACATTCAAAACATAAGAAGGGAGTTTATTTTGTCGATGCATCAGTTGTAAGTAGGTAGGGTAAATTTAAAACTAGAAAAATCCGCATGGTGGATCTAAAAGAAAGAGTACTATAAGTCAAATAACTTTATTTCAGATAAACAAAGAAATGTATACATAATAATGTTTAATGAATAAAATTATTTTTTACAAACTCTTGAAGTCTCGTCCATTGCGAGAACAGCCACCAAGATCCCAGTGTAGCCTATTTATATATGGCTACATAATATAATGAATGCAGACAGCCCAAATAAACATAAATAGCTGCTACAGGTATAATACGTACATACATCTAATTCCAATAGCATTTTCTATATCCTTGGAAGGTAAAGGTAAGCTAAATTGTTTCTCATACCTATTATTATCATCAATCATAATCTTGGACATTGTATTCATTTAGGTAAAAAATCTTGATCAAGAAAAAAGTCTAGATATCAAACTAACAGAGGTTATTCATAAAAATAACTCAAGCACTTTTAAATTATTATAAAATATATCACAGCAAATTTTAGTTAGCCCAACAGATATTTAAGAATGAGATCTAAGACGAATCCTTGGAAGGAAAAGAAACTTCAGAAAGTTATATAAATACATTATGTATTACATTTTAAATGATTTTGTCTCAGTCAATATACTCATTCAACAAGAATCTTTGTATTCAAAGATATCACAATAACTTTTTGAGTAATATCATGCTAAATACACATTGGTAATCTAAGGCTTGAGGCGATCAACGCAGGAGTTATTTAGGGGGCGTGTGACTGACAACGGAAGAGCACTGAGTGATGTGTGTCGTGAAGAGTGGCGGGCGCGGAGAATAAATACAAGCAGGCTTCTGTGTCGCCGGCTATGTGGTTAGGGCCAGTTGCAGGGCTTCCTTGCGTTCATTGCTGAGGTGCATCAAGCATGAATTGAACAGCTCAGCATTGCTCTGAAAGAAAAACAAACATTTAAAAAAAAAAATATAGCAGTTTACAGTAAATTGTAGTCAATTGAAATTGTCATATTAATTTAACACATTAGAATTTGATAGGAAAAGAATATCCAATATAACATGTAGTAGGATGTAGATGCTGTTATATCATGGATCTAACATTTGGCTTGTTATTATCACCTAGACCATAACAATAAAAAAAATATGATTATTTACAGCCCTCAGTATTCCACTAAAGGTCAGTCCCAGTCCTTCCCATCCACTACTGAGGTAATTTGGTCAATTCGGAATTATATTTTAGTTTACTAGCAAAAATAAGCAACTTGGTCAAATGAATGTATAGGGCAAGTGTAAATGGGATATCAGGAAGGGGAAGACCTAGGCAAACATATTTGGACCAAATTGGGGACATTTTGAAGAAAGGCCAGGTCAGATGTACCCTAAACCGGCGAGCATGTATGAAGAATGTAATGAGAGTGAATGAGGCGAAAGAGGTGTATCAGGATCGTAGCAAATGGAGATCCATGGTCTTTGCCTACACCCATGGGAAAGTGGCGTGATGTATGTAAGGTCAAATGAAGTTTACCTGTATCTGGCGTACAAGCGCGATCATCTGAGCATAGGCGGGATTCTCCTCTGGGACGGCGTCGTTCAGGAAAGCCTCTGCGAGCACGGCGATGACACGCTGCGGCGCGTCGGGCGTCGAGAGCGCAGAGTGCCCGCTGGCCACCAGCTCGCACAGCAGTGAGTACACGTGTGGAGCCTCCTCGGGGTCTTCTGTTACTGGCAGCCATGTCAGCCTGGAATAACATACACATACAATTCATTTTAATTTAAGATTTGTGGTGTAGAATGTTGTTTCCTCTAGTTCTTCCTCTAGTTTGAGCCTTGTGATAATTATTGTTTAACAATTCGAGATTTTATAAAGACAAAGTAGTCGTTTTTTAAACTTGTTTAAGACATGGTTATTTGGAGAATAAGGCGCCTGCCAATTTTAGTAAACAGAAGCATCCTAGTTGTTATGCGAAGTTACAAAATAATTAGGTACTTGTACTCACCAATGCCTAATAATTTCATCCCTATTAATTTGTGAGTGGTTATATTTGATGATCTTGGTAACAGCTGAGATAGCATTCTCTGTGGCATTGACGTTTTCTACGGTGCGCGATTCAGGATCGGCGATAAGGGCAGCTAGAAGTGGCAGGGCACGAGCGCACGCGCCCGCGAATTGTTCACCGCCGAATTGAGCGAGCACGCCGCATCCGTAGGAGGCAGCTTGTCGCACCTCCGCCTCCCCAGACGAAAGCCCGCTCAGCATTGGTTCGAGGAATATATCTTGGTATTTTACGCATGCTGGTCCTGTGGAAGAACGCAACATTTTAGACTAGTCATTGATGAGGTTGTGTACTATCTCTTGCAGGTTTAAATTGTTATCAAGGGACTGACAACCAATTTCATAAGAAATGGGTTGCTAATTATCTTGTTATTTTCTATAGTAAGATTCAGTGCAGCAATACCATAAAATATTGCCAAATAGAGAATCTTACATCACATTTACACATAATTTTGTGAATTGAACTAATAACAGCATAACATAGGGCTTTATCCAATAAACATGACTCAGTCATACAACTAGATGAGTCAGAACACTTTCTATAATCTAAACCGACGATATCATAAGTAATTGTAACTGAAATTAAAAACATTTACTCACCTCCAAATTCAATAACGTCGTCGAAAATGCAGATGGCCCATTGACGGTCAGCATAGGGGCGGCCAGGAACGAGCAATTGTACGAGGTGAGGAAGCAAAGTGTCCAGGTGTGGGTAGAAAGCCTCGCGGTAAGCAGACATCAGGGCGTGGAGAACGTCTGCCACTCGGGACAGGCCGTATACATCTTCGTTATCTTCGTCAGCTAGCTGTTCTTCTACAACCTGAAAGAATGACACAAATGCAACTTAATTAGGTTTAAAACACTCTTTAGCTTGATTTTTCTCGTCTGTCTTCAATCTTTCTATGTCGTCCATAATGCGTTGAGAAACAAGATTCGACTGGATGAATCCACTATTGATTAATTATTTCATTTAGCACAAAGCTATCCCTCTACAGTACATCAGCAGCATGTTATAATTACCTCATCATAGTCTTCGTCGGCGCGCTTCTGGCGACGCTCGGTGGCACGTTCGAAGTGCTCAGTCAGCAGCTTGTTGAGAATACGGAGCACCTCGGCCATCATCTCGTCGGGCAAGCACCCAGTGCCGAGGAGTTCGATGCACTGAACAAACATATACATTTCAATCATTCTTGATCTAAAATCATGATTCAGAAATAGTTTAATTTTAGATTTCCTGTTATGTTATTTCTCTCCATTGTTGCATGGTTGTAGGATAGGAGCATTTTTTAAATGCCTATTCTCTTTTCATTGATATAAGAATTACAAGAAAAAAACATACATGAATAATGGGGTTAAGTAAGACACTAGGATAGTGATAAAACCATCAACAGAATTTATTAATTACCTATTATTATTATTTTTTAACTCCTTTTTCATGTACTTATAACCTATGGGTTTATTAATATTATGTTGTTTGGAGAGAGATAAATAAAGGAAATGAAAATGAAATAGAAACTCACCTTAGCCAAGCTGTTGAGCAATTCAACTTGGACATCCTGCTCAGGCTCAGAATCAATGGCCTTGAGCAGCTCAGGCAGCATGTAAGCCCACATGCCCTGGATGTACTGCGGGCCGCGGATGCGCGCGCACTCCAACAGATACGGCAGCGACTCGGCGGCCGCGGTGCGCACGTTGTCGTGGAAGTAGAACTTCAACATTGGAACCATTAGTTTCACAACATCTTCAGCGTATTCGGCAAAGGCTTCTTTCAGTTCGCGAGCGTAGCAAACGAGCATGTCGCAGGCGGAGGCTTTGTCTTCGAGACCTGTACGAATAGATAAATAAATTGAATTATAAAAACTAAAAATTGCAGGTTTACCCTAAATCGGATGACAAATGAAGACTATCTTTTTGTTATGCGGAATAAACTATAGTCAGTTCAGTGGCACAATTAACCGCCCACCTGTTTCAGATACCAAGTTTTGATTTTATCGCAATTGTAAGTTAGGACATAAATTAGTTAAGTATGAAAGATATTTCGGTACAAAAATTTTTCAAAACAACATTCATAACTACCACCATAACAATTTTTTCGTATGCATCATTTGTAAGTGGGGTTAATTTCAAACTAAGAAACTAAAAATACCAAGGTTACCGGCAGTCTTGATGCCGAAGTTCTGTTGTTCGCCGAGAGTGACGAAGTGCCAGTCGAGATCACCCTCGATGGTCTCCAGGTCGTCGTTGTCCAAGAGGGCGACCTCGGGCTTCATGGCCGCGGTGCGCATCACTGGCTCCATTACCATGGGGAGGTATTGAGCAAAGTTTTTACCTAGAGAGAACAAACTTATTAGAGCTTTGTTTTGTAATGCTAGATAACACATGAAAATATGCAGTGATTACAGTATGTTTTTTGTGTTCAGTTCAGTAATAACTGCCGAGAAAATGTTATTGCAAATGGAAGATTTGATAGATACGCAATAATTAAACAGTAACCAGAGACCAAGAACGTTTATTATTATAACCAACAAAGAAAACTCTGTGAGCTTCAATAAGTCCAAGTGAACAATAGGAATCTTACCCATTATTCTGCAGATGCGCGACCAAGCGGAGATGAGGTAGGAGGTCTGAGGGTCGTCAGCCGGCAGAGCCTCGCTTTCAGTGTGGTTCTTAAGCAAAAGGTCCATAACCTCGGAAGCGTCGGCCATAAACTTATCTTCACCAACAGCCAAACCTGATAGAAACAAATTGAAACACAAATTAACACAGGAAAAGATTTCAATTTTAATTTAGCAAATTAAGTATGTTTTTGAATGAAAAATGTTTGTATGTGAACTGAGATCCCTGATATCCTACAAATAAAGACTCTGGGAGCAAATGCCACATTTACTCTACCAATGCTATGGAAGTGATAAACCCATTAAATAAGGTATGCAACTAACGAACATTGGACACATTGAACATACTTGCTACACATAAAACATTATTTATCATTCCTATTTTAAATCTTACATTTAAGTGATTGTGTCGGCAATTGTTATAATATAAATAAACTCACCAATAAGACTGACGCATTCAATAGTCTTGCCGCGCAGGAGTTTCAGTTCCTCAGTGGTAGCATTCGCGATGATGTACTTGAGGCAAGGCATGAGCCTGTCATAGTAGATGGTAAAATCTTTCTCTACCGTGTCGGCCACGGATGCAATGGTAGTCACTATTTGTTCAAGCACAAGCTTGGTACCGCGTTCCACCAACTGCAATAACATTATAAAATGTAAATATTATGTAATTGAAAACTTGTTGCGATAGTGGCATGCCAGTAAAGTAAAGGGCATGAAACTCATTATATTCATGCTAAGTCAAAAGTAGTGAAATAAATGTATGCGAACTGAGATCCCTGACTTTCTTTGGAGAAAGAAAGGGAGCAAATGTCACAATATTATAATCTACCAATGCTATGGAAGTGATGTACTTATAAAAGTATGCCACTAACGAACATTGGCCAGCAAATCAGTATGCAAAATTACCTCTTTGAATTTGGTGGTCAGGATTACTTCAAGTTTGCTCATCAAAGGATCAAGGTAAAGAGTCAAAATAGGCTTGGGGCAGTCCTCACTGAAGTTTACTAGGGCGGCAGCCGCGTGAGCCTGAAAAATAAGGTAACTTTTAGATTTGATATTTGAAGGTAGTCAGTCCATTTTGATAAAATCATGTAAATTGTGTTGTAAATTCACAGCCATGTAGGCTATTTCTTTAGAAGAAATAATCTGAAAAGAGGATGTAAATTATTACTGTAGCATGTTCTTAGAAGGCTGTGACTATAAAAAGTACACAATCTGTGGAACCATGCAATACCTTACTAGATGGCTATAGGACTTAGCGAGACTATAAAAAAATACTGGCATGATGAAAAATACACTGTCATATCTCATATTCCCAATTAAAATCATTTAAAATTGTTAACTGTTGTCTCTGTCTTGGATGAAAACCTCAATTATGATTGCATTTAAAGTATTAATTAGGACATGTTTACCTGCACGCGGGGGTTAGCATTGTCATCCAGCACCACCAGGAGTCCAGGTACCACTTTGTCGTGGAACTTCTTCTCGAAGATGGGAGCGAAATCAGTCGACATTTGGCCGACGGCGTTACATGCCGCGTATCGCACGCGTGGGTGCTGAGGACAAAATGTTTATAAAGCAAATGAAATGTATGTGTGAAATGTGTGATAGTTAGTCAGTTTGTATGAGCAAGTGTTCAACTCTGGTGACAGAGTTTTTAAGCCGCCTGAAGGAATTTAACGTGCCCTCCGAGACACTGAAGCGCTCAATTGCTAAATTTGAACAATAAAAATTTCACATAAAAGTCAGATGTTATCAAGAGACTGACAACCAAATCCATGAGGATAAGGATGCTAATTAACTTGTTATTTTCTTTAGTAAGATTTTAAACAGCAACACCATGAGATGTTACCAAAAAAAGAACCTTACATCTTCAATTTCTCAAGTTATGGTCATTCAGCTACCATATTAAGAGATCCCATGCGTTTTCGTAAACAAAAAAGGAAGAAGAGTTGTATTTGCAAATGCAAATGCAAACTGGTTTCCACCTGTTTTTTACCTTACTTTTTAATTCACTTGAAAAACAATTTTGTATCAAAAGCTTACAGGGTCAGTAAGATAGTTGAGTACAGCAGAGACAACTTGGTCCAGCATCTGCTCCATTTGTTTATGGCAACCTTCGCCGGCCGATGAGACGGCCATGAGGGCTGCGTGACGTCGCTTCCAGTCGGGTGATTGCAGCATCTCGGGCACCTGGCCCACAATCAGACCCAACATTATCTTGCCGCCGAGGCCGCAACACATGCGGTCCAATGCTGATTCAGCTGCGACGTAGTTTCTGTAGAGGAAATACTTTCGTTCAACTTTATAAAGATTTCTTCGTTTTATTTGTTGATATTATTATACAAATCCTACTAATATCATAAATGCGAAAGTTTGAGCTGATGGATAGATAGCTTATATCTGAATCTCTGAATAAACATAGGCTAGCTTTGATCAGGGAATTCCCACTGGAACGGGAACTATTCATCGCGGGTATCACCACAGGGCATAGCTAGTACACTACACATACTACAGAAGTTGCTTTTATAGTGTGAAATATTTCAACAATGAAACCAACAGCGTTAGATCGATTTCATACTATGGTTTCACGTGAAACTTCAACATTTTGTAAAACAACACTGAAACCTTTGTCATGATAAACAGTGTTTGGTTTCATTGATTACAGGAAAGAGTGAAGTAACCCATTAAAAAAGAACAACAGTAAGCAGTGTTTATAGAATTATAGCCCCTTGGGCTAATATATGCACAGACAAAAAATGTTGCAATTTCAAAGTTCATATGAAAAAACAAATGAGTAAAATAGTTCACACACTAACCTAACAATTGATTATACAAAATGTTATTTTCACAGGCTGATAAAAATCCTGGGTCACAAGGCACAAAAGCAACTCACTGTTCATTATCATCATCAGCAGCGTCATCCTGGAGTGCCCACTCTGGTTCCTCATCCAGCTCGCACATCATTTCCAAGACCAGAGGTGTCAGATGGCGGATAGCGTTGGGCACTTGTTTGCGCACCATAGCCGGCGCTGTCTCGCAAAGCGTCACCATAGCTTCAAGACCGAGTTGACGCCAGTTGTCTTCCGCGTCATTGTCGCCAACCACCTTTAAATTACAAACACTGTTTTATTACTACACCTGTATTATTATTGCCTAGTGTTACCTAGTTCCTATGGTACTTTCATTACTCAGTAGTAGAAAGTAAAGCAAAGTTGTATGAAGAATTACTATCAAACTCCGCCTTATGGATAAAGATGGTGTTAGCGAAATTCTCAAGTTAATTTTGCACATTATGGTAGAAACGCATTTTATTTACAAAATACGCACGTAGAAAACCTATATGTGCAGAGAAATATACATAAGTTCTGCTTTAAGCTATAAATAGAAGTAAATTACAAGGTTACTGATTCTAACAGTAAGTTGAAGTTGAAATTTTATGATTTGCCCATAGAATTAAGATTGATAAGATAGTGAATCAGTGTAAGGTTTACCTTTATGCACACTTGGAAGATAGTCTCCAACTGTGGTCGGAGGAATTTCGGTGTAGACTCAGCCAATTCAATCAGAATTTTGAGAGCAGAATCATCATCGGTTTTCTCAACAGATTCCACTACAACCTGCAATAGACAAAAGCATCACATAAAAAGCCTATTAAAAAAGTAAGTTGGTATGAATGTTGGCCAACTCTGATGAAGGAGGAATTAGTTCCAATGAGTATTTAGGAAGCCCAAATGCCTCAATCATGGCTCAACGACTTTAAAACATTTTAACTGCCCTACAAAACACGTAAGCTACTATTACTAATTCAGCCTAAATTGTAACCTTTCAAAATTTTAATTAACTTCAACAAGAACTAAATAAATCATCATCATCATCATCAGCCATTTTTAACCCACTGCTGGGCATAGGCCTCCCTTCGCGATTGCCATTCGCCTCGATCCTGCGCTAGTCTTATCCACGTGCAACCTGCTGCCTTGCGGATGTCGTAACTAAATAAATAAATATTTAAAAAAAATTGTAGCTTCGCAACGGCTACAAAGAGTATTTATCATAATCGAATGGCACAGAAATATAAATAAATGCATTTGTCTGAAGAACTACTATCAAACTCCACTTTATGGTAAAAGATGGTGTTAGCGAAATTCCCAATTTTATTTTGCACATGCTGGCAGTAACGTATCCTATTAGTAAGATACGCACGTAGTTGATGTGCATTACAAATTTAGAAAAATATAAACCACATTTGATAGTAAAATACCTATAAAAATATGCGTGATTTGGTCATAAAAACAATTACGATCAATAAAACATTGCTTTGGTCTGATTGTTATCATGCGATACGACGACAACGTCTAGACAGTGGCGGCTTCACTACCATTTCTTTCGTAAATAAAGTTGAATAAACAGGCAGCAGGTATCAATCATGTAAAAAACTAAAAAAACTAGCAGTGTCTCTTAGTTTCGCCTTTCTTTGATAGGGTTGGAGTATTTTTATTGCATTGATTTTTAAGTGGGTCAAAATCACGTCCGAAGATTCCGTTACATACAATATAAAGTCATTACAAGTTAAAAGAGATCTAAACGCACCTGCATCAAAGGTAACAGAACATCGCTGAAGTGCTTCTGAATAGCGGGCTCCTTGTCGTGCAGTAGAATGAAAGCTCCAACAGCCTTCACGGCCTGAATGCGCAGGGCTTCGGTCTCTGACGGCTGTAGGGCGGACAGCAGCATGCGCTTTATCACATCCAAGTTCTCATTCTGACGGTTCCCAAACACTCCAGGTACTGATCTGTTGTTAAATTATTGATGTTCAGTAAAATGCGCATTTTCGTCGTATCTTTGAATTTTGGGGTGGTCTAGAACAGGCAGACTTGACTACATTGAATGTAACCATACCATAAGACGTAAAAGCTACTAATAGTTCATGTTGTAATAAAATTAAACCAATTTTTTTAACGTAACCATTTTTTATGAAATCTGAGCATAAAAACGATTGAGTTATGAAGGAAATACCGAAGGAAAAAGATATTACATAATGAAGATAAGTTGAATGGTAAATAATTTACGTTATCGTCAATCCGATCTGGTAATTTAGCTCTTTGTTTCTTTGTTATTGATGACTTCGACGCAGTATAATACGATACGTCATCGTCATACAAATCGATCGAAAATAGACTATCTATTTACTGATAATTACTCTTATTCTACTCTATGTTTCTATAATTTGAAGTCATAGTTAGTCATCCTTGGGTTCGTTTGCTTATCGCATTATCGGAAAGAAGCATAAGTCAATTCAGGTCACACACATACTCAATTTGTGCTCTAGTGTAGTGATGTTGTTGACCGCACTTTTAAGTGAATTTCTACTGGATAGTTATATCACGAGATAGACCAATGCATTGATAATTAATATCCATCCACATTCTACACATGTAATAAACATATAGGTACAACGACAAGTGTTTAATATTTTTAATTCATAACCAGTATTCTTCTTCATAAATTACAAACAGATGGAGGCCAAAATGTTCTATTAAAACAAACAAATTACGAATTGGCCAGAATCATTATTTACTTTGTTCAATACAAATAATCATAGCTATTTATGATTGTCCTTGAAAATACTGATATACGAATTTGTGATACCAGTATAACCTTGAGAAGTTTTGTTAGAAAATTGGAATTTAGAATTGAGACTGAGCACGATTTTATCATAGCTCTTGACTTGTGTAGGTCAATGTAGGATAATGATGATCGACACATGTAATCGCCGTGATAGCTTTGTGCCGGCGGCAGTAAATGTTGACAAGTATTTTATATTCACGTCTCGTCGCTCGGCCGATTTATGATCTATTCATATTGAGCGTCATCGACTTCCGTCAGGGATACCGTTCGCAAAATTAAGGGCCAACGACGACGTAGATATGTGACTAAAAAGTCTCAGCTTAGCTAAGGGGCTATCACGTCCAAGGCAAAGCCATAATGTAGACAGATTTACAGCCGATTTTTCGCACGCAAAACATCTCTAAAATTAAACAATCAATAGTAAATCACGTAACTACGTCAAATTTGTTCCTCATTTAACAGTGGTCACGTGATTTAACCATTTATTAGTTAATTTTGATAACTTGCACAAGATAAACTGGCTGTTTTTCAAAAAATTACCAGTCAAATGACTCACGTAAACATCCTAATGCCCGCCTCCTTGATGTTGGAATCCTGAGAGGCTGCACAATTAAACATGAACTGCAAAAACTCGGGCCACTGGTTGCCGCCATCGTCATCGATATGATTGCGTGCAAGTTCAGATACCACGTCACAAATCTGTTGGAAGAGAAACAACATAGCATGTGTAAGTTCTAAAAAAAACATTTTATCAGTCATATTATCAGTCATCGGGTTGTTAATACCTTATGTGAGGTACAGGTGTTAAGTTGTATTAAGGATATTTATTTTTATGTATAGAATTGAACTTAGGGTTCTGATAATGCTATAAAAGTTCTGCATGGATATAGGACAAATTCCATAGAATTAAATT
This sequence comes from Xanthorhoe spadicearia, assembly GCA_947086425.1. Taxonomy (NCBI): domain Eukaryota; kingdom Metazoa; phylum Arthropoda; class Insecta; order Lepidoptera; family Geometridae; genus Xanthorhoe; species Xanthorhoe spadicearia. The sequence goes on along the minus strand of OX352198.1, from coordinate 3,441,247 downwards.
AAGTCATCCATTGCAGAAGGCCTAGTAAGTAAAAATAGTATGGCTTCATGAGATAGGAATGTCAATGAGTCATCATTTATCATGCTTTAAAATTAGATTCCTAGTAAGAGCCCCACATTTATTAACCAACTACTCATATTAATATCTTCTTTGCAATTTGAATCCCATTGTTTTCATATGGTTTAGATAACTACTTTATAACGTGACTATTTTCGTTTCAATGTCATATTTATAATCAGTATTGATGCTCAATTGAAATAAAACAATCACAATAGTTAGGTTTGAAACTGACACAAAGGCCCACCCTCATGTGATTCATAAACAGGCAATTACAGGTCTTTAGTTACAGATAAAGAATATGCATTTTAAATATTAGTTCCTTGATTTAATTTCTAATTAATTTCATGTTTATTCACATATTACATAGATGAAGAGCTAAAACAACTTTTCTCATAAAACAACATAAAGAGACAGTACCAAGCCCTTTTAAATAAAGATGCCCAAATTTTATTTCAACAGGCTATTTTAGAACATCTGCTTGGCTTGGGATAGAGTGTGGAATGTCCAAGAATATTTATTTAATAACCTTTGTAGCTTCAAGCTGTTATTGAAAGATTTGTTGGGTACATAAAACAGTTCACAGTAATGCAGTTATTTCCTTACCTTTCTTCTTAACTGCTGGCTCAGGTCCATTTGCAGGATAAGCAGTAGCTGTTCTCTAAGGGCTGCTTGTTGTTCCACGGGCAGCTTTGGGAAGAACTCAAAGAATTCTGCACTGAGAAGTCTTCTGAGCAGCACTGCAGCAGTTTGCCGTCCATCTTCACCGAGATCAACATTTTGGAGGGCCCCCACAAGATATACTACTTTTGTTTCTGTTGCGATATTGTTGTATAATTCCTGTTCGAAATAAAACAATTCAGAAGAAGTTTTATGCAATTATCTATTGTAAACAACAGCACAAAATCATATTTTGATATAATTGATAGCTACATCTAAGTACCTGGCTAGTTTAAGCAGATTGAAGGCTATGTAACACCAAGGTAAAGTATTAGCAGGACTGCAAGATAGTCAATTTTGGAAGAGAAATTGATGAATGTAGGTAAAGTTAGTCCCACTGTGAACAGTGGGACTTTTTTGCTGTCTGATCAGTGTGTGATCTTCAGATCAACAAGCAAAAAATTAATAAAACAAAACAGCTGTTATATTTTGTTTCTGGAATTTAAGTACGGCTTTTTCGAGGCACATGTAGGTAAATTAAGCATCATGGTATGAGCAACAAGGCGTGCCTCCAAATGAAAAGACAGGTAAAATTAAATTGACAGTGAAGATGATACCTATTTTATATAGCTTCATAGAGGATTTCATAATGGCGCAATGCGATAATTATGACCAAAATAGAGCTCGTCTTCCTTTGAAACGAAAAATACATGGCGCGATCCTCCATGACCACGTTTTGACACGAGGCCGTCGATCAAGTTTCGCAATAAATACCGGCTGATTGATGGCATAGGTCGTTAATGTACATTAAAAACTACAGAAATTATGAGAACTTACTTCTGCTTGTGATCTGATGTCGTTATCTGTAGATAATAATGTATTTAGTAACTGGTAAAATTGCGCTTGATCTCCTTCCATGTTGAACTTCTTCAAAAAGGCCCAACTTTTTTTTCTAGGTTTTCAACTCGTTTTGTCATCCTACTCCATATTGCCAGTACTTCATGGTGTTTTCGGAAATTATCGGTTTTTGAGAATAATTGTACAGAAATGTTAAAAAGCTTAAATTTTATCGGGGTTTTCCTTCAAAAAGCTTTGTTGATTAAGTAAAAAAATTTAAAATATTAATTTCTTAGCAATTTGCCAGTTCTTTTGAAGAATACACAAAAAATATTTCACTAGTTCATTGTTGAATAACTTCGATTCGACAGCACCAAACTCAACGGAAGAACGGAGGATCTCCGAAGGGTTAATATAATAATTGTCTATGGCAGACTAACGTTGACTTTGACTTTGTAAATTAATTTGACAATCAATCAGCTGTCTCACTCAAATTCACTCAATTCCACAGAGTACATTTGTATATACTGAAACTCAATTCAAAACTGGCTTCAAAAGTCATCTCATCGCATTTTGATTTTAGCTCACAATTCGTAGTAAAAATTAAAATTCTATTGCCTCTACACAATATTCATTTAAATTAACTATTGAAACAGAATAATGTTACACACATAACTAGTGTCAGCAACTAAATCATTGCTTTGATAAATAAGTAAACATGGTAAGTCAGCATTGTGTCTAGGTTACCTAAATTATTTCATAACTTTTTAAATAAAAAATCATTTTACAGCGCCATATCAAAATAAAGGAATATTGATTGTGCTTGTCCCATCTTCTGCTTCGTACTTACTCATAACCAAACCAGGCATACGTATGATTCGTAAATGTTTTTTCTCAGAACAGCACAAGCGAAAGATACATAAGACCATGACCAAATGGCACCAAAAACAGCTGTAAACATTTTTGGTACTTGTATAGGTTACTGGAGCAAACTTTGTTTAGATTTGGTATTTTCCTAGGTTTTGCGTCAGTGTAATCTTATAAAAAACTCTAAACTTTGACGACCACTGTGGCGCAGTTAGGTGAACGCCCGGCTGAGATGCGGAGGTCGCGGGTTCGATCCCTGCTACGGGACAAATGTTTGTATGTTATGCAGATATTTGTTCCGTGTCTGAGTGTTTTCTATCTATAATATCATTTATCATTTATTTATTTATTTTCTCTCACAAACATAATATCAATAAACATAGTAATAAAAATAATAATAGTATAATATGTATGTATTTACAAAAAAAAAAAATTGTATCTAAGTATTATATCAGTCATCTTGTTACCATAACACAAGCATTAAGTTGCTTAGCTTGGGACTATAAGACGCTGTGTGGAATGTCCAAAGATATTTATACAGTATAACCCGTTTAATACGATCACGCTTAATACGATTTCACGCATAATACGCCGCTTTACGCCAGTCCCTGCAACTTGAGACAAATTTTCATACATTTCTTAACGCTTAATACGATCGTCATCCCGTTTAATACGCCTGCCCGCACGCCCCGCCCGCACTTTTGTTTGCCCCGATCGTCATTTTTTGACTTGTCGCGCGTACGCTCTGATTCTTTTGTAAAGGCATTGTCACTTCAAGAAAAATTGAGATATTGAAAGTTGTATTGTAAGTGATAATGATTTTATTTAAGACGCTATGTTGCTTCTTTGGATCAAAGTGAAGACGCACTGCAAAAGTTGAATTATGTTGAAAATCTTTTAATTGCTAATGCATCAAAATCTTTCTGTCAAACCAATAAAAGTGATTATTTTAAATGTATTGAATGTGCATAATGTAATTTAAAAGAATAAGAACAAAATACATAATAATGTAGTACGTTCGATTTATTTTCCCTATCCCGCATAATACGCTTTTTCGCTTAAGACGCGTTTTTGGTGGGGTCCCTGAGAAATCGTCTTAAGCGGGTTTCACTGTATTTATATTTAAACTGTGACATTTTTTTTCTTGTAGGCCAGTTCTGTTATTTTAGCAGGACTCGGTATGGCAGCGGTGGGTTTCGCCGGCCGCTATGTTTTGCGACAGATGCCCAACGCTTCTGCAAAATTTGCAGAAGCAGTAAAAAACCTGCCCAAGTTTGACTCGGAATCCCTATCAAACTCTAAATATTACAAGGGTGGTTTTGAATCAAAAATGACTAAAAGAGAAGCCTCTTTGATATTGGGAGTCAGTCCTACCGCAAATAAGTCTAAGGTAATCGATTGAACTATTGTCTTTGTATCAAAATGATGCGAGAATCTTACTTCTGTAGGTACTGACATCATTTTTTTTACAGATTCGCGATGCACACAGAAAAATTATGCTTCTAAACCACCCTGACAGAGGAGGTTCTCCGCTCATTGCAGCTAAAATAAACGAAGCGAAAGATGTTTTAGAAAGTGGCAAATCATAGACACTGTTTAGTGAAAATAGTAGATTTAAAGTGGCTGGAGGCTTTACCAAGGTAGAAGTTCTAGTTTTGTTTCTGGATACAAAGCACCTACTTGATTTTAAATGCCTATCTCGCATCAAAACATCAAGCAGCAAATCATAATTGTACTAGGTTGTTAAAATGTTAGATATTTTATGTACCTTGTTTTAAGGGTAATTTAAATAAAAACCTTTTTAACATCTTACTAATCTATTCTGTTATAAATAGCCCAAAAGATACTATTTATTGAATGCATACTACTTCCCCTGATCTTGCTACCCCTTCCTTCACAGAGCTTCTTTATAATCTGAACGATCAGGTTTGAAAAAATAACAACAAAATACGCAAAACAAAATATTTTAATGATATGCAATACAAAACAGAACTTGAGCTGATAAAATAACTTAAAAAATAATTATCAAATAATACCTAGCTGAATTATTCCGATTTACCCCATTAGTCTGTCAGTGGGGTAAGTGGGAAGTTAGAGGGATAAACCCTTTCTTTTATAAGTAGAGGTCTATAATATATTGATCAAATCGTTTGGCAACACTTTTAATCACCAAAGTCTATATTGAACTTTTACAATAATTTGCAACTCATTTTATAGGCATTTATTCAAAAGATTTAATTGAACATCTATTAGGGGTCATAGAATTTTTATTTAAAGTGTTTATAAACTTGAGTTCAGACTAGAGGTTTGTACATAATTGACAGAACAAAATAGCTTACAAATAAGTTTATTGTATACTTATATTGTTTCTCGTTAAACTTTTAATAGAAAATTCATGCTTGGCATCATAATAAACTTTATTCAACCTTTATAATTATTAGTAGAGCTTTTAAAAAAGTCATGCATCTCATTTTACATTGTAAGGGTCCTTTTTTTATATCAGTTGTAGGATAATAAGATATATTACGCTATTAGCTATTTTATTCTTGACTGCGACTAACACAGCTACAGATTTCTGCTCTGTGTATAGGGCTACAGTTAGAACCTTTAAAAAAAATCATTTATTGAGTCATTGTATTGTATTATTGAAACATTGTTTATTAATGTTGCCTTTTAGAAATGACAACATTTATAATGACCTGCTCAACAAATTACATTTTAGAATATAATTGAAATATTTTTTCATTCTTTCAAGTCGCTTTTTCATCTAATAAATCGCAAATAATTAATAGCATTATGTACTTATTCAACTAGAGTAAATAGATTTTTAATTTAGTTTGTAACATTATCAGATGAAAATTACATTTTGTTGTACCCTACTGAGTACCCTGTTATACCCTAATGAGTACAAAAAAGTTCAATTTACTGGTACATCACACAATACATTTAGAAAAAAGTTCATTAATTAAACAAAGTGCGGAAGCGCCTCTACTGATTCAATAAACTATTCTAAATATACCACATCCAAATAGCTTATTGCTAATTTTTCAAATGCTATTAAATTATTTTAAAATAACTTAAAGAGTTAAAATAACTGAGAGTTACCAGAACTAGCTTTAGGATTTAAATAACTTTGATCAGGGGCATTTCATTTTGTTCAGGCATCAAAAACAATGTAGAGCACAGCACAATGGAAATCTCTACAGGGGCAGGTGGGAAAACCCTAAAACGCTACAAGTTTGTATTTAGGATTTTATAGGATTCGTCCGATTATAAGCTAAGAAATTATTCACCCACTCAATTAGACATAGTAATTTTCATCGTTAAATTATGACCGAAATCATTAAGAATTTATGGAGTTGTATGCTAAAGTTACTTACAGTTACAGGTCGCATTAGATACCTACAACCATGAAATAACAAAAGGATTGTTACTGTATGCAGGTCTAAGGGGACATTGTGGTGTGCATAACTGAAAATTTCTGAAATTATTAACAAAAAATCCTAATATATTCGGAGCGAAAACACTCGTATTAGAAATCTATACCATTTTATGTGAATATAATACTCACGCACCGTAACTTTCTTCAGTGAAAGCTTAACAAACAACAAGTTCATAAAGTGTCGAATTATCTGTCAAAAAATCATTTCAGCAAACTTAAAAGCTATGAATATTAGGCCTACATTTTTTCTCAAATTATCAGTGATTAAGAAACAGTTTAAAAATTTATTAGCGGCTGTTTACTCAACAAACCATTTAGGGTAATATAGCTCACTGATTGGCTTGAGAGTATCAAAATCAAGCTTAATACATAAGTATCATGATAGTCAACAATTTTGGCAAATCAAGCGCATTCACAAGAAAAACAGTAGGTACATGAAACCAGCCTTATAAGAGATGTAAATGGTTGTTAATGTAGCGCAGTAATGCCTAAATATATCAAAAACACTGTTACAATTTAAGTTAGATAATAATTTGGTTCAAGAATGAGATCAGAGCACCTTGGGAGAGATGTTCACCGCGCGTTGGGGTCCTTTTGTTGTTGTTCACGGCGTTGCTTCGCGAACCGCGCTCTTAACTTGATTATTGTTGTGTTCGATAGCGTCCCAGGTACTTTGAAGATTGACTGTGGAATTAACAAAGCTTCAGAAGGTTTTAATTCAATAGTTGAAACGACTTTTCATCAGATAGCTGACGTCGAATGTCTAGTCGTTACGCTTTTGCATTAAAATGTAGTCGGCATCGTATTGATTTAATACCTATGAGCAATCAAAACCATATACTCGTAAAGTGAAATCTTATCTTTTGTAATGACTTTATCTTGCTAAAGCCTACTAAAATGGTCCAAATTACTCATTCAGAGTCGTGTGGTCAACTCCGTAATTTATTAGGTCAAGTGTAAATTGTCTCAGTTGATTCTGAGATCACATTCAGTGTCAAAGACCCAATGAATATATTTTTTTGTGCGTACATTTTTGAAAAATGTACAGGAGGTTTATAAATTTGCCTATTAGAATAAAAAAATATAATACTTAACTAGTTTTTAACGGAATTAAAAAAAGAATTGTTCTGTATGTTTTTTATGTTCACCGATTACCTATTCCATTAATATCTAGTTAACCGATTAAGTATGGTTTTTTTTTGTTTTTAAGAATACAAGAGTAATGATAATGTTTTAATTTTTCCACTTGTCTCGATGTTTTTACTAGCCATTTAGACAGTGTTATTTATTTTGAGGTGTAAATTCTCACCTGCATAAACTCATGACAATGCAACGCGCTGGCATTCTTCACGATCGCTTTAAAGCATTCAGCCAGCGACGTGAAATCATTACAAGCCATGATCTCAGCGCGGTTCCCCTTTATCAGCGTCAGACAGACTCGGAACAGTATTTTAGAGCCTTCGTAGAAGAGACAATCCCATATCCGCAGCACCGTCTCGATAGGCAGGACTTCGGCGAAGAGGCAGACGAACCATTTAGTGGTTATCACTGCCCATGGGAGGCCTGTAAATAAAGTGATGGATAGAGGTACTTTTACATCTTTACTAGATGATTTATAGTTACCTACGCTTGGGAAGGAAGTACATATTGAAAAAGCGGCGAGAAAATAATATAAAGGTCTAAACGTAAAATTGCTGCCTTTAATCCCGTAGTTATAATATTGCCAAACATTGGTGAATTGGGGTTGTGCATGTTTAGACGTTCTTGATAGCTCGTGGTCACGGTCCCTAATTGCCGCATCAGGACAAGTGCTAGTATGATTTTTAGATAATATTCGTTCAAAGTCTTCCTAAAAGGAACCATAGTAAGTTCTTACTCATAGTTTCTGATAAGAAGGGATTCCCTGTGGTTGGGTACGGTTAATGAGGTACACTGAGAACATAATTCTATTTTAAACCACAATTTATCCAACCATACAATATTTTTCAGCGGATCTATCTATGTATACATATGCATATGCATATAATATTATAACTATTGAACTTCACATAAAGGGAGTTAATGTACAACCCAAAAACTATGACGAATTCACTAAATTCGATATCGCGTCTAATGTAATGGTCAAAAATTAGTTAATTGTGTGTCATACATGTGAATCATAGATCATACATAATTGGTTCAGATTTCAAATGACCGCTTCAATTATTGTCAATTATTCGCAAATGAATGGGAGCAAGTGAATGGATAGAATAGCCAGCAAAATATTTTTTAAGGTGTCTTGCAATTTACAAGACAATTTCAGGCTGTATCTTGATCAAAATACAATCATTGGCGGAAATAACATAGTAAAAAAGTATTTCCATAATTAAGCATCGCTACTTAGCGTAGAATAAGGGCAAATGAATTATGACTCATTACATTATCTTTGCCTCTCCATAATTTAGCTCAATGTAATATGTATTTCTTCTTCACTATACTGTTAACACCCTACCTACTGTTTTTGGCACCATATCTTTTACACATTAAATCGGTGTTCATAATCAATAGTAAAAAAACAAGCACATTATCAGGAAATTGATAAGTGATATCAAATCTGTAGGCCAAGGTTGACTGTCTGTTCCTATTCAACCATTGTAACTTAAAACTTCAGCCAAATTGAATGGACAATTTGTATAAAAATTGAATGAGACAATTTGTATAAAAACTGTCACTCATAAAATTTTATTACTTGCTTTCTAATTGCTTCCTGAGTTAGATTTTCGACAGATTTACTCGAGTAGATGTTTTAGGATTAGAAGATTGGAAGACTACATTTTACTGCGTAAAATTGGCTTACTCCACTAATCCTCGTTAACGGGGATTAGCGAACTTTTTGTTCACTTTTCCCCGTTGACGACATTGCGAGCTCGTAACGGGGATTAATGAACAAAAAAGTTTCATTAATCCCCATTAAGTTAAAAAAGAATCCCTATTAAGAATCATGTTTTCCATTAGAATCCGATATTAACTATTATAGTTATAGTTTAAAAATTTTAATGCACATTAAATCCATTCGCCTTTAGTAGATACTTTTGATACAAAAATTAACCCAACTGTTAGTCTCACCTAAGTTTATCACATGTTGGTGCACATCGGGCACTTTAGATTTGACTAGTTCGGACAACACCTCAATATCCACGATAAGTCCGTCCATGGTTCTGGTGTAGTAATCCGGGAGGATCCTTTCGACCAGCACTTTGAGTAACCAGAACGATGTCTCCTCGCTCTTTGTTGATAAGAGCAGTAATCCTGTTTTTATTTAGAATATTTTTAAAACAAAACAAATTGGGTATTTAAAACTAAAAAAATAAAGTGTACATCATTGAAAGATGAAATTTTAATAGACTATGATGTACGCCACTAGGTTCTTGTTTGATTCTTTCCCTGGTGTAGGGAGTTGCGTTGGAACAGGTAATAGAGTCACCTAACTTAGAAAACTTAACAGGTCCTACAGAAGTAAACCTCTTTTTTCTTTGGTTTCTTTAAATTTTTCATGTATCTCTAACAAATTAGCTTTGAAATGTGAGAATACCTATACCTTAAGCACTTGCAAGTCTATTAGCAAATAACAGACATGATGGTATCAAATGAACAGTGTGGGTTTCAAAACAAAAAATACAACTGATAATACTTAACTATACTATAAACTAATATTATAAAGAAGTGAAGTTTGTTTGTTTGATGGAGGTAATCTTGGAAAGTACTCATCTGATTTCCAAAATTCTTTCACCTATGTGTAGAATGAACTGTCTGGATGGTTATAGGCTATATTTTATCCCATAGTTTCATTAGTACACCCGTGCAAAGCCAGGACGTGCTGCTAGCAGCTGTTTAAAAACACATACCTGCTATGTAATTCAAGCCTTGACAGTATCCAACGACTCTGTTGTTGTGTGCATAAGCTATGAGTATATTGAACAGATGTGATTGGTGGTTCGCTTCCTTGGTAAAGTAAATATTGTCTGGAAATGTACGAGGTAGGTCTGTTTTCACAATATCAACAAGCTCCTTGTCAAATGGAGCATCAAGTAGCTTCTGGTATAGGTCTGGTGACTCCTCCCTCATCATCTCCGCTTGTGCTATTGCCATCCATACTGAAGGTCGGTGTTCACCTAAAAAATCGATTGTACTAATTAAGGCAATCAACCAGTTGGTTGTTAGTATGCTGCGGGCTTACCATGACCGTTTATAACGATTCAGTTTGGGTTCAACTACGAACCACTTTTGACGTAAACTAAGGGGCTGACGTATAGTTTTGACAGACAGAACCTAAACTGAATTGCTAAGACGACATGGTACTGCTCCTGTTTAGGTAAATTAATTTTAATAATGTCATGTTATGAATGACATAAAGGTAATTATATTTTAATTTAATTAATAATGGTATTTAATTTACCAGTAGGTAGGTACAAAAATACCATGAGTAAAATGTGATTTTCATCAGGTTTTTATAGATTTGCATTAAAAAGCTTTAACGATTCATACGTATGAATAGAAAAACTTACTGGGTATCCCCTTGCGTACGTATCTCTTGACTGTGTTAGTGCGTTTGACCGACTTTCCTTCGCCAAGTAGCGTGGCCCATTTCTGTGCTCTCGTCGCAAGCACCTTCAAATAAACGGACATAAAGTCCTCATAACTCTCGTAGTCGAAGTCATCGTGCCTCTCGAATCCGTACTCATCTACAGCGCTAGAAATACAGAACTTCAATGCACAACAATACGATAAACGAACGCTAATTAACTAGGTAAACATGAGGTAAACACAGCTAATTTTATTTAAATACGGTCGTACCTAAAAGAAGAATGTGCCATTTTATATCAATTCACTAAAATGTCCAGAAAAGCATAATCGTTTGTAAATCACAGTGTATTTTATTTATTAAAAACGCCCAAAATATCCCGTCCCCACAACTTCGATTATCCCCACATGATGAATGAAAGAAAGAACATGAATGAATTTTAAAAATGTCAAATTTGACAATTGACAGCTGGCACAACGAAAAGATCGTATGGTGTGAACGTACACACCAAGAGTACGTTAGGAAAATCGGAACTTGCCGGTTTTAAATTTCTGCGTGACCCATGGCAAAATTTTATTAAAATCAAGTTTATTTGTCAAATCATTTATAACACTTATGTATTTAGCTTAATTCTTCTTACTATTAAAATTAATAAGTTTTATTTTTTACTTGCCACTTCTCTTTGTCTTAAAATGGACAGAATGAATGAAGAACAAAGAATGAATGAACTACAGAACGATTTAAATTTGATCATGCCATTCATTCAGTCAGAAAACCTTTGTTGACGTTCAATACGTCTTGTCTTGTTTTCGTTTTTTTCAATTCCAAGTTTTCATTAATTTGCTATAAATTGAGTATAATAATATACTTTGAATACTAGGGTATAGGCAAACTCTTTAGTTCTATTCTCATTTTATGCAATTGGCGGTGAAAGATGGGTCCTCCGCCTGTCGTAACCGGTATTTCCCCGAAAGAAGGGCCACCAGGAACAAGAGTGACCATTCGTGGAGAATTCCTCGGCACTAGTGCTGTAGATCTTGTTGGTAAGTCAGAATAAATGTTTAACTTGCGAGCTTGCCTACTGAAGAAAGCTTTCAATCTTTGTGCTGCACAGATAAGCAGTGGGCGTAAACACCCTTTGTTTTCAGGTCTAAAAATCTGTGGCTGTGATTGCCTACTCTCTGCGGAATGGAAGAGCAAAAACAAAATTGTGGCCAGATCTGGGCCATGCAAGGGCAGAGGCGATATTATTGTGACAACTCGATCTGGTGGAGAAGGAACATCTACTGTACAGTTTAGAGGTACCTACCTATACATAAAAAAATAATAACTTCTGCTTGAAATTCCAATGAAGACTTGGATTGTAAAATATCAAACTCTGTTTTTCACTAACTTAACTTAAATTCAAGTGAGCCTATATTTATTCCAGGCTACCATGAATCCATAGGGCCTGTGAAAGAAAGTGCAGTGTGGGTGGAAGAGGCAGCTCCACTATCATTGCCTTGGGGCCGTCGACCCATGTCTCCGACTGCATACACTCCTCCCGACCCTCTCGGTCTGTCCACTGAGGGTGATGACTGCAAGTTCCCAGAGGAAGAACTGAATGAGCTGTTTCCTGATGGGTATTTTTGAAAAATCTAGTATTTTTGCTATTGTATTCCCACTTACAACTAAAACTACTTTAATACTTAAATGAAAATAACCAGACAAAATGAAGTAAAGTTGAACAATAAACAGTAAATTTAAATTGATTATTTTTGCAGGTCAGGAAAGCTTTCAGATGACAACTTCCAACCTGGCTGGTATCTACTGGAGCACCATAGTAACACGTCATTTGAAGACTTGAAGGCTGGAATGGTGTTTCTACAGAGAAAAGTTTGTTATTTTTGCAGATACTTTCTCTAAACTTTGCTTGCATAAACCCTTAAACTTCTAAATATTCATATAATAGATGGAATCATTTTTGTTCAAATGTTGTTTTTAGAAGGAAAGCTAATCATTTTTTTTTGTTCAAATGTTGTTTTTTAAAATTAATTAAACCTGATTACTTTGGTGTAACATTTTTTTATACTTAAAAAGGTGGAAGGTCAGAAAGAGGGTCAACTGAGTTTCCTCAAGTCCAATACTGGAGCAGTCATGGATCAGTTAGATAGACTTGTGCTTCTCAAAAACATGTATGAGGATGACCAGAGGAAAAATGGAAAGGAACCATTGCCCAGTCTGCAAGCTGCCATTGAAGGTAAATACATAACTATTTACTGAGAATTATTCTATCAATTAATTTAATTAAAGTGTAATGAAATCATTTAGTCCTGTGCTATGCCAAGCCATGAATTGCCATACAAAATAAATATAAATAAAGTATGGGAGTAAAAACAAATTCAGTTAAAATCTTAAAGTGAAAGTGAAAATGAGATCTATGGATGGACCAACATATCTTTATACAGTTCTGTGACATTGTTCTAGTAGTTATCTATCCTCACTTCACCAAGCCTCGAGGCAAATGGCAGATCATGAGCATATTTTGTCCCGCAGCGGGAATCGAACCCGCAACCGCGTCTCAGGTGGCCTTTCACCCAAAGCGCCACATAATAATGCCTCTCATTTCTCCTCTCTTCCAGAATCAATAACTCTCGCCGACTCTCTCTTCTCCGAGATTCTCTCCCGCAAAGAGAACGCGGATAAAACTCGTGAAGCGCTCTCTTTGCTGGTCCGTCATAAATTCCTCTTCCAACTGCCGGCATCCATAGACAAGAATATCAAGAAGAAGGAATATGATCTGGTGGTTAATGATTACACTCGGGTGAAGAATCTTTTTGGAAATACTGATGTTCAGGTATAAATAATATTTTAATAACTTGGGCTTATTTTCTCTTTGACTTTTTAATTGGTTACTATTATAAAGCACAGTCTATTTGAATGGACCTAGGATAGACTATGGATATTTTGCTTTATTCTCCATTAAGTATAACATGGTTGTTAGATACGGTTTTTTGACCTTAGCTATCTCTGAATTAATCATCAATCTTGAATATGTCTGACCATGATTATCCATCTCTGATGACTCATCAGAGATAGATAGTTGGGGTCACAGACCTTAACTCATCTCATCAGTGATGACAGATTTTTGTCCTAAAAATGACTACTTCGAATTTCAGCTTTTTCAAAAGATTTTAGACGAAATCGACAAGAAAATAGATGACTTGAAGGAAAAACTGTACAACAGGATTAAAACCATGCCGATAAATGTACAAGAACAGACAAAGTACATCAGGCTATTGATCAGTTTGAACTGGGAGGGCGATGCCGCTTGGACGGCCATCAACAGTAGGAATGACTACCTTATGAACTTACTCAATAAGGTTAAAGATCATTTCAGACAGAAGGAAGAACAGGAGACCAATGAAAAAGGTGATTGCTAACAAAATGCTTAAATTAGTTTTAAAATGTATTAAAAATATAACGAAGTGAATCTTTACCACAATCACAACAGATGAAAGTTCTCCACTTTAAACCCGTAGATTTAACTACTGATGTTTCAAGTCAAGGCTTTGTTAATTTGTGTAAAGGTAAGAACCTAGCATAATCAGCCTTTTTATGATACCCAATAATAATAGAAAAATCTTTTAAATGTTGGTGACGAAATGGCTAAACAAATTATTTTTTCTTCCAATTAGTGATCAAAAACTTCTAGCAAATCTTAATTTCATAGGTAAACGTAAATCGCGCGAAGCCCGCGAACGTGACTTTGACAACAGTGAAGGATCGTGGAGTGCAGTGCGCGGCGCGTGGTGTGGCGCGGCATGTGGCGCGCTTTCCGCCGAACTCAGCGCGTTGTGGCCGCTAGCACGAAGATACTTTGCGGGTGAACTGGCAGGCGAACCGGGGCTGCCAGATCGACATACTATGCTTAAGGTAACACGTAAAAAATCGCAGAATAACCATGGTTAAGTTAAGGTCTAAAGAGAGGTGTAGGTTGACAGCAGTACATGTTCAGGTTGACGGGGCTATGGAAGGTTGCGATGCGAGCTACTAATCATGCTAATGGTAAACAAAAAGGCAATTGTCTATAACCTCCTTGTTGCGAACTTGATTTTGACAACAGTGAAGGCTTGTGGTGTACAGAGCGCGCCGTATCATATCACGCGCCGTGCACGTGTCTGGTGATGACCAGAATAGGATTAACAGGAAACCATGTTTTTTTTTAAATAAGAACCATATACATTTCTGTTCTAACAGGAGATGATAATATCAGCCGTGGAGCTATTCTCCGAGCACATGCGCGCGTGTCTGCTGCAAGGGAACGGGGTCGCCAACGCGGATGTGCTGCGAACGCGGCTCACAACAAACCTAAGGCACTTGAGGGACGCCTACGAACATCTCATCAAGTTGGATCTACCCTCGCAGGTAATAAAATTAAACTTTATCCGTCGCAGGGGTCGGCACAACCGTGAATCAGAAAAGGTTTACGGTAGTAGTTTAGGTAGTTATACGGCTCTTTCTTATTCGCAAATCAATTTTAATAATTCATGACTAGCCGGCTTTGCACGGGTGTACTAATGAAACTACCGGGATAAAAGTTAGCCTATAAGCATCCCAACAGATTTGTATACACAAACAAATAAGGTCATGTGTAACGTTTCGTTTCGGCATTCGGGCGTAAGGTTCGTATTTGGAGTCTGCAGGCTGTGTCTTCGTTCACGTTAAATTTTTTTGGCAGTTCTATGATCAAAAAATATGGTGTCTATTCAATTATTCGGCTCTTTGCGCTGAAAAGTATAGATTTCAAAACATCCAAATATCTATGTGAGATATCACTAAACCTCAACTAATATTAGAAATAATGAAAATATATTTACAGGTATTTAACGCAACTATATTAAAGTTAAATTAAGGTAATTGCTATAAATACCTGTAAATATATGTTATTATAATGTGACGTGTACTGATCGCGAAAGTTTAAAAAAGTCAATATTATAAATATTAGTTACCTATTCAGTAAAAGTGTATATTTCCAGCCGCTAAGCATTGTAGAGAGGACTATATTCGACTACCGCGTGCACGGAATGTCGGTGTTCCTCCAGCGAATACTGCGTCGCGTCAAGAACTTGGATGAAAAGGAGACGTGGAAGATTGAGGAGTACTCCGACTATGGTGCTATTACTAACCTTGTAAGTTTTCTAGTTTTATAAAATGTTTTCTTTTTTTAGAAGTTTCCTGTATAAAATAACAAAAAAACTTAGTGGTTTCGGTTCAATACCACGTCTGGGAGAATGTAATTTTTTGATAATTAAATAAGGAAAAATTGGATCACTTGAGATGATTGAGTACCAACTTTAATTATCTTTAGAGATTCCTTGTCTGAAGTTGGATTATAAACTGTTCCTTTTCGATTGTTTTATCCACAACATCTTGATAATTATCACTCATTCTATTCCCAGCCTCATCTCCTAAAAGCATACGTGGTAGACGCAATATCTTCTATCCACAAGTGTGTGTACAGCACTGGAAGACGCGAAGGTCGTCTGTTTGTAGAAGGGAACGAACCATCATTGGTACTCTCGAAGTACTCACAACAGATACTACTGGGCTATGTCGCTGTGCTGAGGGCGTTGGCGCATCAGGA
Source organism: Xanthorhoe spadicearia (assembly GCA_947086425.1). Classification (NCBI taxonomy): domain Eukaryota; kingdom Metazoa; phylum Arthropoda; class Insecta; order Lepidoptera; family Geometridae; genus Xanthorhoe; species Xanthorhoe spadicearia. Next base: position 3,425,197 of record OX352198.1, on the reverse strand, counting down.
TTTAGATCAAGTAAGTTCGTAAACCTAACAAAGAAAAGATAACCCTTTAGAGTCCTATCAGCACTCTAAATGGCCATTTTTATGTATGTGTAAAACTGTAAAAACGTAATAAAAAAAGATTAATTTTATTTTTATTTTATAATAATTTTAGTAGCCGGCCTGACTAATTGGCGACTAAAATGAATGCATCTTTTTTATTTCGATCGTTATTATAGGGATGGCAACATTTTTAGTCGTCATTAGTTTCGTTTTAGTTTTGGCTACATCAAAATCACTATTCTTCCACTATTTGATTAGTTCAATTTGGAGATCATCTGCATCATGATAATTGATGCTGTTATTATTAATTTTTAATTGTATCATTGTCTGTCAGGAGCTGAACAGTTCGAGTCTCTCGGTAGCTTTAGAGCAGCGTGTCGAAGATGAGTCGAGCAGCGACTGGCAGCGCCGCCTGCTGGTCTGCGGCGCAAACGCGCACTACTCGCGACGCGTCACTTTGGTCGAACTCACCAAGCAGTTTGAAAAGTAAGACGTTCTTTTCTTAACTTATTAAAGAAAGAAAGAAAGAAAAATATGTTTATTTCGTAGGACAAGGATCACTTAAAAATGTACATCAGCTAGGTGACTCTATTGCATGTTCCGACGCAACTCCCTACACCAGGGAAGGAATCAGGCAAGAATATATTTATGACTAGCAGCACGTTCTGGCTTTGCACGGGTGTACTAATGAAACTAAAGAGATAAAATATGACCTATAACCATCCCGACAGGCGACAGTCCATTTAACAATTTAATAGGTGAAAGCATTTTTGAAATTGGCTGAGCAGTTTTGGAGATTCCGTCAAACAAACAAATAAAGTCTATTTATTCGAGTCAAGATGTGAAACAAAGTTATATACCTATTTCAGTGGGTTACTTAGCGATAAAATAAGTCGCTAGTCGGCTGTCATTGGAACTGAAAAGAAATCCGATGTGTTTTATCAGATATTTAACACCGATATATTAGTATTTCAAGCTTTAGTTTCTCTCTAAATGATGTATAAATCCACCAATATATTACTTACTTTATATTTACAGATTCGGCTTCCCAAAACCAGCTCAAGCGCTACAAGTAACCAAAGATGCACTCAGCAATCTCGAGTCGGATATAGTTGAGATCTACTTAGAGCACAAGGGTGACCCATTAGTGGGGACCATCGAACCCAGTATGTACATGGGACGGGTTAAGACAGACCCGGATGAAGTTATAGAAGACGCGAGGCCGTATGTTTACGAGATCATCAACAATTTGATAGCTGTTCATGCCGAGGTAAGATTTGTCGATTCTGATGTAATAGATATTTTTTCTGTGATTGTGTGCTAAAACCAGCTCAAGAGTTTCAAGTAACAAAAGATACGCACAAAGAATCTGAATCAGAATCAGAAATCAGAATCAGAAATATTTTATTGCAGAACTGTTGTAGAACATAGTGGAGATCGAACAAACGAGTGGCCAGTCCCAATAACTCGTCTATCTTTGGTTTTGCTTACCTATTGTGGTTTGATATTTCACGTTTTTACAGTTCTAATACAAATTTTGATTTTACCTTATCAATACAATAGTAACAATAGTGATTGTAAACCATATTTTCAATATCATAAACTTTTTGTCATTTAATTGGTTTTCGCAGTATAACGGCGATATTTATTTTATAACAAGGTGGATAGCGTTTGCGGGCCGACATCGGCTCGCTACGTGCGTGATATCTGCGAGACAGTCTGCGAGGAGCTAGCTCGCCTGGCGGCCTGTAGCGACCCTTCCAGTCGCGCCGCAGCTTTCCAGGCGAGACTGGAGTACTCACTGCTGAGGCTGGCCTGTGCTGAACATCTCACCAGGAAGGCAGAGTGAGTACAATAAAGAAAAAAAGACGTGTGGCACTCGGGGACTGCCGCGGTAAAGCTATTGCATGCCACCTAGAGGCGAGTTGCTGAACTAAAGTGACAAGCGTTAGGTCTTTTCGTTACGGAATTTCTGGATTCGGTCTCCACGCTCAAGGCCCGCGATAGAAGCTATGCAATAGCTTAAAAACAAACTGTTTCGTAGAAGGATCTCATCAACATTGTTTTATAAGCTAGGTGATTCTATTGTTCTGTGAATGTGACAAAATAATACCGACTTACTTTATAAATTGTATTAAAGTGTGAAACCACACTTAGCTATATTTCATCGAGTCGGTGCTTTAACCGTTTGGATTTAGGGCTGATCTTTATACCAAACTTAAAATGACGAAAACTGGCCTTATGTGTATTAGTAGTGATCTTACAATGCTCTACACTCTAGCTAGAGTAGTAGAGCAGAGTAATGTTTTGTAAAATCTATCATATAACTATTTATTTTGCAGGAACTATCTATCAGAAGCGTTAGCTGGGATTCCTCCGTTAGAGAGCGAGGAAGACAAAAAGTAAGTGCAATAAAATGTGCCCTTAACTTGCTATCAATAAGGATTTGGAAATAATGTCTTATTTAATTTGTTTTAGGAGAATGGACAGTATTATAAACGGATTCAAAAAGAGGATGGAGTTACAATTACTATGCCTCAACTGCAATATGGAGACTGTTTAAATCGGTATTATCTATAAACTATCACTTAAATAGTAAGTAAGCTTTAAATTATATTATTTATTGTTGTAAACAACACATTTAAGTTTATAAAATATAAATGTAATAGATAATCAAATAAAATATAAATTTTAAAATTAACAATTATTCACTTGCGGCATTCTTCATGTTCTTATAGCTCTGTAAAAATATTTAATTTATATTAAAACACTGCGTTTACACATAAAGATGCGTAGTAGTGCTTGAAAAATAAAAAAAGGATCGTTAATAATTCAAAAATCCCTACTTTGAATGTGCATAACGCATTTTTTTCGTAATCGGCAACCATGGCATTATATGAATACAACGGGAATTACTCACGTAAAAGTATTGTCGATTTAGATACCGACAATGTTCCGGAAGAATCGAAACATTGTCGGTATCTAAATCGACAATACTTTTATGTGAGTAATTCCCGTTGTATTCATATAATGTCTAGTACACAACTCACGATAGTTTTGAAAGTGAAACGGCAACCATGGATTGAAACTTGAGAGTAATGACTAAAATTACCTACCTGTGTAACAAAACTATGAAAATAATATGCATCTCTCAGCCCATTTCTATCTAATTGTTTCAAATACCTGAGCGGCAAGTTTATGTAAGACAATCGTCATAGAAGGGCCGGTCTCAGCGACCATTCTGCGGAAGTAACCCTTCTTATTTTGCAGTAGTATGTGCGGATGGTCGTATTCCATCAGCCGACCCGCGTCTAGCACCAATATCTGTAACAATATTATCTGGTCCATGCATAAATCCTTCAATATTGATTTATTCGAATTACGAATTCGCCTTTACAAACAAAACCGCTACGACTGGTACTAAGCGGGTGAAATGGACCCAGTTTTAGAGAGGCAAAACCTAAAATTATTCACGTTTAGCTCAAGGGGATAATTTACAAGGTAATCGCTTACGAACGATTTAATAAAAAAAATTAACAATATTTATATACGACAGGTTTTAGACCTGTCGTAAATAAATGTAATGTATGGATCTGAATGTTGGTTTATGAAAGGACTAATGAAGTTAATGCTCGAAGTAAGAGAGGCTTATACAATATTAAGCTGAAATTGTCGGTAAAGTAGAAAGGTACCTTGTCAGAATCAATGACGGTATTCAACCTATGCGCTATCGTGAGCACCGTGCATTCCCTAAAATGTTCTCTAATAGTGGTTTGTATCAGCGCGTCGGTTTGTGCGTCCACGTTAGCGGTCGCCTCGTCTAGCACTAGAATACGATCGTCGTGGACAATTGCTCGCGCCAGGCAGACTAGCTGTCTTTCACCCACGCTGAAGTTTGAGCCGCCTTCTGAAACTTGCTTGTAGAGTGCTCCTAAGAAAACATGGAATTATTACAAAAATTACAAGTTATTTAATTTGATGGTTTGATACTTTGATTGGTGATTTTTGATCAGTGAACTATAAACAAATGTCCGAAGATTTAACATAAAAACATCAGAAAAAATTCAATCGAGAGGCGGGTGTACCTATACTTCATTTATTGAATCGAGCTAATAGGAAGAGAAATAAACACACGTGATTGGTCGTCGAAAGTAATTGGATTGGCTAGATTTGACAATTGACAATTGATTTGACAATCTAGCCAATTACAAGAAAGATAATTATTTTCGACGACCAATCACTTGTGTTTATTTCTCTTCCTATTAGCTCGTTTCAATAAATGAAGTATAGTTCGCAATGTGCTTCTCAATATGACTGTCGATTAGGTGAGTTCGAATGTATGTACCTACCTGGTCCTTCATCTTCAGATAGTAGTTCAACATTCTGCAATGCTCTTAATAACACCTCGTCGGTATAGTTGTCAAACGGATCCAAATTCTTACGCATACTTCCACTGAATAAAACTGGCTCCTATATCAATCAATGCCTTATTAATCCCTTACACTACAATGGCTTTAGTTATAAGAAATATATGTAATGAGTCTAGCTTAAATATCACCAATAGGAACGTAACTTATTATAAAATTTACATAGAATTGTAGGTAATTAGGTTTATTAGAAAGTGTCTTCATAATGTAAATTCAATGCATGGAGAATTTAATTACTTACTTGTGGAATAATAGAAAGTTTCTCTCTCAAATCGTGAAGTCCAATAGTAGATACATCCACTCCATCAATAGAGATGGTACCCTCCAAGTAAGCCAGTCGGAACAGCGCTTGAATGATTGATGATTTGCCAGCACCTGTTCTGCCTACGATTCCTATCTATAAAACGTTATTTTACAGAATGTACTACTAATATTATAAATGCGAAAGTTTGTAAGTATGTGGATGTATGTTTGTTCTTTAACGAAAACACTACAAAACCGATTGCGATGAAATATGGAGTAAGTATAGGTAGCTAAAGATCTGAATAACACATAGCCTACTTTTTATCCCGATATTCCTGTGGAAACGGGACTTACGCAAACCGAGTTCTCAATACGTATACGTGTGCCGATCGATTTACCTTCTCTTTGGGCAGAACTTTGAGTTGCAACTTATGCAAAACGAAGCTTCCATCCGGAGAGTACTTCAAACTCAGATCGTCGAAATGTATCAACCCTTCGGAGGGCCAGTGCGCTGGAGGCTTCTTGTTAGCACTCTAAACAAACGAGATACTGTGACCAAAAATTGCACAAGATAAAAACCAAACTATCACGATGTCTACACCACATTGCAATCTTTTTCTACTATCTGGTGCGTTATCCATAAAAAAATCATATAGCTACTGCTAATTAGCAAGTTTTTAGGCCCGTAAAGACCTCCGACGTGGCTGAACGACTTAAATAGCAGTGCGGGACGGACAATTTCATGTGACCTCTAACACCGAAGCACGGAAGCGCTCTGCTTTTAATACCACTTGCATCATCCATCCAAATTATGACCACCCTCTTAGCAAGCTTCGTTACAAGTGCTTCTCTTATAATACTGTCATGAACGTGATATTTATCTTACGCTTCTCAGAGCAGATTCTTGCGGGAGTTTTGTGTATTCAATGACTCTCTCCACACTGGTCATTTGGTTCTCCATTTCCGCGGACTGACGCATGCCCCATTGGAATATACCAGTCAAGGATATGGACTGGGTTATCGCTAGGCCCACGTTACTGCCTTCAATATCTAAAAAGTAAGTTACTCAATTTGAAACGTTTGATTTACTTTTTCTGAAATAACATAGAGTTGAATTTTAATCGTTTTTACACTCGATGAAAACAAACAAATGAAATTACTCAAAATCGGTTTATCCATGCGTCAGTTATGTATGGAGTTTCGGACATACACAGACAGACACACTTCAAACATAAATCTTTTATCATAACCCTATACCTATCTAGCTATCTACCCCTATATCCCTACATCTAAATATTGTAAGGTACATATTGTATTGATTTGATTTGAGACACGCGCATTTGATGAGTAGCTAACGTGAACTGAGTTGATGGGCGCGCGCTCGGTAAGAATGAAGTAAAATGCTGACAACAGTAAATGTGCGGTCGGTTGCACCCGTTGCACCGTACAAATATTGACATAAAAGATGGATCTGCATTGAATATACTGTGTGAATGATCAATGATCATCTTTTTCTTCGAGGTTTAAAAAACAAACTACTAAAGTACCTCCTTTCATCAAACAGCTGAACGTAACACAGATAATGAAAAGCAGGCAGATAACATCGAGGAAGTATCCGAAGGCGCGGCTGCAGCTGATGAAGAGGTACCAGGCGGCGCTGTGCAGGTCCTGATGTCGGTCGAACTCGGCGCCTAGTAACCTCTCGGCGCCGAAAGATCTGATGCTCGCTAGGCCGAGCACTGTCGCGTTTAGGTGACCGAATACTGGACTGCGAGCTGCGATTTGTAAGTCTTTTAAAAACACTTTTAGGTGAATAGATTTCGGAAATTTATCACACTATGGCACTTATATGGGATATATTGAACTTATATGCGATTTACTTATGTATTTAAAAAAATATCTAAGTATTATATCAGTCATTTGGTTACCATAACACAAGCATTAAATTGCTTAGCTTGGGACTAGATGATGCTGTGTGAAATGTCCAAGGATTTATTATACTGCATCAAACCAAACAGGCTAAACATTTAGGGAAAGTGTTAGCTTACTGATTCCTTCCAATCGTTTGACAGCGCCAGTTGTCCGAATATAGATGACACGGAAGATGTAGAATATTATAAGAGCAGCTGCCGTTGGGATCAATAAAGTTATATCTGTCATCAGGATTACTATGATCACTCCTGCGAGATTTAGCAATATCTGGAAAATATATTACATTTTTAATGAAAAACTATGATCATAAACAAACTATTAGCGAACTGAATTAATTTAAACTAACTTTATGGCTGGGGTTGAATCAACTTACTTACGTAATGCATTTCATTACATTAGATAAGAGTTTTAAGTGTAAAACTCAATCAAACTCTGGCGCAGGTGAAACTGAATATAGGTTTGTAGGAATAAATATCTAGAATGTCATATCGTTCTCATTACCAATAATAACATCTACTGATAAATAGTGTCAGGTAGTTTAAAAGTTACCTTATTGCCTAGAGCACGTAATACCAAAATACCAACATTTATCAATCGAACATTAACCTTATTACAAAATAATACAATAATACACACGTGTTATGTATACTATACGTGCGTGACCAAAGAAGTTGTCCTCTAGAAAACCACGTGACGAGGATGCGCATTAGGAATGAGACAGATTTAAAGCCTCGGATACACTAGGGGACATTCCGTATAGCAACATCGCAACAGTGCTCGTAATACTCAATTACGTGTCGCGACAACACGAGTCTCGCGTCAGTGTTCCACAACTTAACATGTCTGTAGGTAGTGTGAGTATGTATGCACTCATTACTGATCGTCACAACCTCCTCGGACAAAGTTTGTTAAAAAATGACTAGTGTGGCCTACCAGATATTCCACGGCATTGTATTTCGGGACCTACACGTACTTTTGAAGCGAGATGTTCCGAAACATCTTGCTCTGTTGTCGCCTAGTGAACTATGATAATATGTCTAATACCTGAAAGCAATCTATCATGGCTTGAGGAAGCAACTCGTCTACTGCCCCCATATCTTTGCTGAAGCGGTTGAGGATGCGACCGGAGGGATTTGCATGAAAGAAACTCATTGGTGACCTTGAGATGTACTCAAACATTTTGTCGTGCAGCCTGAAAAAAAACATAAGTACTACTAACCATCACTATGATATAATAACTGATATAAGTTACTGAACATTACCTAATTAATTTGCTAAATTTCAACTCAGAAGGACTCCCGGAAAGGGTTCGAATCATGATATTTTCAACGGACAAACTCTTAGCTGCAGGTACATAATTTCAAAAGTCTAAGGAATTCCAATGCGCAAACAATAATGACTTTACTAAGAAACTTGGAAATACTGACTTGATAGAAGACTTCATACACAGAGAGAAGAACGTGAAGGCTCTGATCAGAGCCACGATAACCGTCGCGATTGTGATCAAACCAAAAACCAGCACGAAGCCATTTCGGTCCAACCCTTGTTCTACCCACAAGACATTGTCCATAGTTGCATCACCTGTCATAGAGTCTTCGGCGCGACTCCTAAAATGTTCCATTATAATAATGTAGGTATAATACCTAATGTGTTAAGAAAAACGTACACTTCTTAAAAACTGTTCATACCATCTACTGATCCAATAATCGCAAGCGCTTGCACAGAACTGAGCCAAAACAAACAGTAAGCCCACAAGTACGACGAAAGGGCAAGAAGCGCCTGTCATGAAGTACTCCTTGTAAACCGATCCTCGCACGCGACCTATCGTTTGAGTCTCTGCTATTGGCTTTTGATCCTGAAATCACAGAAAAATTATATCTAATTGGAATTGTTCCAATGAAACACTATGCTACACTTAGCCCTGGACCGCGTTGAATAATATAAACAAATAATTATTTTAAAAAAATTAAAATAATTATTTATTAAAATGAATTAAAAAATTTAGCGAACTGATATAATGAAACTGTTTAAAAGAAAGTACACATAGTGGATTTAAGTCATGAAAATATAATAGGTAATTATCCACTTATTATGTATTGTACTTACAGCAATACTGGTATCGAAAACGAGAGACAAGTGTCGTCTCTGCATGCTAATGTTGCTAGGCAGGAGAGTCAACGTGCTTTGCACATTTGGCAATGAATCGTCTTCGTGCACTTCACGAACTTTTTCCTTCATCAACTGTATTATCTTCAGATTGTTTTCCTTAACAGAAAAAAGTCTTAAAATTAAGTCTAAATTTAAAAAAATTATAAGTCAGGCAGTGGACGCAAATAAATCATGGAAGCATTCTTTTATTGAAGGTAATCGCGCAAAGTCACATAGAGCTTAGTTACCGATACCATTAATATACAATTTTGTGACTTTTACAGACAGTAGCGACTGCAGTTCGCAGCTCAGTTGGTAAGCCTGGCTCTGTTTCCATAAGGTTAATTTGCAGCAATAGAGGAGCTTCCATGGTTTTGTGCTTTTATTTATACATGTTATTACATCAAGGTCCTCAAAAGCGCCTTCGGCTAGTATTCTGCCCTTGTCCATAATAACCACTCGGTCCACAAACTTGATGAACTGAATTTGATGAGTTACTAATATCACAGTTTTGTTTCCAAGAAACCTGTGTAAAAAAATATATCATTATCAGATATATATTAATATCAAGCGTTAGGTAGGTAGTATTAGTCACCTCTTAATGCATCTCTCGAAAATGTGTTTAGCAACTTGCGTGTCTACCGCGGACAAGGGATCATCCAGCAAATAAATATCAGCCTGAAATGAATCAGAAAGATATTAACAGACACCATCGCTTCTGCAGCTGTAACTGAAGTGTTACAACTCTTGGCTTCAGCATTATTTATTTATGATGTAGCATGCGCAAGTTGAGGCACATAAAGCATGCTATTATGCCTATAAACGAGCATGAAACAAATAAGTAAATGGGCCCAGTGCAGTGGTTTCTAACCCTTTAATCTTGTTTCACCAATGCCATACCATCAATACAAAAGCAATTTTAACATCAACGTGGAAAGATTGTAAATAGTCAATGAGTTTATTATGCTAATGCCGTTGGAAAGAAGATAGAAGATGAAGCACCTCTTTATAAACAGCTCTTGCTAAATTAATCCGAGCTCGCTGTCCTCCACTGAGCGAAACTCCTCGCTCTCCCACTATAGTTTTATCGCCATGCGGGAATAGAGAGATGTCTCGTTCGAGAGCACACACCTTGCATACTTCCATATAGCGAGACTTATGGAACGGCTGTCCGAATAATATATTTTGACGTACAGATCCTTTAAGAAAATGACCATCACTAAGAAAGAATGTATTAAAACACGTGAATATAAGGATGATGAAATTAAACAAGCATTTCTTACCAACAAATAGCCAAGGATCTTGACTGGCATAGCTGACTTTTCCATGCACCTCCATACTTCCACTTGAGCAGGGCAGTTCGCTCAGCACCATGTGCAGCAAGGTGGACTTCCCTGATCCGACAGCGCCGATGACGCAAGTCAGGCAAGTATTGTGTATCTGCGTGGAAATAATCTACCTTCATGGAATGGTTTTTAAACTAACTCGACAGATATTTTCGTACCCATTAGAAATGCTGCGGTGGGCTGATGAATAGCAATAGCCGAAAGCTTGATGCTGGCTTATATTGACACCATTTTTTTTGATGCAGTGAGAGCTCCACTGTATGTCATTTTTATGTTATGTTCACCGATTGTTTTGTCAATACAATAGTCTGATCTAAAGAAACCTTTAAAGTAAGTCCTTGAACGTCATCTTTTCCAGTGGACTTGATCCATCTGCTGTTAGCGTTCTCAAACTTGATAACGATTTCATCTTTGTTGATTTCTGTAAAACATAAAGTAGGTACATTTTAATGTTGGTACCTACTTAATTCATCATTTGGCGGCAAGGGGCACTGAACTTACTTTTTCAGAAAATATACTCTTCATATCCTAATACATATTACATACACTGTAGTTACCTATAGTGTAATATGTGAGTAGGTATTTAACTTACCAGAAGTTTGGTCAGATTTTTCTTTTGGCTTATTTTGAGAAGTGCTAGCCTCGCTTGCGCGAAAACGACTGCCGCGAGGTGATCGTCCTCGGATAGGTTCCTCTGTGAAAATAAACTTACCTATTACATAATCACTTATTGAAGATGTACTTATTAGGTACTTATTTATTGTTAATCCCAAGTAAATTTTATGATTGTTCCATGAACTATGGATTGTTCTTATTTCGCGTGACTTTTGGCCATTATTCGGTATCTCTAACGCCCCTCTCGAAGCCTGGTTCAAGTCCTCTTTATTAAGGTCCTATACTATAGGTACTTTCGATTATATAACCCAGAATGGTGACTCTTTTCTTCGGAACGTGGTCTACAATTTGAACGGGAGGTTGTTTCAGCGGTAACTGACATTCTTCACTCAATAAATAGTCGCGAATCCTCTGTACGGCCACATTCATTTCAGCTATCTAAAAGGAAAAATGTGGAGATCAAAAACCTACCGCATACCTATAAATTGATCCCTAGCTTTCTGAAAAAAGTAGAACTGTTTGAATATGTAAAGTTTGTAGGTACCTACCTACCTATATGATGGTTGGTGGTACCTACGATTAGAGCTCGTCAGACTAAATTATGTTCTACTGTGGACTAGACCCACAAAAGTCGGAAGGAAGGTGCATGGTTTCTGTAATTTGGGAAAATCGGAAACTATAGAACATAGAACTATAGAACAAGGTTCCCTTTATGTTCCCTTTATCTTTTTTTGGGAAAACATTCTGTAGTATTCGAACGTTCGAGTTTGACAGATGTTTTGGTTACCTAGCAACGAATATATTATTCTGAAGTAATGAGCAATCCTTGAGTTTCAATCTTTCTCTTTAAATATCCTATTCCTGTTAGCTGGAGGCTACATCCAGCGGGAACACTTCAATGGCGACGAGGTAAAACTATAAACTATAATCATGGCGATCGGTAAAATAAAAGAGTTTTGCATGGAGTCCGGGAATTGGACTATGTACTGCGGCCGAATGGAGATGTACTTCCAGGCGAACGGCATAAAGGAGGAGCTGAAGCTACCTACATTGATCACGGTCGTCGGTGACGCCGTGTATGAGTTGATGGTGAACTTATGCAGTCCGAAAAGTCCCACGCAGTACAGCTATACTGAAATAGTAACGTTGGTTCGCGAACATCTCCAGCCAAAACCGTCCATAATGGCAGAACGGTATCGTTTCCGTCAGAGACGTCAAGAATCTGGCGAGAGTATTATGCAGTACGTAGCTATATTAAAAAAGCTTACCAAAGACTGCGAGTTTAAAGACACATTGACTGACAATTTGCGCGATCAGTTTGTATGTGGAGTCAGCAGTGAGCTAATAAGACAAAGATTGTTCTCAGAATCAGAGCTTTCTTATTCAAAAGCATTGACTTTAGCTACGGCCCTGGAGGCTGCAGAGAGAGATGCGGCGGCGGTAGATTCTACGGCAGCATCGGGCAGCGGGGCGGTGACGGCAGTTCATACGGGTGCGGTGCACGCACTCAGGGTGACAACAGCACGTGGCGGAAGGCTTCAATACTCAGCACGTAGCGCGGCGGCGACCTATTCGTCAGCGGGGCGCGGATGCAAGGCGTGTGGAGGACAGCACGACACAGATAATTGTCGTTATAAGAGTTTTATTTGTAGCAGTTGCCGGAATAAAGGTCATTTGAGAAGAGTTTGTCCGAATAAAGTTATGAACAGCGGGGGTGGTGGTGCGGAGTCGCACAAACCCAGTGGATATCGTGGAGGACAATACCAAACAGGAGCGCATTACGTGGAGCCCGGGGATGTCGGCGAAGGATCATCATCGGAAGAGGACTTGGAGGAGCCCTTGTTCAAGATGGTACTCGGCAATTACAAGCCGGTGAGTCTGGATTTGACTGTGAATGGGTGTCACCTTAAAATGGAGGTGGACACGGGTTCGCCAGGGTCATGTATAAGCAAGAAAACATATGATGATTTATTTCCTGGTACAAAATTAGAAAATTCACGGTACGTTTTCCTTTTCTATGACGGGAAGTCTAAGGTTAAACCGTTAGGCGTTATGAAAGCAAAAGTGATGTACAAAGGATGTGAGAAAACATTAGAATTATTTGTTGTAGACACAGCAGTAACGACCCTGATAGGTAGACAGTGGCTTGCAGAACTAGGCATACAGATACCAATATTAAGGGCTGGTAATGTTAGTAGTAATTTTAAAATAGAACCCGTTGATGATGTACTTCGTGGAATGCTCGACAGATTTAAAGGAGTATGGAGCGGTGGTCTGGGTCGGTACACGGGAGGATGTGCGACGCTGAGGGTGCGCGAGGGTGCGGTGCCGGTGTTCCACCGCGCGAGGCCTGTGCCGTACGCGCTACGTGAGCGCGTCGACGCTGAGTTGGATGCGATGCTGCGCGACGGTATTATTGAGCCGGTCGACTGTTCGGACTGGGCGACACCGCTCGTCTTGGTAAACAAAAGTGATGGTGGCCTTCGTTTATGCGCAGATTTTAAGGTAACTCTGAATCCTGTTCTGTCGGTCGATAGATATCCGCTGCCGAGAGTAGACGATATGCTTGCAAATTTAGCTGGCGGGGAGGAGTTCACTAAAATAGACTTGTCGCAAGCGTATAATCAGATTTGCTTATCGGAAGATTCCAAAAAGTATTGCGTTATTAACACTCATAGAGGGTTGTTTAAGTATAATCGCTTGGTATTTGGTTTGTCGTCAAGTGCGGGAATATTCCAACGGATTATAAGTAATTTGGTGCAGGATATTCCCAACGTTCAATGTTTTGCTGATGACATAATCTCAACCCACAAAGATAGAGCCTCTCATCTTAAATCATTAGAAACTCTTTTGAGTAAATTGGAGTCAGTAGGCATGAAAATTAAGATGCAGAAATGTTCATTTTTGTCCAAAGAGGTGAAATACTTAGGTTTCATAGTTGATAAAAATGGTATTAGGCCTGATCCAGAGAAATTGCGAGCAATCAAAGACATGCCTACACCGACGGATGTATTCGAACTTAGATCGTTCTTGGGTACGGTGAACTTTTATGCGAGGTTCGTTCCAAACCTCAGTGGCATACTCCATCCATTGCACGAGTTATTGTGCAAAGGTTCGAGGTGGCAATGGGAGGATAGGCATCAGCAAGTATTTGAGCGCGTAAAGCTATTATTAATGAGTAAACGCGTGCTAGCACATTATGACCCGGGGTGTGAGTTGATACTCACATGTGACGCAAGCGCTGTTGGAATAGGCGGTGTGTTGTCGCAGCGGGGTAAGGATGCAGATGAGCGCGCGGTCGCGTACGTCTCGAGGAAGCTTACTAAGGCGGAGCAAGGGTACGCACAGATACATCGCGAGGCTCTCGCGATTGTATATTGCGTTAAAAAGTTTCACCAGTATTTGGTTGGTAGGTTGTTTACTCTAAAAACTGATCATAAGCCCTTAGTTAGTATTTTCGGACCTAATAAGGGCATACCGACTATGGCGGCAAGCCGCATGCAGCGGTGGGCACTGATTCTGTCTGCGTACAACTTCAAAATTGAATACGTGGGGACGTATAGCAATGGGGCGGATATTTTGTCACGTTTGCCGGTTAGTGAGAAGTGTACGGAGGAACCACCAGAGCAAACGTATTTGCATTTTGCAACCGGTGCCATGTTACTCGATAATGAGGAAATAAGACGTGAGACTGTTAGAGATCCTATTTTAAGCCGTGTTCACGGATACGTTGAAAACGGGTGGCCTGAAGCTGTTGAAATTAAACAACTGGATCCGTACTTACGTAGGCGGAATGAGTTATACACTGAGTTAGGATGTGTGATGTGGGGGCATAGGTTGGTGGTCCCGGAGTCGTGTAGGCAAATCATACTTCGGGAACTACATGAACCTCATATGGGTATAGTGAAAACAAAGGCTTATGCACGTAGTTATGTGTGGTGGCCCGGCATGGATGAGGCGGTGGAGGCGGTATGTCGTGCGTGTGAGACGTGTGCTGCAGTAGCACAAGCGCCGCCGGGAGCACATCCTGCGCCGTGGCGATGGCCAAATTCACCCTATGAAAGGATTCACATTGACTTTCTGGGTCCAATAGATGGGTCAACTTATTTAGTGACGATCGATGCGAGGTCTAAGTGGATAGAGACTTTTAAAATGTCGCGAACAACTGCCGAGGCGACGATAGGCAAATTACGGGAGTCCTGGTCACGCTGGGGAATTCCAAAGCAAGTGGTTTCCGACAATGGACCGCCGTTCACAAGTGATCAGTTTAGAACGTTTTTACGGCGTAATGGAATACATCAAATGTTTTCTGCTCCTTATCATCCCGCTTCAAACGGGGCTGCAGAAAATGCAGTGAAAACAATAAAAAAATGTTTTAAAGAAAGCCAAGCGCGACGGAATCGATCCGGAACTAGCGATTCAGAGGTATTTACTAGTTTACCACAACACACCGCATTGTGCCACAGGCGAAAGTCCTGCCAGACTATTACAAGGTCGACATTTGAGAACAAGACTAGATATCATTAAACCGGAACATGGACGTAAGTTACGTAACAAAGAACTTGAGGAGGTAGGAAAGTCAAAAGATGTTCGCCAGTTAAGTCCAGGCGATTCCGTGTGGTACAGGAATTACGGCGATAACAATAAATGGTCGGCTGGACAGGTTGTAGAAAGGTTAGGTACTAATAATTATTCTGTTCAGTCGTCAGGCGGTTCTGCGGCAGCGCATAGGCAGCATAGGCATATCGACCAATTAAAGCTGAAGAGTTCATGCGTATTTCCAAGCGAAGCGGTTACCAATACGAGTGGTGTTGCTGAGTGCGTGGCAGGTGAGCCTCAAGCACGGGTTGGGGATGTATCGGCTGTGACGGTTGAGCCAAGACAGACAGCGGAGTTAGTCGCACCTTCCGCTACAGACTCAGATGCACCGCGTAGGTCGCAAAGAATCCGATTTCCGGTCAGTAGATACGGTTGTGAAGTAGATTAGGTTAGGTTTGTAAATAATGAGGGAGAGGGTTTGTGTTGAGTTTTAAGTTTATGAGTTAGAAATTATTTTATGTTATATTTGTTTTATACCAACTTATACTAACTGTTCTTGTTATTATTTTAAGTCTGTCCTTATTAATTAAGGGTGGAGAATTGTAGTATTCGAACGTTCGAGTTTGACAGATGTTTTGGTTACCTAGCAACGAATATATTATTCTGAAGTAATGAGCAATCCTTGAGTTTCTATCTTTCTCTTTAAATATCCTATTCCTGTTAGCTGGAGGCTACATCCAGCGGGAACACTTCACATTCTAGTTGATTTTCTAACTACATTATATAGAAAACTTAGAATAGCTTACTTGTCCAACAGCCTGTGGAAAATACAATGTCATAGTTTGCTTGGTTATGTTGTAATAACAAGTGAGAAAGAACACGTTCTCAACAGTGATCTTGTTCACGTAAGACACGTATAGAAGCACTGTGATGAAGATACCGAAGCGGGACGTGAACATTATGAAAGACATGATCACACCCCGGATGTATGACGTCAGCTTGATGAAGTGGATCTCATGCCTGGAAATGAAAATTTAGGATATTTGGATGTCTCACCAGGCTTTGCTAGATCAGATGTTCTTAAATTTTTCTTATACCTAACGGCAATAATACGGATCATATTTGCAAAACAAAGCATAATATTATCGAGTAAATTTCGACAAAATAGATGATAAAATAGATAAATTTGCAAAACGTGACGATAACTAAGTTTGTTATATTTTATGAATGAGTAAGGTCTGCTAACCGTCGCACAGTATCAATAATAACTCTAAACGGTTGTTCCCACGTGTACATTTTGATAACTTCCATTCCCATTATGATTTCCTTCATCAACTTAACTCTTTCGTCTGATTTTAGCGCTGTACCTTTTCTGTAGTATGCCGTACGTGTACCAAGGAAAACTGAAAGTACATTTGATGCAGCTTAGTTAAAAAAAGGTTTCCTTTTTCTAAAATTTGGGGAACAGTGTCGTCACCAGAACAGTAACGACGTGCCAGTGGTGACCATGATGCAAAACCTAAAGAAATTCGACCAAACCACGAACAAGTTTTGGTTATATTCGATTTCATAGTCAGGCAGGATGCAAGGTAATGAGCCCTTGTAATGCTGTATGGTATGGCCTGTATGGTACCTATAGCATTTTTCAATGGCTCATTATGTTGCACCTTCCTACGTAAAGGGAGAAAGTATAATCTTACTTTGAAAAGGAATTACAGCCATAATGACTATGGATCCGTAGACTGCAGGCATTCCCATTTCCCGATACAAGTAAACCGTCATCAACTGTAGGTAAAGTGACACATTGAATAACGTTAATTGCTACAATTATACATAACATAATTAACACATAATAGCAAAGGATTGCCTAACCAAAGTTTCACAAGGCCCAATCCACAAGTAATGAGCGAATATGGGACCAGTATCGAATCTGTTTACGTCATTTGCCATTAGATTTACTACCAGCCCAGCACTGCTCTCTGACATGTCTTGAAGGCTCACTTTTAAAGCCTGAAATCAAAAAGTTGATACTTACTGTGAATTTAGAATGTGTCTTACAACATAGGTACCTACACGTAGGTACCTAACCTACATAGCAAAGTACCTAAAGATTTTTGCCACCAAAGAAATTCGAAACCGATCAGAAAAAAAATGGTATCTCACCAAAGGCGCAGAGAGAAGAGACGCAAAGTGAAGAGTTAGTTGCTGTTGTGATTCATGACATGAGAGTTTTACCTTTCTGTAAATAATACTGCATACACCGACTCTCATCTTCATGCCCATATGCATAACTGCCATCATAAAAGGATGCTGCACCATTACGTTGGCAGTGCTGCAGAATATGATCCCAAAGGCAAAGAACACAGCCTCACCCCACGATACTCCTTCCTTTGCATCATAGTAGTTGAACAAGCGAGATACATATTTGTGTTGGGTACTGAAATTAATTGTGAAGATTTTCACCGTGTTAAGACAATGTTATTCTAATGCCTATTTTCAATTCAAGAGGAAATCTACTGGTAACGGAACCTTTAAGTAACGTAGAATTGTTTCCAAAACAGATTTGTTCTCATTTACTTACAAAGTGCTGTTCGAGTCTTGAACTGGACTGTAGTAACGAAGAAGTAGGCCTAAGAAGAGGGGTTGTTGAAGCCTGTAAAAAAAAATCATTTTTTCTACTCTTTGTATGTGATCTGTTGCGTTACATAGATTCACTCCCTAATTATTTTGGAGTTGTTTATTGGTCGTGATTAGACCCACTTCAAAACGTCGCACGTCGGATAAAATTGAAACTTTGCTCACAGCGGCAAATAGGCAGGTAGGTACCTAAACATTTATTAGTTCATCAGTCACCTTATTAGAAATTCCATAGAAGCAAGAATCAATCCGTAATACACAAATTCGGGACCAAACACTTTGAACAGCACTTTCCACAAGCTAGGTCTTCTATCGGACCTCTGATCCTGACTTTCCATTTCGTGATCCCAAGCTGTTTGTAACGCATCACCTTTAAATGAGTTTTAGGCTTTGAATATTATGGATTATTGTGTAATTGTCACTTGCAATATAATTATAGATAATTATGCTTGAATTAAGATAAGGAGTGCTTTTCCTACCTAAAACGTCAGAACGATGCTCCGGCAAGGGCGCGTAAAGATCTTTGTCTTTTATATCGCGGCTGTATCCAAGCTTAAAAGTTTCCAACGTCCATCTGAAACAGGAATCTTAAATCTTTATTACCTATAGTAGTTAGATCTGATTTACACTATTTTAGATTATGGGAGCTTTTTCGAGTTTTGGTAATATTCTGAAATTTACCCAAAAGTAAGAACAGACAGCCAATTAGCTTTGTATCGCGGATTCATCGGCCTCGTCTGTTTTGGACCTGTATCCATTTTTATTGTAAAATTACTTGGGACCTATGATCGTTCGATCGATACGTATGATCGCTGTTACTAATTCTAGTTGGCCTTGATTGTGATAAGTAATAATAATGTAGGGTATGTTATGTATGTAATGTACCTAAGTTCAGATGATTAGATTTCCTCCAATAATCTAGTACATACCTATGAAGAATGTGATCAGAATAAATGAGACGAAAGCATCATTGAGTCATCACATTCACATTAACAAATGTGAAATGTACTAATATAGGTAGGTAGGTATTTATTTTTCATGTAGGTACCGAACTAAAGTAGGTAGGTACATATCACAAAAAATATACCTACCCTACCTATTATGTAGGTACCTACATAACAATTTGCATGAATATTAAAAATTTTGTGTATGTTCAAAACCTACGTGCAAAAATTAAAATTAGCTCAAGATGATAGGTTTCTGGTCAGTCTTTGTTACCCCTTGATTTAAAATGCTTAATAGCTTTTGTTCAAGACATTATCTTTTAAACAAAACAACCTTAAATGCTACGTGACTGTTGACCCACATAGATTGATAGTAAACTAGTTAGCTCCATATAATAAATAAATTTACGAAATGATTAACACAGTTTTCCAGGAATACGCGCTATGTACACAAGAGTGGCAGGTGTTGCAATATAGAATTCTATATAAACGTCGGAAATAAAAATTGTTGGCACCTATTACACAAAAACAGACATGACGGTTGTTGTGTATAGTAGTATCATACTTGTAATATCGCTATTTGCGGTAAGTGTACTAACTTTTACCTTATGAGATAGACTAGTGGAGTTAATATTCTGAGTTAAATCTGAGGTTTCACTTAAAACTTTTTTTACAGATAACACACGCATATTACCCAGTTCGACCACCGCCGTCCTGTTTTGGCCCGCGGTTCGACACACCATGTCGCGATAGCATCGAAGACTTAAAAGCGCTGATAGAGCTCACCCAGACCTTCAAACAAGAAGACAACAACTACAGTTGCCCAACATGCAATAACGCGTTCAGCGAGGAAATTATTATGAAACTAATCAACGCGCTTATTTATACTGCAACCCATAACTGCGGAATAAAGCCTATTACAGGGTATCCAGTCGGTACTGGAGGTAATACTGTGGGAGGGGGTAACGCAGATGGCGGCCTCATCGGAGGTGGTAATACTGTTGGAGTCCTAGGACCTGTTACAGGAGGAGGTAACACCGGAGTAGTTTCGAGTGGTACTGGAGGTAGTAATACCGTAGGAGGGGGTAACGCAGATGGCGGCCTCATCGGAGGTGGTAATACTATAGGAGTCTTAGGACCTGTTACAGGAGGAGGTAACACCGGAGTAGTTTCGGGTGGTACTGGAGGTAGTAATACCGTAGAAGGGGGTAACGCCGGTGGGGGTTTGATTGGGGGTGGTAATACTTTAGGAGTTGGAGGTACAGTAATAGGAGGTGGCAATACAGGTGTAGTAAGTTCTGGAAGTAATGGCGGAAGTTCGGGTAGTACTGGAGGAGGAAATAAAGGCGGTAGTTCGGGTAGTGGAGGGGGAAATAACATAGGAGGTGGAAATGCAGCCGGTGGACTCATAGGAGGAGGTAATTCTCTAAACATTTTGGGAGATCTTATAGGAGGAGGTAACACGGGCGTTGTGGATTCAGGCGATAAAGGTTCAGGTGGTACTAAAGAGGGTAATACTGTAGGAGGAGGAAATGCTGTTGGTGGACTAATCGGAGGGGGTAATACTGCATCAATTTTAGGAAGTACAGTAGGAGGGGGTAACACAGGTGTGTTGGGTGGAGGTGGAGACGATAATGCTGTAGGTGGGGGTAATGCAGATGGCGGGCTCATAGGGGGAGGTAACACTTTAGGCATCCTATCAGATGTTATAGGAGGAGCACAGACCGGAGTTGTAAACACAAAGTAGAACATATTGTAAACTATTTAGTCAAGCAGGAATATTATAAGAGGTGGAAGAGGTGTGTAAAGATTTAAGTTAGTAGTGCAAGTGAGTGAAAGTCTGAGGCATAGTAGGTAGGTAGTTACGTTACGTACCTATCCTATTTTAAATGTAAAATAAAATGTGATTATGATTTAATTTCAGTTGTTTTATTTAGCTTAGAATTTTGGATATATATATACAATACCTACTGTACTGACTGAAGGTTGTTTTACAACTAAAACATTACTATATTTTAATATTAAGTAGGTACCTATTGTGATTTATTATTTTTACAACATGGACCTATGATACATATACAAGTAGAAAGAAAGAAAGAAAATTAGCAATGTTTCCGAGAAATAGCGATTGTTAATCCTAGAGAATATTATGTTTATTGTGGTTGTATGGTTCAATCCAGAACTACGGACCCTATATATTTGTATCTAAAATTATCTAACTATTGTAACTTGAATTATTTAAATTATTTGATTGTGGCTAAATGCACAAGCCGTGCGAAGCCAAAATAAAAGAAAAATATATTTTCATTTGCTGCAACATGTCAGTGTCATGTCAGTACAGTAATGATAGACAGACGACAGTGACACAAAAAATCGTTGAATTCATTGACATTTCTTTGAAACTTCGATTTTGTTTTGCAGTTTTCGTTGATTTGATTTTGCTTTGTCGGATTTGTGTTCGATTACGATTTTTATTTGTGTTAGGTTCTAGCAATGGTTCTAGGTTGAAAGAATAATAAATCAATCATACTTTTTACGAAACTAAAGGAAATGTCACAATGACTACTGAAATTGACGAAAAAACAAATGAATTTATACGTCGCCGAAAGCTGAGACTTCAACAGGTTTGATTACAATGATTTTACGCGTTTTTTATGCTATAAATTATCAAGTGAGTCTAACTAAATGTTCAACGAGGTTTTAGGTGAGAGAACAATCAAAAGACATAGCCAAAAAAATAAGGCAGCGTGCCAAAGTTGAGAAGCTGAAGCAAGTCGTTGAACTCGACGCAAACAAAAAGAAAGAATACTTTCAACGCCAGGAGCTGCTGGTGAAGACGCTCGAAGAGTTCTATGCCAAAGGAATTGAAAATGTTGGTGTGAGTCACCGAAATGCCACTGAAGTGAAACTACAAGGTAGTAATGTTACAACATAATTAAATGCATCTGCAAATACCTAGATAGCATGATAAAGATTAATTTATTAATATTTTCAGAGAACCTAGCTGAGAAGGTAGACCCATCTAAGCAAAGAGGCAAGGAAGCAACAGCTGAGTTGCGCAGGAAAAAACAGGAAAAGCTTGACGAGCAGAAAAAACTATTAGATAGAAAACTGCAAGCAAGGTTTGTTTTTGTGTTTTTTTTGTTGCCATTTATTATTACATAGGTACTAAAATAATTTTAGAGTAAGTGAGTTTACCTTTATATGTGCAACTAATATTGCAAAATTGATATCTTAAGCTTCTTATATTTTTTCTTTTTTACAGAGAAGCTGCTAATGAAGTTAGTAGAGAAAAATCGACCACAGTACTGAATAAAATTTTGTCAAAAACCAACAAAGATCCGGAGATCCAAAGTGTTGAATGTATCCCTACAAAGGAGAATAACTGTGAAAATGGTTCTGAAGTGAAACGTAATGACATGGCAACCCAATGGGATCTAGAGCCTAGTGAATGGGAGCCTAATATTCCAAAACTATCACTGCCCAAAGATGATAAGGAAAGAGAGAACACGGAGAGCAAATCAGATAAAAGTAGAAGGCTGGACCTGTTTGCTCTCAGTGAAGAAATGCCTTCAAGTCTACGAGGAGGGCTTACGGCTCAAGAAGAACGAGTACCTGTGAAGCCGTCATTAACACTAGTCTCGGAGTATTTGCAAACACGGGGCCTTCGATTAAGGGAGACTGATACTATTGAACCCAAGAAAAAGAATGTTGATGAGCTGCAAAAGTTGAAGCAAACTATTCTTCGTACAAGGGCACCTAAAACAGGTACTTTTGTTTGTCAGGTGCATGATGAAGACTTGGTGCCTGTTCCCTCTTGGCGGGCTGAAAACAACTGTGAATTCTGTTCACATAGCGCCTCGCAACACAAACAATTCAAACACACCAGAACTTGCAGTAGCTTCCATGTCAATAATATTTTTAGTCCAGTGAAACCCCTGCACCCAGATTTGCTTCCCAGCCCAGTTCTGAGAGGCACAACTCCGTTTAGGAGGAACAAAATACCGTTGAGAAGTTGTAAGAAATAATGCACAATTTTGCCATAGCTCGTTTGCTTGCTTCATGGTAACTGGTCATATATCATCAGTACACATACAAGCATTCATAGTGAATTTTATTACCATATCTTTCACCAGTGTTTCAGCTTTCCTTCATCCATCAACTACATAAAAAAATCACGTCATGTATTTAATATCAAAAAGCTTAACAATTTCATAAACAGTTATTGGTCAACTGTTAGACATTGTCTATGTTTTGGTCTCACTCATAATATGCTTAGTTTATACAATGTACCTATTTCATGAAATCAAATATATCTATTATTAATATTACATTGATAGTTTCAGCAAAAGAGAAGAATGTTGACGAGACATCCAAATCTAGCGTGTTCAACAGTGCTGCGCCGAAAAGAAGCTCCGTTACTATGTACAACCATTCCACGCGAGTAGAGAGGGATATACCATACAATGACGAGAGATTAGTCGTCAGAGACTCGTTTGCAGACGACGACGCCTACTCTCAAGCAATGAAAGAAGTTTCCACTGAGAACAAAGAACAGGATCATCAGAATAAGATACAGGAGGCTCGCAGCAAAATTGCAATGAAAAAGCAAGATGTCGAGAAAGAATACAGGGATACTATATCGTTTTTGAATGCACTACCGAAAGATATGGGGAATAAACCAATTGTATGTATGATTCTCGTAATTAATGTCTAAATTGTTCTAGGATACTAATTAACATTACTTTTGAATGCAGAGACGCGCATTTATGGATGAAGATCGGCAGCAATCAATCAAAGATAATCGCCAACAAAAACTTCAACAAGAATTCAAGAAAATCGTGAAGGACTGTAAGAAACCCAACTGTAGAGTAAGTACTTTAATATGATATGATAGTGTAATTCAAAAGCCATAACATATTAAAAATAATTGTAATGTAGCTTTATCAAACTCAATAATGTTTCAGAAGGCCAAAAGCAAATCTAAATCCCCATCAAAATGTAACAATGATTTTGACAGCAACGATTTTCAATATTCGTGGATGCCAATACCTGAAGGTGACGGTAATCTAGCAATCCATACGATACCTACTTCTCTAAGAGAAGGGAGGGCGGGAAACACTGTAAAGTTCAGCAAAGTTGACAGTTATCATGAATACCGCTCTCGACATAAGCACACTCCCCCAACAAAAGACACCACACAACCTAAGCGTTTTGTCGAAGCTGTTCTCATTCAAAACTCTAGTGACACTGACTCAGTCTCGTCAGAAACAAGTTCCGTAGAAAATATACAGTTAGAAAAGAAAGACCAGACCAGGAATCAGACTTTGAAGGAAACTGAAAGACTGTCAGATGCAGAAAGGATTATTATATACAAAATTTTAGACTCTAAGAAAGACAAGGCTAAAAATTCTAAAGTGATGAAAGATATTGCTAAATCCTTGACTATTATTGAGAAGAATGCATCAAATGGAAGTAAGAGCCAGATGAAAACCAAAACGAAGAAAATCAGTAGCGATTCTGATAAAAGGATGTCTTTTGAAGAGTTGAATGAAGGTAGTAGGCCAGTCAAGATACACTTTTGAAATAACAAAAATTCCCGGAAAGCCAAATTTTGGTGGAGAGCTTGGTATTACCATTACAAATAATGTGTTAAAAGTCCCCATCGATCCCATGTGTGCGTCACGAGTTATTCGGGGTCAAAGGTCAAAATTTAAGGTTTCCTAGTTTTTTTTCGAAAACGGTAAGTTTTATCAAAACAAGTTTCAGCCCAAAGTTGTAGATCTTAAAATTGTCTACAAAAATGGTCCCGATAATATTTTTCCTAAGAGTTACCATTCGTGAGTTATCGCGGTGATAGCGAGCGCACCACGCGGCCTACTAGGATGGAGAAAGACCGCAATTTGCTTGCAGCGAGTGCACCACGCTTTTTTTCCATACTGAATTAGGGGCTCGTACGGAATCTCGCACTGCACAAGGGGCTCTGAAACGTTTTCATAATACATTAAGACTCATATCATGGATTTTCAAAATGAATAAAGATCGGATTTTCCAACTCTTTTATGGTTAACTGGATTCTAGCATAATTTTAGGAGAGAGAGAATTAGAGAGAGAAACCATAAAACCTAGAGAATCCATTGGAAAAGAGTTGGAAAATCCAATCTTTATTCATTTTGAAAATCCATGATATGAGTCTTAATGTATTATGAAAACGTTTCAGAGCCCCTTGTGTAGTAAGAGATTCCGTACGAGCCCCTAATTCAGTATGGAAAAAAAGCGTGGTGCACTCGCTGCAAGCAAATCGCGGTCTTTCTCCATCCTAGTAGGCCGCGTGGTGCGCTCGCTTCCACCGCGATAACTCACGAATGGTAACTCTTAGGAAAAATATTATCGGGACCATTATTGTAGACAATTTTAAGATCTACAACTTTGGGCTGAAACTTGTTTTCAAAACTTACCGTTTTCGAAAAAAAACTAAGAAACCTTAAATTTGGACCTTTGACCCCGAATAACTCGTGACGCACACATGGGATCGATGGGGACTTTTAACACTTTATTTGTAATGGTAATACCAAGCTCTCCACCAAAATTCAGCTTTCCGGGAATTATTGTTATTTGACCACTATTTTTCTGTTTAACTTGACCGGTGTATAGTTATTACTAGCTATCTCCTCACGTGAAAGCTTTAAGTTAAATTTTACAAGTAACAAGTTTAATTTTATATTCATCTCATAAGATTTTATGAGTTAATCGATATTTACTTTACAGGTGTGTATAATGCTGTGCATGAAAACGGAACTGGGTAAGTTATTATTAAAATATGTATACATTTCTATGACTCACTTCCAATATGCTGTTCCAATATACAAACAATTCAAAGTTTAAAGCATTATTCTGTGAAATCAAATCTGCTCATTGCTTAAGGTGTATAGGTATAAACATCGCCCAAACATGGCACTGTCTAATTGGTAATGTTTGTTGGATTTATTTAAAAAAAATTTAACTTATATCGTTTACCTTCCTTCAGGCTTTCCTATAATATTATGAGTTGTTACAAAACTAATATCGAACTGTGGAGAGGTACAACTGAACGAAAACCTTGGTGGTAAAGGAAGCTTTTTTTTTTGCATATTTTTTTAGTTTTCATTATTATGTATTTTTAACACGTTCTATGTTGCTGCCATATTTTGTTGTATTTTTCTTGAAGGTAGTTAGTATCATCGTGCGTGTTTTGTATACATGTATTTAGGTATATACGAAATGTTCAACTTCCTAGTAACTACGGGATCTGTTAGAATTTATAAACTACACACATCACCTGAATAACATCATAGATAAAAAATTACATTCTCATTCACAATACATTTAAATTTCTGAGCTGACTTAGTTAACTAAGTCTTTTTTTTTAACTGTAATTAGTTAACTTGGGTCTTTCAAACTTGACTTCTTATTAAAAAATAATGTGTCAACTCCAGGGATAATATAGCATCAATGTACTTCGATAAACAAGGAGACAAAATAGAGCTCAGTGAAGATGAAATCAAACATGGCCGCCCGTGCTGTTGCAGTAAAACCGTACCGAGAGATCAACAACGTGAAAAAGGTAGCCAAATTTTCTTTTATTTAAAATCTGATTACATCTTTCTGTTAAAAAAAACTTAAATGTTTTCTTTTCTTAGGGACTGCGTCTCTTCAATGGGAAAGCGGAGACAACCCTCCTCAAACACCCAGGTAATAAAATAATATATCCTTCTTATCATACATATCATAAGTAATAATTCAAAAACTGAAATCAAATGTTAAGCAATGTTAAAATTTGTCTTTTTAGTAACATGTTGTGGTCATGCTCAGCCTACCGATTGTTATCCCAGATGAAGAACAGTTTTAAAACTAATACATTTTACAGGTTAGAAAAACCGTGTACTGACTGTAAATGCGGATGCAAGAACCCTCAGCCCAAACTAAACAAAGTTACAGAAGAAAACACTGAACATCAAGCAACGAGACAACCGTCTGCTGCCACATCCACTGCCTCGTTCAAGACCGCTACCAACGACAAAGCCAACAACGCAACACCAGACGGCGGATACATCAAACTCATAGATGAAGGCGGCGAAGAAGCAGGAAAGTTCTATATCGGCGCATCAGGCTTTCTCAGAGACGACGCGTACGAAGTTGTTATACAGCTCAGGAAGAAAGGAGACGAAAAAGATGTGAAAGAGATGCCAGAGTTAACTAGAATCAATGAAGAAAATACTGCGAGTATAGTATCTGCGTCTACGGAAGCGAACGTGGTTGCATCTTCGCGAGAAACGGCTGAGGCAGTTACTTCTTCTGGAAGCATTCCACATGAGATTACAGAATCAAACAAATCTAAAAAGGATAACAGTATGCAAGAGGTTGAAAAGACCAATTCAGAAGCCCAAAGCGATAAAAACATCGCCGCTAACACTGAATCAAGTGAAAGTATACCACAGTCCAAAATAGTAAAAGAAGTTTCAGAAAAGGGTGTCTCAACATCTTTTCAAGATTCATTCGCTATACCTATCCATATTCCGAAGTCAGATTCCAATCCTCGACCTGCTACATCCACGTACACACAAACCTCAATGAGTTCCCCTAACCCGAGGCCTGTATTCTTCCACATGAGCTCCTCAACATCCACAGCTTACATGAGTCCTCCCGACATGATTCTCCCCAAATTCCTAAGACAGGACCATCGCATGTCCGATGACGACCTATACGATCCTAGAAACTTTGTAATGGAAGACAAAATCGAAGTAACTGATGAATGCGAGTACAGCGAAGAATATGAATGTAAATGCAGAAAATGTCGACATGCTAGAAAAGTAACTATGTGCAGGACCAATATACACAGATGTAAGAAAAATAAAACTAGAACAAGACAAGTAGAGACGCCATCAAATAACGTTGGGAGCGAGGATGAAGACAAAGCGGCAGATATTGATTCTAAGAGCCGGGAAAATTGCCAATGTCGTAAATGCCGGAATCGTAATCTCATGAGCAAACCTTCCAGTTCAAACAGTCAAATAAACAAAAATAAACGCATAACAACTAAACAATCATTGCAACATCCGATACCTCGGGCCACTACCAGTTCTGTATCGACCAACAAGGACGGACAGAAGAAACGCAAGTCTACATTGAATCCTATAATCAGAGATTATGTAAATAAGCTATTGGCACTGAATAAGGAAGGCCTCAAAGCAGTCCAAGTCGTGGACCAAGACTGTAGTTCAGTCGCCACTCCAGGAAGCTCTATTATCAACATGCCCAATAACATTAATAATGAAAAACCTGCAATAGACAACAAAATATCTTTAGAACAAATTAAAACAATGCTAAAACAACAAATACTAGACGAATGTGAACAGAAAACTAGTAATGATTCAGATGTATGCATAAATGAGCAATACAATCACAAAAAACCTAAATTGCCTCGTAAAAAGACCGTTCATAAAGTTAAATCGTTAAATATATCGAAGAATTTATTTGGATCTAAAAAAGCAACTGAAAAGAAGCCACCTGGACCTAAACCAACATCATCGTCATCATCTGTAAAAGAAGAGCACATAAAAAAACCATCTATCTCATGTAAGAGCAAAATTCGAAGTAAAAGCTCGCCAACACCCAGGTCAGCGCCAACACAGCCTGAAGTGATGCGCAGCAAGACCACCACAAACATTGCACGCAATGAACCAACCATTTGGTCTACGCAACCTTCCAAAAGTAAAAGCCACATCAATAAGAAGGAACGCGGAACGGAACCTCTTCGGAACACTGCGTCCTCAGCCTTATCATGTCACAGAGCCACGACTACTTCCATGTCCCCGAACTCGGAAGCTTCAGCCACCAGACAAAAAGGTATCAACCAGGAAACACCATCAAACATCTCCACCCAAACAAGCAACGTTGACAGCGAAATAAACTTCTTGAAATTCGATGAAGATAAAATTCAAAATATGGAAAAAATTGCTGACCTTACAGAGAAATGTACTAAACGATTATCGAATCTCGCAAAAGTTTTAGAGGAAGTGAGACGTAATAAATCACTGGCTTACAGCCAAATATCTACGTCTGACACGGCATCCGATTCTGATCAGAAATCTGATAAGAATGCCAACAAGATTCCTGGAAACGTTTATCAATCAATCCATGACACTCATAAGAGCTTGGAATCAAAATCTCCTGATACTGCGGATGAATTCAATGAAAATGGGAATTCTGATGATTTTGTCCCCTTTTTAAGTGACATTCCTAAACCCGATTCATTTAAAACACCTACCCTTGAGTTGAACCTTACAACAACTTCGACAAATAAATCGAATACTTCATCTCCAGCAAATGAAAATTATGAACATCACCAGAAGAGAGGAAAACCACCACCCGCCCTGTCGCGGATTCATTTGAAGCATGTTCACGATTATGTTATTCCCCACGAACTATCAACTGTTGTGGAGGTGGATTCGCCGATGAGTGTTAAATTGAAAAGCCAGACATCTCGTAATGAAACTAAATTAGACCTGCGAGATGATCACAATAGAATCGATAATGGAACTTACAATGCTCATCAAACGGAGGACAACGCTAATCCTGATTTTCTTGTCAGTACTGTTGACATTCCTGGCCAGGCGAAAGGTTTAACAACAGAATCATCAGACGACTCTAAAATTCAAATGATTGATATGAATCAATTTAATGAGATAATGCTCAAGCCATTTTTCAGCCTCCAAGAATACGCCAGACATCATAACGTAGGGGCGTTGGATGATGGATCCAATCTAGAAGATTTCGCAAGAGGCGATGTAATAAATGACGAATTAAGTTCACTGCACTCTGATGGCAGTTTACCAGATGTGATATCAGAACTGCTAAAAAGAAATATAATTAGCGAGCCTTTCAAATTTGACACACAATCCAATGTTAATTCTACCACCATTTCATCTGAATCTACCCTATCAGTTTTAGCTTTATCCAAGGTGCGAAAAGAGAGAAAGAAATCGAGCGTGATGTTCCAAAACAAAGAAAACATGGGAGAAACTTCGGATACGCTGAGTATATCGTCGAATCCTGATTTGGAAAATGCCTTTAAAATGCTGGGCATGGGGTGGGCTTCCTCCACTCTGAAGAAGACAAAGGAACGCCTCGCTTTATCCTCTTCTTCTAACACTTCCAGTTCGAGCTTATCGCAATTTAAAATAAAAAGCTACAACCCAGACATACCGGCTCTCGTCACCGACACCGTATCATCGGTCTTAAATAAATCCAATAAGAAGCAGCAAAATCGCAATGCTACTGACGCGTCCAAAAACGCTGAACAGCAAACATCGATGACGAATTCTATGACTGTCAAAGACTTTCTGAACAACGAACTGGCGAAAAAAATCACCTTCAATAACAAATCAAGAAATGAGACCGAAGAAGAGTTTGTTTCTTTGTTTGAGACGAAGATGCCGGAGGATATGAAGCATGCCTCGCGGATGGTGCGAGAAGATTCTGTTGGTAACAGCACTCGGAGCAATAACAACCGAGCGCGGACCTCCACCCCGGTGCAACTGTTTAAGTCTATGACCTACCGATCAAGTTCCAGCTCAAACCTTTCTAATGGCCTCTTTAGCAACGCTGACGATCTCTCCTCAGTCAAGCACACTTCGAATTCCATGAAGCATTCCACATCTGACAAAGATGACTTGACCATTCCTAATTTCAGTCTCAGAATCAAAAAAGATTCCTCTGAATGTAGTAAAAGTAATTGATAAAAAAGTGACTTGAATATTTTATTATTTATAATTTTATTGTAATATTTGTTGTAATTTATTCTAAGAATGGTAAAGGGTATAAATTTTTGATTCCTATGTATTCAATTTTAATAAATCAATTGTGAAAATGTAAGCACATGTTTACTTTCTAAAAAAATAACCTTTCGGGCCCGCAGCACAAGTGTCCCAGTGCTCCTATCAGTAGGAGTATTTAGTAGGAAGAGCACAAGGAGAAAGAAGTGACTTTTCAGTAGAGTTCTATCTACCACGAGAGAACACGACGATAGTACCTACATGCTCATTCATAAAGTAACTTAGTGGGAGCTGGTGAATAACCACTGCAATATTTAGGTATAAGGCAAACAATGCAGTAAACCTAAGTGATGATGGCGCGACAAGCTTTGAGCTATAGCGGCGACCGAAACTGAAGATCTCACGAGGCCTTTGAACAGCAATGGGATATTTCTGGTTAGCAACAAGAACTACCTTTTGCAAAATTTATTCAAATAGTAGGTTTATGAGTGATAAGTTACAACACAAAATTGGTAGTTAGCAAAATTGAATTTTATTCAATTCACAATAAACTTTTCTACTTAAAATAAGTACATTATTTTATTTACAGGTCCTCAGATCAGGTGAATGTTACATCTTATATTTTAATAGTTGATTTGTGGTAGGTTTTTAAAACTTATTTGACAATTTAAGTACCTACATACCATGAGATATTAATTGGATAACTAAATTAACTAAGCAGTTAAATTAACATTCATACAATAAATAAATTACACCACAATGTAAACATAATACCTGCTAAAATCACAGAACACATTGAAAGCTTTACCTAATGGGAAACTTGAGATTTGTAAAGCTATAAAATATTCAGAGATTATTTCTTTGAGATTTCCATAGTCAATTTTGTGCTCAAAATAGTTTTGATGAAATAATGAACTAAGGATTGTTTCCCATTATGGTTTAGCTACAAAATTACTAAAATTGCCTAAACTATTCGTTCTTTTTATCTGTGAAAAGGTGTTCTTTGGCTAGGGTGTAAATCAAGCCTACTGTAAGGGCGGAGACAACTGTTCCTTGTGCTGCTACTCGAAGCTGCATTAGGAACACACTGGTGCTCATTTTCCCCCTCTTTTTGTATGCATAGGCGCCATAACCACAAACCCCCATCAGACCCATAATGCCTGTAATAGAAAAATAAATGAGTATTATAAGTTCATACAAAAACATTAACTGTGCATGTTTAACTGTACAGGCCCCATTCATGGCGCCTTCAGAAAAGTAAATTTATAGTCTTATTCAATAATATCTCTTAGATATGAAAGCATTTTCTTTTTTTTCTACATAGTGAACATTTTTATTTATTAGGAAAATGACATCTTTATTCAATTCAACTGTTAATTTAATCATAATGTACATTGATAATAATAATTAAAATCTCTGTACATTCCACACATTCATCATCCAGTCCCAAGCATTGGAGAATATATTTTTTCTGATCATATAAGAAAAGACAGAATTTGTCTTTTCTTACTCTGTAATGTGGGTTACCTACCTACCTACTTACCAAATATCATAAATGGTGAGTCCTTGGCTTTCTTGGCCAGCCTATCTCCTTGGGATTCATCTGTGTAATCAAATATTGGCTGAGCCCTAGACATACTTAGTGGTTTCCTGAAAAAAAAGTTGGCATTCGATATTAACCTTGACACTGAACACACTACCTTTAAATTATGTATTTAAATACAAAACATGTGATTTAATTTTTAATTTAAATGAGTAGAATGTACCAACAGCAAATCTTAAGAATTTTGGAGTAGGTAATGGCAGAAACATGGAAAATTCGCAATTTTATTTTTATTGGTGGAATTTTCCTAACTCATGGTAAATAGAAGACGTAGTTTTTTATTATTCCTTATTATGTAATAAGTAGATTTCCTTTTGCTGTGAATAAATTACATAAGTATGTATAATTGCATCACATTTCGTCAAACTTACGTTGATTTCAAACACCACCACAATCACTTTCCTTCCCTTTCCTCGGAGTTTTCTGAAGACTGACTGACTGACTGAATCACTACTTGTTCCGTTCAATTCAAAACTGTTTGTACTGTACTACGTGACAACTTCTCACATTTAGTCGAAATTGTTTTTCTTTCGTAATACTAGGACAGTAGGAAACTGGAAACAAAACTACCACAGAATAAAGATCCACGTTTGCCAATAAAAATGAAAGTTCTGTAGTACGCAGCGCAAACAACCTCAAATAATATTCGATCAGTCGATCGATAAGTAAGTACAGATTTTTTAGAATTAAAACCACTCCACTGAGGATTAGAGATTGAAGATCGATCTTGTGTTGTGTTGTGAGTTGTGCGTGCTCGTGGTAGTGGTTAGGCACAGAACATAATACTCAAGAGGTGGTTAGGTTTCGGTTCGGTATGATTTTTCTTCTTTTTTCATTGTTTTTAAACGTCAAAGTATTGCTAATGTCAAAAATCGTGTCATTTTGTCATATTTTGTTTGTGTCACACACCTAAGGTGGCTTACAAACGAGCAGTTGTGTAAATGACCAACTTTTATTTATTAATGAACACAATGAGATTTTAGCATTCAGGCCTATTCAAACTTACGCATCTTTATTCTGTGTTTACGCGGTATTTGCCACCGCTGTGGGTAGAGAAAATCGATTTACACTAGGTACCTACCTACTTATAATATAACTCAAAGAGTGATTAGGATAGGTACCTATTTTTGATTCGGGTATTCCCACGGGCACAGTAATTATTAAACGGCTGGAAAAATTTCAAGCCGTGCCTAGTTAAGGAAGGAAAGCAACAGTAGCTAGGATGGATAGTAGTAGGATGATGGCTCAAACTCAGAGATATAGGTACCTACATACCTACATACTCAACAGTGGAGTTAATTGGTAAGTAAGTACCTACACTGCACAGTTGTTGTATCATAATTTCGTTTTCAGATTAGGTAAATAGGTAGGTATTGTATCAAAGAGTGAATACTTTCAAAAAAAACTTTGTAATAATTTAATAATTAGGTACAAGAAACCCGTGTATTATAAATAAAAACTTTGTAAACTTTTAACACACGCATACTTTCCCTTTCAAATATTTACAAGATCTACAATAAATTATAAAACCTAAAAAATAAGTAAATAGGTACCTATAACTTTAAAATAAAGAGGTTGAATAGGTACCTACCTAATACATTAGGTATAATTTACTTATAGCATACTTACAGCATAATATAAAAAAGCTTTGGTCCTCTTATGTAACTTAACCACCTACCTAAAGTTGATACATATTCAGTCACGTATTAAGTATGTTGATCAAAACCTTCGAGCATCTAAAAATCTTTTTTTAGGTAGGTAATAGATAATCAAAGGCTAAAACCGACAGACGCGACGTAAGGACTTATAGTACGTACTTATAATATACCATCCCCTAAGATGAGATTGGAACACTGTCATTTTCTGGAATATAAATATAGACATGTGCCAAATAACTATTTTTTAAGGTAATTAAATTGTACCTAGGTACAAAATATTTCCAGGTAGGTATTTACCTATTTTTAAAAGAATACAATACAGACCTATAAATATAAATGTGTTTATATGTACCTATACCTAAACCGTCTATTAATTAAGGCTGCTGAAAAAGTAAAGCTTGATGTAAGTAGGTAGAAAAAAGACATCAAACTTTGTTTATCCTAGCAAATATTTGAGAACAGCCCAAGTAAGTACATTTTTGATTTTCCTCAAGAATAATACCTTCGCACTTCTGATAATATCAATTCATAAGTAGATTCATCAATTATAATAAATTGTTTTGCACGTCTACTAAAATAGTAAATATCTCCAGTATAGATATCAAACCATAAAGCGTGGATGTGTAAATCATGCTTTTGCAGACGCTGTTTCAGCATTCCATAAGACGCCACATTTTGAAGTTGTTGGAGAGTATTAACCTGTAAAATCGCAAAAAAAATCATTAGGTAATTTGATAAACACTGAGCAGCAGTTTATATTTAGATAAAAAAATATCCAATGATACCTGGGATAACTTGTCTTCAATACAAAATTTGTTTTCTGGGTCTATATATGCAACGAATTTCCTCTGTGACGTTTCTCCCGAAAATATCATCGGTTTTGTGAAGTCATTGTTCATATTCAAAAATTTGTCTAAGCTTGTTTGCCCGTGTGTACATAACCAAGACTTTAAAGGAGATATTCTTCTTTGTTCCTAAAATTACAAAGAATACAAGTAGTAAGCTTAGTGCCTCATAATAACAAACGTCACGATAGGAAATATAGACTTGACTTGTCTTCATTTCTGAAGGAAGGTAGGTAGGTACTTACAATGCTTGATTCTTCTTTACTCTTAGAGCCTGTCCAGAAAGCGCGATTTACGCGCGTGTCAACTCGCGCGTAAGCACTCGCGCCTTCTCGAGATACTAGAGCTACATACATCCCGTCCAGAGACCCGTTTTACGCGCGTGTGAGGTAACGCGCGAGGGCATCTGGACGGGATGTATGTAGCTCTAGTATCTCGAGAACGCGCGAGTGCTTACGCGCGAGTTGACACGCGCGTAAATCGCGCTTTCTGGACAGGCTCTTAAGTTTATACAATGAAGAGGAAGGTAGGTAGGTACTTACAATGCTTGATTCTTCTTTACTCTTAAGTTTATACAAAAGATTCATCGCTTTGCAGTCACTATGACCACAAACTATAATATGTCTTATATCATTGATAATACATCCCAACTCTAACGCTGCTGGTTCACAGCTCGTCATTTCATCCACAAAATATTGTGAATGCGGAATGACATTTCCAGCATTTCTGACTGCAAAATAAAATTAAATATTAAAGCCCTTCCATACTCGCGTTCGCGGTTCACGCAGCGAATGGCGCGCTGAGAAAGCTCGAAGCTGTTACCAATACCTACCGTTACCACACAAACAGATATTATTTCACGTTAATGAAAAAATAAAGACAAAACGGGAAAAAGGCAAGGCGCGGATAGCGTGATTCACGGTCAAGTGCAGTGAGGCTTTTAGGGTAGGTAGGTAGATGACATTATTATTTAAGTATAGAGATCTAAAATCTGATGTTCAGCCTAGATTTTATAATTATTTCCTCTCATTCGGTAAAAGTAAGTATTGTAGGTATATTGTTATACAAAATTACAAACCTACAAACATATCACCAACACTCGTTTCTGTGAATCTTGTTGGAATCATTCTACTGTCCATACATGTATAAAAAACGGCCTTTGGCTAAAACAGAAGAAAACAAAAACTTTTAATTTGCATTGATTTGTCGCTATTGTGTCGCTAGTGCAGTATCATGTTTCATAGATCAAAAAGGTTCGAACAGGTTTTATTTCTATTCTCCTCTACCTACATTCCCCAGATAATGTTAATTGATGTTTAAATTCCGGAAATACAAAGTCATGAAATGGACTGTAAATAAATAATACCACAGATAAAATAATACTATAGAATACCCAATAACTTACAGTCCAGTTCATGAATAATGTGAAAAATGTATGTATGTAAGTAGGTAGGTACCTACCTACTTAATAGACAAAATATTCTTTTGAAGAATTTTTTCAAAGAATCGGTGGAAATCTCGAGATTAAATAGATAATTTAATAGACGACCTCTGTGGCGCAGTTGGGTGAACGCCCGGCTGAGACGCGGGGGTCGCGGGTTCGATCCCCGCTACGGGACAAATGTTTGTATGTTCTGCAGATATTTGTTCCGTGTCTGGGTGTTTTCTATCTATAATATGTATGTATTTACAAAAAAAAAATGTATTTAAGTATTATATCAGTCATCTGGTTACCATAACACAAGCGTTAAGTTGCTTAGCTTGGGACTGGATGACGCTGTGTGGAATGTCCAAGGATATTTATTTATTTATTTATTTATTTATTTAATACTACCTGTTAATAAGAATAGGTTTTAAAATCTTAATAATTTTGAAATCCCATCTATCCTTTAAAATAAATTGACACTTTTTATAGGTACCTTAGGTTATTATGACAATTATTTATTTATACTTTGTGTTACCCACTTCAGATTTCGATCACAAACGCTTGATCGTGTAATAAAAACCTAAGCTCCAATTTATGTAGAACAGTCAAAAACATCTGTGAATTGAATTTGAAAACAAGTCCCTACGTCAACGTCAAATTCATCTTAACGTCATACATCATCACACACATTCGAACTCGAAGTTTCGTTTTTGCGTCAATTCTATGAGATTTATGATTATTCTCAAGGATGAAACGAGATTCTTGTAAATCTCTGTAAATTAATAGAGAACTATTGCATTATTTTTGAATCCAAGTGCTAAATAGTTTCGCACAGCTCAACAGTCAGTTCGCATTGCACTAAGTACTTACAGATCTTTTGATAAAGGTAGGTTCTTACCGTTGGGTTGTCTTTTACTTCTTGAAATTGTTTCACCATGCTAGCGCGGTCCAACACACGATATCTCATTATTCCTCTTAGTATCCTCTCCATATCTTTGGTTGTATAATTCACATAAATATGTTGTTTAATGTTTGTATGTAGCCACAAGTTGTTGCGGTCAAGCAAGCGCTGAGCTTGCGTCTGACATTTGTGACCTTCACTCACTCACGCAAGCTTATCTTACCCCGCGGTGTGTTCCTCTTTCACAAATATTGTAGGTCAATGTAAGCGACGCGACGCAAACGCAAACATCATATGTTATCTAGAAGCAATATTTAATCCATTAGATATGCAGATGTCTGTTTTTGATAACCAAAACCACAAAATTCACGTCATACTTTGTAATCACTATAGTGGCTGACTAAACACAAATAAATTATTCCTATTTTTTTTCAGATGAGTGCAGAAAGCAGTGTTATTGGTGATGTACCCAGTAAGGATGAGAATGTGCCATCAATCCTCCCTTTGAACCACAGGTTCTTGGAACCAGTGAAGGCAGTCAAGAGCATCACAGACATGGCAATCTGGGAAAAATCAGAGGCTTACATGGAGTACACAGGATTTATAGCCACGCTAAATGAAGCCATTAAATCTAAGCCCTTCTCTGTCGACTGCAGGATCTCACAGAATGTGACAAAAATAATGAATTTGCTTGATAAGATTGAGAAAATGATTGATGAGTTTCCTCCTGTGGAACAACCACAGAGGTTTGGCAACACTGCCTTTCGAGACTGGCTCACTAAGGTCAAACAGAACACAACACAGCTTCTTCAAGATGCCTTACATCTGAAACTGCACTTAGCTATCCCTGAGATCAAAGTATACTTAGAGGAGAGTTTTGGAAACGGCACCAGAATTGATTATGGTACAGGTCATGAGATGTCATTTATCATGTTCCTGTGTTGCCTTTATAAAATTGGAAATCTCTTTGAAGAAGACACTGTTGCTACAGTATTTTTAATCTTCAATAAGTACATCAACATTGTGAGAAGATTGCAGAAGACTTATAGAATGGAGCCGGCAGGTAGCCATGGAGTGTGGAGCTTAGATGACTATCAGTTTGTACCATTCATCTGGGGCAGTTCTCAACTTATTGACCAGCCAAAGATATACCCACCAGTAAAGTTCTTGGAAGAAGATATCATAGACAAGTTTGCTCATGATTACATGTTCTTGTCTTGTATCAAGTACATAAAGGATGTGAAGACAGGGCCATTTGCTGAGCATTCAAATCAGCTGTGGAGCATCAGTGCGGTGGGCTCATGGGTTAAGATAAATCAGGGGCTGATTAAGATGTACAAGAAAGAAGTATTGGCCAAATTCCCAGTGATTCAGCATGTTATGTTTGGTTCCCTCCTTCCTATAAGAAGGTTTCCCATGAGCCATTGATCTTGACAGTTTGCATTTTGGATTAATTATTTGTTTTCCATTATTCAAATGAATATTATGAATTGGCTTTGTAATTTTATGAATGGCATGAGTCAGTATTAAAAGCTTAATTTCAAGCCACATTCACTTGATCGTAATTAACATTGTGATATTAGATATACATAAATAGTAAGGAAATGCATCATTGGAAAACACCCTATGCTATGACGCATTGTATTTATGTATAATTTGTGTTTTATTTAATTGAACAAATTAGGCATACTTGCAGTTTTTTTAATTCTCATTCAATTTATGCCAATTTGGATTGTTGTAACCTAATTAAAAATCCGTTTGTACAAATAAAGTGTACTTAAACCCAAAATTGTTTCAAATATTGTAATTAAAACTCTGTAGTTTATATTAGTTTAATA
The DNA here is from genome assembly GCA_947086425.1 of Xanthorhoe spadicearia. Classification (NCBI taxonomy): domain Eukaryota; kingdom Metazoa; phylum Arthropoda; class Insecta; order Lepidoptera; family Geometridae; genus Xanthorhoe; species Xanthorhoe spadicearia. Next base: position 3,386,243 of record OX352198.1, on the reverse strand, counting down.
ATTTAATTAAATACATGCTAATTACACAATACCTAATGGGGAAAAAAGAAATAGTACCTAATACAAAATCTTTTTCAGTGTGATGACTATGAGTCGTTTCATAAATCCAATTATAAAAAAAAATAAAGAGGTCAAGATATATTCACTTTTTTGACATTATTAGTAGACATGACCTTTGATCGGTCGATAGCCGAATAATACTTATACCTACTACTATTATGATAAAACTTATGACTGCTCTAAAAATACCCATTGCGTAAATCATGAATTATGAACATCTCACGTCTAGTCAAGTGTCAAACTTTAATTAACGATAATTTCTAACAACACATTTCATGCCAAGATAGACTAGATTTTCATGATAGTGATACATGTGGTAAAAATTGAATTGCTAGATTGCTATTGTTAGTAAGGCGGAAAGAAAGATAAGACATACCTACAAAGATAAATTGCGGTGTCGTTTAATATGGTACAATATTACCTTTGTAAATGGAGGAAGGAAACATGTTGTGCCGACCGACCCCACCTAGTGGGATAAGGGCAGGGAGATGATAATGATATGTACCTATGCTATTTAAAGTTGCTATGCTAGGTGTCTTGCTTAAAATCAGTCACATAGGTGTTTCCCATCTATTTGTATCAAGACTCAGTAGTAACTTTCCTTTGACTATCACGAGAATGAGAGGTACCATACCAAAGTTCCTACTCTTTTGAAACATGCGAGTACCTACCTACCTGCCGTAGGTAGTACCTATCATATCAATACTTTTTAACATGTCTAAATGCACATATTATACAATACTAAATATCAGTTTTATCTCGGCTTATTTCTGTCTATTAATATAGAAATTTAAAGCAAGATAGTTGTCATTTTGCCTACTCAACAATCAATAATGTAGTTTATTGAATATAGGTAGATAGGTAGGAACCTTAATTTAATATAAGTATTTAATGTTCTATGGGTTTAATAGCTTCCACACTCTTCTTGTTGAAATGGTTGTTGTATAATGTGTAGGCCATGCCTGCGGTGATGGCGCCGACAGCCGCGCCTTGGGCTATCACTCGGAACTGCATGAGGAAGACACTGGTGCTCATCGCACCACGGTTCTTGTAGGCCCAGCCTCCATAGGCCACAGCTCCGAGACAACCGGTGATGCCTGATGTTGTGACAAAATAAACGGTTTACATTTTATCAAAGAATATCTATCAGTCATCTTGTTATCATAACACAGTGATTTAATCGAGATATCATCTTACTGATCGTTTTGAGCAACGACACTGGGGCTTCGTGGCCGAGTGTTAAGGATGATCGCTTGTTGGCCCATTCCACTAATTCCAGTCAGTAGGTGTACCTACCTAATCGTTCATGCAGTGATTCATTTGTAAATTCAACATGGGATATTATAATAGGTATTAAGTAATGAAAAGGAAATTCGCCAAAAAAGTATTTCTTGTACGGTGATTCGTTTGTAGGTATATATTAAGGTGTCTTAGGGTAAGATCGGACTAGTTTTCAGAAAACCAATCGACTGTTTGAAAATATTTTTTTGTATCGCCTCTGGTTATTCTTTCCTAACGCAATAGGGTGTCAACAAATGCAAAAATACAGAGGTTTCATTTCTTATATTTAGTTTTTAGATAAACCCAACGGTCGATGTTTTATGAATGATAGAAAAGAGCATAATTTTTCAAAATGGCCAGGGAAAGATCGGACCGTGTGAGAGTAAGACCGGACTATCTAATAAAACCACCCCTGTAACAGATAGAATAAGCTCTATCACTAGAAAACATTCGGACTTATCCTAGTAAAAACATAGTAAAAAATGGATTGAATCCCTTCACAACTTTGAGTTTTAGCTTGGATTTTGTAAAAAATTTTTGCCTCTATGCCGATCTTACCCCTGCATGTCTGAAACTCTGACTTTTTAACTAGTTATCCAATTAAAATAAGTAAAAAATGGTAAGAAAATGAACAAGTTAATCAACTAACATAGGAATTTGCAAATACATTAAATAATTCACTGGGAAATGAAACCGAAAAAATGACCGGATGATCATAGTCCGAACTTCACCTATTGAAATTTCCGAGGCTAAAGATCGGATCTCTGTTTACAAACGTCTTAGACGTGAATGTATAATATTAATCAATAAATTTAACTACACTCATAGTGATAAAGCCGCGAAACTTCAAAAATCATGAAAACTACTTACCAAATTGCTTGTTGAAAGTTTGAAGTGAAAGATCGGATCGTCTCCTTTTTCATTTTTTTCCCATCTTTTGTTAGAACGATGATTACTCGCGTTCGGCTGGGCCTAGCGTCAGTCGCAGGATGTAGGGGGGTGCATAACAAAATGGCACAAAAGGCAATGTTGCCATAATTGTAAAATATCGCCAAATTTAGTAGTTATGCGACTTGTACGGACTTACCCCTTGTCCGATCTTACCCTAAGACACCTTATGGTACATTGCGCTGTGACAAACCGATGACAAAATCAAATAAAAAACAATTGAAAGTTAAGTATAAAACCACATGATTAAAAATAATTAAATATATAATAATTATAATAATAATAATATAATTATAATATAATAATAATAATATTAATATTTATTATAATATAATATAATATAATATAATAATATATATAATATATATATATAATTAATAATATTATAATAATAATTAAATATATAATAATTAAAACCACATGACAAGGTAAACTTACCAATAACCATAAAAGGAGACTCCTTGGATTTGCGCGCCAGTTTTTCGGAGTGCGACTCCTCGTGATAATCGAAGATAGGTTTGTCTTGTGCCATTGCAGAGACTAGAATAAAACATATGTATATATACTTTATGTTAGCGATTAAATTATTTTAAAACGCATAACGACATTTATTTGGCAGTTACCTAGCAAAGTTTTGCACTCTATTCAAACGAGAATCTGTAATTTTATATTTAAGTACTTAGTACCTATTATTTTTATTATTAGAAATTACACTTTCTTCGTAAAGCTAAATTTTATACACTGATAAAAATATTAATATTACGCAACTTACGCGTTAAAACCAAACTAAACCAACCTTGTGATGTCAAGGGCGATTCAATTCCAAACGTAGCACACACGTTTACATCCAACAAGTTGTTTCACTGAAATGATTTCTATAACAGGCTTATGATGTCAGTAGGATTACGTACGAAAGAATACCCACCTACTACCTATATCTTAACTGCACACCGTGACTATCGATAAATTATCTTGCGTGCTCATCCAGCATGTACAGACACTCTCTGTTTCAGTTATACAAAAGTACTCTGTGCTGTAAAGGTACAGTACTTACTAGATCAATTATACGTAGCTTCTGAGAAAATTTTCCGAGCACTTTCTGAGTGTTTTGAGTAATAACACTGAGTCATTTAGGTAAGTACCTACCTCTGCACATGTGGTGGTGGGTAATTCGAGGTAAATACCCGTTTGTATTTTATAGGTAGGTACCTACTTACCAATTAACTTTGATTGTCTGGTAATTTAACACTCTGCTTAGGTAAACTTAAACTATAGGCACGTAGTATGGTCGTGTTATAGTGGTATGGTGACCAAAACAATTTATATTCATTGAACATACACCTTTAACCAAGTATGTGTAGTGTAGCTAGGTCTGATAAGAAATATTAACTGGTGTGTTATCTTGCCGATAACTACAGCTACCGATATATCTTGAAATTAAATTCATTCACCAACTAAACCAGCCAAACAAGAGAAATAATTAAACATTTGTTAACCCTATTACGTTTTGAAGAAATGGGGAAGGCATTTGCCCAGCTGTGGGATGGGACGTAAACAGCCCAATTTGGAACGTCCTGTAAATAGCCATTTTTTCGTGTTTAATTACGCGGATGTATTGGAAGAAATAAAAATATAAAAAAATCCCTATATTATATTTCTAATTGTTGGTATTATGTTTCTATATGTTGTTTATAATTTTCATGCACAGGATATTTGTTTCTAATAAGGGGGTCCGGTCGATATAAAACAATTTTAAGAGTCAAAGAATAGGGCATGATAAAAACATGAATAGATATAAATAGTTATGTAATCGCAGCTATAAGTATTTGAACTATAAGAAAAATCACAGTTAAATATAACTTAGATTAAAATGTTATACATAGCAACATACAGTACAGTCAACATCTAAATGAGGCAGAATCAAAATCGGGTCTGCTTCTTTATTAAGCCAAAGTGTAACATTATGGAGTTGTTAATAATATATTTCTTATAAGTAATAAAAGATAAATACTCTAGTGGTTATAGGCTTTGAGATTTTGCATACGATTTGGTACCTTCACGGGTCGTGAAAGACTTCACGAGTATATTGTTTTTTTAAGGTACTGCATATTTTATAAATGGCATGGCAACTAGCTTTTTGTTGTTGGACTTATGTTACTTTAAATTTTGTATTTTTATGGTTCAAACGTTTATAGGTATTTTTTGCAAATTATGAAGAATGCCTTTTAAAAATAGTATTATCAATGATTTTTACACAGATGATTATTTAACTCTTGGTCAAATGGATGGTGACTGTACAGTTTTAAAAAGTTCAGAATTTAAATTATAACTTTACATTTTAGGTTATTTTCTTATTATACATTATATAGTATTTTTAAGGATATGATACTAAAGTGCTACATTTGAATATTTTACAAAATATATTAATCTGTTTTCCATTGAATTATTGTGTAAAACCTGTTAAACTTGTTTTGGCAAGATAACTTTGTATTGATGATGCTTACAACACCTGCAAACGAAAAAGTACTCATTCTAAAATTATATGCAAGCATTAGCTGTTACTGGATAAAAGGAAATGACTTTTAAAATTCACCTTCACACTGATTAATTTGATTGAGGGTATTTTTCTTATATTATTATTATTATATTATAATAATAATAATAATATTCTATATTATCTATCGAAAAGTTTCATACATTTTATGTTTTAAAAACAAAGTTGCTATGGTGATGGACCTACGGACATCCGTAAGTTTGTTATTGGAACCGGGCGTTAGTTTGCTGTCATCTCTTTTCATTTATGTAAAAGTAGTATGTAGGAGTAACAATAAAAACCATTCATAAAACCCTTAATAAACTCACTCACTTTATGAATAACGGGGTTAATTTTACTAGTATTATTGGTACTGAGTGGGCGCGGAAGAGGAGACTTTCTCTAGTTTCTCGAAGTGTTTCCGCGCGTTGCGAATGTTGATGAGCGTGGCTTCAGAAGGAATGCGCGGGTCGGACATCTCTACCATCACGTATGTGTTGCTCGTGAAGCCGTCGATGAATGCTGCGAACACGCTGTTGCGAACCTGGAAATTAATTGAAAAAATGAAAAATGAAATTTGATCACTACCTTTATCCCAGGAAGCGGTAGACATTACTTAGAGATCTTTGTGTAATTCTTTAGATCCTTGAAGATGTCTAATGGGGTAGTCAGAGGTATGTCCAAATATATATTTGGTACATTAATTAATTGGAAATTAATTGTGCTCATATTATTTGCGGTCAAAGGCCAAAGGGGAGCAGGGAGGGGCAGCTTCATTAGCTCTTGACAGCACAATACTTTCTGTTCGATACCTACATTTTTTAAACCCTTTGAACCTTGAAACACACCAAACCAAAATTTAAATTTGATATAATATCTGATCCCATAAATATCTTCAAAACATCTAGAGATGACTAAAAATATCTAAAAGGATTATGTCGAACGCACCTTGGGAATAAAATAGTGACATCCTTTTTTAAGTTCTTTTGTGTGTTGGATGAGATAGGGTTAAATAAAGAACATGGTAAGTTACCTCCATACTCTGAAATTGAGCGGCTAGTTTCGAGCAGGAGAGTTTGAATTGCTTCACAATGTTGGAGACTTTTTCAAAGCGATGCGCGTCTCGGTGCGGCCTCCTTTGGCAGTGCGACACAACTAGGAATGTAGCGCGCTCGAATAATAGCACCTAGGAGTGAGAAAGTAAGGTATATATTTAATTACATAAATCTGTAATGGCGTGCATACAATAAAGATGTACTTTCATCCATTATTCAAACACAAATTTTTCACAAGAGTTAAAAAAGACTTAAAGACAAACTCAGAGGCGCACAGGTTAGAGGTTCGAACACCATTGCGTGACAAATGTTTACATGATCTGCAAACATTTGTCTAAAGTCTGGTTGTTTTCTCTGTAATAAAATAAAAATAAGTATGTATGTAAAAAAATATGTAGTAGTCATCTCGTTACCATAACACAAGCATTAAATTGCTTAGCTTGGGACTAGATTAATTTAGAACACATGTTGAGTATTATTACCTCGTCCGCATCCACTATTGCTGCAAACTGTTTGAGTGATGATTCCAAAGCCTTCACATTAGGTATTAGCTTATAAACTATGCTGGACCAAGCCCTGCAAAAACACAGAAAATAATTAGTATAATTTAAACTTGACCGCCACTTGAAAAATCTATATTATCATTATAAAAGATGTTGTTGGAGAGATCAATGGGACTGACATGGTCGACTATCAACCAAGATCTCTAAATCCTTCTAATATTATAAATGTGAAAAACGGCTGGACCGATTTGGTATGCAGATAGATGATACCCTGGATTAACACATAGGCTACTTTTTATCCCGATATTCCCGCGGGAACGGGACTTACGCGGGTGAAACCGCGTGGCGCAGCTAGTATTTCATATTATTTTATATCGTAAGGAATGTCAATGTACTTGTATAGTGTCTCATCCCATATGCTGGTACGGAAGCATGTGCACTCGAGTGGCTTGGAGAGACGCTTGAGATCCTCCTCTCTCGCGCGGAATATCTCCTCGCGCTGCTCCTCCGCCACCAGGTCCATCTTGTGCACCAGGCAGAATATACGAGCTTCCGGTGAGTTCTGGAACACATTGGGTTTATATGAAGCCTTTCATCGCCCCAACAACTGCCACAAGACCTATGCGCCGATGGCGGGATGAGATCGACTCCTATAATAAAAAACGGCGCCAGCACAAAACCGACCTCAGTTGAAAGAGGAAGGTATTTGCTCTGCAGTGGGACACAAAGAATTACATTAAGTTGTTTAGCTTGGGACTAGACGCTGTGTGGAATGTCCAAGGATATTTTTTTTATTTTATTATTTTCTCTCGCCCTTTTGCTAATTCCTTGGGTTTGCTTGCTTTCATAAACTCAATTGTAAATTATAGGAATCAATACAGTACAGAATTAATTATTGACTAACCTGTAATATAGCTTCTAAACATGACTGATAATAATGCATGTCCTTCTCCATCTCTCTGCTCTCAACATCAAACACATAGATGAGTACTTCAACATTCCGGAATATGTTGTCTCTCTGTGATGCAAAGTAGTTCTCCATGAATGCCTCCTGTCCACCGCAGTCCCATAAGTTCAGGACTAAGTTGCCGAGGAATCTGACATGTGAGTGCTCTACATCAACTGGAAATAACAATCATTTTAGCATAGCAAACAAACATGGTATTTATATTTCTGCTGAGAGTGGTTTAGGTGCTGGGCAAGCCTTTTCCATCTCAACAATGTCCCAGACACTACAATGTTCCGTTAAGTGTGGGCAAAAGATTGTCTCCTGACGCTGTATAAATCTTCTACTATAGAATAATTTAAAGGCCTGAGTATATTTCTGATAATTGTGATCATGTGCTGGACAAAAAAGTTGATGCTTTATTTTTTAAGAACTATTGAAAAGTGATTTCTATGAAAGTGCTTGGCTTGATATGGTAGAAAAAACTGTTGCTCTTTGCTATTTTATAAAATAGCAAAGAGCAATAATAAAAACATTAAACTCAACAGTATGAGGTTATAAGATTCTAATAAATTTGCTATGAGGCTTATAAACATTTTTCTTTATTTTATGATACAATTCCAATAGAAGTGACCTCAATAAGTACTAAATATGTTACTGAGTTAGTTGGTGTTTGATTTCTTATCATTGTTTCTGGATGCCAGTCTTATCAATGTTGCATTGGTCTATGTTGCACAACACTTTGATAGTTAAATGAGACATGTGCATGAAGATTGAAGGAGTAACAAATATTCATCCTTACTGTATGTTAACTTTCACCTTCATAGTATTAAGTGTGACCTTATGGTATAGTAAAACCTATACAAGTACCTATGAGTACCTATGATAGTTAGCTTACTAGATAAATAAGAAAGACGCCCATCTGTTGCAACAAAGAAAAATTATTCATGTACTTAGTGTTTCTGTTAGCACTTACTTGTTGCTCCCAGTCTTCGTGTATCCCTGGCTATGTAATTAGCGAATATAATGGACCTCATACTGGTCTTTCCAGACCCACTTTTCCCCATCAGGAGCACCTGAAAAACCAATTTGGAACTTGTAGTAAGTATTTTAGCGGATGTACATTTATAAAGGAAAAGTTACGAAACAAAAACAAGTTTAGCTGGTTGATATTTTTAAACAACGTACCTTTTTCTTCATTTTTATTGAGTTCTATGGGCTGAAGGAATCAAATTTTAGAACCCTTAAAATCCTCTGCTAGGAAATTCTTCTTTTGATAATGATCTCGGTTAAAGTATAACACTAAAATAGTTTTAATCAACAGGGGAGGCGTTCCCAAAGCTCCCGTTTGCTATTATTTTTGCTAAAAACTACGAATTGAATTAAAATAAGTAGAATGAAACGAAGTTGAGAGTTTGAGACAAAAACCTTTGACAAAACAACAATTAATTTCATTTCACGATCACGCACGTCATTTCATCTGACTTTGACATATGGTGACTTTTCCAATAGACATTTTGTCAGTTACGTCACTATGATTGTTTTGTGATTGTCATGCTACTGTCATGTCATGTCGTCTGCCAATTAAATTAGTGCCAATAGTGGAAAAATCATTTTTGTGTGAATTTTTGGTGGGCTGCTGGATGGAAGTTTTTCGAGAAAACGTGTGTTTCTTGAACTTTTCCCTAACTCAAACTAAAAATGTTACTACGTAAGCGATAGACATTGTTTACAAAAAGCAATAAAAATGGCTCGCCATCGAAATGTAAGAAACAGAAGTTATTCAGACGACTACGATTATGACGATGTTTACGGACACTCCGTGGAAGAAGACAGCTGTTTATCACCGAACGACTCTGGGCAGTGGCTGTACGATAGATCCCGGAACTCTCAGGCAATCTCTCATTTCTTAGACAGCCACGATGACATCCAAGAAGAGGTTGAAGAGGAGACTTCGGTGTCGTCTCCTGCGACGCAGAATCGACGCGAGTCAACCGATATCCGGAGCCTCAACCTAGGTGAAGAAGATGAGGCGAAGCTCATGTCGTGCTTGGACGAACTGCGAAATGTGCTAGGTGATACTGTGTCTGAGAATGTGCTCATACAATCTGTGATACATCACAAATTCGACTTCAACAAAGCCTTGGACGATGTATTAAATAGCAAGAGTAAAGAAAGGACTAAAATTGAACTTCCCAAACCTGCTCCTGTTGTTGTCATAGAGCCTGCCAAAGCTCCGGTTATTGCTACTGTAAATACTCCAAAAGTGATCACTAAGAATCTTGAACCCAAGACTGTAGCTGTAGTTAAAGGATTTAAAGTAGAGACAAATGTAGGACCAAGCAGTCGACCGGAAACCCCAAGAGAACTATCTCCATGTTCAGAGAAAATTAGAGAACAGTCTTCTGAAAAAGTCTTAGTAAAGACAAAAGAAAATAAAACAAGTGCTATATCACAGTATACTAAAGAGAGGGCAACAGACAAAGAGCATTTATACATTGTTGTCATTGGTCATGTGGATGCGGGTAAGTCTACTCTAATGGGACGTTTACTTTGTGACCTTGGAGAAGTCAGCCAAAAGACATTACATAAGTATGAGCAAGAAAGTAAAAAGATTGGGAAACAAAGCTTCATGTACGCTTGGGTGTTGGATGAGACTGGGGAAGAAAGGGTCAGAGGAATAACAATGGATGTGGGACGAGCACAATTTGAAACAAAAACTAAAAAGGTGGTCATATTAGATTGTCCTGGCCATGCTGACTTCATACCTAACATGATCACTGGGGCTGGACAAGCTGATGTAGCCTTATTAGTCATAGATGCTACAAGAGGAGAATTTGAGTCAGGCTTTGACTTGGGAGGACAGACCAGAGAACATGCTTTATTAGTCCGATCGCTTGGTGTGAGCCAGTTAGCTGTTGCTGTCAATAAACTCGACACTAGCAATTGGTCACAAGAAAGGTTTGATGAGATCACAAAGAAGCTCAGGGCATTTTTGAAACAGGCAGGGTTTAAGGACTCTGATGTAACTTATGTACCATGCTCAGGTCTGAATGGAGAGAACCTAATTAAACCTCCCACTGAGCCTGAATTGCTGAAGTGGTATAAAGGTACATGCCTTCTAGATGTGATAGATAAGTTTAATGTTCCCGACAGGCCTGTTTCTAAACCCCTACGCATGTCAATCAATGATGTATACAAAGGAACAGGATCTGGATTCTGTGTGGCTGGACGTATTGAGAATGGCATGATTAGTAAAGGTGATAAAGTGCTGGTATGTCCAACTAAGGAAACAGCTGAAGTGAGAGGTGTCAGCATCAATGACATGTCGACCAACGTCGCATTTGCAGGAGACCAGGTCAGTGTGACTTTGTCTGGAATAGACATGCAAAATGTATGTGTTGGCTACATCCTAAGTGACCCCATTCAACAAGTCCCTGTCACTACCAGATTCGAGGCTAGAATCGTCGTATTCAATGTGAAGGTACCCATCACTAAAGGATTCCCTGTACTCATACATTACCAATCTTTAGTTGAATCAGCGAATATAGTTAAGCTGAAAGCTCAGTTGAATAAGACGACTGGTGAATTAGTTAAGAAGAAGCCCCGTGTTCTGGGGAATAATTCGGTAGCTGTTGTAGAAATAGAGGTAAGCAAGCCGATTTGCATTGAGAAATATAAAGATGTGAAGGAACTAGGCCGAGTCATGCTCCGCGTCGCGGGAGTTACCATCGCCGCCGGCCTCGTCACCGACATTGTAAGCACCTGATCTGATGAAACTTATATAACACAGCAAACGCGTGGCACCTGATTACCCATAAGTCACCTGGTCTGCTAGAACCCCAGCTACAGCAAGGTGCTACGAATTGCTTTGCACATCTATGTACAATATTGTATCGTGCTATAAATCAAAATAACAAATGTTTTTAATAATTAAAGCTTATTTATATAAAAATAAATAATTGTTGAAATAATCTCTCTTTCTTTATATTAAGCTGCTTTCCTTGGAAGTCGTGTTGTTATCAAAGTAGCGAATAAACGAGCTAAGCAACCGCTTGCTATAGGAGGAGATTTAATTTAGATAAGCTGTTTGCCGACGACAGCTCGTTGCGTGCAATCAACTCTCGCCAAACATAGTGTCGGTCGGCTTGCAAAATGTCTGGAGTATCCATCATGTCTTTACTGCCAGTTGTAAACTTGGCCGTTTTTGCGAGGGGAAGTAAATTTATATGATTTATTTGGTATCTTCTTGCCAGGCAATATTGCAGACCTTCGCATTGGTAAAGACATTTATAGTTATTCTAGCTAGTCTAGCCCGTCATGATGGCCGCTAACTATTTCAGTGCTTATCACATAGGTGGCGTGACAGTAGGCCTGGCTAGATTTATTTTTTGAGCGTCGCGACGTGTCGGTGGTCGCGTCGCCCTGCGCCCGGCGGGCGTTTCTAGTGAAATTTAATTTCCTACTCATTTCCCGTTCGTAGTTTGGTTCTTGCTAGCCTGAATCACTACCCACTCTTTCTCACCCCATAGTTCATAGTCAGGTTAAACTCAATAAACTCAGTGCGTTTTGGTATTAACCTACCTACAAGAACTTTCCGTTTGTCACCGTTTTCCAAAAAAAGAGTTTTTTAATACAACTGAATTTTTTTGGTACCTATAATTCTTGATAAATATCATACAACAGAAACGATTTAGTACAAACATTATAGAAGACTAGCTGCGCCCCGCGGTTTCACCCGCGTAACCCGCGTAAATCCCTTTCCCGCGGGAATATCGGGATAAAAAGTAGCCTATGTGTTAATCCTGGGTATCACCAATCTACATACCAAGTTTCAACCAAATCGGTCCAGCCGTTTTTGCGTGAAAGAATAACAAACATACATTCTCACAAACTTTCACATTTATAATATTAGTAGGAAGTAGGATAGTAGGAAGTAGGATAATAAGAAGGTAGGTAGGTGTATGTAGGATTAGGAAACAACATCTTTTCAATTAATATTGAGTAGGTATAAACTTTTCCATTCGATTTAACTTGCGTTACGGAATCCTCGTTGCGAGTGTTCGGTACTTTTTCTTGACGCCCGCCGCAGCTGAAGTGACGCAACGTTTAGGTACCTACGGTAACCGCCTTTCGTTTTTCCAATTCCAATTTATTGATTCCCATTAGCCTATACGGGCAATTTTTCCCTTACCGCCAATTCTCGTTCCCGCCTTTTATTTTGGAAGCTCAGATAATTAATTCCCCGAGTTCAAAGAGCTAATTCATTACCGTTCATGGTTCCCAATTGCTTCGGAACCTTTCATTATAAGTTTTGGTTCGTTGGTTATGTTTTAGAAGTTGTAAACTGACCCAACCAAATAGCTTCCGGCAGACTGCAGGTTTACAGGTAAAGTTTGACCTGATGAAATTGCTATTTGCAATCAAGTAAACACAATGTCTGTTCCCCATCGTTTATAGAACTTTGAAGAGTTCTATTATCAAACAGTTTCGGCACAGTACCTACCTACCTATCACAGCCAGTATCACCATCAACCCTTCCAAGAAAGGGCTTTCTTTAATTTTTGTTAGCTCCTTTCTTACTATACCTAGAGGTACTCGACAAAGAATGGAGAAATTTTCTTCTAAGTATATTTGATATGTACCTTGGTACTTACTTAAGTATCCAGAATTCCAGATGATTACATTACATTTTAATGTAATGATCATCTATAAATCCAAATGTAAGGTATGTAAGGTAACAATACCAGAGATAGGTACAGGATGGATATCCTGCCCCTTAGAACCTGTTAAAAGCTTTTTGCCATAAATTAAGGTTAGATGTGATCCGCAAATCAGATTCAACCCAAGGAAAGACCAAAAATGTTACGTTGGGCGCAAAAATGGAACGGTGCACGGTGGTGCTACTAAAAGCAAACCTGAAAACGTGTGCATCAAGATCTGACTGTACCTAATACGTAGTAGTGGTAGGTTACCACATGGAGGACTAAGTAATTAACTAAAAAGTAAATATACTTAAATACCTATTTTAGAGCGTTCGTTACGTTTAGAATGTAAGTCGTTAGAATCCATACATTAAAGCAAATAAACGTTTGAACTTTGAACTTTGAATTGGAGGAATAGGTACCTTGGTATGTATTAGAGGTGGGTAGGAACTGATTTATTATCCCTTTACCCCATGGAACCCTTTGGCGCGGAAACTTGTCCGCCTCGTGGTCTCGCTAAACTACTGCCGTTGTCATGCTCTTACATAAACTTAGGCGCTGTAGCTACAGGCAGTCGACGTTGTCAAGTTCGACGCTGTTACTTATCGAGTTACTGGTCTACACGCTTTGCTGAGAAGTGGACAGTTTGGACCGAGTAGGTAGAGCAAAACGCTTCATGACTTCTCAAAAGATTGTAGGTACTTCGCTTTGCTAACAGGGAGACATTACTAAATAGACATCCCAAAATTTTCAGACACTGAAAATGTCTAAGGAGTTATGCTATGATGCTCTATTACTTACCAACTTATTTTTTCTCCATACTTATATGTATAAAACGCTAACATAGGAGCTGTGCCTAAATCGAATACCTACTTCCAATTCCTATAGTAGGTACCTGGCAAGCTCCAATGAGTTAGTGGATAGACAGAGTATTAGATATTTATTTTGTTCTTTAAGATTTTGTCCACAGCAATAGATTTCAGGAGCCAAACCTGGATTAGCACTTCCTTCGGCCTGTTCCTGTGGAATCCCGAACGAAGCGCTTGTGATTTATTCATGCTTTCCTACCGTAATAGTCGTCAGCTTGAGAGGGCATTATGGACCCTCGTTAAAACTCTTACATTGAATTAGTAACTGGACAGGACTCTGCAATACTCTCGGTTCCTCATTGAATTATTGCTACCACATCCTAAAGAATGTACCTACCTACCTACTAAAGATTTAAGTAGGTACCTGAAGAAACGAAACAGTCATGATTGTACGAGTAGGTTTTAATTCTGTCAAATCCTTTGACATCTATAGGGCCAGCGAGTGTGGGTATCCCGGTTTCTGCATAAATATTCGGCATATTTTGTCATGTCAACTTCGTGAGTTTGTGTAAGTAGATAATTTGGAATCCCTTTTGAAAGGGAACCTGTCATTCCAGATGAATTTTCGAAGTCAGGGCGTATCTCTAGTGTCTTATAAAATGGCGTCAAATTGAATCAGTTTCTTTATTCCTTTTAAAACTCCTTAAACTAGTGTAGGTCACATTCAGCAGATAAATTATCATAAACTACACTCACCCAAGTCCGCTTGACCGCATGATCTGATTAGTGTAGTGAGTGCTTCTAATCGGCTTATACACGTAGGTACAGACAAAGAAAATTGTTAGTAAGCGGGGATTGAGCGGTCCTTTCGGGAAATGGTTAACAAAATTAAATGAGTGTTTATTTAATAAATAGAGAAAAGCTCACGGAAAACAGGTGGCGGACAAACTTCGTTCTCGATTGTGCGTCAGACCTTGAAATTCCTATCTTTATTGGAAATAATAAATGATCGTTTTATTTATTCTAATATTAAGCAGAGTTATTGGACAGATTATTCACAAACTGGTAATGATTAATAGCCTGTAGCTTCTAACAGTTCAGTAACAATGTAGTTTAGGTACCTACAAGGTAATATTAAAAGGTAAAGTTTGGTTGAAGAAGTACTACCTACTACGAGTAATACTTATATTTTTTTTTACTTTTAGATGTTTATTAGGTTTCGTGGCAACGATCTGCTAGCTGTGTTTGGTTGCATCGGTCTGCTTGCATATTTTTGATGAAGCTCACCATTACTACATTACCGTTTCAAGAGACTGCCGACCTTTCCCGCTGGCATCGGCCCAAGCTGAGGTTCGCACCTGCACCTGTAGACCTACCTAAGCATTCGTGTATGTTGTCCGTCCCATCATTAACTCTTCTTGGCACATTCTCATTAAATGTAAAAAAAACATACCTAGGGAAAATGAAAATGTATATGCACACTAAACCATCGAGTAAGTACCTATTTACAGCTTTGGTGTTATTTTCCTAGTACTCTTAACTTTTTTTGTTTGTAAGAAGTTTATTTATACTACTTATTGCTGTTTAAAAAGCTAATCGTCCTCCCTTCGGTTACCTTTTGTGTTCCTATCAAAACTAGCTACTGTCATGGTAGAGTCAACTATAAAAGCTGAATAGGTATGTTTGTGAAGTATCTTTCAAGATGGCAGAATTCTTAAGCAACTGTGTGCATCAATCTGTGCCGTGGCTTTGCCACTTGAGCTTGAGTCGACATAATGCGGCTTAGCTTCAGTTGCCGGCGTTCAATCGATTTCACACTACACCGGAACTAAACACTGCCTGTGATCAACTATCGCAACTGCCTCTTCAGCGATAATGAACCTTATAAAAAGAGACCAAGATTCATAGATTTCAGAGTAACTGATTACAGGTGATTGGTATCGGAAACTTGGTAAACCTAATTACTTAGAGATATCTCTGTAATTATCGTAAATACAATACTGCCATTTCGTTATATAGACCACTTGTTAAAGGGTTGAAGTATGTTATGGTTAGGTGCAGAATGACCACGAGATAGGAAAATAGGTAACCATACTCTCACCGAGTCCTATTCGTATTATTTTCAATAGATTTTAGATTTTCAACATTTGTTTTTGAAATTGTCTAGTAAAAACGTTAATTATCATTTTCAGAGTTAATTAGTAAATTAAGTATCTAAGCTAGTTAATATTTGTTAGGTATCTTTGCCTCGCTAAGTTTCGAGGCAACATCACACTAGCGTTAATGTTGAAGTAAGTACCTTAACAGCTATCACCTTGAGGAGGCTAATTGCTTTGCTTGAGTTTTAGTCGCCCGAGGTCTAGAGCTATATTTAATCAGCTAGATATGATGCGAGCCAGTTTCAGTTGGTTAGTATCTCGACTTTCAATAGAAATGTTGTGGATTCGAATTCCCATTGTAAGTCAAAGTTAGTCAGCCACGTATTTATGATGTGGTACCTGTACCTATAGTAAAATCCTCAGGTATTGAAATGTACCATAGCTTTGGTAGTAACAAGTAAATATATGAATTGAACTTTTAAAATAAACCGCGCTACGAATTAGTTTTAATCCTTTTCTGGTTTAGAATACTTACATTCTGAGTCACATAACTGCTACGTTTTTGTAGACCCTTTTTTACATGAAAAATATTTCGCCATCAATAATGTAAGTTACATTAACTGAACTGAATTGGGACCAACATAATCCGACCCTACATTTTGTCAATGCATTTTCGTGAAAACACGTTTCATATTTCACATTCTGCCAAATAACTCTCGGCCTCCATTAGCTGAATGAGGTGGGCATTTATCACAGAATTCCATAAAAGCCTTATGGGGGCTTATCTGGTACCCGGCTGTTAAAGGCTGGTTATTATTTCGCTGGCTGCGTTGCCGTCAGTAGAGAGAGACGCTGAGCTAACTAGCACAGTTAGATCAGTGTCTCTCCCTCGAACAGCAAATTAATTTAACACCATTTATGATAGAAACGAAAGATGACTCATGTCCAGCTGCGCATACAAAATTACTGATGATGATTATTTATTAAGGAACGTCATTTTATTAAATCTACAGAAAAAATAATACCACAAGTACTAAAACATAGTTATCCGTTAAAGTTTTAATATGCACATAATACAACTAAGTTTAAGCTTAGCCCGCTTAAAATGTTATAATTTAAGCTTATGATAACGTAGCCACGTAGCATTCACGTAGCACACGTAGCATATTACGTAGCACTATGTTTCAGCACAGTAGAATTATAGTATGTGGTAATTTACGCCAAAGTACTTTATAAATTTGAAAGGAAGAGAGAACAAACCGTTTGGTAAGATTTATCACACTATGAAAAGGCTTTAAATTCAAAGGTTTTACCTACCCTTTCGGGTTGCCACTAAGGTTTCTTTTACTTAAGTTTCTATGAAAATGTGTAGGTTACGCGGAATTTTCCTGGATGTGGTTAATACCCTATTTAACACAAACGAGCTTGGCAGGCAATCCCTTTAGCGGTATTTACTAACGAGCTGTCACGGTACCCTATAACAGACTGTGACATAAGTAACAGGCAAACATTTATAAATTTCTAATTAAACCTTTGAATTCTCACGTATCGAATGTTACTTTCCTTTTTGCACAATTTGGGCATCCATCATTTAGGCGTAGGTACATATACTGTAGAGCGTGAGACATTTTATTGTTGAGGCGGGATAGGCTCGTCCAGCACCTAAAGCACCCGCTCAGTTTAAACAGCCATATCCATAGGAAAAACAAAGGTCAATACGTATATAGAATTTCGTCTCCAGTTTGGAAGCCCACATGCACGATGAGCGGCAGTAGATCAGTCAGCTTCGCAGCGGGACCAGTATGTGAATTTGCATTTCAATTTGACGAAGTTCGAGTAGGCACTTTAATTAAACTTACTTAGGAGTTAAGTGAGTCCTTTGGTATGAGTTGTGATGGACCATACCTTTATTTATTTATGCTTTTGAGAAAGGAGCGCAAGAAACTTCATTTTCATAAGTGTAGGCACAGAATAAAGATGTAGATAGGTAATAATGAAAATGTAGTTATACTCGTATTATGGTTTATTTAAAAAAATCATCATCAAAAAGACGAAAAAATTGACTTATAAAAATCAAAACACACCACTTAAGTAATTGCTTAGATCAAGAGAAAATGATACAGATTATTTGCTGATCCCTTCAATATCAATTTAGGAACCAATAACCGAACTTTGTTTACGTACAAACGTGTTTACGAAAAATTTGCCCGATATTCGAAATCTGCCTTTATTGAAAAACACCTCACCGCAACTTTGAAGAGGGATGAAGTTTTTCAATTTCGCTTCTGCAAACATTCAGGGTTCAAGAGAGGGTAACACCTTCGAAGCTGGAAACTTTCTCGGATACAATTGGAACGCACAAAGGAAGTGCCTAGCCAAAAATATAATGCTTTATTGTGTGGAAAGGAAACGCACACAAACCTTCCTACTAATATGAATCGTGAAAAGTTGTATGGATATTTTGTGGTATAATAAAACTGAAATGCTGAAATAGTTAAATGAAAAAATGAAATATGATCACGACTGTAGTCCAGGGTGCAGTAGACATTTCTAGCATATATTACCTATAGAAGGTAATATTGCTAATATTGTCTGTAGGTAGTTGTAATATTGTTCTAAGCAGAAATAGAACTGAATGGCTGCAACACTGAATAGTGAGCGCTCTTTGTGGTAACTCTGGGGAGTCGGAACACGTTTATCGACTTTGTCTGCTTTACGAGTATTTTCTGCTCTCTATAGTACTTACCTATTTACCCACTTTGTACCTTAAATCTGAATTAATTCTTATTAACAGTGTACAATTTCCCAGGACCTTTATGACGTTTTCATTTTCTTTAAGTTTTATGAAAGAAACAGGAACGCTGAGACAATGACTGGTAGAGGAAAATGGAAGAAGAATAAAAAATTGTGTAAATGTTGTAACAAGAATGACCATCCTATTTTCAGCTGTCCGGAATTCAAAATGATGATAAGAGGAATAGTGAGTCCACGTAATGGCAGAAATGGGATTTTGATATAGTTACCTATTAAAAATGATGGTTAATTTTTGAAGACTCATTTGTTTTAGTTTTAAACTTATCATACAAGAACAGATAGGTAGGGATAAAATAGGTAGGTATTCCAAAATAAAATAAAGTGGACTGTAGTGGAGAGGTAGAAAAACATAAATGTGAATTTATTAACTACCAAATAAAAGTTAAGAACATAAGTACCTATTATCTTTAAATTTCAGTTATATTTTATGCTAATGAATACAAATCGTGGTCAAACTATCAAAAGCTTTGATGGTTTTAGTTTTAGAGCTTTATGAGACTTGATAATGTTCACATTTGTGGACGATAAAATATTTCACAATTTGTGTCGTATTAGATTGAAATCTACTCATAAAAATCCAAATATGTATTAAAAATATGACTCATGCCAGCAAACGATGGTTTGTAAGCTTTTTATATTGGTCAAATTTATGATAAGTTGAGCAGTTGTATTGTTTTATTTTAATACCTTGCCAAAGCTATATTTTTGTGTGTCGTAAAATGTTGTTCTTGGGCGGGCTGTTGTATTATTTTTATGGCAACCCTGGAATATTTCAATGTTGCCGCAAATAAATATTACGCAAGTGAAGATTGTTCACTTCTTCAAGTAAACCCGTTTTCATCGACCTAAGGTTTAAGTTTCCTCCTATTTTATTAGGGTCTTTTTACGTACTTATGTGAAGAATGGAAATAATTTTGGTGGTTCGACCTAGGTACTGAAGCGAAAATGTTTCCGGTCTTGATTTTATGATCAATCTCCTTCATGTCGTAAAATTGTTCTTATGTAGTTCATCACCCTTTCATACAATACCCATAGTTTCACAAAGAGGGATGGTAGATTTCAATGTTTGGTTAAATAATTTTAAACCTCTTTGTTAATTTTATGATACGAGACTTACCTACTCGCCGTGTGTTCCTTTAAACATTTTATTAATAACTTTCTGATTATACTTCCGTAAAAAAAGTACTCTTGTGCTTTTCGTAAGGATAAGATTAAGGATATTCTTACGTTGTCTATTCGCCAGCCACTTTAAGAATTGTATAAAGATGATAGATACATACTTTAGACCGACTCTACTATAGACTCTCCAAGAAAATTCAGAAGGGGTTCCTAGGACTGTTACAAAATAACAATTGAATCTTTCAAAATAATATTTAATCTCTATCCACCCTTTTGCGTCCATGCGACTGGTTTTATCCCGTTGGCCGCAATGAGCACTCGGTCACAGCTATTGCCTTTTTCTTTATATTTTTATTCCTTTCATGCAGGAGAAAATTGCAGCTTAAATTGGACCATTTTCATTCGTGAATTGGAACTCCTTAGTGATTTATAATAGCCGTCATTGCCGCAGATTTATTCCGAGAATTTTTTATTTTACACTTGTCTGGATCCCTATTTTTACTTTAAAATATGCAAGTATTCGATGTGATTAGTTTTACTATACCTACGTAGGAATCTAGTGCGGATCTTTTTAGTAGTCTGTTTGCGTAGCATGGACAATGACTGCGTTAAGCGATTCTAAAGACTGTGTACTACAGACGATTACAATAGACACATTTACTTAGAATACATTTAAAGCTTTAGAAGAAAGCTCTATCCAGACAATACCGTTGCACATTCAATACAGGCCCCAGGAGTGTCGGTTGGTTCGTTCGGATTTATTTGCAATCAGTCGTTCGGTGCGTGAAATTGGCACAATACCAACAATACGGTGTTTAATCAACTCTAGCGAGAGCCTGAGTGATTGAGCGCCCCGACACGTAGGCACATGCATATGTAAGTAGACCCGTATTCACACTAAAATTAAGTTTACTACCCGCCTACATACTTAAGCTGGATGTTCGTAAGCATGTTGTTTCACAGAATGAACTTTGATTACTGTGCTGGGTTCCTAAGTGTAAACTCACAGCCTGTTAGGCTCTTATGTTCAGTCTCGCGAGTAAGTTCGTGTTCTAAGTTCGAAGTTAATACTTACTTACCTACCTACTCAGTTGTTAAGTTAAGACTCATAAGTTTCCTATAACCTATTAGAATTCTTAATTAACATAAAGGATATACCTACCCTACCTATTGTTAATAATTAGGTATCATGTGAAATATGAATGGATGAAACTGAATTGAATGCAACAAGAATATTCAGGTTCCATAATAAGTTTTATCTCGAAAAATACGCAAACCAAGTCGCAAACACGCAACGTATTGCTGGTAGCAAACTAGTCAGCAACAGTCTAGCATTCGACATTATCACCAAAACATCTAGATGAGAACATGACCATCGTTTTCGAGGAAGTCGGCGTATTTCCCTCAGCTTATTCTGAACATTTGTACAAACTACAAAGCTGTACAATTTATATTCAGTTTGTAAAATGTCCCGAAGTCCAGAACTGGCAGCTATTTGTATTCGTGCGTCGATCTGCAGTGGGACAATATTATCGGGATGGTATAAATGCATCGGACGTGTCCGACCTACATACGTAACTGTGTCCGTGAATGTATTGGTTCATGTCGGTGTCAGCTGCAAATTGAAATGCATCGGGGGAACTTTCCAGACTGATTTTTGGTTTGTTTTATATGGTTTTGGCAGAACGATGTGCGATCTCTTCTCTTCATTTTAATATCTACTAGTGTTGGTTTACGTGACAGGTAATTACATTTTTTAGTAACTTGCAGTTACTTAATTGAACCTCGATTGAGTTAAAAACCGTAATACAAAAGCCTTAAAATTTAGTTCAAAGGATACAATACTTTGGATGGCAGAACCAGAATATCAACAGGCCGTAAGCTCCGGAAATGGGCCTGAAACAAGCGCCAGTCCCGGATATTCGTAATCAGGGCTTCCATCACATACGCAATCCCGCTCAAATGGAAAATCTCCAGCCTGCCAAAAAGGAAATAGAAATATTTTTATTAGGAGATTTGAATTTGGAACGGCTCTTTTTTTATAGAGTTACAACTAGTTAGTAGCATTTGTTTAGACATGAAGTACCTAAGTACGTTGTTATTCTATAATAAGGTTGTTGTAAGTACTTTATTGTAACAAGCAATACACTTTGATTAAGTAAATAGATACACAAACTACTGACATCTTAGAAATTTTCAAAGCATTAAAAATCAAAAAAATATTTTGAATTTAATTGCCTTGGGTTGGAATAATAATTTAAGTAGATACTTACTTAATCCTGTCTCGTTTTAATATTGAACCTTGTGTAATACTAATCGAAAAACATTCAATGGTACCTACATATCAATTCTTAAGTTACCTATAATCAAACTACGAAACATTGATCTCTGACCGAATTTTTATTTTCCTTGTAATAAATAATACGATTTCATTATTTAATTAACCAGAACAGATATCCAAACTTAAGTTAACGTGGGTGTTGACAAGGATCAGAAAGAATACAAATATTTACGATAATGACTTGCAGTCTCATCCAATTGGTAAAATTGGCGCCA
This sequence comes from Xanthorhoe spadicearia, assembly GCA_947086425.1. Lineage (NCBI taxonomy): Eukaryota > Metazoa > Arthropoda > Insecta > Lepidoptera > Geometridae > Xanthorhoe > Xanthorhoe spadicearia. Next base: position 3,363,815 of record OX352198.1, on the reverse strand, counting down.
TTGGATGGATCTTGCAGGGCTGTGTCACCTGTTTTTAGTATTCCTTCAGGCATTTAAATAAAGTTTATAAAACGAGCCCGTGCAATAAAACGTATTGAAAAATTATTGGACCTAATTTAGCAAATACTTACCTACTTACATAAACTATGAACTTCTCTGATTCTTTCAATGACAATTTTTTTTACATGAAATTAGAACATTTTTTTTTCAATTATTCTCAAAATAAAACCTTTGTGCTCAGCAATATATTGTTTTAAGACTATCGTATCCGTTTATCAATCGCACTTGCCATAAAATGCACATCATGAAAAAGCGAATCGATGTGTAGTGTATCGTTAGTAGAATTAAGTAAAGAACTCAGAAGTCAGCACACGCCTTATCCTCGGTACACTGCAGTTGAAAATATCAATGGTGGCACTATGTTTAAGGTTGTATTTGTCACACGCCCGTAAAATGTAAGAATTTGAACGGTATTTAGTAGAAGCAAGTTTAATGTTATGTCATGTAACATTTATGGCCAAATAAATGACTTGAAACTTGGAACTTGCAATATAATAGGTATAATGTGTAAAAAGTGTATTTACCTAAATTAAGTCAACTAGCACAAATTGTATAATTGCTAGTCACAGACTTAAACGTCTAGTGTGAAGATTACAGGAAACCCGTTTTTTATGCATTGTGCAAACTTGAATAAACTTATTAATTTTTATATTGTCATTTGCCATATAAGTATAAAAACAATTGTTTACATAGAAATAGACTTCCAGTAAACCATTTCGTTTCATTATCATTAAATACCTACTAAAACATTTTTCGTAGATTAGGTACCTACGAATTTGCAATGAATTACGGGCGTCTCACGGATTTTATGAAAGTCTGTCTACCCTCTATCTATATTTTTTTTTTTTTTTTTTTAATTGAGTACTCACAGTTTTTCACCTCGTCGCCATTGTACAGTTCCTCCTTTTGTGTGTAGGTTCGTTGTGCACGCACACACTATCACTATATCACTATAACTACACTATAACTATATCGGCTAGCTAGGCACACTACCACGTCTGTACCGCACGGCGGTCGACAAGCGACTGACTCGCCTCGTGCCCGCGTGGTGTGTTTTATACTAGACTAGACGACAGACTTACCCTAATACATTTATATGTAGATATTATTGTTTATAATTATACCATAATTAATTACATAAATAATAGTGATTTTACCGATACACTACACGATGTTCACAAAATTCATCCGAAGCTTACAAAAACACCAACGTGCAAACATTCGCTGGTCGAATGAATGACTGTGCACTTGACTATTTTTTGACATCGCTACACTACGACTCAATAGGGAAGGACCAAATGCTATCTAGAAGTTTTGACCAAATTGTTTCTTCTGTAGAGTTATCTATATTTTACTACGCTACACCTACCTCCTACAATTGCTTCAAAAAAATTAATTTCTGAATAGTTATGTTATGCAAGCAAATATTTCTGCTTCCCGTTACAAACACAACGGCAAATTGTTTTGTAATATTTCGTGTGCAATAAAGAATTTATAAGTAGGTAAGTTAATAAATAGACACTGACAGAGGAAAGATTCAATTATTTTAGTATGGCTGTAACCTTAAACTGATCTGGCCTGTAGTAGTAGCTACCAAATATCTTTAGTATCTTTTTGGGCGGAAAACCTGTTTGCTTCGGTGTTTTAAAAGGCACAATCTACCGCAGCATCGTGATATCGTAAAGCAGGCCCGTTCTGCATTGTTTATGCGTGCAACCCAAATAATTCACTATGAAGAAATGAATTTGGCTTAACATTTTTGATTGGGTCTTTAATTAGATGGGTATTTAATTTCTGACAAAAAGACAATTTTAACACTGTAAACTTTGAGAGGAGTTTAATATCACATTGAACAAAGAGTAGATTTGTAGATACCTAAGTACTTTTTTAGCAGATGTAGTAACATTCTTAGATTGAACCCAGCCGCAGCGCCTCTACTCTACAAACCGAAAACGATACATTTTCTGCGTTTAGCCACAGATAATAGGTGCACCAACTTAATACTTAAGGATAGCTCACAATTTTATGCCAAGCCACGATAACTGCATGTAGCAAAGAAAACAGATAAAATGATATCTGTATTCTTTGACGATATAAGTGCCGATTTGTAAAGTTAGGTAAGGCTGCTTGCTCTGTACCCAACTGTCAATCTTATCACCCCTCAATACTATAAGTGGGCTGGTAGAGTACCTATCTAATAACCGATCTCCGAGCTTCAGTTTCGAGTCCAATTTGTCACGAGTGTTCAAACAGGAAGTGTCATCTTCGTAATATTATCTGTGGCGTGATTAAGAGTGGCACCACGGGCAGTGAAATGCCCCTTGTAAGCGAGGTTGAGTAGGAGAAAATTAACGACTTAATCAACTTTCTACTTAGCACGGTTACCTAAGTAGTAAGTAGAAAAAAAATTGATACGTTTACCCCTGGTCACTGACCAGGGGCAATTTTGGTACAAATTTTCGGGGTCAGCTTATGCTGGTAAAGATAAAATCGTGATACCCATTCTTTTTTTTTCGTTAAATTAAATGGGGACCTTACCTATACTTATTGTTATTCACGGTTGCAATACCCGTTACCACCTACAGTTTTACATCTCACTTTACGAAGATGCAAAAGGAAGTGTGAAATACCCGTGGGTGTAAAACGGACAAAACGCTTTTATGTACTTATTGCAACTTAAAATTTTACGTCATTCGTTACATTCGTTAGCCACCTACTGATATTGGGTAAGTAGGTTTAATGGTTCTTTGACGAGGCAAAAGTAAATAAAATTATTTGTAAACCCTCATACCTAAGTATAAAGTAAGTACTAAAAGTACGTAGGTATGTAGATAGTAAAAATACCTCTTTACATACTGGTTGGTAGCGGCGATTTCACTTTGAAACTCTACAATGAACTTTAATGTCCAATACCTGACTGCTTTCAGAGTTGTTCCTAGTTATAGGTAAGTTTTCTTTTTAGCACTTCTTATTGTTTTAAAATTAGGCAACAAAAATACATCTTAAAATCCGTTTAATGTAGATGTTTAATAGCGGTCAGAAAAAGTAAAGCTCTTTGTAAATCGAACCCGGATATCATCCATTAATTATTTAATAAATCAATCAGATTTCAACAAAACAATTGTAAATCTCTTATTCAAAAGAATATTTTAATCTATAGATAAGCGTGTTTCTTAATGTAATCATTAGAGATCTAATTAGCTAATTACAATAATTGATCCAAACGATTAGGCCAGTTATCCACCTAAGCATCTCAAGACAGATTAGTAAGCGTAGATATTAGATAGCTATAGCGATAGTTATAGAATTTTCATCTAAGAAGAGCAGGTTTATCATTTAGAACATTCTTGAAAACCTATGAATTATTAACTTATTTCATTAAACAAGTGCTGAGAAGTTTATATAAAACTTTCAACTTCACTACTCTGCAATAATTCTGTTGTAAAAATAGGCAATAAGTATGTACCTATAAGCAAGCAATATAGCTAAATCATAATATAAAAATTTTATGCTTTAAAATCCTATTTTTATCAGCCGTGACTTGATGGAAAAATAAAATCTAAATATGAAACTTGAACTTGAAAAATGAGTCACACAAGACAAGAGGATTCATAAATAACAAAACCCTTAGTTGGTAAGTAGTATATAACAGCCACTCTCAATAATCTCTCTTTGGTTTAGCTTACTCTGAGTAGATATTTGTCATTTATTTTTTTCAAACCTAAATTGTCAAACTGTTACTAGGAATAAGCAAAACTAAATATAGATAGCTTATAGAGCTTGTTGGTAAGTAAATTCGTAAATTCATCTCATCTCATTCTAGTTAACTCCGGGCCTTATTGATGGAAGTTAAAGTCAAAACGCCTGCGACTAAACAGATTACCTTTGGGGTTAATCACTACTTAAGCTTTAATTAATTAAATTTTACACCTCAGCTAAGCTATTTATTAGTCTTAATTTGTTGGTGTTGAGCAATAGGTATTCGAAGCTTCTGTGTAATCTGTGTATCCTACAAGTTTTGGTAATCAATTCTTGCTGGTATTCTGGCTTCTTGACTTTAGGCCCACTCCACCAGGTTCCTGCCTGATTCATTTCCTGATGTAAGGAGTTGTGTTGAAACTGGCAATAGATGACCTAGCTCATAAGATTATGTTGATGCGATCCTTGAGGTCCTATCGAAATCCTAAAATGTATTTTTTCTTTCTTTCACTTATTACAATTTTATTTTGGAGAAATGAAATAAAACTCTGTTGTTTTACAAATTGCTTACAACAAAATAAATAAAATAAATAAATATCCAATGGCATATCAATATAATGTAGGTACTCACATTTAAATATTAAACAGCTCTTTGCAACATAAGGATCCTATAGTATTCACGTTGCAATTTGAGTGCACGTGGGAGATGAGATGACCCTTATAACTAAGATCTGTCTGAACCATTGGGAACCCATCAGAGCGTGGGTTCCGCTTCGAGCTAATGAAACAATGGACTCATCCTGCTTGATGTGATCTTTGTTTGAAGTCCTGTGCATTCGAGCATTCTTAATATTATGTTTTAAAATTATTCAATTTGAAAGCAGAACTAACATTTGCTAGATTTTTACGAAAGAGGCAACATAAAGTTGATAAACATTGTATATTCTAAAAATTTTTGTCTACCGTTTGTTTTTACTGTAGCCATGGAAGTCATATTGTAGCAGTTGCAAATAGTTTGAATTTGGAACAGGAACCAACAGATGCTGGTATGCTACCGCTGGAGGTTTAATGAAAAAAAGTTTTTCAATCAGTACCTACTAAATAAATGAAATGCTCCATGTAAGGCTAGACCTACTAATGATTGCAGTTTATCATTTTTTTTTATAGATAAGTAAGTGGAAAAAAGCCAAAAAAGATAAAGGTCCTTGTTCTTTTTTTAATTATTCTCGGTTGTCTCTTGTTCCCCTTCTAAGACCTATGCAATGCTTAAATGTTCGCGTCAGTGAGACTGCGGCTTTATCCCATGGGTGGGCGTCGCAGATAGGAAGTAACCTCTCGCTTCCCACTCGGTGGTGATGCTTGTGTTTAATTGTGTAATTGCGATTTCATGATTAACGTTTTATGACGTGTTGTTGAATTCATGGCTACTGTCAATAATTATCACTCACATCACATTTTTTTAATGCATTTTCTTTTTTCGTTCTAATTTTAAAACAAAAGTTGTTTAAGTTTTTTAAAGTGAAATATTCATAAGGTAAATCCGATCTCTATAAGTAAATATCTCACATTTTAAAGCGCTCGCACTAACCTAATTTTACACCATAAGCTAAAGCCAGGGATACACTAGGGAACATTTTCTCCCGAAACACGACGCGCAACACTCAATATACGTGACGCTGCAACGTTGCATGTTGTCCCGCAGCATGTCCCGCGACATTGTACGTGATGCGGGGCATGTTGCTTGCTCCCGGCTCGAGACATTTCTATAAACACTGACTAGTGTGGTCAACACAATGTTCCGCGACATTCACTTCGACATGTTCCACGTAGTTTTTGAGGAACATGTTCCGCAACATGTTGCTCCATTTGTCCCCAAGTGTATCCCTGGCTTTATTGTGGCCTGAGTCCGCCAGGCACACACACGCAGTAGAGTTTACGAAGCGTCTTCTTCACGGGCTGTAAACATCGCTATAGTCTGAGCTTCCGTAATAACGAGCAGGATGTATGCAGAATGAAGCTTGTGTCAGAATTAGCTATATTAATAAAAGTAAATTCCATAGATGGTAAGTTGATTCTGATGTATGAAGTTTTTAAGCTCGAGCAAAGACTTAAAAAACAATGTTCTAAAATTAAAATTGGAAGAAGTTTTCCCATGAAGAAATTTGTGAACCATTTTGTGAGTTTTTGTTTGATTTTGCATGCTTCGAATCATCTTACTTACTCACATTGAAAGACAAACCCATTTCAAATAAACCAATAGTTACTCAAATAATGAAGCTTTCTTTGCGAGTTTTTTTATTTTGTTTTAGTTTGTGTTGTCAATAAAATTTTTCTTTCTTTCTTTCTTTCTTTCTTTCTTTTTGACCTTTTCTATATCAAAACCTTTGTTCCTTTATACTGAAATGCAATTCCATTACAAGTCTTACAAAGAGCTGAGCAAGCCAGCTTCACAAAGAGCTAAAAATACAGAGCTAAAATAATACAGCGAGGCCAACAAGGCGCTAGGCGCTACACTCTTTAGAAGGCAAACTGTAGTGTTGATAATTATCTTCAAAGCTCATAATTTTTTTATTTGATAGCCTGTTTTGTTATGGCTTCTTTCACCAGCTTTATGAAAGTTGATTTGTTAAAAACTGAAAAAAAAAACGGATAAAAGTTACCTACCTATTTATCATTCTTTTATTGTGGTGCGTAAAGGTTGCAAACTGTACGTACCAGTCAGCTGTTTTGTTTCGCGTTTAGTTTAGGGAAATACTTTTATGTTTAGTTAAATAAATTAAGTACCAAGTTTAATGTACCTATGTGTGATAAGTAAGATTGTCTAACAATTAAAAATCTAATTTGTAAAATGAATACAAGCAACTTAAGACGATTACGCAGGCAGCCCACATCGTCTAAGGTTATAAGTCGTGGCAGTAAAAGGACCGTATTAAGCGGTAACCCGAGCAACGTGCCCGCATGCCGGCTCCTTACGTCATTCAGGAGACTGGGAAACAAATACTGGTTCCCATTGTTAATGCATTCATTGATGGCTCATTAGATTGTATCATCAAGCTAGAGTGTAGACTCTAGACAATGTAAACAACCGAGATCTTACCAATTGTTTCGTCGTCGGCGTCATAGGCTTCGTGGCCGAGTGACCAGGCAGTCTGGCTTAAGGACGATTGCTTATCACGAGGATTCGAATCGCCTCGAAATCGTAAACTTTTGGTAAGGAGTTTTCATTCAAGTGAAATTGAAATAAAAATGAAATAAGAAATCCAACCAAATTAGTTTATTTTGGTAACAAAACTTACAAAATAGTAAATTACTCTTGTTGTAATGAATATGCATAAGTTTTTTTTCTGTAAATAAATGTATGATTGGTTACTATAAATATATCCCTAAGTAAGTAACAGGCCAATATACCTTCAGTAAGTAAGTATTGTACCTACAGTGCAGGTTTACATTCGAGCAAAGAACTTTCTACAAATGGCTCTACATTTATGACCCCCGCAGGCTTTAGCATCGGGGAGGTCCACTCTATGAACCATAAGTCAATGTGTGGTCTAAATATCTAGCTCCCCTTCACTATACACTCATAACAAATATCTTCATTCTAAAACACATTTAATTTTGTATGTTTGTAATAAAATTTTGCCACCGGATCGATGGGTGGATCCGCAATCAGGTTGCACGTGGCTAAGGCTAGCGCAGGATCTAGGCGAATGGCAATCACGAAGGGAGGCCTATGCCTAGCAGTGGGTTAAAAATGGCCATGATGATGATGATGTAATAAAATAGCAGCGGTTTTATTTCCAAATAAGCTTCCCCCTTGGTACGCGTTAGATGAGTAAGTATCATAATTACCTAAAGCCTGAAACCGCGACAGCACCCTGTCTGCCTCGGTCTTTTGTGTCTGTAAAACGTCTATGCGATACATGAGTGTGCAAGAAGGGCAGCTATTAGGAGAACTGGAGAAGCGCTGTCAAACGTTTCAAAAAAGACTTTATGTATTTAGTTGACAAAAAAAATATTTTAAAAGGTTTCGAGGGTCAATAGTGATCCTGTTTATTCCTGTCTTTTTTGTAAACGCTAAAATATAGAACTGCTGTTGTCACTTCAAATGACTTTGGCTTCTGCGGCCTAAGATACAATCTACTTTATCAGCGTCGTAAACTTCATTACACAGCCTAGGAAGGTAGCCCATTTAAATAATAACAAGAAATACCCAAGGATATTGCTGTCTTGATAAAATCTTCTATTTTATTTATCTGTTTATTTACCCACTTAAACTCGTTAGTGACCAGTTGAAAATGAGCTTTGTAAAGTAAGATAAAGTTGAAGTGGGGGGTCTTTTAAAACTGGTGATTTGAATTATTATGACGGTTCTTACGATTTGCGGAAATTAGCGTATAATTGGTGTTCTCATTCATCTGATGGAGTTTCTAGTTTCGACTTATTGACTACTAGGTTTAGCTTTCGGCTTAGAACTGGTTGTAGAAGAAGACTCATTAAAAACCACCTTTAACTACTTAGAAGGTTGGTTGCGATCAAGTACTAAAGTACTAGTTGAGATTTATTACATTTACAATACCTAAATGTTATTAACTGGCTTTTTGTATTGGCACTACCTATCTACATGCTGTCTCTCCCCTGAAACCCATAATGGCCGTTTTCACACAGTTCGTATCTCCATCATTTCTTTAAATTTTCATAAAACTCAAAATCAAACTCAGTCACATCAAACATTCAACACCGAGCTAACTTTATTTACTTTCTATACTTACTGTCTATCTGTCTGGGAGCAACTAACCTTCTACTTTACAGTAGAAGCTAGTTTTAAGTTTACAAGTGTCTATTAATATTAATATCCGAGTAAGTCCTACTAGTTTCAAGTATCAAGGTGTAAATTAGTTTCAAGTAGAAATCGACGCCGGTTTTCAAACATTCATCTCAAACTCTCACCATTAGGACTTTCCGCTGACCCGTCTCAATTAATGACCCTGCGGAATTCAATTATGATATTGGGACAATAAATTATAATCGAAGCAAACATAACGCTATTAATATTCATCGAAATATTAAAAAATGTTCAGCAATTAATGCGTTTGCAGGTCTCGAAAGCGACTGGCACGAGCGGGTTAATTTATGAGGCTGTATTTTCTCAGATATATCACGAAATGAGTTACAGCCAAATTACGACGCTTCTGACTGAATATTTTTGTACAATAACGTAATTTGTGAAAGCTATTATGCTAATTTATGGACGTTTTTATCGTAACCGGCGCTTCGACGCCACGTTTTGCGTTCAAAAGTTGAATATGAATTGTTTAGATATATTGACCCACCCATAAGGTCACCGTTAGACCAAAGTTTTATATGTTAATCAGATGTCACAAGAAATAGTAATAAAATACAATACTTTAGATACGCCTTTCGGATAACAATAGTTGTAGAGCTTTGTATAAAATGAACTTTTATATACATAATCCTATAAAATGTAGTGTTTGCATGTCAATGCTTTTACAAGAATTCGACCCGAACTGGGCATGGTCAGACCGGTTTCACCTATTGTATTGTTAGGAACAATTTTGTTAAAATAAAAAGCCTAACGTAATTCTATACTCGCGAGCTTAAAACTGGAATCGCTTTAATGCAAGTTGATCAAGACATTTTTTTACAATTTCTGATAACTAAGTATTGCTGTATATCTCACTAAAAAAAAACATTGTTTTTCGAATTTCCTATTTTTATAATGCACAAAAATTGAAAAAACAACCCGCCATGAGTTTAAAGCTTGCAAGTAGCTATTTCGAAAATCTTTTATTCTAATCTAAGAAAAAAACTGTGATGAATAATTTTCGTTTTGCACTAGGGTAGGTGCGTCAAATATGGGCCGGCGGGTAATAAGGGCCACTTCTATTTTAACATACTTCCAATATTATTATTAGACTCAAACCAAGCCTACATTATAGAGGACCATTAGGAAGGCTAATATCCGCGGTGGTATCGCCTTCCTATTCGCCTTCATGTCAGTAGACACATTTATTTAAACGATGTTTGTAAAAATCGCTCTACTAGAAAAAAATCTCCACGAAAACTGATTAATTGTGAGTACCATAGACTTTTTTTTTTTAATCTGCTGTTATTAATATAACATAAATTCATCATGTTTCCTGATTAAGTTAAGTTTAAATATAAATATAAATTTTTCATGATTTTACAGTGAATTTTGTCGAACTTGACGCAGGCGGCTAATAAGGGCCACCCCCAAGGCGGGTAGTAAGGGCCGTCAATTACAAGGCTTTCAGGTCTTCTTTCGAAGTCGTGTTCTATTATATGACGACCTCTGTGGCGCAGTTGTGTTAATGCCCGGCTGAGATGCGGAGGTCGCGGGTTCGATCCCCGCTACGGGACAAATGTTTGCATGTTCTGCAGATATTTGTTTCGTGTCTGGGTGTTTTCTATCTATAATATGTATGTATTTACAAAAAAAATTTATCTAAGTATTATATCAGTCATCTGGTTTGCCATAACACAAGCATTAAGTTGCTTAGCTTGGGACTAGATGACGCTGTGTGGAATGTCCAAGGATATTTATTTATTATTTATTTATATCTGTTTTTATTGTGTATACGTGTTCTGAGGTTAAAATATGAATGTATTTTCTTTCTTTTTTTTGCTATTTCAGTTAGAAGCGATTGATAATAATGAAGGACAAAGACTGGTTATTAGCAATACTGGTACACAAAAACAGATGCAAAGGGCAAGGTGACTGGTGACTAACGACTGACGACTGACGACTGACGACTGACGACTGACGACTGATGAACAAAAAGAACAAAAAGAACAAGAAGAACAAGAAGAACAACAAGAACAAAAAGAACAAAAAGAACAAGAAGAACAAGAAGAACAAAAAGAACAAAAAGAACAAAAAGAACAAAAAGAACAAAAAGAACAAAAAGAACAAAAAGAACAAAAAGAACAAAAAGAACAAAAAGAACAAAAAGAACAAAAAGAACAAAAAGAACAAAAAGAACAAAAAGAACAAAAAGAACAAAAAGAACAAAAAGAACAAAAAGAACAAAAAGAACAAAAAGAACAAAAAGAACAAAAAGAACAAAAAGAACAAAAAGAACAAAAATAACAAAAAGAACAAAAAGAACAAAAATAACAAAAATAACAAAAAGAACAAAAAGAACAAAAAGAACAAAAAGAACAAAAAGAACAAAAAGAACAAAAAGAACAAAAAGAACAAAAAGAACAAAAAGAACAAAATGAACAAAATGATCAAAATGAACAAAAAGAACAAAATGAACAAAAAAAAACAAAAAGAACAATAAGAACGAAAAGAATTTTTTTTTGTTACTTTGACTTTAGTTCTGAAGCTTGTGGGATCGAAACCGGCCTTCACACATACTTCACACATTCACACACACACAACACAAAAGATTAGGTATATCTTGCGTTTGAGTGAGTACGCCCAATATAAGTACATAATAGTTCACAGGACTCCTAGAAACTTGGAGGAAACATAATAGAGCAAAGTTCCAAAACGTAAACTTTCATAAGTTTAATAAGAGCCACCAATTCAAGAAAATTTTCAAGAAAATATTATGCTATTTTTGATTTTTTTTTGAGTTTTATGTAGTGAAACTAATAACTTTTTCAAGAATATGATAATTTTGAACAAATTTAGTCAATTAATGCTTTTTTTTCAAACTTTTCGTTTCATTAGTTTAATAAGGGCCATCACTGTTTTTTTCCGTGATTTAAATAAATCGTCAAGCGTAACTCACTAGAAAATCAATCTAAAAGTCTGCGAGAGATAGTATAGCTAGAGTTTACAATGATAAAAGACAAAATGAATGTTTTTGTTAAGTGGCCCATATTAAACTACCGTCGGCTAATAAGGACCAAAGGAAGGGTTTTGAAAAACCTCAATATTGATGATAAATTTCAATTAAAACCAAATAAATCATACTTTTTCAGACTGCTTATGAAGTAAACATTCTTAAAATGTCCTGTTTTTCATTCATATCCGTCTGATTTTGAAAATATTTTGAATTGAAATTAAGTGGCCCTTATTTGCCGCAGGTACCTTAGCCATTGTCATGTCATTGCGTATTTTAGGCAAGTTTTCGAGTCGAGACGATTCTCGCAATTTAACACGTTTTTGTAAAGTTCATCGACTGTCTGACTCACGCAAATCGATTATTCAATTTGACTCACTAATGCCTTGATTGAGCCAATCCTTGAAACGATAAAAGTTTTTCTTCGAGAGTTACATTTTTGAATAAAATTAAAATTTAAAATATTTTAAATTTTAATTTTAATATTTTAACTATAGGTAGGTCAATTATTTCTATTTCGATTAGGTAAAGTATTTACTGAAAGCTCTCAATATATCTGTGTTCAGGACTGAGTGCAATGGATGGATTTAATAAAGGAGGCTTACTGTCAGTCTCAACAACCTAGCTATCTCTGGTTTTGCTGACTGTCGGTATATATTTGACACATTGTGAATGGAAGTAATGTCAAATATTTATCTACCCACAGTAAGCTATACCAATGATAGATACCTAGGTTATTGAGACCGGCTGATGGTCCAGCAATAGAATAACAATAATGATGTAGGTACCTACGGTGATGACGTAGCTTCAGTTGAACATGGCAACACCGTCACAAAACACTTAGCTGCGTAATTGTTTTCACAGCTGCTAATGGAGGCTCATCCGAGCAAATACGATCTTAATGAGAGCAATAAGTATCGTGTTACACTTTCTTCCTCATTCCTCGACTCGATGCTCAAGTGATAATACAGTACTGTAGGAAGGTACTTACACTAGATATTTAACTGACTTCGAAAAAGGAGGAGATTCTATGTTTCTCTGAATGTATGTTTTATGGTTAAAGATTGATTTAGATAATTCTTCTATTAAAATTATATTTTCCCGAGGTGGTCGCATAAAAAACTTTAGGGGATCTGACGTGGATCTTCGGAGTTATGAACAAAAATCTAACTCACGAGTGCAGAAAATTTTCTTCATATTATACGACATTGAAGTCAGTTTAGTATTTTTTTTAATTTTTCCACTAGTGTTACTTTGTTCTTGTACTTGCGCGCTATTTACTTTTAATTGATTGTTCAATTCGTTTTTACCTACTCTTAGTTTCCGGGTCAGCTAGTCCATTATCAAAATTAAAATTTCATGTTGCGCGGTGACATAAATTTATGCTAATAAATAATCAGGCAATAAATAACTAACTTTACAATAGCATTTTGTTATAATTTTATGTTAATTTAGTAAAACCAATCATTTTGGAAACGCTTTAGATAATGGGTTATTTTTATTTTTATTATTAAGTCTATAGAGACTTAATAATACTCTAAATCGTTATTGGTAGCTCACCTCTATAGGTGAGCTACCAATAACGATTTAGAGTTACTCATAACCCGAATTTATTTGCCTCTATTTTGCAGACAAAATGTAGGATACAAAATGTGCTGGGTTTTATAACAAAATAAAATGTAACAAAATATGACTCCGTTCTACCCAACTTTAATATTTTCGGTTTTATTTTACAATCGGAACTGGGAATAAAACTGTGGTTTTTGATTTTGAGGTACCAGTTCGATGAATCTGGATGTTTGTGTACCTAAAAGGTGTAGTCAGTTGCGTTGGAACAGGCAATAGAATAACCTAGCTTTAGGACTAGGTTTACTCGTATCCCCGAGGTCCTACCGAAATTAACAAATTTTTCCTAACATTTGGACAAAATACAGTCTTCCAATTTGCTAACAACAAGTAAACTTTCGTAAATCAATATAATAATATATATAATAAATAATATATAATAATAATATATAATATATAATATATAATATATAATATATAATATATAATATATAATATATAATATATAATATATAATATATAATATATAATATATAATATATAATATATAATATATAATATATAATATATAATATATAATATATAATATATAATATATAATATATAATATATAATATATAATATATAATATATAATATATAATATATATAATAATAATGAGCAACCTTTTCCCTGAGGGTCTCGGGGCGGGTGCTTGGAATACACCGAGTTTTACTCGAGTTGAAAGCAATTTCAAAGAACAATAATATATAATAATTGAAATTTACACATCTAAAAACATCACAATTCGATTAGGTTATTGTTGGCAGTCTAGGAAATATATTATGTTAATAATGTGCCACAGTTGCTAAGTCTTTATTAAGGATTTTTCAAAAATCAACGTAGTCCGTTATGTGGAGACGGCGCCGATTTTAATTATTTTTGAACGAACATAAAACGAGTTCCAAATACAATTTCAAAAAGAAAATCAGTTAGCTTTATAGGTCAGGTCAAGTTAACAATTTTTATTGTATTGTTAAATTGGTTTTAACTAATTGATATTTTTAATTAACTTCATGTAAATGTTTTAGGCGTATTTTTACGCAAATGAAAGTTATAGACACTATGTTAGTCTATTTTGGCTCTACTCGTGAGTTATTTGCCAGTGTTGACAGCTTTATCCTATAATTAATGTTTTATTCATGCCACATCCATCCAAACGCATAAATAACAACCATCTAAATATTTTGATGTCTATATCAAATTTTCAAGTGAATTGATGACATAATCACGTTGAAAGGCCACCAGCAGGGTTCTTTGCATAATACATTTTGGCTGTGTAGGGTTACAATGTTATACCGAAACCAAATTTTACGGTAGGGGTGTACTTACACATATTATCCACTAACCTAGAGCTTAATATATAACTTAAATATGAAGGACAACTTCAGACTTCAAAGCAAAACGGATGTCCGTCTTTGAATAAGTACTCTTTTTGAGGGAAGGGTAAAAGAATATAGAAGAGCCCTAGCAATCTATGTTGTGATCACTCACAACAATGATCCCTATAACAAATTGCATAACCAAATAACCCACAAATCGTAGTAACATGATCCAAGGCTTACGTAGGCGTCCAAACCATATATCCCAAACGGAAACTAAGAGAAAACCTGTACAATTATTGATTATAGGCCATCACGAGAGTCTCATTAGACTAACAAAGGCATTAATCAGTTCAGAGATTAGTTTAAAACAAATTGAAGTGCTGATGCCGTGGGCGGTCCAAGAGACATGTTTACGAGTCAAAAGTTCACTAAACGACTCGTGTATACTTTAAGCTTTTAAATACGAAGTAATGTGAATGCTCAGCGGATTTTATGTAGCGGATGGTGCTGGCAATGTCCGTTCATGATTGAGAATTATTCTAATGGAAAGATACGCAAAACAACTACCTTAATTCCTTACAATCGGTGAAATAGGTGAAATTTCTTTAGTTGAAATTTGCAGTGTTACTATAATAACTTTAGTTGATATTTGTGTTACCTAACGATGACAAATACACTCACAGTTAATTCTCTTCACAGATATCGTAAGCGATGTAAAATTACCGTTAGTCCTTGAATCTTACAATGGCAGATCGTTATATGTCTTTGAGTTCCCTTTACTCAAGCTTAAGTTTCATAGTAATTTATCAATCTTTCAGTCCTAATTTACAGTTTTCTTATTATTCCACCTTTTAAGGCTTCTTTGCTTCTTAGCCCTTCCAAACGACAGAGCGGACGTAGAGTTTGAAAGCTTGATGTGCATACTACAAAGAGCCGTATGTCAATTAACACCGTTGCTCTCAAAATTTATCATTTCGTCTGCCCACGAGGCACGTGTCGTCAGGCCACGACCCATTGCAGTGCCCTTAGCACTAGTTCAAGTAATACTGAGTTACACAGCTTGTGGGAAATGTCGTTAATCTTGTGTATTTTAAACTTATGACTATACTAGCTGCGATCTACGGTGTTACCTGCGGTAAATAGTTCCTTTGAATACTGAGATCAAAAGTAATATGTTAATCCAGGATACTCGTACCTATAGGTAATCCTGGTACCAAATTTCATTCAAATCCGTCCAGCCGTTCGAATCGGTTACAGTCTTTTGTTTTGCTTTTACTTATGTTTTATTTTGACAACTATCAAAGTCGAACGATAATCGAGTTTATAACTCAAACTCCACTGGTGCCGTACTACTTCTGCGTTATGTGTATCTAAGCGCAAGTGGAGGTTTTCTTTGGAAACTAGTGCTAACGTCCGTATAGGTAGATTAGATTTTAATTATTATCTGTCTTATTTGGATCGCCTCGTTACTGATGAGGTGTGAAACGCCGGATCGAGTTACAAAAGTTATCACAGAAATCAATCAGTAGCAAGCAGTAGCGTTTTTATTACACTGAGCCTTATGGTTTTACTGCCATAGGTAGCTTACTTCTGGATTTTATTTGTCCCATTAAAATCGACCTACTCGTAATCGTGGTTTTACCTAGTTTTTATGGGATTTAACACGACAACTTTCTAGAAACCAAAACTTACTGTGTTCAATAAAAATATATCGAACAAATGATTTTCAATGTGAACGGTTTGTGTTAATAACATTTTTATGATGTATGAACCTCATTGAAAAATAATAAAAGGTTTGCAACAAACTTGAAACGTGCTCTGCGAAGGCGTTTTAATGTTCCATTTCCTTCGTCGCTGCACGTGACTGCGCTTTATTATCTTTAAAATTATCTTCTGTTATAAAAACCGTTTTCTTTCTTATCACAGATTGCGCCGAAACCGGCGGCCCTCCAAAAGCTCACATAAAAAAAACCTTTTAATAGCGGTATTAAACTTGATCACAATTTAATAATCGACTCGTGACAGTAAAAACAATCTTAAACAGTTAATCGTATAAACAATACCATTATTGTTTTATGCCTTCTAATTAAATACCGATAAAAATACATTCGGAACTTGCCGCATTTTTGAACACCCATCGACCGGTGTGGGTGTACACTGAATGCACTTACTCATTATAAATAATGGGCAGATAATCTACGCAAGACAATAGTTTGCTACATCTGTGGGTGGTACTATAACCATTCTAAAAAGAACCGTCGACTCCTAATCATTTTCTCTTTTCCCAACAGTTTTAACTATCCGAGAAGGTCAGAGAAAAGTGGTGGAACTGTGTCTAGTGGGTGCACGTCAAGAAACTTAGGTGAAATGATGATCAGTAAACAAAATGCTTCAAGTATTATGATGTAAAAGAGTTTATAACGCTTTCTTTCGATAAGATCTTGATATACTCGGGCTATTTGTTTATGACCAAAGTTTATCTTCATAGTCAATTGACGTAATAAATACCTGTCGACTGTATTTAGTGGGTGGATGATGTTAATTATTTATGTGTCTTTAAAATACAAGAAAGGAAAGTTTCTTTGTGAATATTCTTTAAAATGTAGGTACTTTTTGATCACCCCACATTTTACAGTTCAACGTCAACATTAACTTTTTTCAATCTTTAAAATTTTTACCTGTCCACCTTTGCAAATAAAGTTGTCAGATCCTATCTCTGCAAGATGTTTGAGTGACTGTCCATGTTTATCAATTTTCCATTAGGCGGCCTTCAAACTCCGTCAACAGAGTTGGCCAGTTGCTCATACGAACAAACGAACAAATTTTCCATTTTGTAATTTTAAAGAAATTAAATAAACGTGCTTGCTGACATTCTTGAATGCTCATGCTGTACAGCGGTCAACTTTGTCAGTGGCATGGCATTCACAACTGAGAGCTTCCGTCTCTAGGACTGTCGGTCTTCATCAGCCTTAAGGCGGTCTATAAACTCGTGCGCCAGAGTTAGCCACAACCTCATACAAACATAAAACTTAATTTATCATTCTACAATCTTTAAATATACCTATCTTTATCATTATTGTAGTGGGACCTCCGCCTACAGCGCTGGGGCGAGAGTGGCATGCATCAATACCCTCGAATAACCCGTGGGTGTTTACAAATTCACAATAAATAATGTTGCCATTTGAATATAAGAGCTTTGAACTTTTTATTGTATTTCTAGTTTCTTTTGAAATCCACTTCGATCTTATGACATTTGGAAATGTGATAATACAAATTATACAAATATTTTTGGTGTTATAATACAGATGTTTATTACCGTATTGAATCACTATAGACTCACCTCTCACACGCGATAGTATAAAATGAGGTGATAAAAATAAATAAGAATATTCTGATCTGTTCATTCCAAGCTTCAATTCTACAAAGAGATAAGTACTAAACCCGCTACAATTATACCGTTAAGCTCTACACGGCTATTTGCAGCGCGACGCCCTTTCATAAACTCTACTAAAGTTACAAGCAGCTATTTATGTTTAGGCTACATTCAAGTATTTTAAGAACAACAAAAGCTGAACTTTCCATTTGAACTTAATAGCAAATTATAGGGGTATTTCTGCTTTGTTGCTAAATCTGCATCTCAAAAATAAATCTTTCCATTTAAAGGAGGTTTTATTTTGTAAGTAAATTTTTTGTATTATCTAAACAACAAGTCACAACTATTTTTTATTTGGTCTGAGGTCACAACCTAATTAATTTCATTATTTTTCAAATCTTATCAAAATTTGATTGGTTTTTTGTTAAAAGAATGATTGACACAGATTAAGTGTTGAAAAAAAAGTGTTTTGAACTTGTGCCAAATTGTATCGAATTCAATTATTTTTCAACCAGTTTTCGATGTGGCGTCGACTGATCATTATTTGCTGACATTCCACTGATCAATTCCATGCTCACTCGTTCATTTACCATTCGGAATATTAATGCGCGCAGTGCTGAGCGTCCAATTAATTTTGACAGCAGTCACACAACCTTTGTAATTGGCAAGGGACGAATTGATCATGCAAACAGTACTACCATCAAAAACTACTATTGAATAGTTTATTGCCCGACAACACGTTAATTTACTCCCAATAAAACGAAGATAGACTACACACCTACGCTGATGAATGATTCATTTGAGTGAACTGCAGATTTGTCTTGATTCAAATAAGTTGTATTCAGCCAATAAAATAACTATGTGAATGATTTTTCGAGTTGGTAAGGTGATCATGATCACACTGACTGGGTTTAGTCTATCACAACCAAATAATAGGTAATGTGTTATTTACAAAATTGATTAAAAAAAAATAGTGTTACATTTTTTATTCTATTTTTTGCATATTGATTGTGATTTACGGACAACCGATTTGTAAAGACGAAATGGGAATCTTTATTTATTTGTGTCAACTCTGTGACAGACAGACGGACACACTGACTGAAAGGTTTAGTAATTGGGCCCCGTTGGCACTTTTAGGACAGAAAAACCGAAAAACATTCTAAATACTTATAATATATTCAGAATGTTATTATTTATTGTAAGTGGGAAAAGCTCGTCATTCAGTGCCCTAAGAGACGACGCGGCAGACGCAGGAAACGATGGCACAACGATGATGATGCGAACATCTAGATGCATTTGAACCAAACTGGCAAACTGTGGCTTTGCAGTGCAAAGAGTGGTGGATATATTAAGATCATACATTTAGGTAAATTAGAGAAAAAAGACTAGCTTGTAAAGTACCTTCCATGAAGTTGTAGTGTCAATGTCACGAAGTTAATATTATTCAAACGGTTGTTATTCTGGGTCGAATGTTTAGGAGTCTGCGTCCTCCGGGCGCCATCTAATTGAAGTTTCCCGATCATTGAGCCAATTTGAACTTCGATCACACCGCTGAATAACAAACGAGGGTCCGAAGTTTTTTTTTTGTGATTCAAACTTGTAATTTATGAATTCCTGAGATTTGTGATAAGCATCTCTAAAGGTTGGTGACACCCGTAAAACTGTTTTATTTTATTGATGACACTTAAAGGTGCTTAAAGTTATTCGTTAATTAACTAGCAGTTTAAATATTTAAGCGTAATGAGTATTGAACGAGTTCATTTAATCCTAGCTTAGCCGGTAGGTTAAGCGGTTGTATACCTAAAAACAGATTCAAGCGGGACAGTCAATTTCATATAAAGCGAAAATACTGAGTTTAATGCTAGTTAGGTACCTATAATGAAATATTTTGCCAATATAAATCGCCACTATATATACTGATTTTTCATGCTAGCTCCCAATATTTATAGTAGGCATATACATATAAGTACTCTTAAAAAAAATTGAAATTTTGCGGTATAAAACCAGCTGAAATTCCACTAGCAGTACCTAAACCTAAACTTGTACCTAAACGGCTACTGCAGCATTACGTGACTCCCACACACTCTTGTCAGTAGTGTCCAGTGCTTCTCGAATCATTCAATTTGTGCCCGCGTGCACTCAGAGTGACCCATCCATTGTCACGATTCCTCGACACACTTAAATTAGTTAGAAATATAAAGTTATGTTTTATAATAAAAGTTTGTTCGTGATTCTTTGATAGATTTGATATTGTACCAGATGGATATAAAAGCGAAGTCTGGAATCGATTAGGTACTTAAATTGAAATTTAATCAATGTTGACTAATTAGTTCTGAGTTCTTCACTAGTTGCATGAACTTATTTAATTAGACTAACAATTACGATGTTCTTATTCAATGCAAACGAATCTTGCTTTTCAAAACCTCCAGATAAACCGTGGGAACATTGTTTATCTCTCTTTTATTCAAAAAGCTGTTTACAGAAGCTATAAGTAGCGATGCTACACGGAAACAGGAGTCACGAACGCGACACGAGTTGACACCGTGACCCCGTCGCAAAATTCTAGATAGCATTGAATTAACCCGCCGCATAACGACCTACACAACACTGTTAGACTTGCAACTAGCGTTTTGCACTGATCTGAGACTTACGAGTTTATGCGGTGACGCAGTTAGATCGCCTGAAAACTTCTGAGATATTTAATTGAAACTCTTAGATAGATCGAAAATAAAGTAGACAACTTCTCATAGAAGGCTATATTATGGAGGATTAAACGGGACATCTTGAATAGATCCAAGAAGGTCAATTTGTTAAATGTTACCCAAACCAACGATATACGAAAAACCAAATATTTATGTAAAAGCTCGGTGATTCGGCAGAATTTTTCCTTTTATTTCAAGTCTGTATATTTTCTGAGTAAATGTTTACTGTTGTTTCAAGGCTAATCTATCTCAAGCTGATCCGAAGTCATAAATCGCAAGATTGGGTGAGGGATTATTGGGTCTCATCAATCATTTAGAAGGTAATATGCCATATTTACCTGAGCATCTGAATAAACAAATAATACCGACAAAATAAACTTGAACCCGTTCGAGGAAACACTCAACATTATGTAATCAACGAAAAGTAACTAGGCAATTTATCAAAATTACCTAAAAGGTAAAAGTAAAAATAATGATTTAATTCATAAAGATTTGTCAATTTATTATACTTAGGTTTAAATAATGTTTTTTCCTCATAGCTACAGATTTAATATCAGTTTTAGCTAATATAAGACCATCTGTACAAGCAATATACGGTCTTAGTATGCGTGAATAACTAGGAAGTATGAGTATGGGATGTAGGTAAGACATATAATGGCAGACAAGGGTTCAAAAAGACTGAATTTTTACTCTTCTCTTCAAGCTACGCCGCTTTTGTTAAAATATAAAGGTGTTATTGCAGAGAGTTTCCTCGAACGGGCATACTTTGGTTGCGCAATGGATTGATGTACCTATTGTGCAACCGATAGATCAATAGCTGTAGATATAATCGAAGGAATCGCAGAGTCAATCTTCCGTCAACCGAACTAGGGTTGGTAAGAAATTAAATTAGGTCTCGCCGGGAAAATATTTTCTTTCGCTACGTTTCTTGATGGGTTTCTCTAGACTTATATACTTGAAAAGTTTGTTCTGTAACTAGGTCGGACAGATAGGCATTTTATCTCGTACAAACTCATGTACGTTCATCTAACTTGTAACATAATTAGTCATGTTATCTAGGTAGTAAAAAAGATATGTGCCTAGGAGCTAATGGACAGTTCTGATGACGGGTTTTTGATAAGTACGAGAAGGGTTGTTTGTTACTTCATAATGTTTTACTTAGCTATTGTTTTTATTATCTTAACTGAGATTTGCATTATTAATATAAATTATGTTTTAAATACAATTTTATTATTATATCAAACTAGCTATCTATTGTAATATTAATTTAGAAATTCTATTCGAATCTACATTTTCAGCATTTGATTGTAAGAGTTTAAAATGTTGAAAATTTGAAACCATTTTAGAACGTTTTCTTTCCATTTTACAACGTAGCCCTGCCCCTGAGACATGATCACCTAAGCAAGGCAATTCTATAAATTGAGCGGAGTCTTCGGTCAAATGACCCGTGAAATACCCGTCTGATGTAGAGCTCAAGACTTATTCTGTTCGTTACTGATTCTATCGGTCTCATGCCTGTCTCATTCTTAATTCGTTTTCAGTGTATTTTATTAGACTGTTAGCAATGATTAAAATAATTGTAGATTGAAACTGTAGTGAGTGCTACAGAATATTCTCTGTACGTACTTGTTATCTAGGTAGGTAGGTACTCAATCATAATACATACATTTATGTAGAACCTAGTTAACCCAGACAGCTCAAACATGGGTTGAGTGTTTGAGACCTTAACCGGTTAGACCTTTTACTTTTTTTAGTTCTAAATTTCGGAGTGAGAACGTTTAGCGGATATACTATCACATATTCTGTACTTTAACCAAGAAACCGTAATAGATATTAGATACCGTGAATGTATTGTGAATCACTTAACTGAAAAGCGATTTGAGTGCGATTTGAGCGTTCTTATTGTGCGGCACGCTATTGATTCGATAATCTTAATGATAGGGATCGAAGGGCGGATATCGCCTTCTAATTAGTTCACTGAAAAGTCAATTTACGGTCCGTGGAATTTTGATTAAATTTTGTTAAGCAGGTTCATAAAAAAATGTAAGAATTGTGGGTTCATAAGGGTATTGTGACGGTTAAAACATGGTCATATAATTCAGTATTTAAGTAGGTATAAATGATCAAATGGATTTAACTGAAAATAAACATGGTTTTTGACTTAGAATCATACATTTTAAGCGTGTAAGTATAAGCGAAAAAGCTGAAAAATATACTAGTAGGTACATAATGTATCTTTCTTTACAGCGTAGCACTTTACGAACCGTAAAATTGTTTCCAAATACGTGCCAGTTGTCTGTCGAGTGAATACTCGTAATGCAAAGCGAATGTTCCCTTCTCGTTATTTTAAAATCTGTCGTATCTTGACTCTGTCATTACACGAGCAAGCCCAGACAATACCGCATGAATAAAATATACAGAAATGAGGACACGTGGCAGCACTTTTATGCTCGTTCTGTTTGGCTATTCATTGGTTTATGGCGAACATGATTTAGTGCAAAGTAAGACCATGTCGGTCATTTTCATAACTTAACAGGTAAATAGAAAAATGATGTAATTTTACTCTATAAAGTGACGAAATGTGTTTGTATTTTTTCGGAAAGCTTTACTGCTTTTGTCACAGATTTTTTTCCGTGCTGCAATAGTTAGATCCGGTACCTGGTGCTCTTGTCATAATGAATGAAACATGTTTATGCCACTGCTGGGATTAGGTCTCTTCGTGTTTGCCTTTTGGCTCGATCCTGCTCTAGCCCACTTATTTACAACCCACTGTCTTGCACTAAATTTATAAATAAACCTTACGAAATGAAACAAAATATTGTATAGTACAGAATTTATTTTTATAATATTATAATATATTCAGATATAACAGCAATTGTCTCCACTTCAAACACGCTCTCCAACAATATTTACATTTTATCGGGATATTTTGAGAAAGCTCACATTATTCTCACGGAATTAGTTAATTTATTATGTTATTATACTTTTAATAAAACTTTAATGTATTGATAGTACCTACATGTTTAGGACACTTAGAAAAGAGATCCATGGCTCTCATATCAAAGAACACGCTAGAGCTATATTAGATTGATATAGTATAAAATAAACTCAATAAACTTCAAAGTGAGTACAAGGTAAAAACAGGTTACGTAGATGGTCTACGAGAAGCTACGGTACGTAGAGGATCTACGTTAGATCACGTAGAATGTTACACGGTAAAGTTTCTTAACTTGTGTCCTATTTTGTTTGCTTGGAAGACATACCTGTGCAGGTATGTTTAAAAATAAGAACATATTAATACTAATGTAGGTATGTTCTCATTAATTTTGAGTTTCAAAATATCCCAATTTCCTTGTCTGGTCCTTACACATCCGAATCACTCCATACACTACGAAACATACAACGTGCTCATCATTACATGACGGTCACTGATTTTCTTTTGAAAATATCTATTTAAGCAATGTACAATCGTGTTACAACTACGTATATTTTTTATATTATTGAAATTATTACGTACAATTTGGTTGTTTTTGTTAAAATGATTATCCTTAGGCCTCATGTTTATGTAAATTATGTTTCATTTTAAGATATGTTAAAACAGGCCTATTATTGAAAAATAGTAAATATATATTAAGCTTTAATTCCGAAGCAATTTTAATTTCTAATACAATGCCCTTCTTTAAAATATAACTTAGCCTGTAGAATTTAAGCAGAGTGAATGACAATTTGTTTAAATGCATTAAGCTATAAGTGCATTTTCAACTTAACTAAATATATCACAAAACATAGAGTAAAATTATATTATGACTTAATTAAAATTATACGTATATAAATAATATCCGTAAGATTAATATGGCAACAAAATCTATTTTCTAAGCACCTAGACCAGGATTTCAGATATATACAATCTGTACAGTTGAATCCTAGATAATCGATTTCGAGCCTAATCGTTATACATTTACTTATTTCAATAAAATTATTGCCAATCAGCTAGTTCAATAACTTTAATAATTTCAAATAATTTATTATTATGACGATTTTAACTTCAGAGTTAAATGCAGCATAGAAAACGTGCCTACAACCTTGCAACTTTATATTCTGTTTATCGAATTGTTTCTTTAAACGATTTAGTTATATTTAGATTTAATAAAGTTATTTAAGAATGCAGGCACCTAAATTCTATTACAATATTATCTTTATTCTATTTAAAACTATTTACAAAAATGAAGACAATATCGATATGCACTGTACATTTTAAATGCTTTATTTGTTGAAATTATTTACTACCTTATTTAAAACGAAAGGAAAACATGTAATTTTACTACTTTTCCTGAAGTGTAGCTTTAAATAACTGTAGTCAATCCATTTCATTTTATTCTAAGGCTGTGTTTTATTGTAGGTAAGCAGTACGGACTCTGATAGTTACAGACTAGCTACGGTCTACACTCGGTAATGTTCCGAATTGTCTTTTAATTTGTTTATCCTAATGTCACACACTTTCACATGATATGGTTACACCACCTTACATACTGGTGGTAGTCAACCGAAGTCATATCGAACAATCGACATCATGACATTTTATAACATAATATGTACGGGTATTTATCACGATACCTTTTAATATTTTATCTCGACGCTTCAACTAGATTGCACCAGACGTGGTCGCGGGCAGACCTGTATATGTTATAAAATGCGTTCTGACCACGAAAGTTTAAAAAAAACGATATCATGACTTCGGAAATCTCGGTAATTTTACACGTTCACTCGACATTTTACATTTCAACAGCCAATAGTGACATTCATAGTAGTTTGACTACCGCGTCGAAATTACCTATCAGGTATTGGACAGTCGTTTCGAAAAGTGTTAGTATATCGAGTTATTGACTGTGGAAGTGGGTCGATGGTCGGAAGTCGTCTAAGTACGAGTTACCAGCACTGCTACCAGGAAGCAGGCCAGCAGCGGCCTGGCTGCTGCTGCTGAAGAGGTCTTCGGAGTGGAGGAGTAGGGGGTCTCATCGTTGACGTTGGATTTGCTTCCTGTTGGATAAAGATAAAAATGATTAGGTAGGTATTCGAGTGTTCTAAAGATCTTACGTTGTAAACGAGCTTACAATATTAGAAGCTTTTTGTTACTTTTTTTTAAATTATTCAGTGCTTATATTAATTCGAATTTCACTATTTCAAACCAGCTTATAAGTTAATTTTAGAACTATTTCTAATTTCGCTAGGTAGAGGTATATGTATCTCTAGATAAGTATGATTAACTTACCAGTCTCTTGCAAGCCCGACCCTTCTTCGCCAGAGCCCTCGGCGTCATACGAGGCGTCATCATCCGGGTAGTTCCGTCCAGAACCCGAGCCTTCCTCACCAGCCTCGTCTCCTTGCATGAAAGCCTCCGCTTGGGCGTCGTTGATCCCGGAGTGAGATATCAGCAACTGTTTACAAATTATAGGTGTTAGAAAACATTGAACTGTCATTGACGCGACCACTAAGAGTTTTATAAATGATAAGTGTTTTTTTGGTTTCCAGGAATTGAAAATGTTGTTGCCATAAGAATCAAGGGAAAGTCTTAACCGTAAAACGAAATAGGTACGTAAATGCTAGAAACTAATAATAATCAGATGCGAGTGTTACATGTTCTAATAAAGTAATACCAATATACTCGTAGTATATTCATTTGTAGGTAAATTATAGTTTAGTTCGCAACGGTCCTTAGGTGCCTCAACTGGAATTAATTGTATTTTGTACAGTTATGTAAATAAGTATTAGGTAGTTTAGTTTCATAAATAAATGTATTAATAATTTGTATTTTAATGTACTTTTCTATACGTTTAAAATATATTTTAACATAATTATTCACGAAGGAACTTAAATAAATAACATTTTATTTTGTTGGCAGTCAAATTTTATTATTGGAGTCAGAGGAGAGGAGGACACCCAAAGGGCATACGCATACGGTTTTGCAAATTAGCTGTTTGTGTTTTTCGTATTCTGAATGGATCCTCGAAAACATTGCATTACAATAAGAAGGCATTTTTTTTTAAATATTCGATTACGATTTAAATGCTAATTTTCACTTTGAGTACCTAATTTACATTTTGAAATGGTCCTTGGATTATACGTGAAGGTAGAAACTTTTCTATAAGTAATTCCGAGATCTATAAAAATGCCTTTTAAATAAAATAAATACTGGCAACTGTACCTGGCATTGCATACAGTCAATTATGTCGTAAAACAATAAATTATGTATGTTTAATAAAAACTCAAGAAAAATATATCAAAATAATAATTGTAGATAAAAGTATAAGTACAGAGACAGAGTCAGTTTGCCACATTTTCCTTATCGTTTCCGCCATTTGTCATTGGAAATAGGTCGTAAAAACATTTCGTATGTATAAATTGTCTTGCCGATGCGATCTATAAGATGAAACGCGATTGATAACTTTGTCTCACAAGCGAGACAGCTTCTGATCTTTGATGATATCGATCTGAATGACTTGAGTTTCTTGTTTTGGTTAATGTTTACCAACACAAACTGGTTACAGCGCTTATAAAAGAGAGATTTTAATAATGTGTCAGAAATAATCTTCATGCACCAGCGGTTTACAACACTGGTAGCGAATTATGCTATAAAACAGAAGACAAGTAAAAATGTAAAATAGGTACTCAAATATATATTTTTCTATTTTGTTTGTTTTATTATAAGTATAAATCAAATAAAAATATGTATAAATAGTTATTATGAAGGATGATGGGGAAATCTTTAACCAGCAGTTAGACGGTGTAGATTAAAAAAAAGGAGGTACAGATGATAAAACATCTTCGTTATCTGATAAGGAAGAAAGATACACTTACAGTTCTGGCCTGCTGCAGTCTGTCCGCGATGGAGGTGACCCTGGAGTCCTGCGGCGGGGCGCCGCTCACTTCAGGGTTGTATCTCTGATCGATCGACGTCACTAGTGGCTTCGTGTACCTGAACAAAGTAACTACTTTAAGAACCTTGACAACGGGTGAATCTTGTCAACTAGTAACCTAAGGAGAGAAGAGAACTACTTAAAATAGTCGGCTGAAAATTATTTAGTAAGTTATTTCAGGCTCTTTGTGGTGAAATCTACGAATCATGGTAAATTTCCCGTTGTAAGTGTTTATAAATTATGACTAATACTAACTTCAATTAGGTTTTTAAAAACTCCAAACTGATGGTACAAATTACTCACTCTCCAATCTTCTCTCCATTCCAACACCGGTCGTTGCCCTCATCAGCAAAGTCAGGTTCATCGCACACTTTATCAGCGAGTCCTGAGAACAGCTTCTTGGTGGACGCCAGGGTGGCTGCGAACTGGAGCAGTTCCGTATCTGGAGGAGGGGCGCGGAGGTCGTCCCGTCTGACGATGCCGGTGGTGTGGGAGAACTCCGGAGCATCGATGGTAGAGGGAAAACCGCATTCATGCCGCACCTGGTGAAAGACAGATATTGGTGACTGGAAAAGCTGTTGTAGCTGATGATCAGTTGCAGTTCAGTATATTGACTTATATATCGATGATTGGATCTTAATGTTAAGGCAAGAAAATGCAATAAGTCTTTGTGTATTCTGCAGTGATGATATGTCATTACAAACCATAAATCATCTAGTAATTATAAGAGTTTGTTTTAATAGTCCTGCTTCATCAAATGTTGGAGTCAAATGTCATGATTACTGTAGTAAAACAGCTGGAAACCAAAGGGATAAATTAAATATGACGATGCCATCTACTTAATAGAGTTAGGTAAGAGCAAACATGTCGGCATTCTTTTCGTCTTCTAAGATTTGCAATACCTAATACAAAAATAGACAACAGTTTAATAATAGAATGATTACGAGAACAGAGGCATATTCATTGTGCTCTATCAATTTATTGGAGCACTAATTGCTACTGATGGGGTCAATAACTGGCCTTGAATAATCATTTAACTTATCACTGTTTTCAATTATCAGTGATCCAAAAAATAATATACTTATCACTGTTTTCAATTATCAGTGATCCAAAAAATAATATCCACGTTTTTGCTGTTCTAATTTGTGAGATTTACTAGATATTGTTTAAACGACATGGTTTCCGCGAATAAAACCTGACCGGTGCTAGATAAACCTGCCTTTTCTCAAGTCTCAAGTTCTTTAAAGTTTACGAGTAACGAGCTAGTGCATTCATATTAACATCTCCGGGTTCAGTGCATTAATCTTCACGATCAGATCATCAACATGGAATGCAAACTATCTAACGTTATAAACAGCAAAAACTAGATGTTATCTCGAGCCGAGATAAGCGGTGATGTCGATGTCATGTCATTTGTCTGCAAGTGGCTGGAGTATGTGGTACGAGTATGTTAGGCAGTAACTTTTACGACGGGTTTAATAATAGTGGTAATAGGATGGTTGTGCGGAAACGGTTATGAAAGATGTAGAGGCGAGGCGCTGCGACATTCCTCAGGACGTTCATGTTTTCGTTATGTAGGTATTAGTGAGGTAATAATATTCAGATTCGATATGAACTAATGGTCTGACATTTAGCAGGGACCGTTCGATAATTTGAGTAGCATTTCATTGGAAGATATATTTAATGTACGTCAGTGATAGGCACGGGTAAATTGGTGTGTAAGTCCATCGTTGGACTTTGCACACATTTTTTATCCCTGGATATGAATTTCAATATTTCTCTTGACTTTACATTAGTGATTAGTTTGAAAATTATGACCTACAACGCCAAAGGTGGTTTGAGTTATTGGTCACCTTCTGGTTGATGGAGTTTATAGACCACTGAACTGTCACTGAATACATGTTTTTAATTTTATCTAGATTAAAAAACTCCATGGAACATCTCCAGGGTTATTAGGCATCCGTCAGGCATGCCCCTCGGAGCGAAGTGAACGGCCGCGTCGACGCGCGACACACGCAAATAAACCACGACAGCCACTCACATACCCGACGCAAATAGGCACATAGCGCTACGCAATTATTGCAATAAATACCAGCCAAGTGCGAGTTTCACTCACTTATAGAGAATTCCAAATCACAGCCCTAAGATACAGTTGTTAGACATGTAAAAAGCAGAAGATGTTCGCAGAATAATAGATAATGTGATGAGACAATGCGACCAAAGGATCAGAAATGATTTGCACCAAACCACTCAGAACACTCTCAATCAAGTCACTTTTTGAATACAATAAAGGGAATAAAATCGTTTTATTCACAATGCCGCGAGACCCACATCTCAAACTGACTACGCCTTCTTTTGTTTTTGGGTAAAAATTAGAACGCCGAAATCGATTTAGATATAAATATTTGATTGCTATTCTGAATGAATAAACGTTTAGGGTTGATTTTAAATTAAGTCTTGTTTTCATTTACTTTATAACTCTGAATATCCTTACCTACAATGGTAAAGCCCACCGACATTCCTGACAATCCAACTAATTAAACACTCCAACGAATCTGTACGTACATGTTTCACAGAAATATGCCCGGTTTCTGAGTGAGAAATACAAGAAGACTGCGTCTGATGAAGCCGCGAGTATTCGTTTGGTTTCTTTGGAATACCAACTTCTAATGACAAATTTATAACCACACTTCAACATGTAGCTAATATCATATCGGTAAAAAGGTAAAGGGGTAATGTAAAGTGTAAAAGAGTACTAAAGGTGGTTACACTCCTTACCATGTAGTCATGTGAAAAACGCTTTGTTTCTAATACCTTTCTATCATCACTATTCCTATGATTTGATACTTCCGACCACGTGATTTGTGACAATAAATGACAATTCCATTACAGTTTTTTTAAAGCGAAAGCGATTGTAGATAAGTAGGTAATATCACTAGAGAGGCTGGTGTGTTTAGTTGACTTTATGCTTTGCATAAATCATTATGTTTTCATGACTTACGCCCAAACATTGAAACGCAACTTAATGTAAGTGGTGCTTATCACTTTGTCATTGATGATTTGACATGATATTTTTTACTAATCTGACAAGTGAAAGATTCTGCTCTGAAATGCGCGTCTTTTACTTAAATCTTCAGTGTCTGCTCTAGATAGGTAAATAAATTTTCTTCCACTTCGTAAGTAAAGGATATAAACTCGATTACCGCAGTCAGGGAAACTTTTTTACGAGGCTGACATCTGTCGCGCTGCGGCACAGTTCTACTATCCAATATTCATCCTCTGATTTAATATTAATAGAACCGAAAAAGCGCCACTCAAATAATATAAGCTCGAAATAAGTTTAAGGTCGTGTTACTTACTTCAAATGTTAGATAACAAAAACTGGACATTATAATTAAAACGCAGAGACAAAAAACGGACACATCAGACGTATAAGGTATTAACATTATGTGCTAATTGCTTATTTTTTTCTTTAAATAATACAAGCTCATAAGATAGGGTAAAAAGAGACCGAGCATGTACGGTAAATATTCATTAACGCTTGCGATTGTAATACCGCAAACCGGATCGCTCTTGTTTACAAAAAAGGTTTGCAAAAAAATCGTCTGAATGTAACTATATACGAAAATACAGGGTGAACTCGCAAATAAAATCTTTGTCTCTCATTTCAATATTACAGAAATATTCTGCTATGTTCTATTAAAAAAAGACAGCTGATACGAATATCTTAAACAAGATTCTGAATCTAATAAAAATAACAACTTATCAAAAGCATCAATCTGTTAGTAAATGTATTCTTATTTCAAATTCTGCTTATATTCAGTTAAACGAAGAAAACCGAAGTGCTATTACCGACGTGTTTCAGTACCCTGCTGTTTTATTTACAGATCGAGATAAGTTTGTTACACCCTGTATGGTATTTTAAAGAGCATGGTTTGCCGCGGGTGGGCGCCTCGGTGTAATTATGGAGGAAAGCATAATAAGTGTAGGTAAGTAAAAGGCACCGCGGCAGGCGATGTCAAGTAGCTGGCTAAAAAATTATAATTTAAAGCACTTCAGAATAAAGAAGAGAAGTACCCAAATGATTTTACGATTTAGAGAAATAGCAAGACTTTTGCCCATGTCGCTCCTAGATACAAAATTTGATAGTTTATGGGTTTCGGTGTACTTACCTTTGTAAAAAGTTAAGGTTCGAATGTACATGCTAAGTATGAGCACATAAGTACCTATGCTAGAAGAGATTTACCAAAGTAAAAATCACAATGGGATACATAAGTACCTTTTTTTTTAATAATTAATGATTAGGCTATTCTAATTTACTAGGTGCGAGATACCTATAGACCGCTAAACTTGTCTAAACATGTCTCAAATGTTATCTTAATCTCCTATCAATTCTTTTGTATTCATAGCCCAAAACAGTGATGGCTGTTCAGATGTGAGCAAAACAATCTACATACCATTTTATCTGACTAACTCTATTGTGTAACCGATCAATTGTATTAATTATGATGGGTCTTTGTACGGCCTTGTGTTTCATAGTCTACAGTTTATGCATAATGAAGTTGATTACGTTTTTATGTTCCTATTTAAGATTAGGTGGTACCTACTATTTTAATTGTGCCACAGTGTCACTAAGGCGAAGTTTCTGTTCGTTCGTTCATATGAGCAAGTGGCCTCTGATGACGGATTTTTATGTGAAAACACACTCTTGATCAAGATTATTATCTTTATTAAAGTAAAAAAAAAATTAAACACTGTTGTATAAATAAGTATGTAAGGAAAATAAAAAAATACAACTTCAGAAAAATAAGAAATTCAGAATGTTTTTGAAAGATATAAAATGTGGATTGTCTGAAAGTGATTATATTTAAAAGCATTCTAAATTCATAGCGAATTTCATCATAGATAAATTGCCATGACCGGCAAAAATAGGATGTCCGGTATCCAGCACGGATCGAATTTCAAATGTTACATGACGACATCGGCTTACGGGGATTACCGAAACATCACCGGAACTGGCTCCGTACATACAAATTGTCATTTTATGAACAATCTGATGTTTGATTCATAAAACCTCCAAATTGACTTGGAAATTGTTTATATTCAAAGTCAACGGAAAAATGGAACTTACATAGGATAGAAATGTTAAAATGGATGGAAAAATGTCCATAAATCTGCCACGAAAGTACAATTGAATGTTCTGAGGCATTTAATGCAACAGATTAATTTAATTAGATAAATGTCTGTCGTTAAAAATAATATTAACTAAGATTAAGAATACGTCCTTTAACATTTTTTACTCAGCGAATGACTTACTACTATACCATAATTTGCACTGAAACTGCTCTATCAAACAACTGAAAAATGAAAAAGCGTATTGAAATAGATAACACGAGCCAAAATCCATGTTCCACAGAAGCAATTCCTTCACAAATTCCAGATGCTAAGTTCTAGCTGATTCATGTACCTAGTTTCGAATGCCGAGTCAGGCCCGCTATTCAGTTCTTGCTTATCGGATTACTACCAGTTACTACCTACCTTTCGTAGATTACAAATGTCAAGAGACTTACCCTGCTTTCTCGAATAAGTAGCTCAACTTGTAACTAACTAGTGGAGTTTTCCTTTGACGGGACTTGAAACAGTGCACCAGAACACGCAACTTTTATAATGCTCAATTATAAGTTTTTGTATTGCAGTCAGGTTTATTCCCTAGGTTGTCATTGTGTATTATTGCCCTTATCTCACCTAAGTGATGTAGGCATGACAACATATTTTATTCTAGTTTATATCACTGGTAATCTCTTAGACAATTTTTATTTTCCAATCCAATAATCAAGCAAATACGCAGAATGTAATCTTAAAAGAATGTACTCCGAAGTGCCTCGGACTACTCACTTCGACATCATCAAATATAAACGCAATATTTCTATCGTGCGTACGGGCTGTTAGACAAACACAGCGTGTGGTATTTACTGCGTTCAATCTAGTCATCAGTACGCGTGATATCATCACTTAGAATAATATTTATCTACAATAGGAACAGTCGTAAAAAATCACGTATCATTTACCTCATCATGATGGGTCCGCTACTACATGTATGTATATATATATTACATTGTAAATTTTTAACTAAAAAACTCATTGTAAAAGGGTGAGGAATGACAGATTAGTATTGTTTGGCCATGTAAGGAGGGATGAATGTCATATCACTAAGAATATATGAGGGTGAATGTGGATGGTGGATATACAATAAAATTAGAGGAAGGCCGAGGAAGAAGTGGATGGATTGTGTAAGAAGATATAAATGTGACAGAAGTGAATTCCGTTGACGAATGATAGAGATGAATGAAAGAAAACCACAAGTTGGTGGCGTGGCATAAAAGCAAGAGAATGGTGATGATGATAGCAAAAAACTGAATCACATTGGAAAATGTGCTTGAATAACCCAGTCAAAGGATTTATTTACTTCTTTGATACGCTGGAACAAAGAAAACGAGTGTAAAAGGAATAAATAAAGAGCCAACGGGAATGCTAAGATGAGAGATCTGAGAGATTCTCCTGAGACACCTCATCTATCTCGCTTTCATATAAAGCTGCAAAAATCTTCTTATCCTATTTTATTTGTATTTAAACTTTTCAAGAGTGAAAGAATATTATTTGATTCTTACCTTTAAATTGATTAAAAGATTTGAATTTATTTTATTTAAGACTACAATCTAATATACCAAACAATCTGATTTATACATAGTGGATGTTAAAAACGATTTGAATTGTTTTAAAACTAAATAAACTAGCAATATTTCAGTGTATCAATATAAAAAGAATATTTAAACAAGAAAGGTAGGTAGGTGGACCTAACTGTCTAAATTTACTATCAGCTTGATTTATTTTGAGAAAACCTACCAATTAGCCAGTGGTGTACTTTAATGTTTATTAACTTTTTGTTAAATTCTACTCAGACAAGTTTATAAATGAATGAAATTATTTTTCTTTTTAGATTATCTACTCCATTCACATTTCACACCGCATCGATATCTCAATTTCGAAATCGAATTAGTTAAAAACTATGAATCTAAATTTTCTCTCGTAAAATGTCGAATGTGTAACACTTTAATCTCCTCGTCTAAAGTATACTAATTTGTCAAAGAAAACAACAAAACCAGTAGTACATCCAATTCTATAAACAAGCTATAGAAGACCAATAAATATGTGTGATGCCGCGATATATCAATAATAATCGGAGTCGTCCGACAGGGCCGTATCTAGTATAAAAGGGATCAGCTAAGTTATGAAGAAAAGTGCAGTTATCATGCTTCTACAAAAATAATAGTAGAGCAAAGACATTTTAGTTTATACGAGTAGATACCATACCTAGTACTACCATACCTAGTACTACATAAGTTCTAGTAGATGCTATAATTTTTGATACTTACCTGACAAAGTTAAACAATCAAAGTAAGTAATCGTTTAATAGCAAACCAGAATACCCCTACCCCTATTTTATGTAGTGTGTAATATGGTACTTTAAAAGCTTCCAAAGTGCATTAAAACCCCTTCTAACACTCATTCTGACTGTGTGTCTGCTGCGGGCGTTGTGATTGGTATAGAGGTGTTGTGGCTGGTATCGAGGCTGCGCTGCGCCTACGCAGGTCGTGACCCAAGACACGAGCGGTGAAAACGAAACGTAATTGCCTGCCCACTGTCTATCATAACATAACTTTTCATTGCTCCCTTATTTGGGGTCACCGGTGGGTGTCAGGTTGTACAATTCTAATGATAATAATATTTACAGTTGCTAATAATTTGTACACTTTCATCACGCATTTGTATAAATTAGCTTCTAGTTATAGTATGCCTCAACATTGCTATCAATGGACTGGACATGGACATCATCTTTCACAGTGTATATTTCGCAGTCATCTTGTTAAATTAACCAGCTATTGGACGATAGCCAGAGCGATGATAGCAATGGAATACTTGGTGCGAAGCGTTTGTTCTGTTGACTATCACATACGAAAAACTATGCCATTTAAAGCCAGTTAGATTCGGTGCCTCTCCAATCTATATTTTTTTAATGCAGTGGTAACATAAATAAAACTCTAATTAGTACAACACAAGCGTATGATTGGATTCTCTTCTCGCGTTGATATATTTTACTGAGC
The DNA here is from genome assembly GCA_947086425.1 of Xanthorhoe spadicearia. Classification (NCBI taxonomy): domain Eukaryota; kingdom Metazoa; phylum Arthropoda; class Insecta; order Lepidoptera; family Geometridae; genus Xanthorhoe; species Xanthorhoe spadicearia. The sequence continues at coordinate 3,328,140 of OX352198.1, read as the reverse complement.
TAAACAATTTCTCGTCAAGAGCAATTTCGCTATATTCTCTAACTTAAGCACGTACGGGTACTTATTCCATTTCCCGCGGAGAAAGCATACAGTGCGTGGGCGGCGCTGGCGCTCGACTTGATAGAACATGAGACATATAACCGAACCGCTAAGTAGGCACTTAGGGCTTGCACACGGCTGAGCCATTGCTACCGTAATGAGGCACACAAGCTTCAATACGATTTCCGCTGAACAGCCAATTAAAAGACATTTCAATGGTAGTGGCAATTTGATAGGTATTTGAGTGATTTTTTTTTATGATTGTGTCAGCATGAATGAGAACGGCAAAGGGAAGATTAGAGTGGCGTTTAGGGGAGGAGGCTATATCCAGCAGTGGGCTATAATTTGAGCTGCCCATGATGACAATGAGTTAATGTTTGATGGATTTTCTCCAAATAGTTTCCAGCCTTAAAAAAGCTTCTGTGGAAATGAAGACACTATTCTAGCTTCAAGGGAGGTAAAGTAGCATAGTATCGTGAGTAACGCGATACCGATAGCTTCATTTTGCCGTGACTTTATTATAAAAATATCTATCGGCTTTATTTCAAGCTATAATACATCCTAGCATTGAAAGAGTTCGAGCTGCTAATATTTGTGGAGAATGATGAAGGGTTCAGATAGCATTTTGTATTTGTCAAAATGTTGCAAAGATGCTTCCTTTCTTCGTGTCTGCGCCCTTACAAAATATACTTTCTTGTATTTGGATAGTTAGCTCATGTTTTTATTTTTATACTAGACACTAATGTGTGTGGGATTACCATACATAATTTAAGTTGTACTCGTAGCTAAGATGAAAAAAGTAGTTTACGTCCTAATGCGTTTACTTAGTTTCCTAGTTACTTCTCATGTTTGCGATCATCTAATTTACTATTAGTGCTGGTTCAGAGCTAACGTTCACGGTACTCCCAAAAGTGACACCAAACTAGCTGGTGGAGGTAAGATAACTTCATTACCCTCATAGCCTTTGAGCCGCGTGATTAGAGGAGACAAGCAAATTGCAGAGTTAACCATCCGGCACCAGAGGTCATTACAGCTTGACATAGTTTGTAGCTGAGCCACGATCTCGACTCCAATGAAGATTCAATCAATGTGCATATACGTGTTTGCGGTAAACTTTTCTGTAATTGGTAGCTGGCGTCAGTGACTTCATTTATTGATGTTATGAATCTAACGATGACTTGAAGATTAAAAGTTAAAGTTAAAAGAAAAACATGAATATTTAAAGAAGTGCTCCAAATAAACAATTGTTTGTTAAGTAATGAAAACTATTCTATAAACCTATCTATACTATCTACGTATTTCTATACTAATATATTAAAGAGGTAAAATTTGTTTGTTTGTTTGTTTGACGGAGGTAATCTCCGAAACTACTCAATCGATTTAAAAAATTCATTTACGGGTGTTTAGATGGAATGGACTGTCCGGGAGGTTATAGGCTATATTTTATCCCGGTAGCTTCATGAGTACACCCGTGCGAAGCCGAGACGTGCTACTAGTATTCTATAAACATAAACATGTACGACGAATAAAATGTGTGATATAATCAATCCTCAAAAAAAAAGCTATTGTGCTTGCCCATTGTGAAGATACAACTTTGTTGTGAACGAAGTTGCAATTAATGTTCAATAAAAGATATTGGATTATGCCTTAGGCATTTTAGGCCAGTCATTTTAGCAATTCACCTCGGAATGCGAGATACCCAGCTGGAAAGTCACTAAATAGTTGCATATTGACACCCTAAAAGTTGTCTCAAAACCTACATATGGTAGCGTGTGCGCAACTATTAAATTTCAAGGTCAAAAGGTCACGAAAAACGGTTTTTGGTAGATATCTCATTTCCTATGGGTTTTTTGATATTTGTATGTTTTTCAATATTGTAGAATACACAATTCTCTACAAATTTTGTTTAACAATTTCTTTTATACGGTGAACCGTTTTCGAGACAGAGGGCGGAGAGCGCGCGGTCGGTCGCAGCATCACTTGGTGCCTCCGGTCGAAAATACGCCATATAGGTATAGGTATAGGCTATAATCTAGTTGATGAACTATCGATAAATCAATGATTATAAATATTTGTCAATTTTTACTAACTACGAGCTGCGCCCCGCGGTTTTACACGCGTAAGTCCCGTTTCCGCGGGAATATCGGGATAAAACGTATCATAAGTGTTAACAAAGGGTATCACCTATATACATACCAAATTTCAACCAATTTGGTCCAGCCGTTTTTGCGTGAAAGAATAACATACATACATCCATTCTTACAAACTTTTACATTTACAATAATTAGTAGCAAGAAGCATTGTAGGAAGTATGATAGGATTATACTATAGCACTCTCCGCCCGCGGCCTCTCGACCGGAGGCACCGGTTGACCTGAAATGATGCTGTTTGTGCCGCGCGCTCTCCGCCCTCTATCTCGAAAACGGTTCACCGTATAAAAAAATTGTTAAACAAAATTTGTAGAGAATTGTGTATTCTACAATATTGGAAAACATACAAATATCAAAAAACTAATAGGAAATGAGATATCTACTAAAAACCGATTTTTGTGACTTTTTGACCTTGAAATTTAATAGTTGCGCACACGCTACCATATGTAGGTTTTGAGACAACTTTTAGGGTGTCATTAAGCAACTATTTACTGACTTTCCAGCTGGGTATCTCGCATTCCGAGATTCTTACCTAGTTTTAGCTAAGATGACTGGCCTATTTGATACTTCATGTCGGCGGAGGCGATCATCATAAGATCTTGACACAGTTGTGTGACAAAGAGCCCTCTGTTGCAATGACATTCGATAGCTTTCTAGAGCTGAACAAAGCTTGCATGATAGAGTTGCTTTTGAAATAGAAACTGTCTATTGAAGAGTGACTTGTCTCATAAATCATCATTAATTGCTTTGTTATTGGGTGGCCGCATTTGATACAAACTAGTGTGATTAAATTACTTTTGTAATAACAAGTACATAATAGTCATTAGTACTGGACTTTTCAGTCACCCCGATCAGTACCTGCGTCTGTCAGTCTCTCTCCATCATATGCGTCTAGCTCAGTATGGCATCTTATTCATATTACTTTAGTATTTAAATGAACCATTGTGTAAACTGCTCACACCTAAGGAATAACAAAGCAATTAAGCGGCGCCTAAAAGCGGAAACAGTGACCTTGTGTATGACATAACCAGTGTGACTATTCTGTGACTCAACGGATACGGTCTGCGATTTGTCTCCTCGATACCATATGTGACTTGCGATTGTTAGTTCAAGGACGAATGTAATTACCTATTCGTACCCTAATGGTCTATGGGCCAGGGGCCCATCAGTTTACCGTAGTATTGAATACTATCCTTGATACCAACTCAAGTATTACAAATGTATGGGAATCCAGTGCAGCGCCGCACCCGGTAACTTGCATGAACTATTAATTTCATTTATTTGAAGTACTTGACCCGGAAGCAATGATAGTTAACTATTCCTACCACTCGAAAACTGATAATACATCTACAGATCGGCACGAACAATGACTAAAGCTTACAATCGACGTGTAGTCAAGAAAATAGGTGTTCTTGAAAACTACCATAAGTAATAATTTCTTGAATGTATCTAGTAGGTCGGATATATTTCACTCAAAAGCATAAACTTTATCAGTAATCTATTCTATTTTATCCTCTTATCAGGGATATTTTATTACCTACGGATATGTGACTCGCAGTTCCGAAAGTGTTTTACATTAAATTAGGATAAATGTTCTCGACGACCATGTTGGGAAACTCTAAACTCTTGAATGAGTACTCAAAGTTAATGTAATGGCGCTATTACAAGCTAGATATGTCACAAAGTTACCTGGTACTTCATACAAGTACTAAAACTCCAAAGTAAATTCAAGTTCTAGTTCGTTGGTCCAGCTTAGTTCATTCCATTAATAGCTCTTAGAACAACAATCAATGGAGCAATAAATAAAGTAACTAAAGATAGGAAATTGCAAGAGATTTATTTGATAAATTGCACAGGATGTTCCCACGACATCAAATATTTAAGTTACTAAAATTCATCAGCGGCTTTGCTTGTGTGAATATCTACATATAAAATGAGCCTGTGTTATTTCTGCTTTAAAACCATATTTCCTTACAAACTACTGAATTGATTATATTATTTAGGATTATTGAACAGTTCCCCTAAAACTTCGAGTCGTAAATTGAACAGATCAAAGCACTCAAAGCTTTATGAAACGGGATTATTTGGTGGCACGGGAAGTTTCACAGTTTTTGCTCCATCTAGCCTTTAAAAGCATTAAAACTTGGGATTAATTTGAGCTATTACGCGAAAAGATAAGAGAGCTTTTATCCGAAAGCAAATTTCTTTGTTGGTGGGTGAGTGCTGACCCGCGCCCACGCCGCCCGCCGACGTCCGCCTCAATGTTTATGCTCTCGTAATACGTAGTAAACGTATCTATGGAAGAGATCCCACACTTTACGATCGTTGCATAGACTATCGTCTTTGTTATAGTGATTGGATTCCTGTTCGTGTTGTTTTATTACGAGGAAATAGTCATGCAAAGCGGATGGGGACTGCTAAAGGAGTACGGGAATAATTGAAACGTCTCCCTAAGCGGCATTCGGGGCACGTGTGGCTCCTTGCCAGCCTCAAGGGGACACATCGGCCGGTAGATTTGCCTTCAGCAACAACCTCACTAAAACTGAAATACATTTCTTATTTGAAGAACTCAAAGAGCAAAACGATCTGACCACATTCCGTACCTGTGTGCCTTGGCTGGAGGTAGCAGCGAATTCATGTTAAAATCGCGTGCAAATTGTATAACTTCTCCTAGTTACTATTGCAGCGGTAAATCAAATAAAATTATAGTGAGACGTGGCAAATTCATAGTCATATTTTATAGCGCAGAAAATTATCTCGTCCGAACACAAATTGAACACTAAGCTTTGCACGAGGTACGAAATTACAGTTCACAACGATTTACTGTTTCTGGAATGAACATTTATAATTGCCTTATTCTTTACAACCAACCTATTAATAAATCATCCGCTTATCAGGTGCAGCAAAAACTGTTCATGATAGGTATGGACAACTTATTCATGATTTAATGTTACATAAGGCTCGTTTTCGTTTAAGGCACGAGTAAATTATGATCCTTGTACAAGCAATCTTTCGCAGGATACAATAGGGATTCTAGTTAGCGGAGAGGTGGATTCACGGCCTTTCATTTTGTGAAGACGGGTCCCGGAAACGAACTATCATATATTCTGTAACGAAAGTGGAAGCTTACTGAGTATTATGTATTCTGTGATGTAACTGAATAGCTTGTTTCCAGGCTACTGAATTTCGTCCTCAGTCTAAGAGGACAAGGAGGGTTAAATTATATTCAACGTTACCCCATTCATCAACTCCGCTTCTCAGCTTGATTGGAAAGGTCAAATGTAAAGACAAATATAACGTTGGACGACTGAATATTTTAGGCTGGGTCTGTTATCTAATTAACCGAAGTTCATATAAATATAAAATTATGTTTAGGTCTCGGCTCCGACGCCTTTGACCGCTGCGGACCTTCTTTGAAGATAATTTCGGGTCAATAATCCTGAAGGGCACGTGTCACTGCCAAATTATTTGCCAGGACCACCTCCTATAACCTTAAATACCTCCTATTTAAAAACATGACTAGTCAAAGTCATGTTTTTAAATAGGAGGTATTTAAGGTTATAGCATGGACGAAACATTACTCAGATAAGTAGCTGAAACGAAACATAAAACGTAAAATTAAAGTTACCTTATTCTCCAGCACGATCCTGTTCTCGAAGGAGTACATGATGGCCTCCTGCACCTTGGCTTCGAGCTGCCTGAGCGCGATGTCTGCGTCAACCCTCGTTAGCCGCTCTACGCCCTCCACGTACCCAGCCCAGGGCCCGTCCAGTTGAGAGAGCAGGGATCCTATGCACCTGGCAACGAATTTTTCATAAAATTATCTAGCTATTCATATTGGACTAGTAAACTTACTTTAACTTAAACAGCTATTAAGTCCACTTCTATCTCTTTTTAAAAAGTAACAAGAAAAAAATCAATCTGAAAATGCGTATTTTAGAAACAAATCTTTAGAGCAACGGGGGTGTTTAATTAAACAGGTCTGGTTTCATTTTCATTCAAAGTCTGGGCTAGTCTAGTTAAAGCGGTTGTCATGGCCTGGCTAGTAGGTGAATAAACACACAATGTCCCAGATTATGTGCAAAAGCTCATTCCGGTAAAGCTTCGTGGAAAACTTTCAGGCACTGATAGGCAACCAACTTAGTTTCGAAACACACCAGAGAGGCGAGTGAAATTGGCCAGTTTAAAACTGAAAATGTGGGATTAATACAGCGGATTTCATAAGAGCTGGCTGAAATTAATGAAGAAATTATGGTCCAGAGGTATTTTAATTAGTTCTCTTGAAGCGTTGTAGCAGTGTAGCGAGGTTTCACTACTCGTTGAGATCTCGCTTGTTTTATAATTTCCCTCCCAAAGTCACGAAACTTAATTAGCTGCGAAGCTCCTCAGAGTTTTATTATGAAGTTGCTTTATGTGCTTTACTGGCCGACTATGATTAATATTTTGAGCAAGATTAATTTTACATTGTCCGAGCACAGTGTCGTGGAAATATTATTAAAAGCTTATAGATAAGCACAATGTCTCGACTATGAAATTTGCTGTAATATAATATTTTTAATATTTTAAACGTAAGACAAGTAATTTTATATGTACCTAGGAAAATAATTTACAATCAACCCCGACCAAGTCTTCTGTAATGTGTAATGAATGATAGTTCATTAAGATGAACTCATAAGCTCTTATTACATTAACTTTTGATCTGAATTTTCCATATCCATATCCTGCTATAAGCTTACTCTATATAATCTTTAAGCTCTATATTTTCATACAATTAACAGCCTTTATTTACAGAAATTAAACTAATAAGCTCTTTATAATATTAATCTATAAGCTTACCCTCTAGCGATATTCAGGCAGTAGTTTCTACAAGGGTGTACATCATGTCCGCCGCAGACCGCGCAGCCAGCGGCCCGTAGCAGCTTGTTAGAGCACTCCTCGCTGGCCGTGGACAGGACGTGCTCGGTGGTGGCCAGCGCGCCAGCACCCACCGCCAGCATCTCCAGGAGCACGCGAGCTGCTTCCAGCGACCGGGATAGTGACGAGCCGAGCTGAAAAGGATTTGCATTAGCATTGCGAGTAGAAAGATGTATGGAGGATGTTGTAGCTGGTAGAAATAATCTGCTGTATGGGACTCTACTTCTATGGGAAGAAGACGTGAAATATAAATTAGTACAGAAAAGTTTTGTTGCAAGAGCAATTCTTTATGGATCAGTAAAGTAAAATGTTAAACTTACTTTATTAGGTACGTCTCCGAAGGGCTGAACTGCATCATATGCGTCCTTCAAGCATGCTTCATACTCTGGAGTGAACTTTTTAGAGTCCAATTTCTCAAAGTTCAGGTACGCCAACGGAAATATATCCCTGAAGAACTTCCGCGCACTGTCAACCAGGTCTCTTGGCGGACTGGACTCTATGACGATGCTGTGGGGGTCTCGATCTGAACTCGACCGAAGGACAGTTCGGATATCTTCGTACAACGAGGCCAAAGGCCCGTGCGTTCGTATCGCTTGCCCTTGGTAAAGTTGATTGAAGAAACCAGCTGTTTTGTTCTGCGACTGATGCGACAGCCCCGTCAGATGCTCTGGAAAGAAAAGTTTATTTAAGCGATGATAAAATCACTGAGTCGTGAATACTCGTCTCCTAAATAGTTTTGAGTAAATTCAAAGTAACCGCAGAGAGATTTATCAATGTCGGCGTGTGCCCACATCTCCAGAAACTAAATTTACCGCCTGAGGGATAATATGTTTGCGTTGCGTAAGACTCACAAGTTCACCACAAGCTAGTTACATACCAAAGTAATGTTATAAATTAAGTTGTAATATTAACTGTGTAAATACGCTTAGTTCCGAGCAAACATCCCTACGGTCGGGTATTCGGTTTCTCGGTCGCGGCGGGCACCTGCCCGTCTGCCTGCTCTGTATCTCGCGTTATCTCGCCTGAGACGACGCGCTCGACGCCTCGAGATATTCCACCTCTACAATTATTAATTTAAACTTTTCTGGAAGCTTATCCGATACCTTTGAGACACTTCCATCGAGTTCTACCTCATCAACGATGACACACTTTTAATTAAATGAAGCTTTGTTAAAACATGATCTACATAATAGGCACGTAATGTTATGTAAATGGAGCCGGTATGTAGATAGAGTGTCGTTTTAATATGTAAGGGAAGGGTGTGGTGTGGAGCCCCTTTGATGTATGGGTACTTGACGAAAAGGCTTTCAGCCGCCGCGTCGCGTCGCGTCGCCCGGCGGACGGCGGACGGCGGTGGAGAATTCGTATCTATTTTAAATGTGAAAAGGAGTGGTACCTCAACCGGAATTTCAAACTGTGTTACTCGAAATGCCTTTCAAAGGATGTGGGACGTGCCTCTGTGACACGCTGCAGTGTGAATTGTCGGAGTGTCACGGTTAGAGCCAATTTTGTGAATGTAGGAGTTGGAAAAGCTATTGTTTTTTCCGCAAATTCCGATGTTTTGGTGAATGCCTATAGAAATAACACGACCACTGAAATCGAGCATTTGCAATCGGGTTTACTACTTTTTATTTAACATGTAAAGAACAAGTTTTTACAAATAAGCTAGGTATGTAATAAATAAATAAACAAAAATAGATATTTTTTTTCCTGCATAGCCGCGCAAAACGTACCCTTTTAAAAAATACCTTCATATTCATAACAATGTTTATATAAAATCCCGTCGTTATTTGAATCAAAGTTCAATTTCCGAGATGGGGATTGATGACCGGCCTCTGTCGTATTTCAGGAATAAACCCTCGGCATTCAGTGTTTCACCGACACGGCTCGGTGGTTCAATAAATAATAAGTGTCATTCGTCTTTTCATTGCGAAGAGGTACAGAACCTCTAGACGACCTTGATGGCCGTTTTGGTATAAAGGGTGGTTATTCGCTATGACCCAACAAAATATATCGCGACAAACTGCCAAATTTTGTCACGTTACATTTTGTGGGGTTATAAAAAGCTCACGGACTCACTACTTAGGGTCGATTGTACTATTCTCTTGTACGTAAGAATGGTATTTAGATCCGTCTATGATTATGTTCTAGATCGGAATCTAAATGAAAAGGTAATTTTGTATCATGTTAGGTTCGGATGAGTTTTCCACATTGCGAGACATCAGTGTCAGTGGATGAGATCAAAGAGAGGTATGTCCTAGTTGGAATCTGTAGGTATAGAATTTTGCTATCATTGCGTGTGAATTGTAAGGGTAAAAAATATTTAAAGGCGCATCAGCTATCTGCTTTCTATTCAAAATATGCCCTTTAAGCTAAGCTGAATGACCCCGTATCTATGTTTTAAAGCTTTTAATATCGCATGAATTAAACCTTTTGTTGGTTGATCTATGTTTATATAGCGCTTTTAATAACTCTTTCTACGATTTTTTTATTTATTAACATTACTAGGACTAGAACCAATGTAAAACCAATTTCACCTGCTAAAGATGACAGAAATGCTACACTCTCTGAACTATTCAGCACAAAACCGACAGCTTTTTCGAGTTCCACTAGATAATCCGACGCGAGCCAACATTTCCGATCAGCTCGCCGTTGCGAGCTCATACAGCTTGAAAGAGTTAAGCTAGACAGCTATAGTTTAAGCGGTATTTGGTCGCCGGCGCCGCAGGTGACAGAAAAAGTTGACAGTGTTTTGTTTTTATTAACATTGGAGTACGAGTACGTGTGACGACAAGTCCCTCCTCAATCGCCGGGAATAGCTCGCGAAAAAGGAGTAAGTATAGATTGCATTGGCACATCCATAACGGTTTCGCTGTTTTGCGCGTGACTTGCTCCTCGTTCCCGTATGTATGGATTGGCTATAGACAGATAAATATTCATGATACGAGTATGAGCGCTCTTGATAGTGATAGATAGATACGTGTAATAAACGTGAGTATACAACTTATATTTTACGGCCACGTAATAAAGAAGAAAAGTTGTATGAACCTGTTCAGAAGGTGGCTAACTCTGATGAAATACTAGAACGCAAGGTATGGTAACTAACCACTGAGTATTTCTGTGTGATTCTTTGGCAGTAATTAACAGCGCCTGATCGCATTTCAGCAAATATTTATAAATTTATTTTACTTTGTTTTATATCTCATTTACCTATACTACTACTTTATTTGTTTCTTTTTGTACCTATTTTGAATGTTTGCTGAATAAATTTATTTTTCATTACTCATACACGGAAAGTACGCACGAAGTTGCCTGATTATAGGGTTCAAAGTAGCATTTTCTGCCCCTAGGGAAAACAAGTACTTTCCTGCCCTAGGGCAGGAAAGTAAATAACTGTCAAATGTCAACTTCATTTTTGACATTTCTTTTGTGGCATGTCGATGCATGCTAAGTGTTCAAGTTCTTCTAACTCAATCAGATGCTAGATATTATGTCTCTCTTGTACGAATTTGTGCTTCTCTACACTTAATTATATTATATTTATTTATTTTATTTCATTTATTTAAATTTTTTCAGCATCAAAAAAAAACTACTGGTAGAATGCCTACTACTTTTATAGCCATTCTACCAATCAGTATTTTTTTTTAAATCTGGAACGCAGCTATGCCATGCCATCGTTAGCTGCTTTTAGTCAATATTAAACTAGTCGATTTAAAAAAAAAGCGAGACATCTAATTTTCGTGTGTGAAATTTAAATTTTACATCAATTTTTTTGGTAATTTCCTTATATTCGTAATGAAAAGCAGAGTGCTTACCTCGGGGAAAAGGCTTTTCTATGCACTCGAACTATTATCGCACTCGCTGACGCTCGCGCGATAAACCATCTCGTGCATAGAAAAAATGCCTTTATCCCCTTGTATAGCAATCTACTATTCTTTCTTTCTTTCTAATTAATCAATCGATCGTAACAAAGCTCACTTCTAGATTAAAGAATATTGTACCTAATTTCTATGTTTTGTTTAGATACTGAGAAACTTTTTACTGTTACTGTTTTGATCTATTTTCTCTTTGCTCCGAGGGTCGTTGGAGTAATGTATGCGGTCGGATTTCTGTACCATTGCCGCTCCTATCTGAGGCTTAGACGGCTCGGTTTCAGTCTAGTGACGTCGGCGGGAGCTTAAGGTACGTACCTATCTAACATATATTGGGTAAGATGAGCTGACTAAATTATGTACTGCTTGATATAAATAACAAAATTGTAACTTATGAGAGCCTTAGCATTAAAAGAGATATGTGACAGAAGAGATAACGAGTACACTAAAAATGTATTATGCTTATTGTCCTATTTTCCTATATAATAAAACAGTAGTACCAACTCAGACGACTCGTGAAATAAATTAAATATCAAAAACAATATTCATTTCCGTCACTGAGTAATTACATTAATTTTAACTCATTTAATTAAGCTTTGTGTCGTCTTTTTGCCTTTTCATTTGCTTGTATTTTTTGTTAATAAAGCAAGGAATCTTTATCCAGACTCGTTATTGTTTAAAAATTAATTACTTGTTCTACACATAGTATGAAAAATGTATGTAATATATAGGTCAGGACGTTGGAGGTTTTGTTTTCTGTTATTGTATGGAACTCTAAAAAAGCTTTCTGCCCTAATTACTTAGTCAAGCTAATCTACAAAGGTTGTTTTAGCAAATGAAATTAACATATTTCAAGTACGCTTGTTTTATTCTATTTGGTTTATACAAAATGGGATAAACTGACTATGCAGATTTTGTATGTAGTAAAAAAAACTCAGGGCCTATTGGTAATATATACTAGGTGATTTATACAGCATCAGGAGGTAATCTTTGCTTACACTTAACGGGACGCGTGTCAATTTAATTACTTAGTACAAAAACGCATACTTTGTCCGAAGCACTCCTTATGAGTGCAGCTCCCTGCTCCGAGGTCACTGAAAGCATTGTTGTGCTTCTCTGTCAGTTTCGGCGGCATGTTATCAATCTATAGGTTTCTCTACGATATTAGCTCTTGGGTATTCTGTGTCGCGGGACAATGAATAGCAACCCTACGTCGAGCACACTCTGATTATTTCCTCTCAGGGGTTGAAAGTGGGGCTCATTGTTTCGTGCTTGTCAGTCGCGAGGTCGACGCACTAAGCGATATTTTCTCAACCTGAATATATTTTATTCATGCCTATGCTTCACAACTTATAAGCATTCGTTTTTGAATTTGAATAGGTAGAGCTACCGCTGAGATTTGATCTTGGCGCCGTTTCTAAAGAAATGTGATGCTTATGGCATTTGATTTTTATTTTGCAGTTCGATGGACCGTTATATTTTTAAGTACCAGTCTTGAATGGGTTTGTAAATCGTTAGACTTTAATTAATAAATATTATGATAAGCAAACCAGTAGGAATGAATTGATGCTTTTAACAATATACCATGCTGCTTTGAGAAATAAAGATAGATTCCATTTCATATCAATATCCAGACCGGCTGGCATTACGATTGCTTAGTAAGTACAATTAATTAAACAGCTCTGAGACTTTTTTGGTTTCATTAACGTATTTAGCTCCTAATTCTGTGTTCTTCAAAAAATTCTTAGCAACTTATCATGCCTAAATTACAAACATTCGGACTTCCAGAATTTGAATTATTTTGACAATTCATCAAGACGATGTTAATGTGGGACATTCCATGTAACATTCATTATTAACCTGCGACTTACACTTGGCTTTATTGAAACATTTACTACCTCTAATGCCCATGCCACCATAAAATACAATAACCAATATAAAAGTACAGATTTATATCGTAAAGTACGAGAGGCACTAGCGCTGGCGATAAATAAGGTAATATTCAGAAGGCCGTGTTCACGCCGCGCTCAGCTCTATATTGAAGAGCCTATATGGGCTTAACGCCATATACTAGGATCCAATATAAAAGTACTTAGCGCCGTATAAACCAGGATTCAATAAAATGTACTGAGGCAGAAATGTTTTAAAATTACAACACCGGTTTATGTGAACATGGCCGCAGTTGTTCTTTTTCTTGTGGCGCTTTACTAAACTAATTTAAACACTTTTGCTGAGCATAGTAAAAGTAGAGTACCTAGAATAGATACGAGTAGGACTTTTTTATACTTAAGTGAGCTTTTAGAGTTAAAAGCAATAATGTTTATTAAATTTAAAAAAAGTAAAAAAGTTGAATAATTTAAATTATAATGCAGTTAAACTGAATTTTCAGTAGAAGTTCTAATTTTTAAATTTCTTTATTGCAGGAAATTTTCTGTTGAGTTTATTGACCCCAAGAAGAGCGCTCAATTTAAATGAAACTATTATAGGAAAGCATCTTTGATAGTCCCATTAACGACGTCGTATATGAACCCGTGGCGACGTAATAGCAACAACCATTACTTTTTATGGAATACGCGCAAGTGAAACTAATTCAAACTTAAATATCTACCTAAAATCAGACGCTACTATTAAATTATCCATCATAAATCTACAAAACTTAATAACATTTATTTATGCAAATTATGTAGTGAGTTGATTTGTTTTTGCGTTCAATACATCTCGACTTACACCTGCGCTCAGCAAAAAAGTTCGACCATATAACAACATATGCATGATTGATCGAACAAAAACTACTAATTTGATAGACTGTGTAAGTGTTGGATAGTGCAAGAGGTTAATAGGGATCGTGATACTCTGATAGCTTCTTTGAGTAAAGGTGAAATAATATACCCAACCTGTAATTCACACCTGCAAGTACCAGAGATAAATTAAATTATGTTAAGTAAGTAATTTAATCGCCTTTGGTAAGTGAAATTGAGAAAAAGAAATAAAATGGTACAAAGTTTATATTTAAATTGAAGGTATCGTTTTATTGAATGCATAGTAATTGTTTAACATTGAAAGTGATTTCAACACCCGCATCGAATGAAGCTGCCAAACCGGGTACACAACTGTTTGCTATGCGCCAGGCCTTCGGTACACAAAGTGCCCAATTTGTCGGCGCGTCGGGAGTGTTTGTTAAACAACTATTGTTCGATGAATCTAGCCGATCCCTCCCCTGTATTTATTGTTGTAAGTGCCCGATAGCCGACCGCGCGCACTGTTGCGGTAGGCCCTGTTTGTTCAGCAGTTATGATTAGTTACATCTGGCTTCATTGATCTTTGGAAATTTAAACCTGTATATTACTGATCTTACAAGTTGTCAGGTACGATTATTTGGTTAAAGGAAATTGAACGCAAGCCGACGGAGTCGGCATTTACCGGTCGATAAGCATCTGTAAAGTTGTTGGTGCAATCTATCGGAAAGATAATGACTCTGGTGCCAATGTATTTTAATCATCGCGAGAGCAAATAAATCGTAATTTAAAAGAGAGAATATAAATGATAGCAATTTCAAGTCCGTAGCTTTAACGAGTTAGGAAGAAGCTTAAAAATTAAGCTCAGGATGAAATGTAAATTGATTCGGCGAGCCCGTTTAGCTTCGGCTAAACATAAATGAGCAAAGTTTATTTCTTTTGAAGAAGCCCACGTCAAGTGTCGACTTTTTTTCTAAATATTTCAGGAGTTTTTTTTTCCTCAAACAGTGAACATTTATTTAGGAAAAAGTAAGTAGGTAGACATAAAAATAAGTATTTAGAATTTTGGAACTTATGTTTACGTGAATACAGAGGCGGACTCTACGGACGGTTTTCTATTTGGCATTGAGCTCGAAAATTTGAGTTGGAAAGTTTTCAGAGAACCTAGGATTTATCGGTCTACTTTACAACTTCAATAACTAATACAAAACCTCATACGTGGTTTCAATAGCACACTGTACGAGTGTAGTCATTTCGCTGAGCAAGTCTTTTTTACCAAACCAAGGAAATTCAAAAGAGTTTCGAAACCCAACCGAAAAATGAGAGGATTATGAGGCCCTACTTGAGATCAACCAAAACGAAATTGCGGGATAATATTCAGGTTCAGTTTATTGGTTACGAATTCAGTATTAAATTAACCAACATAAGCTGACCCCTAAAACTGTTCGTTTTCGTTGATCCCAAGTATAGTGGCCAACAATTACAGTAGGTGTCTGGATAGTAGTTACTTACGTTGCAGTGTCCGCCGGGTTGACAGAAGGAGGTCGCTGGTCCTCCTGGTAGACTTGGCAGTGACGCTCTCCGCCGTCCGCCGCAGCGCCAGCCGCAGCTGTGTCTCCTGCCCTCGACCACAACAGTGACCGTTGCAGGATGGACCTGGTAAAAATACCGAAATTAAAATATAAGTATTTGATAAGTACTTTTTTCAATATATATGATTCGATGTACCTACTTAGAACGGGGATTTTTTTTTATAAAATACATTATACTTAAACGAAAAGAATAGCACAATAATGGTTTTTCAGAAAAATCTTCAAGATGTACAAGTCATTTGGCATATACCTATTTTTGTCTAGAAGTTAGTAGTTACAAGTCACATGTAGTAAGCCCATCCAGACCGCCCAAATAAATACTACCTGAACTGTTTGAATTTATTCATCTAAATGACGCTATCCAGATAAAAGCTTAAAAGTTACCATGACAGTAAATACCTGCTTAATAAATATGGAGCATCAACGATACATTGAACACAGTATGGAGCCAGGTCAAAGCAAACATCTCAAGAACCTCGAGTATCCTTATCAAACCGAGCTTCTGACGATCCTTTGATTTATTTGAGTAAATTGTTGAGGAATGTCCCGACATCGCAATGCTTTTGTTGAAATACTAACCCTGATTATGCTACTACTTGGAGCGAAAGTCGAAGAGAAATTTCATTTGTTTCACATTACTAGGCAACACAATGTATATGATTCAGAGCTTTTAAATTGGTTAAGCCATGACGGAAGCCTTTAGTCTCCCTCACCAGAGTTGGCCACTTGTTCACGAACGAACGTAGTACTAGAGGGACAAAGAACGCAAATGAAAATAAGTACAAGCGGTTTTGTTTAATTGAGCAACAGCTGTATAATATTTTCGTTCCTCTAAACAATATCAAAATAGCATTTTGAAGAGTATTTGGAAACGGATTGAATACGTCTATAGTGTGCAGTACTGTACAGTATCACTGGACAGTTTTCTCTTGAAGTGTGTTTACTGTTTACATAGTTTATGTACATAAGTAAATCGTTGTTTGAACTGTGCTATTCAGGCAATCTTGCGGAACTTTTCACTTACTGCTTTTTGTTTATAAACTGAGCGGCTTGATTGTTTTATCGGAAGTTATTGATATCTACACAAAAACAGTTTTTGAAACAATTAACAGACACTTTCAAAACTATCGTGAGTTGTACTAGACATTATAATGAGTATAACGGGAATTACTCACGTAAAGATTCTCCGGAAGAATCGAAACATTGTCGGTATCTAAATCGACAATATTTTTACGTGAGTAATTCCCGTTATACTCATTATAATTAACAGACAACAGACATTGGTTTGTAGAAATTGGTTTTATAAATCTTAATAAAGTTATAAGAAGGTAAATTAAACCATTTATCTTTTTCGAAGTACGATTTTGTTTAGTATCTTGAAATTGTTGGGCTACCATTAGGTATATAGTTATTCTCTACCTACCATACTTCCCATCATGCTTACGTAATAATTAGAGCTCGCAAGTGCTGTAAATAATATTGTATTACATTTGGCACATTGTGGGCCGAGAGCGTCGCCCTGGCCGCGTTCAAGGCTGCGCACGCGCATTGTTGTCACCGGCTGACGTGAGACCGGGGCCATTTACATCGTAAAGTACAAGCTTAAGATATTACTATTTTGTTTTTGTATTCAAAACCGCTAATAACATAAATTTCATGGTATCTTATGGGGGAATGACGCTTGAGGCGCCTATGCAGAATTCAACATAATATTTAAATTATGTTAGAAAGACTTGTTATTTTTATTTTACTTACTTATATTAAAAGGGTTGTTGTTTGAAACTAATATTAGGTACATATTTTTTAACTTTTGGACACTAAGTATTATTCTAAATACTCACTTAGCTGAGTTTTTATTAAAATAAAACTCCTTTTTCTTTATTAAAACATAAAAACCTAGACGGTTTGAAGCTGAACGTGAAATGCTTTGTCTAGTTTTTGCGTCGACTGAAATAGATACGAAGCACCTTGACACTAGGTTTCAAGTTATACGATTACTCTTTGTTAATCTAATCTATTCATGCATAGACATTTTTTTCATCATAAACAAAGGTGAAATGGTATCTGTTGACTATACCTATACAGTATACCATGTACATATTGAGGTATTCAAGAAAACCAAATAGTAAAATATGTACTTAATATGCGATTAAAACTAAGATATATACAGTTCCTTATTTTGTTTTTACTTACCGATACCGCAATAGTACTAAAATAGGAAACCGCTGTAATTACGCGTTTCTTAATAGCGGGCATACTGACCAATAATCTTGGGCCACTTAATGTAAGCCATTACCTGGATAATGGTCTGCGGCCGGCGAAGGTTGCTAGACACAACGGAGCCTATCCGTGAAACAGACCTAGCACATCCTGCCCACTTCATTTATTCGTATTTTATTCATAATACAGTTCATTCCAGGCCATTATTATCATGACAGTTGTTGATTTTTTGATTGCCTACAATTGGCAATACAAGTGTCAAAACCCCTTTAACAATAAATTTGAGTCTGGAAATCCCCTTTAGAACTAAAAATTCAAATTACGAACGCATTTTCAAACATCAGTAATCAATTTTTAAATCACGTGACTGATCTAGTTTGACACGTCTGTCACGTGATTCAATCATCATTATTTTATTTTGGAGATGATCCGTGTTCGACCAGCCGGTCGTAAGAGTCCCAAAATCCCCTGTGAAAGGAAAATCGACATATTCATACAAATAAAACTAAGCTAAAAATCAATTATTATGAAACTTAAACTTATACAAAGTAGTAGGTATAGCTAATTCAACTGTTGGTACCACGCAAGTGAAACCACGGACAATTGAAAATAATTCAATAAATACGAAGAGTTTATCATTTGATATAGGTTTGGCGTGAAAATAGGGAAAATATATTTTTACGCTCATAAAAATGTTATGTAACATTTTTTGTACCATCGTTGAAAGTCAAATCTGGTTTATTCCTTTGAAAACGTAGTCTTCCTTTCAGGATAGGATAAGCATTTGAAGCGAGTTTTGCACAATAGCGCTTCCTGCTTGGACAGGACGGTCGGAGATATTTCACAATGCTCTTCCATATTTTGAAATACACAAAGCTTTAATATTTCCATGAAAAGGTCAACATTTCCTTAGGATTATTTTTGCAAATTGTAAGGACACATTCTTCACCCCTATTTAAAATGAGCTTTTACTTTAAAGTTAAATAAGAACTCATTCTGTTCAATTATTATTATTAGTAATAAAAAATGGAATGAATGGGACGTGGGTTCAATTAAAACGTCTTAATTTTTGTTACATAACGTACTTTTTTAAATAGTTTTTAAGCGCAATTTATCAAAGTGACGGAATTTCTCAATAAAATTAGGTTCTTACTATTTTGTAATTACATACGTTCTTTCTAGAGTGGCAGGTACATTCAGCGTTTTACTATCACTTTGCTATTCCACTTTTTCGTTTACACAGATTTAAGAAGTCGAGTAATTTATTTTCATTAATTTGCCGGACAGTTTTGTTGCCTCTTAATCTTTTTACAATTAGTTAATTTGAATATCAAACTAATTACACATTAAGACGATGCAATTTGCCCTAACACGTAAACCGAGTCGTAAATTCGAGTTTACGACAACTACATCGACTATAAACTGTCGGCAATCTTCTGGTTTAGTTTAGAAGAACCGATCAATCAACCATTAACATGTAAGTAGAAATCAGCTTTTAATGTTTAAGCAAATATAGCCTCAATACCAAGTGCAATAAACTCTAGCGGATTGCAGAGTAATCAATGGCGGTTCAATTTAAAAAGCTCTACACTCATGTTTTGAAACATTTTATAATACATATTAGTTAGTTTGTAGGTGTACATAACTGGTGCATAAATCATTTCGGTATACAAACAGCGTGGGCCAGATCTCATGAATATTCCACGTGATTGTCTCAATACTGCAATAAAATTAAAATAGAACATCAACTACATCCGCTATTAATTCTTTTACGATTTTTAAATGATTCCTACTTTAGGAGATGTTTAACGCAGGTGTTAACCTGAGCGGCTCAGAAAATAGATCATTAGTTTTGGCTAAGAGTCTATTCGGGTTTTGTAAGTTGTAACTATTTTATGACGTTTCGAAACACATGTGAGAAACGATTCTAGGGATTCTGTCCATATTTATACCTGTACGTATCTATGCCAATTTTATAAATTAACTTCGCGGTGATACCGTGTGTAATACCAACATAAATTCTATCTTTTAAATTAAAACATGATTTAAGTATTTTGCAGCCTTGAAGTAGCGGTGCACAGCTTTTTAGAAAACTAGCCGTGGCTATTAATCTAGATTTAGTTTGATTTAGCGGTTTTTTGACTCGCACTTCAAAAATTTAGCTAATCTTGTGTCTCATTATCTAGACAGGATGTCGAATAATACGGACCATTTATTTTTATGATTTTAAGCAGATTATCGTATTATGAATATTGTCAACACATTTTTTTACTATGAATTCAATTCGCCAACATAAAATTAGCCTAAATCCGGAAACCTACAATTTCCAAATTTAAACTGTGACCCATTGTTCAGTAAAATATAGCATAAAAAAAAACCTATTACAACCTTCCAGACACATTATTGTATGCAATTTACCTTTGGATTAATAAGGGGAAGTATTTACAGAGGGATTTACATGCACCAAGGTCGGCATTAGCATAAGTTAGGATGAATGCGGTAAATTTAGGTTTGCATGTCGGCAAACCCTAGTTTTATCAAGAATTATGTGCATTGTTTTTTGTGAAAGAAACAAACCAGCTGCAAAATATACCTATTTTCACTTTTATTGCATTTTTATATTTACAAAGGTTTGGTTAGGCCCATGGAGACTATACAAATTATTACTCGGTTGTGTAAGTTTCTAACTCTGGTGATGCAGTTTTAAGGCCGCCTATGTCTAGCCACTGCCTATGCCCACCGCTTTACCTCAACGATATATCAAACGCCCAAGCCAACGAGGGTACGCTTTAATACATAATTAATATTAAAACAATACCACATCATTTCACATCTTTGTCCATTGTCTGTCAGCTTTCAATCAACAAACTATTATTCTACTTGAAAATGGAAATTAAATTGATGGCATGTTTCCGCCCCCACACTCGTCCGCGCCCACTGCAGCCATCGCTTACATATGCAAACCGTGGCGCGAAGCTTAGAACATAAAGCCTCATAACATTCCACTGTTGAGGTACTAAATCATGCTAGAAGTGCACGCAAGGCAGTGTCTGTTACCGTGTTAACAATAGCCGACAAATAACATAGTAGTGTTAAATATCAGGTTAAATTTTGGTAAAGGATTACGCGCAAAACTACTTCCATGTCTACCATCAGGTAAAAGTTTTCTTGAGATGAGCTAGCAACTTGTCCAGTACGAAATGCTAATTTCTACAAAATTTGTAATATTTCAACTAGGTGGCAGACAGCGTCGGCAGTGACAGTGGGGAGACGTCCGTGACTCATAGGCACGGTCTACCATGAACCACACTATTTCACAAATAAATACCTATGAAAGACCCCTGCAACGTCAAAAGTCTGGTGCCCCTTACCCATTTTCAAATGATCTTAAAAGCTTAAAGATCTGCGAGAATGTTTACTGTTTACCGTTTCTTGTAACTTTAAAATTAAGACGTTATCCTCAATTTATTTTATACATAAGCGTCAGAGAATTACATATAAATTACCTATACTCAAACATTTATGTGACTCGATTCCGTTTGTATGATAATTTGGCGATAACTTAGCAATAACTGCTATTTGAAATGCATCGAATCTCGATCGTGTAGGTAATGATATGAAGAACTTATTGGACAAGCAATGTCCTATCTCGACCGTAAGAGAAAGATAACACTGTAATTTTAGAGCTTCAAACAGAAACTGAATTTCACACGTGATATTTTTCTTAAACTCCTAAGAATAAAAATTTACTTTACGATTATTGCTATGTTTTCATTTGAACAACATTTTCTTGAAACCAAGGTAAGCTTTGTTTGAATTATTCATCCATCGTCTTTTCTTCTATGAGATATTTTATACAAAAGAAAGAATTCTCTTTGAGTTTCATACTGAGTAAGAAAAATAAAAATACCCCGAGGTTTCAATTGAATCAACAGAGACCTACTTCAAAGTTAGTTTTCATAAACAATTTGTCAAAGTACCTTAGCACAGCCATGAAGATAAGCCATCTTACTGCTAACAAAACAAATCAGTAATATGTGTATTATAACTGTTTCGGATATCTGAGTTTTTATTTAGCCAATAGAAAAATATCATAATTTTAAGGTTCCGTATAAGCTATAAAACGTTTTTCGATCGAAATATCGGAACGAAGGAGTTCGGCCTTGCACTGTTGCTTACTGGGTTAGGCTTGCCTCCACATAGCTTAGTACAGTACGAATTGCATAATAGAATTCCTTAACTTATGTGGAGCACAGGTCAAACAATTTACTACATTCTGTGGTATACCGAAATAAATAGATGTTGTATTTACAAATCATCATTTATCTAAGTAGCCCTAACTAAAGTAAGCACAACTTGTTAATGGGAACTACATGCGAGTGACGCACTACTTACCTACTTTATCATGGCGGGCTTTAGCTTTACTGCGCTACAAAGATCGTCAAAAAATGCTACTAAACACAGTCATTTCCACAACAAACCATATCCCTAACATAATATTTGATCAACACTCGGAGGTAAAAACGCGTAAGCATCATATAAATGCAAAACAGAACGTTCATGTTCAATATCTATCGTGTAAGGTGCTATAAGAAAAATGTCATGCTCCTATATTAAATCTCTCGTACCCCCAGTTTTATTAGGTGAATATTTGGAACTGGCAGGATAAGCGAAGCGTAAATCACGAATATTGTACTGCCAATTTTAGGTAATACTGTCTGTTACATCCAAAGAGATGAAATTGTAACTTGCAAAATGATTCTCAATAAAACTAGGTGTGTTCATCTGTTTTGTGATAATTGATTTACAGGGTTACAAGAATCCTATGTCTACGTGTTTTTTTAAATAAAAATTAAATTAAATTGTCACAACACGATGCTAAGATGTTTGTGGTCACAAAATTTAGCAAATAAAGTGAAACGAGTTCGCGGTGCCATCGTTTCTGATTTTTGTATTTTTTTGCGGTTTACAAAACTATTTTACTCGTAAGTAGTATGGGAATTAAGATCATGGCTTTGCATTGTTTATAATCTATCATTCTGATGACTTCTCACTCGTAAAATCGCGAAATAGCTAGGACAAAGCTCTAATGTCTGATATCAAAACACAAAGCACGAAAAGCTTTTTATGATTGCAACGCTCAACGCTCCTCTTATGCATATACTCATATCAAAACCGAACTCTATTATGTTTAGCAGAATATTTCGCACCATCTACTGAATATTGAATAACAGTATATTATGCGCTTTGCCGCACCATTTGCACGGCTTTTGTAAATGATGGCGTGATGTGGTAACGGCTTCCATTTGCATACAACCAGTGCTATTACATTTTTACGTATGATTTCAGTTTATTCTTATAGTTTAATAATTTTACGGAAAATTTTAAAGTAAGAAAACTAGACTGATGGGTATATATTAGATTGTTTACTTATTACGTTCATAATAGCGGAACTGATACAAGTTTTGATAATTATTATCAAGATTAATAGATTTGATCTACGTTGTCTAATTAAGTTTTATAGCTAATTTAATGGTTGGTATATTAAGCTTTATAAAATCTTTGGCGAGCCGGTAAGCAAAAAAGAAGCAGTTTTGATCCGCATTTATTCCGGATGTGGCAGATTTTATTATAGGTATTATTATTGCCTATATTTAATCTAGTTATTGATTTTATCTAAAATTCAATTATGCATAAAGTAAATTTTAATTCACAAGTTTGTAATACGTCGGTAATTCAGATTACTTTAAAGGGATTAATGATACATAGAGGCGATGTAGTTAGAAGGTAATGGTAGCTAGCCGGTCATTATGTTGCCAACTATATGGTGGTCTGTGCCTGATGGTAGATTATCGACAGGTAATACAGGAAATATACCGTAATGGATATGATGGTAAGTATACTGTAATTGATGAATATGATTAAGTATATCTTTAAGTACCGTACAGTGGGGCTACTTGGAACAGTTTTTGAACAAAAACTGATTTTGCACAAAAACTAATGCATTATAACACTTGAATAGTTTTTTATATGGTAGATCTAACCAAGGCCCATGGGGTAATCGCAGCAGTATAGCTGTATTGTTAATATTTACAGAGATATAGCACTTCAAAGGTGCGATTCCAAATATAGTCATTTTGGGGTTATTTGGAATAGACAAATCTGACTTCGGTTTTCTCTACATTTCTAGAGCTGTATTCATCTAAACTGGACTAGCGATATACAGAAAGGTAGACGGGAATTTGTTCTTCCATATCTGATTTACCGTTTGCTTTAATTTTATTTAAAACCCCACGAAATCTCAAGTTCTTTAACTTTGAAATAAACTGTCTACAACAGAAAGTTTGACACCTATTTTTTTCCACCGCCAGCAACACCTCCAAACAAAACGCAATAACTTTTTTCTGTGAAACGCTGTTATCTTCAAAATTAGATAGTGACATTGGCATTGAAACGTAGTATTACCATGTTCTAAAGAAAAAATTCTACCATGACTAGGAAACGAAATACATGCAGTCAAATCTTATAATTAAAAAAATTCCAAATAGCCCCGCGATTCCAAGTAGCCCCACTTTACGGTATGTTATTATCCTTTTTGTGTTTGAGTTGATCCCATAGCAATATCAGCAATGTATGTTATTATTTTAGAAAAAAATAAATCTTAAATTTACTCTATTTCAAATTTGTTTTGTGATTTTTATGTATTTTTTTTATAATTTAGTCTTTTCAGAGTATAGTTTTTACCATATTTAAATTATCCTCAATAAATTATAAAATAAAAGAACATTTTAACCATAGAAGAAACTAGTAACACAACTATTGGTCTAATAGTAGGAAAATAAAACCTTTGAATACTAAACAAAAACAATAAACAATTTTGCACCCCGCTGACCACGGTAGATTTACGACTCATTGAACACATTATAAGTAACACTAATAGCTTAATACAACAGAACGAACCAATTTAAATGGAAATTTAATAACTTAACCATCTGAATTATAACGGAAAACAAGTAATAATGAATAAAATTAGTTTTATTGTACAATTACAATTATTAGGCGCACGTGGGCGGAATGATTTTAATGAGAATAAGGCCAGAATCCACTAAACACACTTTTAAGCAAAGGTACAGTCAGCGATAAAACACATACTGTTGAACTGTTAAGTACCTGTACTTATTATTATGATAGTGTCAAGGAATACGAAACAATAAAAAATGATGATCAAGGTCAACTCTAAAGTTATTTTAGTTTATAATGAACACAACAAGTCTGCATCATTCAAAATCATAATCAAAAACTTCATTTTCCAAAGATATTGAAGTTTCAGAGCCAAAAAGTTAATTTACTTTTTTGACTGAAATTATCTGGCAAATATTCTGACTAGGATTTCTTGTGTCTTGCGAGACTTTCCAGAGCTGACGCTACGAACGACATAGATAAAACGATGCTATTCTGATTTTCAGTCTTGCTCTTGTTCGCAATTTCTGCTAGATCTCAGCGAGATTTGAAGCTCTAAGCTAGACTAAGACACTTTCTAGAACCTTCAACACATAGATAGATATACTTACTTATACATCGACGTTCACTTTTCTGGTAAAAGCATTATATTTTACGTACTGCAATTTTCCGCCGTATATTTGTAAATTGGGTAGAAACTAAAAAATATATAGATTTGTCGAAGATAGCTTGCAAAACAATTGCTAATTGTATTCAAGTAATTTCAATACATTTTTCAAGTTAGATAAACGTATTTAGCGATACATTTAGTTTTGTTTAAAATGTGTAACAGTGCTATGGTGTATAACGATCTTTATTTCATGGAATTATTATTTCAAAAGATAATTTATGCAATAAATAAGGCGATGTAACATCACTTTATTTTTGTGATGACCATTAAAGTGTGAATCAAATCATATGATACTTTAATTTAGAGGCAGAAATGAAGGTCGTTTTACCATTCTGTAATAAAATAGAATCATTTAAAAGCTTTTTGATTTTGTAAGGTTATTAAGCTCATCTGTTATATTATTCACACCTTTAAATTATAACAGGTGAATTAAATTCCAGAATAAGCTTTGTACGAACTTTTCCAGTCTTTTCGGAATCACAAAACGAACTGAATGTGAAGCACTACCAAACCTTTTATAATATTTGATTTATTATATTGATATTTAACGTATATTGAGATTATTTTACACATCACATGAATTGCAAATTTTCGATTCACTCGAATACAAGTGTGGCATCTGTAAAATACTGTCGTTGATACGATATATGGCTCATATTTCATTGGATTGCTGAGTTGTGTCGTTGCGGCGTCCTTCATACATTTATCGTACACACGGTGCGGTGCGATGCTCTTCTTAATGTAGCAGTAATACAAAAACATACAATATTGTTTTAGGTATTTAAAAAAATGATTTGACCACTATTCTTGAGCAACTAAGTAGCAAAGCTGCACATCACACCGTGTTCTATTCCGCAACGGTACCGCACCGTGTGTCCCACCTCATACGTTATGTATGTTGCATGTATCACAGCAATGTATCATAATCGAGGTACAAATGTAACCAGCTCGTAAGCTGTGGCCGGGCCATCCATCAGCGCTGACGCGTCATCTATCTCCAGGAGATTAGGGTTAGGATGGTGCCAATACTCAATATGCCCTGGATTTGGCACCCGATTTTATATTGATTTTCTTTTGTATGTTGATTTTGTCAGCTTGATATATTGGGATGTTTTTTTTATATTTTCAGAAAATACTGATATACTGCTAAATGTTTAAAATAACATTTTATATTCATATTTACGCGGATTTGTCTTGTTCTAAAAAATGTGATTTCATATTTAGAAGGTAGTCTCTAAAATCTGTTTTGCATTTTTTTTTGTTTTTAACAGCTGCATTTATCTCATCACCATTTAAAAAAAAGGCAGTTCAAAGTAATTTTGTTGCATTCACGAAAACCATCTATGAACATGTAAGTTATACAAACGAGTCTATAACAAACTTTGTAATTGAACACAACGGCCTCGATGCTACGACATTGCGTACTTATATGCAGATTTAAGACTGCGGAACATTACAACACTACTTGTCACACAAACTAAATAGTTTTCAATACATAAACCAATTTATTTCAATACTGTTCAATGAATCATTACATCGATTGCTACGCCATGTGCTACGGCGGTGCTACGAGATTATTTATTGTGTCTGATACAATCGGAAGCTTTACTTGTTTTGTTCATGTTTTATTCCCTCGGGACTTTTATGAATTCAATATAATATTGTACAAGCCAGCGCTCAATACAATGTATGTTTATCATTGAAATATTTATTATTTAAGGAGTATTTTATGCGATCACTGAATTTAAATCAGAATGTTATAAGCTCACAGCAAGTGGGAAATTTTTGTTTTTTGTCGGCCTTTCCCTAAAAGAAAAAGTGGTATATTTATGCCTGTATAATTTTAATCAGCAGACTAGTTTCTAATATTAGTTGAAATTCAATTCTTTTGTTTTTTTTTTTTTAATTGTCATCAGCCTTGTATTACTATTTACTATCACTAAGTAATAGTCAAATCGTCGACGCTTGTGCTGTATGAGTTAAGTGTAATTGGTATTCATTTTAATTAATAAAGGTTTATCCATACGAGGACAGCACCTGGGTGAAATGAGTGTTCACTTAGGCTGAATCGTATTCATAAGCTGAGCGATAAGCGTAGCGACATATCAGTCACAAAAATACAGCTTTACGTACTTGTGGTATGAAATACAACTTAACATTTTATGAGAACACGTTTTATTAAGTATTTTAGTCTTTGTGTGATTACAACGAAATCCTTATTTTAATGTAAGTTATTGTTGCTTTATGTATGTTTTAAATTTAATTCTTTACCTGAGCAAAATAATAAATACACGTAGTAATTTTATGGTAAAAATACCTAGCAATTACCATAAGTGGGTACACAGTCTATACTGTGTATGGGAACAGAATAGCAAATATATCCAGTATTGAGAAAATGTAGATTTCATTATAATGAAAACCCAATCATAATTTTATACACCGATTAACTAATGTTTATAACTCTTCTTAACGCTCAGCTCATGCATAAAAACAGTCTTAACTTCCTCATGAACCTTCTAATTACGCCACTTAAGCCCCTTTAATTAAATCCTCAGGCGCTAACACGTATTTTCGCTCAGACGTTAATTTATTCAACGTTTTTATTGAACAGCCATGAGATCTGTCAGATTCCCGCTGCTTTGAGCTCTTCCACAGTACCTACTGAATGATAATACTCACATCAGCGTTAGCATAAACTAATTACGTATCCATGAACGCGAATATAGTTCATATTGCGGGTGAATTGCATCATATCCGGTGGATAATTACCTGCAACAAAACAAGCGGTTAGAGCACTCAATCGAGGCAACGTGTTGTTACAAATATAAAAGCAAATAGAGGCAGACTGTTTGGCGAGGCGCAGTGGGCATTCCGCTAATTCTAAATTAGAGTGCTATATGCGGGTGGCGATGGCCGTCGTGTGCGGAATTAGCGTCCGACGCCGACGCCTGACGCCCCACGCGCCTCGTCGCCGCAACATTACTATATTATCCAGCATTGCACATGTTTCTTCACTAAACTTTACACGTTATAAAGTTCGGCGGTTAACACGAAGCGATCGTACAATTAGCGCGAATGTTTCACGTACAAACTTCATCCGCTGAGCTCGCTTTATTGCGTTGCCTGACAATGGAACTATAAATAAATTTGAACGTCGATGCGCCAAACTTTACGTAATAAAACACTCGGCAGTTTTGTTGTATTAAATACCGCCTCGTTCGTAAAAAAGCGACATACTAAAGTGTATCGCGGAGATTGTGCGCGGATACTCGTGTGGCAACAGGACATCGCGTCGAGCCCTCGGAACATGGCGGCGGGTTTGATGATCAGACTTCACACAAAAAGTCGACGAAGCGATACTGAGGCACGCGGATTCGTAAAGGAACAACGAGAGTTTGGCGCAGGCCACGAGCCGGGAACGGGTTTGTCTCGTGAGAACGCGCGCTAATACATGCGCCTAAGAACACAATGCGATCGTCGAGTAACGCCCTGCAGACTTATGGCCTTTTCATGTGTCACAATAGACCGTTCAATTTATCGACTTGCTCGGCTGAGCATTCTATAATTATTATTTCATATTTTCATGTGCGGAGGGTTCGAAGAGTTGATATGCAGCGGTAATTGTGGCGCGCTCGGGCTGGAGCGGCCGTGGAAACGACAGCTGCACGCGCGCCCTGTCGCGTAACAAGAACTCGGTTCGTTAGAGCCACAGATTTAAAATAAAACTTTGCAACGAAAACAAAAAGAAAAAACCTTCACGAAGCAAGCGCTTGACTTGCAAGCTATGCGAGGGCCGCGCGGCAATACAAACTTTGCGATGTTGTGATAAGAATTAAGTTCGCGTGAAACTGAAATCTGTTCCTACAACTTTTTACAGCTACCCGGGCTGGGTGCACTGACGTTTATTTCAATTGTCTCTGCGGGTGGATTGCCCTATTTTCAGAGAGCGTTCGCGGACAGTTTTCGCCCAATCGAATCCAGTGCACTTTTTAGATTACCACGCCAAATTGTCGGACGAGTGTTATAGCACTCGTATCGATACGCTTGTCCGTTGCCGCTCTTGCATTCTTTTTGCAACAGTTATTTTTATGATCACCATTGCAGTAACTACCGCTTAAACGAGCATATCAAATTATACTTTTATCCTTAATGAGTTTAATGAGGGCGGTAAAAGCTGTCGTCTGATTGAGTTAAATTGGTTGTGATTGCGTCTCGGGTTTCTCGTGGGCCAGTCAGACAATGTCATGGTCGGCTGCGTCCGCCCCAGACGAGACGGCGACGCTCCTTCAACGTTACGTACACTTTAAAAATAAACGTATATACTCAATAAACCTTCTTAGTAAGAGCTTCAACAGGCTTTATCAAACTAATCAAGTTTTAATAAACATTCTTTGAATCATTTCTTGAGCTTTTATAAACAAACAAAACATAAATATTATATTATTTCTAAGAGGAACAAGCCGTATAATAGTATATTTTCCGCGTTCCGCGTTGTATTCTCTAGCAGAAATTCGCGGGTTATAATGAATTATTGAAGCCAGTGCCTTTTGTAGTACGATCAACATTGTCATTACTCATTAACTCGCCCGGTTCAG
The DNA here is from genome assembly GCA_947086425.1 of Xanthorhoe spadicearia. Classification (NCBI taxonomy): domain Eukaryota; kingdom Metazoa; phylum Arthropoda; class Insecta; order Lepidoptera; family Geometridae; genus Xanthorhoe; species Xanthorhoe spadicearia. Next base: position 3,298,393 of record OX352198.1, on the reverse strand, counting down.
CGAGACGCGGAAAAGGAAAAGGTCTATACGACATATCAGCGAACAGAAAACGCTGTAAATTATTACTATACCGTAGCGAAATTTTTTAGTAAGAATGAAGGCAACAATAAGCCATAATTAGGACCTCTTATTGAAAATATCCTAATAATATAAATAATGCTACAAATTATTCGAAAAAAACTTTCTTAAAATTAATTTTGTTTATATTTTAATTCTTACGTTTATCATCCTTAACTTTTTATAGAACGTTAACAAAAATTAAGGTACACTTTAAGTTGATACAGAGTTGGTTCTACTTAGTCTCCTCAAATAAGTTTTCTTAGGTAAAGTTGATGAAATGTTTGCTGTATAAATAAACGAATCAAACTTAGCAATACGAATAAAGTGGGTGATGTTAAAATATTATTAACAGAAATAAACTTATTATCAGAAAAGAGAAACATACAGAGAGTATTTTTAAATAATGATTTGTTAAATTTTCCATCCGCTCCGCTTATCGCCCCGCTTTTCACATGTACAAGCTCAAACAATGCCTTCAGTCGATCGATTTAATTTGCCCGCGGTAATTATTTACCCAAACTGACCGTAATTAAAACCAAACAACTGTCCGATCTTTATCGCCGTTGAATTTAGTTGTTAACGTCACGGATAAACATGAGTAATGGTGGCAGTTTAATAGAAACTTTGGGATAATATTGGTAAATGTATAAATCGTGTTAGTCTATAAAGTTTGGCTTAGTAACTATAAAATGTGATGGGAATACAATATTACGCAATAAACGAAGAGACAATATAGAGACTTAATTGAGTTACATTGTGTCACATTGTCATCGTTCAATATGAATATCAGTGATACATAATATCTATTCAAACGTAATTGTTGCTTGGAATACTTGGTAATACAGAAGTTCAACCAAATTTGTACGTACCTGGTATATTCTACTCGTCTTTCAAGGCTCATATAACACAGGTAAAGTTCGTGCTCCAAGTTGGCTCCAAGTATCGACTTTGAAAGTTCTCGATGGATGTTGAATAACAAAAACGAAATTCAATGTAGAGCTTCTAGCTTTTTTAATTTTCATTCTAAAATTAAAATTATTAGAAAGTTTTGAAACTTGGCAGCAGCAGCGGGACGTGTCCGGCCCACACACGACAAATCAATTAACGATTGATTTCGTCAAACCTTTTGAAATGTAGTTATAGTAAACTCTTAAAAATGGTTATGCAAAATACAATTTCGAAACATAAACGAAGTAGGTGCTTATTAGCCCAAAAACCTATCCTACTAACAGTATACTCGTAGATGTGAAATGTATGTAGTTTGTAGTAATGCAAAGCCACACGCCGAAGCTTATCTGTAATTTTTTTAATCGTGATAACCTGTAATAGGCTTTCTGATTTTATACTTGTCTGTTATCTGTAATGGAGCTATCAGTTTTCCAATAAATAAAAATTTAAATAAAATATTGAAAGGCAAGCATTTGGCATTATTTTGGATGAAGATACCATGCTTGTGACACAGGATAGTTATAGATGAAATTAAAAAGAAAATTCTTGTGTTTTCTTTAAAAAATATTGTTTTCTACTAACTATTAAAATCTTAATGGGTGCGGTTTAAATGGAACCAGTGGTGTTTAAATCTAAAGCAATAATCATTAGAACTTTACGACTGAGTTAAGTATTATTTTATCTGTGGTTAAGCTCAGCCTAGGTAGGACTAGCCAACTTTGGATGCAACATGCAAATAAAATGATCTTGAGAATAATGTGTACATTCATACTTTTAAGAATGATACAAGTTAGGAGGTTTTCCATTCAAGCGTAGTATTTTTAAATAAGGGTTCCTTGTTTACTTCGGAACCCTAAAAATGAGGATCGGGTGAGGATCCTCAGAGTTACGAACTAGACTTTGCACTTCAAGAGTGCAAGAAATAGCTTTCCTTCAAAATTTAAACAGCTTTTATAACATTTAGAATTTTGTCACTTGTCAAAATATGTATCACAAAGTTCACAAACGTAGATGTAGGTATAAAGTGTATGCATGACGACTGCATCCTGACTGAATTTACTGGGTGCACAAAATACCACCCAGTAAATTGGTGTCCCGTGGTAAATCCTTTCAGAACTTAAGTCAGTATTTGCAACAGTACTTGAAACGAGGACTTAGAACAGGAAACATTTCGATTGGTACGTTAACGAAGCTTCTATTTCCATTCCTATTGCAAATATCTTTAATGTTTCTAAGGCGTGTCATGCTAAAGTAGTCCTTGACTAGTTTCCAATAAGTGAAGTAATTCTATGAAAACTAATGGCGAAGCAGTTCGTGAATATAACCTGAACTAATCAGTTAAGAGCTTAAGGTACTTTGTCTCTAATGATTTTATTATAATGGTAACTATTCTCAAGCGTTTCTAAAGTTCTAGACACATCAAATTAATATTAGTAACATCTTGTTGCTCGTTTACATTAATGTAATCACAATGAGATTCTTCTACCATTTTTCTCTATTAAGCCTTCATCTAAAATCAAACAAATTCACTTATTTGTTTCAAACAGCAACTATTATAATGTATAAAAAAAGAAATTATAATTTCGACCCTGTAGAGTTAGTAATTTTCAACCGCGCTCATACTACCTAATAGCTCTGAAAATACAAATTCTTCAAAGAATATGTATTTTTTTGCTATTTGACAGATGACAGAAACACCTATGGCTACTTATGTTTGACTAAAATAGACTATTACATTATTTCTGGCGACGGTCCACGCCTCGAAAACCAATAATTTCTTTGGCATAGAAAAGTTTACGAGTTCCAAGGTTGAGGTCGATCTTTTACGATCGGTCCCGTAAAACCGGCATTTCCATCCCCTAGTGGAACAAGATAGTGAAGGCCAAGATAACGCTACTTTTACTACAATAATATAAGTTATTTACGGATTACTATCTTCCGCTTTGGCTTGACTTTTCACGGCTACACTCTTTTAATACTGCTTTCTCTTTGTACCTAGGTAAGAGTTGTGTGTACTATTTAGCTACATATTTATAACTTTAACATTCTAGAATAGAATAATAGAACAAGTTTCTAATTATTTCGTAGTCAGCCTGATACCTACAGTGATTCTTATTTATTTGTTTAGAAAACAAAAAGTTTTCCTAGGTCGATCCAATTACCAACGAATTGGTAACTTTGAACAAAACTGCTGCCTACCTCGATTCCATTAGAAGTTCAGAAAAGGTTTTGCCCAGTAAAAGAATCTTATTGTCTGTTTAAGATATACAAAATACCTATGTTACATAAACTTAAACCTAAATTGTCATCGTACAATTTTTCTAAATTCTCATAAAATTTCGTGACATATCTATATTTTTCAAGTGAGATAAAACAGAGAAAGAATGGTAATTTTAGGAAAAAATTAGTTTTGTGGAAAAATATAATCCCTCAGGCCTAGTCACTCCTACTCCTATCATAGAATTGATTAGAAACGAGCAGATGTTGGAAATCGATTAATAATTAAGGTTGGGTGGGTACATTAGCCCTATTTCCTCTATTCATTTAGCTTTGAAGAAAATGTAAATGACACTAATGTGAACCTTATCACCTTGGAAGAAAGTCGGAAAATTTGGAGACTGGTGTGATACAAAATTGAGTCTTATGCTGTAGTAACAGAGCTGAGACACCAAACCTAGATTGTGCGTTTTTACGCCATTCATAATTCTCTTTGTGCTGCTAATGAACTGAAATAAAAGACTTTCAGAAGGTACATAATGAAAGGGCACCGGTCTTTTGTAGTAATTGTTAATGATTTTGCGTAAACACAGACTTACGTTCCTTTATTCTGGGAAAAGGGCGTACTTATTATGAATGGAAATATCGGTTACTTTTTGGAGCAAGATTTCATTTCATTTAGGTACTTTAGTTGAACATCGTAACTTCTGTTAATGTGGCTCGGATCTCATCCATTAGATCATCACAAATGCTGAGCCAAGTCAAAACCAAATCGTTCTTAATCTTAGAACACTGTAAAAGGACTCAACCCTAAAAGTTCGATCATACTTTATTGACTGTTAAATAAATGGATTAGTTAAACTAGTAAAAATATGAATCAACATTTAGCTGTACAAAATGACTTTTCATAAAATTCAAACCTATACAGGATCACATTTTCTAAAGTACCTACCTATATTTTGAAGTATAGGTATTCAAACGTTTTTCTTGATTTAAAAAATGTAATAAGTCCTTTGTATTTTAAATTGTTTTTATGAATCCATACACCTAGACTTTGAAAACACAGACAAGACATTCGTTCGCCAAAAGGTAGGTATTAGAGAAAGTTGCTGGGTTTATAAAGTAACACACATTTACAAACCCAACAGGGTAACATAGTAGGTGGAAACATAAAATAAATGCTTAGTTACCCAAGCGGTGACCACACAGTCCAAGTGGCATTCTCTGTGATCCTTCGAGGACCTTTTTTAACAACGGGATAAATGGGTGGGTCAAAACTTTACAAAAAGATAAACTTGGTTTTGGTTAACACTTGCTAAAATGTATAATTAAATCAAATTTGAGAACGCTGATATGATAAATATACACAATATACATATCAAAAGGCTAGCCAAAAGCCCATCAAAATACATGACTGATGCTATAATATGCTGGCGTAATTTATTTACTTCTACAAAATGTATTACACGATTTGACATCAGCCATATGATATAATGCACCTTTTATGGTCTATTACTTCTTGGATATGAATAAAGTTTGAACGGGAACCCGAAACAGTCAGTAACAAATAATTCTTCAAGAATATAATTCCATTCTTAAGAACACTTTCCGAAATTTTATTTGTTTTATGGAGCTCAAAGTCTGGTAAATCTTCATGAGTCTTGATGAATACCAACTCGATTACTTAAATTAAATGTAAAGTAATTAAAAACGTCTCTGACATCTCTAATAATACTTATTATAATGTGTGTAATTTTAGACTGTAAATTCAATATATTTTACATTGTGTTGTCAGAACAAAATGTTCACAAAATAGCACACTCATTACGTAACACAGTCGGGTCACACAATCCATTATGGCCGTACTTATCGCAATGTAACTGCAGTCCACCTTTTGCAAGTAACAAACATAGGCCATCAAATAAACGGATGTTGCCGACTGTACAGTTACATATATAAGAAATACAATTTTATTGATCTTTGTAATGTTGTTATACAGGTAAGTAGTAGATATAAGAAGAAATCGTGAACTAATCTCGTTAATTTTCGCACCCGATGAACTTGATTCTTACATCTACATAATGTGGGCGATAACAAAATCATAATGAAGACGAATCTCATGATCTAATTATCACAAGCCGTTAAATATTTTCTTAGTACGATAATCACAGGTTAGTGAGATCCATCTGTACCTGCAAGTAGTTGTCACTTATTGCAGGTGACTGTACCTCTTCAATATACTTTACGAGCAAGCTCCTTACTTTAAGTAGTTACTAGTAACAGTTTTATAGCCATAAATATGTCTTGTATAAACGCAACTAAATTGAAAAATATTTTCTTGGAATGAGGAAATAAGATCCGGTATAATAATGATTACTATTTTGATTTAATAATGTCAATAATCGTTTATTTGATTAGAAAATATGCAATAAATGTTCAAAACATCTTTAGCATAATTTGTAAGTAAATGAATTATGCTGCTACTAGTTTTAATTATTGTTCGACATTATTCATAGAAACATGTAAAGATGTTTGAAAATATTTCAAGGCCGTAGGTAGATATTTATTATTTTATTCCGTATCGTAACGCCCACTCGAGACGCGTTCGCGTAGTGTAGATCTAAATCTAGTGTTATGAATTTATTCACTAGTTAACACCCGTAGGTTGCATTGCTCACAAAAAAGTAACTTACTTAGGGCATTGCTTAGCAAGTTTTAACCAGTCTGCTGGTATCTCCTACTAAACGCCAATTGCTTTTTACCAACTTCCTGGACCAATTGTTTTTTTTTCTGACAGTACTGCGCAGTGCGGATCGCGATGGTAGTATTCTGACGATTGGAAAATCATTAAAAAGTTTGTATAATTTGTTTTATTTTAGATAACTTATTTTAGATGGTGTCTTGTGCAGTCTGGTACGGGTAAGTAACACGAAGTTCAAATTCCGACCTTGATTTTATCTAGCTGTTTTTACTCAGAGAAACTGAAAATCTTCAATAGATTTGGCATACGGTGGAGACCATATTAAAACAAGTATAGCATAGGATTGCGTGTGCGAGGAAGTGGGCTGCGGGTCGTGGATTGGAGGATGTGTGGCCCGCTTCGGTGTCATGTCTACGAACGTATTATGATGATAAATTGATCGTTTCATTTCGTGCGTAGCGCCGCTGGTATAGATTTAAAGTTACAAGACTATAAAAATGTAGCAGTGTTGTCTTTCAGCTTCACATAAATATTTTATATAAACTAATCTACTTAGGTATATTTCACTGAGTTTTACAGGCAAAGAGGTTTTTGTAGAATATTTGACTCGTATAATTTGTCTCAGGGGATTTTAAAACTTTGGCGCTTATGAAAGAAAATCTCAACTTCTAACTATTTCGTAATTCATGTGTTTGTGTAAAGTCAAATGTACATTTCTTTTATTTTATTCAATATCTGTAGCATTTCAAAACCTGATAAAACAATGAAAGTCCTGATTTACCTAGTAGGTGAATCAATAAGTAGCTACATAGACTCGCCACTTTTGAAACAAGCTTGTCCGAATGCACCGGCTAGATTCCTGGCCACATATTCCATAAATTACGGTCGACGGGGACAAATGTCCGCGTCGGGACTCCTTCGTGATGTTTCTGTAACACTTTGTTGTGAAAAATTGCTCCTAAATACAGAATTTCCGTTGAAATTCGGGTTACCTTTCAAGATTTATTTGGAAATTGTGAAATTCACGACTGTGTGATCTGATTCGTGTGAGGTTCTCATTCTTCATTGTTAGAATAATAGTTATCAAGAGTTCTTAGTAAAACAAACGAAAGTCAAAGTACCTACCTACTGCTTTAGAGCGCTTCAAGAGATAGGTAATTATGCTTGAATATACACATATTTAATCCCATGGAAAATTTTCTTAGTCAATAAACACTCGATCATTGCGATACAAGCTAGACAGGACTATTAAATGTCATTATTACACCGAGACAAATAACCTACCTGCAAAGACTGCAATTGTAATTGGCCACATTAGCTAGCTATAAGGAAACCAATTAATTCAATGGCTTTGCATATAGGGCTTGTGCTAAGTCCTAAAGTACAAACATGTACATAAACATTGTTTCATCTTTTAAATGTTTCCTTACTTGTCTTATTTCTTTAACGCATTTATTCCTACATCTGCATGTTTTATTTTACATACATGTTCCTAGAGCAGACGATTAGCTTGAGAGATAAACGCCATTAAATGCATTCTTAAGGGAGTTAAACTTGGCCATGTTTTCTTTTTATTATATGCCAGTACTAATAATGTTATATGGAATTAAATCATCGAAAAAAGAGATAATAATGGCATATGCGTCACAAATCTTATTTCATCATTTATTACTCCTTTTTCTTCCTAGGCACCGCTTGATAATACTATCTAGTAGAGTGAAGTGAAATTAAACTTCCCCATGACATAACAACTGTTATTGACACCACAGTCAGTTATGTTAATTAGCCATTTCTAATTGGTGTCTAATCAGATAGTAACTAGTACATAGTTACTATTTTGATGTCACGCTACCCTTTATCGATATCATGAACAGGCACGTTGCTATGTTTGATTGAACTTTGCCTACTACCGTGATACAACTCTATTTGAATTCGTTCGGCAATATTTTGTATCTACTGCTTCATTATATACCTATCGATACTAATATTATAAAGATGTAAAGTTGGTTTCTTTGTTTGTAAAGGTTAATCTCCGATACTACTCATCCGATTTAATTATTTTTTTTCACCGATGTATAGAATGGACTTTCCGGATGAAGATAAGCTTATATTTTATCCTGGTTAAATTCCGGGTTTCATAAGTACACCCGTGCAAAGCCAGGTCTGACTGCTAGTCTTATATAAAGTTTGTATTCGACTACGAGTATGTTGTAGTGTATTTTATTACTTCTTGCAAACATAACTGCACTCTCCGAACGTTCTAGTTTTCAATTGTATTTGTCCTCGTGAGACCTCCATTAGCTAGTAAATAGAGAGTCAGATACTTAAACACACTTATACTTAAATACAGTATACGAGAGGTAACTTGACTCACGAGGACTCAAACTTTAACAGTTTAAGAATAAAAATAATAAAATACTTAATGGTCTAATAACGGTCTGCTAGCGATCTTTCATAAAAATTAAAACTTATTAAAAAGTAAAGGAATAACGACTGCTAGCTAATTGAATGATTGATATTTTAAAATCATAGTGATATTCATAATTCAAAGAGCGTTGTATAATGACAAAAAATAAGCAGGAATTGGCTTGGACCATTTTACTCTGACAAGTCTAGATTAAAACCTTATACGAGTTTAAGGACCATTTTACTGTGACAAGTCTTAAAACCTTATTTATCAGGTTGTATGTTGCCACGAGTTATTAAAGCACACTTGAATAATTTTCTCATCAAGGGCCCTATTAACGACTCTATCGTACGCACTATGCAAGTGGGTCCTATCTACTAATTTATTTAATTATGTTGTCATACAACTTGTAAGTCCATAATGATAGGTACTGGACAAACAATCACGTGGAATGTACATTTAATTATATTATTTATCGCGCAAACACTTGTAGCGATTGTATCTACTAGTACCCGCTTATTAGTATTCTAGAGGCGTAATTGTTGATGTTTGATGGATAACATCCTCGATGGCGCTTAGCATTTTATTTTGCTTTCCGTTGGAGGCATAACGAGTGCGTGCCTTCCGAAAACAGAAGCTACCTCACTGTCTACAGCAAATACATATTACTAACATTCAAACTGGGTACTGACTATTGTATAATGCTTTGGCTGCCACATTTACGAGGATCTTCGGAGTAATGAACAAAAATAAAAATTGCTCTTTTCTTAGGAAATTGAAGTCGGTTGAATAATTAAAATTGCTACTTGTTATTTATATAATGATGTATACCATCAGGATATACCAACGGCAAAGCACAGCTGAACATTCAACCGATGCCAAATTTTAGAATATATTTGACAAAACTTTGCCATGACCGTTTTCTTTTCAAAGTTATAGCGAAAGTTGTGTCTTTCGTTTTCAAGTGGAATTGCGTGGGTGCTTATTTTCAGAACTTTTTAAGAACTTCGTAAAATATAACATTATGTAGGTTTTCAATGGCCATTTACGGGTCGCCCTCACGAGCTCCAACATTATGTCAAGGTTTTTTTAAAAACGATTTAACAAACTTTGTAGCTTATTTGAGAACTTTGCAAAGTTATCGCAATTATGAATACAGCATAGCACATTGGCATAAATCACTGTAAAACACGAACACGTGAATGAAAATAGGGGAAACATAAAACATGACCTACTTTAATTAATTTTGCATGTACATAGAACGCAAACTGCGGAAGTATTAAAACATACCGATTATCATTTCGTTTACTCGCACGAATGAGTCCCGCATCGCACTCGCAAGAACAATAAAAGTAAAATGCTTTTTTACGGCCAAAGGGGAGAAGACGTCGTAAAGAATGGAAATGCCAGACAGAGGCACCGACTTCCATAGCCTTAGAGGAATAACTTGTGTACTAGAAACGTAATACATAAATTCTCCATAAAGGGAATACAATCGTGTTATTCAAGTTCATTCGAGGGTAATCATAGATTCCACTCATACAGATTAATTTGTGTAAAATGTCTCCACGCGCGTTGTCATTTTCGTAACTTTTTACGGTGCAATGTACCTAAGCGTTAGCCATGACCACAATTTAGTTACGCTAAAACGACGTATCGTCCAAATGTGCATTGTTTTTTTACTTAAAGATGTAGATATTCATTCGAAAATTTTCATCTTAGAATTATTATTATTATAAGCGAAAATTGGATAAAGAATTTAGCATAAACAATAGTATGGGACTTCAGGAGTTTCGTTTCTATATTCTCTGAAACAATACTTTATGCGCGTAGTACTTGACGAATGTTGCACAGTGTTTGTAGCGAGGTATGTGATAAAATGCCGACATTTTTATGAGAATCTCCGTGATGTATGATAAATGAAAATTATGCTTATTACGGAGCGCGTCGTTATTTGCAAAAATCTTGCAGGTAAAGAAATACATAGGAGAAATAAATTGCTCGCTGTTACATACCTAATCTACCAATTTACATATAAATGCTATATTGTGTCATTTTACAAAAAAATAGTACTTGTCACAAGCATTTACGAGGTAAATTTATAGTTAATGTTATTAAAGTTAGACGGTCATCAGAGGCATAAAACCATATTGATTATGTAGGTATTTATTTTAATTATTTTTCCAAAACGTTAAGACGTCTCATTCTTACACTTTTTTCTCTATTTGATAATTTTTTGTCATTTTGGTGTTACATTTTTAGGTAATGTAAAACATCGTTCTGCTGTGTATCACATGCCGCGGGCTAATTGCAGCGGAACAAAACCACTCATCTCTGCATCGTGCTAATTGCTAATCAAGGCCGCTCTAGTGCTACACTCGAACTAACTGCACTGGATGCGACAGGATTCAAGTCTATTTTTTTTTATACATAGGGCATTGAAAAATAATGCTACTCATTGACGCTCTTTTGTAAAGTTTTTCCATACAAATCTTTGGTCTCTACGAAGAAACAAAACAAGATCAAGACTGCTTACCCGTCATATGTACACGTAGTACACGTCAGTTGATCCCACATCTATTGGATCCAGCCAGCACAGTGTATACGGATAACATACATGGCATATAGTAAGTATCTTGATTACAGTAAGGATGAATAGCTATACGAGTATAGGTTCCATCTTTATTCTGTGATATAGGTATTGCAATGTTTTAACTGTTTAAAACATTTTATACTTATTTATACTTAGTACTTGTTTAATTATTTTTTTATCAAAATAATGATATTTAGTTCATTAATTTTATCTCATTTTATTTATAAATTGGATAAATTACAAATGTATAATGAAGCCAAATGTTTTGCAATGAACTAACACAATCATAAAAAAACATTTTAATTACGAGCTAAGTACTCGTAATTAAAATGTTGTTTATTATTAATATCTAGATACTTCATTTTAATTAAGCTGTCATAAAAATTAAAGCATACTCAAATAAATATAATGATATTGTGTTAATTACTATTTTTATAATACGACTCCGTGGCACATAAATGTATTAATAAATAATTTTTCATTACTCATACACGGAAAGTACGCACGAAGTTGCCTGATTATAGGGTTCAAAGTAGCATTTTCTGTCCCTAGGGAAAACAAGAACTTTCCTGCCCTAGGGCAGGAAAGTAAAAAACTGTCAAATGTCAACTTCATTTTTGACATTTCTTTTGTGGCATGTCGATGCATGCTAAGTGTTCAAGTTCTTCTAACTCAATCAGATGCTAGATATTATGTCTCTTTTGCACGAATTTGTGCTTCTCTAGCACTAATTATATTATATTTATTTATTTTATTTTATTTATTTAAATTTTTTCATCATCAAAAAAACTACTGGTAGAATGCCTACTACTTTTATAGCCATTCTACCAGTCAGTATTTTTTTTTTAAATCTGGAACGCAGCTATGCCATGCCATCGTAAGCTGCTTTTAGTCAATATTAAACTAGTCGATTTAAAAAAAAAGCGAGACAGCTAATTTTCGTGTGTGAAATTTAAATTTTACATCAATTTTTTTGGTAATTTCCTCATATTCGTAATGAAAAGCAGAGTGCTTACCTCGGGGAAAAGGCTTTTCGATGCACTCGAACTATTATCGCACTCGCTGACGCTCGCGCGATAAACCATCTCGTGCATAGAAAAAATGCCTTTATCCCCTTGTATAGCAATCTACTATTAAACAATTAGTTAACTTAATAACTTTAGTTTCAATGTTCCGAAAACCAACTGTTGGGTATTTGTAGGTATTAGCATAAAACGTTTTGTTGTACTACCGCCAGTTACCAATAAAGCAGTCAGATTCGATCCGCAGCCGTGTTTCCTTTAAATATCTCACTGGCGACGATTTAATATAGTTTTATCGAGATGCCGTACGGTAAAATAGATAGTTTCGATTTATCTTCGCGAAAGTGGACGAAATATGTGAACAGAGTGAAACAATTCATCATGTTAAACGAAATTAAAGACTCGTTGCACGTGGCCACGCTTATTACGGTAGTCGGTGAACCAACTTACGATTTAATGTGTGACCTGTGCGCTCCAGACAAACCGGAGACGAAAACGTTCACCGAATTGGTCACCATCGTCGAACAACATTTAGAACCCAGGCGATCTGATATAGCGGAACGGCACATTTTTCGGCTACGTCGACAGAAGCCCGGCGAAGAACTCAGCATTTATCTTCAAAGTTTGAAACATCTTGCGAGCACTTGCAACTTTGGAGATAAACTAGAAGAAAATCTGAGAGATCAGTTCGTGTCGGGCCTCGCCGGAGACGAGATGCGCAGTCGTCTTTTCGCGGAGAAGGAGTTGGATTACGGGCGAGCGGTGGAACTGGCTCTGGCGCTGGAGGCGGCGGAGAGGCATGCGGAGACGAGCGGCGCGCCGTCAGCGTCGAGCGCGGCGGGCGGCGGCGCGGGCGTCGGCGTGCCCGACCCGCCCGTGCATCGGCTCGGCGCGGGCGGCGGCGGCTTCGCGCGGCCCCCCGCCGGCGCCACGGCGCTACAGGCGCGCTCATACAACCAGAAGTGCTGGCGATGTGGCCGCCAGCATTCACCGGATCAGTGTCGCTATAGGCGTTATAACTGTGATGAGTGCGGAGCGAGGGGCCATCTTAAAGTGATGTGTAAAGGTGCGCGCTCAGGCGGAGATGGTGGTGATCGCATAGTAGGTAAAACACAGCGGCGTAACCAGTTCTACATCGATATGGACTCCAGCAGTGAAGACAGTGACTTCTTCAACATTGTGGTGGATGGAGAGGACGATAAACCGTATGTAGTGTCAGTTATAGTTAACAACATTCCGTTAGACTTTGAGGTAGATACGGGGAGTAAAATTTCGGCTATTAGCGAACTTGATTATCATAAATATTTTAAAAACTGTCAGCTGATTGAGTGTAATCTGAGATTTAAGGGGTATACGGGGGGTAAAATCTTGCCCATCGGTTTTATTAACACGACTGTTTGTTACACGGGACCCAAGGCAAAGCGAGAGGCGTGCGACCTGCCACTCTTTGTAATTCCAGCTGGCGGGCCGCCTCTTCTCGGTCGGTCATGGTTGCGTCATTTAAAATTAAAAAATATCGAGATTCAAATGAACAATATTAATTATGAAAAATCGTGTGATAAAAGCGATATTTTGGTTTCTAAATTACAACTAGAGTATCCTGATGTGTTTGCAGAGGGCTTGGGAACATGTAAGAAAATGTTCTCTTTAAAGTTAATAGACAAAGAACCTGTTTTTCACAAAGCGCGTAATTTACCGTTGGCATTAAGGGGGCCCGTAGAACATGAATTAAACCGCTTAGTTAAGGAAGGTACTATAGTCAAAGTTGAACACTCCGAATACGGAACCCCAATTGTCCCAGTGGTAAAAAAATGTGGGAACATCAGAATCTGTGGCGATTACAAAGTAACGATAAACCCTAAAATTAGACGAGAACCTTATCCGTTGCCGCGAATTGAGGAACTGTACGCTACATTGAGGGGGGCTCAAATATTTACAAAAATTGATTTGGCTCATGCTTACGAACAGATTCTTTTGTCACCCGAGTCTAGGCCGTGCACTACGATTAGCACGCATATAGGTACGTATGAGTATGTACGTACTCCATACGGTATTTGTAGTATTCCGGAAAAGTTTCAAAAGTTAATGGAGGAGGTTCTAAGAGATGTTCCCATGACTGCCGTATATTTTGATGATGTTTGTATTGGGGGTGTTTCTAAAGAAGATAATATTAAAAATGTTCGTGAAGTTTTGAAACGTTTGCAGGCTGTCGGTCTGAGGGTGAAGTTACAAAAATGTGAATTTTTTCAACTTGATGTGTGCTACGTAGGCCATATAATAGATAAGGATGGTTTACATCCAGACAAAAGAAAAGTTAAAGCAATATTAAACGCTCCACGGCCCACCGATGTACATCAGTTGAAAGCCTTCCTAGGTCTTGTTAATTACTATGGGAAATTCGTACCTATGTTAAGTACACTTTTAAGTCCGCTTTATAATTTAACAAAAGGTAAAGTACAGTGGAAATGGAACACTGAATGTGAGCAGGCATTTAGTGGTATAAAAAAAATGATGTGCAGTGAACAATGCTTGGTTCACTACGATCCAACGCTGCCGCTGGTCCTCAGCGTGGACAGCAGCGCGTACGGTTTGGGTGCCGTGCTGGCACATAGGTATCCTGACGGCTCAGAAAGACCTATTTGTTATGCGTCACGGACGCTGAACGACGCGGAAAAAGCTTATAGTCAATTAGACAAAGAAGCTTTGGCTATATTTTTCGGAGTAGTTAAAAATCATCAATACGTATATGGGCGGCGGTTCATAATACGCACTGATCATAAGCCATTGTCCTTCATATTCGGAGATAAGGTAGGTATTCCGCAGACAGCTGCCAGCCGCTTACAGCGGTACGCGGCGCGACTCGCAGCCTATGATTTCTCAGTGGAGTGGGTGAGCTCGGCGCACAACGCAGCAGCTGATTGCTTATCGCGGTTACCGGTTGTAACTCGCGCGACCGGCAGTAGCTTACCGACCTCCGACGAATCGGTGTCTTACTTGATGTTTTTAGAAAACGAATTTCCTATCAGTCATAGAGATATAGCTGATGCGACAAAGCTGGACCCAATATTGCGCGTTATTTATAAAAATATATTGTTTGGCTGGCCGGAAAATACAAATGTAGATCAGGAAAAGCCTTACTTTAATAGAAAAGAAAATCTTTTGGTTGAACAGGGCTGTATAGTGTTTAACTATCGGATAGTTATACCGCCTAAGTACAGAGATTACATATTGCGTGAACTACACGAAGGTCATTTGGGAATCGTAAAAATGAAAAACCTCGCACGAAACTACGTGTACTGGCCGGGGCTCGACGCGGACATCGAGGCGCTGTGCCGCGCGTGCGGCGCCTGCCTGCAGCAGCGCGACGCGCCGCCGCACGCGCCGCTCACACCCTGGGAGTTCCCGTCGCGCCCCTGGCAGCGCCTCCATGCTGACTTTGCAGAGTACAGAGGCAAGCATTATCTAGTAGTTGTCGATGCGCATAGCAAGTGGATAGAAGTTTTTCAAATGACGAGTACCGCAGCTAGATTTGTTATAGATAAGTTTAGAGAGATGTTTGCGCGATTCGGTTTACCGTTGCAGATGGTGACGGACAACGGTCCACCTTTCTCATCCCACGAAATGAAAGAGTATTTCGTGAAGAATAATATAGTCTACACTCCGACCAGTCCGTACAGGCCGAAAGGCAACGGGGCGGCGGAGAACGCCGTTCGTACAGTTAAGAACTGTATTAAAAAAGCGTATTCGGAGGGAACTGACGTACTCCAAGCTATTAGTAAAATGTTGTTCCAATACAGAAATTGCGAGCAGGCTACCACCAACGTAGCTCCGGCTGTGGCGCTGCTCGGGCACCGCCTGCGCGGACGCCTCGACGCGCTGCGCCCCGCCGCGCCCGGCGCCGCCGCGACCGAGCGCGTGCGGGCGCGCCACGCCGACCAGGTGACCCGTGCAGGAGGCACGTCTAGGGAGGTACATTTAGGCGATGCTGTTTTTGTGCGGGACTATTCTAAAAATAAAGATAAATGGGTGGAAGGGCATGTCATGGAACGGTTAGGGCCTTCTTCATTCTCAGTTAATGTTCCGTCAGCTAAGAATACTATAAAGAGACATGTAGATCAAATAATTATACCCAAAAATAGAAAAAGATTTTCACTAGCGTGCACTGTGAATGATAATTGTAACGTAGAAAAATCGTCTAATGTAAATACTGATGTAAGTGATGAGTTGCCAGTTGCGACCAGCAGCAAGCCCGGTGTCGCGGTCTCGCCGCGCGCCTCCGACGGCGCCGCCTCTCGCGATGATACATGTACTCAGCAGG
Source organism: Xanthorhoe spadicearia (assembly GCA_947086425.1). Lineage (NCBI taxonomy): Eukaryota > Metazoa > Arthropoda > Insecta > Lepidoptera > Geometridae > Xanthorhoe > Xanthorhoe spadicearia. Next base: position 3,282,127 of record OX352198.1, on the reverse strand, counting down.
TCGAAGCTGATAACTTCGAGTTGGCCTGCTCATCTCCTATTATTGCGAAACACACATATAACTTGCGTCCTCGTCTCAACAGGCAACCCTACTTCAAATAAGTGTGATTTGAATACCTATTGTTAATAAGTATTATAGTTAAGTAATGTTTAGTTAGTTCTATATTTAGGTAAGGAGGTGTTGGGTATTTGTAGGTATTAGCATAAAACGTTTTGTTGTACTACCGCCAGTTACCAATAAAGCAGTCAGATTCGATCCGCAGCCGTGTTTCCTTTAAATATCTCACTCCAACATTTAGGGATCAATAATGTAAAGTTTACCTGTTACAGTTCTGATTCCACAACTAATACAAGTAATCCGTAACCTTTTACAATAGGTATCAGTCTGAGGCAAATCCAAACCAGGTGCTTTACAATCTACGCAGCAGTTTTGCAATTTCAATTTCCATTTAAGTTAATATAAGTACTTAAATCCTAAGTATTATATAAGTTGAAGCCGGCTTATCCAGTAATCTAAGTAACGCTCACAATGTGCAGCGTGCACCTACCGGCCTCAACACAAATACTATGTGCGTTTGTCATGATGCACAATGTACTCGTGTGGCCAGACCCACTGAACAAACTGAAAACGATGCATCGTGCCAATTATCGCGGGTCAGCTTATATTGGTGCAAACTGAATTCGGAAGTTTAACCAACATAAGCAGAGCTACGATGATTGTCACGATGCATCGTTTTCGGTTTGTGGAGTAGCAGGACCTAAATGGAATATGATGGTCGTCACAACACAAACATTATATACATAAGGACGGTTGTTGTTTGTTTTGTACGTAGAATGGACTGCATTTAAAGGTGTACAGTGTCTGTTATTTTCCTCTTTAAATATAATAAATTGCTCTTTAATTTAATTACTCTAACTAATTATTATAAAAAAGCTTTCCCTTGACCTTTCTTGACCTTTCAGAAAGGTTTTCCACATGACCCTGTGTACCCAGCAATCATATCGTTAGAAGTTTCTTTCTACTGTCTAATTAGTCGATATTTGTCAGTTATTTTCGTGATTACACAGTTTGTACGTCGATTTAATGAGACCTACACTCGCAGTAGGAAAAGGTTGACCAATTCGTTTGAAACGTAGCAAGCACATGTTATCTTTTAAAACTGCTCCTTCCAAGACTAGAGTATTGTCCATCTTTATTCTGTGGTATTGTATAAAATGGTTGTCAAACTTATATACCCAGCAAGAAATAACAGGATCTTTACATTGCGCGACTGTACATATTGCGAATGAAGTATGCGTCAGTATTTTATATAGGTACAATTTCTTAGTCGCTAATCATTGTTTTTGATATCATGTAAATAAATTATAATTGTCAATAATAATGATGTGAATGACTTTGTTTTAGATGTTAAGCTTCATCACTCAGATTATTGAAAAAAAAATGCATACATATAGAAATGAAATCTTCTCCTCCTTTTTTTAAGTCGGTTAAAAATTGAACTTTTTAGACACAGCAACAACTTAAATAATTTTTCTCTGAAACCACGTTTATAAACAAGGTACTAAATTAAAAGTAGTTACTATACAGTAGTTAATTATCAATTTTATAGCTGTAAAATTAAGTTGAACATGAAAATGGTAATTTCCGTCCTGAAATACGTAGTAATGAACAAAAGCAAAGCCTCAAACTTTGACCGAAGTATAAAAGTTTTGTAGAGTTCAAACACAGCAAACTTCAATCATGAGATCCAATCTCATCAATGACCTATAAGTTATTTTCACAGCGTCCAGTGTTCCCTCAGGACCTAGGTTGTATAAAAACAATAACTTTATTAGTGCACAGCGGGCGGCCCGCGCGCAGCCCTATTCTGGCATTACGTTACGTCAATAAAACAATTACGGGTTCCGAGAAGCGATGCGATCGAGATCCCGATGTAATCGCTCAGCTTTTCCTGTCACGCTCGCCGCAACCACACAATTAATGTCCAGCAGGTCGCTTTTTCACCTACTAGCTCAGTTTTTTGTTCTAGATTTACGAGCCAGCAGAACTACTCATAAAATGAATATGGTTTTAAAGTTGGGTAATAAATATTCGTACTAAATATCCAATATCCAATCCAGAAGGTCAATATGCCATCAGCAATACTAAATTTTACACTTTTTTGTTCGTTTCAATTTGTAAATTCAAATTAACAGAATTGTAGGTGTGATGTCCAATTTAAAATGATTCATAATCGAAATTAAATCGTTATTGGCGCCGGATCGAATCAAAAATCCCAAAGCGCGAATTCAGCTTCATTAGGCACATTCGCACGGTGGCCGAGAGGAATGCAAAGTAACAAAAAGCGAAAAAAGGTGTTCAATTTACATAAAATTCTTTTAGTAATACGTGTTTTGTGAGGCAGGACCGCGAGAGGTGTCAGCCTGGGTCTGGAACATGAAATATGCAGCGCGCCGTGACCTGGCCCTCTTTTAATTTAATTCAAAGGATAGCCGCTGTGAAAATAAATGGTTTGCAGATAATGATGAGATAGTTGGAGCCCAGACCGCCGTAGGGCACATAATACATATCAAACCGGTTGTTACTGACGCTTGCCGGCGCAAGCCTCGATACGTTCACACTTATTAGGACCTGTTGTACTGACAAGCAGGATATCGGCTCTGAAAATCTGCTTACTGCAGAACTGAGGTAAAACTGGCGATCGGCAAACGCGCTATCAGAATACAGGCCGTATTTAATTAGGGTTTAATTGAACGAATTGATCCATTTCCAAAATAGACATGCAATTAATTCTGTGTTGCCTTTTGTATGGACAATTTGGCATTCAATTAAATGTTCTTATAATAACAATTTATTATAATGACCAATGCTATCGTTTTTTATTTTATTTACTATTGTACGAGTATAAACATATTTATTTTTGATTGTCGGTCCCGGCTTTTAAAGTCGTTAAGCCATGACAAAAGCCTTTAGGCGCCCTGAAAAACTTCGTCACCAGAGTTGGCCACTTGCTCATACGAACGGACGAACGAACATAATTTCTGAGTATCAAAATCTATTGCTGAAAAAACATTCAAGTTTTTATGGCCATACTTTTATGGCTATTTAATTAAACGACGGAACAAATATATCTAAGTACTTGCTGTTTAGTAGTAGTTATAAAGCAAACATTAATTTCACCCTTTCAATTAATCATTAGTCAACTAATAGAAGCTGTTTAGATGCTAGTAATATAACAGTAACAAATGAAATAGAGATATCAGATACTAAAGAAACACACAATAGGTCAATCAAGCTCGGAATGATTTCATTAGAGTTACAATTGGCGAGCGAGACGGGGTCGTCAGCCTTTCGTCCTATATAAACGAATGTGCCCTTCTATACCTAAACAAACATTAGGCCACCTGTATAACTTGATATCGTGTTGAGTCTGTTTCTTAAAATATCATTATTTTTTCAGTCTTGTTAAGGTTTCTTTATTGAAACCATTTCTTTTGTCTTCTATAAATCAAAATATTGTATGTTATAGAAGCATTACCTAAACCTAAAAAATAATAACTAACATAAAAGTTTTGGAAATAGATTGAACTAAAGATTTTAATGCATTGCTTTTCATCTCTTTAATTCTTTTTATAAATATTCGGCATGTTATTGTGAGCGGTATTGGTGATAACAACAATAATAAAATTAAACTATCATATTTTTATTACCGAATATTATATTCATTATACCTACCAATATAAATTGAGTGAGATTCATATCATTTATTAAAACAGAATCCCAAAAATAAAAGCAAACATTTACTGTTACGGTAAGGCAATCAAAAAGTTTAAATTAGTCGTTAGTATTTAAAATAAATGTGACAAATAATATAATAACAGTCAGTCTGATGAGTCAAAAGGGTTAAATTAATATCCCAGATATATAATTAAGCCCATATGGACGATTGTATGTGGGAGGACTTTATCAAATCTGCTAATTTAAGATCTAATGCGTTACATCTTACAACTCATCATTGTCTGAAGTCGGTAGGTGTTGAATTTAATTAAACCTACTGATGGAAAATTACTTTTTGTAAGTATTCTCTTTTTATAATATTCGGCGACAGATCTTTTATGTGCCACAGAAGTATAATATAAATACTTTAAAAAAATCGACAAACTATTTGTCGGGAAATACCTTTCTGTGCGATTGTTTTCCATTAAATAGACAGCCTAGTGCTAATTAGAGTATTATTTTATCACAAACAAAGAGATTAATCTTGCTTAATGCCAATGATTTTTTGATCTTTCGAATCTATAAAAAACGTGTTAAGTCTTCGGCTAGTTATCGGATAAGCGCTTGATTTATGGCACCTTTGACTGCCTAAAATAAATATTAGGTCTGTAATGATTGAGACGTGCTGCCTCATAGGCATTTGCCAATTAGCATCCATTATGTTCTGTACACATCTACTTATGGAGGAATATTTAGGTACAACGAACTTCAAAAAGATCTACTACCGATCTGTTTAAATTACCAACTTGGGAAGAGTTTTTGGTTTGTTTATTGTAGGTACAAAGTTACAATCAAGATTGTTTGCTTTTTTTTTACTGTTGGTAAAACAAGAGTGTTACAGAAAATATATTACTGGTGAATATATTTAACAACACACAAATTTGTGAGCCTTACAGAGCCTTAAGGCTCTGTAAGATTTCTTCTCTCTCATGTGGAAAATTAATACAATTTAATAAAAAAATCTCGTCAATACGGAATTTTGGATATGATATATTTCGCTTACTTAAAAGATGAAAGTCAATTAGGTTCATAATTGTCTGCGCTTTCTGTTATACCTAAGATAAATCTAGGTAGTAGATTGGGAGATCGAATGGAACGATTCAGCAAAATGAAAATCCCAGTGGTTTTGCCTGGATCTTCGTGCGCTGGAATTAGCATAAAACCAATTACCTAGAAAATCACTATTTTGCCAGCTTATTTCCCACTCTACTATATTCAAAATAAAAAGTCAATACACGCAAATTCTTTTCTGTGCGTTTGTATCTGTCTTGAAATATAAATTTAGTAATGTAATAGTAAACAGAAGACAGAAATATCGTCTCAGTAGCGTTTATTACTGTTATTTGTAGCGCACATAATAATTATGATTGGTGATTTGGCTAATAATTTACGATACACACGCCCAGAATGCAAATAGGCGTAACTAGGAGTACGTTTCAAATTAATAAAATCAGTTTGACGCTTTGAATAATAAGTAAGTACTAACTTAATCCAGTTATTATATTCGGAAACATGACTACAGGGAGGTATGGACATAAAGGAAGTATCTACTTACGTGCATAATTTAGTATTCGGGTCGAAAAACGTTAAGCCGGCGCTTTACTTCGTGGTGAAGTAGATTATTAAAGAAATTGCCTCTCGAATATTATAACAGACATAACTACTAACATGAGAGTCAACAACAGAAAATATATTAAAAAAATATAATACAAAATTTGAGAATGGTTTACAGTAGTAACGGCAATAAAATACAATAATAGTGGGTTTTGACAATTTACATACACGTGTGAGCTTTAATAGTTGGGAGTGCCAGCTATAATCCACGATAATGTCTCGATGCAGTGACTCACTCAGAAAAGATCGCGACCTCTCTGACGCATAAACGTAAATAAAAACTTTTAGAAATATTATATTAGTTTTGCATTGCTGGCTGAATGTTTTAGTTTCGTTAAAGTTGTTGTCATAGTAATTCAACTATTTATTCAGTTAGTAAAAGGGAGGTTTTTCCAACAGTGGAATGACCATGACTAAATTATTCGATACTTAGTAAGTTATTTTACAAAATTGTTGTTGCACTACTCAAGGCTCTTAGGACTGGTACAGAAATCACCTTATACGTAGTCTGCAGGTTAGTTTGTTTGTAAAGTTTTTTTAAAACTTAATACATTTTTAAGACATTATTCATTTTGGGGACTATTATAAGCCTATAATTAAATAACCATTAAAAAAAATATTGAAACCACCAGGCTCACTATGCCACAAACAAGTAACTGATACAAATATTGCTTCATTTTTCATGTAGATCTAAGATACAATACCAAGAAGTGAACATATTTTATCATTATGTATTTGAAGATGACGTAAGAATATTCCCTTGGTTCACGGTCTTGGTCACTGACCGGGCAATGAAAAAAGTTTGGCAATTTCCATCCTCTCGTTAGGTATGCAAATCCACGTTCAGTCTCATTTTCTCTATGAAACAAATCCATTTCCATACTAAAGCGGGATTATCTAAGCTCATCGCATTTTGCCCACCAAAATATTCAAATAGCATCCAAAAGCTATTTTTTATGCCTTTGCAAAAGAAAATTAGAAAATACCTATTACTTTATTTATTTATTTACAGAAATTAATCTAGGTACTTACTATTTTCATAACTTTAGACCGCAACCGGAGAGACCAGCGACCGAAACTAGAGACCGCGACTGTTACTTGACTTTAGGCAATGGATAAAGGTGTCTCGGTCTCGCTCGCAAACACTGCCTAAAAACAAGTAACAATCGCGGTCTCCCATCTTGGTCTCTTGTCTCAGTCTCAACGCGAACCGCTGCTTTTCATAAAACTAGCAGCACATCCCGGCTTTGCACAGGTGTACTAATGAAACTACCGGGATAAAACCATCCCGACAGTTTATTCTACACATCGGTGAAATAAATAAATAAAATTACCTTTTTTATAATATTAGTATAGATAAAACCAAATCTAGTGTGAATAATTGAGTTATCAATAAAGTGGATACTTAATTTTAAGATACTTAATTTTAAGCATTCATTCAAAATGTCATCCACCGATGCTGACAACTGTACTAACCCAATATTTAGTAGAAACTTTTATGAACCACTTTTAATTTATGAAATGCTACCGACCTACATCATAAACGTGTAACTCGCCGCGACAAGATAAATAAACTATAACTCACTATCACGTTCGCGTGTTGTAAAATAACATAAATATACCTACAGAACCCTAGAATAATACATAATTGCGTGTAGACGAACTTCTTATAACCACTCGTTTTCCACTAGCCTGATTTAGAATGATACGCACGAACTATTACAAATTGCAAACCTAGTGTGAAGACATGGAACATGTGCCTTATATACCTACATGTAAGTAAAATATGTAAAAAATATAAGTGCAAAAAGTTAAAAGTTTTTTCGTACTTATTATTAATGATCTCGAAAATCTGAAACAAAATCCTTGATCAACTGAAAAAATCATTGGTTATTTTCCGAATAATTTGTAAAAGAGGAATAAGAGACTATTTAAAAAAAAACAAAGTAAAACTTTTGTTATTTGCAGTACATTGTAAATAGTTAGTGCTTTTTGTAAACTCCTGCAATTATTTATGTGAAAAGTAACATTTCAACATTTGCATGGACAATTGCATTGAATAATTCAAAATAAATTTCCAAACAATATTACAATATTTAAAGAAATAATAACGGACTAATAAAAGCATCAAACCTCGTTTTGTTCAGCTAACTATTTATGTTCAGCTAAGTTCTAGAATGCATTCTTGTAATTATACAAACAATTAAGTCTCTCGCATGTGTTGCAATTTAACAAAGTACAGTTCGCCAGTTGTTTGTTCTTGAGAATCTTAAGCATCTTACAATACTCAAGCTTAGTCCTATTTTAAAGCAGTTACATCAGCAAACGAGTAGATGCGGCGTAAACTTGCCAATTAGCTGGCATGGATCATGAAAATGTTTGCTAGTTTTCCTTAAATATTGGGAAATTTTAGCATGATATTTTGCAACTTGTATCTCTTATTCTAATAGGTACCTTTGTAATTTTCTAAAAGATTGGTAACAAAAACTTGTGTAGTCATAATAATTTAAGTTTATGTGAAAAAAAGCCAACCCTCATAATTATTATGCAGGTACTATAATTTCATCCTTGGTCTGATTAATGTAGGTCGACATTTACAAATTGTATTCTAAACATCGAAGTTAGGTACTATCCTTCCCTCGCTTACGCAAGAAAAGCACCAAATAAATCCTCAGTATATAAAACAGGTAGAATGCAAAACACTGCCCTGTCTTCCGGAAAAAAGCTTGAAAAATCACGTTCCGTTTCACGTGAAAATGCGAGGAGCATTATTTTAGTTTGAGTGATAAAGCGGTGAATTATTGCGAGCTCGTAATCCAAATGCCGTAAAGAGGAGTCGTAACTTTGCTTTGCGTAAGTGGGCCTCGCTGTGAAGGCTTTTTAAAAAGCTCTCTGTTTTATTGTCGCAGGTGGTTGCAGATATTCTGTAAATCTGGACGTTTTTATTGTCTGACTTAACCCACAGGCTTTGAGATCGGCAAGTTAAATTCTTAAATTACCCCTGCAGTTTATCTACAGCTTGAATGCCACATGTTTTTTTTAAACACTCCTTGTAATGTAAGTGTTATTATTAAAATAATTCGCGGAAGTGTTAGGTTTCAATGTTATTTTATCTGTTCCCATTAAAATCCAATCGCTAAAACAACAGCGTTATTTTTATAAAATCTAGCAAACAGATAAGCTGAAACTGTGTAACGAAACAAAGTAATCGCTTCCACGGTCTATTTTATAATGAAAATGACGTTATCTCTACCGCAAGCTTTCAATCGACTATTTGTTCAGTATTGTCATTATGGAACCCTTTTGTAATAATGCCCATGACACTTTCCCGAATTACTTTACCTACAACGACTGGTTTCACTTAAGAACTTTGAAAGTGAATTAAAATTTCACGACTAAAACCAAAGAACAATACAGCGTTATACCTCCACTAACTACTTACTTAATGTTTTCAATGGAAGCTTTCTCAAACTTTTAATCTAAAATGGACCGAAGAAAATGGCTCTCTAACCAAGTTTAAAATGGTTTCTATATTTATTGAATATTCTATTCAAATTCAAACATCATTTATTCAGTTGGGACAGTGGATCACTTTGAGCTGATATTAAAATTTATAGATGATAATGGCAGTTGATAGTTACATAATTGTGGAGCGTTTGGGTGTGTATATCTTGGGGCAGGCATTTGTACGAGACAACCCTTATTACCTAAAACTATATAAAACAATGTATAAAATTTTTCCGTACCTAAATATATCACAAATTCGCATCTCAGCACTAAGCAAAGCATGTGTGTGATCGTTGTGCGTGTTCAACTCAATTTCAATACAATTTTCCGAGAAGTTTACTTCTGACCTAGTTATTTTTCAGTATAAATTTGCTCATAAATCAGCAAAAAAATAGTGCGTATGATTAAATAAACAACAAATCGGAGTTTTAAGAAATCATAAAATGCGTGTGCTAGGTTGTAAAGTGCGTAATATGCATGTGTCGAAATTATAAGTTAGTAGCTGACTTATAAATTGACCACCAACGAAGCTCTGAGAGCAAACAATATTTATGATAGTTCACGTCATTTCACATAATATAACTGCTGCAGAAGTCAATAAATTTTTTTTAGTTTAATGCTTCATTCGTTGTCATGAAAACATCGTAGAGTTACCATGAACCGAATCCATGAACAAAATAAAGGCGCGGTACTGCTGCTTTTGACCCTTGATCCTTATTTTCTATCAGCCAATCTACTAACCTTTTAAAGGTTCGGTAGTCCATCGTAGGTATAACTAGTCATCATTAGGTACGTTGCCCTGCCGACCCTTATTTCCTTCCTTTGATAGCCCATTTCGAAGGAGCTACTACAGCTCCAAATTGGTCTATTATCATTTAACCTTGTGTTCGGGTAATTTGGGGCGGGGTGTGCCTACTTTTCTTGAGTTTCTATTTGCTCTAGTTAATAGATTGTTTTGCCCCTGTTTTTGTTGGGCAAACACCTTGTGGAACGTACCAAGCACTCGCACGTTCGCGTTGTGTGTTTAAGAGAAAAAAACTTCACACGAGTTCGGCATTCTACTTTATGCACAACTCAACCTTCTAATATTCTGCCTTCTAAATGGCATGCTAGAATTGAATTTCCCAATAAGCGTTTCTCCTCGTGAATGCAAGCCATCCGTCGGGCTCGGCGCATTCGCCGTGGGTTCGCCAAGTGGTCTGACATCAGCGTCACACGAAAGGTCGTGAAAGGAATGCAACGCTCGTACACAATGCCTACGTGTTCCTAAACTTTAGACGGTACTACGAAATAGAGCTACTATGAGAGAGCCTTTTTACATGCCTAGCTTCCGAATCACTATAAAATAAATGTTCCAATTGTCATCTTGTGCTTACATCCTTTTATTAATTCCTCATTACTTGAATTACATCGTTACTCATATTCAAATTCATTATTATGTTTGATGATCAATCATCACGCCCCGCAGCCCTCTTAACCTCTGCCATTCAATAGCTTACGAAAGTTAATACGAATGCTAGTATAAAATGTAACTACTACTATTTTTCAAACCTATCCCATCTTAACAATATCCCAGACACTACAGTGGCACGTTAAATGTAGGCAAATATTGCCTCCTGACGCTGTATAAGTCATCTAGTGAAGATGTAAAGGCCTAAAGTTAGTAGTAGTACTACAGTTCAAAAGTTTAGCACCTTGTATCGCTCATACAGCGAGTTGAGCTCGAGTTTCGGCGTAGCCCGGTCCTAAGTGCATTCTGTTCACGTACGCGCGTCGGTAAAGTTTTATCTCAAGTACTCCACCTAAGTACCTCGTCGACTTGTAAATGTTACTGCTAATTTGAACTCAGATACCGTATTTTTGTATCAATATTTACAAAAGTTCGCCAACATTTTCCAAACGATCTGTCTTTATAGCGTTAAGTTGAATCAATGCTGAAGGTAATGTTGGTAAATTCTTGGTTCCTTTGATTTAACATTGTATTCAAAATTGTTGAGTGAAACCAAACAAATGAAATCGTCGGTCATCGACTAGCACTTCAAAACGACTTTATTTAGCTACCGTGATGCGATACAAAGTTACCATTGAACATTTTCTGCAACAAAATAGTAAACAATGAACGTTGCCTTGCCTACATTTCAGTTCAAACGTAAATAGACTTTCAGGCTCTGTTATAAGTTGCTGACACTTTGCTCGTTTAGAACAATGGTATACTATGCTCACCTACCTACATACGGTACGAACTTTGTGTAAAAAACATCCCGTATGATTTCAATAACTGTTATTAAAACACCGGAGTCTAAGGTTGATAAACATTTTTCGACGCAATTTGTTTAAGGTATTTTTGAGGGCCTTTCGAATAAATTGTTACGTATTTCATCAAATGTAGAGGTCTGTTTGCTTTTCATTGTAAAGATAACTTGAGGGTTTCTTAGCTATCCTATTTTTCTTTCATTTCGCTCTTCATAAAGCCCTTTAATAAATTATATCTTAGAAGGAGAATACTTATTATGATTCTTTCAAGTTTTATTAAGTACTTAAACGTACAAAGGAAATTAATATTCCATTTATTCGTACGCTTTGCTCAGAGAGCAAGAGCTTAAATAAGATACCTGTGAAGTTAGAGACCTTTTAAAGTATTGCACTCGTACCGCCGAGCTCCTACACTATCACCTCATAAATGCTAAGTCGAGGATAACTTTGAGTTACCTACTTGCTTGTAAATTTTAGTAGACATCTTTTTCCAATAGTCTCAAAAACCCTCTTCCGAACTGAAAGTTCAACAGGCTGTATCCTGGGTACTGACATACAGACAGACAGACGGACTGCGGAGTCATAGTAATAGGGTCCCGTTTCTACCCTTTGGGTGCAGATTGCGAATGGCTATTAATGTTGAATGTATTACAGATTCTTCTTTTCTTTGCGGCAATCGGTAAAATTAATGGTTCAGAAAAAATCTCCCTTTAAAAAACAGATTGAAATCATCTGTAATGTACAAAGTAGAGCAACCCATGCTTATTTATATCGACAAAGAGACAATACGAATAATTTCCTGCTGACTTCAATGCGATATACAAGTGTGAAGTTGGCACTTCTCCATGCGACCTACTCGTGAAAGGTCGCGGACTATACTTGTCGTGCCTATTGCTAGCTTCCGCAGCTTTGCTAAAAAAAATGTACTTACAAAAGATTATACCAAACTAGCTGCATCCGGTGGTTTTACCCGGTACTAAATTTGAATAAACTACATAATTAAAGGTAGGTAATTATGTAGTCTTAAATAAGGCCTCAAGAAATGACCTATTAGATGCAGAAATATTTTAATTTCTGACTTTTTTGTGTGTGAAACAAATTATCGAATCTCTTCTTTTTTTTACAATAGTTTCCTAGTTACAACGGCCTTCGACCAGTTCAATTTACGAATAAATTTCATGTTCAATGGGTTCTTCGTTTGGGAAAATTTATGTGCTCATAATGTGCACGTAAATCAGCAAGCTTTAAACAGTAAAGTAAAACATCGTGAGCTAACCAGTAGGTAAGTACTGAATTGCAGTAATGCATTTAAGAAAAGATAGGATCTAGGATCTTCTACAAGACAGAGGAAAAAAAGACTCATTTTATTTTCATACTCGTAGAAATCAATAGATTAATCCTGTATTGTTTATTATTATAAAAGATATAAATTAAGTGAAACATTGCTGCGTTTGTACCGTAGTCAATATACCAACCAACATGTATCGAGTGTAATGTACACGTGTGTTCATTATTATTTAAAATAATGTACAAAGGACCTTTATTGACGTAACATACAGTACCTACTGATACATAAGGATTATGGGACTTGTTTGACTATGAAGCTTCCTTTCATTAATTTGGTATTTGACTTTATCATTACGAACTAATTTGTGTATCTGAGTACCCCTCCTTATACTCGTACAATTGTGTAAGAAATTAACTTTGTAGACTGAGAGCCCAGAAAGATCTAACTTCACTTACTTTAACATGGATGAAACCTTACATGCTCAGTAGAGTCTCATGTGCTTTGAATAACCTGCCTGTTTGTAAAGCTCCAAGAGTGACCCATGAGCAGGTAGAAGGTCAGAAAGGTGACTAAAAAGTAGTATGAGCAAAATATAACTGAGCATGTAAGGTTTCATCCATGTTAAAGTAAGTGAAGTCAGATCTTTCTGGGCTCTTGGTCCATTGGTACATCATCTCATAATCCGACAAGCTGACGGTATTCTAGTTTTAAATTTAAAAATCGAATAGAGGTCGGTTCTCGACACATATTATTATGTTTTCATATCGTAACTATTACATAACGTTCTGATTAAAACCACAAGAAGCGGACGTTACTAAATCGGAAACCTTGCTAAGTACCACCTTAATCTGACCATACAAGGAAAACTGCGTAGGCGTATAAAAACGTAGGTGTGTAGTGTGTACCAATTCCCATCTCACGGAAAAAGAAACTCGATCTTAATAATAAGCAATAGACTATGATTTGTAAGTAAGGCGTGGTCTGTTTGTCAAGTAAATCGTATTATGTGTATCGAGATTGAAACGAGACTTTGAATGCAAATCGACCAATTGATTAGCTTGTTCTATAGTCATTACGCTGATTTATATTGCATTTATTCCAAACTGGCGACTGTTGTTTACAAAGTTTGTAAATTGATCTGACAACTGGCAAGTCTTTAATTATTTTCCTGTGCTTTATTTTACTTTTAACTTACGCTACTAGACGTAGGTCACAATATGGAAAGTATTGTGATCTATATTAAAGTTAGAGTACGTATAAATTCGGTTCAAAGTTATCTAAGTAGGTAAATGTGGTAAGAAAATATTTAAAGAAAGTCGTTGACGGAACAAACGTATGAAGCGTTGACGCGGCAGTTTAGTAATATCACAGATAAAATATCTGTGGTAATATGGATGTCTCGTTAATGAATTTTATCAAAAAACTTTAATTTTTCATGTTTTAGAGGTCTACTGACTACTTTTAGTGGATATTATTATAAGTATAAAACTATATCCTACTAAAATAAATGATTTTTTGTTTCTGTCTGTTGTCATACAACATTCTATTCTTTTTTACACAATTTCCCAAATGACAGTATACCTTTCGAATATACCTAACTGCGCCAAAGTCATACCTCGTTTTTCCTTAAGTTGGTAAATTTAATTGTTTCTGCGACAAAAAAAACGCTTCTTCGTGACAATCCTGTTTGCAAGCATACCTGAAACAAAATAACAACAATAAGTTTATTTTAAAACATCGCGGAAAATTTTGCAATTCACTAAGAAAAGTAGCATAGAAACTGGTGGCTAAAGTTGAGCGAACTAATAAAAGTTAAAACTTCGTCTCGGTTCAGTTTTAACATAGCTCGGAGCTTTTAGGTCAAGTTCTTCATACCATGTTTTCAGCTTAAAAATGAAAAATAAATCATATTCATTAATATTTTTTACATTTTAAATTACTAATTATTATGGTAGGTATGTACCTAAACCCATAAACATATCTGTAGGTACAAATAATAAAACAAAACTGCTTATTAAAATAAAGTTTTACGTGAAGCATTCCTCAAAAGATATTTTCTGATAGGTACTTTGTTTTCTCTCACCGCAGATAAGGTGTCTAGAATCCCTATAATCCTTAAAGTAAAGGATGGTACCCATAAGGATTACGTAGGCCCGAGCACTGTTGACACAACACTTTGGCTGTTTAGTACCCGCGTTGCACGCCACTCGTAAAATTAACAGGCCCGTAAAGCACCACATTACACGTTAAACTACCTTTGAATAAATAAACATTTAATTGAGGGACCATTTTCAAGTGAGAAATTGCTGGCGACATTGTAGTTGAGACATTAATGATGCAACTCTAACGTTTTAGCCAGAAATAGTAGTTCTAACCTGATGTATTGATTGATACTAAACATTCAGATTAATTACCTCTAGATCCATGACTGTAAATCCAAAGGGTAGTGAGAAAAAAGGGCCGTAGTAAAAATTTTGCGTTCGTGACAAGGTGCAAGCACATTGCCATTCGAATAAAGTATGCTTTTCTAACGATGCTTTAAGTCGCCGTTTAGGACTTGTTTTAACTAGAAAGACAATTAAACATTATATAACCAAGCATCATCAGGCATCTGCCTATAAAACAACAAATATTTATATGGTTACTACCATACCTATATATTATCTAAATAAATGGAACTATTTATTATTGTCTGCGTTTCTTCGGTGGCTACTATACTAACTATTACCAACTATTTTTTAAAGTAGTATTTAACTCTTTATCTATTTATTGTTTGTAAAGAATAATGGCTTATTAAATAAAATTCAACATTAATTATGTGCCTCCAATTTCAAGGTGCTTTTACTTAAACAACGTCTCCAATCACAGTCTCAAGATTGAAGTTTGCCGAGCAAGTTCTTAATGATCAAGTTTCACAGCACAAAGTTACTTACAGACTGTAAGACTCAACAATTATAGCATTTTAAAGTACCACTTCAAACTTTAAGTCCTCCGTTATGTATTTAAATTCGAAGAAATATGTTCGAGGCCGCAAATAGGCAATGAGATAAGTGTAGAAAGCCAAGAATATGATTGTTCTTTTTGCAATTACATTTAAAAAAAATGTTAAGTGGTCGGCAAATTTTGGTAAGCTTCTGTTTTTCTATGTTATTCCATTGATACGTGTATATTGAGGAACATCCAGGAAGTAACATTATAGAGTGAGTTAACACATTGACCTTCTCGAAAGTATAAATTGCAATATAGAATAGATAATTGCAATATAGGTAGTATAGAATTATAGCGAATAAATCATTAAATTAAAAAAAATCACGTGCACTAAATGTCCGGACAGCATTGTGCGGGCAGGACATAAAAAATGTGAGACAAAATCCAATTAGATGATTCACCCAAGAATCTAGATATGGCACCGCATACAGAGCCTTTAAAGATGCCCCAGCTAAATTCAAGGATAAAAACACACACAATCTTATTACCCGAACAAGTCATAATATAGGTACATAAATAGAAAATAAAACGTCAGAAATTAAATATCAATTACTTTTAAAATGTCACATTCCAAGAATCTGATAGTGAAAAATAGAATTCATTTAATTTTGTTCCAAACATCTATTTATACTCAATTATTTGTACACACACGATTTATTTTCGGCAAAATTCTCCTGGTATGTACGGTTTGCTTAAGTGTATTTTCTATGTGCAAATGACGTCTTGGTACTTATCTCGAAAGGTAAATTGTTAAAGAATTATATGACACGATATACTCATGACTTATATTCGTCAAGTGCTCCTACAGTGTCCTTGTAACTTGCACACAACCACCTTACCACCTACTTCTCGCGCCGTGTCGCATTTCAAACGAAATACAACCTTTATCCTCCTTCACACTCTCATAAAAAGGCTCGTTTTATTTCACGTAGGTATAGATATCGCTACAAACTTGTTGTTTAAACTGACTTCCGTTTCAATGGTTCTTTCATGATCGTATACTGCTTCACTCGCACTTTAGCTAATGTACTTTTTTGTTTTATTTACTTTGTTGGAGAATACGCTTGACGTGTCAACCAGAGGGATGATTGGTATTGATATTGAATAGGTGGCATGTTTGTAATACGAGTATATAGGTAGTGTTGTAAGACAAATTAAAAGTGACATTTATTTTATAAGTGTAACAAATACCAACAGTAGCCGTGTAATTAAATAACGAATGTTGTACGTAGTATTCTGAAACCACCAGTGTGCCTATAGGCCAGACTAAACCCCAGACTAAACATAGAATAAACGATAGAACTAGCACCTAGCAGGGTCGTGGGACATGAGTGGTATGCGATGCGTGAGGAATGCGTGCCCGCCGCGGTCTGCCCACGCATTTGAAAGTACCATCAAAGGGTGACGACGATAGGCTAAGTTTCGTGATCGATATTAAAGCGTCGTAAAGTATTTTTGGTTTATTATGATTTTATTATTTATAAATACTTTTTGTTAAATTACAGGCATGTATTAATGGTCTTTATTGCTTTAAAACTTGATCATACAATTTAATTATCTTTCGACTTTAACGGGAGTGGTAGTGACCGCAATGCATCGCTTACTTACTTATTTAGCTGTGCAATAAACATCAGAAGCAGGTCTATTTGATTAAATATTTAGTTGATTGGCTAACATAATATGATTTTATATCATACATACATACTATAAAATTAATAAAACTCTTTTATTATTTCCTGTAGAAATTGTTAGAGTAATCTCAAAAATTTAAATATGTATCCAGAAAGAAACTTTTTAATTGAAACTAGTTATTGAAGGTACTCTTCGATAACCATTAGAAGAAGTAATTGCTCTAATTAATTAAAAGTTAAGATATATGCTAAGCAAGCAAAGTAGTAACTGGGATATAATCTAAATTAATGAAAACGTTAACATTATAATTGATTTAAATAAAAGGTACACCATGGGATACCAATTAAATATTTAAAGAAAGATAGATAGAAACATTTGGAAAATATATTCAATTAATAAATAAATAGGTCTTTATCTTACATGATTGTGAAGTGGTTTTCTAATGACACTCAATTTAAATCATTTCTAAAATTCAAAAGACAACTTGATGGTTGCTAATGGAAAATTCATAGGGCTTTCCAAGAAGCGAGGTAAGTTTTCCACTTATACTTGTTATTACCCGCCCAAGGCCAGGTCAAGGATAGACCGGAGCGTCTGCTAAGCAAAGCTAAGCCATCCTCACATAAATCAAATCCATGAATTGCCGCCTGTCATCCGAATCAAAGCGGACAAAAAGCGCTCTACAAATCCGGCACCATCATTTGAGCGGACACGAATGGACCAAATACGCATCTATTTATCAACACGTGTCAATTTTGTAAATAGGCCTCGTCCCCCTCTTTGATGACACCGCTGGTTACCGTGGGACAGCCGAACCGGACACTAGACGGGACGAAAGGAATAGAGATTGATGGGGGCTAGTCAGATGAAGGCGTCTCGGTCCACTGCACTGGGAACACTATATTTAATGGTTAGTTGATAGGACTCGCGATTGTAATCTCCCAAGGTATGTAACAATATTTGTCTTAAATCTTGTGGAGACACACAAAAATGTTCCTAAGTCGAAAAGCGGTGTGGCAAGAGTGCTTAGTGGATGAAGACATAATGGTTTACCTAGTAGGTTATAACAACAACTGCTAATGAAACTTCCGTCATAAAAATATTATTGTTACATTTTATAGCTAGCCCACTGCTTTAAGAAATTAAAGATCGAGATAGCTTTTCTAATTAATTTTTTTTATTAGCTTAGAATATAAACTTAAATTATTGTAGAAATTTCAAGCCAAGTATTAGATTGGTGCTCAGTGAGAAACCGAGCTCAACGGTTCATTGAACTTCTAAGATTATAACATCAAAACTAATATAAACTAACGAGAATCTACACAATGCAGACTCCAAGTTCCATCAAGACGTGCAATTCTATGTAAATGCCCCATTATTCGGCGCATTTCCAACAAAGCAAGTAACTCAAGCTGGTGAAATTCAAATGTTGGGCTAAGAACAAGCTGTGACGACAGCGCCGAGGCGGGAACACCGGCACTTAGTTTATTAGCCTTCTGTATAAATTGGGCATGCATTCTACAATACAAACATTGTAGACGAAGCGTGTACAATAACCATTTAATATGTTTATGGAACAGATTCTGCACCGCGAAACTGGCGCAGTTTAGAAAACGGGGCTGAAAAAGTAACACTGTTTCTCTATTTATTTTACGACTCTGTTAGAGACTTTCAAAGGCCTGTTATAACCCGACCTCTGAGTGAATGTCTATAAAGTATAGATATCTTGTTGGTGTTATTAATGACTAAATCATTTACTTATCTCAAGTTTAATAAGTAAATTTAAACCTCAAAATGAGCTCATTAAAGCCCCAAATAATCAGACTGTCATGAATACTTTCCGTCTCGTCATCCTATTCAAAGGTTATCCTTCGACAAAACGTTCAAATTGAACCATGGTTAAGTCTGATACACATTGAGTGCATGCATATTATTCTGCCAATATGTTCCAGTCCTAAGCCACCGACACTGATGGATATTGATGGCGGGAGACACCTCAATCTAAATCGGTTCTCGCCCTGCCTTGCCGCACCCATCCCGATAGTATCGGCGACATTCAACTTCCTTAGAAGCTTGCATAGCTTTTACATAAATTATTTTAAATGTTATCCGGATCTCAGACGATCTCTCTAGCTAAATAATTGTTATGATTTTCTAATGGGTGTTTGTAATTGGAATGTGATTATGTCTCTATCACCAATTTGATGAAATCTGGGAGACAGCGTAAATTATAGTGACAGCTATAAAACACGATGAAGTAAATCTCCGTTTTAAGGATCTAAAGTCTTAATTGAATGTGTTGCTTGCGATACACAAAATAATTGCTTCATGGTACCAAAATCTGATAGGTATTTACGAGATAAAGTTCAGGTAAGTAAGCAGACATCTAAAATAAGTTTAATGAAATATCACATCTTGACAATAACAAATGCGTCGAAAGATCTTATTGCACTTAACAGCGAGTTAGCCCGTTACTTCAATTTATTGACAAACATAACTCCGAGTGACAATAGGACTAGATTTAAACGTGTAATAAATTTATTTAAACGACTTATATTTCGCACAATAGAACAACTACCCGGTGTTAGAACGCACTGGCAGTCAGCCAATGCGGAGGAAAAGAAAAACCGAACTGATAGATAAATTACGTGGTTTCATTGAATTAACTTAGTAATATTTATGTTTTGGCACCGCTCTGGCTGTGGGTAAGCGACCGGTGTTATTTTTCCCGCACATTTTGTTAATTTTGGCAAAGAAATTAAAGATTCTGATTCCAATAATTGGATCAGGTCACCATGAATACCTTGCCGCACTCTGTCTGACTCAGATAATAATTTGCGTATCCTATATACATGTAAGTTATTTTACTGATTTGGACATATTACAAAATAAATAACTTAAATGTGTCTGAAACATCAATACATCTACTATTGACTTTTGAAAGTATCATGAATGTTGCGAGTTTTGTTTGATACTTCACCTGCGTAGAAAGATAACTGTCAGAACCTACTAGTAAGTAGCACATTACATTATTTCCAAGAATGACTTGCAATTTTCTGAGTGAAATCAGAGACGTACTATGGATTGACAAAACCGAAATTGGCAAGTTTCAGGGTCGGCTTATGTTGGTGGATACTGAATTCACAGCAGTTCACCAACATAAGTTGACTGTTTGGACAGCCTCTGGCTGTTCGTTTTCATTGCATGCTCGTAGCGACGTCTGTCTACTGGGCGCCTCATTAGCGTTGTCGTGCTTGTTCCTGTCGTCGCGTCAGCTCAAACTGAAGCTGAGATCATCATCATCCTCCTGCCCTTATCCCACTATGTGGGGTCGGCACAACATGTATTCCTCTTCCACTTCCCTCTATCAGACGTCATCTCAGCACTCACACCTTTCTTACTCATGTCATCCTTCACACAATCCATCCATCTTTTCTTGGGTCTACCTCTAGACCTATATCCATCCACATTCATATCAAGTACTCTCCTAGTAACATGACATTCTTCCCTCCTCATAACATGACCATACCAAGCTAACCTATTACTTCTCATCTTTTCATTCACTGGAGCTACTTTCACACTTCCTCTTATATACTCATTCCTTATCCTGTCCATTCGCGTCACTCCACACATCCATCTTAACATTCTCATCTCAGCCGCATGTATTTTTCGTTCATCCGTCCCTTTCATAGCCCAACATTCAGATCCATACATTACGACAGGTCTAACGATTAAACTAAATTAAACTGAAGCTGAGATGTGAAAATTTTAATAAATTTCGAAATATATTGCAACTATCTCTACACTTCATTGTGAGGCGCAATCTTTGGAAGATGGTAAATGAGGAACTCATTAAACTCTTTTTATTTTATTTTAATCGTAGCTACTTTTAATCGCTTTTTCGGAATAAAGTGTCATGATGTGAAAAGATGAGTCGTATATGAAGAAAATAATTTTGCGTATTTACGTTACTGTGAACAGTAAATTTTGCGACTCTAGCAAACCAGTGCTCTTAAAGCTAAAATGACCCATGAGGCCAAGATGCACCGAGTTATGCATTAAAACGTATAAAAATGAATATTAAATTTATATATCTAGTTTTATTATTAACCTGTTTCAATAAATGAAACATAATAAACTTCATGAATTGAACATGTCGATGTTATGTATGATAATGAGATGAACATCTTGAGTTATTCGACGAACGTTCTAACCTAAGATATGTACTTTAACACGTGTCGATAAAGTTGTTTTTGCTAATAACGGAATACGTGTTGAGTATGAGAAGGCTAAAATTAGGTGTTGCAAAAAGGGCTTGGGTTATACGTTTTATATCGAAGGGTTAGAGTGCAAAATGTGTGTTTCGTTTAAAAGTGGGTGCGTTAAGGTGATGCTAATAGTGTGCATTGAAGCCGCATTGCGCACGGCATGCCGAATGCGACACTGCACTTATTTACATAATAGGCACCAAACACTTACGAAATGTGACCTAATCTTGGAATATTTTAACTGAAACCTAGATTTCAAAAATTCAGCCAAAACTTTTCACGACATACATGCAACGGGGCAATTGGAAACGTATAATACTCGTAATTTGCTACAATAATTTGCTAAATGTTAGGGTCACCATGAGGCGACAAGGTAACACTAATTAGACTCTATAAGATCAAAGATCGCAAAACAATGCTAATGTCTTTTTGTTAAGAACAAAGTCGTAGGATAATTAGTGTAGCCTATGTGTCATATATATATAACCATTCCAATTTTCATCCAAATTCGTTCAGCCATTGCAGTGGTTTCTTTGGTACTGACCTATACTAAAACTCTCGTGATATGCCACAACAAAATCCATCCGGGAACTAAGATATATTGACTAGCATAAGTCGATCGGAACGAAGTAAGAGTATGCGAGGTATTTAATATCGAATGACAGTACGATATATCGAAGTCTATCGTCACGCACTAATTTACAAGGAATGTGACCTGACGTCCTTCCTCGCGATGTAAGGGAAATAGTCGAACCAATAACCTTGGTTTTCTCAAAAGCTGTGACCTCCCATTTAGAATCCCATTCTAGATGTAATCCAACATATCAAAGATCGGAAAAAACCCGGTCGTTCTAGAGTTCTAATGATGAACCTAACTAACCCGACTTTGTTTAAATACATTACAGATTACACCTCGCCTACCGTTTACTTAGGGACACAGTTTAGATTTGTTTGTTTTACACTTGCTTTTCAGTCTTATCTGGACCTTGACATTAGTGAAATTCTCTGATGGACCACACAGTGCTAACTCGTGCGGAGTCGTTGTATGATAAGGTTTCTTATCATTCAAAGTTAGAACGTGGACTGTAGGTAACCTAAAGCTACTTTGATAAGTAATAAACTACATATACATGAATATTCTAAATTCAAACATACAAAAACAGTTGACAAGTGTCAAATTAAAAGGTATACAATGGGAGCAATTTCCTGCACCCTCGAGGTGCATTTTTGTTCATAACTCCGAAGATCTTCATTAGATCCTCGATTGTTTTCAATGAAACCTCGGTGGTTAGTATACGAAGGTACCAAACAAAAAAAAAATTTCAGAATCGGTACAAAAACCGAAAATATAATGTGCATAAAGATGGTGATGATATGAAGTTACACTTCTACCAAATAAATTATTTTACAAGTTCCAACGAGAAGGTTTAAAGGGGGAACTATAGTTTAATAAATATGGCATAATAATAGCAGCACGTGACCAGATTGCAAGTGGTCAAATTGACCCTATCTGAACGTGGTTGCTAAACAAAGCCCTTAACTATTGTAACGCAAAAGTTTAACCCCGAAATTCATTAAGATTTGTCACTCAATTCTATACTATACTCAATTCCATATGAATGGATGGACTCCTGGATGACAGAGGTCCTTTCTTGATCATCATCATCACTCTCCTACCCTTAATTATAAAAATGTTTATCGATATAAATCGGTATTGATGGGTATCAATTTGTTTTTATTTATATCACGCCCTCGTTCCAGTGCAAGACGGAAACTATAAAATATATTTAGCGGATCCGGTGACGTCATCGCCTGCTAAACGTTACAGGTTCTCGCAGGATGCAATGAAACTAAAATATTTCGCGACGCGCGCAATAGCTAACCTCGTTAATGATGCGTGCTTATTTGAGCAAGCATCATTAATGAGTTCAGCGTTAACATTAAACTAGAATACCCAGTAATGTATCGTTACAGATTTGAGCATTACATCAGTACGGGAGGAGAACCGAACATAAGATCCATTTATACGACGCAAATGTCTTGTCTGTTGAAATCATGACTTGCATGGTCTATCTAAGCATGAAAGTTTGCTCATGGAGTGTTGCCCATGGAAGTCAAATATTGCTACAATGTAATTCTTTGCAACAGGCTAGCATGTCTTGCGTGGTGTAAGTGGACCTTTACAGTGCGCAACTTCTAATGATAGTTTCCTACAATCAGAGACCAGTTTATATCAACTGATCTCTGCTACAATCTATAAATTTTATGAAAATGAAACGATGAATCTTAAATAAAAATGCTTGTTAGTCAGGAAGGAAATATTGTAACAATGCTCCTCAGTATCAAATAAAAATGTTACATTACAAGCGAATGCACCCGGTGAGACCTTTACAAAACAAACTTTTGTAGAGTGCAAGTGAACTCACGATCTTTGTTAGTGCTAGCCAACTTTGTCTTTTGAATAGAAAACTTTGAAACAAAATAGTTACTCTCTTTATAGTAATAATAATACTCAGGTATTTACATCTTTACTGGATGTTTTATACAAAATCAGGAGGCAACCTTTGCCTACATCGGGACACTGTAGTGCTTGGGACATTACAGTAATGTAGGTACAATCTAATATACTTACTTAGCTAGTTTATTATTCTCAAATATTGGTACATATTAAACATAATCTAACAGTTACTGATTTTTAGAACGTTGTCTGCAACTTCTAATACTTTAGTCGACTGTACACTTACGTACTTCCCAGACAATTCGTGATCCCTTTGTAGGTAGGTAGTTCGAGTAGCACTCCTAGCTGAAACCTAATTAACTGATTATATCTAAGTAATTCAGGAGTAAGTACCAATCTAGTGGTCTTGAGTAGCTTCAATGGAGAACCCCATTTGTAATTAGTTTAGAAGCTGCTTCGAGCTGTCGTAAAGTCTTACTTATGTGGATGACCACTAGTGATAGTAATTAGATTTAGTGATCGTTATTTATTTCATATTTTAAAAACTTTAAATACGTAATATCGTGCGTAAATAAATATTATAGGCAAAGCTTGAATGGCACGAGCCCAATGTTTAATGTTGTGAACGATGCATCGTGACAATCATCGCAGTTATCAGCTTAAGCTTCCCACGATTAGGCTCGAAAAAGTTAAGAGATCATTTAAAGGGCAATGTGTACGCTTCTATAACAAAGTTCCAAGTGATTTGCAAGACTTATCAATTAACAAATTTAAAAAGCAAATTAAACGTCATCTTTTAAACAAAGCTTATTATAAAATATCAGATTATTTAGATGACAAAAACGCTTGGGACTGAACATGCTCCAACTCAGTTATTGGACCACTGAAAAAAATGCTAGGCCCGCATCACCAGGTTCTTGCCTGCTTCTTTCCCTGGTGTAGGGAATCGCGTTGGAACAGGCAATAGAATCCCCTAGTTTTAAGAACGTGACATGTCTAAGTGGTCTTATGATCTTATTGAATAAAATATTTTGACTTTGACTTTGACTTTGACTTTAAGTTGGCTAACCTTCCTTCTAAAATTTCGTTTTTCGCTGTGCAGAGTAGACCCCTTTATCTGATGTAAAATAATAGGTACGTGTTTATTACCACACTACAGGGATCTGAATGATCTGATCGGTTTTCTATGTGGTAAGAATATGTCTCACTAATTCAATAGAATATTAAAGTTTTTTATGTTTTATTCTCTTTCTATTCATTCAGTTTTGTTTTTAAATTGTATCTTCAATTAAATTAACTCCTGTATTTAAATATAAGGTACTTAATTATTTCAATTTCCAACTTTTATAGGTAAAATAGAATTATTATTAATAATAACATATTTTTATTTAGGTATATTGTACGTGATAAATAGCAAAATCGTGAGACGATAATTATGCGTTTCTTAGATGATTCTCACAAGGTAAGCTAGGAGTAGATGATATCTTGAATTCAATCTACTTACGTCAATACAATACAACTAATGAAATTGTCGTAAATAACATCTTATATATCTTAGCAATAAAAAATTCAACTATATACGGAAAGGAAATTATCGTGAATTAAATTATAGCAAAAAGACAGTTTTATTTTATTAACAGTAATAAAACTATATTGATAGCTAATAAATAACAAATGAATTATAAAATTATAGCAATTATTACTGGCCAATAAACATCGAATACCGACTCGAATTGTCTACACATTTAAAAACCAGTTTAATAAATTGTAAAAATATAACAATGGTGTAACAAAATACCTATGGAATGCGAAAACGTGTAATAAATTTAAAATTATACCTAAATAATGCGTCGTAAAACTTCAACTTGTGAGAACATGATTTGTTTGTTTCCATGGCACGACTCTACGAGTACATTTGAAAATGTATACTTTAATTAAACTTAATTCATATATGCCTACCATTAAGCCGACCGTCCACAGCCAGCTTAATGTATCACTAAGTTAATATAGGGGTAAATTTTAAGAAGACGTCAATCCTACAGCCATGAAATGACAACATAATTTAGATTTTTACCTTAGACGAGATATCTCTAGACCCCGTAGCAGCTTCTGGATGTATGTGAATGAACTATAATCCACATCCAATTATGGCCCGTGACATATGTGACGTCACTAAGAGGCAATTCACCGGTTGATTAGAGTGATTCAATTTATCCGTGACACTGGAATGGCCCTCTTCCTGTCCCTCCCACCTCGTTAGAGCAAGATCTCGAAAGATGAAGCTGCATTCTACGAGTGGATCCGATTTATCCATTACTCGATGAATAATATTTCATCAGTATTTGAATCGGTATTTTTAATTCCAAGGCTTGAAATAAAGCTTCGAGAAGTTTTAAAAGTGAATCAAAGTTTAATAATAGATACAAGATAAATTTATTTATTAACAAGATATATCAACTTAGAAACTTGATCATTCTTTTAGAAAATAAAAACATAAGTAAAAAAACATAATATAATAACTAAAAACATTTTTTTGGATGAAGAAGTTCTTTTATGCTGAGGTTCGTTAACTGCTAAAGCTCACCGGACTTTAATCCTTAACAGCAAAGAGCACAAAGTTATATAGGTAGTTGTATTATATTCACTTTCATAAATTAACATAGATTTTACGCGTTGAGTAAAACTTCTAGTTTTTAAGCTTAAGCTTTAAAGATTAAAGCTTCTCGACTTATCGCAGTGTTCAGAGGACTATTTAAAAGAGCAAGCTAAAAAACTTTTTGCATCGCTCCGTTTAACGCTTGAGTCATAAACTCAGGTAACATTACATTGTACTTCAAAATAGATATTGTGAATAGTCATTACTTAGGCTACATTCTGAGAAATATGTTCTATGAAATCTTAAATTCCTGTTGAAACTTGAAAACCTTCAAACAGCACTGCAAAGCGATCGACTGTATAAT
This sequence comes from Xanthorhoe spadicearia, assembly GCA_947086425.1. Classification (NCBI taxonomy): domain Eukaryota; kingdom Metazoa; phylum Arthropoda; class Insecta; order Lepidoptera; family Geometridae; genus Xanthorhoe; species Xanthorhoe spadicearia. The sequence goes on along the minus strand of OX352198.1, from coordinate 3,255,382 downwards.
TTTACACAAAATTGGGTTCGGCATGTAGCAAATATCGCGCTACCAATTCCTTTGACTTTAAATTAGAATGTGAAGTCGATAACCCAATAGGTACCCACTTCATGTACCTATTGATCTCGATTTATCAGAGAGATATCCAATATTAGCTATTATTCCTTATTAGTCCTTATTAGCTCCAATAAGGACTCACGTACATATCACCTAAGCATGACATAAACAAATATAAAAATAAAAGAAATATGATCATGACTGTATCCCAGGGAGCGGTAGACATTTCTTTCAGATCTTTATGTAATCCTTTAGATCCTTTGAAGATGTCTAATGGGGTAGTCAGAGGTATGTCCAAACAAATACAAATCTAAATTATTTTAAAGTAGGTACTTACTTAAATACTCATTGTTTTAGGATTATAAATAGCGACGATGATGGTTTTTCTTACTATGGTAGTATTTTTGACATTAAGTTTATAATTCAACCAATTTAAAACAGTTTAAAACTTCTAAAAACTGTAGCCTGTGAGATCACTAAAACAATAAAATAATAATTAAGTATCTGTTTTTAATCACTATTAATTTCGCCAGTTAGGTACAAAGTAGGTTAAAAAGTATAGCACGTCAAGACGTGGGGTCAGCATCGATCGGTACTGTCAAGCTGCCATTTGACAGCTAAGCGAGCAACCGGAGACGGAAGCCCCAGCGATAGCCGGGCTCGGGTCATATTGCCAACCACCTGTTCTAAGCCAAGATTGATTCATCGTGTTTTATGGGAATCCCTATTGAGCTTGAGGAATATTTTTCTGATTTTAAACACATTTAGAAGATTAATATTATTTTTACTCGGGTCATAATACGTATTTTATTTTGTGAAATTTGTTATAAGATGGTAAATCTCATTCCTTGCGTATTTAACCATTGTGTTATTTGACCGGTTGAAGTTAATAAATGAATAAATATACGCAATGCTTAGGGTGGTATTACACTTATCAAATATCTTTGTCCAATGTACATTTGATCAAAGAAATTGGACGACTTCATCAAGAATTTCATCAAGAAGTCGTCCAATTTCTTTGATCAAATGTACATTGGACAAAGATATTTGATAAGTGTAATACCACCCTTAGGTATACTCGTAAGTGATTGTTGTGCACGCCGCCGGTACGGCATGGTGCCCAGGTTGAGTAGCGCAAATAGGTTATACGTGTAGTGTAGTAAAGTCACTGTCAGTCAGCTTTGACATTGACATATTGGCTCATCTATGTAATTTTTATTTAATTTATCTATTTATGATAAAAATAAATAAATAAATAAATATCCTTGGACATTCCACACAGCGTCATCTAGTCCCAAGCTAAGCAACTTAATGCTTGTGTTATGGTAACCAGATGACTGATATAATACTTAGATACGATTTTTTTTTTTTTTTTTTTTTTTTTTGTAAATACATACATGTTATAGATAGAAAACACCCAAACACGGAACAAATATCTGATAGTATGGTATATAGCATTATCTATTTATTTGCTGTGGTTTTTCAGGTTTAAAATATATTTTTATATATATATATATAGGTACGTTATATATTTATCTATCACTCCATAATTTACTATGATTTACTTACCATTTATCAAGGTTATGTACAATTTTTTATGTATTTTCGCTCCGACTGACCTAACTACTGAACCAGGTCTAATCTGAAAACCAGCGCTACTTCCTCACTTTGTGTTTGGAAGTAGGATCACGCTGAGATTGGACCCATTCGGCAACACTGCTTACACAGGAGGGGCTAATTTTTTGTTGACTTATCAGTGCAGGAAGGTACCTAGTTTTAGTTTATATGTTTGTCTTAATTGTGCTTGTTTTTTTTCTACTTTGTACCTACCTGCCTGCCTGTTTTGTGTCCTTCTGTGTCATTGTCTTTTCTCTACTGTACCTTTCGTGTGTGCTGAATAAATGTTTATCTATCTATCTATCTATCTAAGTATCGCAAATATGTTGCAGTATAAAAAAGATGATCTATTCTCAGTCTTACAAAACAAAATGTCTTTACTTATTCGAAGCTGGTATGGTAATCACTAATCAATGAAACTACATGTATTTCTAATTATTTCTTTGTTTGAAAGCTGTAAGGCATTCCGGAATGTCGTAGGACCAGTTCCTGGATAATCATTGATTCCTTTTGGAATCTCCATATCAATGAAACCGGGTTGAAGCTGATAGGTAATAAATATACAGGTACTTTAACTATAAAATACCAAACCAGAGTTGGCCACTTGCTCATACGAAGAAAGGAAGGACTAAAATACCTCAATCCTTCTGAAGTGGTCTTCTATAGAATTATGGATATATCACACTATCTGTTTATAACGAAAAATTCTACCGATTAAAAACATCTCCTAAAAAAGTTTTTAAACTGGTTCATATCCCAAAAACACCGGCATCCAAGTGTCAAAATCCTCGGTAACAAATAGTCCTATTGGCGCCATGTTTCCCTGCTCCACATTCTTCGAAGCTGCCCCAATTAATACCACACTGCTAACAACCATATCAACGAATCGTATTGGTTATATCATGGAGCTGACCAATCACAATCGATCCGTGGAAAATCAGCATAAACTTTGATGTGATTGGTTGGAGAAAAAACCTTCATGTCGCGACCTTCGTACTCATACCTTTCCGGTCTAGTAGCTGACAGTATGTACGTGCATGGACGAAATTTATTATTGTCTTTGATTCACAAGTAATTCTCACATATCAACGAAATAGAACAAATTAACCTTTATTTAATCAAACATTACCTATCGGGTACATCGTGCCGACCTGCTGATAACCCAGCAGAAGATAGAATAGCGGAGGAGCTAGGAGAATAATTAGCACGCCTTATCTTAGTTAATTAATTCTGTTGGGACTATAGATGGTGTACCGGTCTGGTACGGTGCGCTGGATGTGGAGAGAATCTTGAGGAAGGTCTTGAAGAAGGTCTTGAAGAAGTGAAAGGCCCGGCTGTTGTGTTGCTACTACTTTATTTTCGAAAATGTGCGAGTATTTATAGTCCTAAGGGAGCGCGTAAAAACACCACGCGCGTTACAACCACCCGTACAAAATGTACCGTTTTACCCGTTAGGTCTGTTCTAAGAATTTGTATTGCGTGTTTATTACAAGTTTCTATTACCTATTTGGCGGCCCTTTTCTAACAATTACTATTGTGTAGTTATTACAAGTTCCAGAAAATCTGTTTATGATTCTATTTGTTCATTCCTCAGGCTATTTTGCCTATATTTTTAACGATTATTGCGAGTCCCTATTTTATCTATTTATTATCCCATTTGTTCGTTCCTCAGCCTATTTTTACCAAGGTATATTTCTCACGATTGAAAAATAACACGCATTCCTTACTTATTAAATTCCCACGCCTAACTATTTTTGGTACAGTGTTTTCCTATGCTTTCACTATAATCGAAATAAACTTATTCTAACACTTTAAACTATTGAGGCGTCGTCCTGCACATTTCTCCCGCCGTACAACCGCGTTGTACTTCCTATGGGTGTGGGGCGATGTCGTCTGCCGCCTGCAGGATCACCAGCTTCCGGACAGGCCGTCGTAGCGTCCCGTTCTTGGTCGTCACGTCGACCGTGCGCACGATGCCGTCGGGTCCGGGGTATGTTGTGGCGACCTTCCCACGAGTCCAGAGGTTCCTTGGCTGATTGTCATCCACTATTTTCACCAGGTCATCAGTTCGGATCGGGGGTCCTCGCCCGTGGGGTTCGCGTCGGTTCTGTAGTTCGGGAAGATATTCCTTGAGCCATCTGTTCCAGAAGAGGTCTGCTAGTCTCTGGGAGGCTCGCCAGCTCGTTCTCGTCGCCGTGTCTCTCTCGCTGAAGTCGCCCGGCGCCGTCAGGTGTCCCGGTCCGCCCAACAGGAAATGGTTGGGTGTCAGCGCCTCGGGGTCGTTCTCGTTCACCGACACGTACGTGAGTGGTCTGCTGTTCACGGAGTATTCCGCCTCTGCAAGAAGTGTGTGTAGTACTTCTTCTGAGGGGAATCGTTCATGTAGCGTCGTTTCTAGTGCGGTCTTGACGGATCGGACCATCCTTTCCCAGGCGCCCCCCATGAATGGGGCGCCCGGAGGAATGAATCGCCAGGAGATGGTCTTCAAGGCCGCGTCCTCCGCTGTCGCTGTGTCGATTGCTCTCCGTAGTTCCTTGTCGGCTCCTTTGAAGTTCGTTCCATTGTCCGACCAGATCTGGGCAGGCTTGCCGCGCCGTGCCATCATTCTCCGGAGTGCCATGATCGCGGAGTCTGTGCTGAGGGATGCCGCTATCTCCAAGTGTACGGCCCGGGTAGTTAGGCAGGTGAAGATAGCGACATATCTTTTCTGGTGGGTTCGGCCGACTGTTACTTGTAGCGGGCCGAAGTAGTCCACCCCGACATATGTGAATGGCCGCTTGTGGTGCGCCAGACGACATGTCGGGAGATCTCCGGTTCTCGGATGCGGCGGGTTCTGGGTCCTCATCCGGCAGAGTAGGCACTGCCGAATGAGAGTTCTCGCGATGGGTCGTAGCCGCAGGATCCAATATTGCTGGCGACACTCGTTGACGGTTCCCTCAACTCCGGCGTGATGTCTTCGCCGGTGAACCGCTCGGATCCAAAGCTTCACAGTTTCGCTATTTCCGTCGAGTACCAAGGGGTTCTTCACTTGATCTGGTACCTCTTCGGCTGCTTGGATCCTACTCCTGAGTCGTAGGGCTCCGTCGGTGTAGGTCACGCTCAGCTGATGTAGTCGGCTTTCCCGACTGATCGGTTTCTCGTTCTTGAGTTGTTCGATTTCGGACTTGAATGATTCTTGCTGCGACGACATCATAAGTAGGCCTTCCGCCCGTTCTATAAGCTCCGCAGTTAGCGGCAGAGCTTTGATGCCCGCTGTTCCGTGTGTTCTGACGGGTGGCGTCGGTCTCGCCGATTGAGGGTTCCTTCTCCAGTCGGGGTCGACGTCGGCGTTCTTCCTCGTTCTCCTGTAGTTGACGCGTTGGGTGGCTGTTTTGCAAAGTTGTACAAATTGCAAAACGCGCGCGGTGGTACAGCGCAGCCTGTCCCAACTCGAAAACCGGGAGACGTCTGGAAGGGCTTCAGCGAGCCTCGGCTGGTTCTTGGTCGTGATGTGGTGAACCCTCTCTTCACCCGTGACGCCTTCGATCGGTGACGACGTCGTTCGTACTTCCGGCCATATTTCCTCGGGGAGCCGCAGGAAGTCCGGCCCGGTAAACCATCTGTGGTTTGTGTCGAAGTCGGCAGGTACGTTTCGGGTCGCGTCGTCCGCGACGTTCAGTTTGGTGGGCACCCATCGCCATTCGTCGACTGTGCTGACATCTTCGATCGCTGCGAGTCGATGAGCGACGTATGGCTTATACGACCTCGAACCCGTTTTGATCCAAGTGAGGACTGTTCGGCTGTCCGTCCAAAACGTCTTTGAGTCGGGTTTTCGATCGTGTTCCTCGATGGCTGCCCCAGCGAGACGCGTACCCATTACCGCGGCTTGCAACTCGAGTCTCGGTATGGATGTGAGTTTCAGCGGCGCCACCTTTGCTTTTGCGATTATAAGCGACAAGCTTATGTCTCCATTTGGTGCAACCGCTCTCCAGTATACGACCGCTGAATAGGCAGATTCGCTGGCGTCCGTGAAGATGTGAAGTTGGAGTGTTTGCGTGTTACTGTAGTTCGAGTACCATCTCGGTATTGATACGCTTTTGAGATTTTTCAAGTGTCTCATCCAATCTTCCCATTGTTCTGCCAATTCGCTTGGGAGCTCGTCGTCCCAAGATGTACCTCTGCGCCATACTTCCTGGAGGATTTGTTTCGCTCTGATGGTGACAGGCGAGGCGAAGCCGAGTGGGTCAAAGAGGGACATAACTATCCGCAGGGCTTCTCTCTTGGTCGGTGTCTTCCCATCAAGGAGTGGTGTGGAGATTCTCGCGAGGTTCAGGTTGAAGGCGAGCTCGTCAGCCTTTGGTCTCCACATCAGGCCCAGGACGCGTTCCGATGTTTCATCGCTTCTATATAATTCGGTGTTCTGTTCAGCGTCCTGTTCTCCGATTGCTTCTATTAGCGCGGGCGAGTTCGATTTCCATTGTTTCAACTCGTAGCCGGCTTGTTTCTGAATGTTGCGTACGTCAGTAGATATACGTATCGCATCTTGTAAGTTCTCGAAGCTATCTAGGTAGTCGTCGACGTAATGCTTCTTAATGATCGCTGCAGTCGCTTCCGGGTGAGACTCTCGATACTTTTCCGCGTTCATGTTCTTGACGTAGATCGCCGTCGAGGGTGAACTCGAAGCCCCGAAGATGAGTGACTTCATCCTATATTCCTCCGGGGGCTGGTCATCTCGACGATCCTTGCGCCATAGATATCTGAGTGAGTCTCTGTCGGCTTCACGGAGCTTGACTTGCATGAACATTTCTTTGATATCCGCCGTCACGGCTATCTCGTGCTGGCGATATCTCATGACGACTCCTGGTAGAGACTGAAGAAGGTCGGGGCCCTTGAGTAGCATGTCGTTGAGCGAGACTCCCTTCGTCTTGGCGGCGGCGTCGTGTACCACCCGAATCTTGCCCGGTTTCATCGGATTGATGACGGCGAAGTGCGGGAGGTACCAGGTTCGGTTCGAAGTCTTCTCTGGCGGTGCTAGTTCGGCGTATCCCTTCTGGGTAAGGGCTTCCATCTGTTCGTTGTACTTTCTCTTCAGTTCTTCGTCACGATCTAACTTCTTCTCTATCCCGATCAGCCGTTTGAGTGAAGAATCGTAGTTACTGGGCATAACGATATCTTTGCTCTTCCAGAGGAGGGCGGTTTCGTATCTCCCTTCTTTGTGGACTGTATTTTCATTTAGGATACGAATCGCTTGCTCCTCTGGGTCGGTTCTGGGCTTCTTGGGGTTTAAGCAGATCGCGTCCATCGCGAAGTACCGTTTCACCATTTCTTCTATATTTTCATCGGAGGAGGCTTCTGCGAGGTGCGACACGACGTTTGCGCTCCGTCTGAGTGAGCGGCTCGATGTACCGTGAAGCACCCATCCCAGTGGCGTGAGGGATGCCACTGGCTGGTCCGCGTTTCCTTTTCTGGTCTCCGTGGCTAGAAGGAGATCCACATTATCTTCTCCGATGAGTATTCCCGGTGAGGCCTTCTCGTAGGTGAGTACTTCGCCGATGTCGCGCAAATGTTTGCAGCCGCTGATCAATTTCTCGCTGACTGCTTGCGGTGATGCTTCAAGGGTCCTCAGTGTGTTTGCTTTGATCTGCAATAACTTCTGGTTCGGACCCTTGAGCTTGATGGTCACTCTTCTGGATTCTGGTTCGTTAGTTTTCAGAGTGCCGATCGCTTGGATGCGCAGAGGATTGACTGGCCCTCGTGCGCCGACTTTTACTGCTATTCTCTCTTCTATTAGTGACACCGTTGAGCCATCGTCGAGAAGTGCGTACGTGTCTACCGTACCCTTCGGTCCCGATACTTCGACTGGAATGATCTTCAAGTAGGACTGCTTCTGCCTTGTCCACGTAGAGTTGATGACGGCTTCAGTTGGTTCTTCTTTAGGCTCGGACGGTTTCTCTGTTCGCTCGGAGTGCAACATCCGATGATGTAGATGTTTGCACTGATTGATCCCACACGGCCTTGGTCGGCAGCGATGAGCCCGATTCCTGAAGCCTAGACAGCGGAAACATAAACGCTTGTCTTTGGCTGTGTCCCATCTTGCATCAACTTCTTGGTTCTTGAGTATTTCACAGTCGGCGGTGTTGTGACCCGTTCTGTCACAGACGAGGCACTTCTTCGATGGCTGAGGTTCAGTGATGGTGTTCACTCGCTGAGGACGCTTCGTTTCTTTGCTTGAAACGACATCTTCAGGTCGCGCGTAGGGCGCGCACAGTTTGGATTGCTCCTTCATGAACTTTTCAAACTTCATGAGAGCTGGTTCTTTAATATCTTGAGTATCGGCGAATTTGTAGAAAAGGAAGCGCATTAACGGAGAGACCTTCTCTAGTAGTGCCGTAGCAACTTCTGGGTTGTGAAGATAGTGAGCGCAGTTGAGCGTTTCGAGGATGGACACGGCGTTGGTAACTTGCGTTGAGAATACACAGACGTCCCGTGGATTGTCGCTGAGGCGAGGTAGGTTCTTCAACGTGTCCATCTCTAGCATCGCGATAGATTCAGGGCGCCCAAATCTTGATTCCAGAGTCTCGATAATGTTCGATGGTGCAGTGTCGCTGAGGAGCAGGCTCTGCACGGCTTCTTTGGCTTTCCCCTTCAATGATTTTCGAAGCCTGTTCATGTTCTCGATCTTCGAGAACGATTCTTCCGTTTCCTTGTATGCTGCCCGGAACGGCAGCCATTCCCGATGAGATCCCGTAAATTCTGGTAGATCGACGAACTTCGGTCTATGTCCCGCTTTGATGGCACTGGTAATCGCTGCGGTTAACGATGTCAAATTCTGGTCCGGACTGACTCCCGCCGGTGCGATCGGTGCTCCGGCCGAAGCTAGCGTGTTCTGCTGTGCAGTCTGGGTCCCCTTGACGGTCGGAGCTGGTGCTGCCGACGGCGCAGGATTCGGTTCAGGGTGATGGCTGGCATCGGTGATGGCCAACATCGCAGGTTGCGACTGGTGTAACCAGTCGTCCACTCGTTCGACGATGGGTTCTGGTTCGGAGTAGAGCGACGTATCCTCTTTCTCCTCGTCTTCTTCGTCGTCGGAATCCAGCTCCATCCTTGCTATCCTGGAGGCGGCTATCTGGGCTTGAATGCGAAGAAGGTCTTCTTTGGCTCTTGCTATTCTTTGCGCTTTGGATCGGGACTGCGTAGACCTCGACTTGAGGCTTCGCGGTGGCGCTGGTTCGGTGGCCATCCTTTTCTTGGGACTGGCTCTCGGCTGCGGAGCACAGTCCCGGTCGACCGCCCTCGGCTGCGGGGCGGGATTGCCGGCGATGACCGTCGATGGAGTAGCTGGGGCATCACTGGTCGTAGATTCCGTTTCAGTTGCCGATCTGGTCCCGGAGGTGGCCTCCGGTTCTGTCGAAGTGGTGGCAGTCGTCCCCAACTGCGTCGTTGCTGTGGTCTCCGTGGATCCTGTGCCCTCTGACGCAGTCGCTGGGTCGGAGCTTGGCCCTGGCGTCCGACCCTTGCCAGTGGAACGTGTCACCGGCATTCTGAATGAAATCTTCTTTCTTCGAAAGTTCGGAGAAAGTCTTCAGAATTTTTCTTCGAATGTTCCAAAATCTTCAAAATTCTTCAATCCGGCTGTCGAAGGATCAAAATGTACCGGTCTGGTACGGTGCGCTGGATGTGGAGAGAATCTTGAGGAAGGTCTTGAAGAAGTGAAAGGCCCGGCTGTTGTGTTGCTACTACTTTATTTTCGAAAATGTGCGAGTATTTATAGTCCTAAGGGAGCGCGTAAAAACACCACGCGCGTTACAACCACCCGTACAAAATGTACCGTTTTACCCGTTAGGTCTGTTCTAAGAATTTGTATTGCGTGTTTATTACAAGTTTCTATTACCTATTTGGCGGCCCTTTTCTAACAATTACTATTGTGTAGTTATTACAAGTTCCAGAAAATCTGTTTATGATTCTATTTGTTCATTCCTCAGGCTATTTTTACCAAGGTATATTTCTCACGATTGAAAAATAACACGCATTCCTTACTTATTAAATTCCCACGCCTAACTATTTTTGGTACAGTGTTTTCCTATGCTTTCACTATAATCGAAATAAACTTATTCTAACACTTTAAACTATTGAGGCGTCGTCCTGCACAGATGGGTCTATCCTACTGTTGCTGTGCTACCCTTTTTAGATTTATGTAGGTAGGTGGATGATTATTGATTGTACTGAGACTTCGGAATGTCATGATATTTATAATTTAACTTAAATTGAGTTCGGGACATAATTTCAATTAGTTAGTACTTACTCAGTATTTATTTTACTTAAGAGTATGTAGAATACAGATATAATAGAGGTAATATAGTCACGACTAGGATAGGTCCTTACTAAAGCTTCGTGACCGTTTCAAATTCCAATATGGGGGCGTAGTGGAAAGGTCAGTTACCAATTACCCTCTAATTTTACTTAAATATTCTCATTAAAAAGACTTCCTTTCCCACCTCCATAAATTAGAAACGTCGCTAGTCCCCTCAGTTATTCCCAAACAATATCTCAAGTGTTAATTGCCGTTCAAGGCTGTTAACTAGATAAGCCTATATAAATGATCGCAGTTTTAAAATGCAATAACAGACAAAAATAAAGCCTTCCCATGAATAACAAAAAGGCTTCCCCCTCAACTCCCCGGCATGCGGCAGGAAGCGAAGGCTGCTATTAGACGACTTCCGTTATAATTTACTTACTTCAATGCCATTACTCCCACAATTTATCCAAGTTAATCGCAGGAACGACCTTTTATTACTAGACTTTTTATTCCGGAAGCAAAAAAAGCGAACATTTAACACGAAACAAGTGTTACGCAGATAATGAAGACAATGCCCCTAGCCACCCTCGTTGATAATAACACTTTCCGACTCGACAAAAGTTTGTCAAAACGTATAAACAAAGAGTGAGGCGCAGCTCTCCATACCTGCACCGCTCGCCAGGTAGTGTCGGCGACCACAATGGCATTCCGACCATCCGAAATGAATCAAAATTCGGCTCAGGACCGAGCTCCGATGACTAACGCTTCGACCCTTCTGATAAATTACAATAATAATGGCCACCTATTGTTATTATTAGGGGATGATTTCATTAGGATAGGATAGGAAAGACGCGCCCGCGCAGGTGCATCTCTAAACGTTAACTGTCACACGCATGATTAGTGCTCGGAGATAATTGGAACAACCGTCCAAGTGACCCCTCTATGTAATTGATCAGCGCCGCGCCGGGAGGATCCGGACGGCGAGAAATTAACAAGTGTATCCCTACGTGTCGTCGCTTATGGACAGGTCGTGTTTATTGGAGCGAGCGAGGCCGTAGAACGAGCTGGATGTTCCATTCGGTTTCGTCCGCGGGCCGGCGACCTCCCGCGCCGAAGGGAACAATGAAAGTGAGAGAGGGCTGGAATGCAGGCGCGGGGAGGGGCAGGTGCGAGACGCGGGGGAAGGGCCGTTCCCGGTTCCCAGGCGAGGAATTCCAGCACAAGCAACAAAGCCTTCCCGCGCCGCCATTCACCCCGCGCGCTCCCCTCTAGCGGTACTCGCGCGGCCCGTACCCGCACCCAGACACGTCAATTTTCGTGACTTTCTTCAAAGTAGGTTTTACGATTCCGTTAATAAGTACTCAATATATCGATATTCAATTCATCACGCACAAATGTTATTTGGGTTTTTATAAACTAAGCACTCTAAGTTCCGAATCGACCGAGTGACGCTCTACGAGTATTTGTCAAAGACAAAAGCTATACAATCTAGTCTGGGTGGTATCTGGTGGTATCGATTCTTGACGGTAGAGTATAGTACCTATACATAAGTTAAATTATGATTATAATGAGTGTTACTGTTTCATTCATACGTCTGCTCGAGGTTCAGGGTCGCGGTGTCATGTAGCGTCGAACAGCTGACTTTACATAACGTATTATACATACCTATAATTGTTACCTATAATTGCGGTTCCCGATGTTTCCAAGCCGGTATAAGTAACAAGCACTTAGAATATAAAATGACTAAGAACCACAATAACTCCATGAAATAATCACACAACTTTCAGAACGCCATGAAATAATCAACTTTGTAACAAGAAAAAATACAAACTTATAAAAATGAATTGTTTCCCGATGGATACTTTTTGAAGGTGTTTTTACCTATATAATAAATGCATTAAAAAAAATCTTAGCCCTTTGAACACTTACAAGAATACTCTTGACTAGATATGAGTAAAATACGCTGCATGCAAAGAGTTATCCAATGGTTGATGTTAATACCTACGTTGTTATTCATCATGAGTCCATTATCATTAGAGCCATGACACGGGATCTTTCAAGAAACTGTCAAAATAGAACAAAAGTACGAATGGATCACTCACTCTACATCTGTGAGCCATTCGTTATACGCCCAATTCGGTTCTATATAAACACTAGTTTCGTCCTGCAGCATCACTCGCGTGATAACAACACACTGGTGGCGTATGTAAAAGCGTAAGCATCAAAACAGACTTTCGGATTTATTACCATAAGATATTAGGAGATCTATCTTGCTCTCAAAGTAAGGAATTACATAATATTATGCAATCAATATCATTCATAAAAGTGTGACGAGTAATTTAAACAATAATAGTTTCATTCATGATCATGTGTATGACCATCTAACTTTAGCCATACCGGCATTTTGTGGGTCAATCTGGATTGGATACCAATTCGGACTTGACTGAAACCTTGAATCGTCTGGCTTGGACTAAAATAACGATTCAGGGTAGACAATGGATTTTTATAATGTATAGGTGCATTGTGTCATCCATTTGAATAATGTTATGTTGTAACATATTTATATCACAGTGATCATTGTGAATGAAGTGTTGACAATATTATAAACTGGTAATAGTGCTCTACCAATAACTCCACTCCTATTTACGGCAAATGGTTATAACCTGTTTCTGCAATCAATTTGATTTATTAGGATCGGTATAATGCGTTTGCTATCCTAATTATGTTAATTTGAAATGGCAGGACCTTAACCCATTCCCGGCCCAGCCACCACAGTCATCTGTCTCCGAACCAGAGGGAGGACCGTGGCCGAAACTAGCCCACGTGCGTCATGGAAGTAAGTTCGTTAGACAATAATATGGTCTCGCGATACAATTATGATGTCTTGCAACTCTACTAGATAGATGAGACGGCGTGTGCGGTTACCTGACACCACTTTTGAGTCAATGACCAAACCGCCTAGACACGTTACACATGTTTTATTATCTTTACTAATAAAATACTATAGGTTCATTTTCTGTTTCGTTAAAAAACTTTTGACTGTAACAACTGTATCCTCAAGACAGAATTTCAATCTATTATGAGCCTTTGAAGATGTATTGAAACCAAATATAATTTTGTAGTAGGAACGTACGTCGGTAAGGTTAATTTAGTAAATCAATGCGTGAAGTTTGCAATCCCATCACTAATACCGGAATGATGACTTCATTTCATTATGATGTCGTTTCAATGATAAAAGCTCCTTGTGCTTTACAATTTATCCGGGACAATATGTTCATTGGTTCAAAGTCAGCTAAACCATCCGACTCTCTTTGATTGAAGTATAACCATCCCACGAACACAGCTTTCCATTTCTGTTCAAATAAAGGAATAATACATACCCCAAGGGGCATCCGGACTAATTTCAAGCGACTGAATAAAATTCAGTCCAGTTCATAATATGCTTCCCAAGGGAAGGTTCAACCGTAATGACGACCGAAGCTAGATCGGGTTGTACGAGTATAAGCATAAAAAAGTTATTCATATTTTAAAAGATGGTTTCGTTATTATACCCATGTTGGCATAGCCTCTATCAGCAGATCAGAGGTTTGTGTCCAACTTTTACTGTTTTGAATATATTTTTTATTGGAAATTTTAACCTGTCACGTAATGCTTACTTCAAAAGAATATAATGTATGTAATTATAATATTTGGACTAGAGGGAGTAGAGGAGTCCCATCTTCAAAGGATCTTGAATAGCAGATCTGGAAGAATTTCTACAGCGTCTTAGGGATACCTACAGGAAAACGGTACAAACCACGATAGTGTTCTGTATCTCGTCATTTGCTGTGATGAATTTCCCTTGCACAAGAAATTAGTCTAATTAACGGGAGTGGTAAATTGCACGGCACTTTACCGGATGGACACGTGCTGTGGTCACGTGGTCAGTGGTCAGTGGTAGGCCGAGCGCCTCCACTCAACTCATTGATTGCTCTCACCCAGTTCGGCCTGTCGGGATAATTAAATGACACTTCTGATAGCTTGTTAGAGGTCCACCTGTTTCTGACTGTTTGTTTAAAAATTTGAAATGGAAGCGTACCTATGATTAGAACCTTGGTGTTGATATTGTTTTTTTTTTCGGAGATAAGGTGAACAGCATATTTTTTTTCCAGTGTAAAAAAACAATTCGCAGATACTCAAAAAACGGTAGGTACGTACTCAGTATACGAGTATAATAACATTTCGTACCATGAGCTGAATCTCAAAAAGCTCTCATATAGAAACGAGCTATTTTATTAATATGAATATATCCCTAGGGAAAGGAAGGGACGAAGTCAGTTTCCTAGCTATGTCAAAGGCTAGCAAACAGAAACCCGTCAAGTGCGTGCTATGCGAGAAAATTTAACTCCTTATTGGTCTTTTGAGATTAAAGTGACCGTAAGGAACAGAATAGAAAAGAACGCCTAAGAAAACCGCTTAAATTTCAAAGTTCTTACAACTTTCAAAGTATAATAAAGTAAAGGATTTTTGAATGGATTTTAATAGGTATGACTCTGGTTATATTGTGGTGTTGGTTTGTTTCCCGATGAATTGATTGCGTAATGTGTAATCAATTGTCACGGGTCTGGATATTAACTTGATGCGCCTATTCAGAACATGCTATCATCAAATCAATATTATTATCTCAACGGCAATTATGATGTTTTATTAGTATTATTAATTAGGCGGCCTAAAAACTCCGTCACCAGAGTTGGCCACTTGCTCATACGAAAGTAAGTAAGTATTAGAATTATTTAGATTTCAAGGCAAATAGCAATTTTCAATTAAAGATCCAATAATTTAATACTATTAAATGCAATAAAATGCACTCATTCACCTACTTAAAACTTTAATTAAACCTAGGTACCTGTATTGATAAAACTCACATAACGATGAATTTAATAACTCAATCATTTTCATGACGTTTAAAAGATAACAATTATGAAATAAGTATAAAAATTTAAAACTCTGATTCCATGTTCCATTTTATAAAGGTACTCCTACCCCATATACTGACATAAAGTTTTCATCGTTCGAGCAATTTATGAAGTGTTTATTCAGTCTCCAGTTTAATTCAAGCGTTAAATAATCGTTTCGAAGATTTCGGTTTCAATAAGCCCAAAAAGTTTTAAGTCAACGAAAACATTCATCTAGATTGAAAGACAACGAAAACTTTCAGAGAGCTTTCTCGTTTCCCATTTACATCATTCGCTGGTCCCGTCCGCGCCGCAATTAAACTTTCAAGAATCTCTGGATAAATTGAATGTTTATATGTAAATCGGCACCTGGTTCGTCGCTATCGTCAGCTGATACGTTGTATCTTGTGAGGAAGAGGCTGGCGCGGGCGCAGGAGGCGGCGGCGGCGGCCGACAGCCGCCCGCACGCCACCACCATCAGTATCACCACTAAACACCGCATGCTCACAAACACTTTCCTTGATAAAGTTTACGAATGTCGAACTGTAGTTTTAGTGTTCACTCGCGATCGCGCGTTCGCGTGTGGCCGACGCGACAGACGTGCGTCCTCATCGGAGCGCCTTCCCGGACTGGCGCGCTCCGCTCCGCTCGCCGCCGCCGCAGCCGCCGTCGCTCGCTTTTTATTTAGTAACAGAAATAAAATGAATAGGCATCGAGATTTTTGAAACCGGAATTCTGAAGCGAAACGAATTCTATGGATTATTGAATCGATGATGTCATCGACCGTGAACCTGAAGCTTTACAAACTCTAGATCTCGATAATTGAACGTCATTTTTTGTGGCTTTTAAAATGAACAAAAAGTTGATTGGTGAGTGTGATAGAGACTAGACAGTGCGGTATCGATGCATCGGAGTTGAAGTACATCCGTGTTGAGTCAGACAGGCCAGGGTAGTACAGTCGGCGACAGGAGCGAGGAGCGAATGCCGCAGGGCGGCGGGGGATGCGCGCGCATCTATCGAACGAAGCCCGGCGGCACTGCTCGCGTGTCCTCTGTCTGAGACGACCGCACGCTAGTCCACTTCACTCTTTAAAAACTGAAGTTCTAAAAATCCATGCAGTCCTTACATACTGAGCCAAGCAAAAGTTCTACTCCCCTAGACATGCTTTGCGGCAACCAATAGTTACATACTTAAATATGTAGTTGCAATAATCTTTTGACATAAATTATGTTTTTTAAGCCTACCTAGTCTACTAAATGCTTATGATTAAAGTCTACTCTTACCAATTATAAAATAAACACGCACCATAAACATTCAAAAATTATAAAACCTATAATCGTAAAACAGAGCACTGACAATCATTTTACACGCAAAGTTTTAAGCTTTCTGTGAAACATTCCAGTAAGGTACAGTCAACACCACAAAGATCTATGAACCTTACCTGTTTAGCGCTTATAAAAAATAAATTTGCGTATACTCGGCAAGCATGTAGCGCGTTTTAAGGTTAAATTTTGAGCTTAAAATGAGTGAGATTAAAGCATGCTTATAAAAAAACTTCATAAAGAATCGAGAAAAAGTTTTAGAAATATTAAAACAGAAAGAAAAAGAAAGAGTAGTGTAGTGAAACTATTCCGTTTTATGTAAACAGAGCCAAAATAAATGTATTTTGGCAGTTGTTGAACAATGAAAAGGCTGTAAACAAAACAGCGTATCCAACAACTTTGGCAATAGATAGTGCAAGTTTATGTCGTAAAATGTTTTTGCTGAGAGTTAATGGCGCTTGTGCAAAAAGTTCAACTTCCATTCTCATTTTATTCTGTTGCGTTCGTGTCCGAGTCAGATTGTTAATTAATCGCTGTGTTGTTTTAATTGATGTTGAGCTGAATGAAGAGGCCATGTTTAACCAGTTTTCTAACATGGAGAAACATGATAGATATGTAGATAGATAGATAAACACTTTATTGCACACCACATTTACATTAAAACAGATTTAACATGGTGGATGCTTTAAAATTATTATTTACACGTTTAATACGAATAACGAAATCTTTATTTGTTATTGCTTTATAATGAAATGAGTCTTATAGTAAATCATACTAATTTTTGAACTAAAACTAACAGTGCATTTAAAAGCTTTCATAAACCACACTAATTTTAGTGGAAAATGTTAGGTAACTTATTTTGTTGTATAAACTAAGACCTTCATCTTTATATGATTTAAACATTATCAGGGTGCAATTTTTGCCTACACCTAACAACGAACTAGCCTGAGACTTTGTTGAGATGGCTTGCATAACTGACAGTAGGTACTCTACTATACCTAGTAGTAACTTAATTGTGTTAAATTACATGAACATATTTACACCATCCAGCATTCCTTCATGCCACCACGAAAGCCATGCATTACGCATTCATTGTGCATCCGAAGAATTAATTTTAGGGGCCCATTAGGAATAGGGACAAATTGTTATAATGTGGAACTCCCGCAGCTTAGAACATACTTTATATTCACGGCCTTACTCTACTATGTATTAAAGAATTCAAATAACAAGGCATAATGCTTCCCAAATGATGAAAAATACACACTTTTTAATCCCTGTGTTTAGTGGTCTGAATAGGACATTTTGCTACATATTTTTGTGTAGGTAAAATAAAAAGTTTTGCTTGCTAACCCATCCATGAGTAAGCTCCCAAGTAACGAATCATTTGTGGGAATCAGTAGTTACTTATGCTTGCCGAGTTAGGTATAGTTATTGTATTAAAACTTATCTTAATCAGTGAGCAATTAAAACTTGACTGATGGTAAAACTTTATTTAAGTATTATTTTTAACTAAAGCTTTATAATTTTTAGGTATGAGTATAGTGGGACAATGCTGGGAATTTCATCTCTAATAAAACAACATTGCATCAAACGCCACACATTGTTAAGTTTTTTACTTATTAAACAAAAGCGTCAAAGGTGGCTCCGAAATGACCCATTCCGATGATGAATGCCGTTCAACTGGCATATTTTTAATTTATCACTCGATAGATTATCCAGGTACCTCTAGGGGGCTTCATTGATGGTCTTTAGGGCTCCGCTGCCGCCCGCCGCGATGTTATTGTGAGTTGTAGCGGCGGATCTTGCTTTGTATAAAACACGATAAGACTCAAGCTGACAGCGATTTTAATTTATAAATAAATTATATTACATTCAAATACAAACAATTTTTTTCTTTAACTTTTTGATTGAATAGTAGGCAGTGAGTGATGTAAATGAGTTCTACGAAGTTCGTAGCACGCACAAGCGTAGCACGCGTAGCACGCGTAGCACAGTATATAGTCCTACCTACAAGATTGGTCGGTAGGCTCAGACCAAATAAAAATATATATTTTTTATATTTTTATTTGGTCTGAGTCGGTAGGTATACTTACCTAATATTTGCTAGGTAGGTACGTATAATTTTCAATGCACAAAATACCTACACGATTTTTACACAAATATACTGAATCAGAGAACATTTTGAGTTTTTTTTTTTTGAGATTAGATCGTCCAACTCTGCTTACTCAAAACGTCGGACAAAGTTTAACACCTCTCATAAGCTTGCATCATGAACCAAACATTGGGCCTATTTCTAATTTATTTATGTGGTCCCAAACTACAGTACACCGTCCATGAATGTTACTGGTAATAAAAGGGACGTCTCATTTATTATTGACAAATATTTCGCGCCGAAAAAAACCTTTTCAAAGCCTAACGGAAGGCGCCAGGTATTTTATTGTATTTATCTATACAATGTTAAGGCACTTTGGCGGTCGGTAAAGTATTTTTTCTTATGTTATATTCGTGATGCACAGGAAATTGTATTGATTCTCGGAGGCAAGAAGAAATAGACACAGAATATAAATAAACTATTTACAGAAGTTTCACATCTAAAATAACTTTAAATAGTTTGTTCCATATCCGCAGTATAGGTACTGAAAAGTATAGGTTTATTTTCATTTGCGTAAACATAAAGAACCAGCATGCTAAACCTAAATTTACAAAACAAAATGCTAAATAAGATAGGTAAGTAGGTAAATATCGTCAGTAAGAAGAATATAATATTCGTGAGGAAACTCATAAAAACCCAAAACCAGGGTGATAAATTTCAACTTACAGTAAATAATATAAATAGTGATACGATGTCCAATTTGCAAGTACGCGCGTTGATGTCTTTTGTATGCGCCGTGCGCTTGCGCATTTCGTCTGCGCAACTGCTCAACTACGGCTCCGAGCGGATAGATCAATAAGCTATTAGTCTGTCAAGATTTGTTCTGACTGTTCTTTTATTTGATTTATGAAAGTTTTAAAAGGTGTTTCTAAAGGTATCGTGGGCGAGCATGTGCTGGTATGTTGCACGTGAAGTTACGACTGTTATCGTTTAAGTATAATGTTTGTATGAAATCATTTTTAAGGCGGATTAGGTAAATCTTGTAGGTTATAAGTATAACAAGTTATATTTACAAGTTTAGTATCACATAAAAAATACGAAGTGGTTTATGAATCTTTTATTGTATTTTAATGTAAAATATAAAAACATTTTTCAATATCTATTTATTTTATGTAATAATCCCATAAAACCATAGAATAAGATATTCCACATAAAAAGAATGAGGCGCCGGCGCTTATCAAGGAAGCATCGTATAGTATAGACAATTTTATTACGCCACCATTTTATATTCCATGTTATATGACTTTACCAATATCCGTAGAACAATTAAATTACACGGATACCAAGCATAAAATAGATAATAGTTGTGTAAAATGCTTCGCGTGAGGCGTGTCATGGCTTGTCGCCACAAGTTTGGGATCCTCAGGAATGTGCAAAAAATACCACCGGTTCGGCGCTTCATTCAGCGTTTCAAAGTTTCGACATCGACATTTTGTGAGCTTTTATTCCTTTTCTCTTTAACTCACATTTTTGTGAGTCAACTGTTGGTGCACCTGTAGGTAATACTCTGGTTACAATGAAACATATTGGTAATGGGGAGCTGATCCGATGATGATCAGAAGCTGTTCTAAAATTTCTAAAAATGGTAAAGGAAACATAATAGAATATTTTCATTCATATTTTTTTTGGTTCGGTTGATTCTTTTTCTTTTTATTTGTGGTGTAAATGTTAGTGTTTACATTTTTAATTCCATTCCTAGTTGCTCTTAGTGCAAACCTTTAATTGGCTCTTCCTAGTTTTTAAGGACACCTTGCAACAGCTGTTGGTTTTCAGAAATAAATAAATAAAATAAATAAATGTAATTTGTGCTTAGAATGCTGTGGCCATAGCAAAAAAAACGTATAAATTATTTCCACGCGAGAGGGAGAGGAGCATTAGGTATACCTAAACTTTTTAATCTAATACATAAACTAGTAAACCCTTTGCAAACTCAATAAAAACTCCACTAACAAGAGTTGTTTCAACAAAATGTTCTCCAGAATTCGTCACATGAAAACGGCAACGTCATCACCTTCGACTGAGGCAACTGGTGAGCTTGCCCCGATGTTAATGAGACCCGGTTACCTGACACTGTTGTAGTCTAAGAGCTGAGCTATGTTTTGATGGAAAAATATAATAGTAAGAAGAAATCGGTGATTAGTTAGCCTATTAAACACACATTCTTGAAAGAAATAGAAATCTCTAAAGATTTCTGAAACGCCACATCGAATCACCGCCAATAACTCACTAGAATCTAGATTATCTATATCTATAGAGATAACAAACATTTAGAATTGCATTTTGCACAAGTACCTACCTAATAATTAAAATGATAAGTATCACATAATTACACAGACAACTTACCAATGCCTCGCTTCGAACACATTAGGAACTTCTCCAGTCAGTAGGTAAGTTAATTGATTTCAAGTTTATTTGAACTCACTAGAGCAAAAAGCTCTAACTATTGGAACATTCTAAAAATACAGAAACATTTCCGATAGGTACGTATCATTAAAAAAAAGATAATTCCGCAACTTTCAGAAAAGAAGCCAGGCAAATCAAATGTCCTCTGACTCCTAAACTACAATTCACCCCACAGAACCACCTAGTCATCGATGCTAAGCAATTAATCATGAACGATTGCCATTCAGTTCTATAGAGCGTTTGATTAATTTTGAATCGGCGCAGGTCTTTTGTGGTTACACAAGGGACACGGATTAGTTAGATTGTACAAGCTGTAACAAACGTATTCAATTTGTCTTTGTTTTAAAGCTTTACGTGTTTGTACTTAGTATACATACATTCATTTTATACTTAGCACTTATACTATACTTACACTTTATAGTACTTAGATATAGAATACATTCGTTTTAGTTTTTATACGCCACAGTTACACTAACAAAATCGATGTGTTTGATCCTCATAAAGACGACGAAGACAAAGAGAATTTTAAAAAATGACAAAAAATTTAGATTTGTAAAAATTTATTTAAAAATTGAGATCTATCATTGGATTAGGGGTGATTAGGGTCAACATTTTATCACATTCTTGACCAGCCCTACATTTGACCCATATCTGTATTGTTGCCTGATTTTGTAAAAACTCGTAAACGGTTTTATTTAATAACTGAGTAATTTGATCTTCTGAAAAAAGCAAATCTTCGCTAAAGACACGAATGATTCGATTCACGTTTGAGTACAAGTCTTAACGACACCCTTATAACAAGCTACCATAACATAAATGTTTATTCCCATTTTCTCGGCCGAATCATTATTTATCAATGAAACAGGAAAATGATTTGGACAGACGCCTTACTTGTGTCGCATTTAATTTGGTTTCACAATAGAAGGATTTATTTGTTTTGTGTGATTTATTATTACGAAAAACACAATCCATTACCTACAATGGTGCAAGTATTTATATCTCTACCCGGGTGATAATCATTGTCTCAATGGCAAGTGGAGTTACAGACGCCTGAAAAAAATGGATGGACAGAACTCACAGTAAGTGGAGCAGAGGTATATTTACACATACATTTTTCATCTCACCAACCAACGTAACGGTACCTTTCTTCAAACACCTAGTAAACAGCTAGCTTATTTAAAACAACCCAATACATAATTTCATATGAAAAAAAATATTTTTAGTTTGGCAATTCAAAACTAGATGGCAGCACACTACTACAGATTAGAACGCGCTATCGTTGCGTTTTGCTCGCGCGGCCAGTGTATTTTCGAAAGCCTGAAACGGTGCCATCAGAAGGGTCTTAACTGACTCGACTGAACAGCGAGTGATGATTTGGGAAATGATCTCTTTGATTACACCCCGCTCTCCCGCGCCTCAACTATCGCAGAGGCACGGGTTGAAGAACTGACGCTGTTTTTGGCCAATTTAATAAATTTAAACAAAACACAACAATCATTTAATAAATGTGTATATGAACGAGTAGAAAGAAAAGCATGATATTAATATTAACTAACATAAAATTAGCAAACCTTTTTTTTTGTTGTCGCTCGCTACGTCTAGCGTAGCGGCCATTACGAATATGATTATCTGCGAAATTCGAAAAAATGAAATGAAAATGAAAAAATTAGTAGATTCAATATTGAAAATTTGAAACTATGTAGTTGTAATAGTTGACCAGCCTTTCTCACATTCCTGGCACAAAACAGTGAGATTTGATAAATCACCATCATAAATCGTATCACCGGTGATGGAGCGATAAGGGTGAGGATTGTTATAACAATATTTGCGGCCATGCTTATCCTATAAATTCTTTTATGACACAAGATTAAGCTATCTCAGATATATGACCTGGGAACTAAGGTCCTGATTTAATAATATGTACTTATATAGGTAGGTACCTAACCTACCTACTGACTTAATATTAACAAAATATTTGTATTCGATTTGTGTAGTAGAGGGGCAGTCTTACTTAACCCAAAGACAGTCGAGTACAAAAGCTAGTTCAAAATTATTAATTAATGATAACAACTAAGGATTTAAAAAAAATAAAGACCTACTTATTACATACTTACCTAGTATCATCCATAAAACCATGTGCCTATAATTATCCGTCGGAGGAACTCGATAAGATCTCGAATACCTAACCTTAATCTCATAGCCCGCTGTGAGTCAGGCGCTCGGCATCTCTGAATGCAAGGAACCTGTTGTGTCCTTATAATGTGGAACTGTGAATTGAATGGGTTTATGAAGTTTTAGAAAATATCAACATTGCACCTAGAGCGTAAGTTACTTTACACGAATCTTTAATGCATGGAGATAACTTAAAAACACTTGTGGAGTGTAGATTATAAGTACAATACTTCCCTAATTTTAAAACTTAACCAACATACTAAGTACGTTTAATTATAAATTAACTGACCATGTCAAGCATCATAGTTGTCCAAGTAAACGTAAACGAAAGAAAAGAAAAAGTTTTTACAATTTATTTTTTAAATAGGTAGAACTATTTTGCACAATCCCGAAATGAGAAGAATAAGCAATAGTTGGCGGTGTAGCGAGTGTCGGCAGGGGGCGTGACTTGTCAGCGCCGACCAGCGCGACGACGCCATTTTCTCCAGTCCGCGCTCACCGGTTACCAGCGCCGATCGTCTCGCCAAATGGACGTAAACACAATCGACACACTAATAGTTCTAGTCGCCGAAAGGCCTGCTATATGGAACAAGAACAATCAAAACCACAGCTGCAGGCTCGAAGTCGAAAAATGCTGGAAGGAAATCGGCGAGGCTTTGAAAGTCGATGGTAAGTTTTATTGATGTTTGTGGAACGCGAGTTTTCGGTGCGACTCGGAGCGAGCGAGAGCGACCGAGTATGATTTCGGTGTAGCTATAGGCTATAGGCATCTTTATTCTGTGCTATACTCGTAGGTACCGATGGGAGTGTGAGCGCGACCCTCGCTCGTTTGTTGTATTTTATGGCACACGCCGGAACTTGAACTTGAATCGTCGCAGAGGTAGTGGCGCAGGTAGTGTGTACGAAAATAAAGTTAATTTGCAACTAAGCTTGACGTTAAACTTCTTTCAAACGTTGCTCATCGTAATAATCCAAATTCTTATTGTGTGCAGGAAACATCCTGAGGAAAAAGTGGAAATATCTACGAGACCAATTTTGTGTGGAACTCGGTAAGGTGCAGAAATCTGGCACATCAAAATGGAGACTTTTTAAAGCCCTAGGATTTCTGAAAACTACGGTTTCTGCCCGCGGCAAGGGAGATGAAGACTACGAGAGTGAACTCGATGTTGATGACCAAAGCTCATCAGATTACTACGAACAACTCTCTACATTAACCGAGAACAAAAGAAAGAAGAAAAACATGGGCAAACCTAAAAAGAAGAAAAAAAAACAAGCAAAGTCTATTCCTGATGTCGATGATGTTAGTGATAAGTTCAGTTTAGAAGAGGAAGATGAGCATTTAAATTTCTTCAAAAGCATTTTATCACATGTTAGGAAGATACCAAAATCAAAGTTACTGTCGTTTAGAGGACGTATGCAGTGTCTGGTGGAAGAATTTGCTTACGGGCCCAATCCCACCACGGAATTCTTACCAGAGTTTCCAATTAAAGGTTCGCCACATCGATATAGCTCAGAGACTGGTGATCCTATTGACACGTCTGAGTAACAAAACACTCATTATTTAGCGATAATTAAACTTTCGTTTTATATTGTTTAAATAAGGGACAGCATCGAATTGATAAACTAGTGCCTGTATAATCATTGAAAGTGTTGATTAAGGTTTCAAGTTTCAAGTCTATAACTGTTACCTACATTAGACTAGTATTAATTTAAGTAGGTCTTTATACTTTTATAAAAATAAAAATTTCTGGCTAGGCAGGAATACATTTTAAGGAATAAAATACTTTATTGAGTTTAATTCGTTCTACAAATGATTTTTCATTCTGTTGCCGAAATATACAATTCACTCAACTCAATGTTAAACTCGCAACTCCAATGTTAAAGCGACCGAATTCCATGTAAAATATATCTCGGTGACTGCACATTTCCATCGGAAATTGATACAACATTGAATACGGCTTCCGCCAGCATCATTTTACAAAGCACCCTCTCGCTCCAGACATAACAAAGCAAGTAGTAACGGATGGTACACGTAGTGAAGTAGCTATACCTATAGGTCCGATATGATTGAAAAGGTAATATTGTGAACCTACACGTTTTATGTGTCTTAACATAGGTATTCCAAAAAACCTAACCTAATTTTTACATCATTATGTCCTGGGACAATTCAATCTTCAAGTTTCTGTAAGCACTTGCTTCCCGACACTGCCATAAGCTCATTGATTTTTTTCAGTCTGTAATATGCATCGCACGCAAATGTCGCTGTTTATGAAAATATGCTAAGTAGCAGGTGGTAGCAGGTAAGTTAACGTACTTAACGGCTGTGCCGCCCACTGAAATGTTGACGAAGAGTTTCCGTAAAGGGTAAATAATGGCACAAAATGTTTCCCCTACTGCGTACGTGGGACACACATAGTACTAAATGAAACAGATACCTTATTTACAAATGTGCAAGATTTTAGTTTAAACAGCTCATTGTAATGTAGGTATATCACCCTATGTTTAGAATGCGTTAGTCTAAACTTTAGACTAACGCACACTCTTCCTTATATTTAGGTACAATTTTTATAGGCCTACGTGATACGTTTTTATTGAAATTTAGTTACACGAACAGGAGTTTCCCAAACCTTTTCAAATAAAAGCACAGGTGAGAAATAACTTGAAACACGTGCACAGGCGACTTTTCCCGCCATTAATCATTTTCCAACTTCAGAAGCACTCGTAGGCTTAAATGTTTTTTAACTGGAATTTGAGGCACTTTGGACTTTCGTAGTTTCTTTAAAAATAATGCTTGGAAATTTATTTTCATTTTTTTTGCTTCGAAAACGGTTATTTTTATTCCGCTTTAATTTTATCTTTAAGTAAGAACTTATGTTTATAGTCAGGATCGGACATTTTATTTCTGTGTAAATCGTCGTTTTATATAATGGGCAAATTCAACTCAAATAATCGTTTTTAGCAAAAGCCAACTCTAGTGGTAATTGAGTGAAACCTACATGCCTAATCTCAACATTTTATGGAATAAATCGGATCACTTGTAAAATAATGAAGCACCATTTCATGTGCCTTCGGCCAAGCACTCGACCTCAACTCGGATGAAAGGGAAAACACCGAAAAAGCCGCAGTACGTGTCGGATCTCCCCAGAGCCGCATTTGGACTCGCAACTTTATAACTATATGAACATTGTAATGGGAAAGTTTTTATTTTACTAGCTGCATTACAGTTGCGACCACAAACAACGAGTTTTTATTCAACAGAGAGAAAGAGAAATAGAGAATATAAATCAGTAGGTAGGTAGCTTTTTAATTTAAACCGCTGCAATGTGATTTTTTTCTGGGTAAACATTTCCCAGGTGACCTGCATTACTAGGCTTCCGTTCGTTTTGTTGTCATGATGATTGCTATAAAAGCTAAAAGTAGGAACAAACAAATTATTTCCAAGAACCTACCTACTATTGTTGCCTTTTGGTTCCAATTCAAGTTTATATTAGAAATCGAAGAACTTAAAGTTAACCGGAAAAAGAGATACCTACGTCCCTGGCTGGCAGTTTCAGGTGGCGAGACCAAGCCTCTTCACCTTTGAACTTCGCAACCCTCTTCTCGCGTCGTAACCGAGTCTCTGCAAGCTTTCTTTACAACTTTACCTATTTTAAACCTAATTAAAGACCTACATGAAAACCTCAGTCTCATTTGGCTTATAATCAAGGCAACAACGGTTTGGCAGACTGACAATTATAGTGGTATTAAAATTATGAGCAAGGAAACTATTCAGTCTCGCTTAGAATTTCTATGTCGTTTAAAACGATGATTAGTCTTTGTTTAGAATATGCATTATTATGTATTTATTTTATTTATTAACTGTACCTAATTGTTTGTCAGAATAGAATATCAATAAGTTAGTAATTAGTACCTACACCTAAGCACCTTATGTGCAATGTGTTTTTCCAGAATGAGATCAAATGTCGCGAATTCGTGAGACTAAAAATCCGTCTCGGTCGAGCCTTCAGTGTAATCCGTTCGGGGCTCGTGACCTGATTTTATGCCACGGCCTAAATAAAAAACTTTTCTCTGTTGCCCATTGGTGAAGGAACAAATAGAAGACACATGACGCGTTCTGTACTCCATGCGCGTACAAACGTTTTAAACTAGAACCTTATTCTATAGAGTAGGGTATGAAGGTTCCAATACCTTTTCAGATACCTACATTTATTCTGATCCATTTTGCAGAAGAGAGCATCACGTAAAGGTGAAATTGAGAATCTGAAAGGAATCAAGTTTCCTACTAGGATGTTCCGCATGTATTAGCCATAGAAATCTTTCGGTTTGATTCCAATTCTTGTTCTAGATTTCAATTCATTTGACGGATACTCACACGAATGGTATTTCAAGTCACTAAAGCTCCTACAAAAAAAACTGCTTCCTATCAGATTAAATCGCTGTTCAGGATTAGATCAGAATCAGAATCAGAATCAGAATCAGAAATATTTTTATTGCAAAAACTGTTGTACAATGGTAGGTCTTACATATTATTAGGTACAAGTTTAAACAGCTGTTATCCATTTCGGATGTGCAACGTTACAATAATACAAATAAATTAACCTAGACACAGGTAAATAGGTAGGTATATAAGTAAAATGCGAATTTTAAAGTAGGTATACCTTGGTAGGTACACAAAGATAATTCAAAATGACAAATAACTTTGCAACATTAAAAATGCAAATTTAGGGATCAAAATTAATAAAAGGTACTTAGTATAAATTAGGTAAGTAGGTATTTTTTCATTAGGAATCGATAATTAAAAATAAAATTGTGGTCATCTACCTATCAAAATACTCGTTTAAATTGTAAAAAACACTGTTTACTAGCCAATTTCTAAGCTGGTTTTTAAATTTATTTCCTTCAAGGACTTTAATATTGAACGGTAGCTTATTGTAAATACGGGCTGCTGAAATGAAGGTACCATTTGAGTACATGGCATTATTAATTTGGGGAATACAAATATCATGTTTATATTTTGATCGTAAGGAGTTGACTCGAAATGACTTTTTTTCAAAAAAATAATTAACGTTGTTTTTGACGAACAGACAAATTTCTAATATGTAAATACAGGTAAGAGTTAACAAACTTTCTTCCTTAAATATATGGCGTAAAGTTTCAGTGTTCTTCATATGATATATTGCACGCAGGCATTTCTTTTGCATTACAAAGGCTGATTCTAGATCTACAGAATTACCCCAAAAAATGACACCGTAACATAATTGAGGATAAACGAAACCATAGTAGGTTTGTTTTGCAATTTCTTTTGATGCAGTTGAGCTAAGTATGTATAATGCGTAGCAATATTTTGATAGTTTACTGTTAATATCGTTAATGTGAGCTTTCCAGTTTAGGTAACAATCTATTTTGAGTCCTAAAAAATTTGTTACTTTTATTTCATTTACCTTATTTCCCCTATTTAAAATGTTTAGCTTTATTTCTGGAGTTTTGTAGTTTCTAAATCTAATTAAATTTGTTTTGCTAATATTAATTTTTAAGTTTATCTTCTCCAACCAATCAACAATATAATTAAGGGTGTTATTTACTTCAGTTTCATATTCAATTGTAGATAAATTATGCTGTGGTATATAGACTGTTGCATCATCTGCAAACATGACACACAAATGTTTGGTTATTTTTGGTAGATCATTAATATATAATAAAAATAAAAGTGGACCAAGAATGCTGCCCTGTGGGACTCCAATAGTTACTAATTCAAATTTTGATTGTTTTCTTTCTACTGTTTTATTATTACTATTAAATGTGTCTATGATCGTAGACTGACACCTATTCTGTAGATAGGAAGTGAGTAAAGATAGAGCGGTTCCTCTTATGCCAATGCTTTCTAACTTATTCAGTAGAATTATGTTTATAGTCTGGGACGAAGGAATCACAATTAACTCGACCGTCTTGAGCAGCAGTAATCGTAAAACGGCAGTAAAGGATCCCCGTAGACTACACAACGTTATACGACACGAATAAAGCGTTTTCTTTCTGTCTGAAGAGCAGGCAATGTCGCTCACAGAACACTATTACTTCTTGATGTCGCTTCGCCTTTACAAGGCGTGTCTCTCCGATCACTCCACTGTTTCGATAGAAAAATTCCGGACAATCCGCGCTCGGTTAAGTTCGCTCGCCCGGAAGACGTAGGCGCGTAAGTGTGACAGAGCTATAATGGATAACTTTGTAAGAATGAGATAACATTTTTAACAGTTGAATTATATTGTTTTGCGTTGCTCCGGCGTAGAGGCCTTCTGCCCTCGCCAATCAAAGTCCGGTGAAGTTATAAAGGTCTCTTGACCACTTCACATAAAAGTTTTGTCGTGCGTTTTAAAAATTATATTGCGTCGTAGTAAGAGTCGCTGTGAATCTATTTTGAAGTGGATGTTCTGATACTTGTTCTATGATTTATTCTGTGCCTTGCTGAGCCTTAGTTTACGGACTCTAGTTTCTGTGAAAATACAGTTGATATCTAGTTTACTATCTAGTTAGGCTCTAATTTAGTGCTAACTAAATCGCACCCGTACTGAAATCTGAGCAGGATGGTGATTTATTATCTCGTGACTGCATTATAGTCACGAGGCATATTAATTTATTCTTCAATGAACACGTTAAAACGTTGATAGTTCAAGTGATCTTGGCCGAACAAAAAATATCTACTAATATTAGTTTGGAACGTATACATAAGACAGGACATTTGTCTCGGCCCCGTACAAATCCCCCTTACATCTGCTGTTAACTTATTACTTTCATAAGCGCGAGGCGGCGACACAATTTATTGCTTCGCCTAGTATGAATAGAATAGGAGGGAAACTTACGGAATGAAACAAAAGTTTTTCGATTTCGCCGAATTGTTAGGATTGACTTATGATGGTAGCTGGATAATAGCAAAAAGGTATATCAAAAGAAGGTAGAGTTTGTGTTCCTTATTTGAAATTTCAGTATCGAAATCAATTTGATTGTTTCTGTGAAAACAACCAAACATACAAACTTTTGATTGTATATATTATTGTGATCATTCACAATGTACTTGCGTACTTAGAATTTAATTTAAATTGTGACTCAAGAAAAAATAGATGTATAAACATTTTCTTTCATGTCTTCAGAAAATATGTATAACAAAAGTATTTCTAATTCAAATTATGTATAACTTCGGATCCTATTCATAACATTGTCTACGAAACTTTAGACTGCCAAGTTCGTAAACAAAACCATGATAAGTCTCAACTCAATTAACTTATCGGGGATCAATACAATCTGCATTTTATACCAAAAAGATCTTTATTTCGACGAAATTCTTATTCAAATTGAGTCAGTTTAGCTTACAAATTATATTCAGGCACACTGGGACTTAACTAAATATCTCAACAACTCACAATTTCATTCATTGAAATTATTTAAACAACAAAAATGTTTAGACAATCACCCACTTAATAAAAACAAAAGAATGAGAGCTATTTTAGACCAGAATATGGAAATATTGACTTTGCAGTTATGTTCATAGTTCATAAAAACAGATTTAAGACTTATTTACACTGCCAAAATTTAGGGCAGCGATTCCTATAGAAATACAGAATGTTTGAAAAGTAGATAGTACTTAGAAGTAGGTACTTACTGAAAATATAATCAGCTTTGCGCACATAATCTAAAAGGTGGGGACAATATTAATCTAGTGTAATATTTTACATGAAAGTAATCTTTGTTCTCACTTGGTTCACTTGCCAGACATTCAAGTTTTCATATTCTTCGATACAAGCGTCCACCTGAAATTTTAAATGTGTTATTATATTAGCTGTATTGACCTAATGATGATGATGTGTCTGCCTTTCAATCCGAAAGTAATAGGTTCAAATCCTGGATTAAAACTGTTTTTTAATTAAGGATCATTAATTATGAATAAACACAAGCGATTAAATATGCATGTGCGAAATATGTATTTTGACGTGCCTTTAGACAATTTTAAAAGATCTTAAACTTCCAAAAACTCTTGAGGTAAAACTACCGTACCATATACAAGGATACAAAGACATCGCTATGTCTAAGTCCCTACACTCAATAGGTGCTTTTACTTGAAATTAACTTACTACATTTTACATCAACATTCCACATAATTTTGTCAAAAAGTATCAAGAAAAGGATGTATTATTGAATTTACCTGATCCGGCTTGAAGCCTTTGTCGACGCAGCGCTCGATGACGTCAGCTATCTTCACAGTCTTGTTGGATCCCGCCAAATCGCGCACAACAGCGAAAATGCGGTCCGTCGAACTTATTCCCCTGAAAATTTACAAATTAATTTGTTACAGAACATGTTTTCAAGATAAAAGCAACCTTGTTTGTGTAAGAATAGGCTCCTACGGTTAGTCCTAATCCCGTACTTGGGTATCAGAAACTTTATAATGGACTTCCAAGAGTTCAGAAAATCTGTTCCGTTACTTAAACTTAACAGTTTTATAAGTGACCAGAAAATAACATTAAGCAATGCCTTGGTAAATTGATTAACTATACTCAGACCCAGAACAAATATCTGCAGATCTTGCTAACATTTGTATGAGTAAATATATAATTATTGGACGTTCTTATTATTCAGATTTATGGACACAATATTTCGCTTCTTTTCGGCTTTAAGTTACATAAAGCCAAAGATTATTACGCGCAAATCTATAATTTAGTAGTCTACAAGTACCTTTGCACATTCTCTTCAACATGCTGCAAAGATTGTTTGGACATCTCGATGAGACGGATTGCCTCCGACACATCTTCCTTTTCAACTACATCTGACAACCTGCGAAAAGTTTTTCAATAAATCTTCAATCCTAATGCGCCAATTATACAATCTGGCGCAGACGGAGGGATAAATGTTTAAAGTAACAACGTGATATCAGAGCTATGAAAAGTTCAATAACACATTTAATTTATGTTTTTTGGTTATTTACATAAAAAGAATGTGGATGTTGTTCGACAGATTTCAAAAATTCTTTCACCGATGTATAGAATGGACTGTCGGGATGGTTATAAACTATATTTTATCCCGGTAGTTTCATTAGTACACCCGTGCAAAACCGGGACGTGCTGCTAGTATGTTATAAAATGTGGATGTTAATGTTTACTTACCTCAGTCGTGCAAGCGCAGTGGACAAGCGTAGAACAGCGAGCAAGTTTCTCGCTGAAGTGAAGGTGACATCGCGAGCGTTACGTGCTTCGCGGCGCAACTCGACGTATGATGCTGAAAGATACATGTACTTATAATGGCTATTCAATACTTGTTGATTCATTTAACGACAAATAAAAAAAATACCGTAGTTTTCTAAAATGTTGAAAAGACAATCTACAAAGATATAAAAGATTTAAGAACAGTGGAACTACATAAAAACTTTCGATCTGTATGGATAATAATGTCACTTTCACGCGAAAACTACTGAATGGGTTTGGCTGAAACTTGGGATAGACATAGTTTATGACCTGGAATAAAATATAGTACTTTTTGTACTTACAAACGATGTACTCAGTGAGCGCCCTCGGTACGATAGGCTGCTTCCTCTTAGTGAGCGCGACATACCGCCGCACTAGCCGCATCGACAGCGCGCGCACCTGCGTCGGCGGCTGCGTCGAGTGCTGGTGGACGTAGGCTATGTGCTTCGCTAGCTCCAAGTCTTTCTCACTGGGAAATTATGATGTTATCACTACATAGTATAAAATAAAGTCGCTTTCTCCGTCCCTATATCCTTAAGTCGTTATGCTTAAATCTTTAAAACTACGCAACGCAGATTTTGATGCGGTTTTTTTTAATAGATAGGGGGTTCAAGAGGTAGGTTTATATGTATAATTATTGGACCCGTGCGAAGCCGGGGCGGGTCGCTAGTAAATGGAGAGCTATAGTTAAAGAGGAATTAAATTTAAAAAAATATGAAAGCTATAACTTCCAGTTTCCTGGACTATTATTATGATTTGTTGTACGTTTGGAGACCTCCGTCATTGCGTAACCGTTCCGGTCCACTAACATTTGACAACTTAATGTGAGATATGACAGGAAGTAAATTACTCACTTAATGCTTAATGCGATTTTTTTTTGATGGCAATTTTCTTCTGCGACAACTTAGGCAATACCACTTCAGAATTCATAACAAATGTCTCACCGGTTAGGTTTGTCCTGTATCAGCCAGAGCAGATCGAACCTGGAGAGCAAAGCCGCCGGCAGCTGTATGTTCTGCTCTATGGTCCGCTTCGGGTTGTAGCGCCCGTACGCGGGGTTAGCCGCCGCCAGGATCGACACGCGGGCGTTCAGGCATGTCATTATACCGGCCTGGAATGTACAGTAGATATAGTGAGAGCAGAATGACATTATTTTGGCAAATTTTACGTATTATTGACGTTAAAACCGTCTATAATAGTCAAACTATGTTTCGATTCATCGACGGCGTATATTATAGTCAGTATCTACTGATAATAATTGACGTAAAAACCGTCTAAATAGTCAAATTATGTTTCGATTCATCGACGGCGTATATTATAGTCATTATATCTGTGGATCAGTTCCAACAGTCATGAAAATAAGTAAAACTACTTAATTTGGGCTTTGACATTACCCATATGGTTCAAGAGACGTCCATTCACTGATCAGGTTTTAAGTTTCAAATCTACATCTAAATGAATTATCGTTTTAGGTCACTCAAGCTCATTTTAAGACATCAACAGTATCTTTTTACTGCAATTTCGTAATCTCATTACAGCTCACCTTAGCGATACTGATGGTTTGTTGCTCCATGACCTCGTGTATGGCGGTGCGATCGTTCTCCGCCATCTTGTCGAACTCGTCGATGCAGCACACGCCTTGATCAGCCAACACCAAGGCCCCGCCCTCCAACATCATCTCACCAGTGAAAGGATCCTGCACACAACATGGGTTTATATTATAAATTATATGTGCGCGTAGTTAAAAATACGCGGGAACACTCTTTCGGTAACCACGGCCGGTGCAATCCGTTCGAAACGTCGGTCGGGATAAATAAGTAAAAAGGTGACGTGATAAATACCCGTATATATCTATATCGTATATTTATTTTATTTTATTTTTAGCCCATATTGTCCCACTGCATGGCAAAGGCCTCCCTCCCTATCTTCTCATATCGTATCCCTATACTAATATTATAAAGAGGTAACGTTTGTTTGTTTGGCTGTTTGACGGAGGTAATCTCCGAAACTACTCAGTTGATGTCAAAAATTCTTTCACCGATGTGTAGAATGGAGTGCTAGGATGGTTAATAAGCTAGATTTTATCGGTAGTTTCATTAGTATACCCGTGCAAAGCCGGGACGTGCTGTTAGTGTAATAAAAACAAACATGCCTTCAAAACAGCAGCAGTAAGGCCAACGCCCGAGGATCCCCGTCCCGTGGTGTACTGACTGCGCGGCGCGAGGCGGTCGATGTAGTTCAACAGCTGGGACTTGGCCACTCCGGGGTCGCCCATCAGGCAGATGTTGATGTTGCCGCGGATCTTCATGCCGTTTGGACGTCTGGGAATGTACTGATTATTTAGAAAAGTACTGCAAATATTGGAGCTGGAGAGGAAGGATATTTATGAAAGAGCAGCACTGGCCTATCTCTTAATCTTACTTGTTGCTCTCAGCTGCATAATATAGCTGCATGCAAATAAGTCGTCAGACCGATCGCAAATACAAAAGGATTTTTTTTTTCGCATTTATTCGTCCTGCGAAGAGCACCATAGATGTGGGGCATAACTATAGCCGCTAACATAATGAAGGATAAGGATAAGAATCAGCATTGTCATTATCGCGGCGCTGCAATGAAGACATTGTCTTGGGCACGCTTTCATCTGGCAGCGTCTTATATCAGTGAAACTACCTATAGATCGTGTGGAACTAACGATCCTTAGGCCTCTCCAATAGGTCTAATTGTATTTTGTACAGTAATTTAGCTAGTTTGGTTATTGCAAAGAAAATTTAAGTTTTATCAAATAATGTTCACAATAACATACTTGTCAACGCCTCCAACAAGTAACAGAAGCAGTGCTTTCTTAACATCCTCATGTCCATAGATCTCAGGCGCCAGACTGCGCGCCATTCTCGAGTAAAGATCCTCATCCGCCAACTCTGCCAATTCTTCCTCGGTCAGGGCCTCTGTTATTTCATTCTCGTCGCTTTGATTCAGGCAGGTCACTGACTGTGGATTCAACAAGGATGTTAACTTGACCAATCATTACAAATATATCGTACTTGCTAATATTAAGAGCTAGGACGATATTAAGAGCTTGTAGTATCTCATCACTAAGGCCCGCCCCACCAGGATCTTGCCTGCTTCTTTCCTTGTAGGGAGTCGCGTTGGAACAGGCAACAGAACCCCTAGTTTTAAGAACGTGACTATTCTTAATAGTCTGAGGCCCTACCACCAGTTTACTGTAGTATTGATACTATCCTCTATCCCGAGTCAAGTATCACAAAATGTATGAGAATGCAGGGCAGCATTGCTCCGGGTAACTTGCATGAACTTATAATTTAATACATTTTAAACCTGTTAGCAAGGATAGTTGACTATGCAACTCGAATACTGGTAGGGCTACTGTAACAAGATCTTATTGGATATAGATATTTTGACTTTGACTCACATGAGCCTCGAGGTATGTATCGGACAGCAGCCCCTGCACCATCTGCCTGAAGCCCGAGTTCATGAGCGGCAGGAAGACGCCGGTGACGGCCACGTGGTCGCCGGGCTGCGCGCGGCGCGTCGTCTCGCCGCGGCAGTAGATCGACAACTGACGGGGGATGTGACCCACTGGCACTTGATCCGACTGGAAAAAAAAGAGAGAAAACGTTTTGGTAATTTTTTTTTGGTTAGTGATATAAATTGTTATATTTTTATCTGTAAACTTAACACATCATTAACACAACATAGTAGTAAAGTAGTATGATAATGTAGCTATGTAAGCCAGTTAAGTGTTGGGTAAATCATAATATGAATGGGTATTTTTGCTAAACCTTATTTTAAAAATAGTCGACGCCCGCTTTCGTTTGGACTAGATTGCATCAGACGCGATAAATACCCGGACTTAATGTCATCCTTTTTGTATTGGCTCACTGCTTTTCATACCACTAAAGATTAAAAAGAATTCTCACATGTTCCTGAATCTTCAGCTCCTGGAACTTCTGGAACCTTGAGCCTCGTGTCTGCAGATGCAGCTGCCCCGCGGTCTTGTTGACGCGACACTCGTCGGCCGTGCAAGCCGGGGGAGGCGTGAATGACAGCGCTCGTACCGGCTGGTATGTTTCAGCACCGCATGCACTGCATGAGTAGGTGGCCACTACGAGGAGAGGCTTCACGTCTGTGCAGCGGGTTACTATGCCTGGAATGATGTTATACATAGTATACGCGATAAAATCCTGTTTTTAGTTTAAATTATGAGCTAGTAAATGTGGTGAACTAGTAGTTACAGTGGCTGAGATGATGATGACTACCTTAATCAGCATCATTTCAGCCATATTCATATACATCTTTGAATACTTCATTTAGTTACAAATATGCTAACAGAAAATTATGCTGTTAAAATACAAGAACTATCATTACCAATGATTAAGAGGCTTGATTGACTGTCTGATATTTTTTATTAAAGTACAGTTGCAAAGAAATTTTGAAAATGAACAGGCTGACAGAAATCGTTTCCCATATTCTTTTCTTTAATACTCACCCCTGACTGTTACAAGTTTCCCGATATGCTCAGCCTTCACTTCTCTGATGGGCTGGGACTTTGCAGTGGACAAGTCTTTGAAATACACCTCACTACAACAAAAATAACCCTATGATGTAACATTCTCATTATAATTAACTGTTTGATTTAGTTTAGGCCCATTGCTATTTTTAATCTATATAAATAACATATGCGAACTAGGACTACACGGTCATATTTCTCTTTACGCTGATGACACATGTTTGTTTTACTTTGGCCAAATACATGAAATTATAGAACAAGCTCAAGAAGATTTAGATAAGCTCCAAAACTGGTTTCAGTATAACCTACTTACAATAAATATTTCAAAAACATGCTATACCATTTTTAAAGCCAAAAATAAAAAAATTGCACCTCATAACACCTTAACAATAAATAATATAAATATCGAGGAGAAATCCAGTGAAAAGTATTTAGGGTTACACTTAGATAGTGGCTTGACATGGAGTACTCACATTGAAAAAATACGAGTGAAACTCTCTTCACTTATAGGTTCTCTCCGACACATAACTCACTGTACTCCTCGTCAAACTCGATACACAATTTACAATTCATTGGTCAAGCCTCACTTGCTATACTTAATTGAGATCTGGGGAAACGCAGCTAAATCTAAACTCGCTCATCTACAAAGCTTACAAAATAAAATAATTAAACTACTTTTTCATTATCATTACCTAACACCTACTCATACTATTTACCAAGAAACAAAAATAATGACAGTTAAACAAATGTACATTTATAACACATGCATCCTAGTTAGAAAAATTTTAAATAAATCTCTCCATACTAACCTAGCCTTCATAAAATCAAAGCAAATCACAAAGCGTAATACTCGTCGCGCAAGTTTCATAGTTTTACCCAAGGTCAGAACTAACTATGGAAAGAAGATGTTTACTTTTGAAGGAGCGCAACTATATAATAAACTACCCGCAACTATAAAAAATGTAAGCTCATTTTGCGCATTTAAAAAAGCACTTAGTACCTACCTTAACAATTAGACTAACCTATACTTATATTCTGTGTGTTGGGCAATGCGCAAAGTGAGTACCTAAACACACCTACTTATACTATTTTACTTTTGTTTTAGAGTTGAGCGATCGACCAAAATTTTGTACTTATACCTTATATATTTTTGTTCTCATGTAAGTGACAGTGTCTTTTATGAGAAATAAATATCTTTAAACCTAATAGGTGTGAAAAAATTTGCTGGTCCAATTTATAAACTTAACTTAAAAGAATTTCTTAAATACCAAAAATAGCCCGACGAAAAAAGATGGAGTCATTTCAATATTAGAGATGAGGTATCTGTACTTATGTTATCTGTGGTAATACAAAACAATTGGCATACAGACTAAAAGCTCCTGATAAATAGATCTTACAATCTCCTGATGAGCTCCGGTGGATATCTGTTCCTGGGGTCCCTCATCTCTCCGGGAATCCTGTGGTTTCTGGCCTCCAACATGATCCTGTGCTCTATGTACACATCCAATGCATCTTTTCCAGCCACCTGCATAAAAATAATTGATTCAGACGATATTAAAAAGTTTTGAACCAGAATTGACACAGTAGAGCGAGGCCCCATTAGTGCGTTGCGCTGCGTTGCGTCGTAATAAATATATGGAAACCGTCGCAGCGTCCGTCGTCGCTGCGACGGTTTCCATATATTTTTTACGACGCAACGCAGCGCAACGCACTAATGGGGCCTCGCTCGTAGTGCCAGAATAACTTAAATACTGCAATTCAAGGCAATCAAATGGACACCATTTAATATTTCTAGTTCACAGTGCAGTGTCTAATAAACTCACACTTTACTATAGATATGAAGTAGTTATGTATTGATTAGATTTGTATTATTTTATTTTATTTAATTTTGACATCCAACAAAAGTTACATTCTAGTAATTCAAACATTATCAGAAGTTTTAATCCCGCAGTATACCTAATCTTGCATCATAAGCATTTTATAATAGTTACCTCTCTATGTTTATAATCAGGCAGCATCTCATACACCACATCAGAGACCATGTTAGTGTACCGTCGAGTGTTCTGTCTCACAGCATCCGCTAACTCTTCTTGTGCATCATGCAAGTCATCCAGATCCACAATGAATGATACCTGAAGGAATAGAATAACTAAATACAGTATGAGCTACAAGGTTTTTTAAGTAAGTCCCTACTTATCTGTTTTAAATCTATCTATGTCTGAAATAAATAATTTCAATTTGAAGAATTTGAATGTATCAGTGAAATGTATAAATATGTACAATGGTTGATAATAAATTTCCTATCTGTCTGAATTAAGGTAAATATGTGGGAAGCTGGTTTTTATGTTCAAACAAATGTAACCTAAAAAAGTATTGGGAAACTTACAGACTCTCGATGTGCAACTTGTGTAAGTTGTTCAGCATATTTGAATGTAACCTAAAAAAGTATTGGGAAACTTACAGACTCTCGATGTGCAACTTGTGTAAGTTGTTCAGCATATTTGAAGTTCTTTTTGCCCTCATCGTCGGTCTGGCAGAAGTCCACAAAAAAGTTCTTGAATGTTTCTAAAACATGTAAACAAACAATTCAGTAAAGCTGCAAGTAAAGGGTCGAGCTCATACTTAGAATTTATTTTACCTTTATCTGCAGTATAATCTCGCATTTTAACCATTTTTGAGCAGTTTTATTCAGGTCAAGAAGCTCAAATAAAATTAATTTGAGAGAAATAGCTGCCCACAGCACACGTAACGAAAACAAACAGGCGCACGCAGAATTTGGCGCGAATTATTCTGTCGTTTTTTAGCTGTCACTGTCAATTTGTTTTGTGTCTGTTTTTGTCAGAGACAATACTTTTTTATTTATAAAGTCACATTTTTAAATGGTTACACACAATGGCGAAACAAAATACAATTACAAAACGAAAATTATGATATGTTATGATCAATATTCCCTTCGTCCGTGATGGGAATATCAGCTCAATAGAATTTCATTTGTCTAAAACATGAAAACCCGGTTTCAATTAGGATGTTTTAATCATTCATTCATCAAAAAAACGCATCACTAAAACCATAGACAAAGTGACTTTGTTGTGCTTAGAGTTCTAAATGCTATATGTTGTTGTGTTTGGTTGACACAAGTTTGTTTTTTAGTTTTCCCGCGAAAATAAACGTCAATCAAAACTTGAATGAAGTTTGTTGTTGTGGTTTTATTTCTGGGACTAAATAAATTAGTTTTAAGCTAAAATAAAGTATTTTCATGTGTAATTTATAAGCGGCCATGGCAGAATCATTAGGTGCATTTACGAGGAACCTATTAGCATTTCTAGGACTCTTTGTGTTTTGACTTAACCAAACTGTAACTCCAATTTCAGCAAGTTCACGTGCTAAGCGGCAGAAAACCGATAAGCACGGTCGGCTATCAGCTTTGGAGAAGCTAAAGCAGCTCAAAGGCAAAGGCAACAAACATAAATACGACGTGGATGATGTCGACAATGTTTACGAGACGGTTGACGAACGAGAATACTCCGAAAGAGTGCTGCAGAGGCAAGAAGATGACTGGATTGAAGACGATGGTAAGTTTGTAACAATGTCTAAATAATTATTTACTTATTAGATGATGTTCAAGCTCTTGAACTGATAGGTTTTGGTAAATGCTCACCTAGGTTCCCAAATTTTATAATAAAAATAATCATAACCAGACAATAAAAATGATCTTGATAGAATAAATAGGAAGAAGCATTTCAGACTATCTAGAGTAATTTTCCCTCACCACCATCTCAGTAAATTCTTCCATTCCTTTATTTTTGCTGATTTCAGTAAGTTCTGTCAAAATAATAATTTCTTTACAGATGGTACTGGCTATGTGGAAGATGGGCGAGAGATATTTGATGATGATGAAGGTGAATATGAAGCCACAATCAGTAAGGAGTCTGGTCGTGGTCAGAAGCGGAAAGCGAAAGTAGCAGCACAACCTTCAGCCAAGGGTAACATTAGAAACCTCCTTGGAGCCATGCCTACTAAGAAGAAAGAGGTATACTGAATTATTAAAACTAAACAATAATAATTTTATAATTTAAGAGCTTGATTATTTTTAATTCTCATGTAAATTATTTATGAAACTGCTTTTCTATAGTAGAAAAGGTAAAGTAGGTATACAAAACAGTGTAAGTACTGCTTTATTTATCTACTGGTATAAAAATTACCTACAGATTTTGAAATCATTCATCATCATCATCCACATCCCATAGGTCCATCCACTGCTGGGTGTAGGCCTCCCTTCATAAACGCAATACTGGGTCCTGTGCTATTCTGTCTTAAAATCATTACCATAAAAATTTCCAGGATGTCAAAATATCAGAAGATAACATTTTATCAGACATAATGTCTGATCTTGATGGAAATGCATCATCAGCTCCACTGAAACCTAAGCCAGTGGCACCAAGAAACATTGTGGAGTCCAGCAAGAAAGATGCCCAGAATTACTTCAAGAGCCTATCCTCTTCTGTGAAGAAACCAGCTTTTCTAAATAAAGAAACTTCTAGTTTTAGGGAAGAGAAAGTGGTAAGTTGCTTCTATTCTGTTTTTCTTATTTATTTACTATGTTTAATGTCACTTGCCTATAAAATGAGCTAGAGTTTTAAAAAATGAACTTTATGCATTGTTTCAGGTTCAAAATGGTGACAAAAATCATGAGCCTGTTGTTCCAAAGCAAGATATAACAGTAAGTACTTAATTTGTCCTAAACTGACTATTACAATACAATTACTTATTACTGTTTTGCACATAGTGAGAATAATTAATAGTAAAAAAAAAAAGGACTAGCTGCGCCTGCGGTTTCACCCGCATAAGAGTTTGCCATCAATAAGATGATGCAAGTAATTATTGACTTTCAGAAACAAAATGTAGAAGCACAAGCATCAACTAGCAAACCATCCAAGAAACCAATGTGGCAAATAGATCGCGAAATCAAACGAGAAGTAGAGGACTCTGCCACACAGAACATAGAAGAGTTCAACACGCAAGACTTCAACTTTGATGATGATTTCAGCAATGACGCTATACCCGTCCCAATTACACCTAAAGTAGAACCTAAGAAGGAAGAACCAAGTAACACTATTATAGATGTAGCAGAAGAGTTTCTAAATGATGAGTTTGAGATATTTCCATCTAAAAAAACTTCGCCTAAAGAACTTGCTCCGCTCACAAGCACTTGGAGCGATCAAATGGGGGACAATCAGACTGCAGTCACAGTGCAAACAGATGGCCAGCTACCTCTCTCAACTAATGAAGAAGGAGAGAAAGTATTAAAGTTCTACTGGCTTGATGCGTGGGAGGATAGGTTTGTGAAGCCCGGAGTGGTGTTTCTGTTTGGCAAGGTTTATGTAAACCCGAGTAATAAGAAGGCAGGATGTGTGTCATGCTGTTTAGTTGTGAAGAACGTAAATCGACAGATGTTTTTGTTGCCGCGGGAATACGTAAGTTTATATACATCTCTATTTTAAAATTTAATGTCATTAGATTCATCAAAATCTTAGAAAGTTTAATTGAGTTTGATATCTTTATGATCATATTTCTGAATGATCTCATTCAAAACACTTATAAGCGATCGCGACTTGGAAACATATTTATAAATAATATCGAGACAACCGTGAAATCATTTTATTTACCTCGTCAAGATCTCATTCAATGTATGTATTTATCATCACTCTCTAACAGAAACTAGACCCAGTAACGCAAGAGCCGACCGACCACGAGGTGACGATGATGGATATGTATGAAGAGTTCAACACATCAGTGGCCAGCGAGCTCGGCCTCAAGGAGTTCAAGTCAAGGAAAGTGACAAAGAACTATTGCTTCAACTTGCCGGACATTCCCGCGCAATCAGACTACTTAGAAGTTAAATACTCTGTAAGTTACTAGTCTAGATTTGTTTAAACTTAAACTGAAAGCAAATTGATGCCATCCTTTTTATTTTGATCATTATGAAAGGGACTGCAACATTTATAGTGCTGTCAAATTAGTTTAGTTTAAGTTATGGCGACATCAGAATAGCTACAAGTGAATATTGATGCTATTTAAATAATTTCCGTATGGATGATTTAGCTGTGTTGTCTAAGTTTAAAAATGTCTCATTTTCAGGCAACAATCCCTCCACCGCCAGCCAACAAAAAATACCTAACATTCTCTCACATATTCGGCACCAACACATCTTCTCTTGAAACCTTTCTTTTAGACCGCAAGATCAAAGGTCCGTGCTGGTTGGAAATCAAGCAAGTAGAAGCAGTACAAGCGAAGGTTTCATGGTGTAAGCTGGAAGCGGCTTGCGAGAAAGTGGAACATGTGACTGTTATAAGGAACGATACGGATTTGGAACCACCGCCAGTCGTCATTGCAGCTGTGAGTTATTGCAACAATCCAAGGATTTACATTGCATTATACTCGTAATCTTTGGTTAAAACTACAAATTTCGTTACAGATAAACATGAGGACAACAATGGACCCAAAGACTAGAAAGACGAAAATACTAATGTTGAGTTGTCTCACTCATAGCAACTTCCCGATACACAAGCCTCCGCCCAATCCACCCTTTCAACAGCATTTTTGTGGTAAGAGCGAAACGATCACAAAACCAGATTAGTCTTTAAAATATTTATTCTAATGTAATGTTGTTATTCACAGTGATGACAAAATGCAACGAAATATGGCCCCTTGATCTAAAAAACGCACTACCCCAGTACAAAGCAACCAAACTAACCAAGTGCGACACAGAACGCGAGCTCTTAAACTATTTCATGGTACAGTTCTGGAAGTTGGACGCTGATTTAGTTGTGGGCCACGACTTACAAGGGTTTCAGCAAGACTTGCTGATCGGGAACATTCTAGATATGAATATACCCAACTGGTCTAGGCTGGGACGGTTGAAAAGATCTGTTGCACCGCAAAGGAAGTTCGCGGCTAAAGATGCGTTCTTGGGAAGACTTGTCTGCGATATCAAATTATCTGCAATGGAACTGATTAGAGCAAGAAGCTTCGATTTAGATACTTTGTGCGTCAATGTACTGAAGATGAAAGAAGGTGAACGAGTGGATGTCGCTTTAGAAGACTTGCCGCGGTATTACGAAAACAGCAGGGACTTATTCCAACTCGTGTCTCTTAGCATGCAAGACGCTTCGTATATTCTTAAAATCATGAGCGAACTTAACGTTATACCCTTAGCTAAACAGATCACACAAATAGCGGGAAACGTTATGTCAAGAACTTTGATGGGCGGAAGATCCGAACGGAATGAGTTCTTGTTGCTCCACGCTTTTACTGAAAAGAACTACATAGTACCAGATAAAATGTATGGGAGAAAAGCTGCAGCAGTCAATGAAGGTACTGAGGATGCAGAAGATGGCACAACTACTGATGTATCTAAAAAGCAGGGAAAGAAAAAAGCCGCCTATTCTGGAGGTCTCGTTTTAGATCCTAAAAAGGGTTTCTACGACAAACTAATACTCCTTATGGACTTTAACTCTCTGTATCCCAGCATCATCCAAGAATACAATATCTGTTTTACAACAATAAAAAGGAAAAGCTCGTCAGCTACAGATGATGATGTAGCTAATCTAGTGTTGCCCAGCCCTAATACGGAACTAGGAGTGCTGCCCACGCAGATTCGAAAGCTGGTAGAGAGTAGAAGAGAAGTCAAAAAACTGATGAAAACACCAGACCTGTCTCAAGAACAATACATGCAGTACAATATTAGACAAATGGGCTTAAAGTTGACTGCCAACTCCATGTATGGATGTCTTGGTTTCACTCATTCAAGGTTCTACGCTAAACCTCTGGCTGCTCTAGTCACCATGAAAGGCAGAGAAATTCTATTGGATACCAAAGAAATAGTACAGAAATCTAACTATGATGTGGTCTATGGTGATACGGACAGTTTGATGATCAACACAAACTGTCTAGATTACGATAACGTTTTCAAAATCGGTGTAGATATCAAGAGGGAAATAAACAAAAAATACAAACAGATCGAACTAGATATCGATGGAGTGTTCAGATATCTACTGCTACTCAAAAAAAAGAAGTACGCGGCTGTGGTCATAAGTAAAAACAAAAACGGCGAGTTTATTTTCACACAA
Organism: Xanthorhoe spadicearia; assembly: GCA_947086425.1. Taxonomy (NCBI): domain Eukaryota; kingdom Metazoa; phylum Arthropoda; class Insecta; order Lepidoptera; family Geometridae; genus Xanthorhoe; species Xanthorhoe spadicearia. The sequence goes on along the minus strand of OX352198.1, from coordinate 3,210,575 downwards.
GAGCACAAAGGCTTGGATATCGTGCGACGTGATTGGTCACAACTGGCCGCTGAAGCAGGTAAATTTATATTGAGCCAAATTCTCTCTGAACAGACGGCCGACGAACGTTTAGAAAGTATACAAGCACATCTGAATAAGTTAAAGGATGATTTGATGAACGGCAAAATGCCTCTATCCATGTTGACTATCACGAAGCAGCTCACGAAAAATCCTAACGAATACGCAGATAAGAACTCGCAACCACACGTTCAAGTCGCTATGAGGCTAAACATCAAAAACAGTCGCAGATTCAAGAAAGGAGACATCGTGCCATACATTATTTGTGAAGACAGAACCGCAAATTCCGCCACACAACGCGCATACCACATAGAAGAGTTAAAAAACTCTGAACATTTGAAAGTCGACTTCAAATACTATTTAGCTCATCAGCTCCACCCTGTCATATCCAGAATATGCGACCCCATTGAAGGCATGGACCCTGCACGTGTCGCAGACTGCCTCGGCCTAGACCCGTCAGGATACAGACAGATCAAACGAGAAACAGGCAACACAGAAACTTACGAAGTTGAAAATGAACAAGAGAAATACAGGCAATGCAAGGAATTCACATTCATTTGCGTGAATGAGAGCTGTAAAACGGAGAATACAATCCGCGAGACTTGCATCAAACTAGATAAAGATAGTATAACGTTTTTGGAGCGATGTCAGAACGAGAAATGCACTGTAAGGCCTGTGGATTATATAGCTTCGGTGCAAAACCAGCTGAGCTTACAGATTCGTCAGTATCATGCTTTGTACTACGCGGGTTGGTTGTCTTGCGAAGACCCGGCTTGTGGGCATCGCACGACGAGACTGCCACAGACTTTCGCCGGTGGATACCCACTGTGTAGATTATGCGAGAAAGGAGTCATGTTCAGAGAATACAGTGAAAAGGACCTATACCTGCAAGTAAACTTCTTTCTGTTCCTGTTCGATCTCACCAAGGCTAATAACTCAAGTAAGTTAAAATTAAAACCAATGTACTGACATGTGTACTTAGGGCTGAATTGTCTGCCTTTATTGAATTTGGCTAACTCTAGAACCAGCTTATACGACCTTACTTCTAAGTACACTATTAGGGATTCTGCACATTTTTCAAGACTAATATTTTTTTTAAATTTACAGAAGCACGTGTATCAGCACAAATAACGGCCGCATTTCAAGTATTGAAAGAAATGGTTGAAGATGCCTTGGCACATTCTGCATACTCCATCATCAACTTATCGAAACTATTCAGATTCTTCACAATAGACCCTAAAGCCAGCCAGGTCAAGAATGAACCTATAGAAATAGATATTCTCCCTGAGACAGAACAAATAGATGCCTTATTAGAGATGGGTATCTATTGATTGGGTTTCATAGATAGGATTTTATAATGTGAGAAAAATCGTGTTTCCCAGTATAACACTATTATGTAAATTTCTAGGTGTATTTTGTAAATATTAAGTTATAAATAAAAAACGTTAAAATATATGACAGCAGTTTATTTTACATAAAACCTATAGTAGGTACATCGTCTTTTATTAATTTAAAGTGTTAAACCAGACTTATACTAAATTTTTTGATTCGAGCTAATATGAACAAAAATAAACACACGTAATTGGTCGTTGAAAATAATTGTCTTTCTCGTGATTGGCTAGATTGTCAAATCGCTTATTTTTGTTCCTATTAGCTCGTTTCAAGAAATAATGTTATAGATATCAATTGTAAAAGAATACTATCAATTTATAATTGATTCCGACAGGATTCGCGAATCCGCGTTGATGCAGGCGATCGTCTTCAAGCCGGACTTCCTTAAACCAACTCGCCCACGGAACCCCTGTTTCGTACATCCATTTGCAATGAAACCACCGCACCGGCAGAACTAGCAGTAGTGCCGTTTACAACAACGACACTACCAAGCCTATTCATTCTTAGAAAATATGAATAAGATATTCGATGATATGGGTTCAGAATTCCCGTCGTAATCGAAAATAATAACAGTATTCACTTTTAAAGCTACATAATTCATAAATCTAAAGCATAAGTAAGTTAAAAATCACATATATTTATTCTCTTCCGTATCTCAGAACGCACTTTACTCATATATTGACAAATACAAAGTGTTTTTTGAGCATGCTATTTATTTATCTTGCATACTGTTTGGTTTGACAATGCTATTGAACTTAGCTAAACTTTTGAGTTTAAAGTCTGCATTAATAAGTTCATAGGTTTTGATAACGTTTCTCGTGGATTGCATAAGAGTTTACAAGCCGATTCCGACCTAATTCATTATCATTCACACACATTCAAATTCCTAACTAAAATCTTCCTCTTCCGCGGCCCCTGTGTCCTCCACCGAAGTTACCTCGGCCCCGGCCTCTGAAGTTATTATTATTAAAATTACCAAACTGGTTTTTATTCATGTTATTGCCATTCATGAAGTTTCCTCTAGGGTTTTGGTTCGATCCCTGATGAGGTCCCCCTTGGTTGAAGTTATTGAACCCTTGATTTATAAACTCCGGAATCGGGTTACTCCAAGGCTGTATATAAGATTGATTCTGGTTTTGATTATAAGGCTGATTCTGGGAGAATGAATTCTGATTGTAGTTATCATTGTGGTTGTAACCATCGGCCGGATTGACGGTGTCTTGGTTGCCTTGGTTGTAAGGCTCGTTTTGATTGTAAGATTGAGGCTGATTGTAAGAATCACCGTTGTTATAATCACCTTGGTTGTAAGGATCAACTTGGTTATAATTGTCGTTCTGGTTGTAAGGTGGTTGATTGTCGTTCTGGTTGTAAGGTGGTTGATTGTAGTTATCATTTTGATTGTAAGTTTCGTTGTTGAAATTGTTGGTAGGTACTGGTTCAACCTGCTGGTGGAACGGTTCGTTGTAGTTGTCGGGCGGCGATACATTCATGGGTTCGTTAACTATAAGGGAGTTGATAGGCGCGACATCAGGCTCTAGTGTGTTTAGTGGTTTGGCGAGTGATTCTATGGATGAGGGTACGTCTCCGTACGATCGCGGCTGGGTGCTGCTGACGAGGACGCTGGAAGTGTGCGCGGTCATGGCGCTGGGCGCGGAGACCTGCGTCCTCGACTGTATTGAAGCGTGCACCAGCGCTAGCAAATCGGAGGCAGATGACAGGTTCTTGGAGATGTCGATGACCGCGGGCGTCGTAGGAGGGGTAGCTTCCTTCTCTTTCATTTCTTCCAGTGATTTCTTAACTATCTCAATTTCTTTTCGCATTTGATCTTCTTTTACTTTTTGCTGCGCTGACTCTATAACCTAAAATAAATAAATGAAGTTATACATAGGTTTATTTTAGGAACGTCTTTTACTACTAAAAAGTGTAAAATAATTACTACAATAGTAAGTTACGGAGGCTTACTACTGGAAAAAAAATGAAGCATAACGATATAAAAAGAAGACTACAACAGTTTACTAACTTTCATTCTCAATAACACATTTAGAACAGACCGCCTAACAAATTCTTCACATAAATCTGCACTAACCTCCTCAACCGTGTAATCATCATCATCACTCTCTAGCACGACCGGCGGCGTCGGGTTCTTTACAGGCTCTGGCGCGGGTTCTGGCTCTGGCTCTTTCACAGGTGCAGCCGGCGGCGTGACCTAAGTATTATAAAATGAATCTAAGTATTATATCTGTCATCTGGTTACAATAACACAAGCATTAAGTTGCTTAGCTTGGAACTAGATGACGCTGTGTGAAATGTCCAAGGATATTTATTAATAAGCTATTGCATAGCTTCTATCGCGGGCCTTGAGCGTGAAGACCGAATCCAGAAATTCCGTAACGGAAAAACCTAACGCTTGTCACTTTAGTTCAGCAACTCGCCTCTAGGTGGCATGCGATAGCTTTACCGCGGCAGTCACCGATTGCCACACGTCTTTTTTTTATTATTACCTTAGCCGGGACGACTACAGGCGAGGTCGCCGCCGCGCTCACGTACTGCCTCAGACGCTCCACGCGCTGCGGCTCGCGAGCCTCCAACTTCTTCAAGTAGGCTATAAGACTATGCTGTTCCTCAGCTGATAGCTCGTTGAAGTTCTTGAGAAGGGTCTCGAGATCAGAATCGGAGAGGCCGTCCATCGCGTCGCGTACCTCTTCTTTCGCTGCTTCTCTGTAAAATCAAAAAGTTAGACTACCTCGAAATTTTCATAAATATTAGTGTTTGGCGATTATGTATAGGTTTAATAATTTAATCGTCCAGTAAAATGAAATTTGATACAATTTTCATCCATCATTTATAAGAAAATGTCCATTAAGATCACAATAGACACCGTCTAACTTTGATCAATATCAAAATAACTTACTTTTTATCATTCTCATCGTAAGCCGACTGCAGCATTTGAAGCGCGGTCGCAGTACCGCACAATTTCGGTTCTTTAGTTTTCTCAACCACCACTTTCTTAGCCTCTGCCTCTCGTTTCTTCGCCTCAGCCATCCCGACCACAGCGTCAACAAGTTGTGCTAACTCTGCGCTCGTGACGTCAGTCTTGCCTTGCGCTATAAGCGCCGCCGCCATTTGTTGGGCGATCTGAGCGCGGTCTACTTCGCCGACGCCCGCGACTGGTAATGGTTCCGATCTCTTTGTTTCGCTGGCTTTCTTCTGTAAGGATGAATAAAGTTTAACTTACGACAAAATAAGATTTTGCAATTTGTATGGTACAAGTAGCAAAATTATCAAGAAGCACCAGCTATCACATAAAGAAGATTATCTTCTTTCTCTCTTTCAAAATCGGCTTACCCAATCAAACTTAATTTACATTGACGTCTTACCCAGTAGACGGGTAATGACGTACAATCAAAAATACAGGCAAATTAGAACTTCCTTTTTTGGAAGCTAATTAAAAACTCAATGTCCTCAGTACTCACAGTAGCAGCCGCAGTGGCCCGTCGTGCCCTCGAGTCCGCCTCGTGCAGTGTCGCGGCTGCCCGCACGACGGCTGCCCGCACGGCCGGCGCGGCGGTCGCGCCCACTAGTCCCGCCTGCGCCGCGCCCTTCAGCTTCTCCTTAGCCGTCTCTATCATCACCATAGCTCCCTCGCGGTCTAGTAGCTCTTCGGATGAGTTCGCTTTATCCTGAAAAGGTAAATAGTATGAATTTTCTGTTAAGCTGGGTATTTACCAATCCGTGTCGTGTAGAATTGTAATGCAGGATGGACGAGCCGTACCCGACGAGCAAGAGTATCCCTTCTAGCTTTAAATTAATCCATTCCAGATGCAACATTGATTTAATATAAAACAACGGTAACTAAGCGAATTTCAACAGAGCATACAGAGTATGCAATGCACCAAAACCAAAAAGACAAACCCTTTTCATCTTCAGCGCTTCTGTCAGCAAGTCCAAAATCTTTAGTCCAATACTTCCTAAATAATCTTCCAAAGCGACCAGCATTCTCAGCGTAGCGACTACATTTTCCACCGGCCCGCCTCAAGCGGATCTCAACAGAGCATAACAAATCTATACCAAAACAAATGAACATAGCAACCAACCTTCTCCATCTTCAGCGCTTCTGTCAGCAAGTCCACAATCTTCGGTCCGATGCTTCCTAAGTAATCTTCCAAAGCGACCAGCATCCTCAGCGTAGCGACAACATTCTCCACCGGCCCCGCCTCAAGCGGGTCGGGGGCGCGGCGTCTGCGCGAGTTGCGCGAGATCGCGCTGCCCGACACCGAGCGGATGTCGATCGAGCACACAGAGTCTATGTCGTTGTCGCTGTTCCACGGTGAGAGGGCGCTGTCGTCACTGAAAGATGTTTCAAGTGTTTTAGTTGGTGGTTAAGAATTTAATGTGAGCAAAGCTGTGAGTTTTTTTCTGGCTGAAAAATCTGGGATGTATAGAGGGGTTAGGTAATCGGCTACGGTACACACTAGTAGTGACTGTTCGTTCGAAAAACGAGTACATACGTCCAAGTGTCGAATGTAACTTACGGTTTGAACTCTTCGTCTGATATAAGCACGGTCTGCATAGAGGGCGGCGGCTCGCGCACGGCGGGGCTGCGGTTGCGGTGCGACAGCTCCACGTTGCGGCGCGACAGCGGGCTGCGACTGCGGTCTAATGTTTCTAGGACTATGTTCGTGCGGGCTGGACTGCGTCTGATATTATCGAACATTTTGGGTTATTATAATTTGTCTTAGGTCCTGGGAATGTTCAATTAAAAGGAGGTCGCGTTGTTGTTATAAGACGAGCATTTTGGATTATTATAATAGTCTAAGGTAATGGGAACGTAAAATAAAAGGCGGTTATGGTCGCGTTAAACACTCTCTGCAAACTCGGTGATAAATTAATCAATCTTAAACCCGTTCATCTGACCTTAGCCTTAAGTTGATTTAAGTACCGAGATTGCAGCGATTGTTTAACGCGTATACTCGTAGTAACACGTCAACTTACCTGGATAGAGGGCTGCGTGAGCGCGTGCTTGGAGGCGGCGAGCGGCGTCGCGGCGAGTGTCGCTCCGTGATCGGACGGAACTCCGGAGATCTGACAATATTATACACATTATAACATATTATCGCGACTTTAAAACATGATTAAACATAATACATTTACAAATGCATAATCTAAGTATTAAACTTTCCATAGGAAAATTTTAGATTTTTGGTTGAATTTTGACGCTATAGAATTTAAGACCTTTGATTATTTAAATAAGACATTTTGCATCATCTCGCATAATCTTATCATGTAACATAATATATCGCGGCGTCGCTAGGTACCTCATGCACCCTTCAGCCACTTTACCTGCGTCCTATCCTATAGTCTGTATGGAACCCACCTGCGTCCTATCCTATAGTCTGTATGGAACACACCTGCCTCCTATCCTATAGTCTGTATGGAACCCACCTGCGTCCTATCCTATAGTCTGTATGGAACCCACCTGCGTCCTATCCTATAGTCTGTATGGAACCCACCTGCGTCCTATTCTATAGTCGGCATGGAACCCACCTGCGTCCTATCCTATAGTCTGTATGGAACCCACCTGCCTCCTATCCTATAGTCTGTATGGAACCCACCTGCGTCCTATCCTATAGTCTGTATGGAACCCACCTGCCTCCTATCCTATAGTCTGTATGGAACCCACCTGCCTCCTATCCTATAGTCTGTATGGAACCCACCTGCCTCCTATCCTATAGTCTGTATGGAACCCACCTGCGTCCTATCCTATAGTCTGTATGGAACCCACCTGCGTCCTATCCTATAGTCTGTATGGAACCCACCTGCGTCCTATCCTATAGTCTGTATGGAACCCACCTGCATCCTATTCTATAGTCGGCATGGAACCCACCTGCGTCCTATCCTGTAGTCGGGCAGCCTGTCGTTAGAGCGTCGGCGCTCGTCCCGTCGTCGCTCTGGCTCGCGGCGTCGCTCCGGCTCGCGGCCTAGATCACGCGGCTCGCGAGACACACGTAGTGGTGAGCGACGTCTCTCCGCTGATCTGAATAACAGTATTATATTGACATAACGGAAATACGTATGTAAAAATGTCGTCGAAATAGATATGACAAATGTTAAGGTTCTTCCGGAGAATCATCGCGTCGCGTCTCATCTAACACTATATTTTTCGATATTTGTTGCAATTTTTACCGCTCGGCAGGAGACGAATATCTGTCTAGCTTAAAATCAGCACTCTGTATAGTGTTTAAAACCCAAAAAAGGCAATTTACAAGAAATTTAGTTATTTTTTATCTTTTTAGACGTTTTTTTACTTTTGTTTTATTATTTAAATAGTAACAGCCTAGTTTAACACCCAAATCTTATATACCTATCTATGCAATCCTTACCTCCTACTGTCAATTCCTCTCCGATGGTCTGGGAGCCTCTTATCCGTGCTCCGTCGTTCCAGCGACCGCCTGCGTTCTGTCTCCTTCTTGTTCATGTCGGGAGGAGAGATGTTCATCTTGCGATATATCTCGATGACGCTCACTCGGAGCTCTTCTTCATGAAGTTCCTTCATACGCTTCGTCCAGAACACTATCCATTCGGGTTTGAAGTCGTGCTTTGAAGGATCTTTGCCCTCTGCAAATAAATAGTAGTTACTGGTCAACTGATGAATTTTCTTGACCGTGATGATATAGATTTTAATACTCTATTCTTTCATGGAACTGCACAGTAAAAGCTGCCTGCCACAAATTCTGTGTTTATTTCAACTACCAAACGCAGTTTTTAGTAAAATTAATAGATAGTTAATAACGCATATATATTTTTTAATCTATACCCTGAAAGCTTTTCAACGAAGTTCATCATACTAATATTATAAAGGTGAAAGTTTGTTTGTAAGTGTGAATGTTTGTTACTCCTTCTAGCTCGAACGGCTGGACGGATTTAAATAAAATTTGGTACCAGGATACCTTATATCCTGACTTAACACATACTCTCTACGTTTGATCCCGGTATAAAATCACCGCGGGTTATAATAATCAACATCGTTTATGTACACACCAGCTTGTATCTCCTTGTAGCGCCTGTTCCAGAACTTCTTCCACTCTTCAGGATAGAGCGGATGTTTCTCGGGATTCTTCTCGTGGTACGCGAGCATCTTCTTAGCGGAGTCCTCGGCGGCAACACGCTTCTCGCTCGACAGCTTCAACTTGTACTCGTAGTTTGGAGGACGCACGTTCTGTTAGATCAATCATATTTTCATGAAGGTTCAAATATTATAGATATAGATTAAATAGATTAAAACTAATAATTAATTACATCAGTCATCTGGTTACCATAACACAAGCATTAAGTTGCTTAGCTTGGGACTGGATGACGCTGTGTGAAATGTCCAACGATATCTTCTACACTAACATTATAAAGAAGTAAAATTTGTTTGTTTGTCTGTTTGACGGAGGTAATCTCTGAAACTACTGGACCGATTTCAAAAATTCTTTCACAGGTGTGTAGAATGGACTGTCGGGATGGTTATAGGCTTTTTATCCCAGTAGCTTCATTAGTACACCCGTGCAAAGCCGGGACGTGCTGCTAGTGTATAGATATAAGTCGAGTCACGTAATAAGAACACTTCGCAGAAGTATTTTAGGAATATATTTAAATAAATATAGATGAATTTGTGCTCTTAACAGAGACAATGCTTACTTTCTCATCCGCGGGTTTGGCGGATGTGTTTTTGAGCGCGTAACGCGACTTGAACTCAGTGTCTCGCTTCGGCTGATACGGCTCCCAGCGAGGCTTGTGACTGACCTCCGCCCTAAACACAAAACAAAAATAAATTTATTTATTTATTAGTTAAAAATAGGCAGCTTACAGTATAAACCAACACGCTAACTATATAAAATCCCAGTGAATTAAAAATGGTACTTATGTTATCGTTAAAAACATCTATATAAACCTCGTGTACATAGGCATTGATTAGAGTAAGGGCAATAATGTTATTTATAAAATAAATATTCAACAATTTAAAAGGTAATAAACAAATATCCACACATAAAACAATGTATAATACGGGCAACTTTACATTATGGATGGCACAAACTGAGGGAGGCCTATACCACAGATTACATAAGTACTTAACATAACTACTTATGTAATCTTTGCATGTACCCAGCAGTGGGTGAAGTCGGGCTGTGAATGATGATGATGTGATGATCATATGATATCAGAAACTAAGCTACTACATAAAGAATCAGCTAACTCACCTGCTTTTAAAGTCGTCTTTAGTATTGCGCTTTCCATCATCGTCACTAATGTCAGACAGATCCATGGACAGGCGACGCTCATTTCTATAGGAACGCTGAAAAGTTACATATTGAGTAAGATTACTTATTATAAACTCATTGGTCATTATGCGACCGAATCGTCAAAATGTTTTTATAATAATAATATAAATGTTTATTTCTCTCTCATAAAATGGTAGGAACAACAGTATTCATTTGAATTAAAGGAACAAAGACGTTTTGTGTTAAACTGGTGCCTGAGATAGGTTTGTAGAAAACCTGTGTTACAAGTCACCAGGTGCTCTCACTCCACGGTTTGTCATATTAAAATTCTATTATCGCTCTAGGTGTAGGCCTATGCCTATAGAATGATGAGTGTTTAACATACTTACAGTGTTCTGATTTCTTCTAGGCGCAGGCACGCGAGGCGGCGAAGGATCCTTTTTGGCCCTAGCAATAAGACAATAATATTGTATGAAAAATTACATTGCATGACAGCTTAAGATTGTTATGCAAATTCACAACCTATAAACACCCGGACAGTCCATTCTACACACCCGTGAAATAATTTTTGAAATCGGTTTAGTAGTTTCGGAGATTACCTCTCTAAAACAAACAAACAACAAATTTTACCTCTTTATAAAATAAAGATAGATAGTAAATAGTGAAATTATACTTACATTTCAGATCCTGTCTCAGCTGAAACAATAACAATGGATTATAATTAGTAAATCTCGTAGGACAAATTCAGTTAATCAGAAGGTTATAATACAATTGCAAACTTTCGAAACTATCACACGCCATCTTGTTATGAACCTTCAATTAAAATAAGAGTTTATTAGCTACGAGTTTTTTTTTTTGGATCAGTTGAGCTACCTATAGACCGTTTGCAACGGTCCTTAGGTGGCTCAACTGGTTCTTTTTATATTTTGTACAGCAATGTAAATGTGTAGGTAACTAAGTTTAGTTTCTGTAAATAAAGCAACAACTTTTGCTACGAGTATATAAGAATATCAGTCACTTGGTTACTATAAAAACAAGCATTAAATTACTTAGCTTAGATGACGTTGTGTAAAATATGTATGGATATTTAAATTTAAATATCCATACATAATATTTATAATTATAAATTTAATCGGTATTTAATCAAATGATATTAGCGTTAAATTGTCGGTCCCGGCTTTTAAGTCGTTAAGCCAAGACGGAGGCCTTTACACGGCCTAAAAACTCCGTCACCAGTGTTGGCCACTTGCTCATACCAAGGAGGGAAGGAAGGAAGGAAGCGTTAATGTAGTGAAAGTTAGTACAGTCAGATCAGTCTAAATACTTACATTTGTGAAGGCTCTCAATCAAATCCGTGTCAACAACCTCTTCGAAAGTGGCGCCATCTTTCTCTGTCATATGCTCCCCCTTGAAGATCCATCGCACGATCAGATCTCTGGAACAACGAAAAGGTGTTCTTTTTATACGAATCTTCATACAAGCTCCTGTTCTCAGAAATAAATGGTTCTCAGGAATACTTCTGTATTCTTCTAAGTTTGGATATTCTTCTGTCTGATAAGTCCGATCGAAATAGTGTACATTTAAAAGATATAAATTTCCAGATCCTAAGCTATGTACATTTTCAAGTTATAGCCGAACAAACATCTCTTCAATAACAAAATCTTAATAAAAGTTGAAACCAGCAGGCATTTTTTCTATTTTTCTGATGAAATACCAAGTGTGGTTTATCACTATCACAATAATATAAAAACTAAACATCCATACAACTGGCGTTTAAAATACAAGTTGTAATCAGAACGGTCGTCCTTAGATGGCTCACCTGGTTCTATTTGTATTTTGTACAGTTATGTAAATACTAGCTGCGTCCCGCGGTTTCACCCGCGTAAGTCCCGTTCCCGCGGGAATTTCGAGTTAAAAAGTTTCCAGGTTATTACCTATCTACATATAAATTTCAACCAAATCGGTCCAGCCATTTTTGCGTAAAAGTATAACAAACTAGCAGCACGTCCCGCGGCTTTGCACGGGTGTACTAATAAATAATGCTACAGAGACAAAATATAGCCTACAGTACTAGATACTAAATGGATTCACATTTATAATAATAGTAGGATGTATCAGTTTAGTTTCTGTAAAAAAATGTTTTAGTTGTAATAACTCACTACTTGCCCAGCAATGGGAAAGTATAGGTTAAAAAAAAAAATACTCACTTCTCCCTTTCATAGACTTCCTTGTCGATATGCAGTGGCTTGAGCCGTCCGTACTTGTCCTCGATGCGCTGCGTGATGCGGGTCAGCACGAGGCTGATCCCCTCGCGGTACTTCGACAGCGTCATCATCGGCTTCAGACGCTGCGACGCTTTAGGGAAGTGACGGTTCTGAGGACATCACAACTTCACTTCAATACTCGTTTTTGAATGCAAAACATATTATAATTGAACATTACTCGTAGAATAGAATAAAAAGTTTATTTTGTAACATACAAGGCATAAAATGAAGTGGTCTTAAACAATCACTTAATCGAGACAGCTAATATGGTCGCCACTCAGTAAATGTTGTAGCAGCATTCACTTATAGCGTATTTGTTAGGCTCACTTTCCCGCTCGCACAGTTGGTTGACAGACTTTTATTGTATTGAGTATGTAGGTATTAGAAGTCTACTACTAAGTAGTTTGTTGATGTACTCACGATATAGTTGTATCGATGCCAGAAGCACGTCATGTGGTTGATGATGGTCCGCGGGTGGCCCTGCTTGGTGCACAGAGTGCAGATGTACGAGGGCTCGTAGTGCTCCTTCTCAGGCGGGTGCTCCACGAGGTATTCCATGCCGATCATTGGTGCTCTACACAAACATTGTAGTATAAACAAGTAGCTAAGTAAAAATTATATACAGTGGAATATTAGAACCTCTTTTAAGTTGTTAGTTATTCAGCTTCAAGTGGTGTGAAAAATGCTTATTGTATTATGTATAGCAATCACTTTCTGTTTATAAGCGCCGTACGACATCACAGTGTGTGTTTATCTCGATTACCACACTAAACACTTTGATCCTTCTTATGTGTATGATTTAACTCTACAATTTCGTGAATTCCTAAATAAGAATATGTGTAAGAATGCTAAGACTTACTTGATAGCGTCAATCGAGTACTGGATGTGACAGGTGACGTCACGATACTTCGCGTAAACGTCATTAGAGTCCGATGGTTTGCTGTTGTGAAACTGGGCTTCCTCCTTCATCTTCTTGAGAACATTGACGGCTGCCAAGAAAAAACCATTTTAACTACCTACTACTATTGTTATGGTTTACATATTCTATACGAATATTACCTATAACAGAAACTTTGTGAGGATATGTAACTCTTTCACGCGAAAACAACGGAACGGAATTGGTTGAAACTTGGAATATGAAATAAAAATACCTCAAATAATACAGTTTAATTTTTACCTCGCGTTCGAAGTCCCAATCGGATACCCATTATATTTATAAGTATTAACGGAAGGTTGACGTTCCGAGAGAAAGAGCATACTTGCCGTACATTAGAGGGGTGACAGACAAAGTCGGTTCATTGCTTAAGAAATACGCAATAAAGTCAGTTTTCACTCCACTATCCAAGATAGCAGCGCAAGTAGGAACTGTCAAAGACACCATACCCTATCAGACACCTGGGGTGTACAAGGTCGATTGCAGTTGCGGTAGTTCTTACATCGGACAAACTAAGCGGACAATTGCTGAAAGAGTCAAAGAACATATCGCAGCTGTCAAAAACCGCCAGGTAGAAAAATCAGCGATAGCGGAGCATTTGCTTGAATATGGGTCAAACCACTGGATAGAACTGCACAAGCCAATAATCCTGTCCAATGATCGCCACTATTATAGCCGAATTGTGCGTGAAGCGGTTGAAATTAAGAAGCACAAGAATTTTAACCGGGACAGTGGTTACAAATTGTCATCAACGTGGGATCCAGTCATAAAAATGTGTTCGCATCGAAAAAAGTCGTCTAACATTTCGCCGGACATTGTGAGTGTGGTGTGTCGCAACCCTAGTAGTAGTTTTGTGTTGACTGATTGAGGGTAGACAAAAACCTCGTCAGTTGAAGATGCGAGCGGGTGCCGGCCTTCAGTCTACTCGTGACCACGGTGACTGTAACGCCACCGAAACGTCGAGGTAAATAATATGATTTCAATACGCGATTAAGTCCCGTTAATACTTATAAATATGTTTCCAAGTCGCGATAGTTTAAATAGTATTTTTTCGGATACCCATTATTCATAATCGACTAGTAAGTTCATGCAAGCTACCGTTGTAGCTTGCATGAACCTACTAGTCGATTATGAATTCTCTTATATTATATCTGTTACTTTAATTGCCGCCGCGCCGCCGTAAGAGTAACAAGAAGAAAACAATCTTAAAAGCTTTGTCAATTTGACAAATATTTGTGAATGGGAAAAATAGGAGTGATTTCAATGTCCGAATTTACCTAACAAGAGGCATCCCTTGTTACAGCTAAAACTTATTAAGGTCACAAATAGCACTTACAGACTGGAGTATCTTTTTCCACACCCCTTTGGCACTGGTTGAAGGGATGGTCGTCGAAGATGCTGACTGGCCACGCATTGCGGTTGTTCAGCCTGGTCTTATGCTTCTTTCCCGATATGTGGCCCTGACGAATAATAACATAAACTACATATTTTCTGATCATGAGTTTAAAGCTCTACCGCCACTAGTAACTTGACACATACGTCAATTTGTGCGATGCTTGAGACAGATAGTTTACAGAGAAGAGAAAAAGTGTATTTTTCTTACCAATATTATCTGAGGGCACGTTAAACCTCGCGGGTTCGAATCCCGTCGAAGCCCATAACTTTTAGTAAGATTTTTCATTGTCAAGGATATGTTACCTGCAGTATAAGTTCGCCGCTGCAGACCGCCGCGCACGGATAGCACAGATATATCCACTTCCCCGAGATGTCTCGCCCGCGGCGCTCCACCATCGGCCGCGTCTCGCCATTCTCCAAGCGGATCTTCAAACTCGACAGATGCTCTTGAAACTCTAACTCCGCCTGCAAACACACATTACAGATTACAATTCCATAACTCCTAATCATTCCTACTTACACCTAGTAATAACTATAACAGTGGGATAGTTCAATAAATAGACAAAAGTTTTTACAATGTTTTTATTTATATACCGTCAATGTTGCATTACGAATCGTACTTACCAACCGATGAGTCGTGGTTTGAAATTACGAATAAATTATTCAGTTTGTGTGAAAAGTCACAAAAACATAATAATTCAAAAAAATTCCTAAAGTAACACTTCGCGGTAAAAACGCAAGTTGGGTAGTATTTTATTGTGTTTACCAAAATTGCGAGTCAATCAAATACCGTTTAGACTGCATCGAAAGGCGAACACATTTTTGTTACTATATTTTTCAGAAATATTATTGGAAATGTATGATTACGAAGGCAGAAACTGAGGCCTGACTTGCTATCGCGAAAAACAAAAATGTCGTGACAATAGGCTAGTTGACTCTATTTTTATGTAGCTCTTATATGATAAATAATTGTTCTTTTAGACCAAAAAAAATACTACCATATTTTTTTGGACCTAAGAAACCGCAAAATTTTATTTTAAAAGTTCTACTTTTCAAAAACAGGTGAAAACGCTACCGCCATATTGGTCTATGGATTTATCTGTGCTGTGACGTCATTCGTATTCAAAACAATAATTTTCGTGATTTACGTCTAGGGAACATGCACATTTTGAAAAGTTGGCATTACTGTAAATTGGTTTTAGTTATGTGACATTTGTATAATTCCGATACTAATGACGTCACCATAATGGCCGTAGCGTTTTCAGCGTTCCAATTAAAAAAAAAAAGAAACCGTTTTTTAAATTGAAATTATGCAAGCATCATGGATTTTGATTAACTGAAATTATTATATTTTGGTTTTGCAAGGAAAGTGCTTCAGGAAATACTAATTTATTGGGTCAAATTTGATATGAGTCAAGTAGCCTATTTCGGGTTCAGCTAATATTGGTGGATACTAAATTTGTTACAGTTCACCATTAAGCTGACCCCGAAATTGTCACGAATATTCTGTTTTTCGCGATAGCCAGTCGGGCCTCTGGAACAAAACCTGAAAACCTTATTCAAGACAACGTCGTCTATATTTTAGGGATGATCCATTAAGAATATTTTGTGGTCTTAGGATAGTACATTACCGCCATTAGATGAAGCAGGTACTGGGTAAGCCTTTCCATTTCAATAATGACCCGTGCATTCACCGTAGTGCCCGTTAGACGTTGGCAAAGGTTATTTCTTGTCACTATTAATTTAGCAAATAAAGGTCACGTCAGGCAGGTGGAATAGGGATAACACCACAGAAAACGAATAGTCAAAGATAGCAAGATTTTATTGGATATTGAAGAGATAGCTCGTATTTACCTGTGGCGGGTATCTATATCTATAGTAATATTATAAAGAGGTAAAGTTTGTTTGTTTGTTTAACGGAGGTAATCTCCGAAACTACTCAACCGATTTTAAAAAAAATCAAAAACAGAAAAAAAAGAAAGGTTATAGGCTATATTTTATTCCGGTAGTTTCATTAGTACACCCGTGCGAAGCCGGGAAGTTCTGCTAGTTGTTTTATAAAAAATCAGGTTCGTTAATATAGGTCTAGCTGGGCCAATACTCAAACGACCTGGCCAACACTAAGTAGTATATTATATTCGTTGGAAAATGTGACAACAATACCTACTTTATACGATTTTATCTTTTAATGTCTTTGCTGTAAGCGATATAATAGCAGCTAATCTTTGTTTTAAAAATATCAAAACGCATCCTAATTATGCATCCAGTTGAAATCACTTCACAGCAAAATACTGTGGCATAATCACATAATTCGCTTTAGTTTTGACTGTTGATGGTATATTGAGCAAGCGTAAAGAAGTTCGAGTTCGATTCTCACAGTAGGACATAGTTTTGCTATGATCTGCTAACAATTATTTCGTTGTGTGTATTTTAATGGTCGTAATTTCTTAATTCGCGCGATGACCTTAATCTCAGAATGTGTAGGGGGGTCAGAAAGTGGCAACGCAGGTTTTCACCATAACTAACATGGTCAAATCACGCGACAAGTGTCAAATTTGTACCTAATTATATAGCTAGTTTTGGATATATACACATAGGCCAATCTGGCCGTACACCAATGGACTTTTCGTGTCGAATGAATTATATGCGCATTAACACGACCTTTAAACTGTGAAGGAAAACATCGTGAGGCAGGAAACCCGTGGCTAGTCAGCCCCGCACGTATTGACCATTGTCTCTACGGTGGATATGGCCGGCTAAGCTGAATACTTTCCGATCCCGTTTGGATATCGGGTTCAAAAGTAACCAATGAGTTAATCCAGAATGTGAGTGAATCCAGGGCACCAACCAACGGTACCAAGTTCCATTAAAATTCGTTAATAGTTTGCACTTCTCTACCCTCCGTTTCGTAAAACAGTCCTAGGTTCTAATTCACCCGTCTCAAGACTTTGCAACCTGTACCACTCACACAGCAGTATTGTCTCGACATTTTCGGTACTACCCTCACTAAATTCAAAAACCAATCTCGCTCAATTAAATTTTAATAGATTATTAAACATTAAGTTAACCAGTGTTTACTGTTGAAAGTAGTTCATACTTAATTATTTAGTTTGTGTGCTGTGTTATTACTAGTGTAACAGTTGTTGTAAACCAATAAATAAATGAGATAAAAAAAGTCACAAACTTTCGCATTTTTAGTAGTAGTAGGGAGTAGGATGTCTCAGTAAACTGCATTTTTAAAAAAATGCGTTATTGGAATAAACTTTAATGTACAACCCAAACTGGACAATAATAAGTAGGTACACATGAACTCAATATTTTTTTTCCTTTTTTTTCTGTATGAGGAGATTATCTTTGAAAGGGTAAAACAATATCAAAAACTTAGAAATATTGTATATGTAAGTTTTTATAAGCTTAAAAGTAAGCAAAAATAGTTTCTGCCAACAACTTCATTCTTTTCATCTTTCATAATATGTATCAATCAAATTAAATGTAAAACAAGGAATTTGTCTGCAATACAGTTTACTACGAGTAGGTACTACTTTTTAATATGGCCTAGCATTTATATATATTTGTATTATTGAAGACTCAATAATAATGGAGAATAGTTCAAGTATGATAAACAAAAATATTATTCAGCAAGGAAATAGGAGAATAAAATTAGGAAGTTACTACAGATATTTATAAATAGTTATCTGGTAATTAAAAATAAATGTTTTCTTAATGTTATTTAACTAATATTTTGTAATCAATATTGTGATTTCAGAAAGTAATTAAGGACCTTCTTTGATAAAAAATTTGAATCATATTTACCTTTGTGCAGTTAGTTTCTTCTCCGTCAGGTTTCTTGGGCTTTTCCACCACCGAGTCTTCATATCCTTCCGCCCCCGGGGGGCAGTCAGGTAGATCCATTATGATGCACTACACTTGATAGTTTATGACCATAAAACGGTCATAAACATCTCACACTAACGCTGAATCTAACGATGCACTTTCTCTCTTCAGTCACAGGGCCCACCAACACTGAAACGTAAACCATTGCAAATCAAAAAATAACAAGGACAAGTGTAGAAAAAAGTATTTATTACAAATAAATTATAACTTACTTACAGGCTCCATGCGTCGGTATACTTACAGTCAGAATGAAGTTATAAATGCACAAATCTATTGAAAAAGTTGCTCAAATATATAGGAACATATTTTTCAGAGATCAGCATTGTACCTTCATTGAAATGTTTAATGTGGAGATCAATTCAATATTGTCAATACTAATTGATTTCATCGGGATTTAGTACCTACATTATATTAAATGTAGACTGTGTTTAGAGTTTTTTCAAAGAAAATACTACCACTATAATTTTGTGTTTGATAATTTTTATTTCTACTTTGCACTTTGCAGCACAGATTTAGCTTATTTGCATTTGGCTGAAGCCTAAGAATGTTCATAGTATGTTTAATAAAATAAAATTTTAGTTAATTTAATATTGAATAAAATTAAATATGTAATTTTCTAAGTTTTTAATTAGACTTACCAAAAATACTTTATTTAAAATTTACTTACAAAATCTACATCAACAGCCAACAATCACGTCACACTTCTTCAACAATAGGAAGAGAAAAATCTCTCGGCATGTAAATTTAGTCACTGCTGTTACATACTATTCACTTCATGCACTATCTTAAAAACTACCTTTACTAATCTGCATTCCATTCTTTGACCAATAGGTATGTTATAGCACTATGAATGGTATTACGAACCAAATAACTCAAAGGTACAAGTAGGTTAACATGTCTAACTTAGAAATTAAGCAGTTTATTTGCAACTTCTGTTTTATTGGTTTATTGAACAAGCTACAATGTTATCCCTATATACATAAAATATATTATGTAGGTAGTATCCATTTTTAGAGCTTAGATACTTATTACCAGTCTGAGCATGTAATTTTAAGTCCTTCTACACCGAACTCTTAGGCACGTTGTAACAATCGATTAACTTAGTAGGTAGGTAGGACTTACTCAACGTGCAACATAGCTACTCAAAGTGACTTTTATCGAACAGCTGTGCTTTACTTCTACACCTTGAAACTTGTGTAGAACTATGATCGCATTTATTATCTAATTTTTAGGGAATTTGTAACTGTTGGAATAGTGTAAACAAAGCTTCGCTTTATTGAACCGATAGTTTATTCAAAGTAGGTAGTGGTACTATTAGGTATAAAAACTAATGGTTTTACTGACCTGATGGATAGATGAAAAAGATGAACTTGCAATAAAATTGGATACACAACACGGCACTATTGAATTAACTATTTAAGCATTAGCCAAAAGCACGAATCTATTAGTTCACGAAATTTAGCCCGACGCCTTTACAACGAGGCAATCTGCCATTTTAATTTGTAATAACACCACTAACTATGGAAGCAGATTGAAATACTGACAGATGTCACAAAGAAAAGGACAAAGCATATGAAAAATGATTATTTAAAAAGAGAAAGCAAAAGTTGTCCATGTTAAATATTGTCTTTTAAATTAGGTTGGAGTATATCTTCAACACCATAGACAATATTTTTTTTTTCTTGTGGAAATGTGGAATCGTTTTCCCTTGACGCGAAATAAGATTGAATGTTAATGAGGATTGAATGAATATACAGATGCCATGCCATGCCATGCCACCCACCCAGCACGAGATGAATCTCATCAGTGCCGTGCGTGGCAGCAGATGCTAACTTGAATGTACCTAAAGCATGTATCACGCTACAGTACACCACCGTGCCGCCGCCGGCGGCCGTGGACTTGTCTGACCGTGCCCCGTCCGGGTCCCGTACCACGGTCATGCATGAACGCATGAATCACTTTATCACAAAAAGGACACCATGTTTGACCTTGCCCCGGACGGGGCACGGTCCGTCCACAGCACGGTGTAGCGTGAATGGGCACTTTGAGCTATGATGAGTTGATGCGTGGGACTCGACCATCCTAGGATTAATAGTATACTGTGCCATCATCACCATCTATGGACTCGACAGATAGCCTAATCGAACTTGTATCGCCTTCTAGTTTTTAAAATGCCTCAGGCAAAGCAGGTGCTTGTAGACAATTATAGTAAAGTATAGGTATAAAGGTACCATTCTGTTTGGCCTCAATATAGGTAAGTAGGTAGGTTTAGAGGTTTGTATGTTGGTCCATAACAGGTTGTACGAAAATAGCTCTCCACCAGCCTGAAAAGCTAGAAGATAGGTAGGTACCATTTATTCAAACCTAGAATTAAAATAGGTACCTACCATTGCAATCAACCGAAAGGTACCTACCAAAAACACCGTTGCGCAAACCCGACCCTGCGGCCAGTCCGGAATCCTAATTGCAAAGACTGAGACAACAGCAAACGTAGCAAATAACTCGCAGAGGGCATTCACCGAAAGTTCGGGGTCTCGATGCTAATTAGCAAAGATTAGCCTCGAGGCCCGATCGAAGCAGCGGACTCGTGGTCAGCGAAGCACGGTCACCGCATCACAAGCGCGGCCACGATGCAAGGCGGTCGCGCGTACCCGGGCGTGCTCGCGCTTTCTGCGTATATTTATACCGTGGTCTCTTCCACCACAGCCAGGCAGTACGGTGTTCCTATAGAAATAAAAGTGTGGGACACCGGCCGGACACCTATGGCGCATATGGTGGATGTTACCAACAGTTTTGGTCTGAAAGTGCTAGCGGAACACAATTTTTTAAATGATAACAACATTGCCTTTTCTCCCTATGGGCTGATGGGCATCATGGTGGCTCTGTACGAAGGTGTGGATGGAGAGTCCTCGTATCAAATACAGAGGGGGATGCAGCTGCCATGGAACCGGAAAGTTATGAGAGTAGGCTTTCGGGATATACATCGCACCTTGAAAGTGAGTTTTATGTTCTATCAATCCATCATAACAAAAAAACAGGCAAGTCGGACTGGCGCATGGCGTCGCGCACTGAGGTTCCGTCGTTCCATACTACATCATGTAATAATCATAAATCTTTAAAACAAACAAAAAACTTATTTGTTGAATTTTATTTTAACTTCATTGTTTATTTTTATAAAAATAGAAGGTATTTTAATGACAGCTCAATAAATAAAATATAAATATAATATGGGAAACCTATAAAGGTATATATAACTAGGTCAATTTTAACAGGATACGCAACGACCGACTGTCACTTGTTGCGTTATCTAAAACCATATAGGTAATTAACAAAACAAAGGGTTTTAAATCAGAGGACATGCAAACTCGTACATAACAAACTGACCTACAACTTTCCGTTTATAAACCTTCCGCATGTACCTACCTACTTAGGTACCTATCTATGTTTATTAGAGTACCTACTTACCTTTATAGTGTTAGCCGACGATGGCTAATGGGTTCGATTTCCGAACTTTGTTTAAGCTCCAAACACAAGCTCTGAACAATGAAGGAAAATATTGTACCTAAGTAAGCTATAACTGCTATCAACGTACTAAACCCACTTTGTGTTTAATTGTAGGTACCTACCTACTTGCATTGTAAAGAAATTCTCTAACGTAGTGATTTTATTCTCTTTGAGAAATTCGTATATGAGCAAGTGACTTACTTCTAGTGACGGAGTTGTTAGGCATGACTTGCACATACTTCTTCAAAAGATCTAAAAGATTAACGTAAAACAAATATTTACCTAACTGATTGTTATTCATTAAATTCATGTAGTGTCACTTTTAGAAGCTTGATAGGTTGTAGCATTAATTTTACAGGTCCTTGTTTTAAAACATCAATCAAAAATAATGTGAGTAGGTACCTACTTAAAAAGTCCTCAACTATAGGCTGTTCAGAATGCAAATGAAAATGAAAGTCTTCTACTTAGACAGACTTTTACGAATGTCCTTATTTGCGTTTACTGCCAAATTATATTGGCACTCTATCTACCAAATGCCCTTTTAAGGCGTTCGTCAAGTTTAGTAGGTAAGTTTTTTCATGTAATCTAAGTAAGTTCACTTAGGTGGGTGGGTACTTTACCTACTTTCCTAGTTTAGTTCTCCATTGCAAGTTGCAAGTGATCCAGTATAAGTAGGTAAGGAATAGGTTTTCTAAAGTAGGTAAGGGTAGGTTAGTACCTTTAGTAGTACCTAGTTAGACGAAGTGATTGGTCGTAAATTGTAGACTGTTAAATGTTTCTCTAATAAGGACTAAATCACTTGTTCCAGACATATTTCGTTCCAGAAGAAGGATTTCTTGCAGGCCTCGCTCTGAACAACGAAAATGTCACATTCAATGATGGCTACAAAAATATTTTGCGATTCTACGGTTTTGATTTGGAGAACGACCAACTGCCAACCCTTCCTCCTGCGAACAACTCCAACGGAAGTACAGTTACGACTCCTGCTAGCTCAGAAACCACACCGATGACAACCGTACAAATGGGAGCGGAAGGTACTACGGCCGTAACCCCTGTTACCACTAAAGAGGAAACCACTGCGAATCCAAACTCAGAAACGGTCGATATTGATATAAGGACGCCTACAGAAGCTACCACTATGAGTCCTTCTTCCGCACCGAACGCTGAAAGCACTACAGTCATGACATCTGCGCCTGCAACTGAAACGACAACTACACCGCCCACAGAATCGACAACTGTTCCTCCTACAGAACCGACAACTGTCACTCCCACTGAAACGACAACCACTTCAACAGCCACAGACACTACAACAATACTTATATCTACAGCATCTTCAGGCAACACGCCATCGACGCCAGAACCAGACACAACTATTGCAATCGTTATTGCACCAAGTTTAGAGGTAGATGCCGAATCTGTAGGCCAGCAGACTTCACAAGCTACTTCAGCGCTCACTAGTGAACCTACGGCTGCTAATGAAATTATTTCATCCACTGTGGATATGGCATCAATCACTGTAGACCCCACTTCCGAGATGTCGACAGCGAACATGAACGAGATTACCGAAAGCATCATGACAACCGCTTCGGAAGCAACAACAGAATTAAGTTCCACAGTTGATGTTATGACTACTGCAGACTCTTCAACAACTGTCGACTCAGCTTTAGAAACTCTTCAAAGACGAAAGAAGTCTATCGTAGATTTCATTTTCACAAATCCCCCGTACGTGGACGATTACTTCTTCTTCAGATCTTACAATGTCGGCCCAGAAATACCTGGACCAGGATTTGACGACCAAATGTTCTTAGCAAATGGATTAAAAAACGTCCAGGTCAGTTTTACTATTCGTCTATCTATGGTATTACCTGTACTTATAATCATGTTCTTGAAAAAGCTTCAATCATGTGGAGCTTTCTTTTCTATCTAAAGTTACACGTACTTAGTACAAATTCCGATAAAATTTAAGCGCACATTCCTACATGGAAATTGCAGTTCTTACTTGAATTGCAAATAAGAACTTCAAATTCCAGAAATGTATGTACCTACTTATTTTCCTACATTTATTTACATCTTATCGACCTGTGTTCCATGACTTGTCCAACCTAATAATGCATCATCATGTCATGGTCAATGGAATTCTAAAGCCTATCATTATTATACAGTCATCAGTCACCACACCACTTCGACGCCAGACAATAATTGGGATGCCTACATCCAATTTTACAAACATGACCAATTTACAATGGATTCCGTAATTGCGGATTCGTTGAGGGCAAAAAGTGAAACTAATCTAATTTTGGCTTAGGTGACGTATATGCGATACGACGCGGTGTTGGAGCACGCATTCCTTCCGCACTTGGAGGCTTCAGCATTGCGATTACCGCTGGACAGCGATCGGTACTACCTACTGGTGGTACTTCCCAACCGAGGAGGACCTCCCGAGTTGGGCAGATTGCTGGGTCGGATGGCGCGCGAGTCCGACTTGGCGGATGTCTACGCAGCATTACGACCACGACGCGTGAAGGCAACCGTCCCTAGCTTTATAGTGAAAGGCCATGTGATTCTCACTACAGACTTGCAAAAGGTAACATTACGAATAGGTACCTACAAAGCGCATAGGTCATCTTAAAACGCAACCTCCATTCTTCAAAACAATAAGCTACTTCCTTGAATGAAACCTAAATTGAGATTTTTATCATTTTCCCATTATGAGACGTCTAAAATTCACACGAGTTCATAAATACCTTGGGGTACGAAGGCACAATAAAACGCTTTAGAATTAAGTACTTCTAAGTTTGTCATGTGGGTTAGGAGCTTTACAACTACACCTACATCTCATAAGTAGATGAAATCGAAAGCCAAAATATACCGAAAAGGATCAAACAATACATTTCGATAAAATCTGGTCCATTTAGATGTTTGTTGCATTGCATCAGCTTTTATCTCGATCTGCTATGTAAATCAGATTTTAACCGCACTTTTTTTTAATTTTTTTCATAGTACTACCATGCATGTACCTACTAGATACATACGAGGTCTGTGCTACACACAACACACCAATTCAAACTTCTAGAAAATCAAGGACAGATTTTAATTTTGATATGTGCAATTAGGTAAGGTAGTAGGTTGGCTAAAAAATCTTAGGCCTTGCAAATCAAGGTCCTGAATTTGTGGGACTTACACAACGTTAAATTCCACAATCAGAAAATGTCAATCAATTAGGAAGCTAATCAAAACACGCTTATAACTAGCGAGTTCAATGAGAAAATAATGAATAAATGGAAATTATCTTCTTCAGCTGGGCATTCGCGATGTGTTCGAGCCTCGACAGCGCGATTTCACGCTTATGACGCGACAGAGCGGGGTCTACGTGCGTTCCATAGAGCAAGCAGTTTCCGTTGCCATCCGCAAGTACCGGCCCGATGACCACAAAAAAAACCGTCAGTACCTACCTACTTACTACTACATATACAATTAGATAAGCTAAAACACTCAGGTATTCGTATGAAGCGTCAGACCAGGCCCTACCTAAGAGCCGTTCCGGCATGATCCAGTTAATTACCGACACCAGCCGACCGGCAAACCCTACGATTTGTACGAGTACCTACGTGTATGTAGCGACGACGTAGCGTGTGGTGGTTATCAAGAGGGCGCTCGTCGCCGTTATGGATCGGCGCATCGCCGAGGAAACCTTCAGTGACATGTGCTTCGGAAATTCACCAAAATGATTTACCACAATTAATCGAATCAACGGCCGTAAAAGGCCTTTGTTATAATTTGCACGAGCATCATTTTATTTTGGTTTGTCAACAGCGATGTGATGAGATATTGACGCAACGCGCATTGAGGGTACCTACATAACATGCATTCTTCTAAGTTGAATGGCGGTAATTAGGTGCAAAGGCGGCGGTCTTTAGTGGCCTAGTTTTCCGGCGCAGGGGCTGAGTTAATCGTTGCCAAAAGCCGAGGCGAGGTGGTAAGTGGCGAGAGTGGTGCACCATTGTCTCGGCGCGGAGTCGGTGTCGCAACGCGGAGACACGCGCGTTTGCCTCCATTGATGCACGCTGCTCTCTACGCTATCGGCAATTAGGGAAAATCGCTGCATCACATTACTGCGACCTAAATGCCTAATCGCGGGACGATGATGATTCGCAGATAGTCCTCCGGTTCAATTATGGAAATGAGTTTTAACTGAAATAATGCTCGAATTGCCAGATGATTGTTTCCTGTTGCTAGAGTTTAGTTATTTATTTTGTTTGATTGTTGCGATAAGCGCTAGATTAGATTTGATTTTGAATGGTTTAGTTAGATTTAGGTACTTCATTTTGTTTTTTTTAGGATACGTTCACAACCGCGATCCAGTGACATTCCACGCTACATATCCGTTCCTGTACTTCGTGATGGACGCCAGCATTCACGTCGCCCTGATGGCTGGGAAGATGGTGGACCCTCTCAATTCTAGGATATTATAGTACTTATGTAAATATTTTGTTTCATTGCTTTGCTAGCGAGGCACGCCTCCTACGACGATACCAGACTTTTCCAACTGTTCTAATATAATTCATTAAGAAATAGGTATTCTTATCTCAGTATTAAAAACTACAAGGAAAACTTAATCAAATGAAAGAAAGATTGAGTTTTCTTATGTTTATTTTACATTCTCCTTACTTTGCCCTCTTGGACTTGATCTTTCTTAGATAGAACTCCAACTCCTTGCCTTCCAATACGTAGCCATCGGCACGGCCGCACTGGCCAGGCCGGCTGGACACGCAAGCTGAAACAAACATAATTCATTACTTCTGAACTAATACTGACATACACGTTGATCACAGTGTAGGTTCTCAGAGTAACTATGACAAGTAAAGATCATCCAGCCACTAAACTGTTCCCAAAACGGTTCCAGTCTGGATTGCAGCTTCAAACTTTGTTTTACATCATTGTAAATGTAGACATACAAATACAAAACAAGACTTAAACTTTGATCTGTAGTATCACTTAAAATGAACAGTATTTTGGTCAATATTTGCCTTTCCCAAACAATAACTGCATGTATCTTCAGAGATCAAATACAAGCATTTTAGGACAGTAAGTTACAATGAGAAAAGATAGTTACCCAATAAGCGACCAGTGTGGAATTGCTCCTCAAGAGCTGCCTCCACTTTGGAAATGCGTTGTCTCAACACATACTTCTTAGCAGTCTTCTTACTGCGCTTCTTGTTTATGATGGCTTCCTCTGCTTCTGTCTGAAATTTAACTAAATTAAACAATTGCACATAAAATATTGGGATTATACAAATTTAAGGAATTCAGGAATAGCCAGCTAATCATTATGTGAAACACATTCATATGACACGCAAGTTATCATCATGGTATTGGTTTAGGCTGTACAAGTATGGTTGGGCAAGTCTAAGTAAATGACATGCAAATAGTTTTGAAGCAGATATTAGTGGCGATTCTGATGGTACCTCATCTCGAACATCGAATTCACTCCGTTTTTCTTTGTTCATCATAATAACTTTGTTTAATAAATCATCATTTAATTAAATTTATTAACAATCTTTTGATTTAGTACCTTGGTATCACCTTTGTTTACATAAATAATCTTGAATTCCAAATCAAAGTCTATGTTAGTTTACAGATAATCTTAAAAATTGGTGAAAAGGAAAAAAAATAAGGTTCATTAGTTATTTATCAGTACAAATACCTAAGTTTGACAGGATTATAGCATGGAGAAATGTGTGATCCCTGCTTACCCCTATGACACAGGCATAACTTATTCATATTTATAAATATAGTATGCAGAAATGTGTGATCCCTGCCTACCCCTATGACATAGGCATAACTTATTCATATTTTTAAATAAAACTCACCAGTTTAGCACCCTTCTTCCTACCAAGAGGCAGGAGGTAGTGGGACTCATACCACTGCCTGAAGGGAGTGGCGTCAACCACCACAATAGCGTTCTTCACCAGGGTCTTGGTACGCACCAACTCGTTGTTGGAAGCATTGTACACCACATCGATAATACGACTCTTGCGTGTGGAGCCTGAAATAAGTTGATAAGATGTTTATTTTGGAAATATAAACACTGAGCCTAATCATGGGTAGGAATAATTTGAAATCATGCTTTATGCAAACAAGAGTTTCAGGAGTAGGTAATATAATAATCGTAAAAGCTAAACATTTATGTGATAAGTAACTTACATTCTGAGCCCCATGAGAAGTTTCCAGTGTCAAGACGGAGGGCACGGAACTTGGTGTTACCACCACGGGATCTCACCAAGTGGATACGCTGAGATCCAAGCTAAAACATAACAAAAACATACATTATTCAATTCGTTATAATGAGCTTTTCAGCGAAGTTAGTTGTTAGAGGCACTTTGTTTTTAATTGCAATAAAACATATGAAAAAGAATCAACACCGAAGCACAATGTTGTGAGGTTATGTTGTACTCACTTTAGTGTTAGCAGCCGGGCGGCCTAACTCGTACTTCCTCTTCTTGCGAATGGGCGCGCGTTTGCCGCCCGTAGCTCTTCGCTTATGCCAGTGGTCACGACTGATACCTGTACATCATAGAACACATGGTATTTTCGCACAACACTTTCATTACAAAAACAATTTGGTTACTGCATTGATAACATAATTTGAGGTGTTTCATAAAAACACCAAAATACAGCCGGGCAACAGTACCCTAAGCTATTTAAGATTATATAAATCAACAAATTATCAGCACAAATTTAACACGGGCAAGATATAAATGGATTAAAAATTATTCACGAAACACAAAACTACTCACCCATCTTGGCTGGGCTGAAAAAGAAAAGATCTGTCAAAGTCACCAGACGTCAAATCAACAAAATTGTGTTTTGACAGGACATAGACAATAGATGATTATAGTAATCATCAAAGGAATTATCTATGGACTTGTCTATTTGTTTATGGTAAATTGTTCACACCACAACAAATAAATATTTGAAAAATAAAATAGTGTTTAAATTTTACATGAGAACGACTGAACCGATTTTCTTCATTGTTTTTGAATTTTTGGGTTTTTTTAAAACATTGGAAACTGACAAAAGTGACAAAAAATAATGAAAAAGACATTTTGCTGAAGGTGACAGATGACATTGACATAGCACACGTTAAGACGCACAAGACGCGCACGCCAGACAGCCATTGTTGTTTCACTTTTGATATAATTTTGATCATTTGAATTTGCTGTTGTTCGCTCCAAATACTAGTAACATTAAAGTTTCACTTGAACGCACAACTAGTAAAAGTATAATATCATTATTGAAATGTCTACAGACTTCTATATTCGTTACTACGTCGGTCATAAAGGAAAGTTTGGGCATGAGTTCCTAGAGTTTGAGTTTCGCCCTGATGGCAAGCTGCGGTACGCCAACAATTCCAATTACAAAAATGATACAATGATCCGTAAAGAAGCGTATGTGCATCCTTGCGTTATGGAGGAACTGAAAAGAGTAATTGTAGACTCTGAAATCATGCATGAAGATGATCGTCTTTGGCCGCAACCAGATCGCGTTGGTAGACAGGTTAGTTTTTGTTTTCAAAAAATTGCATTAAATTCTAGACAACGCCGACACCAAACCCAATAAAAAATACTATAGAATGGGCACCAAGGCATACCTAGATTACATCTGAACGGACATTGTTTAGTCTTTATGTTAGGCGAGTGCTTTTCTGATGAATTGAACTACCTGAGACAAAATTGAAAATGATTAGCATGGATTCTAAAGTGAAAGAAAATACTTAAGAAAATAATTGTGAGTGGGCAAGCCTACTCCATCTCAACCAAGTCTCCGTACAGATTCTGATTGTATTGGAGATTCAGGCATTCAAAGCCTACATATTACAGAACTCTGATTAGTTTACAATTTTATTTTGTAAATCAGCTTATGATGTAAATGGTTGGAGGTTACTGTACTACTAATGAACCAATAGAATACCCATCTAACTCAATAAATGATCGCTATCTATTGATTTAATTGAATATTAGTGACCAGCAATTAGTGTGTCATAAAAAGTTAACTAATTAATAACCAAGAACTTTGTGTTACAGGAATTGGAAATAGTAATTGGTGAAGAACATATCTCATTTACTACTTCTAAAACTGGCTCGCTGGTGGATGTCAATCAATCTCGTGATCCTGAAGGCCTCCGTGGATTCTACTACTTAGTGCAAGATCTGAAGTGTCTTGTATTTTCCCTTATTGGTCTTCATTTTAAAATTAAACCTATATAGGTGTTTACATGGTTTCATCTGTGTATGTACTGCTAAGCTAATATAAATTTGATTTATCATCATGAATCTCTTTTATTTGTAGATTAATGTTAATTACAAAGATTAAAACCTTTAATGCTTCTGTAAAGAATCAAGAAAAATATGTTTACTTTTTATGAAAAGTAATAGGCGGTGCCACACGGAGCGAGCAGTTCGCGCTCGCGCTGTGTGGACGTAAATATTGCCGGCCGAGACACGTCCACACAGCGCGAGCTGCTTCGCGCGGCAAATGCCTCGCGAGGCTGCTCGCTCTGTGTGGACCCGCCTAATAGATTTTTAAATTTGATTCCTAAAAGTTATACAGGTGTCCCAACACTATGCCACATGAAGGCTAAGTATCTATTGTTTAAGATATTTTGCTGAAAGGGAAAAAGTAAAGTTCAGGTTCGTGGGCTAGTTTCAGTATATATTAATGTACTCTGTGTGGGCTAGTCTTCCATTCAAAAGTATTTTCTGGGGGTGGTAGAATAGAAACGCAACGCTTTGCTATGCTGCCATCTGTTATCAACCAACAAAAACATACAATACAATGACAACCAAACCAGTCAAATGTCAAGCATGCCACAGTTAAGAAATTGCATTGTAATCGTATTTTATTAAGTTACGTTCTACGGTCGCACCTCTTTAGAGTATATGTTCTGTGGGTCGCACCGTCAAGTCAATCAAATCAAATAAACAACTTACATTCCGTTGTACGTTATTTTATTTTCTAAAGTTATTTATTTGTATAAGAGATTTTATTGATAGTTATAGCAGTATAATATTTTTTATAAATGCTATGACTAAAATTTAAAAGCCTATAATAATTACATTGATTGATTAACGTTAAATCTAGCAAGATTATTTTGAAACTCACAGAATAAAGATCCTACACCGGGATACTAATACAAAAGTTTAATACATAAACTAATAAATGTAGTGTGGAGTGAATTAAACAATCAACGGAAGCAATACTAAACTTTAGGTACTTACCTACACTTTGTCAATACATAATATCAAATAATATATTACTTGGAATAACATTAACACTAGGAATCGTTATTATTACCATACGTAGTAAACGTACCTACAAAGATTCTGCGTGTAGAGTAACGTACTTTGGCATTGTATTTATGTTTGTATTGTATCTTTGCGCGTTGCGCGCGCATCTGCCCGACCGACCGATTATGGCGGACAGGCAGTGAAGAATGTTTGTCGTCTTTTCTAAATCAGAAAATATCGGCTACAGCCAATGGATTAACTTAAAAAAAAACAAGTCTAAACAATTTGTAAATAGTTCTGTGTACATATAGTTATTATATTTGTGGTTGCTTGGTGTTTGTGTTGATAGTGTATTATTTTGAGTGTTTATTCTGATCAGTTTTCGATGCCGACAAAATATTTGTGAAGTTACAGTGTTAGCAACAATTCAACAACTTATCAAATGACAAGTTCGTAAAAATATCTCCAAATTCAGTGTAAAACATTAGTTTCACTTTTCATCTTTGTTTCGATCCGTCAAGGAGACCGTTGCAGTAGGTACGGGCAATATTTTGGTTTCAATAAGCGGTCTGTCACAGTGTTCTGTTAAGTCCTGTCAATACTAAAACTGGAAAAGGAATTAGATGTCGAAAAATACTTTCAGTTTTTAATACGGTTGAATGTGTTTTGTTAAAACTATCATGTAAGATGGTTTGTAGATGTCAAATCTATCAATAATTTCGAACTGTGTATTATAAACATTAGTACTGAGACATTTTGTGTTTACGGCTAAAAAGAATCGAAGTGAAGTGAAACTGAATGCTCGAACCCCACGGTAGCCCAATGAAGTGGCCGGGAACGGGGGCGGAAGAAGAGGCGGGCGAAGCAGGGTTGCAAAACTCTCGCGTCCCGCAAGCTCGCAGTCAAGATGATACAACAGTTCATTACGTTTTCCAACGAGAACCTCAAGAAGCTGAATTGCCTTCTTTAGCCCCTAAACAACGTTGGGCTGTAGGCGAAGATGCTATTGTAGAGGTTAGTTTCAAGTTTGTTTTGGCGTCCATTAGTCGCTAGCTCCATAAATACCTACTTTATCATTTGTTGATAAACATAACCTCATCTGTCATTAATGAGATAAAGATTTTAATTTTGAGAGTTTCATAGAAATATGATATTACCTATGTGTTCAATATTTTTTTCAACAGTTAGGTATACCTAATGACTTAGTTTAAAGAAACCCTGCTTATTTTGCTTGTTTTTCATTTCAGAATCAAGATAAATGGAAGAATGCAACACCTATCAACATGAACAATATGCATCAACAAGGTCATGTTCATTTAAAAAATTCTCAATCAAATCCTCAGCAGTATATAAATCATGGAATAGCTTCTTCCATCAATAATTTGGCCATGAACCCTTCAGTGATTGGGACTCATCCAGCTCACATAACTACCAATATGGTACACACTCAGCTGGCACCTATGCAAAATCATGCAATGGGAAATAATTTAGCTATTCAGAATAGTACAATGATGATACCACCTATTCAAGGATTACAAAATGCTCCACAATTAGGACAGCAAGGAATTTATGACATACACCAGCATCACGGAAATCCAATTCAAGCTATGAATGGAATTGGAAAAAGTGCTGAACATCTGATGTATTTAAGCCAAGCAGGAATGCTTGCTCCTGGTACCAACCAATTTCTACAACAAGGTCAAAATCAAATTGGATTGACTCCAGTTGCTGCCATAAGAAACCAGGTAAATTTGATTATAAGATCTGCACTCTATTATGATCTTTTGCATGAAAGTTTTTAATTATAAAAGATCGTAAGACAGTTAAACGTGGGAAAAGGGCAGGAGATATAATAATGATGACAATTGGAACAGGATGTAAGGAATGAATGTAATAGTAAAGTTTATTAATATTAATACAGCTAAAAAAGTACCTACAGATAGACCCACTACACGAAAACTTTCATTTAAAATATATCAAGTCTAATTACGACGCAACGAAGGACAATAATTTAGTTCACCGAAGCGCTTTGTGCATGTCGATCGTCAAATTATGCGATCTCATTCTCACAATGATATTCATTATAACTCTGTCACTCTCACGCGCAAGGTTGATCTTTGCTTTGAGAGTCATGTGGAACTATCTACGCGCGTGAGAGTGACAGAGTTATAATGAATATCATTGTGAGAACGAGATCGATACTGAAACGCTACTGAATCGCTACTGAAACATTTAGAAGAGTATTTTTTATTTAGGAAGTTCTTAACTGTCAGATTTGTATAACAAACAGCACCACTTTATAAAGTAGTGTTTCAATATTCGGCCTTTAGTCGCTCAGAATAACTTAAAACAATTTTGTTTACTTATTTTCATAAATAATATTACTACTACTAGCCCACTTGAAAAACACAAGTCTTGTATTTGGCCGAATATTCTCACTTTAGTAGGTATTATTGTTATTGACTGACTATAACGTTACTTGTAGATATGTAATGAATACTACTCATAGCATAGTGCTATCTGTCTGTAAGTTAACCCTAAATTTGTGTAAATAAAATTCCACAGGCACTAATCAAACTCTCTAGTCCTGAGCAATTGACGTAATTTCAACTTTTTCGATAGGTACCTACTTCTAATTTTTATTGTATACATTTACCTTTTTAAAGACAATAGGTAAGTATCTGTTTTGTGTTCATCTCCGTTGAATGATAACTATGTTAAATACAACGTTAGCCTTTGTATTGGTTGGTTAGACTATATTTGCTTATTTGTTTTTCAAAATTTTTTGTTAGTTGTAAGGGCATGAATATGATTCAAATGGTGACATTAATCCAGATTTCCAATCCAACTTAATGATTTATGATGTGATTATTAGAAAATTCTTTTGTTATTTTACTCATAGACTTGTTCCTGTTGAAAGTAAAAAAAATCCAAAGTAATTATCTTAAGTATGTATTTCAAAATAAAACCCAAGCCAACCTCAGTGGGCCATTGGTGGTGCAATCCACTCTTATTGATGATTAAGGCTCTAGTCAAATCTACCCACTGTGGCCCTATGAAGAGGTTTAAAACATTTCAAAACGGAACCCAAGCTAACCTCAGTGAGTCATGGTTGTGTAATCTGCCTTTTGATGAATAAGGCTATGAATCCATCAACCCGCTCTTCACCTATAAAAAGATCAAAAACATTTCAAAATGCAAACTAAGCCAACTTCAATGGTCCATGGGTCTGCAATGCGTTATTCACCAGACAGAGGTATGTTGATGAATAAGGCACTGAACAAATCATCCCACTCTGGCTGGGCCTATTAAGATGTCTCAAACATTTCGGAACGAATCCCAGGCGACCTGAAACGTCCACACACTGGTGTGGTGCACTTTGTCTATGGTGAATTAAAAAGGTTCTGGTTGGACTGGTTATAATCACTCAATCCAAAGAAGAGCTGAAGGGTAGAGACTAGGGTCTAAAACACGTCATGATTGTTACAAAAAAACGGTAGGAAGGGTTCATTGGGACCTCACGGGCGTACTTTTAGAATAAAATATACTCAGAGGATCTATGCAAGCATAATTATTGTTGCATGTTCCTGATTTAATAAGGGTTTTGTGCCTTGCTTGCATCACCTCGGCTAAATACTCTACAACGTTTCTTACTTATATAGCAAGTTCACTTGAAAACAATTCTACCTACATCTACGATGACTTGACTTACTCCTGTAATGAAAGACTAAAATACCTACTATAAACTATATCGTTAATCTAACTAAACTTCAGCTTTATTCAACCAGTGGCAGTGGCGGATTTACAAATTTGCCGCCTGTAGGCTATTCCATTTTTGCCGCTCCTACTGACCTTTTAAATTCGAAAGGTAGGTACGCTATATTAGTTCACAATCATTTATTTACATTCAACCTATTCCATGTTCTGATACAATTAAATTTCCAAGCAAAATTATAAATAAAACAGTGCGAGCGAAGCGAGCCGAAATTTTTAAGACAAATAAGTCACGGAAGGTTTGATTTTGCTTATTGTGTTCAAATAAAAGGCTGGCACTGATTTTCACCTTAGAAGATATAAAAAGTCATCATGCGAGCGAAGCGAGCCGAAATTTTTAATACAAATAAGCCATGAAAGGTTTGATTTTGCTTATTGTGTTTAAAGAAAAGGTTGACACTGGTGTTCAATTTAGAAGACTTAAGAAGTTATCGTGCGAGCGTAGCGAGCCGACATTTTTAAGACAAATAAGTCATGGAAGGTTTGATTTTGTTTATTGTGTTCAAATAAAAGGCTGACACTGGTTTTCACCTTAGAAGATCTATATAAAAAGTCATCATGCGAGCGAAGCGAGCCGAAATTTTTAATACAAATAAGCCATAAAAGGTTTGATTTTGCTTATTGTGTTTAAAGAAAAGGTTGACACTGGTGTTCAATTTAGAAACTTAAGAAGTTATCGTGCGAGCGTAGCGAGCCGAAATTTTTAAGACAAATAAGTCATGGAAGGTTTGATTTTGCTTATTGTGTTCAAATAAAAGGCTGACACTGGTTTTCACCTTAGAAGATATAAAAAGCCATCATGCGAGCGAAGCGAGCCGAAATTTTTTATACAAATAGGTCATGGAAGGTTTGATTTTGCTTATTGTGCTTAAATAAAAGGTTGACACTGGTGTTCACTTTAGAAGACCGAAGAAGTTATCGTGCGAGCGAAGACAGCCGAAATTTTTAAGATAAATAAGTCATGGAAGGTTTGATTTTGCTTATTGTGTTCAAATAAAAGGCTGACACTGGTTTTCACCTTAGAAGATATAAAAAGTCATCATGCGAGCGAAGCGAGCCGAAATTTTTAATTCAAATAGGTCATGGAAGGTTTGATTTTGCTTATTGTGCTCAAATAAAAGGCTGAAACAGGTGCTTACTTTAGACGATAATTATAATAAATTATCGTGCGAGCGAAGCGAGCCGAAATTTTTAAAACAAATTAGTCATGGAAGGTTTGATTTTAAATTTTTTGTTCAAATAATGAAAAATAAAAAATAAAACTAAAGTACCTAGTTGTTTGTTTGACATCATGACCGAAGAAGTTATCGTGCGAGCGAAGCAAGCCGAAATTTTTTAGACAAATAAGTCATGGAAGGTTTGATATTGATTATTTTGTTCAAATAATAAAAAATAAAATGAAAGTAGTTGTTTGTAGTTTGACATCATAAAAAGTGTCTATTTGTAAAGTCTACGCGAATGATATCGCAAGCAGGGCAGCTATTTTATACAGACTACGTGAGAGTGTTCAGTAGGTACACCTACTGTGCATGACTGAAAAATATTTTTTTGTACCTAATCTGTTTATTTCTGTAAGATAAAAAAAATTGTGACCAAATCCGCCGCCCCCTGAAATCCGCCGCCCTAGGCTCCAGCCTACTCAGCCTATTGGTAAATCCGCCACTGACCAGTGGAGTTGAATATAATTATCAACTGATCAATTTGGAAATCCCTTAGCCAGCTGACCTAAAGTTTGTTTGTTGATATTAGGTACTTATAAAGCAGCATGACACAATAAGGATATCGACCTATTTCAAAGGCGACATTCACCTGCACTCTATGTGAGTTAAATGAGGTACGGGACGGTAAAGGAAAACATAAAGTGAAAATCCAAATTAACTGTCGAGTGTGTCGACGTTATTTCCTGTAAATAGGGCTGGTTACGTTGAGAGGATTCAACTATCCTAACAATGCCCTTGCATTAAGGTGATGTGTAAGCAAATTGCACCTTGACACTAGCTAAATCATCTAAGTAGTAAAGATGAAAGAAACACGGACTTTTTGTATGCTTTTTGTAACAAATTGGCTTTCCCAAACAGTCCATCAAATTAAATGTACTTACGTATTGCGAAATAGGAATAGCGCAAGCTCAGAAAATGCAACAATAACATTACAGAAGTTGCAATATTTGATGTCTATAACGAATAGATAAATTAAAGCTGGCATCTTCGAAAATACCTTGAAGGTTAATTCTAGAACTATTTAATCCCGCTATAATAATTTAAATGCGTAATATAATATAATTATAAACGAATATTGCTATTTGCTACTTCTTCACGCAAAATCTAAAAAAAAGGAAAAAGGCTTTTAGGTACAGTTCACATCAAACATAATTTATTACGAATGAAGTAGGTAGGTATATGCCTAAGTAAGTACTTACTCTAAGAAGCACAAAATAATAAAATGATTCGCCTGCTAAACGCCTTCTTAACTTGAGGGCCAGGTAACTAACTAGTCGCTGAGAAGGCTTTTAAGTACCTACAGTACGCTAGTTAGTTGAAATCATAGATTAATCTCGAAAAGTCCGCCAACTGTAAAAGTTTGCTTTTTGACCCTGGAGTCCAGGGTCAAAAAGCAAACTTGAGCTTCTAAAGAAAATGATTTATATGAGTCCAGGGCCTGGACTCATATAAATCATTTTCTTTAGAAGCTCAAGTGCAACCACGTTAATCTCGCGAGATCTCGCCCATTTTTCGGCCAAGATCAATCGCTCAAAAAGGCTGAGACGAATGAGATTGCATTCCCTAACAAATGCCTTCTAGAGAGTAGAACACCAGAAGAAACAAATATTTGCAGGATATAAATAAAAGTTTGACCCGCCCGCGACGGGAAGCGAAACCGTGAAACATTCTAGTTCAGGAGCAATAAAAGTGCATAAGGATAACAAACAAAAAATAATTTATATGAAATTACGGGACTTATCACGTATTTACCTTATTATTAAAGATCGCGAAAAATGATATTGTACTTATTATAACAAAAATTAAAACCCATAATATTATTGTGCTAACACTATTGTATGAATCAAGTGACAAGGCCGACGATATTTTTTATCTTCTATATTCACTTTGTTTGATGAACTCTGGTTGAATTAATATTTAAATTTTATTTTTGTTCTTTATTCTGGAATCTTTCAGTTTAGTAGTCTTATGCTCAGGATACACGACGACACTGACACTCGACACAAATGTCGACACTAGTGTCGATTGCAAACAAAATTGATTTGCAACTAAGTGTCGCGGCGGTGACACACGCAGACAGTCGATGTATACACTGAGTGTCTTAGTGTCTGGTGTCGTCGTGTATCCTGAGCATTACTACTTCGATATTGGATTATTATTTGATTTTTTTTACATTCGTTAGACTTTTTAGTCTGTGCTTTTCAAGACGCTTTTCGTAAAGTTACGTTCTATAGCATATCAAATCGTGAATAGCGCCATCTATTTTGTGTCATAAGAACTTCCCTTGTAAGCTGCGCTACGAGACGCTTCGTTTCGTAGTTTATTTTACAAACTCAGTTTATTTTAGCGCAGGCGCTGTTGGGCGCTGTGGTCGGCGGCGTACGTCCTTTGTTCGAAACAAATCAACATTGTGTGTTTGGTTTAGATTTTTCTGATTCTAATCCAGTGATTTCTAACTTTTAACTGTGTAAAATGTTAAATCATCTTGTTGTGATAGAAAACATAAGAGTTATGAACGAATAGTTAACGTGTAAAGTGCTATTTTCCTCGAAAAACTTTCGTACATGAAGGAGCTTCAGTTTGATTGTACGCATGAAACCTTTGAACGACTTCTTTTTCGAAACTGATGTTAGGAATATGGGGCCTGACATGGTGAGTTATTTCGTTTGAATTTGTAGATGGATGTCTTTAGGATTGGTTTTAAGTCATGAATTCACCAATTTCTTGTTTTTTGTACGCAACAGGTTCGTTTTTGTTTTGTTTACTTGACACCGGCGTCCGCCATTTCTGGATACGGAGTTCTGTTCACCGGTCGGGCGGTCGCTTGTTTCGCTAGGCCCGATTTCAGATTTCAACGTTCTACTACCTGTAAAAAGATTTTGCTAATCATTCATTACTTTCAAACATTCACAGTAGTTAAATAAAAGCCGTAAGCATTAAGAACTTCAGTGGGCTCTTGATTCATTATTTTGTGCTGATAATCATTAGAGGTGATGAGAGGTTGGAAAAGGATTGTGTGATGATACAGTTTGAGGTTAGGCATCATGTAAAGAGAATAAACACTGAAGGACTTATTCATAGAGATTTGTAAATTTTGTTTTTGAAACATGTTTATGTACTCTACCCAACACTCTGGTTAATAACTTTTCATGCAAGCAAGCAAGCAAAGAGTTAAAAATCCTCTTCTAAGCAGTGTCGGTGGTTAGTCACCACTATTATAAATTTTCACTTTTAACCCATTCCCGACCTAGCTACCTTGGTCATCTCTAAAGGACCGTGGCCCACCACTCACGATCAACATTGCCCACATGCATCATGGGCAGTTAATTATAGATCTTTGACTTTCAAATTATCTGATTCATTGTATTCTAATATGTGTGAAGTAACTGATGCCAAAAATTTCCTGTTTTCAATTAAACCCTTCAATTAAACAAAATCATGTGGATTTTACTTAGGTTTGAATTTTTTATGTTTGTTGTAGATTGCACCCTCTGCAAAAAAGCTATGGGATAAAGGTCCTGGGGCAGGTGGAGACAGTAAAGGTCCTCCTCATTTACCACCCTTGCAACTAAATCCTGAAGGAATGTGGCGTGACCCAACATGGTCGGGGCAAGGTATGTTTCTTGCATTTGTACTTCAATGAGCTGATATATTTTCAACAACTACTGCAGTGCTCGGAAAAGAGTCCAGGGCACATGTGCATCGTAGGCACTGAACGTTTTTTGATAAATTTTACTACAAACCAACAGAATATACTCAAATATTAAGAAAAAACATTGTTAATTTTTGACAAGGATTTCAGTTAAGTGTTACTTTACATGAAGTTAACATTTCTTTTCAAATACATTGTTTCTGTAGAACAAAGCCACATAGACTGAAAAAGGTGTTTAGGGATACTGCTTCCCTAATGAAATAATTTTTAAAGTTTCGATGTGATAAATATTGTAAATACTAAAATTTTTTCTTGATTGTAACGTAAGATCATCATAATAATGTAAATACATAAAAAATAACTCATAATTGATGATCACCATAATCAATCAGTAATAAACAAGTTTCTAAATTGTGTGTCAGTACTTCATAATACTCAATAGGCAACTCCAGGGTCATATCAACTAAGACAAGGTACACATTTGGAAACTTATTTAGATTGCTTATCCAATAGATACCTAAACAAAAAATCTCACATGCCTTGAATTTTACTTACAATTCAATCTTCCAAACCAGTTTTTAATGTCAGTCATTCACCTAAATCAGCTGTAACTTTAGTTCTAGTTTGATTATTTGTGGGGGTGAGCTGCATTGAAGTTAATTTGGGTAATTTGTGCATTGTACTATCCCATTCCCTGAGCCTTATCACAATATATAGGTATAAAACCATTTTATGTTTCTCAAAGGGTAGTGAGATGAGTGAATATGTATGTTTATAGGTGTAGAACATAACGTGAGTGTTCCTATGATGGGAACGCGTCGCGGCGTTGCGTTCCAAGGTGGGGACGCCGGAAGTATTCTCTCGCCGCGGGACTCCGCTGGCCTCGGTGTCAAGATGGTCGAGTATGTGCTCGGTGGGTCTCCCACAGGTATGTTATTCTATTGGTGACAGATTTTTGAAATCGGATGAGTTGTTGAGAATACAACTCTATAAAAACAAATAAACCAGCTCTACCTTTTTATAATATTAGTATAGAAGTTAAAATATCTATTCAAAAAGATCTTTTTACAGACCACTTAGAAGCCAGGATCCTAATTTCTTGTAAATAAGCAATGACATCGTCCAAATTAGTTCACTCTTTTTAAACCACAACAAAAATAACAACAAGTTTTCAAAGTTATAAAAAGTAGTATTTATATTATAACATAATTTTGTAATTTTAAGTAAGAAAAGCAACCAAGAACTAGAATTTATTTGGCTTAATGAATCAGCATTGCCACTCTCTCCCCAATCACTCCCTTTACAATCTAAATAAGTGAGAAGGCAGTCAAACAAAGTATTGTGATTAGGTGGCGGCGCAGGCGCTGGTGAGAAGGTGACCGGCGTGGTGGCCGGCCTGCGCGGGATGGTGTTGGAGGAGCGCGTGGAAGACAAGTCTCAGTCGCCTTTCGAGAAAGATCTCCATGAGATGCATGAACACGGCTCTCTGCCCAACGGACTGCATAACGGACAGGAGGATGACAAGGCTTTCAAGTAAGTTGCTATGCATTACTTTGGAATAGGATTCTTCATCATCATCATCATCCACAACCCGACTTCACCCACTGCTGTGTATAGGCCTCCCTCAGTTTGTGCCATCCGCCACGATCCTGTGCCAATCTGATCCATCTTTTGCCCGCGACTTTGCATTATCGTCTGCCCATCTCGCTGGCGATAGGATATAATAGGATTCTTACTAAAAAAAAAGTTCTTCATATTAAAAAAAAAAAAATTATAATTGAGAAAGTCATCAATTTATGATGAGTTTCTCAATTACTTATACATTGTGAGCTTGAACTTCGTCGCAGCATCGAATTTGATTTTTCTTTTTGTGTTGGATAAGGGATATTCCAAGAGTGGTCCCATAGAACATTTCTGAATACTGATGAGGATCTTTGGAGTTATGAACAGAAATTCTTCTCTAGTGCAAGATAATTGCTCTCTTTAAACGAAATTGGAGTTGTTTCATTTTAATAAAATTCACAATTTTGCCATTTACTGTGTCTGTATCTGTTAATGTGTGGACGTTTAATAAAATATCCAAGATGTTGTAAAAAAATACATTCATATTAGCTTGTTCTTGCTATCAAGGTTAATTGGTTGATTAGTTTTCAATTCAAGACCTTTACTAATTTAAACATGAATCTCATTGCAATATTATGGAAAATGGCGTAAAAATGGGTTACGAAAAATAACATAACTTGATGACTAATATAAAATTATGTATAAGTTATGGCTCCTAAGGTTTATATTCTAATAAAATGTAATGCTCTATTCCCAACAAAGAAAAATATAATTTAGTATAAACCCATTTCC
Organism: Xanthorhoe spadicearia; assembly: GCA_947086425.1. Taxonomy (NCBI): domain Eukaryota; kingdom Metazoa; phylum Arthropoda; class Insecta; order Lepidoptera; family Geometridae; genus Xanthorhoe; species Xanthorhoe spadicearia. The sequence goes on along the minus strand of OX352198.1, from coordinate 3,168,586 downwards.
GCGCATTATAAACAAGACAGATCCCACTAACAAACTTACCCCCTTATGCATATTCGATCAGTAAACCTGTATTAGCTAAAACGCATATTAAATCTGTTGCTATCTCTTTTCGTTGACATATGAGTGACAAGAAAAAGTCGTTCTTTAAACCTGTATTAAATTGTCAAGTTTTTATGAATAAGACCCTTAAATTGTACCTAACTCATAATGGTATGAAAGGCAGTCGTCACAAAGTTTCACAATAATTTCACGTAGTCATATGAATAATCACATCGCGGGGCATAAAGAATACGTAATGTGACGCCGAATTCGTTACAAGAGATGTTCCGCGAAGGTCAGCGGTGTCCGCTCGCCGCCGGCTGTTCGGCGCGCGTCCGCACGCTCAATAAGTCAATAACCGCGCGACGATCATGGCCTCTGTCAATGCCACTATCTAACCGGCCGGCTTCACCAACTGCAAGCTAAACAATCTAGACATGCGACTGATAGCGCAATCCGGAAACACTAAACTATTGTTAAAACATTACACGATTAACTCTCGGTTTTCCAACCTCCGTTTATAACTCTCGACGCTGAGCTCAGACGTGAACAGACGGAACCTTTGCAATTTTAAGAATTATTTTATTATATTCATCAGATATGACGGTTTATCGTTATCTGGTATTTATTGCTGATATATTTTTATGAACTCAATCTGAGTTTAATTGGACTATTCGTAGTCAATGTGGACAATTTTGCTGGACATGACTTGCTAACTAACTATTTAAACTAATTTGTAACATTGTATGTTATAAATTAACGTGGTCTCTGCCTACCCCCATTGGAAAGAGACGTGATTTTATGTATGTTATAAACGAACATATTAATTATTAATATATGTCTCCGTTGTTTATAACTGCATAATGAAAGCGAGGGTCATTTACCCTGCAAATAAAACGACTTACCGGTTCACTTCTAAAAACGGCGTTTCCCCTTTCGACCATGCTCTTTTGTTAGGGCTTTGGCCGCTGTCACCACCTGCCCTAAGCCAACTGGCCAATCAGTAATTCGTTTACGCGAACATCTTGACACAGCTGTTTTTCTGTTTACATAATTTATGTACAGTTTGCTAAGTGAATTGGTTGATGATTTGTAAGTTTGATGATTTAATTAGGTGTGCTTTATTACTCCTCTACTACTGATGATAATTAAGAAAAAATCAACATTTCTTGTACCCAATATAAAACGAAGTTATGGCGGAAGTAACTTCACTGACTCATTTCTTATGTAAATTCTTTCAATGAATATTGTATATTCTTATTTTCGTAGTGTTGCCGGTAAGTGAAAAAGCGAGCCATACATTTTCATACATTTTTGCTTCCCCGGCCCGGCACCGGCACCGGCGCCGGTGCCGGTGCCGTGCCGGCTAATGGAAAAACGCCCTTTATGTTCACCCCATTATTCATAAAGATTTGTCAGTTTAATAAGGATTATATGAATGATTTTCTTGTCACTCTTATGTCATTGAAATTACTAGATTGCAAAAGATTTAATAGCTATTTTAGTAGGTTCACGACCAATAGTATCTATAAAATGTAAATGTGTGGTATTGATAGTATCAGTTGTAAAGATAATCAGTTGTTAGATAGAACAGTATGTTTGGTTGCAGCCGCACGCCGGGCTCCCGGCAGCCGTCGCCGGCGGAGGAGGAGGGGGGCGGTGGTCCGCCGACGGCGCGCAACGGCGACGCGCCGCCCTTCCCCCCCTCGCTGCTGCAGCACCAGCATCTGCCGCATCAGCAGCTGCACCATCTACCGCATCTGTCGCATCCACAGGTACGATGGCGTCCAAGTAGAGCGCCCCCTTGTCGCGAAATCGAGGCTTAACGACGACGACCAAACTCAAATATGACAGTTCTGGTGGCGGAAAAATTGAAAAATCTTAATAAAAGTTACGACTGCGGCAGGATTCGAACCTGCGATGATACAAGCGATCGTCCTATGAATTATTATATTTTCTGATGATTGAAATACCTTTATGTGGTAAAACAAAAAAAAAAGTGGTGACGGAGTTTTTAGCCCAAAGCTTCCGTCATGGCTTAGCGACACAATATGACAGTAAACATGGTTTTACTGGTCCATGGCTTTTTGTGCAACTTAAAAGCCTTTTGCGTGAACGTCCATGTCTCGGCATTGTATGTCATGGTAGGCAGAACGCATTGTACAAGCGGGCCTTCAGACATTGTGCCACTAGCACTGAACATAAATGGAAACAATAACATAATAAGGAGTGATCAATGTGATCTTATTGAGTAAATTCGTATGAGTAAATAAATCAAAATATACTACCTGACCTAGTAAACTAGCATTGGTCTGTTACAGCACTAATATTAACTTGTATATATCTCTGTTACAGCACCACCCAGGAATGTTAGGAGTAGCGCCGATACAAGGCTTACCTCACCCTCAGCATCCACAAATACACCCAGGTATGGATTATCATATTTAAATGAAGAAAAATAGCATTAGCAAGAGTCTACTTTAGTATAAGCATCAAATACGCGGTTGCAGTTTTATTTATTAAATTTACAGGTACAGATTGAGTATCTTTTCAATTAGGAGATATTATTATCTTATTATTTCAGTTCCCGACGTTTCGAGTGCGTTGAGTCTACCCGTGACCACGAGAGCTGTAACGCACTCGAAACGTCGCGTCGGGTAATAAAATAATAAGCAAAATACGTGATAAAGTCCCGTAATTTCATATAAATTATGTCTAAAGATTGCGAAAGTATAAGTTGTACTATTCTTGAATCTTTGTATTAACTATTTATTTTACTTTCAGGAATGGGCATGAATGACATGAATCAGCACATTGAACTAGTCCTACAGATGCAGGATCATCCACAGTTTGACAACAACAGTTTCGCAAGCACACAGCAGGTACTCGTGCGTATTACATGCCTTTTCTATTATGACTAGCAGCACGTCACGGCTTTGCACGGCTGTGCTAATGAAACTACCGGGATAAAAAGCTTATAATAAGCTAACTTCTGCAAAATGTAGGCATGTACTAATAGTCCATTGAAATGTTACAATTTATAGGTCGAGTATTGCATTTGTTAGTGCCCGCAATTTTATTATTGGGACGTGTGGGGGGGTCTATAGAAGCTTAACCTCAAGTTTGTGGGGTCGCCACCCTTGTCCCCCGGCCGCCATCTTGAAAATAGGGGTGAACACGATATCTCCGAAACTATGCGTCTTACAAAAAAATTGGCAAGCTATAATTTGTAGTAAATTGTTTTGCCTACAAATATGTTTCTATAACTTTTTGCCCTAAATCAAATATTTAAGAAGTTATAAGCAAAAAAGAGAGAACATTTTTCTATTTTGCTCTATAACTTCACGCAAAAACGGCTGGACTGATTTGGTTGAAATTTGGTATGTAGATAGGTGATACCCTGGATTAACACATAGGCATATTTCATTATTTCATTTATTATCATAGAATAGAATATTTATTTTGCACAAAAACATTACGATGTACATAATTTTACCAGTTTGTCAACAGAGTATAATTCCGGTATGTTTGTTGTGTAGTATGGCGGCGGCGTGGGCGGTGTTGGCGGCGCGAGCGGCGGCGTCGGCGGAGTGGCGGGCGCGGCCGGCAGTCTCGTGAACGGCGGCTCCGTCGTGCAGTCGGCGCCGGACTCAGCGCAGCACCATCAACCCTTCGATGTACAGGTATGCACATATCTACTACTTAGGTGAGCCTCACACCAAGGTGGGAGGGAAGCGAAGCGCACTTTTATTGGCATATCAACAAACATGAATATTAGACCAGAAAACCTATATTAACTAAAACGCATATTAAATCTGTTGCTATCTGTTTTCGTTAGCATTTGAGTAACAAGATAAAAACATTCTCTAAACCTGTAATAATTTAATTTTTTTATGAATAAGATTCTCATACATTTTAAAATCACACGACACTGAAACTTCGCTTCGCTACCATCTCAGTGTCAATTGACGCTTATCCGATACACTCTTGATAGAGCGGCCGTGATCGCTACGAACTATCAGGATTACTTGGGTAGAAAATGTGATGCGCCTCACGATGTTTCAGTATCTCTGACTGAAGACATCCTGCTGCACTGTTTCAGTGAACCATATTTTATTGACATTATAAATGCGACAGTTTGTGACTATAAATGGATGTGTGTTTGTTGCTCTTTAACGCGAAAACTATTGAACGGATTTGAATAAACTTTGGTATAAGTAAAGCTTATATCCTGGAATAACATGTAGGCTACTTTTGATCATGGTATTTCGATGGGAACAGACACGATGAAATGGCTGGAAAGATTTCTTACAAAATGTTCGGGTTTAGTACCTGTCAAAAAAGTACTCAGTAATTTGACAGGTCAAGTCACACATTGGATTTGCCTTTAACATGACAGTAGTTTGGCATTGATTTCATTGAGGTTTTATTTCAAGGGCATAACGTACTTACAAAACTTGTGGGTGGAGCCATAAGATCATAATGAGAGAAAGTCCTATCCTATAAATTCCTATATCCTAGGGCACATTATACAACAAACGTGCTGTTTTTGCTCAAAATTCATAACGACAACAACAACAAAATGTAGACAGACGTACAGACTCTTTGTTTGCGACTTTGCCTCGCACTTTTGTTTGTTTGGTTGTAATGAATAGGCTCAAAAACTACTGGACCGATTTTAAAAATTCTTTCACCATTCGAAAGCTACATTATCCACGAGTAACATAGACTACTTTTTATCCTGATATTCCCGCGGGAACGGGACTTACGCGGGTGAAACCGCGTGGCACAGCTAGTTAGAAATAATTATACAGCGTATAAAGGTTAAAAGTACCTTACTAAGATTATTCAGTAGAATTTAATAGAATTCAAGGATGAGATAACCTAGCCCTGTATCATTGACCGATTTGACTGGTGGTTCAGACCGAGCTTGGTGTTACGATCGATTTTAGCTTTACACGATAGGAGTGCCAAGCATTTTTGCCTTCGCGTGTTCTAGAATCCGAATTACCATGGCACCTTGACGCCAACACACAGTAAATAATGGCTTTCTTTTGTCAGTCGTATACTTGAGGTAGAGCATCATAAGTATCGTCTTTATCGTCACTTTGAGTTAACTTAAAAAAGCATGCATCTTCTTTTTGTGCAGCTGTAGTTTAGAATTAATTTGTTTGCTGCATATTACTGAGCTATATAAACATCAACAAAGTTGTAGATATTTTATTGGTTTTTCACCAATCGGCTGATCAGTGTAAACACACAGATTAAATAAACGAAATTTCAACTCCGTGAATCACATTAATAGTGGGTTCTTTAAATAGCTATCATATGAATTCTATTTTTAAAAAATCTTGGAATTAACTGACAGTGAACTCATAACTCCTGCCTGATATAACCAATTTAGATACATTTTCGTACTGAAGTTTAAGCCATTTACTGCCCCTGTTCTACCAAGAGCAGATGTGCGTCATGGGCACTGAACGTAAAAACGACAAAATCTGTATCTGTTAGAAAATGACCATAAAAAGTATAAACTTTAATTTCCTAGGAGTTCTCTTGGCTGTTAAATTTCCATGAATACTTTTAGTTACAATCGAAGCAACAGTAGATTAGATAATCAAATAATGAATTATTATATCACTACTGCAAACTTCTAACAATAGATTTGATCAAGAGAAAAAATAGATTTACGTAAGATACGTTATACTCTTGCAGCAGTATGACCACACTTCTGATTCATTTTCCTGCATCATGGCATTTAAATATATTGAGTTCTGAAAATAACATTTACTCGGTAATTATTAATTAGTATGTCTAGTAAGTGCTAATAAATCAGTCAATACTGTTGCATCTTTGGCAGCAATGTTGGATTATTTAACAGGTTTCAAAATGTTATCTTGAATTAGTATAACCTTGTAATATGCGAGTATTTAATGGGATAGCTGAAAATGGAAAATTTAGCTAGGCGAAAATTTTTTTTTTTTTTGCTAACCCACTGCTGGGCAAAGGTCTCCCCCAATAAAAAGGCGAACATATTTGGAATAAATCCTACTTCCTACTATCCTGCTTTCTACTTCCTATCCTATCCTTCTTCCTATCCTTCCTATCCTACTTCCTTCCTACTCATATTGTAAATGTGAAAGTTTGTGAGAATGTATGTATGTTTGTTATTCTTTCTAGCAAAAACGGATGGACCGATTTGGTTCAAATTTAGTATACAATATAGATATATGATACACTGAATTAACACAGAGGCTACTTTTTATCCCGATATTCCCGCGGGAACGAGATTTACGCGGGTGAAACCGCGGGGAGCATCTGGTAGAATCTAATTGACTTTACTATTTCACTTTCAAAACTAACGTAAGTTGTGAATTTTACTATTTTTAAATCTTGGTCTGATCTTTATAGTATCTCACCTCAAATACTTTGCGGTTCCCGTAATCCATTATAGGTGAGCTTGATTTCTTGGTCAACTATCATTTGGAGTTTTCTAAAACTAGCACTGCTTATGATGATGAAGTAAGTCATTAGAAAACCGCAAAACACAGAACACTCTCACGTTTACTCTCGACAAGTACTTGAGTACAAAAGACCTAAGATTTCTGCTCGTTTAGTAAAAAAGAACCGCAAATAAATCGATTTAACAAATATCAACTCTAGGATGTCAGATACACACTCGAGTCATTGTTGTTTTTACCAAATCAAGCATTGCAAATGAATTCATAAGCGCATTTAGAGATCAACAATGCGTACAGACACATTCTGTCTGACCCTGAGGTATGGATTGGATACGTATACGCGTTTGTTGCAAAAAATAAACGATCATCATCAAGGCGCATTGAAATTCTAGATGTTTAAAAAAAAGTCTAAATTGGTAATCAGATGTATGTCTAAATACGAGTTCATATCTGGTGCATGCCTACTTGTAGAATATAGCTTAGCAGGCCTTATGTTGCTTTTAAAAGGTCGAGACACTATCCCAAACAGCAAACAAGGCTCTTTGTTTGTTGCTTTTAGCAGCGTTTTTGCTTATGCTATCAGGAAAATTTTCTCCATTGTATTACTTTTTGTATGAATTAACAACAAATGGGTAGGTATAAATGAATAGCTTTCATTATATCGTGTTGTAAACTTTATCAAGAGTTCGTATGTCTTACCAGCCTTCTATCTATCAAATGAATGGTGTATTACTGATATTCACTTTAATGATAGTAAATCATACTTTAAATTATGTTATTTCTATTACTAACATAAGTTTCCTTAATAAAATAGGCTACTTGACTCATATCAAATTTGACCCAATAAATTAGTATTTCCTGAAGTACTTTCCTTGCAAAACCAAAATATAATAATTTCAGTTAATCAAAGTCCATGATGCTTGCATAATTTCAATTTAAAAAACAGTTTCTTCTTTTTTTAATTGGAACGCTGAAAACGCTACGGCCATTATGGTGACGTCATTATTATCGGAAATAAACAAATGTCACATAACTAAAACCAATTTACAGTAATGCCAACTTTTCAAAATGTGCATGTTCCCTAGACGTAAATCACGAAAATTATTGTTTTGGTTAGGAATGACGTCACAGCACAGACAATTCCATAGACCAATATGGCGGTAGCGTTTTCACCTGTTTTTGAAAAGTAGAACTTTTAAAATAAAATTTTGCGGTTTCTTAGGTCCAAAAAAATATGGTAGTATTTTTTTTGGTCTAAAAGAACAATTATTTATCATTTAAGAGCTACATAAAATTAGAGTCAACTAGCCTATTGCAATAATTTGTTGCTTGTTCGTACTATTCTTCGAGTTATTGTATGGTTGTGAAAAGAACAAAATTTCTACTAAATCGTAACAGTGTCGAATTCAGATTGGAAAATGTTAAAGATTCCTCCAAGACTACAAAAAACGGAGATCACGATCAATACAAGAGCTTAATTTACTTAATCTATTAATATAATGAGATAAAACAGTACAAATAAAGTACATACCAAGTTAACCCGTATTACCATAACCGGGTTGTGTTGTCGTTTCGCAATGCTATGACGAACTTGGCGCAATGTGCGTGTGATTGTTGTATATAATATAATAACACTATACAGTTAACCTCTATGAATAAAAATAAATTATATGATACACATTTACAGGCTTGCCAATTGTTGCGCACTAGAACACATCTTTGTCATTATACCATCATCAGAGCACACCGTTGAGCTCATTAATTCTAATGATCATTGAGGCGAAGAAAAGCAATTATACCATTAAATTGTCCACAAAGTTGTTACGTAGTGCAAGAATGGCATCGCGGCAATGATCTAGTTATATCAATACTTTTTGATTCTCAATCCAGTTGTATTTATGATGCGGACGTAATACAACTCTTTAAACTATCATGGTTTTGAACATTATAAACCGACCGACGGAATCATGGTAAATATCCCGTTTTAAGTGTTTATAATAATACAACTCGACTCTGTGTGTTAGATTCTTGATAGTTTTAAACAATCATACTAATATTATTAGGGTAAAATGTGAATATTTGTTACTCCTGCACACCCAAACGTCTGGACTTATTTAAATGAAATTAAGTACCAGGATTGTTTATAATTTTATATTATCCTGAATTAACACATAGGCTACTTTTGATCCCAGTATTCCCACGGGAACGGGAACTTCTCACACCGTAGGGCACAGCTAGTGTGCTAATAAAATGATCAAAATACTGTTCTGAAGTATAACAATCATACTAGGCTTTTATGCGGAAGTGGCTGCTAAATTTTTAGCGTGATAATAACCTAGATAAGGTGTGCAGGCAGATGTAGTGTAAAGACGCGTGCCCCGCTAACGAGCGACTATCTCCGGCCCTGTTCCCACGCCGCAGCGCCACTAGGAAGCAATAAACCTACACCTTAACTGCACACACCATTACCGATTGTAACGGCGCACATGTGCGATACAATCTATGAAGACATCGCGAAAACCCATCGCGCCGAGACACGACGATGTGTCAATAACGCCTTATCGAATTGGCATGTTGTCAGGGGAGACCTATCATAACCGAGCGCCACCTCGATAGTGTACTTTTATGTGTTTTTGTTCAACCTTTCAGTGGTAGCTCGTCTCTATGATGATACTTGATATTGTTTTTTCGAGCTCCTTGCATGTTCGATTGAAGATAAAACAGCATAAAGATTTATTTTTATTAAACCCCTTACCGGAGGTGAGGAGTCACCCAATGATATAAAATACATTCGGTTTAGAACGGATTTGGTAAGGTGTTGGTTTTGATTATTTTATTTATTTGTTACTAGCAGCACGTCCCGGCTTCGCATGGGTGTACTAATGAAACTACCGGGATAAAATCTTTCCAACAATCCATTCTAGACATCGGTGAAAGAATTTTTGAAATCGGCCCAGTAGTTCCGGAGATTACCTCCGTCAAACAAACAAACAAACAAATTTTACCTCTTTATATTATAAGTAAGATAAAAATAGTATGATTAAATAATAACAATACCTAGGTACATGCTTAAAAAATCAATTGCACCATTATCTTTTGCAATTGTATTGAAAACCTAACGAAATAACGACTGTTTTCTGATGACATCCAGTGAATCGTTTTTTCTAATCTTTACGGTACTGTTGTAAGAATCCATTTCCAAATAGGTTATAGGTTTTTGAACCGTGTACTCGCAGTTTTATTGTTCCAAGCAATCCCGTGTGAACAATCTGTACGACACACTGAGGTAACTTTGGAACCTTTCCATGTGTGTATTGTGTATGTATGCGAAAACTATGCTTACCAGGTGTAGGTATTTTGTCTTAAGACCAGACACAAATTATTTCTAGGCCCGGTCGTTAACCTATTCGCTGCCCAACCTCTGTGGTGCTTTCCAAAAACGCAGGATGTACTGATATGTATGGATACTGAACGCCTTGTATCCTGTATTCGCGTTTTAATGGTATTAGTTAAAAGTTTAGAGTATTTGGGTAAGTATATAATGAACGGACGTACACTTGACTATTCATTACTGGCAATTAATTCCCGCGAGCGGAGCTCCGCGGCGCTGAGATCGACCTCGTGGGAAATTAAACTGTGCGCGGCCGTCTTCTGCCACCCGCCGCCCTCTCACCCAGCTTCCCCCCCATCTTCACATATGAACACTTTCTCTCACAGATTTCCCGATTTTTCTACTCTCGCAATAAACGGCTTGCAGCAATGCATGCATTTCTATGAAGGCCGAGCGCAAATGTACGTGATCGATCTTCTACTTTAAAAAGTTGTTGTACAGTGCAGTTCGCAGAATGTTCTGTATGTGCGCAAGTGGTTTTTCTCAATGTAAGTACACGTGACTCGTAAATATGTAAGCGTATATTGAAATTAGTTTGCGGGCTCGTTGCGAGTTGCGGACCCACGTGAGTGGCTCATTAAATATGGAACCGTAATCAGTATGTTCCGAGTCCCCTCTGCCGCGCCGTACTCGATAACCACAAGCTCGTTGTTCCGTTTGGATACATACGGCTAGTTGAGCAACTTAGGCCATTTCACCTTTTACTCGTAATAAGAAACATATTTTTTACGAGACTTATTAAGTTCCTCCTCGTTGTTTTATATAGAAAAAGAATTAGTAATTTCTGTACTAGGTTGAAGATTTTTCATTGAACTCCTAATAATTTAAATGGGGTTAATTAAATTTCCAATACAAAAGTTACTAATCGCTTCCGTGATAATTGAAATCCGTGTTATAGCTATCGTGACCATAGTGATTTCAATAACCTTATGTCTGAACTGAAAGCGCACGTAGTCTGTTGCAATTGCGGCCTGATCGAGACTGCCGCGAATCGGATCGAAATCGCTCAGCCGCGCCCGATTACGCCGCGCCGCCACGCATCAACGACCGTGGAGAAATTGAACTACACAACCGCTAGAATACCTGCCTGCCCCGGCAGCTAACCGGCAGCCACTTGTGAAACTTTTGGCTGCTTAATTGTCCCGCGCCCGCTCCCCAGCTGAAATAGCGGAAAATTCATCCAGGCTCTAATTTCGATCGACTCGAAAACTGCGGCCAAGTGCTTGTTTTATAAGTTAATAAAGATCTCGCTTTGTTGTTGATGGCGCGACTTGTAGCGTTTGCTCAAAGAAAGATCTCGGTAAGCCCGAGGGCGCTTAGCATAAGCTGGCCGTGTCGTCCGGGCCGCGGTTATGAGATTATTCTCGCTTTGACGGCTGCCTCGCCTGCGCTCGACGTGCACCGCGTTGCGCTTTTAGGTTCCACTCGCCTCACTTACATTTAAAATCCTAATTGCCTATTATGTGTCTCGCTTTATGTTTATGCAGGGACGTTTTATGACATCTCGGTTAATATTTCTGATGTCATGCTAGCGCTGTGCAGTGTTTGCAACTAATCCTTAGTTGCAAACACTGTCTAATGAAAGGGTCACCTTAAAATAGCATTATTTTCATTGATAGCATGTGCGGATTTATTGTGACTGAAACTGTTCATAAAAGCTAACTGACGTCACAAGTCTGTATCACGTAGATAGAGGGGAATCTGCGTCATAGACAGGTGAGAGATAATACATAGTAAGCTGATCATTATTTTCTACTTCCTTTATCGTTCTAATAATAGTTTCCACTACCGTGCGACGATTGATTGAATTCATTTCTTCCTATTTTTACCTAATGCACGTTTTGTTATTGTAATACCCGCTTCTGTAAGAGTAGTTCATCTAAAAACATATGAGTTAAATATCGGTTATAAAAATGTTTGGTGCTGTAATTGTTGTTGTCGTCGGTGGGGGAATATTAGTGATGGGTGAGAGACGCTGGGGCTGTAATTGGTTCAGGCCCAGCGCGTCGGAATCGCGGCATGTCGCTGCACCGGAGATAACCGCCCGCGCCGCCTTATTGCCGGAGCCACCGCCTCCGCCGCTAACTAACGCTTATTAAACTTCAACAACGCTCCCGCTGATCACTTCACCTTCTTGTTTACTCTAAACTTAGATTAATCGTTCGCCCGGCCTCGCTCCTTGAACTATTTATCTTGAAATAAAAAGTTGTTTTACGCAAACTAATCTACTTTTATTTTAATTGGAGATTAATTTACGATGAAGATGTTAGTTTATCCAGATGGCTTGGGAGATTTTTCTGGTCTGTTTGATACAATTTAGTTAATGGAAAATTGCATCGCCATATTCTCCAAAAAAAATTTAAGGTTAGAGTGTCAGATAAGCAGTTTCTAATGTTAACACGAAGACCGGATACACTTACCTACCAATTGTGAGAAACAGGTACCCCATGGCTTCAGTCTCCACATGTCATGTTGTAAGCAAATAATAAAATAGATTATCATATAAACGAGCCGGTGTGGAGCTGATCGAAACCCGTTCGGTTGATTTTATTCACATTCCTGCTCGCAGAAAGTGATTTTGACTTACTACCACATGCTTACTATGGCATTCTCGGACAGAAAACCAGCCATGTAAAAGATTTTACCTGATCTCAAACTGTTTATCCCTCGAGATGCTCATATCATCGTACAACTCATGGTCATAATCCTGTTTTGCATGAGAGTTTCCTTACAAAACACAAAACTAACTGATATCAGTTTATGTAGTTATTTCATAATATATGAATAATTATGTCTGATGTGATAATGGTAACGTAATTAGTAACTGGAACTGCAAAACGATAAATTTTCCTTTTTGCACACAATATAATCACGCACATCTTAGCCAATAGAGACAATGTGAATGGAAAAAGCTTTTTTATCAGGTCTGGTTTTGTCTAGTTAGTAGTAGTTATTACTTGCACCATTGTAACTACATTTTCACATGCTCTTAGGTTTGACAGCTTGGTTTTGCTCAAATAGGTCCTTTGCAATTTCAAAGTGAGCGATAGCGTTGATTAATATGAAACCATGACTTACCAAGAATAGTCGAACTAAACATTTATATTTATGTTTATTTGATTGGGAACAAAAACAACTACAGTAACAAAACTTACCCACACGTCATAATCTAAACAACAAAATGAATAAAAATGAACTCTGTTTTCTATCCTACCTCGCACACATTACCTTATTCGCTAGTAGAGCAAGCACCTCAATATCGGAGACTGATGAAATTTTTCTACCGCTATTTTCATCTTTTTATGAACTCACGAGTGATTGTAATTGTTCCTATTGTTCACACTGGTAAATCACTAGTTTACGAAAGTTATAATTTATGTTCGGTTTTGAAAGTGTGCGTTACCAGCTATGTGTACAAAGGAAGTCATTTAACCGCTCGCGAGACAGTCACGCGACTGACTTGCACGGTCTCCGTTATCTATTGTTCTTTCACATGGTTTCTACACTTCATGTGGTTAAAAAACGAATATAAACAGCTTTACAACTGTATCTCAAAGTGCGATTTACATATTCCTGGATTTCACGATACGTTCAACACATAGATTATGACCGAGGACTGAGGTCCCCCTATAATTTTGATATTTCTGTCTGAATTAAATGTACTTATATCGCAGCTAGCAAGTAATAGGTGCTCACGTCGGAAGCAGCAAAATTTAATAATTACAACGTGGTCTTACAACACGGGTTGTTGACTCAGGTTGAGTCGCAAACTCTGGCCGGTGAAACATTGGTGACTCTGGCTAGGCGCCGACACGCACAATGGCCACTCTGTTTGCTCACCTCGCTTGTGTTGTGCTGTTGTGTCGCTTTGCACCACATGTTAGAGATTGCTCTATGATGTAGTGGCTAGAAGCGTGATTAAATTTCCAACAGCGTCCCTGTTTTATAAATCATTGTGCTATTGTCACGGACTTTGTGTACACTTGACCCTCGTATATTTAATTACCATAAAGGGAACTCGGAAAAATATATATTAACAAGCTTACAACCTCGGCTTCGCTCGCGTGGTATCCATATCTGAAGAATAAATGCCTCAGGTAAAGAATTAATTCAGGTCATAAACTGCGCGTATTCCAAGTTCCAGTTGAATCCTTTCAGTAGTTAACGCATGAAAGAGCAACAGACACATCCATATTTTCATGTTTATAATATTTAGTAGGACAACTAAAACTAAGTGCTTAACAAATTTTTCTGCATCAATATGGTAACGAAACGTAGGAAAATCTCGTAATTGTGGCAAGTGCACAGAAGTGAGCTGTTAAACGTGACCGCTTGCGCTTTAGACATACTAATATGGGCAAGCCAATCCCACGGGCCTCTTTATATTTGCTGCGGATTTCACAAAAGGATTTGTCGCGTCCGACCCGCGGCTCCTCGAGGATTTCCCTTGTCGCTATTGGCACATCCCGGCTTAAAGCAGATGCTGAGATTAATGAGATGAGCCTGGTTTGCGGGCAAGAAAGCCAGGAATTAACTACTTCGTTTTATGAATGACTTTCTGTTACGTTTCACTTACACTATCGGTCGATGTGGCCATAGCCTAGAAGAACGGTTAACTTGCGTCATGACTTTTCCCCGGTTTACTTTTTTTACAATAACAGAAGTAGCTAGTCTCTAAACCCACGTAGCATTTTAAGATCTCAATTTGAAGTTATTGGTTTCACGTTGCCGTGAGTTACATGGAAAATACCCTTTTCTGTTTATGGCTGTTCAAAATGGGTAAACACCCGAATTCTTGATAGAATTAGGTTGAAAGTTACAATAGGCACGTAGGAACAAACATTTCACGTGTCGAATAAGTTTCGAATAGAGGTAATTGTTTAGGTGTTGGCTGAAATTCAAGGTTTTTCGGTTTAAAGTGATGCCGTGGCAACGAAAAGGATTTTTCTATGCCACGGCATCATTTCATGTCGTTAGGTTTCGGAAAACATCTTTCCATGCGCCCTCCGTGTCTGCGTTAACCACTTAAAATCTCACTTTTTCAAATGAAAGTGCAAAAGGGTATGACATGTGGATTCGGTTACAACTATTAATATTATTGTTGTCTATCACAATTTTAGAATAGTTTTCAAATGTAACATAGGTTCAGGCCTCCCATAATTCTTTCAAACGCGGCCTCGTTTCGTATCACCGAATGTGACATTTAAAGTTCACGGTGATATTTGCAAGGGCTATGATGTTCCTTGCCGGTCCGTGACGGTATTGTGGATCGTCTTTGTTTATCATATTCTATTTTTGCATAAGTAGTGAAGCAGCTCAATGTAATTTACTGTACGAAATGTAGTATTTAACACTTGTTAGGCTTTAGCTGTGTCGGTTAAGCCAAACAATTGCGCTAATTCAGTCGCGGATCCAAATCTGCGATTTTGCGCCGCCTAATTAGCAGAGCGCTTCTGCCGTGCAGCCGGTCAAAGGATTCGCCGCTCATTACGAGCGATGCCAACCCCCTCGGTCAACCTAAAACTGTCTCTACGCTTTAACTAACTGAGCTCTCTACAGAACTGACGCTGACTGTTCGAATTAAAGTTTTGTGAAAGTCTAAATTTAATTTATGAGCAAAGAAGTGAGGTAGATAGGGCAAGCCAGTCACGGAATAGACACGAGCGGGCAGTGCGATGCGATGTTCACGGAAGGCGCGATAAGATCGCGTGAGAGGCGGGTACGCTCCACTGCGCCGCTCCGCTCCGCCCGCTCAGGGATGCCAGATTTTTGAGAAAGTTTCTAATTTACCATTTTCTTCCAAAAACCGTTAAATTTTACTTATGATGTAACTCGTTCTAGTTTATTTTCACTTAACAGCTAATTTATCTAAATAAGTTGTGCTTTGTATAGATTTGATAAAAAATCTTACATGCCTACATGCTGGATACTTTGCTATGAACTGGATAGCATGTAGAAAGTTATAAATCTGCAATGTCCGTGAAATTATTTGTGATTTGTAATGGTAATAAGGTTCAGCTTATGTTATACTTTACAGTTGTGTATGGACCAAAAGCGTATATAACAAACGCACGCACTAGAAAGTGTTTTCTCCTGTTAAACAAAGAAGATTTTAAATGCACTGAAATTCTTTGATTCTGAATTTCTTCGATTTGATAATATTATTGTAAGTTTAGAAGACTTTTGTAAGTTAATTAAGACAGCCCTGGATAGCTCCCCGAGCCAAACCGTCGGACGATTCGTCACGTTGCGTTAATGGACGCGAAGCACGCCACACTTGACTATCTGCTTGCACTACTATCCTCATTTTAAGTATCGATTCGGCATAAACTGAAAATACCTTTTGAATTTTGAACATAACATAAACTACGCAAAGCATTGAATTGATTATATCTATTATTGTTCCAAGTCGAGCCTATTAACATCATGAGGCAAATTTCTAGGTCCTGCCATTGCATTAATACATTTTAAGTACAGTTGTCACAAATGTCTATATATATATGTTTGAATGTTGTGACTCTGTTCAGCTATAAAAACTATTTGAAGTGCCTGTCGGCACATATCGATATCGTATCGCACATATCGTACGTATTATAAATCAGATAAAAGTACTAACTTTGAACAATACAACAATACCGCTATCTGATTTAGGATTTAACAACTTTGTACAATTATCGTAAATACTTTGTATTCAGTAATTTGCGCCTCATTTGGCCCTTTGGTTTACTGTTTCAGTAACGAACTGTGAAATGCGCTCAGTGCGTTTTTGTAACAATATCTGTGGGCGTATAACAACAGACAGATGTCTCTTTCGTTCAACGCTACACAGTCATAATGGCACTGATTAAACTTAATTAACTGAAGCCATTTACACGCAGGGGGCGCAGTGCGTGGCACCCGTGTGTCGCGACATTAGCGCGCCCTTATTTTGATCCCGTGTGCATATAGGGCATCGGTCACCGACACCACTCCCACTAAAGCCAGCTTGACGACTATAGCCGAGTGCTGGATATGGTTTTCTCTGCGATGCTTTTATTGCTGCCTCTATTATATATTCTGTAACTGAGCTTTTTGTATCCTACTAATATCCTACTTCCTACTATCCTACTAATCCTACTAATATTATAAATGTGAAAGTTTGTGAGAATGTATGTATGTTTGTTATTCTTTCACGCATCCTACTATCCTACTATAAAAACCAGAGGAACCGCGGGGCGCAGCTAGTTATAAATGTGAAAGTTTGTGAGAATGTTTGTTATTCTTTCACGCAAAAACGGCTGAACCGATTTGGTTGAAATTTGGTATGTAGATAGGTGATGCCCTGGATTAACACATGAGCTACTTTTTATCCCGATATTCCCGCGGGAACGGGACGCGGGTACGCGGGTGAAACCGCGGGGCGCAGCTAGTTTCGAATATATTTTGTTATATTTTGGTAGAAGTTAACGACAAGCTTTAAGTTGTATAGCGAAGGTAGGGCCAAAAAGAGGAAATGTTTATTAAAAGAAAGTAAGGCGGCTATCAGCAATGCAGTTGGAACGCCCCTTCAATGTTTGCATAAGTAATTTTTTGGACGTTTTAATGTGTAATCTGCTTCCTGGCCGTGTTGGTCTGGGTTCCGTCTGGGCCGCTCGTCGCTTGTGGCGCGGCTGAACGCCGGTCGAGATTTATCGCGCGGCCGCACGCAGCTGGCGCTCTGCCCGTGGCCCTCGCGCCCTTTTATCACCGTGTAAAACACGCCCGTTGTGTTAATTTGTTTGCTCTGACGCGGTCGACCTAATGAATCGCCCCAAGCTGGACCCGTGTCTGCTCCCATACTAGAATTCGCCCGCCCGATTAAACGTTTACTCCCTTAAATTGTTACAAGCCCTCAAATAAATCGTTAATCATCACGTTGTTTGACCCGGACCGATAACGTCTTGTTGAAACTGTGATTTATCGAAATAAAAACATTAACCACATAATTGGAATATCGTCACTAGAATAATTTCTTGTTTTCATGCAAATCAACTGTAATATCGACTTTCAGTCACGCTAGCAATGAATAATGCTTTTAAACTGATCCAGCAAGACTAGTACAGCGTTATACGTCTTTTTGTACGATTCCAAAAGCAGGTGATGCCTATTACAATGTGTTGTTGGGTTGAGCCACTGATTTAGCACAAATGAATCAGACTCAGGTGAGGTCGCATTCCGGCGCTGGCCGCGTACCTGCGCGCCAGAAATACGCACTCCGCCGCGCCCGCCCTCCCGCGCGCTCTACTCATTTTATTTTGGGCGGCACTCACTATTTGCACAAACATTTCTTGATTTGATCATGGTATTTGTTTAAAAATAAAATTTAAGGCAAAATTAGAATATAAGGACATATTTGACAAAAATGTAAAAGTTTTAATTAGAAAATTTGTTTAGTTTATGAATCATTTATTGTCTACGGGTATTCTTGACGTAATAATATTAAAAGCGTAGTCATGAAACGCTATCTTACAATATTTATTTAACTGTAAACGCTTTCTTCGTTTTGTTTGGTTCACCACTTAATTAGGTGGTGCTCGTAAAACTGTCTTCCTCATCTTATATTTACCGCGTTTGCCCTTTTTATTATCCGATTACATGGGCCGCGCGGTTTGTAAAGCGTTTTCTTACGCGAGGGGAGCAGTTTCATTTGTTTCTTCTGAAATTACTTTGCCCATAGCCCATCTTCAGGCGCCTCGTATACCTCGTTGCTACAGCTTATGCCGACTCAACCTAATTATTTGAGAAGTAATTACTTATGATTGTTGTCGCGCTCGTAGTGTCAAATCAAGTAATTAATGTTCACACGGATAAAATGTTTATTGCGGCCCGGTGTGGGCTTATCAGGATGGTCCGCTGGGAGATCCCCGTGCTATACCGCAGAACACAAATAATAATTGGCTTATTTATTTCGATCTCGATCTCTGCGTTAATTTACTCGTAGGTAAGCAAACAAGTTTAAAGATGGGTGGTATAGGTAGTAGGTACATGTGAAGTGTGAATGTAGTTGGCGTTTTGGAGGATCGGCGCGAGCGACGTGGATGGTGTCGGTGTAGCGGCGGCCTGCGCTGCAATTAGCGGGTGCAGGGCTCTCGACTCGGCAGCGACCCCACTCGTGTGTCGCCGCGCAAATTAAAACGCGACACTCGAAATCATCGCGCCATCCTCAAACTGCAAATCGTTTATCGAAACAATCCAATACAGAATCTACTCATGACAACTAAAAATACTATAATTACTACTATAATTTAAACAAATTATAACGATACTACAGAAATTTACACTAAATTTGAAAAATATAATTTACAATGATCTGAATTGAAGTAATGGTATAACACATGTTTTTCTTCTACAATAGAAAATCTTTTTATACTCTACAAATTGGGCACGAACCCTATCCATTTGCAACTTGTTGGGTTGGGCGTAAGACAGTAAGACTAAAAGATTTGTGGTTGGGTCCGCCCGAGTCGGAGGAGTTCCCACGGGCGCGCCTCTCCGTAATTGAGCGCGCCCGCGGGCCGATAATTGTGCTTTTGCGCGGATACCTCGCCGTGCCGCCTCAGCCAGCGGAGCCGCTGCGTCGAATAAATCATGTCCGTTACTCTCCATTACTTCATGATACCTAATTGACTTGAGGATTGCTGCGGACTTTTGTTTTCCTCGATACAAATCTCTCCGGACTCTTACATTGACTTGTGTTGTTCGTTCTTGTGATCCTCGCTTGTAATTGTGCCTAATACTTGTATGATCTATATACGAGTATTATATTTTTTTAGAGTTTCATTATTTTTCAATTTTTTTAACTTTCAATGTTGCTTCTAAAATAAAACACATCAGATATTATAGGGTATACAAATATTTATTTAAAGAGCAATTAGAATCGTCGTAGAATATAAATTGAAATATTTCTGAAATAAAGGTACCTAAAGCAGATATTAAAATTGGTGCCAGTTTATAAAACTTTAGTAGAAAGCTATCTATTCCTGGAAAACTTCATTTTGTTCATATTAGGATGTCGAGGGTTACACCACTTGTCACGACAAGGGCGTCGATGTTGTGAAGACATTCGAGCTTTTTAAACAAACTTTATCTGTCTATAAAACAGAAAGAAGGTGTGCGATAAAACGATCGCGTGACTGGGCTTCACACCGTAGCGTCTGCGAATGCCTTGATTAGTCAGGAAGCCTGCAACAAAAGACACAAATGGAAATCACACCCGAATTTTATACTGCGTGCCAGAATTTCCGGTTTTGATTGAAATCGAATACCAATGACGAAGGTTACATCAAAATTTAGTGAATTTTGAGTAATAATGGTCCAATGGGTACCAAGTGGTTAGCTGGCTGGCACTGTATGCTTATCGGCGTGACGTCAGTCCAGGGGCGGTGCCGACGTAAAGGCATGTAGATCGCGAAATTGATTGCATGTTATCTGATGGGGCACGGGTTCTTCGCTAGCGTTTAATACTGGCGTCCGCTGCTTGGCACGCGATCCTTCTGACAGGAGATCGTCCGCGCCCCCTGCCCCATCGACCGTGGTAATTACTGCGCCCGTGTGCGCCCGCGATGTCGCTGGTTGACTCTCCTGGGTTTACACACCAATGTTTAATTGTTAATGAAAAACACTAACAATCCAACTCACTTGAGATATGCGTCAGAGTCACATTGAATTCAAACACATTTGTTGCATCTCAAAAAGTTTTTTATCTATTCATCATTATCACTATAACTGTAATATCATTTGGCCAGACCAATTTATGTTAAAATTGGAACAATATTCAATTTGTTGGCTTGTTGATCGTTAGTGGAAGTGTCGATATTGCGAGCTTTGTTATTCTTGAAAAGAGTGAGTGGTGGTTTCCTCGTAATTTGATTGGCGAAAGCGAAGCCAGCGGACTCGCGTCGCGTCCGAGTTGCGCTAATTGCCTCGCGCAATATAGAAACAATGACAAAACTTAAGGCCGTCTCGATCGAGGGAGACCCGCCAGGTTTCGCTCTTTTATTTAAAATTCACTTACCTGGTCCGCAGATTGTTGTTTCGTGGAGTTATTCTGTTCGTTATTAACACAAATAAATATAAAATTAATAACTCTCCGAGTTTCATTTATTCTCGTGTCCCGTTTGATTGAGTTTCTAATTGATAACTGTTTATAAATAGTATAATACCTTTTCAATTATAAACAAACATTAATTTTTACTTACTTATATTTTCATTTTGTATTTGGAATATTGTTTGATAAATAACACAAGTTGACATGTGATTCTAGTATTTTTAATAGGTAACGACGATTTACTTGTAAAATTAATTAGTAAACAGATGTCGGTCGGGTTCGACACGACAGTTTAATTACCCCGAAGGCGAGCGACCCGAGGGTGTGAGCGAGCCGTCGCGGTAATTGATTGTGACATTTGATGGACATACACCGAGCTATATTGCAATGCACCAAGCCCAGGGACTATGTGCAGCTAATCAGATCTGCTTCCTTCATTTTACACATTAGCTTACTCGCACGCTAGTTACGTCGGCATAATTGGTTAAATGGAAATTGCAGAACTGAACGTTGATATCAGTTTATTTGGGACCAATAATTTCCGTTAGTATCTTCACCTCCCAAATGGCTATTCGTTCATTCAATAATTCAGATACTTTACCGCATATTTGTGGTTCACAATTAATTCATTGTGGCAGTCCGTTACTTGGTCAGGTTCTGTTGACATTTCCGCAAAAACAAACTCGCCTACGTTAACTTCGTGCTTACCTCTGTAAACTAAGTCCGCCCTAAACTTTTAAGGTCCGCTTAATAACGCAAGTAATTTGGGTTTCCCCTCTGTTTGCTCTCTTGCTTTGCAAAGGTGATTTGATGATTTGACTTATTCAACTAGTCGAGCCGTGTACACACTATCAATGTTATACAAATTTATTAGTAGATAATAAAAATATTAATTTTTTGTTAAAAAAATTATTAAATCAAATGTTGAACAAATTTACCAACTAAAATTAGTTGATAAAGTTACATAGACGTAGTCCATGAGTTTTTCTTTTACGGAAAACTGGGAAATCCCTAAAGACAATCCCGTTTATTTAGTGTTTACAAATTCATAACCATGATAGTTTGAAAAGTCTCATATACTAAGGGACATATTAAACTTAAAATCGATGTTAATCGAAATTGTCATTTAATAATTTAATTTGCTGCTTACCTTTGAAGAAGTATGAATTCTTGATGATGCAAAAGTAGTAGGCAGCAGTCGTAATTTCGGAAGCTACAGCGCTCCATAAAGATAATAGTCTCATAAGGAGGGAGGTCGCAGTTATTGCTAAGTGATATTGATTGGCTAAGGTGAGGTCGCTTGCTTATCCGAGTAAGCCATGTGATAGAGATGTTTTTATTCCTGCGACACGTCCACAGGCGGCGTCTCGCGACGTGTCGTGCTCCCGCGGGACACTGGCCGTACTTCCGAACGGAGATATTTATAGCCGCCCCAGAAGCCGCCGTTACCTAATGTAACGTTTTATGGTAGCCCTTATTACGGTTCCCACACCGACCTGTCGTCTTGCTAGCATTCCCTACTTCGTAAGAAATTTTATTTATTCAATTGTTTAAAATAAATGAAAAGTTAGAAACCACGGCCTGTATTCTCAGACGACCGGACTTACTGGCCACTAGCGGCTCGCAAAAATGCCACGTCGAAGGTATTCTTTGCGGAAATCGTAAATTGGTGTGGTCCCTAGAGTATCCGAAATGCGGGCTGGCTTTCATGCCGCATACGCTAATCGCACTTCGCAGCCCTCGCCCGCTCGTCCGTCTGCGCCTCTGCGCCGTCACTCGCTTTCTTTGTGCATCCCATCCTAATGGCCGCGAGAAAGCCTCTTTTGTTACACCAGCGATTTGTTATATCTCGTCGCGCTTTTCTGAGATACCTGCTTTGACTCGAGTAATTGTTCTTTCGATTCGGTGGTTTTGTTGTTAATAAAATGCTTTGTCACATAAATCTGTTAAGGCGCCCTGCTGTATAGCCGTTAAAGACCTTGTTTCATTGTTGTTAATCCAATTCATTAGCAAGACCTTAAAATGGTTCACATAGATAATTAATGTGAGTCATCTTTGAGGCTTTTATTTGTAGGTGTCTCTTTTGTTTAAAATAACTTTTGTTTGTTTCTGCTATAATAAACAAAATTGAATAAACTCATCTGGGTTTGCTTCTGCTTTTATTTATGATATACCTAGCAAGATTTGATGCTTGTGTCAGATTGAATAAAATAGATATGTGTGAGGTGCGAAGCCGTAGGCGCCACGCTCCGTTGCGCGGCCGTTCAACTCGATGTCGTGCTAGACTTGCTGGTTGCTGGATGCTCGAGAACCATAACTTCCTACATACCTGCACAACGCATGTCTATCATTTGAATGTCTTTGATGTTGTTGCTAATAACATTGGCTTTCTTGTTCTAATTTTAAAATTTCCCAAAAAAATAAAAGTGCCATATTTTTAGAAATCTGTCGTCAGGAAACTTACACTTAATGCAAATTGCATGAGTATTTCCACTTTTTTTATGAAAGCGTTAGTTTTCTTGTTAGTGTACAAATACCAGACTGAAATGATTTAATGTCACTTGCACGTGTCCAAGTCCACATAATGATACGGCCCGTGACATAGTTTGCTCTGTGACAATTTTCGCCACAAGGGGCAGCTCTCATGTCCCGCGATGACTCGACGCCCGCTCGTTACTGTCTCACATGTCTCGTTGCTACTCCACTACCCTAACCTGCTGTTATCGCTAATGATTTCACAATATCTTACATATGTTTGTTTTTTACATTGCAAACACTTTATCAACGTCAACACCCATTTTCGCTCGCAAATTAAAAGAAAATATAGTAGAAGAAAAGATTTTTATACTCTCTAATTAGTGGTAGCCTTTGTTATTATGTGACTTGGGCTTAGTAGCTTCTCTTATACTTGGGCAGCTAATTACTTAGCTGCGTGTTCACACGCAACAACACTATCTGTTGTTTTTATAGGAAATGTGCATATGATGTAAATACACTTTTTACTTCGGTGCCGCTATTCATCCCAGTTCATTGTTCTTCGAAATTGCTCTCCGCTGAGAATAGTGCTTTTGGGTCCAGCTGTGTTGTGTTGTGCTGTGTGGCATCCGTTTTGTTCTGTATTCACTTTTCCCAGCAGAAATACTAAACTTCTTTTATAGCGTGAAATTATAAAATATTACTACGAAATTCAGGAGAAATAGAAACATGCACGAGTAAGTAAATTAGAAATATTTTACAATCAGCCCGCGCTCAGAAAAAAACTGACCAAAACAGACAATCAGTAAAGTGATAGCCTTTTATGTAGCATTGTTTAATCGACACAATGTGCAGTTCGATTCAGCATTTTTATTTGCATTCGCAAACAGATAGACGATAGGATGATGAAGTGTGTTTAGCTGTGTAGCTGTTTACTTGACAGTGGTAAAAGGTTTGCGAGTCCCTCGTGGCTCGGGCTCGCTTGTTTTCATTTCGTTATTTACTTTTAATTTGGCAGCAAGCGGATGATGCGGCTGGGTGGGGCGAGTCGTGTGAATAATTGAGCCGATACGCGGCCGAGTGTCGGATCGCCGCTCTGTCTGTTGGTTGCTATTGCCACACGACCAGAGCTGACATACCATGCAGTCCTCTAAAATCACTGGTATATTTTTAGTTAAACTTACCTTCAAATCATAAATCAATGCTGCTATTTATTATATAAATACTTAGGCAAAGTTGTGGGTCTATAGGTATAGACATTTTCGTAGTTGAAAAGTTTTGATGTTAGACAAAATGGCATAGCCCTGCGTAAAATACATTCAATTTTTATATTTATGCAATCAAAATCTGAGGAAAACCTTTTCCCAGATGTGAGCCACATTATATTAATAAAACATGTTAAAATATTTCCTTATCCTATTTTTCATAAAGTTTATTGTTGTGTTGTGTCTCATCTAACTCTCGAAAATAAGCAAGCGTCAGGAATGTTATTTTACCAAATCCGATGCCGAGTAACTTTATTGTGATTGCTTTGCATTTTTAATTTCGTGCTGCTTCTTCAGCAAACAAACTTTCCTGTCATTCATTAGATAGAGCTTCTATTTTCTGAAAACTTGAGACAAAATAATTACGAAGTTCATTTATTACCCCCATTTTACATTTCCGTGGAAAAGAAAGTTAATTATGTGCTCTGGAACGACAGGTGAAATCTTTTAGGGTTTCTTAGTAATCCTTTAGAATTTGAAATAATTGATGAATTTACGAAAATGCTGATGAAAGCATTGTTATGAAGATAATGTTGTTTTAATTATTGTGGTAACTTGAAAAGAATATTAACGACTTCGATAAGATTGTTAAATTTTGTATTAAATCAATGTCATTCCCTGATTCTTGAGGCCTACAGGAAAATATTAGGCATTATTGTTACTTCTTGTAAAACATGCTAGTTGTACAACAACTACATTAGTTTGGATAATATTTTTTATACAATATACCTAATCTACAAAACTAAAATTAAATTCTAGTCAACCAAAACATGTTTTTAAGTAGTTTAGGTATTTTTGTTTCTGTCTGTTTTTTTTTAATTTGTTCCTTATCTCAATAATAAAAAAAATTATACATTATGTTTCCACAAAAAAACATGTAAAATTTAATGAATTTTTCGATTTCTGTATTTTTCTCACGCTAATAAAAAAATTTAAAATAAGTGGCTGTTCCATGACATAATTTCATTTTTATAAAATTCTATCAAAAAAAGAACTTCCTTAATACAGGCTTAAATATTTACATAATTAGCAGTTGAATATTCGGGCATTAGTGTCTGTCTAAATACACTCTGAGTTCGGCATCATTACGTTACGCCTGAAATGTTAGTACATTACAGCTGACGGCACATTTTCGAAAAGAATAAGTTTATATTTGGCTTAGGGTACTTCTCAATGTGAGAACTTTGATTCAAAGTTTTCGCGGATTAATAAGTTATCACAGAATAGAAAACGAATTTTTAAAGTCCAAGAACCAAGCTGCATTTCATTGTTGTACGACATCAATGTTGAATCAAATCGCCATAGGCACTTGACCAAAGTCCTTTGTCCAACTGATTTGAATTTGAACCTTAAGATTTGATTTTTTTTTAAATTTATATTTGTTTACTGTAACGCGTGAATGGTACACAGCGGACGACTTGCATTTGGGTATTTAGCGTTCGTATCGTAGTAGAAGTGGCTGTGACTGATAATATCGATTAATTCTTAATTCCAATATGGTACTTCCGATAGCAATTCAAAGAGTTTAGCAACAAACAAGATAAAAAGTGATTTGTAGCCGTTGTAAGTTGTAACACATCTCGTTCATAGAGGTTGTATGTATGCAAATGAAGAGCAACGGTTTCGAGGTCGGGGCTGGGTGCTCGGGCGGCGCGGCGCGGCGCTCGCGTGCCGCGACCCATTACACTGCGACTAGTTCTCGGGGGGTGGCTTATTGTCTCGCGTCTATTAATACCGGTGTTTATGGTAAATTAATTTCCGCGGTTTGGGCACACTCGCTATTTGTCTGTTTTATATATTCGTCTTGCAAGAAGTAACGCATTAGGAATGAATTTGAAGTAATCTGCAACCATGAAAAATCAATCCTCAATTTTTCAACTAAGGGAACCCAGAGTTGAACTTTACCTTTCATGAAGGTAAAGTTTTGTAGATGTTAAATAATTGAAAAAATGACTCTTAGATCATTTATTTTCTCATTTTGTTGTTCCGAAAAAGACGAGAAACTTTCTTCTAAAGTTAACAATCGAATCTTTTCCGAACTTTTTTCATGCGTTTGGAATATTTCTCTAGGGGACATTCTTCTGAATTGGATCAAAGTTTGAATCACACATTTCGGTTGAGATTGATAGAAATGAAAATCATAACATATTTTTACTATGGGTAAATGGGTTTACCAGTGGCTTCTGAAAGTTCAGGACAAAGTCATGGGTCGTTAATTATGGAGAGTTCGTTAATTGTTCGAAAGTTCGTTTTCTGTTGTGAGGCGTAATGTTTGAAAGAGGGTGGAACCTGCAGAATTGGTCACGTGGCAAAAGTCGATGCTAATTTCAAAGTTCAATAGACCAATTTCTCCATTTATCGGAACTCTATTGTCTGAAGAGACCTATATTTCAAATAACAGATATCTAACAGCAATTAGACATAAAGGGTGCCTACTTGCTTTGATAAATATTGACTCTAATAACTCAATCTTCTTTTTCCTGCCCTTATCCCACTATGTGGGGTCGGCACAACATGTGTTCCTCTTCCATTTCCCTCTATCAGACGTCATCTCAGCACTCACACCTTTGTTACTCATGTCATCCCTCTCACAATCCATCCATCTTTTCTTTGGTCTTCCCCCCTAGACCTATATCCATCCACATTCATATCTTATACTCTCCTTATAGACATAACATGTCATTCTTTCCTCCTCATAACATGACCATACCAAGCTAATCTGTTACTCCTCATCTTTTCATTCACTGGGGCTACTTTTACACTTCCTCTTATATACTCATATTTTATCTTGTCCATTCGCGTCACTCCACACATCCATCTTAACATTCGCATCTCCGCCGCGTGTATTTTTTTCGTTCATTAATAAATAACTCAATATAACCTATAAATGCAAAAGTGGCCGACATTCGTGATGGTTTGGAATGGAGAGTTCTGAAAGTGGTACGAAAGTGGTCTGCACAGCTTTGTGGATGCAGGGCGACCGCTGCTGCAACGGTGTTTGTTGAGTCGGCTGTGGGCGGCGCGCGGCGGCGGGGCGCGGGCGGCGGCCGGCAGGTGCGCCGCGCCAGTTCCGCGACAACCGCCGCGCCAGCGCCACGCGACAGACATGTAGCGCACCACTCCGGCCGACCCTCTAGTGATACGCGCAGTGTTTTGTGTTATTCCCTAAAAGTGTGAACTAACTGTTGAGACATGGTGGTGCTCGAGGGCGGAGGCGCTCTGCTGGAGCCGGCTCTGGCGCTCGACGGCGCGACCGCTGCCTGCCTCGAACGGGCCTATGCACAAGCGGACGTTTCCCTAAAACTTTTACCAAAACGCTATATAAATCTGCATCAGTGGTTATCTCCGGTAACGACTTCTGTCACCGCGGCCTCCGCTGCTGGAAAGGATCTCAAATTACAAATTGTAAGAACCGGTTTGGTTTACAACTGTTGATGTTATTGTTTACTTAGCATGTATGCGTGTTTAGAAAGTACGAATTTCCCCACACTTGGTCAACTTGTGCTACAGTTGACTTTGTACTTTATGTCTCTTGATTTAGAAACTTTCACAAACTAGTTTTCTATGCGCCGGCAGAACTCGTTGATGTCTTTTAGTAGAAAAATCGAACTCTATTTTCGGATTAAGAGATCCTTTGAAATTGTTGACACTGATTGTTACATATGATCTGCTTGTAACCAATTAAAATGTCGTTATCCCTGCAAGGACAACCGAAATATGTCCATAACATTTAAACTTGTTAAATACAACAACAATATGTTTTTACGACAACAAGTAACAATCGCTGCAATTCTAACCCTCTGCTTCTTATATCTTATTATTTTTTCATACCTACCTAACATTTTTGTGTTATGATATTTTCATGCCCTAATTGAAAACACTGTAAAACACATTGAATTATTATGAGTACATATAAAACATAAAATACCTACCCTACTATTTGCTGATTTTTATAAGATGCAAGCAAAGCCGACAAATAGTATTAGCTATCAATAATCATGGCATACTATTCTAAAAGCAGGTGAAAAGTTATTTTGGATTTCATTATTTGTAGATTGTTATGCGTGGAAACCAGTTATTCACGTTCCACTATATAAATCTGGTTTGATTTTGTTTTTGGGTTAAATGTCATAACAATAAGATAATTTAGCAAAGCTTACTTAATTCCTGTTTTTTATTATTTTAAACTATAAAGTCATTAAATCCTTTTTATTCTATCACATATCGTTAGAGGATTCCACTAAAAAAAGTCAACATTAAGTAAACGATAAGAAAGAGCTCGATTGTTGACATTTCAACTATGAGATGTACCTAAATCTGCCAGCCAAATGTTGAGTTTTCTTTTTTTTTTATAAAAATTCGTACCATTTTACATTTTACCTTGGTATGTACTTACACAAGGATAAACTTAAAGTAATGAAATTACATTCTAGTTTTATTTGAGGAAAAAAAAATTAACAATTTAACCATGAGATCTCCTTGTGTTCTTTCTGTTTTGAGCAACCCTAATGAAAAGACAAAAAGAGAACGTTTTAGTCCTATGCACTTGGCTCTTGTTGTTTTACTATGTACTTAAGTATCAAGTTTTTGAACAAAGCTAGTATTTCGCCAACCCTTGTCCTACATAACGTGGGATCGGCACAATAGTGCCATCATCTCAACTACCACACAATCTTTCAATTTTTTCTTGATTGATCCGTCTATCACCTTATCTTTTATACTCCATACACATGCATAGCAACCAGTTATTACAATAAGGCTTTTCAACATTACATTTGTATTATTAACTTTACAACTGAAATATCACTTGAACACTAAAAAAACAAACTTATCTTCCACTTTAAGATCTAGGGTAAATAATGATGGACTCTGTAGAGAACACTACCTTTAAAAATTCAGAAGCACCGTGCTTCCGTTTTGATTGAAAAGTTATTAGATCCAGATCACCGTGCTTTGGCTTTCACGTCTTTATTACAACAACCATACAAAAATTACAAGATATATTCTGTGCTAACACTTTACGAGATCTAGATTATTGTGATATAAAATAATTATTATACTTAGTGACTACTTATTGTTTCTGAAGTACCTAATGTTACCTATTGTTATAGGTAACATTAGGTACCTATTGTTACCTTGACGCAAATATGGACACTCGAATTAATGATGATAAACTAAATATCGTGTTTAAGCTTTTATCTAAGTGGTTTGTACTACGCTGCCGATAAGTAGAGCTTTTTACGACACTGATAGAACAATGGCAATAATACATAGCATATTAGCATGAAACGAACCCGTTTAACTAAAAACTCGTCTATGTATAGTCAGACTATAAAGAACGGAATTTATAATGAACTAGCAGCCCGTCCTGGCTTTGCACGGGTGTACTAATGAATAAAATATAGCCTATGTTCATTGGGAAATCCTATTCTATACAAACATCTGGTGTAAACAAAATTTTAGCTAAGAAAAAATAATAACAATTTATTATGTAATTTTTTTGTTTGGGTTGACTAACATATAATTAGGAAGGGTATTAGTTAATACACCAGGTTAAGTGTACTTGGTGTCAATAGATTTCGAAGTGTTTCGTAATGTAACTTGTTTGTAAATCTCTGTTCTAAATAATTCATATAGATTTTTTCTCTTCATAAATGTTATCAAAATCCATTAACTTTATTGTTACCGTTTCTTGTCCTACAATCTAAACCTATGAGCGATATGAATCTAGACTTTAGTATAGATCAGTGCAACTATTTAAGAGAATGGTTCGATCGAACCTTGCTCTTTACTTAATTAAGTTAAAAAATTTACTTGAACGTACACAGATACATTTTAAAAAACGAGTACTAGTTATATTTTTGTCTCAACTACGATACATTTCACCTCTGTCGTGTTTTTAGTTTTCTTAATGTCAATAACACGTATTAAGGACGTAATGCTCTGTAGCAATAAGTATTTTTGTACAGTATAAAAGTGAAAAATGAATTTTTTTTGTACAGTATAAAAGTGAAAAATGTAATAAGTTGTCCAATCATCTTATCACAAAGTTACAATCACATCAATATTATGTAGGTGCAGATATGTCACTGAAATTATATTACTACAACGGTAAAAATAATGTCGATTTAGATATCGACAATGTTTCGATTCTTTCGGAGAATTTTCATCTGTGTTTCATGATCACTCCTCGCAGGCGCCTCTCACACTGATAATGTGTACTGAAATGTTTTTACTAATTCGCAGTTCTATCAACTTACAAATAATTACTTGCTCCTTTAATCGTATTAGAAAGAGATTTTTGCTAGCTTGAAATCTCATTGAAGTTAAGAGAAAATATAAGTTTTCCTAAATGTAACTTTAGATAGTGAGGCATTGCTAAGTCCGACGGGACTCTGGCTAGGTCCGACGCGGTCGGTCGCGGCCGCCGCCCGCCCGCGGCCTTATCGCGCCGCCCAATCTCCCTGTATTCATTGCTGCCTCCGGAAAGCGCTAAATGTAGAGATAGTCCTTGCAGCTAACTCACCTCCCAGCTTTTTGAAAGTTTACATTCACTGACTAAAAGTTACATTAAACAAATTGGATAGAGCTTTTGTACCTGTTTCTATTTCATTCCTTGCAGTTTGTATGTGTGAGCTGTGTCTTGTAGTTTCTTCACTATTCATTCGCTTACTGCTCATTCAGATTAATATGTTATCTCATTCGTTTAAATAAACTTTGGCATCCGTATTATAACATTATTTTCTTGTTCATGTATAATATGTAATACTGAAAGTGATGAAAGTGTTATCGACTTGTTTTTATATAGTAATATAACTGATACTTTATAATGAGCTAGAGATTACGTTAAGCGCGGTGGATGTGTAGATTACAGGGAATATGTGCGTGCACCTTCGCTTGCCGTAGCGCTCGTTTATATTTGCGACTTCCTAGCTCTTTTGTTACGCTCTGTCGCCTGTTTCTGCTTTGAAAAATTGTAATGCCGCGGCATTGTACAGACGAGTTGCTGCAATTGTACGAGTACACGCCGCCACAGATATACTGCCGACTGAGCATTTTCAGATTTATGGTACTTATACTTATTCGAACATATACAATTGTCGACTCGATACGATGCCTTACAGTTTTAAATAATACCTTAGGGTTGGTTCAGTATTCGACCCCGTCTAAGCTACGCCGAGCCGAAGGCGGGCGGGCATAGTGACTGCGGAATACATTAGCCACCACCGCCGGTGTCGGCCTCGGAACGCCCGTAATATATTTCACTAGCGGTCATTTTCGACAATTAACCACATAAAATAAGTGAAATTATGCATGCGGCCGACGACGGCGTATATCACGTCCAGTTACGGGGCACGATACCTACCTACATTCATTATTCAAAGAAATGTTTCGCTCGACCAGACCGCGCCCGGAAGCGCTGGTTCTGTTCGTGTGATTGATGGAGAGCACTTTATTTTTACTGTTCTTTTCTGCAAATATTATGTTTATGCATAAACAATACGTGATACAATTGTATCAAACTCAATTAAAATCACCTACTCTGGCTGATTTCTTTTATTTTATAATACGTGAGTTACTCATCAATTAATCATACAATCTCTTTTATACGAAGTCTTTTTTTGCATATATAACTGGAAGAGCTTGTTCGTTTGAACGTGCTTAAATCTAGGACCACTAATTGGATTAACTAAACTGTATTGTTGGCTTAGAGTAAGGAAGGTTAGGTATATACTATTTCTTTTTTTTGTATAAGCGCCTGGAACTGCTAGTCTTACCCATTCCAGGTAGAATAAGTAATCCATCTACGATGTTAATTCTGCATCTATGCAATGCAATGAACGTGAAAGCTCAAATGCTCTTCCAAGCTGGCCCTCTCAAACGGCAGGATTCATTTTCTCTCGCAATTTCCTACAATTTCCGGCCAGCTTTTGGTACATTGATGAGTTGGAAAATTATTTTCATGTAAATCTGATGTGCTGCCCTGCCTTTGCCAAGCCGAGCATGTGATGGGTTCAGTTATGTTTGTGATTTATAATTTTGTGATCAAATTTTACGAAAATTAATGGTACTGCACTACTGATTCAAGTTCAAGCCAAAGATCAATGTCCTGTCTTACTAAGTGTAGGCTGTGGTTACGCAATCAGGCTAGTTGCTCGGCGTGCATACATACTTTGCGAGATCCAAAGCCTCGTGACTCGTTCGTTCGCAAAACTACCTGTTTGACTTACTATTCATTCAACATTTCATTCTATTTACTTTATTCTTGGCACTTCATTTGCTATTTGCTATATACATACTCGCATGAAAAGAATCGGCCATTATGAAAGTATGTAAAGTGAAAGATAATTACTTTAATTTGGTCAATAAATGAATACGAGTATACAAGTACTGTGAGAAGTCTTATTTGTATATTGTTATTGTTTTGTATGATCAGCACGTTCGTAATTTGATGATTTCGCAGTGTGTCATGTATTCGGAGCGATCACCTTGAGGTGTGCGTGAATCAGCAGACGGCACGCTCGTACCACACCGGTGCCGTGCCGGTGTGACGACGGTAGATCAAGAATAGCATGTGGTCTATTTGGGACTCCTCTCTGTTTGTTTGCCAGCGAAATGTGTCATTGTTAACTAATTTAAGTAACATCCACTGCCAGCTATTACGACATTGTGATGAGTAGTAACTCTCCGTAATATCATTTTATACCATTTTTAATCGTGTCTGTATTTTAATGTTTTATGGTGCACGTGCCGATTTTTACGTTAAGAATGTTTTCACTGCGCATAACTCTGCTGATCGTAGGAATGTTTTCAGTGTCACACACTCACGTCCTTTGAAAATTACGAGCAAAGTGATTCATGGACCCTAGGAACAGTAAATTCGTGTTACTTCGTTTTATTGTTGGTACGTTCCTAATAAGCCTCTTATGTTTTTTTACGGTGACGGTTTTTTTTGTTCAGACGACAAACTTTGCTATTACATATCTTGAAACTTTCTTGTTTTAAAAGTTTCGTTGTGTATGAAAGATTAAAAAATTTCCATCAGTCCATATTTTTACACTTGAACTTTTCGTCGGTGACTAGTAGTATATCTATGCAAAAAATACTTGAATTAAAGTTTTTATAATGAATAATTATAGGTACTAAATCCATTAACATATCTTCTATAATATAAAAATGAATCTCAAAATTTGTTGGTAAGCGCATAACTCAACAACGCCTGGACCAATTTGACCAATTCTTTTTTTTAAATGATCGTTGAAGTTCCAAGAAGGTTTTTACGGCGAGAGAAATTCGAATAATTGCCGGGAAAATCCCGATAATCCCGCGGGAACGGGCTCTACGCGGGTGAAACCGCGAGGCGCAACTAGTTCATTAATAAAAGCTTTGATTTTGTTTACCACCGCAAAGTATACCGTTTATCGGATTTGAATCTCACTTGTCCGACTTTATTCATTAACATTTCCTTACTTTTCCCTTCATTCAAATAAGCAATTTGTATGCATAGAACGTCACTAACCATAACGAACCGGTTAATGAAACTCTTTAATTTTTTAGTGCGATGGGTCATGTTAATAATTTATTAATTAAATATGAGCTCCGGTAGCGCTGTCATTCCGATAGCCGGCGACATTATCGCTGGAGAGTTGCGTAAACATCAGAATGTAAAACACGGTATCATTTAGCCGGTTAATTAATTACCGTGACCAGGACTCGGGAACCGAGAGCGCGGAGGTCGTCGCGAGCTCGTTATGGAAATAATGAGCGCGGCCGCATCAAAACCGCCCGTTCCGCAGCCTCAGCCTAGCTCGATGCACAACTCTCTCTCCCCCTTCGCTTTATTGTTATCCCCGATTTCAAATATTTTACGAGTTTCATTAACTTTCCTCGAGTATGCTCTTACTTTTTTAATCCTTTTTAGCGTCAAATTGGCCGTTAGTTTAAGGTTTACACATTTTAATCTCATTGTTATATTAAACGTGAGAAGTAGGTATGTGTAGCACATTTACTCAGTATTTAGGATTATGATGTAGAATGTATCTAGCGGTTGGACAAAATTAAGTCCAATAACACAGTTGGCACATTTCTTTAATTATTACCTTAGCGTATTTGGTTCTATTATATTTTTCCCCGTTACTGAGCGAAGGAGACGTAAACTACATCGCCGAGCGGGCCGTGGCTTCGCATAGACAAGAGCTTATTAAGCTTAGTTTATAGATACTGCAAGCTTGTAGACACATATGTACCTGAAACGTAGTTTGTATCAAATATCATCGTCTTTAAACCCTCGCCTGCTCTTCTCATATATGATAACTTGAGTACCGTCGCGACACGGAGAGAAGAACATCTTCCTGCAAATTTTCAATTAAATAGCTCCGTAAAACGTCTTGAGCTGTCTTTAAGTGGTAGTTTGGCATAAAATAAAGCATTTCCTTTCGGCACGCAGGTTTATTGGGGTCGTGTGATTGAGGTAACTGGCGAGGAGACGTGTCACTTGATTTAATTAAGAGCCGGTTTACCGCCCGTTCCTCCGAGCTAACGCTCCATACGCCACCCCGACTAATTTCGAACAAAGTCATTACGTCAGAGATTTATTTCAATATTGAACGTGTCTTCTTAGCTTGCTGTCACGCTACAACGTAAAAGCATGCTATCAGCATGTTTTATGTGCACTGCATTGGCTTCTGGATAATGTTGCATTAGTTTTTTGACATGAAATAAATAAATTAGAAAAGCGCGTGTCAGGCCTCTATGTAGAGTTCCGTAGTTGCCCAATATGTATACGAAAGTATTCACAGTTTAAAAAGTTCATTTTCTACGTAATATTTGGCGACACAGCCGCGGACACACAGACAAACTTGGCGAAACTGCAAAGGTTCTTTGTTGACTACGAAACCCTCAAAAAGGTTAAACGCGTTGTTAGGAGGGAATCTTATAAATCCGCTAGTGATTGCGTCGTTTAGTCGAGATAGTTCTCATATTTCATTGTAGAACCTGCCTGCGTCTTAGAATTTCACAAATTGATTCCATTTGTTTTACGGAAGGTTTTCCGTCGCTTTCTCACTTCTCTGCTCATCTTTCATTGTACCTGTTGCTCTTTTCTGATTTTATTTTTAACTATGTGAGTATTATGAAGAGATAATGGCGGTGATTCGGCGGGGCACTGACTAACTAAAAATTCCTAAATTCGAGAGCTCTTATTTCGTTCACAATAAAGTTCAAATCAAATAGACCGTCTGAGTGACAGTTCTAAAATTACGTATTTAACGTCAAATTGAGGTAAATGTGTGTAGTTTTAATCAAACTTATCAAGGCTACTGACTAAAATTGCATACATTCACTTAAATTTGACGTAAAATACGTAATTTTAGAACTGTCACTCAGACGGTCTATTTGATTTGAACTTTATTGTGAACGAAATAAGAGCTCTCGAATTTAGGAATTTTTAGTTAGTCAGTGCCCCGCCGAATCACCGCCAATATGACCCTAAGATGTATAATAGGCCAGTCAAGATACACTTTTGAAATAACAAAAATTCCCGGAAAGCCAAATTTTGGTGGAGAGCTTGGTATTACCATTACAAATAAAGTGTTAAAAGTCCCCATCGATCCCATGTGTGCGTCACGAGTTATTCGGGGTCAAAGGTCAAAATTTAAGGTTTCCTAGTTTTTTTTTCGAAAACGGTAAGTTTTATCAAAACAAGTTTCAGCCCAAAGTTGTAGATCTTAAAATTGTCTACAAAAATGGTCCCGATAATATTTTTCCTAAGAGTTACCATTCGTGAGTTATCGCGGTGATAGCGAGCGCACCACGCGGCCTTCTAGGATGGAGGAAGACCGCGATTTGCTTGCAGTGAGTGCACCACGCTTTTTTTCCATACCGAATTAGGGGCTCGTATGAAATCTCTTACTGCACAAGGGGCTCTGAAACGTTTTCATAATACATTAAGACTCATATCATGGATTTTCAAAATGAATAAAGATCGGATTTTCCAACTCTTTTATGGTTAACTGGATACTAGCATAATTTTAGGAGAGAGAGAATTAGAGAGAGAAACCATAAAACCTAGAGAATCCATTGGAAAAGAGTTGGAAAATCCAATCTTTATTCATTTTTAAAATCCATGATATGAGTCTTAATGAAAACGTTTCAGAGCCCCTTGTGCAGTAAGAGATTCCGTACGAGCCCCTAATTCAGTATGGAAAAAAAGCGTGGTGCACTCGCTGCAAGCAAATCGCGGTCTTTCTCCATCCTAGTAGGCCGCGTGGTGCGCTCGCTTCCACCGCGATAACTCACGAATGGTAACTCTTAGGAAAAATATTATCGGGACCATTATTGTAGACAATTTTAAGATCTACAACTTTGGGCTGAAACTGTTTTGATAAAACTTACCGTTTTCGAAAAAAAACTAAGAAACCTTAAATTTGGACGTTTGACCCCGAATAACTCGTGACGCACACATGGGATCGATGGGGACTTTTAACACTTTATTTGTAATGGTAATACCAAGCTCTCCACCAAAATTCAGCTTTCCGGGAATTATTGTTATTTGACCACTATTTTTCTGTTTAACTTGACCGGAGTATAAGTAATTAGCGTAACGTAATCATACGTGCATCGATTTGAAGTGCAAACCTCGCACATACACCTAATGTAAAATACTTTAGACCACTTCCAAATCTAGAAAATCCAATTAATTATATTAATTTGCTTTATGTATCAAAACCCTTAAGTCCATCGACATACTTTTGCATTTTTTATGGTGTTATCTAACTACTTACCTAATTCATTAAAATCAGGCAATATTATACATAAACATTAGGTACTTTTAAGTTGAATTTCGTGTTCTTATTTTAACATAATTTCACGGGAAATTTATTCCGGGGAAAATCTCGCAGCTAATAATTAGCAGATTTTTTTGTAAAATTCTAAACTTATTCACTTCTAATGCGCTACTCGTGTAGGCCGTCAACACGCGTCGTCGCGGGAGAAGTTAGTTATTAATTCATCGCCTCACAACTTGGAAGGTTTTGTCTGCTTGTGAGAGCATTATTCTTCGCACTTGAGCATCAGAAATGACTGACTTAATTTAAGAATGATAACTATTTTGGATGACATGAACCTAGTTACTGCTATTTCTCAATTTTATTAAGATATTTGGATTTAAATAGCTTCACACATGTTAACTGGCTGTCTATAATATCAAAAATTATTTCGGTCTAACACTTCTATCGGATCAACCGTTAAATCACGCTACGAGAGGTGATTTAAAATACGTTCTTGGTGATTATGATGCGTGCACCACAATCGGCA
Organism: Xanthorhoe spadicearia; assembly: GCA_947086425.1. NCBI lineage: Eukaryota > Metazoa > Arthropoda > Insecta > Lepidoptera > Geometridae > Xanthorhoe > Xanthorhoe spadicearia. The sequence continues at coordinate 3,130,576 of OX352198.1, read as the reverse complement.
ATTACATAGTGGCCAAAAAGCATCCACGCGATGTTGATTGTGACATTGTCTGCGGCGCGGGAGGGCCCGCGGGCGGGCAGCCGCGACGCGCTGCGCCATCGCCCTCGCCCTCGCCACCCGTATTTGTGATGCAAATCGCTGCACCCGCCGCACCGCGCTCTCTGCTTCGCGCCTTACCTGCTGCAACCACTGAAATTATTGCGAAAAATATTCATTTGTCTGCTTTTAAACACTCATCACCATAATGCGGCAATTCCTTTCAAGAGACTAAAACTATCTCGTATTTAATCAAACGCTGTGTTCGTTCAACCTTCACGACGAGTTACGAACCGGATATTCTTTTCTTGAGTAAATTGACACCCGTAACCGACCAGCTGTAGTTGCTGGAATTCAATAGCTAACTGAACCGTCTGCAAGAAGTTCGTGTGAAGTTTCTAGAGAACCCAGAGCAACTCCGCAATCGACTTAACGTTATCGTATTTCAAACGATTTCGCAAAACGAAAAAATAAGAACGAAGGCAAGAAGTGTGCGGTGAAACCGAGTCAAAGCGTGAGTATTAGAAACGGTCCGGTTACCACGCTCCGAGACTTGCCGCCCCTCTGTTGTGACTTGTGATGTTCTCCCCACGCCACGTTCATGGACGTTTAACAATGCGACAGTTCCAAAATAATTCTTCATTAAATCACACACGCTACATGTAAAATCTCACACAAAGAAATGGTTTCCTTCCGTGACTAACCCATATGTTTATCGTTACTAGTTGTCTGAATTTAAATGAGTCAGATCAGACCATTTGTGTATAGAAAGGTGATGAGGTGGCGGTGGATACTCGAAGCAGGCAAGATACAGTGCTGGCAGCTTGACCGCGTTCCGCTAACGGTATCCATTCCGAAGTGTTTCTTCGCGTGGCACACTTAGTGCGTGCATTCACCTCGCCATCTCAATGTCTCCACGTTGCTTACTAACTCCATCCTACCGGTTTCGCAATGCCAATTGTTATAATAACTGTAAAAAATATTTTGAATCTAAATTCGAAGATCATTAGTTAGATTTAAATTATTTTTATGATCTAGTTCCTACATTTATGAAAAATTCATTAAATTATTCTCGAGGTGCTGTAGATAAATTCTTTCAGATATTTTAGTCATTTTATGTAACACAAAAATATCAACAAGGTGAAAAATATACGCACAGAATCATATCATACGTGCTAACTTATTTGCTTAGGAAAAAGTAACAGGACTTGAAACTGTTCTTTGGGAAATGTTTTTGAATTCGCTGTATTCTATTTTTAGCTTCTGTTTATTTCTTTTAACAGTTTTATTTAGTATGACGACTTACGAAGACACGTAGACTATTACTGTTGTACATTAAAATTTATTTTAGAGAAAACACTGAGTACTTTTGTGATGTGAGACCTCAGACCAAATAAAAAATAAAGACGGAACGCAGCGAACAACGAAGGTGAAGCAAGTTAAAACTACGCCTTACTGTGTTTGACACACTTAAACACACACACGCAAAACGAAACTACACCTTAACTTGTCAGTAGCTATCGCGGCTCGTGCGAGCACGTCACTTAAAAGATTTAAGGTGTAGTTTCGTTTTGCGTGTGTGTGTTTAAGTGTGTCAAACACAGCAAGGGATAGTTTTAACTTGCTTCACTTTCTTTGTCGCAGCGTTCCGTCTCTATTTTTTATTTGGTCTGAGTATGAGACATACATTTTCAGCAATTTTCGTATAAAGACGATCAATGCAATTTAGATTTCTTTTCTTTTGTTGTTAATATTGCAAGTGTGATATTCTATTACCATAAAAAACCGTATATTTGAATGTGAAATAAACCACTTGAAAATTCATTGCAGCGCTTAACGCTAGAGAAACTAATAAATTCGGATCAAAATACCGTTAGAGGTTGTTGAACCGTTCGCGGTAGTTAAGCAAATGCTGTTTTTACATAAAAAAAAGTTAATGAAATTATTGTTTTATGTTTACTTCTTACCATAAAACTTGACTATAGATTGCACACTTTCTATTAACAGGCAAGGATTTGATTTAAAAAACTTAGAGGCTGGGTTTACCAAATAATAATTAAAAATCGCACACTCATATAAAGATAATCGATTTCAGTTCTGGCTTAAATATCAAGCTTTGCAACAGACATTCAATTTGCGAATTTTGTTCCTTTCTTTTGAACACTGCTTTCGGCTCCTGTGCGGCGGGTCCGAAATAAAGCAAACCTTAATTGCCTAAAGATTCGTGAGCTCTTTATCTAGATTCGTTCACGTGGCCTTTGGGTATTGGCATTTGGTGTCGATGTTTTTTTTCTATTCTGTTAAAGAAGAGAGAGAGAGAGAGCTTTTGCTGAACTGCTATTTTGAGATTGTATTGGCTATATAGTTAAAATGAAGGTGTTCCTTGCCACGCCAATAAAAGTATTTATGATGTTAAACCTTCACAGGTATTCCTTTGAAGGTTTAACATCATAATACTACGAGCCAGCCAGTGCCTAATTTATAATAATAATAACTCAAATACGTATAAAAACGTACATGATTATTAAAAACGTCTCTGGAAAACTTATACCAATAATTGTAATGAATGTATTTTATTTAACTAATCCTAAAAGAAAAAGTCAAAACTATGTTTAAATTACCAGTAGTAAACATTTTGTACGTAGTTAAATCATTAACTTTCCAATACGAGTATTACCGATAGCTATGACAACTACTTCGGTATTTAATTTTTGAATTTTTCGTTTATTGCATAATTCCTTAATTTGAAATATTACAAAAAAGAGTCAAGAGTCAGAAATATCCACTTGTCCTGTAGACTACTTAATTTATTTTTTAACCGAAAATAAGATTGTTTGAAGCTTTCTAAATTTTTGAGTTGATACTTTTAAAAACATTTTAATACAAGTTTACAAAATGATAAGAAGAAGAATTAAGGAAGCTATTTCGCTATCCCTCTACTACGTCAAGCAACATAATTGAATTGACTTTGCTTGTTCTCCTTTCATTTATTTTCTTAAAATGAAGTTGCGATTTAATATCACGGGAAAATAATTTCCACCGAAAGCAGCTGTGATATCTTATAATGAACTTGTCATGATCAATTAGTACTAAAAATACGAAGGTCCGCTTGCTTGCACATGTTAATTAATTATTCGGTACCTCCGACTAAATGGGCTCTAAATCTAGTCTCCTGAGCAAGGAGATAGCAGTAAAAGGCCCGGAGGTCGTTGCGTTAAGGGTCCAGTTAGCGGGAAATTGGAGCGGAGGTGCGACCCAGCCTGGGCCTAACGTGCCACTTCATTACGTGGCCTCGTTACGCGCTCGTCTTGCGCCTATGCGCACCACCACTCACGGGAACATAAACGGTGTCTACGAGCGTACGAGCCCTTGTTTGTATACTTTCGAATCACGTCATCGTACGCCCACAAAGAAATAAATTCAAATGCGTAACATGCCATATTTTTACCTTTGTAAAATTGCCTGAAATTAAAGCATATAAATATGAATTATCGGTTGTACGAATATTATTCTACTGGTTTAAACCAACGCCCGTTTTCTTGCGTGCGTATGATTACGTTCCGTGTAATATATTCACATTTTCACCACCTTACCATCTTTAATATTTCGTTTCCTACATGTTTTATTACTCGTTGGCTATAGATTCATTCAATTCCCGCTACACACATTTGTTTTTTTGTTGACGAATATTTTGTTAAGTCAATTGAGCAACCAAGAGCTTTAAAAAGCTTTAAAAAATAAAACAGAAGTTTTTAGTTCGACAAAAAATAACCTTACCACTGATAACCGTAAGCTGAATTAATAGGCATAATCATAAAAATATTACTATTAATCACGGAGCAGTTACGATCTCATTTCATCATCACTGTCATCATATGCTATATTGCTCAGAGCAATTATCTTCCTTCAGAAGGAGACGACATTGTCAATTTTTGACATGCTTTCCCCGCAGCCAAGGTCCTTGGACCAACAATCATTCTCCATATGTAAAACCCCGCGCGCCGCTGGTTACGCGTCATTTGTCAATCACGGTACACGCGGAAGGATATAAGTATAAAATGCCAAATTGCAGAGTTTTCGCATATCCTAAAATATTGGAAACTTTCAGGTTACAAAAGGATGATGTGACTTTCCATCTGCAAGTATTCATTCCTCTAAATATTAACAATTTATGCACTAAATTTGAATAAAACTAAAATTTATATAATGTTGCCAACAAATCGTAACAGATTCCATTTTAGCGTATTTTGCTATGCCGCCGAGTTGGCCAAGTGGATTGCTACTTCGACTTTGATCCGAAAGGCGTAGGATTGAATCCGCACTATTCCATCACTCATATTCATGCTACCTATTTATTTTGTTAACTAGCACGAATCCCGAATTATGAAAAATAATACTCTTAGTGGCATATTATATTTATATTTTATTCTTTTTTTTAATTTGAAAAGTAGCTGTTCTATCTTCTGTTGCTTGGTCAATATTTGCAAGTCGGTTTAATTAAACGAATTAAAGTTCCTAGAATTTTTTGTATTTCCTCGTACTCGTTCTAATAGATAAAAGCATTATATTTCTGCATTGAGTAAAAAAACAAACAAATAGGTAGGTATGTAGGTACACAAAACACCTACATACCTACCTACTTCAAAACTAGTAGATAGTGCTTACCTCGGAAGAAAGACTTTTCAATGCACTTGAAAAAAAATATTTGCAAATCATCCCGTGCATCGAAAAATGTGCATATAACAAAATACTACTTTTTATCTAGATTTATCATTATCGGTGCACAATAAATTAGGTATCTATACCACCCCTATACCTCCAACTTACTAATTATATACCTACGTAAGCTTTCAGAACGTTAAGTAGGTAGTTAAACTTCTGGCTGTTAAACTTCTGTTAAAATCATAGGTAAACTTTATTAAAAAAATATTTACCATCCTCACAATATCGCGGAAATAGGTATTTTTAGTTGGACACACTGCTTGTCACTGCAGCGAAATTAGTGAAGGGACAGTTCAAAATAACTTATCGATATTGACTTACAGCCCAGTCGGATTAGCTCACCAGTAGAGGGGTAACCTGAAATTCATTAAAGGACGATTTTTTTTCCGCCAATGATTGTATAGGTGTTGTTTATAGCTTAATCGAAAAACTCAACCAATCCGACTAGAACATTAGATTTTTACAAAAATGAATGAGAACCAAAATTGTTGTGATTTTATACAACTTTGGACCTCTCAATTTTCATCGTATTATCAACATTTACATAAATAACTTCAAAAAACAAGATAAAAAATAATTTCGCCTGTATTTCGATTATTTACGAATTAAGCTAAAATTAAAGAAACAAATATATAATTTTTCCTTTGGCTACCACGTAAAACCACGCCAAAAGACGCTGTGATGACAGAAAAGGCTTAAATATTGATGTAGGTATAAAAAAATCAGAAAAAAGAGGGTTCAAAGCCAGTTTTGAATTTTTCGTTACAGAATTTCTGGATTCGGTCACCCCGCTAAGGCCCGCCATAGAAGCTATGCAATAGCTTAAAATCAAATCAATTTGTGATTTAATTTGTCAATAACATTAAAATTTGTCATACAACCAATACCTACCGTATTGGCCGCACTCATCGTTCTCTTCTCTTGTTTCTATTTTTACAACCTACCTTAAATTACTTTAAAATGTGTGTTTTTTGCGGGGCCGCAGCACACACATAAACCTACGGCGCTACGGAAGACCAGCGCTGCGACAGATTCTCTGGTTTCTGTTGCAGCAATACGCTGAGTAGTTGCCAATTTTGTCAATGTCCTACTTATTTTAATGTGTCTTATGTGTAACGCGTTTTTGACAAAATAAATATTTTTCTTTCTTTCTTTTCTTTCTTTCTTTCTTTCATCGATAATAAACTATCGATAACTTCAAGCACTATGATTTTTACACAAAAATTGACATTTACTTATTGACAGATAGTTCCTCGTCCCTCGCAGAAAATGACCTTCTTAGCGTCATAGAAAATAAAACTGATGGCTCCTCCCCTTACTGCTTCCTCTATGCTATATTGTCATCGAAACTTGGCACTGATGCCAACTTTCAACTGATATCTTCTCAAAAGTATCGGTTAACAACCACGACTTCATCATCAAATCAACTGGGTTTTTATTTAAAATTGGGTCATATAACGAAGTTGCAAAATTTGTCCTAAAATAGTCTAACGAAAAAAGAAAATTTAGCAAGTTAATAAAAGCTCTAACGATGAATCATTTGTATTCAGCGGCTATTTAGATGAAAGAGGAATAGGCGGATAGTTGTAGGTTGGTGCTTGCAATAGATAAGGTAACGTCTTCCAGTTCCGTTGCATTCGTATGCATGCAACCACAACCTACACAAACCGAGTAATATCTTGACTCGTCTGCCAAATACTTGCAATATCGTGTGTCATTTACCAACAAAATGTCTTTGGATGCTCTCCAAAATATTGCGCCCATAAATTACCTTCACCAACCTAATTATCATATCAAATTATCGATTATACTATCGTTTTGATGTTATATTTGAATATTTATAAATTTTATCGACTCCTCTGAAGGCGTAGCTTACTTAACAAAATACCTGACAATATTTTTTTTAACCTATACTGTCCAACTGCTGAGCAAAGGTCTCCCCCATTAGCTTCCAAGCTTTGCGATCACCAGCTTCATCCACCAGTTTTATACAACACACATAGTTTAGAGGTTTTTATTTATTTACACTCACGTTTTGTTGCGTTTACATTATTAACAATTAATAAGTAAGCTTCAACAGCTTAAAGGATTTGTAGGCAACTTAACAAAAGTAGTTGGATTCATGTGACTAATTATAATTAAACTTATTTTTTTTACACTTATTTTACTGCTTGAACTTTATGCATGATACTACGCCTGCTTACAAGCTTCTTCAATAAATCTGGCCCGTAAAGCCGCAACGAGTACAGTTAGGTGAAGCGAGCAAACCACGCATACAGATGACAGTTTAATCAAAGTATGTAGAGTGGCGACTAGCGCACCTCGGTCGCTTGACCAACTTACCAAACCAAACCAACAATGATTTAGAGCCATTACCATTCCAAACATCATCGTGTACTCGAAATTAGGATTATGCCATTATTGCAAAACTGTCCCATGATCTAGTCTATGCGATAGATGCCGCATTCGTTTTGATTATCATTTGTGATGCTCACACTTTTTTATATGAAAACAAGTAAAGGGTTTGTAGCCAAAATCATGTACATTTTTCGTTAGTACATACCACTCTTATAGCTGGCTCTAATGCCAGTGAAGCTTGTTTGTTTACATTTGGCTGCCTTTGGCTGATCTTAGTCCGACAGAGTACGTGCTCGGCTATAGAAAAGGGAATACGTTAACGGTAGTGAAGTTATCCCTCTAAGTCCAACGGATATTTTGTGCCTCATTACTATTCTGCGAAGCTTTGTGTTATCGTAGGGCTACTACATGTAAGTACGTAAGTCCATCAAGGCAGATTTGTGAAACAAAAGGTATTTTTATATATTTTATCAGTCACGATATGAGGGTGAGTGGCGAGGGTGCGACAGCTAGGTGCGGCTTCGAAGCCGTCGACGATGCGGCGATGATGGTGTTTTTACGATAGGGGTGCGGCGCACCGCGACGCTGGCTGGCGCGCCCGCTAATTTTGATAAAAGCCTCGCCGGCCGCACCCGCTCGCCGTCGCCGTCACCGCTGCGACCAATAAAATATACCAGTCGATACATCGGACCTGAACTTACATTGAGTACATGTGTGACTGGATATCGGATAGAATTACATGTAGTGTGCATAGACTTCTTGTTATATTTTTGAATGTAATCAACTTTCCATTTATCACTAGAGTTTCTATTTTAAAATATTATTTTGAAATTGAGGATGCATGCTGATGGTTTATTTAGGCAATTAGTGATTGATGCAACAAACATTATACTCACCTAATTAAAATGCATTAGAAATAATATCCATCCATTTTTTGTGACAAGGGGGACATGTTCTTATTTTCTGCAATAAAATGAAAATAATGATCATGTAACAGCACAAGAAGCGAGTTCATATTTTATGACTCATTCGACGATTTCAACGTGTGGTCGTTACTCGTGGCACTACACTGGCTGGCAGCAATTTCATGGATGCCAGGAGTCCGTTACTGCTTTTATTATCGTTTGCACCATATCCCAGAAGATTCTGGGATATGTTTTTGGTGTACAATTGTAGAAAGTACATGTTGCTACTTGGTTACTAATTTGGCGCCGAAGTAAGCTCGTAAGCGAAAAATACCTAATAATCAAACCTTCAAAATGATGGTACGATACGAAATCGACTTGAAACTTAAAAAAATAATTGCACATTCTAAAATCGGATTATTTTTATTATAATAATTCACACTCAAGGCGAATAGAGTATGCGAATGTAATCTACACTCCTGTTTCGAGGGTTTTTTGTGCTTTGGCGCGCGATCAGCGGGCGATTGAGGAATAGGCTTTTAGCAATAGTTTTCCATTATTTGATCATTTGTTCATTGAAAATAAAAATCATAAAAACCCACATTCATACACCAATAATATCTATGTGGAAGTATGAGGCATGCAAGACAAAAATCACTTGAAAAAGCACATGGAAATTTAATCCACTCATTTTTTGCGATTCTTCGTCAACGTTTTTTAAGACGAAAACTTTTTGTTGATCTTGTAAATCGCTTTAGAAGCTGCAAATTCCTTATAAATAGAAGGCATAGTGGCTTAACGACCTTTGTGCGTAATTAAACCTTGAAATCGTCGACAGGTTGCTCGTGTCGTGAAGCATACTCTGAGTTTGCACGATCGATGGTCGGAAATATTTTATAGTTAACTACTAAGCTTTGTACCGAGTTCATGATTGGTCTGGCTTCAATTCAACTATCAACAACACATTACATCACAATATAACGGTGTCATTCATAATTATGAATAAAGTACTTGTAAAATGTTAGATCTCATCTTAATCTGCTTCTGTTTATGAATTGTTAACTTAATTTACAAGGCAATTTTCTGACATTTGATACTGCCTATGGACATCAGGAATACTGCAGATCAGATTTAAAAAAAAAACAAACACTTTATCTTAAATCTACCTTTCTGGGAATACAGTCGTGATCAATGTGTGTTTATGATTTAACATTATTGTACATTGTAAATAGTAGTACCTATGTATCAAAACAACTTTCATTCTAATACATTAGGTACAAATGCTTTTCGGTGTGTAGTAGCTACAAATGTTTTACGGTATCATCCATTGACGATAATATATTAAATAGAAAAAGTTAGTTGAATTTCGGGTAGGGCGTGGAGAACTGTGGGCGTGTCCACGCTCCGCCCAGCTAGGACTGCGACACGCCCTCGCCCTTTTCCACCTTTTCGTCTCCTCTATAATGTCTAGGCATGTTTAACAATTCAAAATTAAATTATTATTATAGAGAAAATGCTGTTTAAGTCTCCAAAACACAGGGTTAAAAAAAATCCCATTCTAAAATAATGTGAAAATGAATTGTTTAATTAATTTAACTGATTAAAATAAAAAATCATGCTATCGCAAAGAATTGTAATACATTTTGAAGCATTTCAGCAACACATAAAGTAGCAATTGTTTTCCAGTTTAAGACGCTTTCCTACCTATTGTTTGAGATAAAAAGAGCCTCCATTAGAAATTGATTACATTTACGGAGGAGAGATGAGCATCGACGGGGCCGCAGCCCGCAGGGCAGATAAACTCGTTATAGCCAGATACGTCGACATTGGAATCGCGCTACGCCACCGTACCAGGATATTCACCTAATCTTGTTGCAACTCCCTGCTACGACAGTGCCCATCCTCCCCAAATTACTCTGAGACGATTCTCTAACAATCTTATTTTTCAACTCAAAAGGTTTTCATCTCAATTTATCGAGGTAACAGTTTAACAAACAAATAATACTACAGTAAAGACGGCAAACTGGGTGTAGCTTTGGTCGGGGCACGTAGCACCTCGTCGTCGCCGCTAAAAGCTTCTTGTTGACGTAGCGTTCGATTCAAGAGGCGTAGAGCCAGCTACGGTCTTGTCCTTGCTTGTAATTGATTGCTTTGTCGCGTAATTTGTTTGCCGACGCGTCGCAGCGCAGTCCTCGCGGGACTCGGCGCGCTCGTCCTCTCGTCATGTCCTCGTAAATAAATAAACACCTTGCTCGTAGCGCGGCTCGTAGCGCCCACTCCGTGACTCGGCATCTACGTCTCCGCTAATGTTGATGAATCGCATTGCACTAAAACATAGCCACACACTACTAATTTTAGCACAACATTTGATGTATTGTGCACATTACATATTGAATAGTTTCTGTATACATTATTTATAAATTCCGCATTTGTGGTATCCATTACGTTCACGTTCTTCATTGTTGTGATCTACTGTTGTAAATATCGAATTGTATATGATAATGATCTTAAGCTTGATTTGGCCACACCTTGGTGATTCAAGATTCACCTTATTTGATGTTTCTATCATAGGATTTAACCGATTTAAAGTTTTAATAGTGATATTTGTTATTAGCAAAGTCAAACAAAAATGTCATTTTTGCAACCCCTAAATTTCAAGCTAAATTGATTGTGTTACTAAACGAAAGGTTACCTTATTCGTTTGCGTTCTATTCTAGTAATAAATATCTTAGACATAGTCCACGTAAAGAAACATAGGTTTAGAACACAACATAAAAAATGAAAAGTTTTATCCCAGAGCTTTGTTGGAATCAAATAGCTAGAAGCAGCAGTAAGGCTGAGCTCGTGCGCTCGTTCCGTCACTAATAACCCCGTAATTGGTATCGAAGCTCGCCGCAGCCGGATTACTGAACGTCTAATTGAATGCGAGACGCCACCCTCCCGGAGACACAGTTGTTTCCACCACAGGGTACGCCGTAGACTTGATTTTGTTGCGGTCAAGCTGCTGGTCTGTTTTGCGCACGTCTCGCATTCCCGCACACCTCAATTACGGCAGCTCTGCGAATTAAATTGTTCTGAAATCTGCGGGTGTCATCGCGAGATCAAACGTGACACCCCACCATCTTGAATAATGAGTCTTTGAAATACACCATCTCCACAGCAAACCACCGCCCCTGCAAACTTTACGATGTTAGATAATAATCATTCCGTGTCAATTAGCTAATGAAAAATAAAATAGGCCTTCGAATGTGCGACGAGCGAGAGCCGCTGTAATTAAAATAACGGTGATGACTCGCTGGCAGGCATCTGTTTTAAGTCCCGCTACACTTTGCGATCAATATCTTTGATAATTTTATGTAGTTCACGTATGCGTGTGTTACCAATTATTTTGTTTAGATTCTTCACGTTTTGCAAAATTTCCTACTTTTTACTAATTCATATTTTAAACGCGAAAGTTTACAATATTGTACTTACTTAAAGGATAAATCCTTTAAGTAAGTACAATATTGTAAACTTCATAATCTATATCGCGTCATAATCTATGCGTTATTAAAGTTTTTGCCAAATTTGGCAAAAACTTTAATAACGCATAGATTATGACGCGAACTAGGACTTTCTACTTTTTATCCTGATTAGTACGACGCGACTCGCGTGCGAAGCCGTGAAGTTATCTAATAATAATGTAATAACTTTAAGAATTTACGTTTTGACACATAGAACTTCCTACTGCATTATAGTTTTCAATAATCTGCACTGTTAAAGGACCCTTTTTATTTTACGAAAGATAAACTTGAAGCGTAAAATACAACTTAAGTGATCGTAAATAAAATTAACCAATTTTTATTATAATAATTTCGAAAGCAATGTTTAATTAGCAATGAATCAGTTGCGTTACGGGGTAGAGACAGACGTTACGGCGTGTTTAGAGAGAAACGCGCACCGCGCTGGACCATCGCCAACTAATCTCTTCAACAGGTAAATGGAGCCGTACTACTGACATCATGCTCTATAGACACACTCTTGGAAATGAATCACCTCATTCAAAATACTCACATTCTCCTCCAACTAAAATAATATTATTTCTGGATTACGCAACACTTTGTTGTTCCAGTCGACGACGACGACAACGTTACGTCTCATCCCGTAAATACAACAACCATTTTGTAATTTATCGTTTGCCTAACTATAGTTTTCATTTGCGTATTAGGTAAATAAAAAACGAAACGAAGAACACCAACCGCCGGCAGCAACACATGCGTCGGACAGCACGAAGCTTGTTATTAAGTTTTTAAACGATTGTGTTAATTAGCGCGCTCGCGAAGAGTCGCCCTCGAGCGTCGCCGCGCAGCCTCTGCAAAAACAATAAACGATACATCGCATCTATTAATTAAACTGCAATACGATTCACCACCGCCTCGGTTGTAAATTGCTCTCGGTACGGATCACCAATTGCGTTAAATGTTTTACAACATATCGCACGTTGCTGTCAACATGAGCATAATATTCTGTATCTTACGGTGGTGTCTGTTTGTTCGCAGCAACTATTCCGGTCGCAACAGGCGGCGGCGGTCGGCGGTCAGGCGGCGGCGGCGCAGCTGCAGCTGCTGCAGCAACAACAGCAGCAGCAGCAGCAGTACCAGCTGCAGCAGCAGCTCGCCGCGCAGCAAGCCTTCACGCAGGGCCCCTACGTGATCAACGCGGGGCAGGAGGGCGCGCCGTACATGAGCGCGCTCATCACAGGCGTGCCGCCGTATTACGGCGTAGCGGCACCCTGGGGCGTGTACCCCGGCCTGGTGGCGGGGCCGCAGCAACAGGCGCAGCAGCCGCGGCGGCCGCTCACGCCGAGCCAGCCCGAGCAGCAGGTGAACGGGCAGGGCCAGTACGTGATCCCGTACTACGACCCCGGCTCGATGGTGATGGGAACGCGCAACGGCACGCCGCTGCGGCTGGTCTCCCCCGGCGGCGTGCTGCAGCCGCGCTCCTACCAGCCGCCGCCCCCCGCGCACCAGGCGCCCCCACCAGCGCCACCCAACCCCAACCCCAACGCGCCCATCACATCACAACCAGGTAACTCATCGCACACACACACACTTTACGATACACCTCACTCACCACACTCTGTTTCTCCTCAGCTCGCGAAACGTTGTATTGCCCTTTGTTCTTGAAAAAAGGTTTTTGTCCTAGATAAATATTACTTAATTTAAACTAATTGAGAGATGAGAAGTTTGCAAATGTTAAATTAAGAATCTGATACATTGCCCCAGGCACTACAGCTTTGATTCAGAATAAGGACTATTTCGTTGTAAACATAATATCCTGTAAAAATCACATATAATAAAATCTTAACTCATTCTGAAATTGCTAAAATAAAAATCCTATCTTTGATTTTAATATTCGCTACCAATGTAAATAAATTTAACTTATACTTACCTACATCATAAAACTTAACAAATTATTTTATAAGACCGCTTTAATAAGCCTAAAGCATGACCAATTGTTATAATCAGAAGAGTCTCATGTGATATCCATCCATGCTATAGAAGTTTGTACGAAATATGTTAGTTGTTTTTCATGTCTCCAAAATGTCTCACTACAACACTTTAAAAAGCTCTTTTTGACTAAATCGTCTTTTACAAAACAATTTAGGATACATCTAAAATAAAAATCTGTATTCTGAAATAAATATTCTTCGTTATCGCTAACCCATGACATATTTCGACACTGCGTTATAATTTTCAAAGAAAGTAGGCAATTATTAACGTGTGTTATTTTTCAGTCATAATTTTGTAGACAGATTTGTTTCAGAAGTAAGAAATAGTTATTTATATAAACTGTAGCTGTACATAATGTGTGTTGCAGTTTTGACTATTTTCTTAACTCTTATTTTACGCTGTATATTTTGAAATCGAGTTTTACGTAGATTGTGTAAATAAAGCCTACAGCCGATTTCCATCTCGTATAGTAGATCTACAGACGCATAACCGTGTACCTACCATGACATGTCCCAATCAATCCATACGATTTATCCCATAATTATTTGACAGATTACGTATGAAAAGTTCTACACGATAAAGATTGCACATGGTGTTCCAGAGCGTGTTGGCATGTCACGGTAGATTTACTGTATTTAGTCTATAGGTCGGCATGCAATGTAAATGATCGTCCAGCATCAGGTTCTGTACATAGTCCAGGTCCAGGCGTTGGTGGTTGTCGGTCGCTGCAGGTCGCAGGTATGGTTGGTGTTGCAGGCGCGGCCGGCAGGCGGGACTCGCTCGAGTTCGGCGGCTTGCAGGAGTACGCGCGCAAGTGGGGACCCTCTCCGCTCTCGCCGCCGCTCGGCGCGCTCGGACCCGTCGGCCTGCGACCGGTCAGCGCGGCGCCCGGCGCTGAGACTGCCAAGTACAGGTATATCATCACACATGAAAAGCACGCTGACAGAAAAAGCAGTAGTCAATTTTCAGGAATATTAGGTCCGATTGGTGGTAACGCGAGTCGCGACACTCTTTAGTCAGCGAGTGTACCGATGCGCAAACATACCTCCGTCACTTCTTCTCAGCGTTATTTTTACGTGACGCGTAATATACAAAGGATAGTCAGAGAGGCGACACACAAAACAGGATGAACACGCCACTCAAAACGGAATAGGCACACAGCACATAAAATATTAGGTAGATGATACATCAAACAGGATCATTGAAATGGGCGCGATACGTAGGAGTTGCGTGGTAGGCACATCAGCTCGAAAACTCGAACTCGCTCCAGTCAGTGCGGCACCGCACAGATTATTGCTGCAAGGCTTTCGTCTTTTTCACACAACTTGAATAATGCCATCCCCTCATGCTCCTTCCGAGGATCTCCATCAAGCGCTTGAAATAGGATCACAACTGGAAGCAGTAGATTGCTGTAGACTCGAAACAGCATCATTATTAGAAGCGTTAGATTGATTTAAGAGTTTTTTTACATTTCTTTGAATATGTTTGTTGTGTACATTATTCATATATTCAGTATGTGCTCATAATTTACTGTAGCATATACAGACGTTAACATTGCAAACGTGACAGGTTATATAAAATGACCGCATATACGAATACTGAGTTCAATTTCCGTACGATATTTTCCTTAACAGTTTGACATTATCAGGGGATTTGAATCGACGACCTTCAAATCGAAAGTCGAAGCATTATCCCAATCGGTCAGCACGAAACTCACACATCGCTTTTTTCAAACGAAACATGACCAGCAGTAGTCGCTACTGGTTCCGTCCATGACACCGCCGCGCTTATGCTCTCGAAGTACCAATAAAATTACGTTGACTAATCCAAGTTACCACACACTTTCTCGTCTATTTAACAACAGTCGATAACCTCTGAAAGCAGACTGATATAATTATAGCATTTACTACATTTACAAAAGATTCTGATACAACCACAGTTACAAGTGCTAGTTTCCTTTCAAAGCTGCGGCTGTTACTAGACTCTAGTTGTTCGTGGCGGAAGTGATTCCAATATTTATATCTATCGAGAACACACATTATTTAGGATTTGTTAACTCTAAAATAGCTCTAGATCATAACAAAATAATTGAAAATATCAAATATGAGATTCTCGATCACTTTACTTGATATCCATACTTGGGACTGTCGCATTACGCTAACTTACGCAAGGGCAATTTGTCTAGCTGGGACATTTCATGTCAAGGTGAAGGTGGCATACATACCTGTTTCTTGAAGAGGAAGGCTTAGGCCGTGGATTTCCACTTGAATCTTAATGGTCTTGCTTATGATTGCACTTCCGTAAAACTAGTTATCTATTACTTATTATATTTTTGTATGTAACAAATAAACTCAAAAACTACTGGACCGATTTTTAAAATTCATTTGCAATTATAAAGAGACATTTATTACTGAGTAACATCTTTTTATGATTATTATTACCCGTGCGAAGTCAGGACAGGCGCGGTTAGTATCGAAGTATATTGAAACACGAAACTTCATGATCCTGGGGGCAGGCTTATCTAAAAGTTCGAAAACCGAGTTCGCCTAAAAGTAATTTCCAATATTAAAATCTAGGTGAAATGCCTTGAGCTACGCGTATTTGAAATCCAGCTCTTACGTTCCGGTTCAGTCAACGCAGTTGCACTCGTTTCGTGAGTGCATCATCATTATTGTTGTGTAACGTGTTTGTTGGCTTGTCGTGGACAGCCTGTCTAGTTGTCATCGCGTGCATAACATGCCAGATTGAATGATACATCTATCGGTTATGTATAACATGTGATAGTATGGCAACGTTCCAGTAAATTAAAAAAAGAGAAACCAGATTTTGTTATCTAAACACATCTGAATAAAAAATATTTGAATGAAATAATGAACTAAGTACATTATAAACAGTAAATACGTCGTCACTCTTTCAAACAAATAACTTCAAATGATTACCGACAAATCTAGAGAAGCAGTGGGTGTCGAAAATATCTGCTCGATTTAAATAAACTTCTTTATGTTCGCTTGTAGCAGGTGGTTTCTTGAAATGTAAACAGTATGAACACAGTGTAAATTAAGTTATGCCACTCATTATAATTTCTCATAATCGTCTGTTTGAATCAGGTTTATTAGTAGTAATATTTGTATGTATTTATTGTAAATACTTGTGCCTTTTTTAATTCGGCATTGCTATTGTACAGTTGTAACAATATTGGCGATCGAGCATGTTCATTGTTTCATTCACTGTAATGTTTATCATTGAGTGCGTTTTCTTGAATAGCGTGTATGTTTGTCTTTCAGAGCTGTCAGCAGTTTAGCACAGGGTCTGTCGTCGAATGGAATGTTCGGTTCATCGTCGTCGTTATTGAGCAAACTGAGCGGAGTCGGAACCATATCAGGTTGGTACGGCGCACTCTACTCACTCATGTAAATAATTGCAACTGTATATTTTGTATATAATAATATCGCCTAGCGCTCTACCTCACTCTCTCTGTAATTATTTATAAGTATTAACTATTTTATTACGTTTTAATGGCTTTGTGTACATAAAAACTTTCATTTACTTATATTATTACTTGTATATAATATTCTTCCGTATTTCATTATAAGGATACTAAATGTAATCCATAGGCTAAGAGGAGAATCGTTTCTGTAGTGCATCTAAGTACTTTGTTCATGCATGATGATGGAAACTTGTTAGCCATGATGTGTCGGGGAAACGTTCAACAACAAACTATAAGTTATACATGTTATTACGTCGTTGGATAATGAACCGTGTTATTATTAATCTCCAATGCCGCTTCTAATACTTATTGAGATGTTAGTACGGTCATCTAATCGTAGGCAATTTGTCAACGCGTCGACTGCCAGTTCGAAATATTTATTACTTACGTATTTGATTGGATATAGAAAATCAAAATAATAAATGAGATGTGTGAAATATAAAGCCATATAACATTATATTGTCGTCTGGCGTCGCTGACTGTCTTTTTGTTATTTATAGCAAAAACAAAATAAGTAAGTAATTCAATAGTTATACTCGTACAATAAAAAAAAACGATTCGTTTCTAAAATACTTATCGTCGCTGTCATATCAATAGGTCGTATGCAAAAATTGCTGGTTTTCAGGAGACACAAAAAACTGTTTTCTATTGAATGAAGGTAACTATTCAGATAAATTTAAATGTAAGTAACCTTAATTTTAAGTCTTTTATTTATATGCAATGTTTTTATAACTAGATTAATGCCAGAAAGCGGTTTTTTGAAGCCATACGTCCTATTGACTTTTTTTTTTTACAAAAATTGAAAACATACGACAATTTGACTTTAGTTTAATCACAAATATTAATAAAATATTCATCAAAATTAATAAATAATATATTATAAAGGTATATATGCCTATATATTGTATACATTAATTATTTTTATAACACCTTTAACATTCACAATCATTTACTAAGATTATTTTTGAGACTCCTAGTCTCCAAAATAATCAACAAATTTTTGATGTGGGTGCATGGCTCTCCTTGATTTTCATGTGGCAAGGAGTTATAATAAGGAGAATTTGCGTGAATTAAAACTTTCTTGCTGCTCCTGAAACTGTGTGTAGAATTATTTTTCTGTTTATATGTAATGTTGGGATTTATCATTTTGTTTCTACGTGGTAACAAAGTCCAGCCATCATTGTACATCAATTCATACTCAATAGTGCCATGTGCCTTAATATTTCAAGCAGCAAATATCGGTGACAACGCTATCGCCAGTTCGATTAGATACCAGTTACTTGGAATAGTATTGTTTCTTTGGGAAATCCCTAAAAAAGTTGTGATTGAGACTGCGTACTTCATAGGGACTTGGATTTGTTCTAGCTGATCGTAATGTCCACGTATTCAGCAGGCACGTCGATGTCCTTCTTTTTCAATTTTCTTTCGATAACACTACCTATGTTCTGAATCGACTTCCATAAATGTATGGCCATGCTCATGATATTTTTGTTCGATTACCAAATTAAGTTTAACAACTCAGCTCAAAATTGCAGTAGCAGCGATTTTGATAACAACAGCCATCTGTTCATAACACTATCTTAGTCAGATTTACTTCTGATCTTTCGTGTTTAGATATATAACAAATTAACGTACAGAGAAGCAAATACTTCTGCTTCCAAACCTCTATTAACTTCATCCCATAAGTAACATCTACAGTTACGCATTGTGAGATCATATGAAGAGTAAAATTGTGCACCTTCAGCTGTGTGTACTCTGAAATAAAGATAATCTTATTCTTATTCTTATTCATTTTATAATACGCTAGCGATAGATTTATCTTTGGTGCTAGTAAAACAGCTCACCAAAGCTAAATGTATCGGACATCAACACAAAACACTTTATTGTAGATAGGTATTATTTATTTCTGCCAAAGTTTTGTCTTCAGTTTTTAGGTTCCTGTCCATTTCTTTTCGAAATAGATCTATTGTAAATACTTCTGTTAATTCTGGATTGATTTGAATGCAAAACAGGTACCTTATCTCACTGATCTATAAGATTTTAAAATAGAGTTATGTTTTAAGTTAAGACACAAAGCAAAGCACATCGCGACCATGAAAAGGTAATAATATTTTCTTTTAAAAGCTTCAGTTTTGTCATGCTTAGGTATGTGGTTGTTGTAGAATTAACGCGACAGCAATGTGATTCCATTTTTTCCAAGCTTTTCAGGAATTATTGAAGATGATTCTCGCGTTCAATAGGTGGTCGAGATGGGAGCGATCTAGTAAAATTAGGAATTCTATGTGTTGCTTTCGTAGACCACATTCTTACACACATTTCGCCCAAGTCAAATGTGTTGTAATACTGCAAAGTATTGTTTCTGCAGTTGCAGGCATCTTTCACTCTTCTAGCTGTTTTAAAGTTCGTCTGAGACCATTTACCATCACTTTTTGTATCTTTATAAACTTTACCTTGCATTATTTTTATTTCAGATTCCATGTCTTTTTCTTTGTACCGAAGTATTATAAAGTTATGTAAACTTTCCATCAGAATAGGGTCTCTCTCTATCGACATCGCTGCAATTGAAGTCAAGAATAACAGCAGAAGATCTTAAAGCTGCTGCAAGCTTTTCTGATTCTGGTCTTTGATTTGGTGAATAATTGGTTTCATCTGAATTTCAAGTTCAAATTCGTTTTTCATTTACATACAAAACTTACTTACTTACTTACTTGCCAGTTAAGCGTTAAATCTTCTTTAGTTTAGACAGTTTTATCACTAAAATTTATTATAATCATTACATTATTATAGTCAAAACGACGTAACAATGCACAAAATAACTGTCATTTTAAAAGTGGGTAGTCAAAAAGTCGTATGAGATAAACATAAGACATTTTGACCAATGCATATAAAATACAACCTTTTGCCATAACTCATAAAGTCGAATATCGTTGAACACAACATCCTATGATATTTTGTAGGTAGATGCATCATGTTCCATACTACACATACAGCCAATAAAAAAAAAACGCAAAAAAATACATACGACCTTTTGATATGACAGCGACGTTATGTTCGCTTAAGTCGAACTAGAGTTTTTTAAATGTTTTAAAATATGTCCTTTATAAAAGGTTTATACATGGCATATTCGTAATAGTCTTCTCAGATTATTTTTTATGTAGGTATGTATTAGCTTAGAATAGAAAACTATCAAAATGATGAAAACATCGTAGACTGGAATTGTTTTAAAATTGAGTAGGTATCGTCTAAGAATAGAACGACCAATGGCATCCACTTACGTTGTTCACATAATCGCTTGGGGATTGACTGCTGAATTTGATGGATTTAGAAGCTCTTAGTACTTGCGAACTAGATTACACCAATAAACTATCTAAAACACACGTTGAAAAAAAAACTTATTTTACTAAACTATTAATGAATGTGACTTTTAACAATAAAAAATAAATTTTAAAAATTTCAAATGATTTTGAGTCTGTACATGAGTAAAATAAAGGAAAAAAACTATTTTACCAACCGAACAAAAAATAAATACTTTTACTTTTTATTTGTAACAATTAAAAGTGATGACTCACCCTCGAATACATTAATGCTATTTAATGAAAGTGGTGCTTATCTATCATATTATGGCTTGTCTCTATACATCTTCCATGTAAGAACAACTTAAATGGTAAATGCGCTCTTAAATATTGAGCGTAGGTATAGCGTTTCAGAATTCTGGCAATAGCCCGACCGTATATATTATTTTATTATTTTATCTGTGTGTTCGCGCACTTATTTCGTCATTTATGGGCCGATTTTGATGATTATTGTTATGTTGGAAAGGAGAAATTCCGTCAGTAGCCGTAGAAAAGTTTTCAGAACCTAATGAGCATATTCGGAGTAATTCGAAGTAAATCGGAGTAATAATAAACAGAAATGAACCATGAGAGTGCAGAAAATGGTTCATCGCAGGCAAATTGAAATATGTAGTTTTAATAAAATGTTGCCACACGTTGCTCTTTCAGCCGTATCGTATATAGATTATATTGTATAATTTGTCTGCAGAGCTAGTAACGGGAGGCGTGAGCGTGGGCGGCGTCGGCGGCGTGACGGTCGGCGCGCTCGTCGGCGACAAGCCGCCCGCCGGCCGCTCGCGGCTGCTAGAAGACTTCCGCAACAACAGATTCCCGAACCTACAACTCAGAGATCTCGCAAACCACATAGTAGAATTTTCACAGGACCAACATGGATCTAGGTGAGTGGAACTACAGATTACATAAGTACAGATAACCTCATCTCGAACATTGAAATCACTCCTCCTTTTCTTCGGCCTAAACGCTGCTAGGTAACGCCGCTAAAATCAAACACCAAAAAATAGCCCGAAGAAAAAAAGGAGTGATTTCAATGTTCGAGATGAGGTACCAGTGGTGGAACTATCACTTTTTATCAACTAGCTGTGCCCCGCGGTGAATAGTTCCCGTTCCCGTGGGAATACCGGGATCAAAAGCCTAAAAGGGTCAGGGTATAAAATGTCCTGGTACCAAATTTCATTCAAATCCGTCGAGTCGAAGCGTGAAGGAGTAAGTAACAAACATTCACAGTTGCACAAGGTAGGTATACAATCTTGTGCAGTTTGCGCTATGATAAAAAATATATATAAAAAGATAGCATGGTAGTCTAATAAGACTGAACCGCTCATGGCAAAGCTTGCAAGACGTTCTTGATAGTTCATTAAAGTTACGCAGCGTTCTGAGCGGCCACAGCTTGGATTGTATGTGTGACCGCAAGTGGTATTAACAGCTGAGCGCGTCCGTGCTTCTGAGGTTACCTTGTATTGTCGGACCCGGCTTTTAAAGTCGCTGAGTCATGACACAAACCTTTAAGCGTCCTAAAAATTTCGTCTCCTGAGTGCCGGAGGATCAGCCACTTGTGCACACGAACTTACTTTAAGTCCATCTTATAATCCGTCCGAGCTAACAAACTCTTCGCCGGCTGTAATCGTAAAATACAAAAATGCACAAAGACCAATGAAATACCATATTCTAGGAGTAATCTATTGAAATTATTTATTAAATAGCACCGGTTTTTACCGAAATCTAGGATACATCTATTTGAATATCAATATCCAACAGACAGTTTTTAGAAATAACCGGTCACTGCATAAATTAATGACTAATGCAAATTCCATTTGAATGTGTATTTGTCTTTTTTATAACTTTCTGTGCAAGTAAAGCAATAGCACTAATTTATGCTTCATAATTGACCTCGAAATAAATAATTCATAAGGAAAATGAAATGTTTCCACTAATGAAAACTTGGCAAACTGCGAACTGTATAGCTTTGTGGTAGGTGTTCTGCGCTGTTAGTAAACTAAGTTCGTATGAGCTAGTAGCCACCTCTGGTGATAGAGTTTTAGGCCGCCGCGCCGATAGCTTTTTTTATGATCCAACTACTAGTATAATACGTGTGTGTTCTTCGGGCACGGTTTGCTCTCAGCTGTTAAATAAATGCCACTCTGTGAAATCGAATGAATTATGATCACGACTGCATTCTCAATGTACTCGTATAATAAACATATTCTTTTAGAAATTAAAGTCATTTTACAATACAAAATACGTGACAGATTACAAGCCACTTTGAGACTGCATAAGGTCATTTAACTTCGTGCAAGCTATACCATGTGCGTTTCTATTAATCCCGTGCCACAAGTCGTGACGACTCTGATGTACGCCCAGCGAACAATTATCTCGCTGCTTATTCATCAGTGTAGTACATATCTATAAATCTAATTTGTTGTTTTCCATAGTCCACGTTAAATAACCGTGGTTAAATACAAGTTTTTGTTAGCAAATCTATTTTGCATTGCAAACAATCTGATTTCAATGATCTACATGCGAATCTAACCTCAATATTATTATTTATTTATAAATAAATAATAATATTTTATTATTTAAAGCCTGTTGTGTCCCACTGCAGGGCAAAGGCCTCCCTTCTCTCCCTCCACTTCTCTCTATCCTCAGCGAGAAGGGAATAACCTCAATAAAATAAGATAATTATCATAAGTATGCTAATTCATTATTCATACTCGATTGACACATTAGGCTCACTCAGCGATCTTCAATGCTAAAAAATTAAACTATGAGGTGTAAAATAGCAAATAGGTACTTAGGTTTTCCTGTACCTTGCATCTGTTAATTTTTTTATAGGGTCAATAATCAACTTTAGCACTTTTTAATCAAGTAGCAATAGAGTATTTTAAGGTTCGCTATAAACTGTTAAACAATCAGAACGCAATTGGTACTTTTTAAATGACTGGAACACAATAAAATATAATAAAACCAGTTATAGTGTAGGCTAGGTCTTTGGCATTTATTAGTTTTACATTTAAAGTATGCTTTCAAATAAAATATACATCAAAATTTTATGACTAATAAAAACTGTACAATCATTATCATAATGTTTGATGATATCTGAAGGAGTAATTAGAGGCACGTCGGGCAGATAGCCAGATTGTTTTATATGAGACTGGAGACAAACTCATTGCCGGCGCTACATTTCACTGATATAAAAATAAGTTTTTTATCATACAATATTATTTTTGTTTCAGATTTATTCAACAGAAATTAGAAAGAGCAACGGTACAAGAAAAACAAATGGTATTCAATGAAATTATCGGTGCGGCGTATAGTCTAATGACGGATGTATTTGGAAATTATGTGATACAGAAGTTTTTCGAATTTGGCACGACAGAACAAAAAACAACATTAGCGCAAAAGGTATGTCATCAACTCTGTTATGTTGTGTCTTTACACAATGTCATACTAAAACATACGTATTTTTAATACCTACCAGCTACCTTACGAATTTTTTATCAATATCCAAAGCGAATTTAAATTATTTAAAATACAATACTAAGTTCAGATCGTCTATTAATTAAAGCTTGAAGTAAGATCATAATAATTATAGACCTTTCCCTAAACCCAAAAGAAAAATTTTCATTTCTATAATTTCAAAACGAAACTTTCTAAGACAATTAAAAAAACAGCGATGCTTTCCTCCGCGTTCCGTAGAGCGTACAATACATTCATTTTGATCAAGGTTGCTTCAAATGCAACACCTAAAGCTAAAACTTTGTAAGGCCTACTAAGGCTCGTATTCAGAGACTTCACTCAAACTTGAGTCTAAGTTTATGCATCGATTTTTGACAGTTCTCTTTCAAAACTGAGTTATGAATCACCACTTGAGACACGATTTACGCTTGAGTATAGTCTCTGAATACGGGCCTTAAACTATAAAAATATTTATATTTCTTTAAATAGTCATGGAAATACACTTCAACCTCACAATCCACGTTTATCGGTTTACACAAGTTTTAATCACTGTGCTATTATCACTCACTAACACCCCATTAGAAATTAGCATAAAGCAAACAGAGAAAATAATTGCAACATTGACCTGCCCGCGAACATAGAAACCGGTTACAGACGCGTGTTACGCTTGTATTTACAACCGGAGGACAGTTAGTTACTCGTCTTAATTGACACGGTATACACTTCTTACTACATACACATGCCTTACATTGTTTGTTTGACTGGCTTCTCACTGAAGCTTGACTATTTAGATTGTTAAGGGATTGCTTCAAAAAAAAAGCTAGGCCCAGACCACCAGGTTCTTGCCTGATTCTTTCCCTGGTGTAGGGAATTGTTTTGGAACAGGCAATAGAGTCAACTAGTTTTTAAGACTGTACATTTTCGAGCGATCCTTGAGGTCCTATGAAATAAACATATTTTTCTTTCTTTCTTTCTTTCTTTCTTACATATATCTACATACCATTAGTCAATCTGTGCTTCCACAATCACTGGAATTTCTCTCATTTTAGTTAAACGATGCAAGTTAAATGGCAATCTTTCACTACGAGACTAGTTTAATGCCTGATTTTATCTTCATTCTTCCGTAATGTAGACCGTTTTCTACCTGATGATGCGGAGGTTTAACGCTGACAGTAATTTCTCAGCTGCTTTCTATTCTACGAATGTCTAAACGCACTAAGAAAGTTCAGATAATGTGGTGTAGAAAGCGCTTTACCTCGCATTTTCAATGATCTATAAATCGATATATCAAGCAAGTATTAAAGGCAATCAGTATGATTTGACTAGTGCATCAACCAGTAAATCACCTAACCCTAGTAAAGAAAACCGGTCGATACACCGCATGCGGTTAATCAACAAGTGAAATTCAAGTCTGTATACCTTCGCATGCGAATGTTAGACCTTACCGAAAAAAAATGATTAGAGCATCAACCTAATAGTTAACAAAGCCAAATTCACTCTAAACGTAAAATAACCTAAAAGACGTAGGAATACGTCAGCGTGCGAATATTGTGATTGCGATTCTTCTGTGTATTTTTAAGCTATTGCTTAGCTTCTATCGCGGGCCTTGAGCGTGGTGGAGACCGAATCCATAAATTCCCCAAACCTTACGAATGTCACTTTAGTTCAGCAACTCACCTCTAGGTGGCATGTAATAGCTTTACCGCGGCAGTCCCCGAGTGCCACACGTCTTTTTTTTAAGGTGGTAACACATTACCAACACGCGACGCGACCCGATGAAACGCGGCGCGTGTTGAGTCGAATCAAATTGTATTATTTTCTATGACCAAAATCACACAATGAACATCCGAGGCGACGCCATGCGCAGACTGGTCGACAGATTATGTCGCGTCGCGTGTTAGAAATGTGTTCCCACCTTTATAGTATCGTGTATGAGTGTGTTCAGGTCTGTATGTGTAGTGTGTGTTGCGTCAGGTGCGCGGGCACGTGCTGAACCTCGCGCTGCAGATGTACGGATGCCGCGTGATACAGAAGGCGCTCGAGTCTATACCCGCGGAGCAGCAGCAGGAGGTGGTGCGCGAGCTAGACGGGCACGTGCTCAAGTGCGTCAAGGACCAGAACGGAAACCATGTCGTGAGTACACAACACTCAACTGTCAATCAATGTGCTTACGGACCTAGAAGTCATCACCCATTGATTTTTTTGCCATTATAGGCACCTCTTTCAGAAGCTAATTGTTTGATAATATCCACTTTTTGGGGACCTTTCGAGAATATATGTGACTAGCTGCGCCCCGGGGTTTCACCCGCGTAAGTCCCGTTCCCGCGGGAATATATGGATAAAAATCCAGGGTATCACCTATCTACATACTAAATTTTAACCTTATCGGTCCAGTTTTTGCGTGAAAGAATAACAAACATACATACATTCTCACTAACTTTCACATTTATAATATTAGTAGGAGTAGGATAGTAGTAGATCGTTTTTGCAGATGTCTTGTTTAGGTTTGAAGCATAATCGTCTATACGCATAAGAACTTTACCAAAATCGTATGTAATTCCAGGTACAAAAGTGCATAGAATGCGTGGAGCCGTCCGCGCTGCAGTTCATAATAAACGCGTTCGCGGGTCAAGTGTACGCGTTGTCGACGCATCCGTACGGATGCCGCGTCATCCAACGCATCCTCGAGCATTGCACGCAGGAGCAGACCGCGCCCGTGCTCAGCGAGCTGCATGCGCATACTGAACAACTTATACAGGTATCATACACTCACACACACAATATCTTATAGAAATATTAGAGACTAAGTCAATGTGTGCATACGTACTGAGGCCTTAACATCTTTACCAGATGATATAAACAGCGTCAGGAGGCAATCTTTGCCTAGACTTTACGGGACACTAGTGCCTGGCACATAGTTGAGATGATCTCAGTTTGTGAGAAATCACTATTTTACCATAGAAAAACACAGTCTATTCGTTAAGATATTCTTGGCCAGGATAATACGTATTTCCAAATATGACACTTTATGCACAGGACTAGTTAATTATTACTTTTTTCGTAATATGTTATATAAATTCGTAATGACTCAAATTTATGCAGTTGTAGAAATCAATCACATTTTTTTCTATCATCTGTCAGCTCCGTATCTAAGAAGATTGTCGTGCGTTGCGTACAGCACTATTGCCCAGTTGTGAGTATGCATAACTGTGTATCAGTTGATGACATAGTATATGTTACAGGACCAGTACGGCAACTACGTGGTCCAGCACGTGCTAGAGCACGGCGCGGCGGAGGACCGCGCGCGGCTGGTGGCCGGCGTGCGCGGGAAGGTGCTCGCGCTGTCGCAACACAAGTTCGCGTCCAACGTCGTGGAGAAGTGCGTCTCGCACGCCACGCGGAACGAGCGGGCGCTGCTTATCGATGAACTCTGCGGGTTCAATGACAAGTCAGTATCAATATATCACCCACCAGTAGAGTAGTATCAGACATCTTACAGTTGAACACTAGCCACTAGCTTTTCAGTTGATATGAAACTTTGAGATGATTTGCATTCGAAAAACTGGTTTAAAGAATGACTACTACTGTCTTTGTCAATTTGAATATAAATTGAATGTCTATTACGTGATCATCTTATTAGATGATTTAGAACCCACTTTACAGTTTACGGGTAATTCAGCAATAGACTTAATAAATATTGGATTGTTAGGTAATGTTTGTGTGTATTGTGTTTCAGCGCACTGCACGTGATGATGAAGGACCAGTACGCGAACTACGTGGTGCAGAAGATGATCGACGTGGCGGAGCCGACGCAGCGCAAGGTGCTCATGCACAAGATCCGGCCGCACATCGGGTCGCTGCGCAAGTACACGTACGGCAAGCACATCATCGCCAAGCTGGAGAAGTTCTTCATGAAGGCGGCCGAGCTCGGACCAATCGGCCCGCCGCCTCCCAACCCCGTCTTGTAGTTAGTGCACCTCCCTCTGTCTCACACGCCCGCGGCACAGCGGCGACGCGCCCTCATCTCACCAGCCGCCTAATTGTAAAAAATAATTGTATACATTTTGTAAAGTAATGAGGCCGCCGCGCCCCCGCGCCCTCGGCCGCCGCGCCGCGCGCCGCGCTCTGTAATCTCTCGGTTGGTCGGTAGAGTCGCGCCTCGTTTTATGTTAGTTGTATGTGAAGTGGCGCGCGGCCGGCGGCGGGCGCAGACTGACGCGCGCATGTAAATATCGGCGCATGTATTATAAAACGATTGGTAAAAATTGTAACAATAGTTGTACAGCGTCGACCACTTCGGTGCTCGGCCGTCGCCTCCCCGCGGCGTGACGTTTTATTGTGTTAGTCGTAAGTGTTCTAGTATTATTCGTTGTTCGTAAATCTATGTATAAATATTTGAACGTTTCTCAATGTAATTTATAAATCGATGGAAAGAACGGTCTGATGAAGATCCCGTGAGTTTCCATAGTTTTAGCTCGATGTAGATTTACTATTAGCTGGGCTAGGGGACCTTGAATCTTCGAGAGATGAGGAAATGCCGCAGGCAGTTCTGGACAATCGACACTATAGTCGTGATTATGTTTATTATTATTTTGTACTAATTCAAGTCAAGCTCTCGTTTAAGTTTAAAACCGGCTTAAATCGTACATAGTTATCGAATATTTTTAGTGCCGGAATGTATAGTTTGTCGATTATAATTTTGTGAAAATGATATTTTTGTATATTTTAATGTAATTAATTTAAGTTATTTAGTTAATGAGCCCCCGAGTGGTTGGGGCGAGCGCTTATCGAGTGAAGAATGCTTATGTTACTAGGCGCAGGCCGCTGGCGCGAGCCGCAAGCCGCAAGCCGCGAGCCGCCCTACTAGGTTATAGTGATGATTGTAAAGTCCTGTACTGATAGGTTAGGTCGAGGTCTGCCAGCCGATCGCACTAAGCGTAGCCCTCATTTTCCATTTGTAATTATTTTTATAGGAAGCTTAGTTTCCTTCTCACCTCAAGATTTTTTTACGTCTAGATTATAATTGAAAATAAAATTATTGTAAAATATAATTCTGTACAAAAACATGAAGGAAAACCCGATGTGATGAATGTGCGACGCGACGTCGAGAGACACGCGCGGCGCTCGCCTCTCTCGACGCCGCGCCTCTGAGCTCTAGGAAACATTTATATGATCCATTAATTTAGACATTAATTATAAAATACAAGCATTTCTGTATTATTACTGTGTAGTTTCATTCCTACTATCCATTTTACAAACACCCACTAATTAAAAATTAGGTAAGCAAGGATCAACATCTCACACGGTCTAACGGACGTTAGACGGCAAAAACAATTGTGGTACAAAAGTGCCACTGGACGTTTGAGTGGTTAGGCACTCGCGCGTTCTCGAGATACTAGAGCTACATACATCCCGTCCAGATGCCCTCGCGCGTTACCTCACACGCGCGTAAAACGCTTGCAATGAGCGGGACTCGACTCGCGCGTATTACGCGCGTGTCCGCGCGAGTCGAGATACTCCGGCGCCATTGCTGCGTCCAGTACTACGCGCGTGTCCGTGGCGAGTGGACGTATTCAGTTCAGAATGGAGCGTGATAACTTTGACACAGAACTTTGATTTTCTTTGACTTTGAACACTGAATTTTTTTGTGAAGCTGGTGATTCCGAGGAGAAAAAAAATGAACGAAAAAAACGGTATGCAAGCCACAACACAACCGCTTCATCCGAGTCTATGTTTATAACTGGCCTGAAGCCGTCTCATCACATGCGCGCGTGAAACGCGAGTGATTACGCCGCATCTGGACGCAATACAAATCAATACGCGCGAGTGGACACGCGCG
Source organism: Xanthorhoe spadicearia (assembly GCA_947086425.1). Classification (NCBI taxonomy): domain Eukaryota; kingdom Metazoa; phylum Arthropoda; class Insecta; order Lepidoptera; family Geometridae; genus Xanthorhoe; species Xanthorhoe spadicearia. The sequence continues at coordinate 3,100,931 of OX352198.1, read as the reverse complement.
CAAATCGCTCATTCTGGACAGGCTCTTAGACTAAACATCCTGCCGAACTTACGAGTCCGAAGTTCGGCAACGTATGCATTGCTATTTTGTAACTGAAGACACATGCCGATAATCACGTTGCGTAACTTCGCCATAAATTCAGAAAGTATTTCGCGCATAACATGTCCTCCTCACAAGTCTGTCTAGTTCTGTGTCTGCAAGCAAATCCGGAATTCATGGGATTCAGTTCTTTAGCATTTTATACGACTTTGTTCTGTACTACTAATAAATTGAAGTTTGTGAAAAAAAATCATTTCATCTATAAAATCAAACAACTTATCTGATAGACGCAGTTTATTCATTCATTCTTATAGCCCGCAAGCAATAACGAGTCATACACCACACAACTATTCTTAAACTATTTCTCTTCCTTTTCCTCCTTGTCCTTGGTTTTGGGTTTGACGCTGCGCTCCCTTTCCCGTTCGCGATCTCGAGATCGGTCTCGTTCCGAGCGCTCGCGGTCTCGAGACCGCTCCCGTCGCGGCGAGCGAGACCGAGACTTGTGACGCCTCGAGCGGGACGGCGATCTCTCACGTCTATATGACCTGTAAATAACATGTATGGTATTAGCTGGTGTCTTATTCTTGTGCAGTGCACACAAATAGTGATCGCTCGTCACTTCAACGATCTCCTGAACAACCTATCTTTTTTAAGATTCTACCACATTACATCTATCCAAGATGTAATGTGGTAGAATGTTTGTAATTGTTTAAATAGGAGTCATGTCAAATAATCTACCCGCTGTAAGCAGAACCCAAGATAGATAAGGTTATTGGCGACTGGCGTAAACAGGCAACTCCACGAGCGCTTCAAACGATTTGGTGAAAAAGTAAAGTGAGTATAGTCATCAAGATAAAATAGTCACAATACTCACTTTTCTCTGATCCTGTCAGGTTTGATGGATCTCGAGCGTTCGCGGTCACGGTCTCTGTCGCGCTCCCTGTCCCTGTCTCTGTCTCTATCCTCCTGCAACAATACAAGTAATACCCTGATCACACGGACCGAGTAAAATGGCGAGAGAGTGCTCTCGGCCGAGTGCTCTCGGCCGCTCGGTACGTGTAAACACTTTGACATATCCCTCGGCCGAGCCACAGGGCGAGAGAGTCACTCGGACCCTCATCTTTTTTCCCGGCCGAGTACCGCCGAGTACCCTGCCCCCCGCTACTCCGCTCTGTCTCGCTCGCTTACTCGGTTGGTCTGAACACGCGCATGACGTCCACTCGCCACTCGGTGCGATACGGCCACTTTTTTCAATCGAAGTTTTGCTTGCAATTTACGATCCATCGTGTCCCACTTTTGTAGTCAACTGAACTACTGACTGTGCATTTCAAAATACGTGTGAACGGCCGAGACAGATTTCACTCTCTCGGCCGAGACACATTTCACTGTCTCGCCATTTTACTCGGTCCGTGTGATCAGGGTATAAGGTAAAATGCATTGGACGAATATTGGGATGAACAATTGACCGTGCAATCTATACTTTACTTTTTAGGGTTCCCAAAGGGTAAAAACGAGACCCTATTACTAAGACTCTGCTGTCCGTCTGTATGTCTGTCTGTTCTGCTGGTCTGTCATCAGGCATCTCATGAACAGTGATGGATAGGCTCTTTAGTCAACTGGCTCCTTGAATCGAGTTTACCTAATGCATATTTTGAGTTGGTAAACTGGCCCCGCTTACAGAATTTGTTATTATAATAAAGAAGAAGCAAAGCTTTTATATCCATAAGACTTTTATTTCCATTTATGTAACTAAAACCTCCTCCTTTCAATTAATTACACAGAAGTAGACAGTTAAAATGTTTACAGGTGATTTATTTCTGTTGCCGTTAGACACAAGAAACTTCTGAACTTACATCTTCCCTCCTATCGCGGTCTCGTCTCTCGCTGCGCTCCCGCTCATGCGTGCGTTCTCTATCCCTGTCCCGCTCTCTCTCTCTGTCTCGCTCCCTCTCGTGCGGATGCGGATGTGGCCGGAATGGCGCGCCGTAGGGGGCGACCGACATCAGGTGCGGGGGGGGCATGTGTACGCTCGGAGCTACGCCCATTGGAGGGGGACCTGTAGGATTACTATCACCATTATAATATAAGTATCTCTAAAAGGTGTGATACTAAAGGTAGCCTTTCGAACTAAGCGTCACAAACGCAGCGTCTCATCTGTCAACGCGGTCACAGCGGCACTGTGACGTCACTGACGCCGCGACAGTGACGCTGCGCTCGAATGACGTTCCCTAGAATTTCATACATTTGCATAGAACATATATCTGTCGCACTGTCGCGGCGTCACAGCCGCGCCGCCAATGACGCCATAGACGCTCAGTTCGAAAGGCTACCTTAACAGTGAGTCAGTGAATATAGGTCGCGCCACGTAAAAAGAACGCTGAGGGCAAAAGCTGTACAGTAGGCGATTTTAAGGAATCTTAGGTCCGATTGGTGGAGGGGTGACGGGTGACGCGGCGCACTTCACACCATTGATGTAGCACGTGCTATTGGTTCGTGAGCGAGTGACCCGTGCGCAAACATACCCTACCCCTTCCCGTTCCCCTCATCGTTCTTATAACGTGGCGCGAGCCCCCTTATTCTCCAAATAACCATGTCTTAACGCGGCACGTCTCGGCGTTCTTATGATAAGAAGATGTGTTCAAGAATCGATCTCCATGTAATTTGTATTAATATGGTTTTTAACATTTATCGTAAATAGTAATAATGTATATAGTGACCTAGCGGCGGGCCCATGGGGGGTCCGGAGGGCGCGGGGCCGGGGCCCGGCGTCAGCTCCTTGATCTCCGTGGGGGCCCAGCCGGCCGGCGGCTCGCCGTGACCTGTACCAAACATATTCAACAATTACTACAAGTTTAATAAAAAAATAAATTAAATATGATCACGACTGTATCCAAGGGAGCGGTAGACAACGCCGCTAGGTGGCACCGCAAAAATCAAACACCAAAAATAGCCCGACGAAAATAGAAGGAGTCATTTCGATTTTCGAGATGAGGTATCTGTACGTACGTAATCTGTCTATACTAACATTATAAAACGGTAAAATTTGTTTGTTTGACGGAGGTAATCTCCGAAACTAATGGACCGATTTCAAAAATTCTTTCACGGTTGTGTAGAACGTACTGTCCGGGAGGGTTGTAGGCAATTTTTTTATATAGCTCCTTTTATAGCTCTATTAGTAGGTAGCTCCATTAGTACGACCGTGCGAAGGCTGGACGTGCTATTAGTGCTTATATAAAATAAATAAAATGATTGATGATTGATTGATATAAAGAGGTAAAATGTAGATAATGTAAGGTAATAGTTACCCCAGTGGTCCTGATAAGGCGGCGCGTGCGGCGGGTAGTAGTGCTCCGGCGGCGGCGGTCCGAAGTACTCGCCCGGAGGCGCCAGGTCGCGCGCGTGCGGGGGACGGTACTCGCGCCGCTCCGCCGTCATCACCTGGACATTACAATACAGGGTACACAACACACACAGTTGGCAGGGAAGCGGCTGCAGCGTCAATCACTACATAGTATCAGGAGTGCCTCACCTCGAACATTGAAATCACTCCTATTTTTCTTCAGGCAATTTTTTGGTGTTTCATTTTTGCGGCGTCACCTAAAGGCATTTAGAAATATAGGAGTGATTTCAATGTTCGATTATGTAGATGAGGTATCTGTTCTTATGTAATCTGTGAATAAAACAAAGTCACTTTCTCTGTCGTATGCTTAAATCTTTAAAACTATGCAACGGATTATGATGCGGTATTTTTAATAGATCGAGTGATTCAAGAGGTAGGTTTATATGTGTAATTATTGGAACCATGCGAAGCCGCGGCGGGTCGATTATTAGTAATATTAATGAGATTATAATACCTGTATGGTATTCTCCCTAGCCTGGAAGTTGTTCTGCATGGGAGGTCCCTGGTGATGCTGGTGCGGTGGGCCCTGCATCTCCTCGTGTCGAGGCATTCCTGGAACACAATAATATCTGTTTATAGCTCGCGCCACGTAAAAAGAACGCTGAGGGGAAAAGCGTTTGCAGGAATCTTAGGTGGGATTGGTGGAGAGGTCGGCGAACTTCACACCATTGATTTAGCGCTATTGGTTCGTGAACGAGTGACATAAGCGCAAACATATCCCCTCCCGTTCCCCTCGTCGTTTTTTACGTGGCGCGACTTAGGCCCCGGTCTCGAATTCTGCGGGCAGCGGGGCGGCAGCGGCGGCGGGCACTGACAGTCGGCGCCAACAATATAATTTAATACTAACAATCATGACGCGCCGACTGTCAGTGCCCGCCGCCGCTGCCGCCCCGCTGCCCGCAGAATTCGAGAACGGGGCCTTATACCTACACCGAGAATTTAAAACTATCATCAAATACCATTTAGGCATTTATTGGTAAATCTACGCCGTTAAATAAAGTATCTTAAAATATTGTTGCTTTCTATAACATCACAATTATTAACAATCGCGAGAGTTGTTAATGATCTAAACTTTCATAATATAATGTATTTACAAAAAATGTATATCAGTCCATCTGGTTACCATAAGCTTGGGACTAGATGACGATGTGTGGAATGTCTAAGGATAATTATTATTTAATCTTTATTATATTTATTAACGGCCTGCTGTTTTGTGTAGTTGTTATCTAGCAAACGGACCTTTCCGTGATTAGGCACTTAATGAAATATCTTAAATATTGTTGCTTCCCGTTGCACCTACTAAGTAAGTTCTTTTGGAAATTTTAGTGTACTTACTTCTAGAAGAGGCTGGAATTAATAAACAAAATTTTAATTTTATTGAATTATAGTTTAAAAATTGTCTAAAAGATCTGAAAAGTAAGTAATTGCTACCGCTTAAGAATATAATCATGACCAAGTTTAGGTAATTTTAGATACTCACATCTAGAAGAGGCTGCAATTGTTATATTTAGAAATTTTAAACATTGCCTGAGAATATAGTAATGACCAAATTTTGGTAATTAAGGGTACTCACTTCTAGAAGAGGCTATAATTGTTAAATTGAAATTAAATTGTTAAAATTATTATTTTAAAAATTGCCCATTAGCTTTTAAAAGAAATTGCTACCTCTGAGAATATAGCAATGACCAAGTTTTAGTAATTTAAGGTACTCACATCTAGAAGAGGCTGCAATTGTTGAATAAAATTTTATATCAGAGAATGTCTTGATGGTCTTTTAAAACCAGACCCAGTTTTTTTGACCCAGCAGCATAACCCCCACTTCGACGCTTAACAGCTATGCAAAGTTGTCTTTAAGAAAGGTCTGAGGACCTTAAATATTCTTGATGTTGTAAATGTAGTTGGTTGTGGTCTCTTGGACAGGGGCGAGTGGCGGAAGCGATGAGAGACCTATACCCAGCAGTGGGATGAGAAGGGCTCATGATGATGATGTGGTCTCTACCTTGTGGTCTCCTGTTCTCAGGCTGGCGCGGCGGCGGCAGCAGCATGACGCCCGCCTCGCCGACGCGCATGCGACGCTGTCTCTCGCAGTACGCGCTCCATGTCACCTCGTTGAACCCATAGTTGAAGTAGTCTGGAAATTATATCGATTACAATAATGTAGCGGCTACATTATCAGGATATACTGATGATGAGACAACGTTAACGCCCGTTACGTATAACATCTAGTCAAAAGTTTCAATTACTATTGTTATAGAGACGGAGGTTACGGGTTTGATATCCATTGCGCGACAGATGGTAGCTTACCTAATATGTAAGTACATCTAAAAAATTTGTTTGTGTATTAGATCAGTCATCTAGTTCCCATTCATAACACAAGCCCAAAGTTGCTTAGCTTGAAACTACATTTGATGTGTGGAATGGACATTTATTATTTGTACCTGATATATCAGCTCCCGGCTTGTTCCATGGCTTATCCTCAATGGTGTCGATATTGAACTCCATGGCCGGCACGCCATTGATGCTGCCAGGCCCATCCAGATCTTCTAAGGTGACTTTGCCAGTGGTTGTAACATTGCGGGGCTTCTCAGCAGAACCCGCTGCCACCAGGCCCACACCTCTCTGTGAGAGTACTCAAACTTAATACAGAAAAAGATTTACCCAATTATTTATAAAAATTTGTCAATTTACTTAGTAAAAGTATTGAAAGAAAGAAAGAAAGAAAAATATGTTTATTTCGTAGGACCTCAAGGATTGCACAAAAACGTACAGTCTTTAAAGCTAGTTGACTCTATTGCCTGTTCCAAAACAATTTTCAACACCTAAGATATTAATTAATTATTAAGAATGTTTCCTTTCTTTTTATTGTCAATGGAAGAGATAGCAACATACAGATTTATTTACGTTTGCGTATTTTTAAATATGTATTTAGAAAGAGAGACTGCCGCATCACTCACATTTACTCCCCGTGACTTATTCATAGGCAGTCAACGCTCTAAACAAATTACTTCATGCAATGAAATTGTCATTGAAATTAAAAATGAATTCACAGATCATTACAATTTTGCCAGATTTAATCCCCCATAAATACGAACCTTTATATTCAAGCTACCATATGCCGCTGGACCTGATTTGATTTCTCCGATAGTGACTTTAATATCATCACTGTCATCCGAGTCTGAATCTCCGTCCTCTCCGTTCTTCTCCTCGTCTTGGCTGACATCTTCAAAGTGCTCATCGAAATGAGAGTCATTGGTTTCCTCAGTCTCGTCTTGTTCTTTCTCAGCCTGTAAAGTATCAAGATTTAATGTCTTTACAAATTATACTTTACTGTATCAATTTATTTGTGTACAATAAAGAATAAAGAATTTAATTAGGTACGAAGATTATTAATTGCTCTCTTTTGATTAAGGTGAAGTTGTTTCAATGAAATGCAAGTATTGGGGTCATGTTAGCACTTAGAAGACAAGAACTCACACATACAAGTCAAGTACATGCATAAATTTTTAAATTTATTTAAATAAGTGAGCCAAATTGGTCACCACTCAGCATTTGCTATGACAGCTTAAGGGACAACTACTATGCTGGTTTCAGTGATGCCGCAGTATTCTAGCTTAGGAAAACATAGAACATTCACGCATATCCTCAGCTTAAGTGACTTAATCAAAAGAAACATCACTGTGAAGCTGGATCTGCCACCACCATGTTCAGTTTAGCATTATGAAAAATTATATCATCAGCACTGCACCGCCTAAACAGTCTTCAAATGTTTAGGGTGTTTGATTATTATTTAGCAAAAAGTGTGTGCAAAAAAAAATTAAAAACAAAAACAAACTAAAAGTATAAAATGTAGGTATATTTTGAAATTAAAATTTACATAATATTTTTGTAGTTTTTAATACATAATCTTATGAGTGCTCAAGTTCTATCTGTGCTCCAAGGCTAGATTTAGGCCTTGAATTAGGTTAGAAAACGTCACCATCATCACATCTGATTTGTGTAAGTAATAAAACTTGTAGGGATATTTATGATATTGTTAATGCTTTGCTAAGAAAATCATTAACACTTACGGCATTTTCTGTGGCGGCTTCGGGCTCAGGCGCCTTAGCTTCATCTTCAGGCGGCTTTTCAGCGGGTTGCTCCGTGCCGTCTCCGTACAACCAACTATCATCATTCTCATCGCCCGGAGGAGGAGCTTCTACAGCTGCATCTGCCATTTTGTATGTAGCAACTGCTGTTATTTATTTTATTCTCATTTTTCTCACAATATAAAATCACAATAAAATGCCCGCTTTGCTTGGGTTGGTTGACATCGAAAACGCAATGACAATGACAGACAATGACAATGTTTGTGAAGCTGGCCACAGATAGTATAAGCCATCGACAAAAAATAACTTTTCTGTAGAGAACCACAGGTAATAAAAAATTAACTATAGTATTTTTCGGTATTTTACCGGTTTATCTTACTCGGTTTGTCTTGTAGGTACTTCTTTTTGAGTAAAATGAGGGCTTGTTATATACTCCTAGCGGAGGTTTTACGTCCCATGACGATTTGTAACTTGTACTGTGTTATGATGAAGATACCTGAAGTTTGAAGCCTTACTTATGTACGACTTATCAAAACCATACAAAAAATTAAAGACATTTATAAAATTAACTTTATATTTTCATACTCTGCTATAATTTAATAGTGCAATAAAAATAAAAAATAAAACAAAGAAAAGCACCGCCAACAATACATAACTTTTAGCTACTAGTCCAATCCATTCCTCCTTCTGGGAAACATTTTCTCTTCAACTTGGTCTACTTTCTGGGCCACATCAGCTAGTTGTTGTGAAGCATCAGCTGCTGCCGTGCCACATGTCTCTGCTAACTCCTGAACTCCCTGAGTAACCTGCAAAGATCAAAATAAACTTTTATTTCTCTAATGAGGTCAATAACTTATTCCTAAGCCTGTAAGAGGTTCCTATAACCAAGTTCCTATTTTGGATGTCCATAGGACTTTCATCGTTGTTTTCTGTCAAAAGGTTTCATACAAATTATGTTGTAAAAACAAAGTTGCCATGGTGATGGGACATCCAAATGTTAGATAAAGAATTCAAGCATAAGAAAAACTACACAGACATAACCAGATTAATCATCTAACATCTAACTAAGTATTCCATATTGGATGTGCAATTACTCCAGCAGTCAAGTATGGTTGAAAATGATCATCCACACATTAATCTTTAAGATGAATAGTTTTAACAGAAAGCAAGGCTAGGAACATACCCGATCAGCCTCAGCTTTAACTTCAGCGGCAGCCGCTTGCATCTGGTTCACCGATGCTTGCATCCGAGGTGTCTGCTGAATAGCCTCAGACTCCAGAACAGGCGAAGCCTGAAAACACAAAATAAATTGTATTATAATTGTTATGTAACACAGAGGAGAGGACTTAAAAATATTTGGTTGTCTGCGTCTGTGCCTAGTAAGTTAACAATTTAGCTAGTTAGTAAGCCTGTTACGAATGAACGAACGAGTTAACTTACCTCGGTCAAACAAATAAACAAGCGGCCACCATTACCTCTTTATAATATTAGTACAGATAGTATAGATAACAGAAAAGTTACCTGTTTACAGTGATGCATACAGCGGCAATGATGCTTTAGGACTGGCTCAGCTGCTGCTACTTCACGCATATGCATGTCACTCTCTTGCAGCTACAACAGAAAACAAACAATAAACTACAATAGAACAACAACCTTTCATTCAAACTTGCAGCCAGTGAAGAATTTTTTATAATTAAATGATTTAGTTCCTACCTTTTCTATGAAATTAGGGTCAGTGTAGTTGTTCAGTTCATTAGCCATTTGCATAGCCTCAGTAAGCTTCTCGTGACCCGCAGTCGCGTTGTTAATGCCTTGGGCCGTGTTCAAGAGATTCATGGTAGCGGAGTCTCCTTGTTGCCCATCGATGGGGCTATTGGCCGCAACACCCAGTTTAGCTTCCAACTGCTCGATGCGACTTTGTAAAACAGCAAGAGGGTCCATTTCTATTAAATTTTATAAACTTGTGATAATCTGAATATTAAATTACCTAAAAATATTTTATACAAAATACATCAGAAACTAGTCGTCACTATTGAAAATAAATAAAAATTGAAAATCGGAGAAATCGAACGCGAAAAATTGTTTTGTTTTCGAAAAGTGATGTCATTCATTCACTAATCACTACTGACTGCCTGTCATGTCATGTCACTGGGTTTGACATTAGTGGAAACTGGAAATGAAAGCAAATCGAGTGCCGCTTTTATTTTATAAATGGCCGGAAAAGTAGTTTTCCGAATTTTGTACTACGAAACAATGGACAGTAATGGACTCTGAGAATTTTCTGTCCTTTTCGGAGGCACGCTCACTGTATTTCCATAAAATAAACTTCTTTGATTCACACGGTATTTTTGTTTGTGTAGTGTGGATTATGCTTGGGGTTGCCAAGCTAAAAATCAATTTGGTTCGGCAGGTCGGCCATCTTAACTGCCTGCAGTCATTACCATTCATTCATGTCATTGTCGTTTAATTGTCGTCATGTCAGTGTCATAAACATATGTTGTTTTGATTTTGATAAAATTTTGTGTTTTCGTCTTGTGAGTGATTAAAACAGTTTTTGTTTATTGTTCGTGGATAAATCACATAGGTACTCATTAAATATGGATGAAGAAATGGGAGGTCTTAGTGAGCATGACTTTCAAATACCGCCTGTGAAGTATGAATGTAAGTTCTATCATAGCTCAATTTCAAAACAGAGTGCTTAGGATATACTTTTTAGAAAACCACTGCTTACTATTTTGTCTACAAATTTATTTATTATTATTGGTAATTTTGTTCATTCTTTCACAGATTTGGATCATACAGCTGATGTGCAGTAAGTATTGTCCTATTGTAGTTCCAATCCTTTCACATTCTGAGGAACCCTCTACGAAAATGAATGTAAACATTGTGCAAGAATCGACGTTTACACTTGTTCATTACCTTTAGTAAATCCAAACTAAGATATTTTTAATCAGAATCAGAATCAGAAATATTTCATTGCAGAACTGTTGTACAAGGGTAGGTCTTACATTTTAATATGCTGCCTATTTAGTTAATCATTTAATGATAGTTATTGTCTTTTTTTTCAGGTTACATGCATGGGGAGATACCCTCAAAGAAGCCTTTGAGCAATGTGGAATGGCTATGTTTGGATACATGACAGAGCTAGATTATGTTCAGATTAAAGAAGTTCACACAGTTGAAGCTACGGCTGATGACTTGATGGGCTTACTGTACCATTTCCTTGATGAATTACTATTTTTGTTTTCTGTTGAACCATTTTTAATTTGCAAGAAGTTAGAGATCACAGAATTTAACACAGAAGAGTTCAGGATAGTTTGCAAGTGTTTTGGTGAGGAGTTCCAAATTGGCAGGCATCCTCAGGGGACTGAAGTCAAGGCTATCACATATTCTGCTATGCAAGTCATTGATGAACCCAAAGATAATACATATGAAGTATTTGTTATTATTGACATTTAAATAAGCATAATAATATTTTATATGTATTGATTTCCTTTGTTTTATTATAACATTAAGTCTGAATCAATATAATCTTTAGTTTATTATAATATACAGTAAAATTGTACTTAATACACCCTTGTTGTACTTAATAATATAAAAAGGCCTAACCATTACTAGAAATATAGGTACATATCATGTAAAATAAATGTTTTTTTTAGTACATAAAGCAGTTATTTTGCTCAGTTTTGCTCATGTTGTACCCACCCTACCCATGGCCACAGATTATAGATGCATGGCAATACCCCTGGGGGTAGGTTAGTTACTAACCTACCCCCAGCGGTATTGCCATGCATCCAGTACTGTACTGAACCTTACCACCACTAGGTACTATTTTGTTGTAACTATATAGGTACATAATTACAGATATACAAATACTCAGACCTGGAACATTATCTGCCATACAAAATTAAAAACATTTGTCCCGTGGCGGGATCGAACTCGCGTTTCAGGCGAGCTTTTACCCATTGCACCTCCAGAACAAAAACCATACGATTACAAAAAACAAAAACAAACTTTAAAAAAAAATAGTTATCCAGTTTCCGAACGAAACCTCTTCTATTGTCTATGCTCCTATTTTATCTTACTCACTTCCGTTTTACTTCGCGGTTTATTTCGTATTTCCGCTTCCGGAATACCATCCTATAAAACAGTCCCAGAAATTCAGGAAAAATTTGCAATTTGCATTTAACTTACCGAATATTTAATAAATCACAACTACACACTCTAAAATATGATATGTTGCAATTTATATACACGCTTCTCATTCTTTGCTTAAAATCATACGCTTCCCTTTGCTTAAAATCATAAAGGATGTTTCAATTTCAAGTGTCGATTCTTAATAGGTAAGTACCTAGGTAAATAAAATCCTGGCTCGTGCGCATGAAGAAGTGTTCCTGATGATGATTGATGTGGTGTAAGATCATAACGATTGTAAGCTTTTAAGTTTTATTATTATCTATTTTATCTTTTAACTAGTATTTTAAAGGCCTAGCCCAGTCTTCGATTTCATTTACGATTCTAAGGAAACTAACACCTAATAATGTTATTGCATCCCTAGGGTGAAAGACTTGATAGTAGGTATCCTACCCTGCCTAGGTGCAGATAAATATAAAGTACCTAGGTATAAGTATTATTAGGTACTTACTTCCATCACAATGTTACCTAAACAAGGACATCTCATTGCGGTCACGATGGCTATCGGTCGAGATTGCATAGCGATTTTACTTTTATTGACATGGGTCGTTTTATTGTAAAGAGAAGATTTGATCTCATTGCCTTAATTTTGACACCCGTGCAAAACCAGGTGGCTGGCCGCTAGTTTTATCTGAAGAATAAATAATATTGTGACTCAATGGCAATGGGCTCAGGAGCTGGGACATGCTTAGTGTTGGAAATTTTAATAGCGAGCCCCCCCGCTCTGCAGCTTTACTCGAGTTGTAGTAGGTATGGTAGGTAATGGTACCTACCATACAATATACCAAAAATTTACTGTGTTACCTATGTGTATGATACCTAGTCAGATTCTAAGTTTCATTTCATTCAATTGTCCACTGGTGTGATCAACACAAAATGCAACGTACAAAACATTCGAACAAACCTAGGTACCTACTCTACCCTGTGCTACCTACCTTTCTACTCTCAAATTTTCAGATCCTAGATAATACTGTGATCCAGCTGGACAGTAGGATCTTGTACAGGGCCTCAGCTCAGTTCAGTATAATCAATACCGACATGCGATGGAAGAAAACACTTACCTACCTACCTTACCCATTTATTATTTTGAATTTTTAAATGCTTAGTAGGTAGGTACTGAAAACACCTATAAGTACAACAGTATACCTACCTATTTTATTAAGGTTGATGGTTCTAAGTAAAATCAACAAGTTTCTAAACTAGTGAATAAATTTATATATACCTATTTAATTTAAATAAAGTTATTAGGTACCATAGGTAGGGTAAGCTACTTTAATAGGTAAGTAAGGTAGGTAGGTACCAAGGTAGGTAGGCACTAGGTACTTTTGGATTATAAGAGATCGTAGATAACCTACCGAAGGCAAAAGGCTTAGTCGGACTCGGAAAACATTTTAAACCTCGTCTCGGGACTCGGGGAGTATTAGGGAAGGTAGGTACCTAACCTACGCGCAGGCCCGAAACCGGTCGAATATGAGGATTCAAAAATTCGTTAATTTTTTATGGCTTCTCCAACGAACGAGGGGAGGAATTTAGATCGTAGATCGGCGTCGGGTCCGCTACTAGTAGACCTGTAGCAAACCGTATGTATTCGGTACAGAGATACGGGTACGCCCTCTAGTACCCAGTAACGAAACGTTACTCTTGAATGTATCTCGGTACTCGCACGATTTCATTCCTCGCATTTAACGCATGTACTTACATACAAAGTATGGTTTGAGTTCACGCAGTAAGTTGATGCGTGTATGAAACGTTCACTGGTCTTACGATCGTAGGTACGTTTGTTTTATTTTTAAATATGAACCAGAGATTTCTGCAATAAACTAGCTTTCTGTCCGCGGCTTCATAAAAGCGCATATATAAAAAAATAGTTTCTGTTTTGTTTAAAAAAAAATTATTTAGTTTAATTTCAATTTATTACCAAAAGATTTAAATAATTTTGACACAATGTGTTGCTTTTTCAATAATTAGGTACTTAAAAGATTCCGTCAATACCTAGTTCATTTTCAGTACTAGGTACACGCGTACGGTATGATACAACATACGACTCGATTCGATTAGTTGGATTGTACTGAGGTATCAAATGTAACGAGTAATGTAACGATACGAAAGTAACGAGTACTCATTCATAAAGTACGGAATACATACGGGTTTGCTTTTTCTCGTTACTTTTACACCTTTAGCTACTAGGGGTTGTGTTCGGATCGGGCCGCTTCGCGCTTGCGCGCCTAGTTCGCGCCACTGCTACACTACACGTCCGTCGCTTGCTTGCAAGCCAGATGTTCAAAAAAAGCTTCCTGTCGCTGTTTCATTGCTCCGCATTTTTATCTGATAAAATTAATTTAAAATGTTGTCTAGGACCTTGAATGTACATTGTTTTGTGAGTGAAATTTGCAGTGAATAATTTATTATGTGATTTGAACAGTTTTTCCGTAATAGTAAAATTATCGAGCGTCTCAATGTCCACGAGTTCACTCGGGACCAACAAAGCGGCGGACATTTTATTTTGAGTACTCGATAATGTAGCGTTTGTGTCGGAAAACATTAATGTCGTTTTATGGTTATAAATTTGGAGATCGTCCGCTTACACCTTTTGTAAGTATTACCAAAACTCAATGAGAATTTTAGACAGAAACCGCGATTTTAGGTGAGTGCTAAAGTGGAGGCAAGATCACCGCTAGGTTGTCGATATTTTGGGGTAAATGTCGTTGGAAAAAATGACGTAAGCTAAACTGGTCAGCTGGAGGAACGCCGTAGACCTTAGGTAACACCTAGAGCATAAAAAAATGCCTATCGACCCACTCCGCTTTGGAGGCTTCTCATTTATGATTTCCGCGCGCGCGGCGCCCCTAACCTCTTTGCTAATTGAATTGTGATGATTATGGAGCGTCACAGTTAAAAGTGTAGCCAGTGATCGCTACAGTAAAATGTATTTTGGTGATTTTCGATAGCGATGCCTCGGGGGGTAAAGCGAGGGTCAGTGGAGGGCGAGGCGGAGCTGGTGGTCCGCGCCGGGGCGTCTCCTCCGCACACCACGCTGCTGGATGACAGCCCCAGCCAGCCGATCACCTACCACCTCCTCGACCATGGCTACGGTGCCACGCCGCAGCACCAAATCCGGCGCGAGGCGCTTACCGCACCGCCGAAGACGTCGGAAGTAAGTTTCAACAAGTTTTCATTGATAAACAACCTGCAGATTATGTACTGTTTCAGATGTGGCTTTCTAGTATTTGCTCTAACATCCTAGATAAATTATACTTTATAAAATGTAAAACCACTCTGTTTGAATTCAAGTTAGAGAGTCAGCCAAATTACTGCCAGCTTAAACTTCATCACTACTGTTTAACAAAATGTAATTAGCTGTCTTGGATGGTATTTATTAATAACTGATGGGAAATTGACCATTTCTGTATGCAAGGCCCAATGTAATAGTGAGCCCACCTACCTACGTGTTGTTTAATCAAGTCCTCTGCTGCTACACAGTTGCAATTGTAACTCTTGAAGATTAAGGACTATTGTACACACATCTATGTGGATGAAATATCATTATGAAGTGAAGATACAAGGCACAGTTAGCAAAAGATCCCTAACTAAAGACATTCTACCACAATCTTTTGTTGACTCTTGAATCCTATACCACCTTATTACACATAATTTGATGTAGTCATCTGTTAACGAAGTGATGGTGTCAGAATATCAAGAGTTGGCATTCCAAAGTCGACATTCAGTGTTGTAGTCGTATTATAAAATGTTTTGTTCAAGGCTCAGGTACCATATCAATAGAATTGGAATGTGTCTTTAGTATTTAATTTTATGAATCAAATCAGTACCACAGTTGCAGACAATTAAGAAAGCTTGTGTTTCAAATTGAAATGCTCAGTCTTTATTCTTTCAAAGAAACATTTCATTACTCAAATGCTAATCTTGTTAACTGTGCTGCAAAAATATACTTCATGGATCAACTTGGTACTAAGAAACATTATGTGATAAATATTACTAATTTAATACAAATATTTCACAAAATGGATTGTTCAAATCATCTTAGATAAATATTCATAATTTTTGTACTTCAGTTGACTATATTTTTCAAGGCTGAGGGAAATAAGTTTATACCATGACAATATTAAAATTTGATACAAATTAGAAAATATGATTGTTTCAGTAATCACTGAAATAATAATAACAAAATTGAATATTGAATGGTTTTAATTAACTTTTGAAGATATCAAAAGTTAATTACAACCATTAAAATAGATTCATAATAAAATGTAGATATTGTGGAATCTAGGTAGATATATCTAACTACTAGAGCTAGACTAAGCTAGAGTATTTATTTCTGCTTTATTTAATTTGCAAAAGGGGCAGTATGGTTGTTTATTTCTCCCATAATATTAGAAGAATATTTGGCAGGGAATATTTTGTGTCTGATTGTATTGTGTGGGTTCCCATTTGTAAAACTGCTAATAATTTCCTTTGAGGTTATGACCATCTGCATGTTTTGCATATTCTTTACCTTTATTAGAACTGGTATGAAGAATTCCAAGATAGAGGGGTCCATAACGAATATGGGGTCAATGACCCTAAAGAGGTCATTGTACTTAGTTGTATTAGGATGTCTATCTCACATTTGGGCTTAAGTATCTACCAAGATACTGCTAAGTTGCTACTGAGTTTTACATTTTTAATACCATGTCAATATTTGGATTAATATTAACATGAATTTAAATATTGATAAAAAATTTATGTATCATTATTAGTACTTTTATCTTGCTGTTTGTAAAGTTGGAATATAAGTACATAATTAATTATATTAGTGCAATCTAGAATGTTTCAAAGTTAGCATATTAGTGTGGCCTCTTTTATGCATAATGTATGTTCTTACTTCATTTCACAAGAACATAAATAAAATGGAATCCAATGTTTATCATGCCGTCTAAAAATATGGTAATTTCGATGCAGTAACTTAAAATAGTTTAAGCTAGTGAAGTGTTTGTTTCAAAACTATAAAAAAGAGACTGGTATGTGTTTAGTCTCCATTTGTACCCCAACTATCTTATCTACATGTTGAGAGATAGTAGCCAAATTCCAGTTGGCATGGTATCCATAGTAGGAGCATATTGGACGGGTTTCCGTGGTTCCTATTTGCGATGATTACGGCCAACCAAAATGGCGGTTGTTAGGCGCGCGAGCCGTGGGGTGCGTGTGTCGACGTTTATCCCCAAACCGCCCTTACGAGGACCCTTCGAGGGATGCACCAATCACAAGCCAGAGAGTTACTTGACGAGTTATTGGAATTTTCGGTTACTGTAAACGATGCTGGGATTTCTCGCGTCGATGTTGATTTCAAAGCGGCAACGATTGCCAATTTCTTGTATTTTTGTTTTGGACATTGGTCAACTTTCGTGACTGATGATTATGAATATTTGTAATTATACAAAACTTATTATAGAATAGTTGGTTTTAGATGACAGTACCTATACTGATCTGTTTTGTACCTAATACATAGAACAGGAAATAAGGAGACTTATTAAGTTTCTAGTAAACATTACCTAATAGAGAAATATATAATAATAATTCATATAATGAAATGAAGCATAATATAAAGCAATTAAGCCTCAAATATACTAAAACAGTAAGGTAGTGGTATGTTTTCATTGAAGTTATAAGGCCTAGTTCACAGGAAAGCGTTAGACACATTTGCCGCGTCACTCGATCGTTTGTGTCACTCAATTGTGGAATTTTCATAGGTAGGTCTGTTCATTCCTTTCTGTGTCACACGCGTACATGTATTGCAGATAACATCAACTCAATAAAGACAAACAACTGTGCTGTCTCGTTTGATTTCTAAAGATAAACTAACCGCTTTGTTTAAACAGATAATATACCTACATAGGAAAGTGCAATATCGCGCTTATGCTTGTATTTTTATTTTAAAGGAAGAAACCAACCTTCAATTTCATTTTCAAATTTCAAACATTCAACATTATACTTATACTAGTTCAGTTTCAATGGTTATAGCAATTGGATTTTTTTCATTAGTCATACTGATTTACTAAAGGAACATACCTATTCTGTTAACGTTTGAAGCTTAGCACGCCATACATCGTTTAAAGACATTAAAAACTTTACATTAGATTGTTTTACTGATTAAGATACTATTATTAGTTGAACTTATTCTATTTAATCAAATAATCTGACATTGCTTAAACCTTAACTTTTTTTAACATTAGCTCTATCTAAATCGCGAAGAAGAAAATAAGAAACAAGCCAAGGTTGTACGAGTAATACTCGTATAGTAAGACCGAAATAATGATACGGAAGCCTAAAATAACGATGTACAACGAATCGATTCTTTTATATGCTATGTTTATTTATTTTCTAAATCTCATGCAGGTAAACCCGGTAAAGTATAGCCACTTCTTTCTATAACTTGTGCTATGATGGAACTTGAAAATGTACTCGAGGGAGGGTAGCGAATTCAAAGGACATTCGATTGGCTGACATCGTCTTGTCTCAAAGGAATTCGAGCCAGGGACAAGGGGATAACGTTTCTGGAATTAGTGACAGGACTGACGGCTGACCGTTATTGTTTCTTTCCGGTATGCGCTGGATACCTATACCATAGAAATGTCATTTCCTTATTGTGGCTTCTTCTATTCGATTGTTAAGGCTTCAAACCAACGGCATTTCTACAATTTCCTAGCGCTGTAGAATGGGAAATGAAAATTTAATCTAATTTTGGTCTGTCGCCAGTCAGCTGGAGGCCTATCCTTAAACTTGTCGTTTTGTAATATGATAAGAATAGCAATCGGCAAGTGTGGCGGCAGGAGCCACATATGTTGGCAGTTTGTCATGTCTCGAGTGCCGTTCACCCGGACGCCGCGGCCGCCATGTGGCTTCGTCCATGCCTCCCTGCCTGCTCACGTGGCCAGGTACTCGCATCACGAGTCAAGCTTTCACCTCTCCTTCATTGTACTATGTATTGTGCTTTACACCCTCCCAATTCAAACTGCAATGTTCTCAAGGTATCTAATAAATATCTATTAAAATCTATCCAACCCAAAAAGGGTTGGAATCTTCGAATTATAAAAAGTTGGCGACGACGCAGATTGTCGCAGATACAAAAGGATCCGTTAAATTAATCCATTGAAGACGCTGGCAATTTTATGCCGATCCCTGAGATGTGTCGGTTGCATTAATTATTATTAGCGTGATTGCACAATAGACGAAATTGATTATGTTAATGGCGTAAATGTTTGCGCATATACGAGTATAGGGAAGGGATGTTTTATCTGCTTAGACGTCAAACTCAGATGAACATCTGCTCTGATTTACTCAGTTTGGGGTACTCGCTCGCTCAAAGATATACAATCCGGCAAATTAACAATAGTCTCGGTTCACTATTAATAATAACAAAAAAATCGGAGATAAGAAATTGCCATTCTTTCGCCAAAGGTCCCTTCCGAGAGCTCGCCGGCTTTTGTGTTGATTCTAATTTATGTCATGTATTGTTACCGGGTACCCTCCCCACACTTCCTTTAGGGGCTTCGGCACCGCGCTAGATGTCCAAATTGAATTTGTTGCACGAGCTTATTGAAAACGCCTCGTGCATCCTCCGCGTCCTCGCATATTTCTTCCACTAATTCGGTTTTGTGTTTCTGCAGTGATTCTCTCGCTTACATTGATAACGTTTTGACCAATTAATTGAATATGGGGTCAATGTACGGATTAGGATATAGAACAGCTACAAACTGTGATGATGTGAAGTTTGAACGTACTTACTTGACAATTTGTGCCTGATTTTTACTACAAGTGATATGAAACGCAGATAACAATGACTTACTTTGTTTTAAGAGTGAGTGAATAATTTAGATAGCTGTTTATTGATATTTGTGCTTTAGTGTTCAATGAGTGAACACTTTTTATAATAACTAAAGTTCAGTGGTGCAATAACAGTTGCTATGTTAGATAATTAATAAATTATTACCTTACACATCAAATTACAGGGAGCTTACGGTAAATTATCAATATCTTTCACAAATCTTAGTAGGTATCTCCATTTCCATTAATCTATATTACCAGTCAGATAGGTCAGATAATGATTAGCAATGTGGTATTTTTATACTGCTTTACTAAAGTTGTGTTGTTTAGTGTCTTTTCTAAATAGTTTATTTATTTATTGTGTTTATTTGGAAAAACAGACAGAGCTATGAGTTAACAATGAAAACATAATTTTAGTTTTATACAATGCAGCAAATTTTTCACTGTAATCACAATGTTGTTTTCGTTAAACGAAAAGAGATGTTATTTATTATTATTAATTAGCCATGATCGTCCCACTGCAGGGCAAAGGCCTCCCTTCCCTTCTTCCACTCTTCGCGACTCAGCGCGACCACAGGCCATGTGTTAAGGTGGGAGTCGAAAAGAGATGTAATATAATAATTTTTCATTAGAGCACATTGTATTTAAGAAGTTCTTCTCCGTCCAAGTATATATCTCAACATTAGCCACATTAGCAATACGGCGACCCGCAGAGAGGAATTATATTGTCTCCTAATGTCTATTGTACATCTAGTATTGAAAGCCTAAAAATCGCAACTAATTTAAACAAACTTAGGTCTTATTTGTGCCGTCTTTTGTCTCCAGGCTGTAAAAAGAAGACTGAATCTGAGTGAGAGCAGTTCCGGCAGCCAGGGTCACGTGGTGCCCATGAAGGCTGACTTCAAGACGCCCAAACAGAAGCGAGTGAAGGTACTCACGCCGTACAGCCGACCGTCCAGTTCTATGAAGAAATACACCGAACGTTCCAGGTATTGAACATTCAGACAGGTAATAATCGTTCATTCAGTAGGAATTCTGTTAGATTTGCTAAATTGATGATCTGAAGGACGTAAATAAAAAAAAATTGGTTTGATTGTAATCCCCTTAGACCTTCGTAAATTTATCGAAATAATAATGTGGATTGGAAACATATTTTGGCATGACTATTTGGCAATCAATGGACATGTTTTCGTTATGAGGCG
Source organism: Xanthorhoe spadicearia (assembly GCA_947086425.1). Taxonomy (NCBI): domain Eukaryota; kingdom Metazoa; phylum Arthropoda; class Insecta; order Lepidoptera; family Geometridae; genus Xanthorhoe; species Xanthorhoe spadicearia. The sequence continues at coordinate 3,080,193 of OX352198.1, read as the reverse complement.
CCTCCGCCCACATTCCGCCATGACCCCTAATTGGAGCCATTCAATAATTTTATAAAAAGTAAGATCCGCTTTATCTATCGAGTACAATAACATGAGTAACTCCGCAATCACATCTGGGGCATCATGCGTTTCTCTTTGTTCCAGATTTGACACATCATTAGGTTTACTTACAAAAAAATTCGTCGCGTTACTAAAGTCGTCACCCAACGGTGTCCTCGACTTGAACATCGCGGCGGAACATCTATCGGTCCAAAAACGTCGTATCTACGATATCACAAACGTACTAGAAGGAATAGGAATATTAGAAAAGAGATCTAAGAATAATATACAGTGGAAGTATGGTGAGTTACCTAACTTATTTTCCTGTTCAGTTCATTCTACGTGTTTTTGCATTAGGTAATTAGGTACCTATATAAAGATTTAATAGTAATTGTTTACATTGAGATAATCTCTTTCCTTATTTCTTGCCATAAAATTTATAGCCCTTTTAGAAGAATAACTACCGACTGGTACTACTTTCCAATTCATTCATAAATTCGAATAAGGTACTTAACTTATTTCCAAAATCTTTCGAGTGACTCATATAATTTTCTGCACTTCGTAGCAGGCCTTGTAGGGGGCTATAAACTTATTGTCAACATTTTGTCTATTACATTAAAATGTAGCTTCTCATGTAAATAGTACAGCCACACTAATAACTGTAAAACCTGAAGGAATGATAAAGTAGTTCTTTGATTTCACAGATATTTGTGGAATTACGATTCTTTCCAAACACTTACTTATGCTGGTTTTCTTATTGCCTGGATATCTATTATTTAGAAAGCCGTTTGTACATATGAACCCTCTAATAATTGCAACACCTATCGAGATCTCAAGCTATCCCGTGTTTGTGCTGATCTTCCATGTTCTCAAAAGAACATCGTAGTAGAATCACTTAACTTTTAGAGAAAGTTTGGAGGAAATTATCGCTTACTATGCTACACGTTCCATCCGATACAGACGCATTGTCCGATACAGTTTCTTTGCCTACCAACACATAAACAATCTACCAAAACGCTGCTAACAAGCATATGACGCTACGCAAACCACACAGAGACTGCTGGTTCAAATACCAGGTTCATAGGTTTTCAGAGCAAGCTTTACATATTATAGGCGTGGGTTCAGAAGGCGGTCTTCGCGGCGTGGAAGCCGACGAGGGTCGCGCTCGGCGATTGCGTCGCGAGTGCCGATCTCTGGCGGCGAGAGAAGCGCGGGTCGCTAAAGCGGTGCAGCTCGCTGAGAGCGCGCTGAGCCGCCTCTCGGCCGACCACGGCGCCAGCGCGTACATCACCTACGCTGATCTCAGGTCCATCAGGGAGTTCAGGAATCAAACCGTTATACCTATCAAGGCGCCACCCGATACCAGGCTAAGCGTAAGTATTCTGTTTTTATATTTATAAATGTTATCGGGACTTGATCGCGTATTGAAATCATTTTATTTATTTATTATCATTTTATTAAGTCACGATAATATTTATAAATATGTTTCCAAGTCGCGATAGTTTACTGGTTTTAGTTCATTTGTTTCATGACTATCATCACCATCAGCCATTTTAACCCACTGCTGGGCATTCTTCTTTTCAGGTACCTACACCAGATGAGAAGGGCTACACGATACATCTGAAGTCACAGTCTGGAGAAATAGAAGTCTACCTTTGTCCAAAAGAAAGGCCTCCTTCACCCTCATCACGTAAGCTGTTTTAGATTTTTTCTGTTCCTTTTGTTGTTGTCTTTGAAACAATTTTATTAATACTACATGATACATCGCTCCGTCAACACTTAGTGTGCATCCACACTGCGGGGCTAGCGCGGTTGCGACGACGGGCGCGAAATATCAAACATATGAAACGCGCCTTTGCGGCCACACTGAACTGACTAAGGCGGAAGCCTAGTGCGACTGCACTGAGCGAGACAGCGCGCGTAAGTTTCAAACGCTCCTATCCGCGCGTTCTGGCCACACTACCGGGCCTAGTCAGCGAGCGACCCAATGCGCGATGGCGGGGGTAATGTAATGTAATGTACGTCGAACCGCTACAAGAGCTCGCGCGTCACTGTGGCCACCGCGCGCCCCCGCTCGCCGCGCCCGCGCTAGGCTCAAGTCACCGCGCATTCAGTGTGGACGCACACTTAGCCATTAACTCAGTATTAATAAAATCAAAGAAATAGAGTGAAGAAAGTTGCGTGCGCAAAGACTATGCTCTCATGCACAGTCTCGGAACTATTTATAAAACAGATCAATAACGTCACTACAAATAAAAATTTGATCAAAGAATATAATATCTTTATTATATGAACATACTACTATAAGATTATCACGACCAACTAACCTTCACACCTCTCTGTCACACTGGTGTGATTGTTAGGAAGAAAACAAGCTTGAATATATTCACGGATATTCTTGGTCTCTGATGTGATGGCACAGCTTATGGTTCCAAGTTGCAAAACGACTGCGAAACTTTTGATAAAGATTCATTCTTATAAATGCCAATATAACTGAAACAAAAGTTATAATTTTTCTATGTAAGTATGTTACTTTTGTATTGTTTCAGTATCGGGTCCCCTGGATCCGTTGTTGGAGGATGATAACAAGGCACTTTTGGCGCCACTTATTGCTCAGCTGCAAGCGGTGCCTTCTAGTACCATCACAGCTGACTTCACGTAAGTCTTGCTTTACTCGTCTATACTACAGCTTTAGGTGAAATCTAGCCCCGTTATTCTTATTTAATTATTTCAACGAAAAGTAAAGTAATATAAATATGTACAAGAATTTTCCGTTCCAATTTTTAATATTTTTTTTGTAAAAGTAAAGAAGCCAAACAAAAAACTTTTAAAGTCCCAAGTTTAAATGTTATTGATCATTTTTTCAAAATCACGTTTTTAATACAAGCTTACGCTTTTTAACTTTTGATTGTTCAAAAGAATAATAAAGATTTTAAATTTAAAAGGTGAGCGGAAAATTTCTTTGATGCGCTTGGCTTCTTTGTTTAGCCACGCATTATAAACTTATTGAGCGGGATACCGGGATGGCGGATATAACAATAAGTGCTTCGGAACCCACGCAAAGATGTAGTTTCCGGTTTATGAAAATAAAATCTTAAAGAGACGTATATTTTCCTCAAGGACTTTATGATATTATCTTTAAAACAGACTGGTTTTCATGTAATGTTTCAAGTTATCACTTTTTTGTACTGTGTGATTATTATTATGACATCACTTTGCATCATCCCAAAATAAATGATACTAAACTGCTAAGCCAAAGTAAAAGTATTTTTTAATTTTTTATGCTGGACTTAAATAAAAAGATCAACTGTATCTCTGTATCGCGACAGTTACAGAAGACATCTCTGAATACTTTCATGATCCTTTGAAGATAGCTACTATCAGAGTTCCAATTTACCGGCAAATAAATAAGCCTAAAGTTCCGTCGCGGGTGTTTAAATTCTGTTCTTGTTATACAGGACTCCAATAAAACGCGAGCCCGAGGAGTGTCCCATCAAGCGTGAGCCGGAGCACAGCGGCGCCGGGCTGGTGGTGAGCCGGCCCTGCGTCACCGACCCCACCCTCCCGCTCGGGGAAGCGCCGCACACGCCACAAACACCACTATCTACACCAGACAGTAAGTCTATATTGCCATGTACATCAAGCGTGAGCCGGAGCACAGCGGCGCCGGGCTGGTGGTGAGCCGGCCCTGCGTCACCGACCCCACCCTCCCGCTCGGGGAAGCGCCGCACACGCCACAAACACCACTATCTACACCAGACAGTAAGTCTATATTGCCATGTACATCAAGCGTGAGCCGGAGCACAGCGGCGCCGGGCTGGTGGTGAGCCGGCCCTGCGTCACCGACCCCACCCTCCCGCTCGGGGAAGCGCCGCACACGCCACAAACACCACTATCTACACCAGACAGTAAGTCTATATTGCCATGTACATCAAGCGTGAGCCGGAGCACAGCGGCGCCGGGCTGGTGGTGAGCCGGCCCTGCGTCACCGACCCCACCCTCCCGCTCGGGGAAGCGCCGCACACGCCACAAACACCACTATCTACACCAGACAGTAAGTCTATATTGCCATGCCATGTACAGCGAGCATAGGCTGGTGGTGATCTGTCATGACCTTGTATCAAATGTACAATCTTTCGCGAACAACTGAATGGTTCAGCTGAACTGGCAAGGACCATGCCACTGAAGTGCAGCCGATCTTTAAGCTGTAAGAAGCGTCGTTGCGCAGACGCTTCTTGGCTCAAAACGAACATCATTCCTCACAGTTGGACGCGATAGCAGATAGGTGATGCAAACAGATCTCTGATACTTCTTTTTCATGTGACAAAGCAGTTAAATCTCACTTCGTACAAGTAACATGATTGTAAGAAAGCATCACGTTTTCCAGACGGTGCTCGAGGTCGGCTGCGGAACGCGCTCATCGCTGACAGCGACGACTTCGCGCCCATCATGGGCGGCGGACGCTTCCAACTGCAGACTGAGGACCAGGAGTCAGGTATTACCACAGATTACATAAGTACAGATACCTCATCACGAACATTGAAATCACTCCTTCTTTTCTTCAGGCTAATTTTTGGTGTTTGATTTTTGCGGCGTCACGTAGCGGCGTTTAGGCATCCGACTGCATGCTACTTAGCACTAGATGGAAATACTCATTTTTGATTGCAGGCAAGACCGATGCCGCAAAAGTCAAACACCAAAAAAATAGCCCGAAGAAGAGAAGGAGTGATTTCAATGTTCGAAAAATTCAATTGAGTTCAAGAATAATACAGTTGGGTTTCGCATATATGTGTGTGAGCCTTCATTTTGTTCTCATTTTGTCTTCATTGTGTTGACTCTATTGGTTCTTCACAAACATCATCCTCGCCACGTCGGTCATCCCTTGTGGAAATGCAGGCTATATGATAAATCGCATCGATTTGAGCCTTCATTTACCATATCACTTTCAAAACTATCGTGAGTACATCTAGACATTATATTAATACAACGGGAAAATTACTCAGGTAAAATATTGTCGATTTAGATACCGACATCTCATCAATGTTTCGATTCTTCCGGAGAATCTTCATCTGGGTATGAGTATGGTCACTTCTCGCGGGCGCGTAGCATTACCATAACTGTTATCCATAATATCATTAGCACTTAGACAGGTACACGACTAGAAGATGGGAATCGCGCTTTGCATCTAGAACTTGGGCGGTGACTTGTGTGACTATCACATCACAGTCTGAGTTCTAGCTGTGCGGTGCGGACACTCGGCACGGCGAGAGAAGACGCGGCATATCATTATGGTGTAAACGGGATTGCTTCATCGCATATTTATCTTCTAGTATTTACCAATGGACATTATTAAACACTGGTGAACGTCTGCTGCTTCGCTCGCGTGTTACTTACTCCGTTAGATAGTCTTTGTGGTATGCCAAGTCAAACTATGTATATTCCAAGATTCAGCCAAACCCGTTTAGTAGTTTTTAACTTTTCTAACTTTTTTAAACTTTCGCGGTAATCATTTATACGTGGCATAAAGAAGGAGCTTAGAAAGAGCAAGATTTTAAAAGACTTTAGATTCAATAGCTAACTTTATATATTGTGATGAAACAGTCCCTAAAAAGTTAAGTGTTAAGGGCTATCATATTAAAGCACATTCCAGGGCTTTGTATATAATTGTCTTGGTGGATGTGTATTTATGTTGAAATGGCAGCACGGTAAGTGTATTTTTGTTGTTTTACATGAGTGGATCGTCGTATTATTTACCGATTATGTTTTAACTCAGTCCAAGATAAATTCAACTGTATGTGATAAAAATGTATCGCAAATTATAAAACAGAAGACGACGATAATAATATGACGATAATTTTCATGAGTAAAATGTTTATGTCTAAAGGCCAAACTATATGATCACAGCGTGACAACTAGTCCCATACATTTTGCGATAATAACAAAAGTATATTGGCACGGATTTTGAGTGTGTGTTGCGCATCATACATTTGTAATTTGTACAAATACTTGCATACAAATCTGCGCAGGTGAAAGTCGCCACTCAAAATCCGTCGATTACTTTAAATACACGCTGCTGAATCACGTGGTTTGACCTTAATGCTGGGACTACATTATCGAATTACGACAATACTTATCGTTCAAAGAAGTTCGAAGTTCTATTCAAATAGTTTTCGTTTTCGGGGCTGTCCAGCCGGGTTTCCTCTTGTATTGTGGGTATGACCGGCTAAGCTGAGAGGATAATTTAGGTGCTGGGCAAGCCATCTGAAATATGTCCCAGGCATTAACAGTGTGTTAAGTGTAGGCAAAATTGTCTCCTGACACTGTATAAATAAATCTTCTAGTATGAATAAAGGCCTTTTTCGTTCTCGATAATGTAGCACCGGTACTACTACACCTAACTTGCTGTCCATATTATTCTAATCTATATGTTGGTCCTGGGAAGTGCAGTCACTACTCGCATGCTTATTCTGTCACACAGTCATGTAACGTCATTCACAATCATTGAAGCTTTACTAACTTTGACTAAAACTTTATAACCAGACGACAGAGTAGGTATGTTTCTAATTTGTACATTATACGAAAATAATGAGACTGTCTCAATTTTCTTATTTTGTAACGTGCATTACTAATATTGTAAATTATTGTGATTTGTAAATAATTTTATTAATTATGTGCTCTTCCAGTTTGTAAATATCTTGATGTTCAAAATAAATTTCTGTGAGTCAGAAACCTTTTTCAAGCTCTTATTTTTCAAAATAAACGTTCCAGATAGTAAAATTAAATGAATGTGCCACGAATGTGCCTTATTATAAATACTAGAAGAAATAGACAGTTTGTACTTTTGAAATTTTCTAATATTTCCATACTAAACATCTAAATGGTGAACCATAGACGTTAATTCCTTGAAAGATATTGAACGAAAAATATTAAAGATTCATTAGCAAAAAACATCAAACGTGTCGTCATATTCAAATGTTCCATCGTAAAGACATCTTCATCAGACCTCTTTCGTGTTTCAGGTTCCATGTTTTCATTTTTCTATTCATAAATGTATATAATAATAATAATAATAATAATAAATATCCTTAGACATTTCACACAGCGTCATCTGGTCCCAAGCTAAGCAATTTAATGCTTGTGTTATGGTAACCAGATGACTGATATAATACTTAGATACATTTTTTTTTTTTTTTTTTTTTTTTTTTTTTTTTTTTTTGTAAATACATACATATTATAGATAGAAAACACCCAGACACGGAACAAATATCTGCAGAACATACAAACATTTGTCCCGTAGCGGGAATCGATACTACTATACTACTACTACTATACATATACTACTATATATATACTGTAATAATGGGCGCTACACTATCAAGTGTCGATAAATATTCGTGTTGTGGTTCTGAACCTGTTTATTTTGCAATAACTACATTTATTGTTTTCAACTCAACAGATGATAGTTTCAACGTAACTTTGATGAATAACTTAAAAACTTGAGTGCTATCGGTAATTATAATGCCGATGTTGTTGCGGCCTCCATTTAAACCCCTTTCTCCGTAGGAAAGCAAAAGGAGCCAGTAAAGGCTTTTGCAGTGCAACACAAATATTCTCGTCTCGATGGTGTATTCAGGGCCCATACGATACCTGTAAATGTAATTTCGTACCAATATTCACTTAATTGCGTTGTTACGCATTCAGTATCCACGAACTTGACACAAACATTGGCACGAAATTTCGTTTGCAGGGATTAGTAAGGCTTGTTTTATAGTCAGCTTACCGTCAGCGCGGTTGAGACGCGTAGTGAGCTTCGAGTTCCTGTTATCGTTTCATAATGCTCCGGTTAGCATAGATTTAATTATAAAACAATAACGAGGCTGTACTTTGGATCAACGAAAAAGAAGTTTCGCGATTTTATTTATTCGCGTTTATGTTGGTGATTTGTTACGAGTATCCACCAACATGAGGACCCCTAAAATTGTCAAGAAACTTTGTTATCGTTGATCCCTAGCACGGTCTGTGTACCGTAGTTCACCAGCCACTCGACGGTAAGCGATTGTAAAGGCAGCCTAAGACCCCAGGGGTAGGTATTATTTGGGTAAGCACGGGATCCATGGTGGCGTGGCGCGGCGACGGGCGCCGTCGCGAGCTGGGCTCCGTGAGGCTCCAGTGATCCTGTAGCACCATGGGATTCAGCTCACGGCGGCACCCACTAACAACTCATCTACTAACCACCACATCGCAGTAACAACGCTCATCTCTAACTATAACTGCTCAATAACTAGGCCGAACCAAGGCGTACATTTTGATCATCTTGCAAATCTCATACGAGCTTGTACGATCTCAGCTCGGCTTAGTTATTTTGGTATAATTGTATTTGTTTGCACTTGTTGTTTAGCTTACGAACATCGTCGCCTACTGACAGATAGCATCACACGAGCTGCATTTATTATTTTGAACCTTCTATGGGAAAGCTTCGATTACTGGGAATCATTTTCATAAAAAATATTTCTGCGGAAATTAAAATACACAATGATACCAATTCCATTAGTTTATTTATCTAATGAATGGCCTCTTTTCATAACAAACTTATTATCCAATCTCGTAGCTAATCTACCATATCTATTGATACTCGTACAAAAACCGACAAGCCCTATTGTAAATTTTATTATACTTGTAATTAAACCTTAAATATTCAGGTATATAGGCTTTTTCGTGTTATGCGCTTCTGTTGGTTTCGCCTGTCATAAGCGTGTGTGTGTACAGAGGTAGCGGAATATCTAGGTGAGAAGACGGACAAATTAACTGACTAATGCACGTTTCTATATTCAACTTCGAATGATGGTGATTGCTTAACATTCTTGACAGATAACAATGTTACTGTGGCGATAGATTGACGCATTCGTTATTTGAAAATTTAAACCGAGAACATTCTATATGTTAAAAATTCAAAAGATGGTTGTTGAATTGTCTTCTTCCTTGATCTTTAAATTATATATTTCGTTTTATGTGCTTATTAATCCTAAAGGTGTACATCATGCAAGAAGCTGCCTCTGTACTGTGATCTCATGTCTAACTGTGTGCAATTTCGTGTCAATATTACGTAATGATCGAATCGCCATTATCATGGCTGCATTTTCATTTTTATTGGCGTTGAAATTTATGTTTAAATCATGTGTCCTGATATAAATTATTAGTGTCAATATCATGTGTAACTTGTAACTATTTCACTATCCAAATAAGTGTAAATACTATTCGGAAACGATGGGGAAGTATTTTCGTGAAACGTAAAAACTTTGTAACATTTCTGTTGTAAAGTCGATCAACATACCAAACATTTCCAATGTTTAAACGAAGAAAATATGTAAAGTACTGGAACTACTAGTTTAAAAATCAAACACCCTAAAAAAAGCAATGTTTCTTACTCATGATCGAGGGTTTTTCATCAAATTATCAATTGATGTTATAGTAGTATAATGCCAGCGGCGCGTTGACTGTTTCAGAGCCGCTGGAGCTGGAGCCGTTCCTGGCGCTGGAGCCGCCGATGTCGGCCTCCGACTACGGCTTCTGCCTCGACCAAGACGAGGGACTCTCCGAACTATTCGACTTCGAGTTTTAGACACAACTTGTGTAGTGAAATGACTTGTGACGTGCTCCTACGGTTTTATCAGTGATGAACTTACACCGGCTCGTTTCAGAATTCCTCACAGTGAACTGGATTATTGTGCACCTTTTTATGTCAGTTTAGTAAGTCACATGCATAGTGATGTCTCTATGTCAATGTTTTTTACGCTTTGATATGTGCCCAGAAATAGATCCAAAATAGATTTTCTCGTTACTGCTTCCACTGAATCTATTTAGATCCAGAGTTCCTTGTGACGGCTTCTGAAACTGTTACCTTTAGGTGAATATTTTATGTTGATTTTGAGGATCACGTCGTAGTTTTATATTTATTTAGATAGATATTGTCCGCGGACATGTCAAATAATCAGAAATGATGAGGCCCCGAACTAAAAATTGGATACGTGTTATCATTCGAGCGTTTGTTTTGTAACGGTTAACGTTGAATCTTTGATCCAGAACAAAAATAATCCGACGATATTGAGTTTCTGGTCATTTTGGTGCTAAAATTTTAATGATCAAGTTCCGAGCTTCATCATTCGGTCGTCGGTCGAAACGCTTAAAGGTGTCGTTAGAAATGTTCCTCGAGTGAAACGGATGATGTAATGTCGTTTCTGAGAAGCCAGCACACGAGACCTGCGAGCTGCTGTGCAGCGAGATATCCGATAACCTTCTCATTAGAGAGAAGCACAATCTGCTCCAGTTGGTAAAGTTTTATGATGCTCATATTTTGTAAGGTGGTTTTAGATAGCGCGGCTGCAGGGCAGGTCGCGGGCTTGTGCGCCGCCGCGCCGCCGCCCGCTGTACATACTATCCCGCTCAACATGGCGCGGCGGCGACAACCCTGTACATATTACGATGTAATGAACGGTGATATCATAGCGGCCTTCGATTTTACTTGTAAAGCTAGCTCTAGTGTTCCATTCGTCATACACCCGCCTGGTATGACTATAGTTTGCAATGCACATCGCTCCGTTGTTTGCCAAATATTTAGTTGAATATCTGATTGTCGTTAAGTTCCATTATTCGTTTCGTTAGGTGTCATTGTAAATAGCAGCCGGCGACGGGAGCGCCGCGAACGTCTACATTATTATTTCTGTAACGTTTTTTGAATACACAAGTACAAAGTGCTATAAACATGAGCCGTCTCTGCAGTGGTGAGTGCATTACCTCGAAACGTTCGCGCGTCTCCGTCCTGTCGTCGAATAGTGTACAGCACAAAATTTCATTGTAAAAACCTATTAATAAGTGCATATCAAAATAATTTTAATGTTAGAATTAATTTGGAGACTTGTGAGAGCGGTTTGAATGATGTGGAAAGGCGCGACGCGTGTGTAGCGTACGGAATCTGGTTGCAATCAATATTTGTAAATAAATTGGCTTTAACAGCATAACTTTTGGGAATCAGACAACGTCTTGCAGTATCGAAATGGACCTATTAACCGCTTGCAGAACAGCTACGCGGGTGATGGGTACAAAATAGGAAAACCCCAAGTTTTATATTTTGCTCCATAACCACAACCAGCCAACAATATTTTGCAAAGGCGTCATGCATGCCATACGTACATACTGCCGCTTATAGTATTACAATATTTTTATTTATTAACGTTAATTGCGATATCGTTAAGATTTACTTCCCGTGAGATCACTATTCTTAGTTTATCTTTATTGTTATTGACATTTGTATGGCAAGTTAAAATTATCTGAATGAAATGAAATCTGAAACAATGAATTTTTGACCACTTGTTCTCGTTTCAGTATCGTTAAAAAATTAGGTTTTTCTATTTGATTTGATAGAATTTTATTCATATTTTTGGTTTTTGTACTTGCTTTAAGGCTACATCTGTTTTTGATACATTTATTCATAAAAGTGTCAATTTTGATTTAGCCTGACTTTGAAAAAGTGACTCTAAAATCTCAAAATTCATTTACAACCCTACTGGTATTTGTGTCTTAAGGGTATCCCTTCTGAGGTATTTAATTTATTATTTTACAAAATTCTGACACATCTGGGGCCAAAAGTACGAGAAAGTAGTACAAAATTGAATAAAGTTTTCTCGTAGATTTAGTTTAGGATTTTTGCGACTTCCAGTATTCGACGTTGTTTGTTTTGAGCATCTTTTCTGAAACAATTTGTCTTAGATTATGTTTAAATTTAAGGTCAATTGAAATAATACAATGCCTTTATGATAAAACGATTTATAATAGATTGTTCACCTAAGCAAGTTCTTAATGGTGGATACTGCCTGTCTGCAAATTATCTGTTTTGCCAAGTGAAGAATTGTTTGCATTGATCTTTTGAAGAATTGAAAGTTTTATTACTCTTATCATTACAGTCACTATCCACCATTTCAATGAAACAGGACTGAGCTTCATAGTTGTTGAATTTACCTAATTGAAATGACACTGTGTAGTACAAAATTATATTCCTTTGTTTATACCAAAATTATTTTGTACGAGTGTGATGAACATTTTGTATTTGAGAACTTGTGTTTCAAAAATTGCAACACTCAAATTAACTGAACTTGTCCATTTTCAATTTTACCTGATATTGTACGCTTATTATAAATAACCTGTAGAGTTCATTTATGTGAATGTAGATATTACTATAAAATTGAGCACCAAACGGATCGTCGTGTCGTTAATTTAGATACGTTAGTGCACATCTAAGTTATCGACACGACGACTATGGAATTGTTACAACGATATTAGTCCGTACATTTGTTGCGTCTTGCGACGGTCCACAGGGTCCTAATGTAGAAACTACACTGACAATATTTTTTATTTTCAATTGGTAAAGGAAAATTATTTTAAATTTTCAATTGGTAAAGGAGTAGGGGCTGTCGGTAGTATTATTTCGCACCTGTATGTCTGACGCGAAGTATCTCATAAAGTGTCGAATACGTCGGAATCACTATTCGACTGTAAATGTACTTACTTTTGTTATTGTAGTTTATTACCGCTGACACGTGAATCAAACATCGTCAATAACGGGTTGTATCCATTACGTTTTAAGTTTTGATGGCACCGGCCGCGGCTGTGGTGCCGAACCTGGATTTTTGGATGACATATTTTTGTGTAAACTGTAGCTGGATTATAGTGTAGAAAAATGGAAGGTGCAATGTTATTGTGTAGTATTTATATTGTGAGGCGAAGGCGAATGCGCCGGACGCGCGGTACGCTTGTTGCGCCTATTGTTGTTAGCGTGGTGCATGTTTCATTTGTATTCTTTTGTGTTGGAAGACTGAAGGTTGATTATTCCAGTTTCGATGAACGAGCGAGTTATTTGTTAATGATTATAAAGTCATATATATAGTTAGGTTATATTTTTTAATAAATATAATATTGAGATATGTCATATATTTCTGTATTTCATTTATCAACAACTTAAATATTAACATCTCGACATAAGAGGTAATTGTTTATACGCTAATGTTAGTAATGACTAGTTTACCACAAAATATTCTAAGGACTATAATTATCGTTTACAAACGAAAAATAAAAACAGTGTCCATGCAATCTTAAAAACTCCAATTTTATCATAAGAGTATCTGTACACTTTTACTAGAATTTACTCTAGCTCAAGGTGGATAGCGTCACTAGAAATTCATGCAACCATTGACTTAATTAAAATACATTAAAGTTAGTTTGTACAAGTAATTTCAAACACGAAAACTTTTCAAGATCATTTGACGAAGTTATCTAGTGGGAAGTTTTTGAAGGAGTTGCTCCAGATATCAGTGAACGCTGTGCTGACGAGGTCGTTGATGAGAGGCCGGATCACGGCGAAGCCTGGCTTCCACGTCGCGTTGATCACGCGGTCCAACATACGCTCTACAAATATTAACATAATAAATAAATATATAATCATTTTTTTGCACTATACTCGTAGAAGTGGACTAAGTACAGTATTTTTGGTAGAAGCTTATTTAAGTACTTATAAAACAAAACGAAGGTTACTTTTACTCAAGGCGGACTGACGAAATTATTGGAGGGAATAGATACAATCTGAGCATACAAATAATAAGTAAGTAGTTACACTCAAGATTATGAAGCTTAACAGCGGTAGCACGGTGCCTTTGCCTCTAGCTCCGCGAGCTCTTGACAGCACAATAGGTACTTTTTGTTGTCTACATTTTTTTATCTCTAAGGAACGGAAAGTAGAGTTCTCATACCTATGTATGCGACTATTTCCGCCTGTTCCACATATCCCTACTGCTCTATTTCTTTTCTACTACAGGCAAGGACGTCGCCAAAAGAGAGCTGCTACTCCCGTTCCTTAGAGATTATTTATTGCTTGCGACGATTATTTATTTTGAACTGAAAAGTGTCTTGAAAAGAGGTGTAATCCTGACCCAAGATTCCGTTGCCTCTGAGCAAATTGCCGACATGTATCTCCATATCCCCGATGTGGTCGACCTCCACGTGGACGTCCACTCCGTCTCCGTTGCGCTTGATGCGCGTCGTCTGCGAGTAGTCGCGGAGGGTCATGTTCCAGCGACCTTGGCGGAGCACTCCTAGACCGAATGCATCTCCCTGAGGATGGTATAAAGTATAAAAAGTTTTATTCAGAGTAAAAGTTCAAGATGAACACTTATAACATACGCATACAGACCTTGAATTCATAATTTCCTTCAAGCCATTTTTCAGGGAAGTACTGGGAATACACAATGCGCTGATTGTCCCAGTCGGTTCTGTAACAAGAATAATCGTTACAATAATTTCGTACTCGTAATCCTGTTGCTACTATATCTTCCTCTCAGCTCAACTGTAGCCGTAGCACACTACCCCGTAGCCGTTCGTAGCCCGTAGCACTTCCTATATTCGTAGCATCATCGTTCAAACGACTTTAAAATATCCAAGTAGGTAAGTACCGAAGTTACTTTTTTATTTTTAACCGATTTCAAAAACAAAGGTTCTATGCTCCACGTATGTGCATAATTCGGTCAATAGTAGACCGTTTTCGATTTTTTTATTTCGAAGAGCATACACCCGTGTTTGCCCTATTAAAGAAAACTAAAGGATCACTTAAAAACTAACGTCTGTGTGCTAACAATAGTAGGTACTTATGTCCAAGGGTATATCTATTAATAATTACGTAGGCACCTACTTGTATTTGGTAACGGTGGACGTCGTCCATCCTCTCTCGTAGACATCAGTCAGAGTTAGCGTGTAGCCCAGTCCGGCGATCGCTCGAACCTGCTTCACTTCTTTTGCGAAGTGAGGGTCGAAAGGTGCTACTCCCATCTCTGGAATTCCTGTAAAAAACAAGTAATAAAATATTTTTCAAAGGTAACTTGATTACTCATTCTTCATTTACTCATGATAATAAGGTAAGCTTACAGCCGGTTTGACCGGTTTCACGAACGCAGATCATCCCCAAAATTAACTAAAATCCAAATCACATGACGGTGTCAATTAGCAACTTATCACGTGTTTTCATCATTGATTTGTTAATTCTGCGGTTGAGAAACCAGCTGTTAATAAACCATTATGAATAAGCATCAATTCACACCGAGATTATTATGATGCTATAGATAAAGTTTACTCGTAAAATGATATGACAATAAAACTGCGTCGCGTCCCTTCCATTCCATTTTGGTGTGAGTTAACCCTGTGGTTAAGCCTAAGTGTGCGTCCACACTGCGGGGCTAGCGCGGTTGCGACGACGACGGGCGCGAAATATCAAACATATGAAACGCGCCTTTGCGTCCACACTGAAGTAAGGCGGAAGCCTAGTGCGACGGCACTGAGCGAGACAGCGCGCGTAAGTTTCAAACGCTCCTATCCGCGCGTTCTGGCCACACTACGGGCCTAGTCAGCGAGCGACCCAATGCGCGGATGGCGGGGGTAACAAACCAGTTCGGTCTTGTCGCTCGGCGTTTGCGCGTTCTGTATTTTGTTTTTCGTAAAATGGCGGTAAATACGGAATGTTTTATAAGTGCGATTCAATCTAAACCACCTATATGGCAAAGTAAACCTCAACACCACAGTAATCGCACAATAACAAGAAAGTTATGGAGTGAAATAAAAGAATATAGTCATATAGTCCATATAGTCCAATAGTTTGCAACACCTGAACCGCTACAAGAGCTCGCGCGTCACTGTGGCCACCGCGCGCCTCCGCTCGCCGCGCCCGCCTAGGCTCCAGTCACCGCGCATTCAGTGTGGACGCACACTAACAGAGTTTACAGAAGTACTTACCGACTTTGAAGTAAGGTCGCAATTTATTCAGTGCTCGCTTCATACATCCATCGAATTCCGGCGATGTTCGATTGCAGGCTGATAATATCCTTGCTGAAAAAAACAAAACGTTTCTGAGAGTTTTTAAACTTTTGGAAAAATGGTGAAGTGAGATCGAGTAAGCCAAGAATTTACAATGAAACTCTCAATGTACTTAGGTACACAATTTAAATAAAAATTGTGACAGCCGTTTTGAAAATAAACGGAAGCTGTAGGATAACTTTCAATACAGCCTGCATTTATTTGGATCTTTGTGATGTAACTTGATTGCAAGATTTGAAAGTAAGTCAAATACTTTGCACCCAATTTGCTAGTCAATGACTGGACACAGCTCGTATCACCTTCGAGCCATTTATACATTTACTTTTTTCCTTCGCTAATTCAAAATAAATTTAAAAATAAATGTAAGAATATTTTTCAACAGAAAGTTCTTACTCATTTTGAAATTACATTTTGTAGCCCATTTTAGTGAATCCATTTAGGATATTGATAGTTAACGCTATCATTATCATTGTAATCTAAAATACTACCTAAATTACCCCGATAAAAGGTACATTTTTTAAGAAGTGATTTAGCTAGTTCCATTACACTGTGGCATAGTTGAACTTGACCGAGTTCGCGGTCTAGGTACCAACCTAATATGTAGTCAGCATAATTTTATTATGATCGTTAAAAATGCTTTTTAATTATAGTTTCATAATAAATAAATAAAAGGTCAAACCGACGTGAATGTAATTTCTATGTTTGAATTCAACTCATGTTTTGCGTACTTAAGTAAATGAGTAAAGAAAGACATAAATAAATTCTTTTTTGGGTTAAGTAGGTACTTGTGAGGTAGAGGTAGGTAGGTACAGTCAGCGTCAAATTGATATGAGCGTCTAGAGTAGTTAAAATGATCTGAAAAACATAAAAGCAATTTGATATGCGCAGTTCGAATCATCATATTGTTGCACGCACCTAAGGTGTTCAAAATATCTTACAGTAAACAAAGCTCTCAAAGTTATCTGTTTATACACAAAGCTTTCAAAGGTAGTATGCAAACTCTTTTGAGTGAATACTTAAAATGTGCTTGGTGGTTTTCGTTGGATCAGATTTTTATGGCAAAGGATATCATATTTTAAAATCATCACTTTTGCATTGTGACTGTTAGAGGTTTACTTAGCTATCTCATACCTATATAATATCTGAAAAAATCCACGTATCTTAGCGTCATCTATCGAGTTCAGCTATTAGTCTTGCTTGACTTGAATATATTAAATAAATAAATTTAATATAATTTTAATCATGCTATCCACGATCATTCGTCATTTTGTTAATATTACCTACTCTTTAATGTTAAAAGATGTTAACTTTTATCAGTCAACATGTCCGTGCATATCCAATGTTTACTTTAAACTCAAGCTCTTCTTTCAACCTTGAAAATTTACGCCATAATTTGTAATTTGGCAGTAGGTACCTGCCTACTACTTCCCCACTTATTTACTATTATTCTGTGCTTGGGTGAGCAAGCACCTTTCATGTGATGCTCTTGCTTAATCCCATTTATAAACCTTTGTGCATGTCAAGTTCGCTCTAGTAGAGTCTTTAATTGTTTCCTGTATATTAAATAAGGTCGATAAATGTTGAAATATTAGGAGGTAGGTAAGTTTTATGTCCAGGGTCCTAGACCGACTACAGGCTAAAAGCGACGTTATTGTTTTTTAAGAAATTGATGGAATCCAGGAGTGTCGCTTGCAGTCTGCGGCTGCAGTTTGCAGTCTGCATCTGCAGTCGGTTTCGGACTTCTGCAAGATGTAGAGTCAATATTATTATGAACTCACATGTTTTGATTCAGCAGGACCAGTTGACCTCATTTAACTACCTATTTTAAGCATTTCTTAATTATAAGCGATGGCGTAGTGATGCTTACCTTGATAGAGAATGATTGCATTTAGTAATATGTATTATAATCATATCGTTTCAAAATATTGGTACCTATTACGAAACTATTAACATAGTGGTGTGAGATAGAATTTATGGAGATACATTTTTGAAGGTTGTTCCTAACCACCGCAGAGCTCTGTGCAAACTTGATGGAATACCTACATCCAAATAACAGATAGATAAAATTTAATTATTTTAAAATAAACTGCTAGTTTTAGAACATGCTAGGATTAAACAAGAAGTTATCCATACCTAGAGTAGGTAGAGGTATCTAAGTAAAATTAATGTAGTAAAAGTGTAGTAAGTAGGTGTAGAAGATGGGATGACCTAATAAGTTATGAATAAACGCTGAAAACGTAGAGTCAATAATCAAATGGATTCATCAACATTTTCAGCATACCACTACCTATTGCAGGCTCTGTAATTGGTAGCTGACCTTGCTACATTCTTATGTGGTTTGAGCTGAGAATTTTGTGCCCTGAATAAACTACGCGCTGTCAAAAAACGGCTTTATAAAACAAATAAGTATTCTAAATAAGATACATTAGCATAGAATGTTATTTGCGTAAGGCATATCACTTAAAATGTAGGTATGTAGGTAATAATTGAATGCTCATATTTGTGTTGTAACTTCACTCTAAGATCCCAGGCAAGTTTACATTTCTTTCATAACAAAATGAAGCAAGACTTACCGATTTCCGAAGCTTCGAATTGCGCCCAAGAGCTTTGTAGAAAGCACAACATAATTCCACTCATAATGAATTGTAACGATTTCATTCTTAGTTATCTTCCTAACACGTTTACTTTCAAACTAAGAATTATTTTTTGAAAAAGTTTGTATTTCGGTGCTTTTTCCAGCCAGTGTTAACTTTTAAATTTCGCTTTAAATTGTGAGCAAAGAGTTTAATGTCCGTTCCTATTTAAAAATTCGACGGTGTTCCAACCGATCTGTTTTTGTGTATGGTCAAGCGCAGTCTGGTAAGGTCTGCGAAAGTGCAAGCCCCTCTAACCGTGGTATGCTGTTGCAACACCCAAGTGTTGTCATTTTGATGAACAGTTCTCAGCTAGACTAATACTCAAGCTCAATATCAGACAGAGGTTAATTTTGCAATTAAAATAGTGCGCGATTCGATTATGTCCTCATGTAGGATTCTGCCAATTTTTTTTTAAATAGGTACCTATGGAGGTACAATATACCTATGTACATTTTAACAATTTTAAAATTAAAATATAATTATAACGGTCAAGAAAAACTTCCAGATTTATACAACTTTACGAATGACCTATTGCCCTAACAGTTTGTTGAGACAACAAAAAAAAATTATGACATTCTTGTTATAATATCTTCTACGTCCATTTCGTAAGAACAAGGACCGTACCATATATTATGTTCAATTTTCAACATACGGTTAGGTGTAGGCACTTTATTTTGAGATCTCTTGACAAACAGGAACTATCACCAGCCTCAATGATAATAGAACGTTGCTGCAACACTTACGTAACGAACATACGAGAACGCATCGAAGGGTTATGCAATTGTTTCCTTGTGAGGATGAGTGATGCGCAACCACTTGATGACCTCTAGAAGAGCTTTGACCACTATCTACGAGAAATATGGTTTCATAAGGCTTTTTATACTTACCTGATGGTTTTTTCCATAGTTATTCAACAGTTGGTTGGATGATTTATTTATTGCGCATAACAAGCTCTTAACGGTAAAGAAAAACACCAAAAGGATATCCGCTGTTTAACTACCTACACGTTTTGACTAGTTTTGATTGTGTTAAGAAATTACACAGTCTACACAAATTGGAAGGGAAGGATGTAAATAAATGGAGACATTTTTAAATATTTTTATTTTTTATTTTAAGTAGGTAGGTAAATCTAACTTAGAACTTATGGGTACTTATCTTAAAATACTAAAAATCATCTAATATTACATTACGTAAGATAAAATAAATTAGTTAGTAAGGAAAATTAACATACATATTTTCAAACCATGAAAGCCTTTTAACTGAATTTATGTTTCATCGTCTTAACTTAATAAGTAGATTTGAAATGTAAACAGAAACAATAACATTGAAAAATCAAATAAGGTTATTTCCTTATGATAATTCAAACAAACTGGACCTTAATATGATTTACGTAAATTAAACATAGTCAGTAAACATTTTTGTTAAAAGTGGAAACATATTTATAAATATTATCGGGACTTAATCGTGTATGAAATCATTTTATTGACCTCGACGTTTCGATGACGTTACAGTCATTTTGGTCTATTCTTGATCAATACGCGATTAAGTCCCGATAATATTTATAAATATCCCCATCATAAAGGTTCACGAGTAGGTACTATAATTTCACGAGTGTTCACCATCCTCAAATATTCAATTTATATTCACAACCCCTTAAACTTTATTAATAGGTACAATAGATTCAGATGGCGCCAAAACCAAAACTATTGCCGTACCTTTTCTATTATTCTATTTCATAACGGTCGAAAGAATAAAGATGGCATCATTTTTAGTCAGTTTAGTTTTAGTTTTTGTGACATCAGAATCACTAATGCATAGTTTAATCAACAATCCAGTCGTCGTAAGGCACGTGGTCGAGGATATGTTCGAGGAAGCGCGACATCTTGGCCGCGAGGTCGTTCTTCAGATCCGGCTTCATCTCTTTGAGGAGCTCCTGAGCGTTTGTGTTGATGAACAGGTTTAGGGCTGCCTCTGTTGACATTTGTTATTGAAATAGATAATAAAGAATTTCTGTGTTTAAAGTTATTACCTACTAACATGTATACATACCTATAAGTAATACTTAATTTAAAAAACAGTTGACTTTCAAAAACAACTGAGTTACTTTTAATAGAATGAATACAAGTAATTCAAATGAAGGAATTCACTAGAGGTTTGAAATCGTGACAGTTTATAGTTCGATAGTATAGTTTGCTCAAAAACTGCATTTACGAAACCGAAACCGAATACTCAAACGATAATTAAATATTTAAGGCCGTATTATGATATAGATAAGCCCACTTACTCTTAGCGTTTCAGTAATCAGGCGTTAGAGTTAGAGTAGTAAAATGTCAACTTACCAAGTACAGCGTTACTGTTGTGCAGGTTATTGACCCCCATCTGAATGTCTTTGACGGAGAAATCCAGCTTTAGTTGCTGCAGCTTCAGATAAGTTTTGCCGTCGCGCTCGTAGGGGGCGCCTCGGAAGTATACTTTAGCTTTTACACCGTCTGCAATAACATCAAATATTTACTGCCAGTCTCATTATCCGTTCTATCTCTGGTTTTGCTTACTCCCAGTAGGTTTTTGAGATCAATATTTTGTGTGGAAGTAAAAAACCTGTGGTTTTCGGTAATAAATAAATTTGTATTTGTTTTGTATTTGTAAGTAATGTCAAATTTCTATCAGTAGTAAGCTAAATCAAAGAAAGTAGTTACTAAGATTGGCAGTTAGTTGTTGAGGAAATGTGCTGACATCAAGCTAGGGAATTTATGCTAATTTGGAAATCTACATAGATAGTGTTACAATGTCCATTGCTAGAGTTTCGCCAAGGGGGAGCAGGGAAGATCAGCTGCCCCTCCCCGACATGAAAAATGTGGGTAGCAAAAAGTAGGTATTGTGTTGTCTTGACAACAGCTAGTGAAGCTTGGAACCATTCTTATTACAATTGTCATAGAGGTAGAGACTCGCGCTCTACTCTAAGTATAAAGTTTCATGCTTTTTCATTTCATAATATTGACTTGCCGTCCCCTTAACCATGGGCTGGCTTTATTGTATCGGATTTATTGTATTTATATATACCTTTGGTCCCAAACAACGTCAGCTGGAATTGATGCGTCTTCAGATCTAACCTTCTTAATGATGTGTATTGTTTTCTTACCGTATTCGCCCCAGTAGTCTCCGCCTCCGTTGTACCTTCATAATGATGTATTGTATGCTTACCGTATTCGCCCCAATAGTCTCCCCCTCCAGGTAGTACCTACTACCTTCATAATGATGTGTATTGTATTCTTACCGTATTCGCCCCAATAGTCTCCGCCTCCCGATGCTCGCACGAGCAGTAAAACACCAGAGGAACGGTACCGCGCGCGCGCGCTGATGTGAGGACCGAACAACGTCAGCTGGAACTGATGCGTCTCCAGGTCAGACCTGGGAATACGCCAATGCTTACTTAAGTACTCAGTCAAAATAAAGCATCTGTATACTGCTAGCAGCATGTCCCGGCTTTGCATGGATGTACTCATGAAACTACCGGGATAAAATATAGCCTATAACCACCCCGACTGCCCATTTTACACATCGGTGAAAGAATTTTCTAAATAACGGAGGTAATCTCCGAAACTTTCGGAGATTACTTCGAGTAAGTATATCAGTGATCATTTACATCAATCAAATACATAATGGTCAATTGTAGGTATGTTGTATTATTTATGAAATCACCAGCATTTCTAGATTTTTCTAACAATTGTATTTAATTAATTAACATCTCATTATCATAAACCAACCAATTAAACAAAACAAACGTTTGTTTTGTCATCATCATGAATTTACCTAGTGCTAAGATTCCGTAAAGTGACGATTACTCATAAGAAAACATATTTTGACGACCTCTGTGGCGCAGTGTCTGAGGATCCGCCTGAGGCGCAGAGGTTGCAGGTTCAATTCCGGCCACGGGACAAAAATTGTTACCTACAAGCATATGTCCCATGGTGGGGATCGATCCTATGTTCTGCAGATATTTTTTCCGGTTCTGTTTGTTTTTTAAGTATTTTATCAGTCACCTGGTTACCCTAGCACAAGCACTAAGTTGCTTAGCTTAGGACTAGATTTCGCCTTGTAAAATGATCAAGAATATTTATTTATTATATCTTGTCAAACATATAAGTATGTAATTGCAGTCTTTGTCTTCTGACCCCGGGAAATGTATGAGTGGTCATGCACTCATGTGTCATGTAAACGTGACTTGAATGACAATCTTTCTAACGGATATACCAGTACCTACATAATATTTTATGTTTATGGCCAATCTTTTATGTATGGACATCAAAGTAGGTAAAACCTTTTTGTTCGAGTGAGTCGTAGGACTCGTAGGACTCGTAGGTCGTTGGTCAAATGGTTCGATGACAATAAACAAGCTTTGAATCACTTGATGAAGTACTTAAAAAATTCTTGTACAAACATATTGTTTAAATTATCTATTATTCGTCAATCCTAACCTACATGTCAATAATCATGAACAAATATTTTTAAAACCTTTGAAATTTAGGATCTAGGTAGAGGTACCTGTAGAGTCATTGTGTAAAAATCTGAACTTAAATTCACTCACGCGAATGACCTCACTTGACACGTCTTATCGATCAGAAAATTTGAGTTTTAAGTGTTGAGATGACTTTGGAATTAAGTACAATTATTTTAGTATTCATATCACTTTCACCCGTTACAGGCGTTATAAAATTCTACAGAATACAATTAATTAGTATCGTGTCATTGCGGATTCAGCTCCTACGAATAGAATAGAATAAGATTTTATTTTGTGTCACATTTTTAGATCAGATAGATTATGTATAACATAATATGACTTGTCGACGAATATTTCTACCCCATTATTCATAAAGATTTGTCAATTTAATAACGGTTTTAAGAATGTTTTGTTCTTGTTCTTGTTTATGTCATTGAAAAATAATAGCAACAATTTTAAAAGTCGTTTTAGTTAAAGTAAACGTTTTGTACCGATAGCGTCAATTTTATGCGATAGTTACCTGACGTTGGTGATGGTCATATTAGAAGCTCCCATGGCGTGGATGTCTTTGAAAGTGGCTCGGTAGCCGTCTGGCCCTCCGCCTAGCGCAATCGATAGCTCATCTATTACTATCGGCTCCGACTGGAAATAGCACACAACATTATAACTATTATAAGTCAAGTATCATTCACATTATGCCACTTTCTTGCATGTTGTTAACAATTAAATTGATTGTTATCATGACTTG
The DNA here is from genome assembly GCA_947086425.1 of Xanthorhoe spadicearia. Taxonomy (NCBI): domain Eukaryota; kingdom Metazoa; phylum Arthropoda; class Insecta; order Lepidoptera; family Geometridae; genus Xanthorhoe; species Xanthorhoe spadicearia. Next base: position 3,056,366 of record OX352198.1, on the reverse strand, counting down.
CATGATCTTAATATTGTCTAAACCATGGAAGTTAAATATATAATTGTTTGCAACAGACGCATTGTTCGCATCTTGTAAACGGAATTTAATTTATCATAGAAATTGTTTAATTTGTATATTTTTTTACAAGTACCTATATTATTACGAGTTTATAGAACAGTAATGTACCTATATACCAACATCTTTCTACTTATTCCACTAATCCCCGTTGAAAATCCCCGTCAACGGGGATTTGTGAACATTATGTTCACTTGTTTTTTGTCTCTCAATAGAAAAGACATAAACGCGCTCTTGTTACTTTATACAGAGCCATTACATGCTCACATTACTGGCTAGGCTACATAGAACAGCGGTACGCGACACTAGTGCACTAAATTAAATTAAAAATCTAGCTGATTCCAATGAAAACCCATTATTTATTAAACAGGTTGTCTATGAATATGAAGATAAACAACAGGCGAAAGGACTATGATGACGCCGTACAAAAACAATCGTATGGTATGCTGGTACTAGCAATATAAATATTAGTTAAATAAAAACAGCTTGCGGCTTTACTGCCGATTCATTGTTTCTTGGACACCTGTAGGTAGATATACACCAAAAAGTGCATGAAATTTCTGTAGAAAAGACTTAAACGCGTTCTTAAGGTTTGCTTTTTCACAATTTTTTTCTTCTTACCATCATGCATAAAATGTGTCACTTATTTACTTAATAATATTAATATTGCTTACCTCTTCAATGCCAAATTCAGGTGCTCCATTCTTCAGGTACTCTAGTAAAGAGTTGAAGCTGCGAAGCAAGCACGCGTCCACATTCGGGTCCTGACGGGAACATCGGCCGCCAAAGATTTCTGAAAGAGATAGGTAGTAAATTGATTTAGTTATTTTTTAAAGGTATAAGGCAAGAGTGAATAGGTGTATTCTAGATCTTCAAGTTTCATCTTAGGCTACTCATTTGTGACTTAAAAATTGCTGAAATTACTATATTTAGAAAAATAAGTAGTCGCTAACTTATAACTACAAATGTAACTTAACCAACATGTGATACTGTTTGTTTACCCCAATAAAATAAATAAATAAATAAACTCTGGACATAGAGTTTAAAGGCCGTCTTAAGATATCTGGCATGGCTTAGTGAGTATAAAGCCGGGACCAGCAATTTAACAACCGGTCACCCATCTAAAATGTGACCTGTGAGAACCTCGCTGAACTTCAACTATCTATCAGTAACGTGAAAACAAACTACACCACTAGCCCTATTATAAACGTGTAAGCAAGCGCCATTTGCTTCTATATACGAGAAAATATATTATGCTTGGCTTGTTATTTGTTCCATAGAATAGAAAAGACATAGACGCGCCCTCAATAATTGTTTGTTACAAGAACCACAAAAATTAAATCGGTAGCTAGTTTTATTTTTACTTTGTGGTATCTAGAGTGTAGTCCTAGTATATTTACATGCATTTTAGCCACCTGTGGACTAAAATTCTGTGATGTAGTGTGTACCTTGTCTGTGGATGTAGGCAAGTAGTTCATTTAAAGCCTACTGTCCTAGATCAGTAAGCGTTTATTTCCAATATAAGCTAGGCGTTTACCTTCGAAATTCATTAACATAGACGTTTATTAGTAGGCTTGATACTTTAAATACCTAACTTGACAACGATTTCTTGTAACATTATAGAGAATCATGAAATAATTATTTTCCTAAACAATTTATCTGTACTTTTCAGTATTTTTACTTTTCATAATATTTCCTTGAATTACTCTACCTATGTTTTTGTGGCCTTATTTTTTCAATAATTTGGAGTCGTATCAAATGATCGAGGTCAACCTACGATCAGCTGTTGATATCTATCGGCTACCGTTGTTCATCGGTATGCAACACGGTATTCTAACGGTAGACGCAGTGAAAACAATGAGTTACCGGCTTGATAGTAACCGAGGCCTTGGATGTGATAGTATGGGTACCTACCTAGGTGCTTGATAGATGGGATTGAGTAGCTTCTGAAATATATTCTTTATTATTGTGAGAAGAATATGGAGTAAGAGCACAGTATTTAAACGGCTTTACACCTCAATTATTTACATGTATAAGGACTTTCGTTGACTACTAATTACATAATCTAATATATAAATGTTCAATAAATGGTGATCCCACAGGCAAAATCTGCTTACTAATAAGGATATATTGGGAAGAGACTATTATTCGACTGCGTATCTTGAATTTATATTAGCTGCTCATTGCATGACGAATACTGAATAGCTTGTAAGTACCTAGTACTTAGGTAAAGCTTGCAGTTTTGAGTTTATCTGTTAAGGCTGGGATCATATTTTTTATTACTTAAGAACTTCCGCAAAATTGCACTACACAGTTTTAGCTAAAGTTGACATAGTATTTTTTTTTTTGTAAAAATTAAAATATCTTCATTATTTCTTATCGTTTGTATGTTTTTTAATTTATGATTATACAACTAATTCAATATGAGCTCTAACTCTAACTTTCTGTCAGTAAATTAGTTTGGTTCCGTATCAAATGGATTGGCTGAGACGACTTTCTACGATTAACTGTTGAGTGATAATAAAGAATTTTATATCGATTCAATTTACATTCTTCTGCAAACACATAAAATAAAATGTGAGTCAAAGTCAGTAGGTATACAATATTCTAAAATCGTTCTTTTATTAAAATGTCTGTTTATAGAGTCAAGCCGGCGGCGGCATCGGCATTCCAGAACGCTGGTAGGTAGGTACATGAGTAGTGTGTGAATTTAGACTCTGTTTCTTAATCGAGAAACGTAAAAAATATGTAGGGTAAAAAATTTAGGGGTCAAATATGGATAAAGTTGAACCGAGGGCATTTATTTTTTCATATTATATCGGTCCCTTAGAAAAACATTTCTTCAAGCTCTCGTTTGTTAATTTTTAGATAAGTTAACTTGCATATATTTTCATTATATTTCACTGACACACTGCAATGTCCTACTTTACCTACTACTAATAAAATAACTGCTTCCGCTATATTTTCTTCTTTGGCCATAGATACTTGTTCCAAGGTATTTGAATAGTCAGTTGTCGGTCAAAACGAATACCTAATATTTAAAAGCAAGCTGGTTTATAGTTTTAACGGAGTAATGCACCTGCCGGGTCAACGACCTAACCTTGTCCGCCGCAAACTCGATCCGATCTTGCAAAAACGTCTTACTGTTATTATTGGTACTGTTAATACGAGACCAGTTTTTATTCTGTTTTTGTGTCGTGAGATCGGAGACAAGTTTAAATGGGCCTACTTCTAAAATAGCTTCGATAGTTTCACTGTCATTTTCTTTTAACGAAAACTTAGAATATTGTCCGATATTTTAGCTTAATACTATTATATTTGGTATATTATACCTAATTGCTAGTTTTTAGTAGATAAAGCTTGCAGTTTAGAGCTTATCTTTATAAATCTTTAGAATTTTTTAAAATAGTTCAAAATATCTTTGTTTTCACTGTCATCCTGTTCAGATGTTTTTTATTTTTTTTGTGTTATTTTTATAATATTTAATCGATTTATCACATACACTCGATACAACTCGAAACAAGATACTTACCTACGTTATTTATTATCGCGTACCTTTAAAATAACCTTTTAAGTGCAGATCTTAAAAGTATTCATAATAGTTTAACCTGATTTGAATGTGTTCGTTTACCTAGACATGGTTAAATGCAATTCAAGGCTGATAGAATTAATAGCAGTTCGTTTAGACGTAACATCTAGTTATTTTCTACAGAAGGCTGCACGCATATTGAGCTCAAAGTGCGTGGAAGTTTTGACCCCAATAGACCTATAAATACTAAGACGGTATTGAGATACTAATGCTAAGTATCAGGATAATTTAATGAGTCATCAATTTTTAAATACGTATAAAATAAATGAATTATTTAATTCATTAAAATTAAAGATGACGTCTGCCCTCATTCCACTCTTATCAACAGTTGGCAGAAAAGATCTTTTAAGTAGGTACCATTTTTAAGTCATATTTCATTCTTCTGTTATGAACTAGGTATACTTTCACAGAAAACAGACACGGAACAACCTTTTTGAGACATACCTAACAAGTATTTTTAATTGATATGATATAACCTAACGACACCGGAATAATAATCCTATGTCATTACCAGACAGATGTATACTTTGTACCGTTTGCGTACTTGCGTGTATTTTGCGTATTTACTGATGCACTGTCAAATAAGCACACGCAAATGTTAATAGTTGCCTTTGCAAACAAACTACGTCTTCGAGACGAAAACCGTCATTTCTAACCTTCATAAGGTTATGTCATGGAATTTAAAGTATAAACAAAGTTTTTTTTAAAGTAGCTGTGCTCGATGGTCGTCGTAATTAAATTTCAAAAATCGCTGTCATATTTCATATCTAAGGTAAGACTGGACTAAGGACGATGATAAAACTTGCAAACTTTGTTATTATTATGTTTTATGAGGTGTTCATTTTCTAAGCAAATGAGACTCATCATCCACAGCACCACTTCATCCACTGCTGGATATCGTCTGATTCATCGCACGCATCGTTTGCCTACTCTCTAACTCTTTATTAATTTGTTAAATATTTTGGTTTTATATGATTTTTATCTTTTCATAATATATAATAAAATTATGCGGAATATCTAGAAATATTTATTTGGAAAATTAACACTGGCATCAGAAATCGTGTGAAAACTGGCTTTGTGTGCATTATGTCATGAATACGATAATGAGCTGTATTTATGTTACCTCTACCCCTATTATTTAGCTTGGGATCTGAAAATTATGAGTATAGCTTTTTCTTGTTGCAAGTTATAGTCATGGTGAATGCACCATATGTTACTCAACATACATTTCTACCTCTTTCACTGCTTCCGCATGAGCTGCTATTTTATGTAATGGACAATTTAGCTCGCTTGTGACCATTGCGACAAGAAAGACGATAAAAAGAGAAATAAGAACAATAAAACTTTTTGTCATGTGGTTACCATAACACAGTATTTAAAAAAGGCAACACTGTGATGTTCACGTGAGTGCAAAAGTTGTCAGTGAAAGTGTTAATAGCTTTCTTATTTTGCGATAACAATGAGTCATGCGATGATAAAGTGTAGCTTCCTCACCTATACCTCACCTAACTATATATTGATCAAAATGCCTACTTTTAAATATGCCAAAGTAGCCCTGTCTATGACTCATAAGTCTGTCGCTCTGGCTGAACGTTTTCACGGCTGAATAACTGAAGAGATTGTCATGAAATTTTGGTACAAAGATAGAAACCTTGGGAGAAAACCATATATTTCTTTGATAGACTGGCTTCACCTACATGTTGTTATTTTTTTATAAAAGTATGATGTTTTTGTTAAGTACCTAACTATGTATATAAAACCATTAATATTATTACTAGAACATTTTAAACTTCTAAAAAACGGATTTTAATTTTTCAAAAACAACAACTACTTATGTATTTATCGTCAATACTTCCTCTTGAATTTAGAGGGTCAGAGGCAGGAAGGAGCTATTGATGGAACCGAGGGTGATGAACTTGAAATAAGCGCTTGATGGACTGAATCAGTACAAAACCATTACGATTGAATTATTTAACTAAAGTACAGTTTGTAAGGGGCGATTAACATTATTTGATGCGCCCGTCCGCTTAGAGTATGTAACAACCCATATTTATTTATTTATATCTACATAATTCCACAAAATATTTTTTAAATGAGCATAAAACCTAAACGGGCAGTGCAATGGTCAGTCAAATAGAGTTCAATTCCAGCTAAACGTTACATTTAGTAGATCTAGTTTATTGTAAATTTAAAGCAGGGACAATTAATTGAAAGATTTACTTAGAACATGTTTCTATAATAGAATCTAGGCATAAATATCATGCAAACGGTGCTATTACATGGTATCATACGTACTACCTAACTCTGATTAGTAGGTATACTCGTAGTGGATATAGGGAAAGTGTTTGCTAGGAAATAGATCGCGTACACTTTCATTGTGCTCCGATTTCCATCTGTAAAGGAAACTAGAACCACTTTACGAGTGTTGACAGTAAAAGCAAAGATGTACTTACCGAAGAATTTAAATTTTGACATTGTTAGTAGCGAAAGTGAGAAGCTGAGGAATAGTAAATTACTTGGATATAATTATCACCTTAAGTAAGTAATTATATAATTTTATAACTCATGCTTATTTTCTGAATTAAACTTTGAAAATACCTTTGATTGATACTTACTATACGATACTTTTTGAATTGTTAAAAAAGAAACTGTTTTGTGACCCGTAGAAATATTGAAAGCATTTTATAATTTTCCTTGGTAGGTTCCTATATTTACTCAAAATATTTTAGAAAATTGGACGTTACATTTTTATATGCTCAATGACACAAATAGCACTCGTCTTTCTACTTTCTTCTATCACTTACTTGTATTTGACGCACCCGATGCTATCACAGCCGCGAATACAAAAAAACACAATTGATAATTCGCCATTTTACAATAAAAACTGCATTGAAGAATTCTAATTTTAAATTGGCAATCGTTTTTTTTTATTTAGGCAGGCTAACGTGCGTCCCCGAAAGCCGCGCAGAGAGGAATGGCTGTTTTGCAAACCCTACGGATGAGACTTTTACCAAGATGCGTTGACCGCGTACATACGACGTTATGGTATGTGCAAGTAGGTAGTATGTGTTTAGACTTTTTATGCGATCAAGCTACTGGCTGATGGAACAGTCTTTGTCCGTTTTGTCCTTTGTAAAAACTTAATTAGGTATGTACCTACCTAGTTAGCCAGACTTCGTAAATTTTTAATTGATTACAGAGGTTGCGTTTAATTTTCGTTCAAAAATAAGAACTTATGTTAATTTTAAATATTTTACAATAATAACACACAAACAATTAAAAACACTAAGAATAATTTTAGAACTACGAATATATCTAACGTAATGCACCTAATTATTAAAGTTGTACACTAAAAAAGTTAAAATCTCAATGATAAATCTTCGAATAAATAAAAAATTCTTTGTCACGGGTTTGGGAACAAAAAAGAATTGTAGTTTTCTTGATTTTATTAAGAATAAAATCAAAACTAAGTACCCAAGATTATTAAGATAAATTTTACTTTTTATTCCTACCTAGATAAATATTGCAAACATGTGTCTAAAAATTGAAAAATTCATCTTCATCATACGGTTCGTCTACAGTTTCTGTGTCGATTAGAGCAGATAGTTTCAACCCATTCTCTTGCATTTCATCAATTTCTGGCAATTTCTGTGTTATCATCTCTTCTACGTTTATTTTGTCCAGCTCTAGTTGCACCTTCTCCTTCACAGGGCCTTCGATAGCATCCATTATCTGGTACCGCAGGAGATTGGGAAGGATGTTAACAACAAACTCGATAACGTAGTCCAAGGTTCCTGCGCCGTTGCATCTGACCTGAATATTACCAACTTCTAGATCTAAATCTCTGAACTCCGGGTTCTTCCTAGTGTCCATCGGTTGGGCTAGTACTATCCTCCCGGTTATGTACTCTACAGAGAATGATGCCGTTCCTGCTCTCGACAGGAGCCCGCTGACAGCAGATATGTCCCACTGCGTCCTCCCTTCTAACTTCTGAGTCCCAATCTCAAAATCAGCGATCACCGTATTGTTTTGCATCTTCAGAGTGATGTTCCCGACCCTTTGGAATGATGAGATTCCTGTGATCCAAGTATTTTCCAGTGCTACTGTGAATATGCTTACAGTGGTGTTGTAACCTTTGATTTTGTACGGGTCCATGGCCATATTACGGACCTTCTTTCTCACATCAGCCACGACCATATCTAAAGGAGATATAGAATTAGGGAATTGGATATCACCCGCAACTTCGTCCAATTTGGAGTTGATTTCAGCCCTGACTTTTGTGTAGGCTTCTTTAAGGATGTACGGTTTGATGGAGTCAAAGAGGAAAGTGCCGATGGAGTTGATGATTCCCTGGAACATGCTTCCGAAGAGGCCGAGGTTTTGGAAGTCAACAGCGATGCTGCTGAAGGAGAGGTCTATAACGATGTCCTGTGCGCGGATCTTGCCGTCTCGCTCTACGCCGAGGCCGGCTCGGGCGTTGATGATGAGGCCATCGACGTCGACGAAGAAGGGGCCCGAGGCGCGGTTCAGCCACGTCGACATAGTGTAGTCACCGCGAGCTTGCAGTTTGTCTATTTTCATTGCTGCTTGAACCTGAAAGGCATAATTTGCGATTAATGTAGGGAATTTGTTTATACCTAGTTTGTTAATATTGTATTTTTGTTGGAAGAATTAGGTACTGAGTTTTTTTTACAAATAAAATTTTAAGGTCTCATATTCTAGCTTAGACTTTGAATTTTACGCATGAAGCAATCACATAGGGATTACTTTAATTACCTACGTAAAACGTGTACCAAAATTTAGATATAAGAAATTAAAATCATATACTCGTAAGAGCAAAGAAAATATTTATTTTGTGTCAGCACTTAATAGTCGTTACTCGGTTTACTCATCCTTGCATTGTTGATTACAATGTTCCTATAAACAAGACAAAGAATTTTACCATAAAAACTACATACTTAGTAAATTGTATATTCCCATGTGCAACAAACAATACATCATCGATAATACTTTATAGGTAGTTAAGCCGAAAGTGGCCTTCTATACATTGTAACAACCTAATGTATGTAGGTAGGTACTTATTTAACTAAAGATTAGTAAATTTTAATAGTTTTCTCGGGTGATTTTCACGGACTTTTTTGATATCATTATTGAAATATTCATGCATTATCCAAAGTTGAAGTGAAGTTGAAAAATACGAGCTGTCCTACCTAACACAAGTCTTACCTCCATGGCTCCAATTTCAGCGTTCACATAAAGAATTCTAAACTTGCTGATTCCATACACAGCTGTCTTCTTGAAGTACAGTGTTGCGAAGGAGAGTGTCTGCTTCATATCGGGCACTGGGTAGGGCTCCGGGATGTTGGCCCCGGGTAGGCCGATTGGGTCGGGCTGCTTAAAGTGCTCCAGGATGGCCAGGATGTTCTCACTCATCTTCTTCTCGCCCTCGGCCAGATGGGCCTCCGTTGTGACTTCGTCGGAAGCATCTGTAACAGTTTTAGTGTGTTTGATGATGAAAGATTTCAAAAAGAAAAGTGAACTTACAGTACTTCATTCTTAATTAAGTTAACGAGCAATATATATTATAGGTATTGGTAGTTTGCTTTGACCATTTCATATAAATAGGTTACCTAATTAGCCACCACAAAGAGATTTAAAAAGAAAAATTAAGTACCTAGAGATAAGAAGTCTCAGCAAGGCAAAAGATTTAATTTTCAAATGAAAAAATAAAATGACGTCTCGAGGATGCGGATGAAAGAAATTTTAAAATTCATACATATAAGTAGGATTTTAAAATGAACGTGAAATGGAATGTTCGTTTCTAGAATTTCGAATGTTCTTTCAAAAAATATCAAATTAAATAAAATTACCAAGCTATCATGTAAAATAAGAAATGCGTAGGTATTTTTTTCACTATCAAAAACGTCATTGAACCCGGTAATACAATCTACACTTGAATGTACAAAACCATTCCCGAAACACTAAAACCACATCACAAACAAACACAATCCTTGCAAATTTTAACACACAAACACTATTTCCTTGTAAATTCCAAAACATGGTCATTACCTTGGGCTAAAACGCTCGCACACAAAGCGAAGAGGATCAAACAACGTGTCCTGTCCATCTCTTCATTGATCACTCACTACTGTATGCTCCTGATAAAGTACTATGGGTCACGGGTCGCAGTTTATCATTCATTTCGTACTAATTTGTTATCGGATCTTGGGCATTCGTCACACTGAGCTACGTAGAAAGGTACTTAGTTTATTGACAGCTAAGTTGTTTTCGAGGAGTTATAGCAAGTTTTTATAAATTTGTAAGAAATATGAGGTAATTAGAAAATACTTTTGTTGCGAAGGTTGTTTTGATGGTATTAGCAAGCTTTTTTTAATTACTGTAATAATGATTCAAAATTTTGCAGTTACAAAGATAAACAAGTATTGACACAGATTATTTTTATATAAGTACTTATAGTTTTCGTTTATACTCGTATACGTAATACCTAAGTAGTAGATACGTACCTATCTAAATAAAAACTGTGGTATTGATAGGTTTTTTGTACTTAGGTGAAGCAAAAGTTCTTAAAGTAAAAATATAACATTGAAATTGAGTAGGTAAGTAGGTACATTATAATTATTATTCTATCATAACGTTTATTTTAAAACGGACTATTACTCATATATGTAACGTACCTAGTGAATTTATTCTCTTTGAAACGGACGACAAAAAGTTATGTTTTTAATAAATATGAAGGGTCACGAGTATGTCCTAAAATTATACAGAAAGCAAAATCCCAAGAAACGTTACGATAAAAGCAACTCGTAGGTAGGTATGTTTCCTATATTTTAACAACGATAATCGGTATTTTTTCAGGTGTGAAGTGTTTGTCAATCCAAGCTTTGGTGGTCTTTCTCAAAAAAATATCGCAGCGTAGCACAAGCTCTACCAGAACGTTTACACGCACCTTATTGTTGCCCAACTGGTCCTCTGTGATTTATACTGTACACTATGTTATAAACTTATTCATTAAAAACTCTTGCGCAAGTTATATATGGGCAAAGATTTTAAGTTACATCTACAGATGGCGCTTTCATTAAGTTTGTGTTGAGTCGTTTAATGTGGAGTGAAGACAATAAAGATGAAGAAATACACAGTAGGTACACTACTTAAAGTAATTTTGAATTGAAGTGATTGGAAAAAAATAAAGAAACATACCTACACTACGTCATTCACTCCTAAAATAAGCAACTCAATGCTTGTGTTAAGTATAAAAAAGTTGACTAATAGGAGTACCTACAAATAATATTTACCTACTTATATGTGTTTCTTGGGTATCTACTTATTCAAAACACATATATTGTACAGTCCAACTGTCGAATACCTACCAATGCATATTTTGAAAGATGTTATTTTTTAAAACTACGAGAATGAATAGACTCAAGTACCCAGGTAGGTAATATTGACCTACATATTTCAAGTTAATTATCATGTCATGAATAAGTGTAATCATTAAGTTTTACAGTACAAAAGCATATCATGAAGGTTTTCGAGAAAACTACATTATGCAATCAATCAACTGTACAAGATTGTGATCACTGCATTTACTTAGATTTCAATCAGAAATATGGTTTTCCTTTGAATAAGGATATACCGTGTGACATTCAAATGAAGTATGATTTTGTGGTTTCTAGATGTTGCTGGCTAAGTAATTCAAGGTTGAAATAAAAATAATAGAATCGTGTAATTTTCCTTCAAACAAATGGCAAAATTAAAAAGTTCAGTTAGGTAGGTACATAATACTATGTAAAAACAGCCGGTGGATTCAGTAGTGGTTATATTTAACAACAAATTATTTGGTTTGTTTTTGTTGATGATCGCATCATTTGTTTTTGTATAGAACACATAAAAACAGCGAAATGGTCAAACTTTTTGTTCACTTGACGCTTTATATTAAAGCATCATGTAATAGGTGAGGAGACTGTGCACAATTGACCCCGTTAATGATTATAGTCTCCTAAGGCGTGAATTACACAGATACGGCGGTAAGGTTAAGACCGTACGCTCCGTTTGTGTATAAATCATGTCTTAGATTCATCTCAGTTCAGTAATAGCATTAGCATTAAAGACTATTTGTGACAAGATTTATGAAATTATTGTGAATTTCAAGACACTAATTTCCTAATTAAAAAAAAAACTTTTATCTCATCACTATTCTTTTACTAGTCCTAGTTTAAAGTGTTTTGATCTTGAAATTAAGTCTATCCAAATTAATCATTTTATAAGTAGGTGTACTACCAGGCGTATCCCACTCTGCTGTTTAGGTATCAGTAGATTGTTTTCGCAAAGTGGGGCGTACAGAAGCCCCAAATTGTGCTATTTTTTATTTTGTGGTACTATTCCATACATTACATTACAAAAGTTGTACTTAAACTAAGTGAAATATCTCGTTAAATATTTATTGTACCATATTTCATAGAGATACGATATGCCCAGTTTCCCCTATCTAGGTAATTATGCACTATTGTAAAGACTATTTATGAGATAACGCAAAACATTGTTACATACGAGTACAAGGCTAGGTATCTTGCTTCTGTTTTAACCGACTTTAGAAAAAGGAGAATTTTTTTATGTACTATGTTCACCGATTATTCCGTCGATAGTGGACCGATCTTCAAATTTTATTTGTTGTAAGACAAAACAAATAACACTAATGATGAGATTTGATCAGGATCATCGGAGTTCTGAACAGAAATGTGGATACCTCGAGATTATACAGAATTTTTTTCTCAAATTTTACGAAATTAAGTACGGGTTAATTTTACAAAATGTAAACACAATGTAAGGTAATGCTTAAATTTAGTACTCTAATGATCGATGGATGATAGCTTTGCTCATTATTTATTTTAATTGCCTTATTTAAAAACACGGTTAAAAATATTTTTTCTTAAATTTTGTACTTACAAGTTTTCCTAAACCGTTACTTATCAATAAAAAATAAACAGTTTTAAGGTGTACAAGTTTAGGAAAATGAAATTATTTTTCGAATGACTTTTATCTCTAACGCATATCTTGTATTCCTACTTACTTAAAAAGTTGTTAGTTTTGCCAGTGTAGGTATAATGTATGTTCTCATAAAGTGTTTTTATGCAGTGTTGGTTAACCTTAAGGATAAACCCGGTGGTTTACTAAAAACGTAAGATAAGCGATCTCTTGTAAAAAACGATGGAAAGCTTTTGCTTGTACGTATGTATTTCTACCATGGACTTTGGACAGACGAAACGATCGCTAGTAATATACAAACACAGGAAGGCTTTTTAAATTGCAGGTCTATTAAACTTACTTAGTTATAACCTTCAGTTATGATTGTATTATCCACGGACTAATTATAAGAATTTAAGCTTCTAGGATGCATGCGATTCGAAGATTATTTTCGTCGCGAATGCCCCATGGTTTTAATGAATTTAAACGGATTTTATTTCGTTATTGCCTTCATTTTAATTTTATTTAGACTGCTCGATAAAGTCAAAAAATGTGCACCGCGGTTTTATTATATTAACTGAGGTTTGGACAAGTCTGGACTCTGAAAATAAAAACATGGAGTTAACGCGACATTGCTTATAGATCGAGTCATACAGGGTCCTGTTAAATCGGTATTTTTTATAATTAATATATTTAGGGTTAATTTAATCAGTTATTATTTCCTAGTCATTCAAAATATGTCATAACAATAACAATGACTGGAAGTAACAGTGGCTTCGAACAAGATAGAGCACATTTGGTTGTTACTGCACATTGTTGTATGACGACATCTACGTAACTAGTTCTTGTATGCCTGTTTTGTGTGTACTTAGTTTTTGTTACTATTTTTACCTACCGAGATCATAACTTGATTAAAGTAGTTTTTAAGCTAAAAATATTTTAGTTATTAATTTGAGATTATAATTATGTTTATTTATTTTAGACAGAGGTATGAGGTTATAAATATGGATCTAACGTCCTCTGATTATATGAGAGATTTAAAAAAAATATAAGAATATGCTAACCTTAGTAGTTAAAATGTATAGGTAAAAATAAATTAAGTAAACTTACTTATTTCTTTTCGTCACAATAAAATCATTTAAGTAAGTATCATGTGAATTAAAAAACCCGAGTATAAAAGTGTAATTTTAATAAATAAAGGTCTTAGGTTAATTTCATATACTTACGTAATAAAGGGTCCCAAGTGAAATAATGGATCGGCCTACTATCGACGTAATTTACTGACTCCTGAAAAAGGATACTTATTAGATAGTAGAGGCTCAAGTTATTCTCTTGCCCAAAACAAAGGAAACATAACATATTTTTTGTATACAGTTTTTATTCAATATTCAAGTTGCCTTGATCTTCAGTGAAGCATTGATCGTGTATATAATATCCCAGTCCGGTGTAAACGCAATAGTGAACCGTGAAACGTCGTTGTGATCACTAAGTTCATTCAAATCATAATAATAATAGAAAATGTCGTTGATTAATAAGATTTTTACAACAGTGGCTTTGCTCTGCTGTGTGTTTGAGGGCGGCCTGCTCAAACAGATACGTAAGTGAGAGTTACCATCACTACTGAAAATGATTTTTCAGGTTTTATTTATCTGGTTGCGGGTCATACTTCTTCATTAATCTATTCATACCTTGAGAGAGCTGTATCCATCTTGTAGAAGGTGAACTTAGCCACTGAAGATTAATTGTGATGTTTTATTCGGACTGATTAAAATAATTCGGATTTGACTAAAATACATCATTTCAGTCGACCATTATATTTTACTTTTGAATATATTGTACCTACTTACATTTTTATGAAACCATCATGTTACATTTTAATTTGTTTTTTTAGTAAACACTCACATAATTATAATGCTTCTCAATAGACGTCACTCTTGCTGTCTCACGCAAAAGTATTAATTTTATTTAATTAACTTTAACATACAACGGATTATTAAGTCAATGACTTTTCGTATATTTAACTCCAACTACCTAAATATTGTTTTAAAATTGACGGGAATCAACTTTCGACGAAAGTTTAGCTCTAGTTAAAAACACATTATTAACAAAAAAACAAAACAGTTGAAAGAGTTTGAATGCATAATTATTTTTATGCATTCGTTTAGTTTAAATGTTTTCCTTCTAAGAGCCAGGTTAGCAACTTTGAATTCCATTTTATTCTAGCTATCAGATTTCCATGACGTAGGTAAATTAAGCGATATTTTAATAAAACTGCACTCTGTTATGAATAATCGATATGCATAGACTAATGAACGAAACTGACCAGAATGCAGAAACAGGAAACTCAGATACTTACAAAAAACCTCTTAACCGATTTTGAAGCTGTTTGGATCGAGAATATAATATAAAAATTAATTTAAATATCCTTGGACATTCCACACAGCAGTCCCAAGCTAAGCAACTTAATGCTTGTGTTATGGTAACCAGATGACTGTTAAACCGTAATACTTAGATATATATATTTTTTGTAAATACATACATACATATTATACTTACCTGTCTTTGGTTTGCTTACTGTAGCTTGTTACCTATATAATTTTTTTTGTATGAAAGCAATGTCAAATCTACCCACAGTACCTAACTATTGAGACTGGCCGTAAGTGAACCTACAAAAAATCACCTTGTATGCTGCATGTCATCTTGTTGATAACATGTACAATACTATAATTTGTGGCTAGCCATGGCTAATCGCCGACTGGATGCGAACTATTATGTTACCTAATGACGTATACCTACTACACCACGTACTTAAGATAACTAGGAATTTCCCGCGGGTCTGTGCCGTGTCTTCGATAGATTAACATCAATCAATGAACACGAAGTCCACAGTTTTTGCTGCTCAGTTAGATAATTAAGAATACTAAGAAGGTAGTATTGTATGTATTGGTGTTTTGTTCTGATTTGTTCTGTGTATGTATCGTATCCAGTTTCTTAATTTATAGAGTTTTCATTAAGAATGTTATCCTTGTTCTACTTTATAATTAACTAGCTTCGTTTCACCCGCGTAAGTCCCGTTCCCGGGGAATATCGGGATAAAAAGTAGCCTATGTGTTAATCCAGGGTATCACCTATCTACATACCAAATTTCAACCAAATCGGTTCAGCCGTTTTTGCGTGAAAGAATAACAAACATACATTCTCACAAACTTTCACATTTATAATATTAAGTAGGAGGAAGTAGGAAGTAGGATAGGATAGGATAGGATAGGATTTAACTGTTTATACCTAAAGCTTTTATTATTATTTATTTAGTTTGCAAAAGACAAGTTTTCGGTAAAAGTAAGCATTTCTATAATGCTTACTTTTACCTAAAAGTATTTAAATTACATATATTTAATATCTCTTGCAACCGAATATTCATACACACATTGTGAGACACAATTTGTGACATGCTTCAATTTTATTATTGCAAATTACGTAATGTAGGTACCTACCTATTTCAATTTTACTACTAAGTACTGCACATGACAGTAATTGAAGGGCTTTAGTACTACACTGTAATCTCCACCTACTTTGCATTTTGTTCACGAAGTAACAAAGACAAATTGTAGAGTCGGTAGTGTAATATATTGTCTATGGTATAATCAAGCCATATTATTCCAACGAATGTTATAGAATTAGCCAAAATAAGCATAATACCCTAATCATAGCAGAAAATAATCAGGAAACTATTCAAATGCACTGTTATTATCAAATTATCGTATGTTTGAGTATCGCTGCGGTTGCATAGATGTCTATTTTATATACAAAATCAGATAATAATTGTCTGTTCTATAAAATCTGATGACGTCACGACTATCTACGTAGTACTTCTGTTGGTAACTGGGAAATGCAGTATATGACGCCTGAAAGTCCATCAAAGTTAATAATCCTAATAATATTAGAAACTAGCGACGCGCCACGGCTTTGCACGGGTGTTTTTACTGCATTTTACATACTTTATTAACTTCTTTTTAGACCACTCTGTCTATAATTGAAATCATCATTAAAATCCGTTGAGTAGTTCAAAAGATCTAAGCGTACCTATAAAAAAAAGACTAAACGGAGTTAGTTTTTGCTTAAGATGCAAAAACTAACTCCGTTCAAAATCCGAATCGCTACCATCGCTACTATTCACAGTGTATTGTTATGTAATAGGCTTTCTTTACCTATTTGTTTGTTAAAGCGGACTACATAAATGTCTGCAAAAGAGATCCGGAGACTATCAACGACTGTTCCCGGCACTCCATAGAGGCGCTGCGACCCAAACTGATCAAGGGAATTCCGGAACTGGATGTGCCCGGTCTGGACCCATTCTATATCGATGAGGTAAGTTACTTAATAGGAATGTTAAGTTCGATATAAAAATCGATTGTTTTTGATCGATGTCCTTCAGAAAGCATGTCAAGAAAACATTTTCACAAGTCTTGCTGGTTACTCTACTTCTAAAATCAAAGCAAACTGGTATGCGTTTGTAGTTATGATAGCAATAAAATTGTTTTAATAGTAAATTATTTAAGTACTTAACTATTGTTCTTTTAGGCATGTCTATATGTTGCGTGTTTATTTACCTTTTTTATTGTCTTTTATTTCAGATAATACCAGTCACGAGCGGTTCCAATCCCATCCGAGCCTCTGGCAAAGACATTAAAGTTTCAGGCGCTGGTAACTTTACCATCAAGAACTTAGAGTAAGTTTTTGTGTCTCTTATCTGTTCTTTTTAGTTAATATTTAACTTTTAACATCTCATCTATACATAAACAAAGAAAAAGATTGATTTTATGTTATGACTCTCCCCTTAATATCCTACCTACTAATATTAAAAATGCGAAAGTTACTTGATTATTATATCTTTCAAGCAAAAAACAAGTGAGTAAATCATTTCATAGCGCATTCCGGGAGTGCCGTTTCAAACTCTGTTTTTTTAATCTAAGTCAATAATAATATTGATCAAAGTTAATTTTTCAGTAATTATTCTTATTCAACGTAGGTAAACTTTACACACTCTAGATACAAAAGAAATCTAGCACCTTAACTATTCTTTCCGCAATTCACAGGGAAGATCAATACGCAAAGTAAATGCCAAGTTGCAATTAAAATTGTACATTCATCTTCTCCTTTATATCATTCCAGTGTGGATTTGGACACGTTCACCATCCGAGCTCGCGTGCGCTTCTCTAAGCTGCACTTCGATGGAGGGTTCAAGATCGATACCCAGCTCTTGGTGCTCCCCATCAACGGAGAGGGCAAGCTGACCGCTGACGCTGGTAAGAATATAATCTACTTATAATAACTTTCACACATGGTCTTTATCTTAATAACCGACTTCAAAAATAAGGGGGTTCTGTGTTCCACTAAGATAGGTAATTTAATTTTTTGTAATAAGTGTCTTAAAATAAGTCTAATATTAGCACGCCTATACTTTTTCCTACTTGTGATATTGGTTAGCAGGTAGAAAATGCCTTCGGCATTATGCTCGCCAATTGTACATTTTAGTTTTACTTTGTGTGCAATAAAGAATTTATAAATAAATAAATCATAATAGGTATGTATTTATCTTCTAAGGATGTTTACTGATGGTTTCTGTCAATAGTAGTTTAATACCTATACCGATTTTGTAAATTAATGGTATACTACCGAAGAGGTCCTGATTAAAGAAACTTCGCAGCTATGAACTGCAATGGATCTTGCAAAATTACGATTTGAAACATAGTCACGGAATTCCTAGCGCCTTTTCATTCTCTAGTATTTATCATTGGTGTTTTAGTGCCATGAAATTTTTTATGGCGCTTTTATTAGAAGTAATATCTCATACTTACTTTTTTTTCAAGATCTCTAATCCGTACGAATGTTAGCGTACGACGACGTAAGATTTTTAGAGCGTTAGGATGACGGTGCACATTCCAATCATATCTGAGAGAAAAGCAATATAGTGAAGACGCAGCATCCACACAATCACATGACAAAATGACATAGGTACATACTAGGTACGAAAATAAAATTGGATGTGTATAAATTACTATTGTTAATTTCCCAGTGAAATGCGACGCAGACCTGGTTCTCCATGGACGGATCACCGAGAAGGACGGCGTGGAGTACATCGATTTCAAAAAACTGGATATGGACATAAACATCAAAGACTACAAGATCCAGCTTGACGGACTCTTCAACGGAGACAAAGTTCTGGGTAAGTTTATATTTGGACTAGCAGCACGTCCCGATACATTCAAATTATTTACTCGTCTCTTCACACATGTTAAAACCTAGGTCAAGGGCAAAGGTTAGATGAATTTTCTTAATGTATTGACTTGGCGAAGTTCATGTACTTATTTAATCAATCGTTTTATTTTTATCTTATACAAACGTATTATCTTCAGGAGAGGCAGCCAACCAGGCCATCAACCAGAACAGAGGGGAATTCCTCAAAGCTGCCAAACCTTACGCCGAAAGTACGGTCTCAAAACTACTGCTGGATTTCGCGAACAGAATCGTCAAGGATCTTACTCTGGACCAGCTGCTGCCAAAGCCCTAAATCCTTACATTTGAAAAACAAATCTTAAAATAAAACTATTTTAGTAAAAGTTTGTACCGCTAAATTGTTAGATTACTAGCCAGAATGTGAAGTTTTTTACAAACAAACTTTTATCCTTTTGAGTTTTTTTTATCTAAGATAAGAGTATTGATTTTGATAGTAACGCCTAGAGAAAGGTCATTAGCAATATCAGAATATACTTAAATAAATAAAGCAAACTGTGATTTTTATAGGCATAGGATTTGGTCTAAAGAAAATTATTTATAAATAAACGTTTTTTTTCTGAACAATGCACTTATTCAATCAAACTATTTATCAAACATTTGTTACAGATGTAATTTTATAATGTCAGCTTTTATAATGTAGGTTTCCTAGTTCCTTAATTTCTATTATATATCCATTTCAGTCAATTCTGCACCAATGATTGACCAGGCAGACCCACTATCTCCATTTTGAAAGATAGTTACAGTTGCTCTTCCCACATCCTCACAACTCTGCCATGATTCAGATTGTGCGAATTCCTGAAACTCATCCAAATGTTCGTCCCAGCACAACTGTCCGTCTGTCAGTGAAGAATATGTGAAGCCTGGGAATATGACTATTAGTCTCACACCAAACTTCCCGTAATTCAACTGATGGCCCAAACTTCTTGTAAAACCTCGCACTGCATATTTGGAAGCCTTGTAAAATACCAGAAAGGGATCGACCTTATATGAGTAGATTGAGCCAACGTTTATGATAGTGCCTCCATTGCCCCCTTTGTCCTTTCTCATGTGCTCCCAAAACTTCATCGACCACTCGATCAGGGCAATAGCATTCACCTCTAGAGTTTTTCTTGCGGAAGTCTCATCAGCTATGCCTGCATTGTTCACCAGCACATCTACTTGGTTGTAAGACTCAAAAATCTTCTTTGAAACTTCGTCCAAATCTTTGGTGACGTCACATTTGATGAATTTTGCTTTTCCTTCTCCATACTTAGAGTTTAGATTGTTGACGGACGTTTCACCTTCATCATTAATGTCCAGAATTATCACAACCTTGGCTTTCTGTTTTAAGAAATTTAGAGCAATCTCATACCCGATTCCTTGTGCACCGCCAGTAATAACAACAACTTTATTTTCTATATTTCTTTCCATTTTGCGTAGAGGTGAATGCAATACTGAAATTATCTTTGTTGTATACATTATAACCTTTAAATAATCATATTATCACACCAAGGTCAATGCGGTTTTGCTTGAAGATTAAAAACAATTGTTTCTGAGCGCATTTTTAATTTTATCAATGAATCTGATTGTAAAAGTCAGAGAAATGGCTCCCACCACAGATAAAATAATACTATGTACAGAAACCCCATCTAGAACATTAATTTCACTCCTGTTTTTCTTCGGGCTATTTTTTGTGTTTGATTTTGCGGCGCCCCTAGCAGTGTTTAGGTCTTGCCTGCAATCAAAAATATTAGCACTAGATGAAGTTACTTATATTTGATTGCAGGCAAGACCTAAACACTGCTAGGGGCGCCGCAAAATCAAACACAAAAAAATAGCCCGAAGAAAAACAGGAGTGAAATCTTTCTAGATGGACCATCTGTACATAGTAACTATTATTTTATCTGTGCTCCCACATATATTGGAAAACCCTACTACTTTTTATTATTGTATTTATAAAGTACTTTAAATAAAAATAGAACCTACTTTAACTATAAGCAAGTTGCCATAACGAGCACACTCAATGTACATATTGCAACAAATATTATATCACTTATAATTACCTAAGCTAGTAAATACACCCCACTGATATTATTATTATAGCTATTAATACAACAGCATTAGAGCTACAAAGTGTAGCTAAAATTATATGTAAATGGTCTATGTTTGTAGCATCTGAGGAAACAGAAAAGCAACTGGAATATTCCATTGCAGAAGATCCATAGCACGGTAGACATTATCTTGGATCATTTAGGAATGTTTGAAGATAGTAGTCTGAGAGTCTATTCCAGATATGTAAGCACGAATTATCGCAAACAAGAAACAAAAACATAATTTGTCGGGACAGGTTTTCATGGCAAATAACATTTATAAAATATGGAAATGTCCTTAGCACCTTCTTTGACCCTGAATAAAAATTAAGAATGGTTAACATGGGATAGATTTCGGCTTTACAAAATTGATCATCACATTGCTGACTTTCTTGCCTATTTTCAGCTTCTAGAATTGTATGCAAGGTACTATTTTGACTGGAATAAATGACAAAATAAGTAGGTACACAATTTGGTATACATACATGTACGAGTACATGACCATATTTTGCAAAAGTTAGCATTCACAGTCAGGTTGCAATCCTATTGACGCCATTAGAAAGTAACCTGGTTTCCTTGTGATGTTTTCCTTCACTGATCTACGTTTTGGATTTAATTGTACCTAGATTAACATAATAAAATGCAATATTTACATTACGAGCATTGACATAACAAACTGCATTACAAATGCACAAGTTATTAAATAAAAAGAGGAAAGGCGCAGAATACACAAACCTGACTATGAGGCAACGTGGTGGTCAAGGCGATCTACCATTTGACGTATCGCTTTACCAAGATATCAGAGATATATTTACGAAAGATGATATATTTACAACTAGTCTTTTCACGCACATAACTTTGATGATCATGATCCTTTAGATATTCTTGGCGAACTTCGTAACGCGCCTCATAAAATTGTTCAGCGATGCCAAAACCTATTGTATTTTTTAAACATCCAACCAACCCACTCAAGTATATAATAAGGTATACCTACGATTAAAATAATTTCAGCTTTTTAAAAATTATGTAAAAACACACTACATTATATTTTAATCTGAATAAAACTGTAAAGGGACCAATAATAAGATTATTAACAACTATATTTTAAATTAGACAGTTCTTTAAAAAGAGATGTAATTGAATGGTATAGTTTAACATCCCTATATGGGCATTGTAATTGTCTTCTTAATCTGATTAAAACATTGGGCCTGAAGGATATGACTGGCGGATGCACAAGTATCTTTGCGAAATATATACCTACGCAGTTTGTGTAATTGATGTAGTTTCTATTGTTCGTTTGAAAAATCTAAAAATGTATTGTTATGCTTTTCAATGTGGTTCTTCGCACTAGTCAGCCCCACACGTATTCACCATTGTCTTTCCTGTGGATGTCACCGACTAAACTGTGAGGATGGTTTAAGTGCTAGGCAAGCCTATTCCATCTCAGATGGAAATGAAAATTCTGCAAATGGACGTTAGAATCCTTTTTAAAGTCGGTTAAAAAATATTACTATTTGGCAATATTCAGGTGAAATGAATTTGGTCAGTGGCATCATTATTGAAGAGTCTTTTAATTTTAGAATATTACAAAAGTGGTACATATAAGTGGCAAATTCCACAAGTCGACAAGTCACCTAAAATCTTGACGTTGCAAAACTTTGCATAATCATGTTGCTTGTATCGATTTTAATAATTGAAAGTTACAAAAAATCAGACTTCTAAACTTATTCTTATCTGTGTTTTATATCCCTTAGAACCTTCAGGCATTCAGATTGTTAAAACTTTTGAAGCTCCAGATATTTAGGGTAGTGCAAAGTTGGTACCTACTGTATGTATTGTATTTAAGTGTAGATCATGGAATACGACCGCAGGACATTAGATGTTAAATTCATCGCCCTAGAATAGATGGAATTGAATGGTCTAGTCTAGTCTGGCATGACATAGATGGCTTAGATTTAGTCACTGTTCCAGATACAGCGTCCGCATAAAGAATAAATAAATAAATAAGGCATATTTCTACACCACGACAAACGCCATTTTTCGGTAGAGCGATGACCACGGGACGGCCAAGGTTACGGGTTCTAATACTTTTATTTAATGCAGTCAGTATAGGTTGTAATATTTATGGATTATTTTAAAAGATCAGTTCATTATGAACTAAAAGTCTTATTTCGACCGGTGAGTTGACCGAGTTTACCAACGTTGTAGGTGATCATGACGCAAACGAATACAGCCGCTTCCTCCAGACGGACTTCGCAACTTAATCACGTCGACCTGACGTCCATCCAGGATAGAGGAACCACCTTCCGAGCTGCTGCAAGCGGATTATCATTATTATTAATTCTGTAATTTATTGTAGACTAACTGCGCCTTGCGGTGTTACCTGCGGTGAATAGTTCCCTTTCCCGTTGGAATACCGGGATCAAAAGTAGCCTACGTGTTAATCCAGGATATATCCTGGTACTTAATTTCATTTAAATCCGTTCAACGGTTTGAGTGTGAAAGAACTAAAGAACCAAAAATTCCAAAAATACTGAGGCACTACATAATATCATACCTATAATACAACCAAAATGGAAACCGCATCCTTCACGATCTACATCGAATTCCGAACATTTCCACCGCGTGGTGCAACAACGACCTCTACGGGATGATCAAATCGTGTCTACACGGGCGTATCCAGGTTATAAGAGGGGGTTCAAAAGTATTAAACAACAAAGCATATTTTGTATTCCATTAATTAGACAAGATGTTTTTAAGAAAAAACAACAACAGATTTTCGTTTAAAGTTTAATCAAGTTTCATTTTACAAATTTCATTCGCGTGGTAGACCCAAACGAGTTGGAATCCTTAATTGCGGGCGAACAAAACTATGTCCCTCTCGCCTGTGCGAAGCGATTATCTCAGGTGTTTGTAAAAATTAGACGGAGACAAATATTTATTTCATCTTGCGGTTAAAATTGTAGGTCTTCCCCATCAAAACATATCGGGAGGCTTTTATAGACCTACTACGCACTGAAAGGTAAAAAACATCTGCCAGTGCGGCAGTGGGCCTATTTTGACCCGCGCTCCCATCAGGCAGCTAGCGACCCTATACCGCACAGAGCGCGCGCCCCGCCAATTAGTGTTGGGCTATCTGACGTTGCGGTCGATAAAATTAACGATAGCTCACAAGAAACAAAAAATATTAATTTTGGAAAATCAATTAATTCGCCCTGAAGTTATTGACAGCAGTGAAGAAATATTTTCCACCAAAAAAATAGAAAATAGAATAGAAATTGAAACAAATGTGCACGGAAAACAAAGCACAAGCGGTAAGTTTTATTTACTAACATAATTATCAACATAATCAGCCTTAGACTCATAATGACGTGGGGATTTTTTATGTTTTATGTAGGTACCTTTCTATAAAATAAATATTAAATATCCTAATAATATCCTTAGTTAGACATTTCACACAGCGTCATCTAGTCCCAAGCTAAGCAACTTAATGCTTGTGTTATTGTCTGGTATTATACTTAGATAATTTTTTTTTGTAAATACATACATATTATAGATAGAATACACCCAGACACGGAACAAATATCTGCAGAACATCCAAACATTTGTCCCGTAGCGGGGATCGAACCCGCGACTCCGCGTCTCAGCCGGGCGTTCACCCAACTGGGCCACAGAGGTCGTCAAAAAAACCACAGGGTACTTTGTATATACGGAAATATAAAATGATTAGGTAAGTAGTACTACGACAGACTGCGGAAAACACTGACTAGTGCCGAAGCAAAAAAAAAGTAAAAAAAATTAAAAAACATTGTAGGAATTGTAACCAGCATCTCAGCTGTTTAACATGTTTTCAAGACAGGCATACTTAATTAACGAAAAACGTTTTTCAGTTCTTTTACGATAATTGTTTTATTTTCGATATCCCCTTATTTTTCTCTGTCCCTTACTACTAAAATTACTTTCTAGTGCGGTTCGGGTCAATATCGGCCTCCAGTTTTTCCTGCTTTATTTCTCATTTCGTGTTTGGCAGATCCCGGGGCGAATCAAACCTAAGGAAGTTGGGTTCAAGGTCATTCTAACAATATAAAAATAAAATGTATACATTATGTTTCCACAAAGTTAGAGCAATTTAATCTATCCTAATGCTGGTGGGTCTCGAAAGACCTTACACGCACTGGCGGAAATATCATTGGGGGCGCATTTTGGCCCACCGCCGCACCAGATGATGAATTATGATTTATCCTGCCGCAGCTAACGTGTTAATTGAGGGCTTCAATGTTATGGTGAGTCATTAAGCTATGACCGAGGCCGTATGCTTATACGAACAAACCCCCGAAACCCCTCTCTGAGTACGACCGCTCTGCTGGTCTAGGGCTCCGTTCAACGTCCTTCTTGTTCTTGGAGTGGTGTGGGGCTGAGGCGGGCCAGTGGCCGCCGACTCCGCGACCTAGCTGGTCGACAAGCCCTGTCGCGAACATTGTGCAACAACCATGCTGACGACCGCGGTGCTACTGCTCGCTCTGCGATCTGTCGCGGGTGAAATTCGTAAGTTATATCACTGTTATTGTTACTTGTGTTTTCTCATTTATTAACAGAAATTATAATTATGTGACCTATTTTTTGAACTTACAAAATTAATGAGAACCAGTTGAACCATCTAAGGTTGTACAAACAAATGAGAGCTGGTTTAGCTCAAACGTTGCAAATGATCTGCGTTGCAAATGAACTGATCCCAGCTACTGCCAGGTGGAAGCGTAAAGTGTTATTAGTATTTGTATTTATTTAATACTGGACGGTTCCAGGGGTTCCGGATACAATTTTTTATGAAATTAACGTTTCAGTGGACGATAATAATAAAATATAGAACTACAGTTAGAATTAGTTGGACATCGATAAATTGATTCATTAATGATTATTTTAATAATAATGGGTGTGCATTACGAGCTCTCTAATTTAAATGTTTACTACGCATTCTCATTAAGAGCTTTATTGTCAGCAATTGTTTTCTATTTTTGCTTTTATCCACTATTACATTCTTCAAATGTTTTATAGTTTAAAATGCAGCATATTTTTAGAACCAAGGAAGATAATTAGATAAAAATAACAGTCCAATTTCTATATTGTCCTTGCTTTAACTATAAATCACATTGTTTGTGATTACTTCTGACTTTTCTGCTGCTTTGTACGAGTACCAATATCAATATACCTATCGCAACATTTATTTAGCAAGAAGTAACACAAATCTAATATTGTCCCGTGTTTGTCTCGTAACGTGTATTGGGACCGACGAGTGTTGCTACACC
This sequence comes from Xanthorhoe spadicearia, assembly GCA_947086425.1. NCBI lineage: Eukaryota > Metazoa > Arthropoda > Insecta > Lepidoptera > Geometridae > Xanthorhoe > Xanthorhoe spadicearia. The sequence goes on along the minus strand of OX352198.1, from coordinate 3,030,069 downwards.
ATTGCAGAACACGTTGCGATAAACAACAATTATAATATCGAGACTTTTCTCGTTTCCTCTTGAATGTTTGATATTTTTTTAGGACACAAATTTTTAACGCGATATCTTGTATGGATGTATGAATGTTTGTTGCCCCTTCACTCGAAAACTTTGTTAAAATTTGCAAATAGCACTAAATATATTGAGATTTGATGTGACTCTACTTCGGCACGGTGTTTGAAACGGATTGACAGAAAGTATTTAATTATAGAAGTGAGTGTAATATTAAGAATCAAATTCAATAAAACACATATTTCAAGCAACAAACAAGAATTTATTGAGTACACATGCATTATCATAAGTGTAGGTACTAAACCACAAAGCAACTGTTTGTTTGGACATATTGTGGCTTATTAAGGTCACGATACCTAAAATCAAACGAATACAAAACAATGTAACCAAAACTGTGTAAATATTAAATGAAATTAATTATACTTAAGTAAACTAAAGTACCATTATTACATGATGCCATTTTCTTTTTAGTTTTATCCAATTTAATTAAAACAATATAATAGAAGTTATGCAAGTCAAGTTAAAGTTCATTAGATCCAAAATCTATTTGCCAATAAAATTATTACTGACAAAAACTTTTGCACTTACAGCTATGTAGTAGGTACAAAGTACAAATATATTGTAATAAAAAAAGATAGATAAATAGATAGGTCCAAAGCGTACGTATACTTTTCTGACAGAAACACATAACGTGCTGCGCAACCAGAGTAAAAGTGCGCTAATTAGCCTAGATTTGTGGTGTCACTTTTTAAGCGCCAATAACACATCCACTATTTTTCTAATATAATTATTATCATTGGTTGGTAGGTATGTTTGTCAACTTTTTTACTAACCTATGTTGTCCCACTGCCGGGTAAAGGTCTCCTTCAATTCTTTCCAACCATCTCTGTCCTTTGAACGTCAGTTTATAGGTGGTAAATTGGTACAATTTTCTTCTCGCCTTGGTCAACACCAGTTTTCCGTCCGTAATAGTTGCAGTGTGGAATCCACTCATGCACGATGTAATAGTGAGGTAACTCGCTGTTCATACTTGACCAGTTGCTTTAGTAAACATTGTAAAATATTTCGATCGTCCATATTGGAAAATATTCTCTTCATCATCATCTTCCTGCCCTTATTCCAGTGGGATAAGGAAATTAAGTCGGGTCGGCAGAACTTGGCATTGTATTCCTCTTCCATTGCCTTCTATGAGCCGTCATTTCAACATAAACAAATATTACATAAGTATTGGAAATTAGGAACGATAATATTAACTAAAAAATATATATTTAAATTTAACTCCAGTCGGCCTAACATGTGCAACACGAGAAATTATCTCGTCGTCGACAAAACATTCTCTCCTGCTCCATAGTACGTTAGAGCAGTCTGACATGATCGAGTCGAGATATTTCATTTGTCGGGTCGAAACGTTGCACATGTTAGGCCTACAGGCTACATTTCTTTATTTTGGCTTTAATTATCAACAAGAACGAAAAAACATACAGAAAACAAAAATACTCACACTATTGAACCTAAACAACGTAATTACAAAAAGGAACTCTGTTTTTCTATCCAAAATAAGTTCGGAGAGAGTTCGGAGGCGTACCATGACGTCTTATTTAGAGATTCAGTTTAGGTTCCGACTGTCAAAACTCTACGTCAGAGCCTTAGTTTACGTCAAAAGGAATTCGTAGTAGGACCTAAACTGAATCGCTATAAACGGTCATGGTAAGCCGGCAGGTCACTCGGCATACAAAGTGCCCTAAAGGTTGACTTCATTGGATTTCTCTACTTAGCCTCTGTCCGAGGTAATCAAGCCTTTGGTCATTGGTTTCATCTATTAGCCTCGTGGAGATTCTCGATAGAGAAGCCACTCATCAGAATTATCATTGTGATCAGATCTGTAAGTTACAGGTGGGCGTTGGGTTCGGACATAATTATATTGAATTAAATACGATTTAAGCTATCCTGGTATCAAATTTCATTGAACACAACTCACAAACAATATTAGTCTGATTAGTGTAAAATCCAGTACAAGATTTAAAACTAAATAGGGTGTAATCAATCGTTTATGTATGCCTCTACTTAGTGCCAAAAACACATCGAAAAAAGATCAATTTAAACTTATGATCAGTTTATTGTTTTAAATCAATTTAAACTTATGATCAATTTATTGTTTTAAATATTAGTATATTTACATGAAGATATTTTAATTTCAGCTGCGTACATCAAAGTCTGCCACAGAGATGATCCAAATCTGGATATGTGCATCAAGAAAACGGTGGAAGAGCTCAGACCAAAGATTAAAGCGGTATGTAAAGAAATAGTAACATAAATAAGAACACTATTACTACTGAAAGTTGTAAGTAATTATTTTGAACTGGATAACTTTGGATAAAACTTGGGATAGGTAAAGTTGCTTTTATTAGGTAATTGACGATTTTCGCGGTCACTATTAATATTTAAGAAACACATTTACCTTATTTAGGTACGTCCCAACGTTTCGGCTATTTACAATAGTCTTGCAATTTTGGCTATATTGTTATATTTCTAAAGTAACAATTTAACTTAACTTAGAATTACTTACTTTATGGCTATCCTTTTTTTTTCTTAGGCACACTTCTATTTTGCTTAAGGTTCTTGGTAATATTCATTTCATCCGCAATGTAGACATCTTAGAGCAACAAAAGACGAAGATGAAACTCCTAAAATCTAAGAAGAAATAAAAGCAAGTTATAAAACTGTACAAAATGAAATGATAAGAATTTTAATTTTTTTTAATTGAACACGGATATAAAAATAAAATAATAACATCAATTTTTTATAAAAAAATGGGGGATAATTACTGTGTGAAAACAGGTTTGGTCATTGATTATTATAAGGAAAGTAATATTTAAAATAATACAAGAGTTTAAGTAGGCTCCATATAATTTAATTTTTTGTACAATATTGTTTTATTTATAAACTTTATGCATCGAAATAACAATGTTGGTTTAACCTTTAAGTGCGTCAGAGATGGCACTGAAACCTAGATCATCCTTTTCTTCCTCATTTTCCGTATCACCATTTTTGTTCTTTGTATCCGCTGAAGTTGATGTTTCGTTGTTTTTTGTGACAGAACTACTTGAAGTAGTATCGCTTCCACTTTGACCACCGGCTTCCGTAGAGCCAATAGTTGAATTTCGTGTAATAGTCCTTGTTGCAGTACCACTATTTTGACCTACCATACTAGGGTCTCCTGTAGACGTTTGACTTGTTCCAGAGGTAGTGGCTCCATTGTTAGTGCTTTCTCCAGCTTGTGTTGTATATCCAGTACTTGTAGCACTGTTTTGAACAGTTGTTACTACAATGTAACCGGATTGGGCGGTTCCAGCAGATGCTCCTCCATTTTGGCCATCTGTCAAACCATTGATTGAAATTTCAAGTCTCCATTGCTCTTAGTTCATTTTGGTGAGGTTTTGTTATTAGTTCTACTAACTTGTTGCTGCCTCTTGCTTTGCTTGCACTATCAACCTACTGTTAGATACTGTTAGACATCCCCTTCAAAATATTCTTCTTTTTCCTTTTTCATAAATTATAACCGGATTACAACAGGAAACACTGCTAATTTACAGTCTTCTACATGGATCTTTTTTTAAGATTATTGGCCTTAACCCTTACCTATTGTTTTCTCTTGGCCAGTAGCACCCATATTGTGCGTTTCCTCAATCATCTGGGTGGATGCCATTTCTCCTGCAATACAGGAACTATGTTGATGACTGTTTCAGTATCGTCCATATTTTGTTTCATTTCATGCTAATTAATAGCAGTTGTACTTTTTAAAACAAGATTAAGATTTTTGACATGTTTATAACTTTTACCGTAAATGTTGATATCCGAGTATTTTCCAGTATCTTAGAATTTTCGTTTTTTTCCCTCTTTTGTTGTCTAAAATCCTTTATATTGATTTGTGTTCATTATTTTTCATAAGGAGCTACATATACTTTATAAATAATACTTGTCAGGCTTCTTCATTAAATTCAATAAGTTATCATACAGGTATTTGCCATCCTGCTTATAATATCGTCGTTGTGATGATAATTCGTTTTCGTCATTGGGAAGCAGCTGTTTATCCAGAGGCTTCAGCAGTAGACACAGTGCCCGAACTAGTTTCTGGTTGGTCATCAGCTGGAGGAGCACCTGGAGCACCTGGAGCGCCTGGAGCGCCTGGAGCACCTGGAGCACCTGGAGCACCTGGAGCGCCTGGAGCACCTGGAGCGCCTGGAGCACCTGGAGAGCCTGGAGCACCTGGAGCGCCAGGAGCACCTGGAGAGCCTGGAGCACCTGGAGAGCCTGGAGCACCTGGAGCGCCATCTCCGGGAGAATCACCACTTCCTGGAGCAGCACCATCCCCGGGAGTATCACCAGCACCTGGAGTAGTACCATCCCCAGGAGTATCACCACCTCCTGGAGTAGAGCTATCGCCGGGAGTATCACCAGCACCAGTAGTTCCGTCACTTCCAGTATCAGATGGAGTATCGGAGCCGGAACCAGGGGTTGTTCCAGAATCGCCTCCTGTAACATTTGAATCACTACTGTCAGGTGCAGTTGTGTCTGAAAGTTTTGTAGGCTTACGCTTTTTAGTTATATTAGCTTGAGTATCAGTTTCCGAAACTTTTCCATTTCCATTATTTGCGATTATATGACTATCTAATAATGTTTGGCCTACACCTTTCCCGGTATTAATATCATGTACAATCACTGACACGTTGATAGCTTGATCTGAACCAGGAATATATACAATTCCATTTGTATTTGCAGTTAACTCTTGACCATTTTTATTGATAATAGCAGTAGATTTTCCTGAAGTAGATGTAGTATAAATTTTTTCTGCTTGTTCTTTTGGCACTAATTTAACAAATACATCGACGGTTTGTTTGTTTATCTCACCGTTATCTGCCGGTGTGCCTGGATCTGTGGTCGGTGCGCCTGTCGGGTCTATTGTTATAGTCAGCCTTCCAGTGCTCGATTTTGTTGAAGGAACAGACAGAACAAAAGCACCTGGGGGAGATTTAAACCTGTATGGATTATTATATCGGCAATTGCTATTGCATATTCTTCCTCTGCAAGAGTTGCAGATGTTTCCTCTTCGGTTCAGCGGATAGGGGAGTGCAGGGCCGGATTGTGGGTTCTGCAACTCCCCATCGATGGCGCTGGATGGTACCCTGATTTGTAGGTTCACACAGTTAGCATCGCCGACATCACTCTGAAAAGTCAACAGAATAACGTTACCAATATTAAATTTATCCTAGAATAATTTGGGCATGCCAGTGCCAGAAAATTAAACAAGCTGGTCAAATTAATACAGTTATTAACTCACCTGCAGCATAAACAAAAATGCACACACTAGAACCACTTCGAACCCCATAATTAGGAGGTAGTGTTTGATGAGTTGCGGAACACTTGTCTTTTATAGTGTCGTTCGTAAAACTGATAGGAAGACAATGCGTCGTCAGATGACCAGTCATCGTTTCCTATCGGTGCATGAGAAGCACGTAGCACTCGTTAGAATACACCTTTTTGATAGATTACTTTGTTAGAGTGTAAATGATATGGAAAAAATAGTTTTTTGTGATTACAGTGTATAGTTATAAGCCTCTAAGGTGAGGGTCGTATTTTGAGGGTGAAATGGGATTGGAAAAACAAATGACAGGTCAGTACAGTACACAACGCTACTTGGTTTCTTATGGCGCATCCACACATGCCCGGCGGCACGGCCGGCGGCATGGCCGCCGGCATTTGCCGCATCTCAGCCGCGGCACGCGCGGCTGAGAAACGTTTGTTTAACCGCCGGTAAAGCCGGCGGCCTGCATTCAGCGGCAAGGCGGTCTGAAACCGGGCGGCATAAGCCGGCGGCATGTGTGGATGCGCCATTATTGTTGTTAGGTTAGGACAAACGATATCTACCAACTCGATATTAAAGATTTTAGGTACTAACTTATTGGTCACTTAATATCCAGAGTCAGAATTCCTTATTTTACTTCAAACTATTAAAAATATAGGACCTAACTTACATTTACTTGCTTAGTTATTCTAAACATTAAAACAATTAACAAATTAAAGGATGTAAATAGTCGATATCCTGCTCGTAGGCCGGTATTCATAAAAATCATGCGCTTAATTTAAAATGTTGATTAATCAATGATTGCAAGCCTAGATTAGCTATTAACTGCCTGTATTTAAGTTTGAACGGAAACCTGATGCAAGAAGCGAAGGGATTTGGTGTACAGTCACTAAGAAAATCAGCAGTTAATAAGAAAAAGAAGAAGAAGTGTTATGTTTTTTACATTAATATATAGTTCAGGGCCGAGCTATGTGACGTTTGAAAATTGTTTTACACCCAGCAGTGGGTGCCTCTGGGCTGTAGATTATGATGACAGATTTAAAGTTTATGTAGGTAAACATAATGTATAAAAAATTAACCGATTGAAAAATAAAATATCCGTTCATAAAATAACCAAATTTTGGTACCTACTTGATTATGATGATGATGAAAAGTAACCTAAAAAAGCCGTGTTGGCCAAGTGGATTAATACCTCGACTTTGAAGAATTGCTTTTTTAACCCCCCAGACTACATCATTAGACATCTTCAAAGGATCTAAGGAATTAAATAAAGATCTGAAAGAAAATGTCTACCGCTCCCTGGGATACAGTCGTGACAATATTTTATTTTGCTTTTAAAGTAACCTGGGATACAATATCCTCCTCCTCGCGTCGATAGATATCCTCATTACTGAGGGTCGTGATCCCCTGAATCTGGAGTTGTCTTGCTCTTTACGATGCTGCGCCATTTGTCCCTGTCTTTGGCATCGTGGAGCGCATCATGGGATACAATCTACTTGTATTCAGGCATTTATCATTATAATGTTCAGTGTGAAAAGGTAATTAATAGACAGGAAACTTTGACTTTGTTTTCGTTGAATTACCGACTCTTGCCATCAGATGAAATTTTCATTGTCTAATCGTAGTTCAAGAAGCATTTAAAAAAAGAAATATCCATGGACGGACAATACATTCCACACAACGTTATTTTGTCTTAAGCTAGGCAATAGATACATAATAGGATAGGATAATAGGCTAGGATATAATGCTTATGTTATGGTAACCAGATGACTGCTATGTACTCCAATTATCAATTCCATACTAATGTAAGTTCAAAAAAGTTGTATAATTACAAAAAATAAATAAAAGTAAATACATTTCTCTTGCAAATTCATACATATATGGATATTACATAGTATGGACACAGAATAAAGGTATGGATTCGATAAAAAGTAGGTATTTTTTATGATTAGGCCCTCTCTCATCTTTTCTCGCTGATGGTACTAAAATAAGTTGAGTAAATTTATCAGGCACATATCCTTGAGCCCTGGTTTAGGGTGAATGGCAGGACCGGTTCGGCGTTAGGAAACTATTCGCACGTGAGAGGTATATTTGGACATTTTCCGCTCGTGTGAAGCATGGCCTACTTCCCAGTAGAAATAAGATATTTATGTTCTATTATATGCACCTCAATATCAGGGCTATGAAGTATATGACGACCTCAGTGGCGCAGTTGGGTGAACGCCCGGCTGAGACGCTAGGGTCGCGGGTTCGATCCCCGCTACAGGACAAATGTTTGTATGTTCTGCAGATATTTGTTCCGTGTCTGGGTGTTTTCTATATATAATATGTATGTATTTACAAAAAACAAAAAATATATATATATCTAAGTATTATATCAGTCATCTGGTTACCATAACACAAGCATTAAATTGCTTAGCTTGGGACCAGATGACGCTGTGTGTAATGTCTAAGGATATTTATTTATTACTTATTTATTATTTATCTCCGTAAAAAAATAGCATTGCCATCGACAACATTAGAACAGCAGTACTAAACACGAAAAGATTAAGGATTATCATCGTAAAGAAAGTTTAGTAAACGTGTCACAACCAAGTACAAGGGGGACAAAAGTAATCAGCCAAATTTAAAAATCAGGAAGACTCTATAAATGGTTTCAAAACTAAATGTCGATTCGGTTTTGACATTTGTGAAGTAACAGATGCAGAAAACAAGCCGAGAATCAATCGGTTTGCTCCACAAGAACGCGGAATATTGTTTCCATTTCTTTTCGCAACAATAGGCATGATGACAGTAATTGAAAATCGCTAAAATACTATATTTACTGAATAAAACTTGAAGCTTGGAATGTAAAACGCGCATTTTTTTCTTTATAAAGAGTGTGATTAATATTTATTTTTATAAAATAAAACTACAAAATAAGGCAATTCGCCATGATATCTTGAACACCAATCAGAGCGCATGACGTCACGTCTTTGTAAACCACACGCGCGGGAACGGGAACGTCAAATTTCGCATTGTTCAAAGTTCAATAGGCATGATGGCAGTAATTAAAAATCGCTAAAAAACTATATTTACTGAATTAAACTTGAAGCTTGGAATGTAAAACGCGCATTTTTTTCTTCAATACGAGTTTGATTAATATTTATTTTTATAAAATAAAACTACAAAATAAGACAATCCGCCATGATGTCTTGAACACCAATCAGAGCGCATGACGTTACTTCAACTAATGCCGGCTGTACACTCTCGAGGAGAAACCCCGAGACAGGCCGAGAACGAGTATAGCCATGGAGCCAAGGATTTTTTTTTTCGAAATTGGTATTTTTTTTAATGCCATTTGAATTGCCTCAATAACTTGAACAAAAACTGCTCTATAACATTTTTTCATAAGACTAATACTTAGCGAGAAAATACCCAATATTCAAAAATAATGTATGGAACGCCACCTATTATGCCATTTTCCTACAAAACTATAGCCGGCACAGCTTCGTAACCACGTAGTATTATACTATAGGTATTTAGCTCTCATATAACACCTTAAACACCTGTATCCACTAACTACTTTTCCTGATAAAATTTTTAGATAGGTATTTTTTCTAGAACATGTCAATTTTTTTTTGTGTTTTTCTAGACTAAAGTGGTTAGATGAATAAATGAGTAGGTAGATCTAATGAGCCCCGAAATTCTCTAGTAGAACAATAGGCTCATTTTTATTACTTGCGAAGGTACCTACCCTCTTAAATTACTATCTACAAAAACAAACCTTTGTAACTTAATGATCAAAGCGTTGTTTTTGATTATAAATCAAGATAATACAAGCATTTTACCGCATTTTATTGCCCTTGCAAATTATCAGTAAAAAGCTTATTGGTAAAAATACTTTTAAATTTATGATTTACCTACCTACCTACCTACTTCCCAACTTCATCTACCTACTCATCTAATTCTACTAACCACTTTAGTCCAGAAAAAAACAAAAAAAAAATTGACATGTTCTAGAAAAAATACCTATCTAAAAATTTTATCAGGAAAAGTAGTTAGTGGATACAGGTGTTTAAGGTGTTATATGAGAGCTAAATACCTATAGTATAATACTACGTGGTTACGAAGCTGTGCCGGCTATAGTTTTGTAGGAAAATGGCATAATAGGTGGCGTTCCATACATTATTTTTGAATATTGGGTATTTTCTCGCTAAGTATTAGTCTTATGAAAAAATGTTATAGAGCAGTTTTTGTTCAAGTTATTGAGGCAATTCAAATGGCATTAAAAAAAATACCAATTTCGAAAAAAAAAATCCTTGGCTCCATGGCTATACTCGTTCTCGGCCTGTCTCGGGGTTTCTCCTCGAGAGTGTACAGCCGGCATTAGTTGAAGCATTTACAACACGCACGAATGTCACATTTCGTATTGTTTATGTTTACTTTCACTACGACTATCTGTGTTTTTATTAGGTATATCGAGTATTTGAGTTTTAAATGTTATTAAAATTGAATAGGTATAAAACAACACGAGTCATGGAGCAAGGATTTATAGGAAAACAGCGCCATTTGCCTAGAATCGACATAATAAAGTTACGAGAGTTTTCGGCATCAAATAAAAATTGATTGTTTACATTTTTACATTCAGACCAATACGAGACAAATACGAGTGTTGTAAAACTTAGGTCAAAGTGTGATCTTCACAAAATTAAAGCTGAGTGAGTACCTACTGAGCAATATTGTTTTTGAATCTCACCTTGTACCTATATTTAAGTCACTTGTTTCGTATTGTTTTATTGTGAGGAACGCCACAAATAACTAAACAGGAGTTTTTAAGGGTGTGTTATCACCCCACACCACTTTTATACACTTTCGATTTCATATGTAATAACACAAAATAACTTTATTTACCAAACGCAGCGCACTTGCGTCTTATTTACAAAGACGTGACGTCACAAGTGATGCCATGACACTTTCAAGCGTTTTCGCGCCGGATTCAAAATGTACAAAGAAAAATGCAATTATTTGCAAAAAAACTTCGTATTTTCTTAAAATTAATAATTTTTCGTATAAAATAGACGTATACCTACATCATAGAAAGGAATTTCAAAATTTGTCATCATGCCTATTCATCGGTTGTATTGGAATTAATTACTGCTTCGTGAAATTGAGCAAATTCTGTCAAAAAAAATATAAGTAGTTGAAGGCTTCATTGAATAAGAGTGAGGAAACCAACATTGAGTACATTTTCTTTTAAAAGATGTTCGTAGATTTTCAGGACCACCATTATTATGGCAATTTTGACTCCTTCCCTGATCAATAAATCAATCAGATTACTGATCTATGAACTAAAATTCTATGACCTTGATTTTGAGTCTATTGAAATGAGCTATAGAAAAGGCTTGGTTACGAAAATAGATTTATCACCCAACCATGGGTCAATTGGGGTACCAATTACATGCCATGCTGACAAAGGAACCGACCTCCAACAGGAGTTCAATTAGCTTTTGAAAGTATGTCATTGACAAATTTTGTAACACCGAGTATGTCAAGATTAGGTTTGCGAATGCATATCGTAAATATGGACTTGTTTGTTTTTCATAATTAAGATGAATTTTAGCAGATAAAGTTTAAAATCAAATCCTTGAATAGCAAGTACCTAACCTATTGCATGTCAGGCACCTTTATTTGATGAGTGTAATTAAGTTCTTAGCAGCGCCTTAATATTTGGTTCTGCTGCCTTATACTTGTTTACATAATAAAGCTTATTTAAATACATAGCGCTATTATAAACACCTGCGCTGCATTTATGGAACAAAGTAATAAGGGTAATTTGTCAATAAAATTTCCGTGAACTGAAGAGGCTAAAGGTATTTTGGGAACGGTAGGTTTCACCATTATTGTACTCATTTACACTTATACACCATACCATATACACTTGTTCGAGGATCTTTGGAGTGTTTTGAGTCACTTGTATGGCGAAAAGAAATGTCAACATTTTACCCATTTAGTTTTGGAATAAAGTTATTGAAATTCTCGATTCTTTATAATTCATAAATTAATCTAGGTACTGAAAAAATTAAGAACAACTCATACATATTATAGTCTGTACAAGTACATTGTGATAATTTATTTATCAAATGACAGAAACAATGTTCGCGAAATGCACGTGTTCTGCCAACCGACGCCCTTTATCAAATTCTATGACATTAGTCATGCATTTTTCAGAGATAGCTTGTAGAAAAATATATTGGGCACGTTGGGCACCGACTTAGTCAAAAAAATGATAATCCACGAGACAAGTATTTTTGCGAAAACAAATTTTTGTTCTCGGAGACTTGACCGGGCTCGCCCACTTTGAGGTCCTTTCACGTTTATGTGGGATTTGGTAAAGATATTGTAAAGACTCGAGATTTTTGTTTAATAAAACTAATTCTAGACTACACTAATATTATTTTTAGTATGTACTAGAGAAAACCAACATGACCTCTCTATAATATTAGTATAGGTACCTATACTAATATTATAAAGAGGTCATGTTGGTTTGTTTGTTTGACGTAGGTAATCTCCGAAACTACTCAGTTGATTTAAAAAAATCTTTCGTTATAGACTGTATTTATTCCGGTAGTTTCATAAGTACACCCGTACAAAGCCGGGACGTGCTGCTAGTGTTCTTATAAGAGTGTGTTCTGGTTTCCAGGGTATTCCCGAGCTGGATGTGCCTGGCATAGAACCGCTAAGCCTGGGTCAGATAGCGTTGGCCCGCGGGCCGCAGGGCGCCAAGCTGACGGCCGTCGTCAACGACGTCAAGGTGCGGGGACCCAGTGACTTCATCATCGAGGAGTTGAAGTGAGTGTACTACTGTTGGAATATAAGCCTCTTACTGGTATCAATTTTGGTGATTTCTGCCCAAGGAAATAATAATAACATTGTTTTTACTTGCCCAAAAAAATATTATTTTGGGTCATGAGCTATGTGTCAGTTAAATCCGTGACAGAATTACAAACATCCATACAAACTTTATAATACTAGTTAGATTAAAGTAGGTACCTAAGTACTCAAGATTCGTTATTAAATACTTGATGATCTCCTTAAGTTCAATGAAACATTCATGTCATTAGACTTTCAAGAAACTTTTGCCAAGCTTGACTTATTTACAAGTAATGCAATGAATTAATTAAAATTACCACAATATGGCCAACATTGTAAACAAACACTTCGATTATCCTTGAATTGTAGTAAAGTTTCCTAGCACATGCACGGCATATTAATGCCCTTTTAAGTAAATGAGTAGATTGAGGAGTAATCGTACCTATTTCCTATGTCAGATTTGATTGACTTGTTTTTAGATATCGGATGTAGTTATTTACCTAATTGCACATTAATAATGTATTACTATGTATATTATGTAAGTAATAACAGCGACGCGATCCAACTTCCCACAAAAGTTTTCTTGACCAATATTCATCATTCAAGAAGAAGGCTCTAGTTAGTATAAAACTACTCTGATTATGCTCTACTATAGCAACCCTGGAAGCGTTGTTTTCAAGAGACCAAACTGACAACCTAATATTTTTATTCTCTTGCTACTAAAACGTATGCCCACTATGATAACATAGTGTAGAAATACCTTCAGTAAATGCTTACAACAATCGAGTGCACTAGCCACAACTGCACCGGTATCAAACAGACCGCGAACTCTGATTAAAGTGCATTCAACCCGCATTATCATTTCAGGTCTGACCTGGACAAGAACAGGTTTGATATGAAACTGCTGCTGCCGAGGCTGGACTTCAACGGGAAGTACAAGATGGACATCCAGGTGCTGCTGCTGCGGCTGCAGGGTAGAGGAAACATTACTGGCACATTCAGTAAGTATCCGTTATTTTGGATGCCGGTTGGCGGGAAACTTTAAAATAAGAACTGACGTGTTAACTTATTGACTCCATTAATTTGATCGCTGAAATCCGGGACACAGCCTCGCTTATTAGCACAGATTGGTACAGATAATAAATATAAGGGCACCATACACAACAGTATCCTTACCATATAATTCCTAGACGAAATAATTCAAGTAGTACCTACTCGTCTTTTTAAACATTCGCGATCAGAACACATGATAAAAAAATTATTTGATGTAGGTGATTGCGATAAATACGAGTACTCGTTAATATATATCGCCGCCCCCACCGAATATCATTGTAACCGACCATTACGATAGAAGTGCTTTTATTCGAAATAATTATTGTAGAGGCCCGATTACACCTTGTCAATTTTTTTCAGCTCATTCGTACGAGTACTTTAGGATTTAGACAATATGTAATGGTTATTAAAGTATTATTCGCCGGAAACTATGAACACCTTTTCCCCCGAATAACATCGTAACAGGTTAATACCGACACCAAACTGTCTTACTTTATATAGTAAGCTGTCATTACGATCTTATTCGGGTGTAAAAAAACATTTTAATTTTGGCACTATCCATTACCATATTATTCGGGTAAAAACTATGAGTTGTTGTGTATTGTAAAAGTATTTACGATTTATCTAACCAGATAATTTGAATTGTAATGTTGAATACTGTATCCTTCTTGGACAACAAAAAATAGCAATCAAGATAACGATGATAGGGTCGCGATGGTTTGAAAATTAATGACAGGTTACGATAGGTACACTGATATAATATTTGGTGTTTGACAATAACATAGATATTTTTTTTAATAAATAGGTTTATTAGAGACGAGTGGAGACGAGAGAGAGAGAGGACTAGCTCTTAATAGAGACGAGTGGAGAAAAGGAAGCGTGGCCTTTACCCTGCGGTGGAACGCTACAGGCTCGTAATAATAATAATAAATCGGTTTATTAATACTCGATTTTTAACTATTTTTAAAATTAAATATCGAATAATTTATTAGAACACTGTGCAGGTACTTAGGTAAGTAGGTAATTAAAATAACAAAAACTTTCACTATTTTAGCTCAATAACTCAAATAAATAGATACTTAGTTACTTACCCAATAAGTAAGTACCTAAAGTGTGTGGTGTAAAGGAACTGTGTCACTCACTTAACCTCTTTTTTTCACTTAAATATTTCTCTGTTTAACTAGTAATTAGTTATTCACATTTTACTCGTGGCCACATGTAACGTATTGGTTTTCGCCTTATATTACACCCGGTTCACCAACGCTCTACCACTCGCACTGTAACACAACCGTCCGGTATGACGGCTGGGGTATGACTGACTCGTGACATAAGCGCCTGATACGGTAGTTATACACTACAGTGTGATAGTTAAGTTTCAAGATCCTCGTCAGATCCTCAAATTGTTTTTAAGTGGATGCTCCCATCATCATCTTTCTGCCCTTATACCACTATGTGGGGTCGGCACAACATGTATTCTTCTTCCACTTCCCTCTTTCAGACGTCATCTCTCAGCAGTCAGCACTCACACCTTTCTTACTCATGTCATCCTTCACACAATCCATCCATCTTTTCTTGGGTCTACCTCTATACCTATATTCATCCACATTCATATCAAGTACCTACTCTCCTCAGGGATGCTCCCATATTATGCACAAACATCATCAAGAGTACAAAGATGTTCATAACTCAAAAGATCATAAACATAGTATTCCAGCTCAAGTTTTGCCACTATCCTTAAAAGTTAAAACGTGTGCATTCGTATACATTGTATAACGGCTTGATATTAAAACCAACCATTTTGCACTAGATGGTTTATTTTAAACAACATTCATTAGGCACGCTCAACCGGTCATTGCAGTAGGTACTTTACTCACCTACCTGAAACATTTCTACGATGGAATATTAATGTCCACCTAAACTTCAAGTAGACAATAGCTTAATATGGAAGGTCAGAATTAAATAATAGTAGGGAAATGGATAGATTGATGTAGTAAGTAGATACTTAAATAGAAGATTGCATTTTCCTTTCAAAACAATGTTTTTTTTAACTATACCGAATGATTATGATCGTAGGTACTTTTCAAAGCTGGGCACCGTTAATCAAATAGTTAACTTCGTTAATCGTTAATCCGCTACAAAAAAGTTAGCTTTGTTAAACGTGAAAGCGTTACATTTCGGAAGAATTAACGCAAGTTAACGTTAATCGTTAATCCGTTAATATGTGTAAAATTACATTTTTATATCGTTGCGTTAGTAAACTTAAAAAGTTAACTTAAAAGTTATCCGTTAATCAAAATGTTAACTTCGTTAATTAACGATTAACTGATTAACGAGTTAATGCCCAGCTATGGTACTCTTTACGTAATATTATACATTTCTACTGATCATTAATATCAAAAATGCATCAATTTGTGAAAATACATGAATAAATAGATAGATGGATGGAAAAATAGATATTAGGATGTTTGTTACTCTTTCACGCAAAAACTACTTAAAGAATTTGGCAGAAACTTGGAATATATCTAGTTAATGACCTGGAATAACATAAAAACTACTTTTTATACAGGTAGGTACCACGTAGATTTAGCTGCGGGCAACTAAGCAATATATTGCTGTAGTAAGTTAGTACTGAACTAAACGATTTCATTTTCGTTCCAAAACAATGATTATTTTTATACTAGACCAAATAATTATGAATCTAGATACTCTTTACTTCATAATGTACTATTTTAATAATTAACAATATTAAAAATGCTACAATTAAAAAAAATACATGCATAAATAGATAGATGGGTGAAAAAGTGGATGTGTGGATGTTTGTTACTCTTTCACGTGAAAACCACTGAACGAATTTGGCTGAAACTTGGAATAAATATAGTTTATGACCTATAATAACATATAGGCTACTTTTTATACAGGTAGGTATAACGTAGTCTTAGCTGCAGGCTATTAAGCTTATTTTTTAATACAATTGCGACGAAATATACATTAGGATTTTAAACGGTATTCGTTATTACAATAATCAAACTTCATTCACTTGCCATGGAAAAACATCGTAATCCAGTTTTACTATATTTGACATTATTTGTTATTACACCGAATACTATGGTAACATCACAATACAGATGCAGACAGAGACAGTCGATACCGCATTTTTGCAGTCAATACTATCGCGTTTGACTATTACTGTACAGATCATGTCAACGTTTTACACGAATAATATGGTATTGTTAGTTTACAATAGTAAATAAAATTATTGATTTATGGTAATATTTATTCTTTAAATATCTGGGTTGTGGTAAATTGTAGATTTGTTTTAGTAACATTATATTATTTGTTATATTTTAAGCCATGTTTTGGCATATAAACGATCTTCCTAGGTAAACTAACAGAAAAGTTATAGACCAAAAACCGTTTTTTAATTCTCTTGAACAATTTGGATTTTACGATTACGATTTTATTCGGTGGGGGCGGCGATATGTTTTTTCATTAGTAGTACTCGTCCTTAGTAGGACTAAGCTGCTTATATCATTACGAATAGCAGGCTTGTCCGACATCTAAACAATTCTCTTTTATCTATTTAATTGGCCTTATGCACGGGAAAGGTATGGTAAATTAAACGCAGTCCTCACAATGTTTTTCTTCAATATTGACAGTGATTATTTGCATCACATTACAGTTTAAAAATTAAGTTAGATTTCCTGGGAATTTGGGGCCGTGGGCACCGTGGTGGGGTCATTTTCTAACGATAGAGATTTTTATATTTTATAAACTTACGCAATATTAGCCCACGTTGTACGTAAGTACCTACCTGGATAAAAAGCCTAGAATCAGAAAGCCTATGTGTTATTACACCTACGATAATGAAATATTTGTAAGAACAACAAATTACAAATTGGCAAACGATGTTGGATGTTTTCGCATTCACAAGCGTAATGTGTGTCAAGTTCAATTAATTGCTATTACAGCTCTAGTAAAAACACATTGCATAATGTACAAGTTTCATTATGGTCAGCAAAATGAGCATTTTATACGGGCCTTGGTATGGAGTCTATTATTCATGTACTCGTACCTAATAGAACTTTATGAAAAAAATCATTCAAAAGGACAAAATTAATATTTTTTACCGACTTCAAGAGGAAGGAGGTTTTATGTCCCACTGTATTTTTTGTAAGTTCAGCGATTATTCTGTCAATTAGTAACATCAATAATTTTAATATCTCTCCTGATAAAAAAAAACTTCGCAATATTGAACTTTCGGTACATTAAAAAAATCGGTACATATTGTTATATTCTTTGGAACAATTCCATACTTACGATTTGAGAGGTACTTTATCCCAAATTTAGGCAAGTAGTTATTTAATAAAGGAAGTTCGCATGGGCCACGTAACTGGTGATGAGGAGTTTAACGCGTTCACTACCCATGACGCACGTGGACTAGGTGCGAGCTATTGTGTTAGGGCTAGAATTGCGATAAATTCTGTCTTACGTTCTCCTCAACTCAAGTTACTTGAAATGTAATGCGGTGGTTGGGTGAAACTATTCGTAATAGGTATTTGTAACTAAAGGTACACATACTTGCTTTTCTATAAAAGAAAACGTTTAATATTTCAGAGGACTACGCATGCAACGTCACAATGCGAGGACACAAGGAGAAACGCGGGGAAGATGAGTACCTCCAGTTTGATCCCTTCAGAGTCAAGCTCCGTGTTGGACAATCCTCCATCTACCTCACTAATCTCTTTGACGGCGACCCAGTGCTGGGACCAGCTACCAACAGGGTCATCAACGAGAACTCACAGGTCTTCCTGTCCGAGATCAGTCCCGTCCTCGAGAAAAGTCTTGCAGACCTCTTCACCGAAATGGCAAATAAAATCACATCTAAGTTCACTTATAAAGAACTGTTTCCGTAGGTGTGGACTGGAAATGTGCTCAATATTGGATAGTATCGAGTTTTAGAATATGATCCAAAGAAATGAATATTTAGACAGAATGGATTGTTTCAAACATTTTATTATTTTGCAACAAATGTGTTTTGAAAACATCTTTTTTCAAAAGTAATAAATGAAAAAAGCTGAACCGTCTCATAACAAGTAGGTACACAAACCTATTCATTGTGTGTCGTTTTAGTATTCAAAACAAAAATGGCAAACCTGTTATTTACCAAACAGAACTTTGGTTGTAACTACGAATCCTGCCAAAGTCGTAACTTTTATTAAGATTTTTAAATTGTTCTACGAGTAAGTATATTGAAATGGCTGTATTTTATACGCTATCGCTTTTAGTGTCCATGACGCATAAGGCTCGGCATTGCATGCACTCGGCCAAGCTTCCAGTCGTCTCTGAAGAAGGGTCCTCTCCTTCAGAGAATACTGGAAGCTGCCTTGGAAATGGGTTAAAATCTGCATGACTTGGTTGGTCAATATGAGCCATGACGGAGACCTTTAGGCAGCTTATAACTCCGTTACCGGAGTTGGCCACTTGCTCATACGACCTTACTAAGCCAATATGAGCACATTTCTAGGATACGATTAGTGATAATACAAGTTAGACGATCTAAAATGACATGTGATAGTAAGATTTTTAAGGTGGGAATTTTGGATAGTTTAATGACAAATGCTAAGATTGTTTTTAGATAGTAAGTTTATGAATTATAAGGAGTATTGTTGGTGTTTTGTAAATAGTGTTGCTGGTAGAGATGAGTTGTTGTTAATTAACACTTTGAGTGACATCGAGGCACATAGTGTACAATCTGTAGTGGGTGCTGTCCCCTTGGGAGGGTATCACGATAACGTTAACGCATTCCCTGCCCATGACATACGTGGTCTAGTTGCAAACCTACATCACCGTAGTAGTTGGTTGCATGCTCTCGTGAACTGTGCTCTCCTGCTGGGAGCATGGAATGGGCCGGGAATTAGTTAACTCTTCTGCGCACCGCGTCGTTACACGTGGGCACTTAAAGTGTTAAGGGAATTTGTATTATTAGAGGTTACGTATATTTTTGTCAAGCCCAAGAGGTAGGAATAAAATGATTATAAAACAAAATAAATGTTCGTGTATTTTTTTTAGTAAACTCCTTCTAGATCAAAAATTACAAACTTATGATCAATGCTACGATGTTACTGCTGAGTGAACGTGTAAACTGTTTGCCCAAAAAAATATAACAATTCCAGACTTTGTGATCAATTAGTAACAACTTCGCGAAATGAAAATAAATAAGCAAAGGGTGTGAAGAGGTTTTTTTTACTATTTGTTTTTAAAAACAACAATGGATTATAAGATTATCTTGCTAAAACTCAGAGAACCAATTTGAAAATTAGGAAAACTTCGGAAAACGAAAGCGGGACAAAATATTGACAAAAATGAAAACGAGATGCAGATTGCTCGCGGCAAACGCGTGAAGCTGCAAAAGCAATTTATAAATCTACACTCCTTTTTCGCGGATTTTTCCAAAGAAAGCAAGGAAGACAAAAGGAGTAATAAATCAATTACATTGATGTCACGTAAATAGAAGCATTGAGAAGGATTACACTTACAATATAATTGAGCAAATTCATTTATGGCCAACAAAAAATGTGTTTTCCCACATGTTAAACTGCTTAGATAGACGAGGATTGCATGATTGCAGCACAGTAGGTACCTCCAGTTCTTATAAAATGAGATAAGTATTACGCGGTTTATGTAACGGAATTGCGAACTGATCAGATATTTATGCAATGGATCACGGAACTATGCATTCATGCAACAAGGGTAGCCCAACTGTATCATGTCACGGTACACTCAGTGACAAATTATTGTATTCAGTTCAGTTACGGGACTTTTGCCCGAATACTCAAACGAAAATTAAATATTTAAGGCCGTATTAACCGTTCAGGAAGTTATTTTTTGCAGATGTATGTCATGACATAGATAATCACCACTTACTTTAATTATCGTTTCAGTATGCGTAGATAAATAGGTACACTGTAGAAAATTAACGGCCAGTTTGAATATCTATTTTTCTTTATCTAGTTTTGCTTATTGTAGTAAGTTATAATTGTCGGTCCCGGCTTTTAAAAGTCGTCAAGCCATGACGGAGGCCTTTAGGCGGCCTAAAAACTCCGTCACCAGATTTGCTTGTAAGTAAGTAATTCACACTGATACAAACTTTTAAAATAAGTAATGTGATTAGTGTGATGTGTGTGATGATAAGTAACTAACCTACCTAGAAAATTGAAGTAGGTAAATATAAACGACTCCTTATTGCGTACGGAACGTGGAACAGGACTTGAATCTTGAATCAGTCAGTTGAGTACTATTTTGTCATTTTATTAAGAACCATTATGATTATTCATGGTCAGATTATGTTTGTTCCAAGCAACGTCATAATCTTCTATTTAAATAATCCTATCCTACTTCCTACTGTGATATTATAAATGTGAAAGTTTATGAGAATGTATGTATGTTTGTTATTCTTTCACGCAAAAACGGCTGGACCGATTTGGTTGAAATTTGGTATGTAGATAGGTGATACCCTGGATTAACACATAGGCTACTTTTTATCCCGATGTTCCCGCGGGAACGGGACTTATGCGGGTGAAACCGCGGGGCGGAGCTAGTATTTAAATAACAACTTCATAAGGAAGTTTTTTATTGAATGTACTTTGCTTCAGTGCAATATGTGGAAAAACACTGGCTCTTGGCCCTGAACAAGCGACGGGATTTTGTTTGACCGATGACATTTTTATTACTTATTTGCTTTAATAGACTATCCTTATCCTTACTCTTTCGTGGATCTCTGAGCCCTAGCCGTGAACAACAACACAGGAATATGAATTGCATTTACATTTTCTTCACGATTTCGTGTGGTTTCGTTCCTGTTTTTGTCGGTATTTTGATTTAATATATCAAAATAACTATTATTTAGCTAAAATACCATTTTAAGTAGCTTAAATACTAAATAGGTATTACAAATACATGATGTTATAATTAAATTACTAATTTGAAGTTTCATCAAAATTTATTCAGCCGACAAAGATTTCTATTGTCAGGGCGGGAAAATTAAAAGATCAATGAATGCGGCATTCAGCAGCGTTAGTGTTGCGTTGGAACAGGCAATAGAATCACCTAGCTCATAAGACTACATTTATAAGTGATCCTTGAGGTCCTACAGAAATAAACACATTATTCTTCCTTTCTTTCTTTCTTACCAATGTAGGTCGATCAGATTTATAATTCTAACTTAAATGCAAAGCTTAAGTAATTCTAATTTATCATGTCAAATTTACATTTAAGTAATCACACGGTGTTAACATTTTATATATATACATAAATATATTATTCCATAACATTCTTTGGGTTAGGTAAAGTTAAGTCCGAAGGCATGTTTTTTCCAAGATTCATGGTGTCGTGAAAGCTCAAAAGTAGAGTCCATTTCTTTATCTCTTTTCATGCATGTAATTGCTTTTTGCTTTGAATCATCATCAAAGGATAACAAGTGGCAAAATATTGTTTTATAAAACGACTCAATTTCGAGAGAATAGAACCATTTTCTGTAGGTACCTCTCGAGGTGCGTTTCTGTTCATAACCTTAAAGATCCTCTTCAGATCCCATAAACTTTTCTGCGGGACCCATGGTACATTTTTTAATGATCCTTGAGGTCCTAGGGAAATCAATATATTTTTCTTTCTTTCTTTCACTGAATATCTTCTTTACAACAAAAAAGAATCATCAAATAAATATCACTTATAAAATATAGATACATTTAAATATCTGCTCGTTTTTTAAAGCCATTTAAAAAAGAAAAGTGACGACATTTTTATTAAATTTTTTGAAGATAAGTACTGTTTTCTTTTTACCTTTTAGTAAGTCACGTGAACAGCTATAAATTACACATGTAGATAACATTACTGTCGTTATGCAATTGTCTAGTCAAAGTCTAGGATGACTAGCCGGAGTCTGAATTAAAATTAGACCATTCCGAGTGTCATTTAGGAGAAAAACTCTGAGTCTAAGTCCATTATGGTAGGTATGAATGGACTTTAAAATTCCAAACTTCTTTGTATACAAATTGTAGACTGTGTTTGTTTACATATTTTTATGAAGGGTCTGATTTATTTTATATTTGCTGTATAGTTATTTGATTACTTTATTGCATGATTTTTACTGTTTGCAATTTAGTTCTGTAATTTTATGTTACATTTTGATATGAAATAGGAGAGTACCTACCTACATTATTTTAAAGAAAATTAAAATTATTCAGGATCGCTGAAGTTGCATTTTCAAAAAACTATAAAACCGACTTCAATTTTGTTAGAAACACGCAATTTCCTGAACTCTCGAGATGCATTTTTGTGTATAAAATATTTATGTTTCAAATGAATAAAAATGAAATGAGGATACACAGATAGCCTCGACCTATTTTAATGTTTGTTTATATTTTTTTAATTATTTACATGTAAAATGTCAACGTGAATGCAGCCACCGCTCAGTAACTTGTCTACAAATATCACAATTTTCGGCGCGTGCGCACACTCTTATCCGGACATTCGCGTTGCAAACTTGCATTGCAGGTCCCGAATAAATTTAAAAACAGAATCAAGATCATCAATTAAATATATATTGAAGAACCTGGAATAATTGTAAAATAGTTAAAATTGAACTCAGTTATAATGAAAGTGATTGTATTTGTAACAGTGTGTATAGTCGGTGCTTACGGACAAAATACTCGTAAGTAATAATTGAGTAGTTTTTAAGAAGGTTGTCTTATAAACTTTAAGAAAAAATACTCATATTTACAATACGATGATTCGATTTAAAATAGTTAGTACCTAGATTACAGAATTACAATTTATCGAATTTGTACGAAATTGGATCCAACTCGTCTTCGCAAAATACTGACCCTCAATGGCACTGGACTGTAAATTAGAATGGGAAATAATTTGCATATCTTAGAACATGAAGTTGTCTAAGGGGTAGTCAGATGTATGTATACGTATTTGGTACCTACATGCCTAAATTTAGCAGAAGTTAAAATTTTATACGCGACAGGTTGTTAAATTAGTCGACCGGCATTCAATTGAGGAATTCAAAGCTCTTAAAAGGCTATATTTTTGAAAAACAAAAGTTCATTAGTTTTTTGAAATGAGGAATAAGTAATTATGTTTTCTTTTAAAGTTGCTTCCAACAAACACTTTTACGAAGTTACACCGATTTTAAATGCGTAAAACTCTGAAACTAACTGACACACCCCCGAATGTCATAGGTGTGTGTTAGTGGTGCTTATCTATGACATTATTTGACATTTTTTCCGTACAAATCTGTCAAAAAATAACTTCCCTAATGGTTAATACCTACGGCCTGAAATATTTAATTAGAGTTTGAGTATTTGGACAACAGTTGTAATGTTTCTTTTTTCAGTTTTAAAACTCTTTCGCGTTGTTTTGATTTTTATTTCAGTAATATGGGATTAAAACTTATCACCTATTCCTTCTTAACTGATTAAAGATAATTCAACCTTAAATACGAGCACATACAAAATCACTAATTACATAAATCTAGAAACATTTCCATTTGAACACATTTAGCGAGTAAACTTGTTATTTACTATTTAGGACAGCTTTGCCACTCGATCGATCATTCAGGTTGGCCATGATCCTAGCAATATAAACTTTATGTAATTGCATTAAGGGATGTAATTGTCACCATGGTCAGATTGCCCAATCAAAATAGACATTTTGCGAAGGAAATTGCGAAAGGGCACAAGGTTTTTTCCGTTCACTGCTACTTATTAGGGTTTCCGTTTAGGACCTGATTATATATGTGATGTGTTTTGATTAGATAATGTATGCATATGTAAAACTATGGTGTAAGTATCAAAATGTCTAATTTTCATACAGAAGAAGTCTTAATGAATTCTACATACCTATTTCCTCAAATTCATAAGCCCTAACATGTATAACGCTAGGGTTTTATGGATTTATGGAACAGAATAAAGTAAACACCTATTTATAGCTCTTGAACTTTAAATAAGTACCTACCGATAAAATCGACCCTGCGAATGTTATGAAATCGATTCTTTGCCAAACGACAGCGCGTTCTGAATTATTATACACTTTTGCAATACTTATAAAACAACTAGTAAAACAATGGATCCATTGACTTTCTCTATTACATCTGGTATTTGATAAACATTTGAGTAGTGAATACTGAAATAGTTTTTTAAACTAACTGTAACTATACATTACACGGTATCTACATGATGAAAACCTTACAATTATTTGCAAAATGGCATAAAAAATCTTAATTTGGAACAGCTGAAAATGCATTGTTGAAATCAATTTAACTAAAAATAAATCTAACGAGGCCTATTTATTTGTTTATAGTTTATTCCAACGACGTTACAATCCCAGGCACTACATTAATACCTTGTTGGATGTAATAAAATATTATTTTATTAAAACATTTACTTTGATTTCCAGCTGACTTTTTCCTAAAATGCAAGAAAAGCGACCCACAAATCGAAAAATGCATTCTAGACCACCTAGAGACCATTAAACCCATGCTTAAATCTGGCATCCCTGAGTTCAATATTCCTGGTGTGGAGCCCTTCATCTTGCCTCGTCTGAAGCTGAACAGGACTGCTTCAAACCTGAGGATCAAAGCGACCATCAAGCAGGCTACAGCTTATGGAGGAAGCAACTTCAAAGTCGAGAAATTAAGGTAAATATGACTTAAACGGCCTATGAATTCTCAGGGAGATGATAATCACCATCTTGAGCAGGGCTCAAAAGGTAAAAGGTAGAAAAAGATCTTATGAAGATGTCTTGAGTTACTGAGAGGCACGGCTAACATGCATTTTACAAAATGTTGTTAGCAATTTATTCTTACACTCATTACAAAAGTCATAAACTTTGAGAGGTGGTTTCCGAGAGACGACGAGAGTAAGTCAGCTGAGAAAAGTCTTCTATATGTTCTTAGGCACTGCAACTCTTATAATTTCCATTACGTTACTGACTTCCAATCGTAGGCCAGCGCTAAACTGATCTAAAAGAAATCGATGATTTCCTCACAAAATTTTGCTTCACTGATGATCAAAAAATAATCATACAATGTTCTGTAGACATTATAATTTGCAACCATCATCGAGCTATTTAGTCTACACTGTTGTTGAGGTAAGTTTATGAAACATCATGCATGAGGAAGCAAGATATGAAGCAATTTTCTAGGTACTTTTTAAACGACTATTAACTGTTTGAAGTAAAAGGTCTCCGTCGCGATCTAACTATAATTTTGAACAGCAAAACACGCAATTCTTTTCATTTGTTCATTATCATTGCAATAATAGAATGTTAGTACTTACATGTTGCAAGATAATTAAAGAATAATGTTAAGATTGTTATGTGTGATTATCCTATTTTAGATAATAAGGTTACATAAGTACAAGAAGGCGTTGGCACGAAGCCAATCTCAAAGTCTGTCGTTTTAGTTAATAAAATGGCTTAGTATAAGGATTTATTATTACGTATTGTATTGGTTCAAAAGAAAGAAGACGAAACAGACCACGACTCTCTAAATTGTACTAAGCTTTTGTTAGAAATAAGAAGAGATTAAAAAATTGTACTAAGCTGTTGTTGATTATTCCTCTCTTCTTTTCAATACGCTAATTTTAATCTCAATCAACAGTACCAAAAGCCTACGTAAAACGTGCGTTCTTTGAAAAAAAATGCCATGTTTTTTTGAGATAACTTTAAAACGTTGCGTCAATCATAGGTACCAGGTAGTACACATTCCATGTCTAAACTATTGTCCCTATAAATTTCAGACTAAACCTGAACAACAAGTACGTGGCCGAAGTGAAGCTATTCTTCCCGGAGCTGTACGTGGTGACGGACTACGACATCCGTGGCTCCAGGATCCTCACTCTAGACCTGAGCGGGAAGGGCATGATGACGGGCAACTTTAGTGAGTATTATTTCGACTATCCCTTGCTCTTAAAACGGTAAATGTATGTCGTGAGGAAATAAGCGGCGTAGTCAGCCCCACACGTAATGATCTCTTTCTGGATATGGCCGGCTTAGCTGAGAGGCCGTGGTGCTGGGAAAACCTAGTCTATATCAATGATGTCCCAGACACTACTACGTTCTGACACTATAATCGTAAATCTTTTAGGAAAAAGAGTTTATATCTGTAAAGGTCTAAGTTTTTTGAGCGCTCGTGGTGTAGTTTGATTGGACGTTCTTGACTACTCAGTGGTCAATTTGGATGGAGCCATCCATTTTGATGGATGGCTCCATCAAACAGTTCTACAGTAGGTATAAACAGGCGAGTGCTTCTGTTTTGAAGGCCACGTAAAATTGCCAGTCCCGGCTTTTAGGTCGTTTAGCCATAACAGGCCTTCAGACGCCTTAAATCTCACCGGTATTGTAGAATTTATGTCATTAGTTACTCGTCGTTTACCGGCTAACTCAAGGTTAACAGAAGAACTATTAATTAGTTATGAGACATTACGAAACATCGTAAAATAGTCACAGTAGGAAAATGTAAATCCAAGTGGTTTATTATGCACTTGAGCAAGCGTTGGAAAATATGGATTGAACGATTGAACCAAAAAGATCCGGACTGCGGCAAACTCGGACCTGTAATGAATTCAGAAGTCAAAACAAGTCAATAAACAAATCATATTTCTAGACCAACTCTACTTTTAACGAGGTTGAGTAAGAATTTTAATTCTGAAAAAAACAGTGTGAAAAGTTTTACTAACGAATGATACGTATTTTCCGCGTAGGTACCTACCTACAGAAACTGGGGTTTTTAAAATACGAGTGAATTTTATGCACTAGATGCGACTTTGGCCATACTGTTTTTGAAAAACGTAGGTACCTACATTAAAAAACAAGCAAGTTTTTCATAAAATAATGGTGCTGAAGATTACTTTCGATCTATAAATTTAGACATAACTCTGTATAACATTAAATTGTTGTTAATGAATGCATAGTGAATGGATTTTTCTCATAATGTATTCTCCTAATGCCTTGGGTGCGTTATTCATCTTGTAAATTGTAATCTTAATTTTTATACGTTTCATGTACGTGGATATATTATGTAACTCATTAATTCACTGAATATTTTAACAATAACAAAGAATTTGTTTGCGTGTACGATTCTTTATAAAACTAAAACATTATACCCAAGGATGAACACAAACACGCGATGAATTAAGATTATCTAATTAAGTACGATTATTAAATCGGATCACACCTCATATACACTATCATATTCTGGTAAACAATGTCTCATTTGCATTAAAATTAAATTTAAACTAATGGTAAGTTCAAGTTTTATGAGCTACTTTTATGAGTTTCGTCTACCACGTCATCGTCTTACGGCAAAATCAAACTACAGTACCGTTTAGTGCTACATTATTTTATTTTATACGTATTTATTATCTTTTCCAGCCAGCATCCAAGTAGTGGGAAAAGGCAGTGCGAAGCCCATCACAAAGGATGGAGTGGAGTACTTGCAAATAGACAAGATCATCACCAAGATCAGGGTGGGCAACGCGCAGATCGCCATCGAGGACTCCACTGCTGGTATCGCTGGTAAGGGCTCATGAATTAAATAGCCCGGTGGCATAATTCATCTATAATAGTGATCTATAACAATAGTTGTCAGATGCACAAATATAATTGTGATACAATTAATACTAACTCTAAACAAGTAAATGCACTGTTGCTTGAAGTGACAGGATCCCAAATCTAGTATTATTTTATTAAGTCATCAGATCATTGTCCTGTTATTGTGCTTCAAAACTGATTATCTCGTAATCGTTTGGTTTTTAGCGTTTTTGAAGCTTTCTTGGCTTTGAAATTTGAAAATAATTGTTCCTTAGAATTATATTCAGATTACCAATGTCTTGTTTATTTAGAAGTACCTATCTAATTAGATATTATCTATACGTTGTAATTTTCCATTTAAATGTCACCTTTACAGCGGCATCAGCAGCCGCCTTCTTCAACGCAAGTCCGCGTATAATCCTCGACATTGTGAACCCTCTGGTGGAAGAAACAGCGGCCGCCGTCATCAAAGCCATCGCCAACAAGATGCTGGGCAGCATACCACTTAACCAGCTGCTGGTCGAATAATGTGAAACAAACAATATGCTAACTAATCCCCAAGCATGACTCCTTTCAACTGCCTGTGTGTGAATCTCATTACCGCGGCTGACTGCTGACTGCATTGGCCGCACGCTGCAGTGTCGTGATACTAATAGTAATTCATATAAATGCAGTCTGCGGCCTGCGGCTACAGTCGGTCACGGAATTTACCTCTAGGATTAAATTATGACGGCTGCCTTTACCGATTAAGCGCTAAATACGGTTTATCATAATTCGGGTAATCCAGCACATTTCGCGGTAATCGAGAAATGGAATTAGTACTGGAATTTGATTAAAAAGTGCATGGGAATAAGAGGACTTGTGTAAGGTGGTGATGAAATATTTACTTTATGAGTTGAGTTATTAAAAGTTTTAGAAAGTTTTATCAAGTCCTATACAGGACTATACGAGTACTAGGAAAGCGCAGTAGCCATTGACCCGCAAAACGAAGTCTTCAAGTAGAAACTATTAATATAACATATCGCCAACTTAAGTGCTTATAGGTCTTGGACCTGGAGCACAGAATAAAGATGGAATCTGGATCAAAGGTTATTCCAGAATGAGAGAGAATGTAAAGCGCCCTAACGTTGAATTTCAAAAACTTATCTACCTTTAGTTATGCTTACTGTTGATAGATATTCTACATATTTTGTATGGAAAAAATGACAAATCTATCTTAATCTACCTACAGTAATATAAATCTTATTGAGACTAGCCTTAAGAGAGTTTAGGTTTAGACTGTGTTATTATTTTGATTTACAACAAATTATGAAATTTAAGTGATCGGTAACAAGCTGTAGTGTACTGTAAGGTTCAATCACATAGGGGTATTACCTGTTCTTAATAGGCTAAAAAAATTGTTCAAAAATATGTTTTTTATAAGATTTTATATTAGGAACCAAAGATTTGTTTTCTAGTGCTTATGTGATTGGAATGTGAAATGTTTTAAATAGACATCTGAGTTTTACTATTTTTGTTTGTATTTTTGTTTTTTTTTGTTTGAGATCCTTTGCATCACTTCCTTGATGATTGACAAGGATAACAGGATGTATACTGTCACTGCTACTAATGTTGTCAGTTGTCACCTTATATGAGAGCTAATGAGACTATGGCATGCAGTATTTTAAATATTTTACATGAAAAACTTAGATCTAGGTTCTGTCATAGAAATAAGGACGTGCTCATGACACAATGAGCTGTGAGGCCACGCTTATATTTAAAAAAAAATGGTCCGGTGAAGCTACAAAGGTCCCAATGACCAATTAACATACAACTTCGCCATTTTTTTAATTAAATGTACCATGATAATACTTGGTTAACCCAATACACAAGAACGAACGCCATAACAAGATGGCCATTTGCTCATAATGTAATTACTTATAAGACCGAACAGGCTCTTACAAAAAAATAAAGAATCTATAAATAATTAAATAATTGATCCAGATCATTGTTGTTTTTTCAATAATAAAGTAAGCAAATAAAGTCACGGAATAACCTGTGCAGGAAATGAATTCAAGTTCAAGGGGACGGTTACTACCTATCTACTATTAAGACTTGAGCCAGATATCCTTGCATAAAAGGGAAAGGAGTAGGCTAGTTACCTACACTACAGCATACACGTTCATATGAAATATTCAATCAGTTAAGCATTTAATATACCTACCTATAAACATGATATTTTTTCGAATTTCAATTAAGCAAAAATAAATCATTTACTTAAAGCAAATAATTGCTTGTGTTCTTCATAATTTACCTACTACCTAGATAATGCTATATAGGTGTTTATTTAATAGTATCTTTATAAGAACCAGTCGAATAGATACTACTCTCGACTCGATAGTTTTCATATAGAAGATAAGAAGGTACCTAATACCTAGTATTGTAGGGGTCTTCAATCAAGAAAAAAGTTCTTAACAGCAGACCTACCCATGTTGGACTGTGTGAAATTTGCGCCGTTTCTCGTGGTCCTACTATGTATTTTGTCAAACTAGTAGGACCACGAAGGAGATCAGTTTCACTTCGTCCTAGACATATTAGAGCTGTAATAATTTATTTACTACCTAGGTATGTTTACTAAGAAATTCAAATAGCATGTTGTCCTCAGACCTAGCGAGGTTCTTGTCCCCATAAGGTATTACTTGTCCTTTTAAAAGGTATGATTGTTTATAAAAAGTCTTAGATCTCGTTTGATTCAGTCAGACGTTTCAATGGAGGGAACAATGTTGTTCAGGTTTCTGTTGGCTGGAGTGGTGGTGTGTGCTTCTGCAGGACGGGTTCAGAATTATACTAGTGAGGATAGGACTGGTGATAATGTTTGTAAGTACCAAGACACCTGAAATTTGATAATGGTTCGTTAAATATTAGGTTAAATTAAATCTAAAACAAGTGGCGAAATTAAAAAAAATAAAGCGACTCTAATTTTTGTGAGAAAACAATTTCTTTGCACTTTGGTGGTGCATTTCTGTTCATAACGCCAAGATCAGATCTCTTTTTATGAGAGCGCCTCGAGATTATACTTTTTCTCGAAAAAAAGTAATTTATTCTTAAAATTTGTTCTGTCTGAGGGAAAAATTGGTGAAAATTCATACATAAAATGCATTTATGTTTGTTCTTCCCTAAACAAGTTTTAAAGCAAAGCTACGCAATACATGTAGCAATATTTAGTTTAGTCTAGAATGTTTTATTTCTAGCACGTTCATCAATTTGCCACTACAGCGACCCCAACGTGGCGCTATGCATCCAGCGCGTGGCGGAACAAGCCCGCCACCTCCTGGCCCAGGGGGTGCCTTCCCTGAACATCCAGCCACTGGAACCGCTGCGCATCCCTAGTATCAGACTGCGCCAGCACCACATGCCGAAGAAAGGATTCAAGTACGACGCATGGCTCACTGATGTTATGCTGAAGGGCATCACGAATTACACCTTCAATAATTTGGAGTATGTTAATATTCTCTACTAGGCATTAGTGTGATAATAATATTAACGGTCATAATAAGCTTTCGTTTATCTATAGTAACTTGGATAGTCTTTAAAATTTAGTCCCAAGTCCCAATTTATCTCTCGAAAATCATACCGAGTCACTTTGTGACAGGAACTGTACGGGGATTGTCTAACTTATATCAAATTGTTGCGAATCAAAAATAATAGTAATCCGCGAAAACAACTGTGTAATATGATGGTATGTAAGTTACTTAGTTTAAATATTTAGCGTAAAATCTGGCCATTGTTTTCGCGGATTTATACTGTAATTTTTTATTCGCAACAATTTGATACAAGATAGACAATCGGGGGGCTGGTACGGTCGTGTGACTCGTGGAGAACCATCAAGCGACATATATTATATTTTCTAACTATATTTATAGCGTGTTCCCCGAGGAGCTGAAGGTGACGGCGAACATCAGCCTGCCTCATCTCCATATGCACGGCGAGTACGTCGTGCTCGGCGAGTTCCAGATGCTGCCCGTCGAGTCCACGGGAAAGATGGCTGCTAACTTCAGTAAGTATAAACAAAAACCATAGGACTTCAACATACTCGTAATACTGAAATGATGAACCTTGAGGAAACTGACGTAACTACGTAGTGTTATTATTTTATCGTATTATGAAATTAGGTTACGAAGGCTTATACTCGTAATGTCTTTTAGGTGTTACAAACTGTTCTTTTACTCAGCTTACTATCCAATACCTTCCTTGTCCTTACAACACTCAGATTTGTCGTAGCTAGACATCTGTATTAATCATTTTAGAAGGTGTTGTACATTTTTACGTGCAGAAAAACTGCATAAAAGTAGTTTAGTATTTAATATTGCCAAAGATTCAGCCATAACGCTCACATAATCATTGTATATGATTTGTTCTCCAGGTGTTTGCACAGCGGCACTGGAAGCCCTGGGAGCCAGGGTCCACAAGAGGATGGTGATCCGTGACGCGTCGGTGAAGCTGCGCTGCGTCGGACCGGTCAAAGCGAACCTTATGGAGGCTCATTCTACTACAGGAGAAATGGGTAAGCGATCGATATAATTCATTACACATTCTACATTTACATAGATCGTTAAAGCAAGTTCTTGCGGCATTGCAATAACTCTCATTACAGGGGTGAGAATTTGATGGATGACCGCACGACGGTCCACAACAGCAGAGTGCTTACGTGCTTTGGAGGGCACGTTGTGGGTTCCGGCTTTTAAGGTCTTTAAGCTATACAGAAATCTTTAGATACAAAAGGAAATAGACATAAAAATAAATATTAATTACTGAAAAACAAGAAAAAGCCATATTCAGAAGATTTAATCAGTTTTTACGACATGACAGGAACATTAAGGATTACGTCTAGGCTAGTTTCGAAAGACAAACAAAATAATTAATCATCTTATTACCACAACACTTGTTCTGTAGATAGAAAATAAAAGAGAATTTAGGCTCACGTGGATTACAAAACAAGTCGAATGTTGTGAAATGGTACACCATATTATTAAGCCTATCTCGAAGAAGTAGAGCATGGTAGGTGCACGAAGATATTATAAATTTATCGTCTAATTAACTTGTAATTATAATGTTCTCGCAATACCTTCCGTATAAGAATATTTCGGAAGTAAAAGACGTAACTACCCAGACTGATATATTAAATTGTTCTTTATTTTCAAATGGATAATTAGCTGTAACTATTAGGCACCTACTCAGTGTCAC
This sequence comes from Xanthorhoe spadicearia, assembly GCA_947086425.1. Lineage (NCBI taxonomy): Eukaryota > Metazoa > Arthropoda > Insecta > Lepidoptera > Geometridae > Xanthorhoe > Xanthorhoe spadicearia. The sequence continues at coordinate 2,996,933 of OX352198.1, read as the reverse complement.
ATGGATCATGCATGTCTAATTAAAAAGTTCAAAAGTTAACTTAAAGCATGAAAGCATGACAGATTTCAACTCTATTACCTATACTCAGTTTCTTCACAATTTTAAAGCTCGTATACATAATTTTCGCATAAATATGCTTTATATTTTGACTGCCTATGTTATTTCTAGACAAATTACCTGTTCACATATTCCTTGGATTCTTGACCTAAATAATTTATTACAACAAAGAAACATAAAGCACTAAACCGTGATGAATGTTCTCAGTAATGTTTCGCCATGTTTAGTTTTCTTGAACAAATACTATTCTCGTAAAACTTGGCAATACTTGGTTAAAGCTTTATATATTAAAGGTAGGTAGGTCTTTATGTCCTTGATGATCTTAAATGCGAAACGTTTGAGAGAATATTATTTTTGATCATTTATTTTAGTACTTAATACAATTTATGTTCTGCGCAATATGGACTGAGTTTCCGCGCTGCGTAGGGCACAATTATTGTTCTGCAAAAACCCGTCTCTACGATTTTAATCGTGGTTAAAATAATGCTTACCATTTTTCCTCATCAGAAATGATCACGGACCACATCGTGAGCATGCACTCTTCAGACATAGCCAGGGAGGTGCAGCCCGCGGTGGAGACTGCCCTCGCGATGGTGCTGGAAGACATCGCCAATAAGTTTCTCAAGCACATACCTTCAGAGATGGTGTTCGCTAGTTAGATACTTTATTAGCACTACCAAACATCTTAATTAACTGTAATAGAATAAGTTTAAGGCTGTGGATTCAGTAGGGTACGAGTAATAGTTTTTTGCTTTCTGTACAATCCAATAAGAGTTTTCATACGACGTTTATTTGTATGACATGTGCATGGTGAATGTTTTTTGTCAGAACAAGTTCGCAGTGACTGTGCCTTCGAAAAACATCGTGATCATGTTGATTGATTCCAAGTTGTGCCTTATGTACCTACACAAAAGTAAAGTGAATATGATTGTGATAGTCAAGAAAATTTATTTAATATTAGTAAAATAAGTGTTACTAAGTTGTGATTATCATTTTGTGATAGGTATTTATTGTTGACTAGCTGCTCCCCGCGGTTTCACCCGCGTAAGTCCCGTTCCCGCGGGAATATCGGGATAAAAAGTAGCCTATGTTACTCGTGGATAATGTAGCTTTCGAATGGTGAAAGAATTTTTAAAATCGGTCCAGTAGTTTTTGAGCCTATTCATTACAACCAAACAAACAAACAAACAAACAAAGTTTTCCTCTTTATAATATTATAGTGTAGATTATATTTTTATAAACATTGTTACTCGCTGAATTTAGCGTTTGTCAGCAATGTTATTAAATTGTTGTTTTTACCTGTTTTTATTTATTATTTAAAACTTCACTAACCTAAATTATTCCAAGCAAGTTCCAGTAAATTATATTATCATGGTCATTTGGAATATTGTGGGCAACGCAAGTAACTATTGGAATTTCATTTCTATATTTAGTTCTTAGAAAGATTCCTTAAAAACTTTACAATGGTCTTAATTATTAAATTACAAAAAAATGTCTTATCAAATGTAGTTTATCCACTTAATTGTGATGTCACCCTCATCATCTCTCAAGGTAAACAATAAAAGCATATTATTTGCCAAAACACCCAAGACATGGCAATCTATCGATTATTTCAAACCTTATTGCCTTGTCAATAAGGTATATCGGTAATGTTGCAAGAATCTTAAAGTGTGCCGATATGCCGCAAGCCGCAACAGCGGTCAGGCCTATAATTGTTACCTCATATTTAGTAACCACGTTACAACATTGCCTTTGACAGTACGTACTTGGATCTTGTCAAGCTATTTTCGTCTTTACAATTCGGTTTATAGAGTTTATCTGTTAGATGCTTCAGGCTTCGGGTTGAAGACCTCATCGTGACGATTTCGTGTTATTTAAATTGCATTGTCATCCAACTATTTATGAATGCAGCATTACTCTAGATTTTTTCTGCATAGAAAAGCATTGGTAACTTGACATAGTTTCCAATCTAAAGCTTGCACTAAATTTATGTAAAATTAAATGTGCAGAAATTGAAAAACTATGAAGCAAACTAGAACCCATTAATCAGTCAACATTATGACAGAAGTTAAAAATGGAATGTTGAAGCGTTGAAGGTTTTAGGGTTCTTGAAGAAAAGAAATGATGTAACATCCAATGTGTGTTTATTGAGTACTACCAGTACTACTTATTGCATCTTTGTGTACAAAAAATATTCAAATTTCCGCCCGCAGCTTTGCTCACGTGGATAAAAAAGTAGACTAGGTATGTGTTTTTCGAGGTCATACATTTTCGCAGATTTCTATTTTTAATCAAACCATTCTAGGACATTGTTTCCTGTAGGACACATTTAATTTTGGGTTCATAAGCTAATTAGGGACAAAGTTTTAAATCAATATTTGACCTCATATCACACAATCAACGATGTACTGATTATAATTATTACGGGAAACCACGTTTTCTATGATAGTAGATATTCTTCTGATTAATCTGATGAACATCACGTTTAAATAGTTATTTAAGTTAAGAGTTCCTGACATTTCTTTTAGTTTCTGTGTCAAATTAATGCTGAATAAATTTTTGTGAATTCCCGTAAAATGCGTTTTTGGTTTGTTCTTGCGGCGGTTTCCGTCTGCGTGTGCGCAGAGAAAAGTTTTATCAATTGTAAGTAGATACCTACCCAAAATATAAACACTCGATTTTACAACAGTTCAAATGTGATAAACATTTGAACTCACGTTTTTGTTAATAACTACGTAGTACAACTTATCTTTTTATTTTGTTAATACGTAATTCAATATGTATGACAACCCTATGAAATCGTATTTACATTTTTTAAACCAGAAAAAGTACAGTATTATTCTTTTAATTTCTAATTAATGCTGCCAATTTGTTAAAGTCAGTAAGTAGTATTCTTTAGCTTCCTCTGATGATCATGTTTTATAGTTCTACATTTAGAAAAGAAAGAGCACGTGTAATAAAATGTTTCTTCATTTGGTCACAATTTCTAAACCGTTTAACCAATTTAGTTGGAGGCTTCATCTGTCCAAGAGAAGAGCGTGCGTTGAGCCGATGCCTACGAGATTCCTTGAATACTTACATCCCTCAACTAGCAACAGGTACTCTAGAAAATAGTATTTTATTGTGCTGTAACTGTCCCATTATGAGCCTTGAACAACCAGAAAAAAATTATATCTTTCTTGTATCATTTATCTAATCTATACTAATATTATAAAGAGGGAATGTTGGTTTGTTTGTTCTACACCTAAAAAAGACGATTCCAAGCTACATATTCTACTCTTACATTTCAGGACTTCCTCAATACGGCGTGCCACCATGCGAGCCACTGTTGATACCCTCACTCACGATCAGACAGTCGACGGGACCCATATCCGTGATGTCATCATTTTCTGACGTCACTGTCCACGGCCCTTCATCCATGAGAGTGAAGGATATCGAGTGAGCATAGTGTCACCATAAACTTTACAGAACATTACTAACTCGCATCACATAGAGTCCAAATAGAGTATGATTCAGAGACAGTTGCCTTTATTCACTTAGACTCCCTTAGCAGATCCAACATGCACAAGGTGCCAAATTTTCTAGTTTTGTACTCGGGCCCGCTGGTCATGCACAGTTTCATGATTGTGAACTCTATGGAGTTTCACATTATAAAGCACTAGGAAGAAATGATCGTAGTAGTACATAAAATTTGGTTATGTTGTCTTCTTTTATTTTATTAAAATCTTTCAGAGTAGACTCACACAATCACCAAGTTATTGGAAAGTTGTACATCCCGGAGCTTAGAATGAAGGGGAGCTACAAGCTTGCTGGTCAGCTGCTTATGCTGCCCATTGATGGAGAGGGAGATTTCTCTGCTGTTTATGGTGAGATATCTACATATCATTGTATCTTTTGTGTACTACCTTCTGTTATTGTGTTCGTCTGTGCTGTGTGTTCTCTGAAATAAAGATTATCTTATCTTATCTTATCTTATATCTATGGCCTTATTATAAAAGGTATATTATTATAAAGGTACATGTGGGTTGAAAGTTATTAGTAGATTATCGCCGCAAGGATTAGGACGGAGAATGTTCTGTTTATGAAATAACATTTGCAGGAGTCGGAATCTTTTACTTTTTTTCCATCACGCTAGTTTTTATGTACACACGGGTGTTCAAATTATTTCAAATTATGAATGTATTACCTAAATACTTAACATTCCCTTAGTGTTCCTAATACTTCTTGCCTCTCAGTTTGAAAACAAAGAAGTCGCATTATGTGCTTTTTATTTCTAGGCGACATCGATGCTACAGTAATCATCAGACTGGGCAGGCTGCGGCGACCCAACGACGTGGACGCACTCACTTGCAAGCAGCTCGACGTCAAGTTCCACGTCGGGTTCGCTACTATGAAGCTTGACAACCTTTTTGGAGGGGATGGAGATCTGGGTAAACTTACATTTAGTAGATAGGTCCAGTGAAAAGGAAATCCGGGTAATAAGTAGATTAATGGTAAACATTTTGAGACTCTGAGATATTTTAGGATTCAAGTGCAGAGACTACGTTACAGTTATTTATATATTCAAAGTATTGCCTCTTTCTTTAATACCTTTATTTTTTTTAAAGGACAATTAATTGTACACTGAAGTGAATTTAACATGTTCTGGTATTTCAGGAGACGCAATGAACAAATTCCTCAATGAGAACTGGAAGAGTTTGTCTGAAGAACTCCAAGTGCCTATGGAGGAGGCCCTCAGGGATTTCCTTAAACCACTCGCTGACCACGCCTTCGCTACTCTCAACGCTGATGACGTACTATCTTCTTAGGACTGGGAAATTGTTTGCTTTATGGATAGTGTTCAGTGTTCACTAAAGATGAATAGGTATACCCAAGGATCTAATTGGTCTATACGAGGCCTAGATTTTGGATGTACCTACATCAAAAAGTGTATTTATTTATAGGTGCTAAGTAATTTATTTTGCTAAACTTAAAGAAAAATGTAAATGTTGTTTGATTTAAACTAACTAAAACTTATAAAGGGTATAGAAAACAAGTCAGTTCAATTAAATTGATTTAATTTAATATCAAGTATTCACTAAAAATATAATTTCAGTTACTAACTTAAATAAATAAAACTTAAAATTAAATTTAACTGGGAACAAATTATTAACAGTTACAATAACTGCGTTTAGTTGAGACATTTTTCTCATTTACTTATCACCTTTATCACAATATTTGTATTTTTAAAATGATGAAAATTTAAGTAGGTATTTCATAAGACAAATCCGTCTTGATTGACTATAACACACGCATTATAAACCACACACATACACACACATGATATCTAATTTCTCATTTATCTAAGGTTTCTGACCGAAATGTATTTGAAGAAACCAAATCAACATTAATTATTATTAAAAAAATTGGTAAGATGCAATTTTCGAAATAAAATTAAGTTAAGTATATATAAAATGTTGAAAATTATGTGAAAGCTAGTTTCTGATATCAATTTACTCAATACTAATAATCTTTCTAAGATTCTAGATTGTTAATTCTCTAGCACAATAATAAATTGCTTTTTACATGCCAGGAAAAACAAAACTGAGATTAAAATACAGTAGGCGAAAATAGTAGAGCTTGTGAATCTAGAGTACAGAAATATCACCTAAAGTCCTGTTTACACGATGCAAGATTCTTGCCTGTTGCATACAATATTGATGTGCAACATCAAAACAAGCTTTAGTAGAAGTTCATAGATAATATTTGTCAGGCGGGAGGGAACTTTTCTTTATAAATGAAAAAAACCTTACCAAAAGTTTACGGCTTCGACGGATTTCAAACCCGCGAGATACAAGCGATCGTCCTCTAGCTGGACTGCTTTACTCGGCCACGAAACCTACGACGCCGAAGACGAAACTAAAAATAAGATTTTCTTCCTAAGATCTAGGGCTTCAGCCAGACATCAAGGGGTATCTTGGTGAAAGCTGCGTTAATGAAAGCCTGGAAGTGCTTGGAGATGGACTGGGCTGCAGCCGGTCGCATCTCCTCGATGATCTCTGCAGCGTTGTTGTTCAGGAACTGGTTCATTGCTTCGCCTGGAACACCGTGATATTGGCTTAGCATTTTTAGATAGCTGAAGCTACAACTAATACCTCAACTGAGTCTGCGATCATGGTTTTATAGCCGTTCTCTGAAGAAAATTGTTTTTAAATAAAATTTGATTAAAGGAAGCGATAAAAACTTTGAACAAACTCTAGTCGACTTCTAGCAATGAAAAGAAATGACTGAGCCGTTTATTAAAGCACGGCCCTTAAAATTATTAAGTACATACATGCGTACAGTAATAATAATTCACTTCATTAACATAACTATCAGTAATATAAATTACTCATGCAAATTTTACTAAATTATGCCAAGATAATTAAAAAGATAGCTACTAATTCATACATTAGTATGAATATGCTATCTTTTGTTAAAATTTAATGTCTGTGTTATACTTAATAAAAAAACCAAGAGAAGTTATTAAATAACACTTCACGCTCAAAACAAACCTTATAGATAGTTTATATCCTGACTTAACACATAGGCTTCTTTTAATCCCGTTATCCCCATGAGAACGGGAACTATTCACCGCGGTGTGCATTATGCGCAGCGCAAAATATAAATTTGTTAATAACTTTTAATAGTAATTTTACCAAACCAAATAAATTTATATATTTATTTCTCGCGAAAAGAATTTTTGATAACGGTTGACTAGTTCTGGCGATTACCTCCGTAACACAAACAAACAAACCTCCTGATAATATTAGTGTTGATATAGATGAAAAGGCAACTTACCGATAATGCTTCCATGGTTGACGGTGTCCCTGACCTTGAACCGGGAACTCCTCAGCTTGAAGTCTACCAGCAGCCTCTCAGCTGACATGTACTTGACGTTCTCCCTCTCTATTTCCTTGCCAAAAATCTTTGCGATCGCTGCCACGTCAACTGTGAACAGAATTATGCCCAAATTAGTTAACTAAGTAAGTATAGTATTAAAAAGTATAGTTAGATAAAACTATAGGTACATTTTTTTTAATGCCGGCCACATACGCAACGGTGCATCGGAGAGAGATCTTTAAATTTTATGTTTTGTTCATGATTATATTATTGTTTGTAATGTTTGACGTGACTTTACCCTAAATGTGTACTTACTGAAAGCAGCCCAGAAGTCACCCTGCGAGCGCACGGGGAACAGCAGCACCTGCCCGGACACCTCATACCGGCCCGTGATCTCGATTCGCGGCAACACCAGCCCCATGTCGATCCTCAGCTTCTTTATGTCGGACCTGGAATTTTAATTACTCGATATAACATTTTTGCAAAGCAACAATAACAGACTGCATTAGGAATGCAACTATTCGCTCCAAAATGCAGGTCGCCAACGCAGCTCAAAAAGCCACAAAGCTTAAGTGGAACAGGGCAGGGCTCGTCTGCCGCTTGCCGGACGAACTGTGGGCCAAAGTTACCACTGACTGGAGCCCTGAAGCAGTGAGGGGGCGCGACGAGTAACGACGAATTCTAGTTTTGCATATTATTGTTTTCATTTGAAATTGGAGTTAAAAATTTAATGCCAGATCAACACTCGTATCTAGACATGCCTAACTGAAGAAACTCACAATGATGATTTGCTAACATTTCTGTCTATTTATGAAGGCATTCTTCCTTTATTTGATCGTTAAACTAATATTTCCACATATTAACATAGAAATAGATGGTACTTTAAATATCATCGATCTTCGACTTTGGACATAAGTGGGTCCTCTACTGTGACATTACAGACTATTAGGACCAAGATTTCAACGGCAAAAGATTAATGAGGAGCGTTTTGCAATCTTATAATGTTGCAAGATAATAGCAGTAGGCCACATCATTCATATTTTACCACAAAACCGCGTAATGTAATTGGTATAGAATTTAAAGCTTAACTAAATAAAGCTAAATTCATCGCAGTGAAATTGAGCTTGTAGCCATTGATTACCAGTTGAAGGCCCTCTTTTAATTTTGTGTTTTAAAACTACTTATTTAATTTTACTTCGGCAGAACTTTTTTTGTAGAAATAATAATCTTCGTGAAATCTCACTTTTTTTAACATGTTGTTGTTTTTGTTATATAATAATTTGGTGCTACGATTTGAAGTATTTTATTGATACTTTAAAATATATAATTATGTTAACAACTAAATTATTATTAGAGTAAAAAAAAAACAAGAACAATAAATGGGCAGACTGACTAACTGTTATTGAACTCAAAATGGAAAGGAAAGCGTAAACAAGATAATAGTGTCAAGTTCCTAACTATTGCAGACGATGTAGGTACCTTCTTTCGTAATGAAGCTCAACGAGGCTAGATCATGTTACTCAATTTTTCACGATTTATAGAAATGCAACCTCAAAAAATATATTTAAAATTTACAAGATGCAAAATGTGCACGTCTGAATAATAAACTCGTATGTAGTTGCTGCACTGTTTGTGAATAGATGGCAAAAGATGGCACAACTTAGGCTGTGTACCTACATCTTTTTTTTAGACAATAGAAAAATTGGTATGCAGTCTTTGCATCAATTCCGTAAAATTCAATTAAAATAATCTACTGCACCCTGGGATACAGTTGTGATCATATTTAATTGAATTGAATTGAATTGATTTGAATTGAATTGAATTGAATTGAATTGAATTGAATTGAATTGAATTGAATTGAATTGAATTGAATTACTATATATTTAATTTCCTATCAAGTTACCTAATCTTGGTGATGGTGTAGTTGCTGGGCCCGATAACGGTGATATTGTGGAAAGCAGCGGTGACTCTGACAGGCCCGGCTGAGTTCTCCATCACGAGGCGGTCAATGAAGAGAGGTTCCACGGCCGGCACGCCCAGCTCTGGCAGACCCTTCGCCAGGTACGGCCGCAGGTGGTTAAAGGAGTTCTTGATACAGTTGTCAAGTTGAGGGTCGCTTTGGCTGCATGGTAGAATGTATTCCGCTGGAATCGAGAGGGTTTAGGTAAGAAATAGGTTTTATAAAGTTCGTTTTGCTTAGGTTTTATATTATTTTGGGTATTTATGCAAATATATTACGCCTTATATTATACTGACTGGTTTCCTCACGATGTTTAACCCTAGTGTTCACGATTATTAAGGACTAATCGAAATGCAAAATATTTCATAAGTAGGTACATATTTTAATAACGCCACCTTTACTTTTTTTAAATGAGGATAAACATGATTTGGTATTTGGTAAAGTCATCTTTGTTTGAAAACCATAAAACACTGAAAAACTGCAACCGCAGAATGAATGCGACCATCCTAGAAATCTTACGATATAGAGTTTAAATAACGTTATTTTCTCAATATTAAAAGATTCAGTATTTTCATAATGCGTGTTGTAAAAGTTGCGAAAACTAAACTATAGACAAAGAAGCAAAGGAATGCATTTGCAAGCATGTCGAAGTACAATGGCGTAGAGGTGCGTTCCTTACATAATCACAGAAGTGTACCAGTAGGTGAGCTGTCACAAGGTGAGGCAAGTGCGATGACCGACAGTTTAGCCGCACAAAAGTGAAAATCTCATTTATTAGTCCAAGGACAAGTTGACAAAGCATGCGTGTTAGATACATCTTTATAATAGAATTGGTTATTGATCGCCAAGGTTTGTGTGTCAAGGTTGAAGAGAGTTGTATGACAATGTTACGATGAATTCGAATTCCATGTATCAAAGGTTAATGCCATGTTTGTAAACATTGCAACTAGAAATAATGAACAGAAAACGAAAACTAGAACGATTGCTCAAGCTTCAGCGTTCAGCGCGTGATCTCAGAAAATTTTGCAAGTCATTCATAGTGCATTGAGTATTTCCGAAAGATGAATGTAAATGAGTTGAACTTGAACGCGTTGGCCGCAATCTCGGTCAATTAGACTGTTTCACAAGGTCAATTACATAAGATGTTATACAACCATCTCTGCGGCCCGATGACCCTGTTTTGAGAATAAGATTGTATACTATGTAAACAAAAACTTTCTTTTGAAAATTGCGATAGATGAGAGGTTATTTTTATTTTTAAATAATGGTTAAAAATTATACAAAGTAGTATTATTACAAAGCGATTGTTTTAGCGTTTTTATCAAATCTTATGAACCATCTTGAAGCTCAGTACATTTTTGTTAGTTAAAATATCTTCCTCAATTATAAAAGAAAAGCCTTATCTTTTAGTTATTGTTTTAGCCTTAACCTTAAATACCGGTATAAAAATAGGCTGTCGCAAGGTAATCTTTTAGTTCCCATATCCAACAGTGACAAATTCAGTTCCCAAGGAAATGCTTGATACGATCAATTAATCTGGCAGTACAATAGATGAATAAATATTTCTTAATATATATTTCCGTACCCATAGCCATTATGAACTTACTTACATAGTCATAATTAAGTTATCACAGACATCGGTATTACCTATTGCGAAAAAATTGTTTTTTTGCAAATGGTGGTAAATTTTAACACGAGTTAAACTCTACCGTACCAATAAGAAAAGCTCATTACCTTCTAGGTGTTCTTGTGGTGGGTAAGTGTTTTAATTGAAGAGTTTATTTGCATTAAATAATCCAGTAAAAATGTGAACTTGTTTCCCTGCCTTTTTCAAATATAAACCGACAACCAACTCACTGTATTATTTACCTACTTTTTCATAATTTACACCAAAATGCAATGTACATGAACACAGGTAGGTACTATTGCGTTAGCTCGTGTTATGGTGTAACGTAATTGTATCGGGCGGCGTGTCGGCATTATTTCACTACATTCTTGCGTTTCTCACACAAAACAAGGGCCGAATGACGAAATTAAATATACCTCAGATTACTCCCTATCAGAAATCAAAAGATAAACATTTCGTTAGGACCTCAAGATCACATAGGCGTTGTATCACAAGGTAGCTAATTCTAAAGCAACTCCTTACACCAGGTAAAGAATCAGGCAAGAACCTAGTGTTGTGGGATTAACTTTTCTTATAAAAGCGAAGAAAAGAGCGAAAGTGCGATGTAGTTAGGTATGTATTATTGTTGTTGAATATACTTATAAATAGAAACAACAGTTTGCTTAGTGTTTATTATTATTTCAATGTCATTGTTGTTATGGCTATGAGAAAAAGGTACGTTATTAAAACAATATATATTATTTATTAATTTTTAATATCTATGGGATGGGGCATTTAAAATCACTACAATCAGCGTTTTTATGTTGCCACTGTGTTGGGCACGCTTTCTATAAGCTTGGATCTTTTGAGCTACCGCACATCAATTCTTATAATATTTTGCAATATTCTGTTAAGTAGGTACTTAGTACTTTTTTAGTCCGTTATTTTGTACTTAGTACTTTTCTTAAATAAATATAGGTAGGTAAGTATAATACTTAGATCAGCTATTTGATTGATCAGTGGTAAGTCTAAAGTAGTCCAAAGAAGTGTTGCCGATCGATAGTCGACTACCAATGGTCAATCAATAGTCTATTGTGTCAGTTTATTATTCGCAAGCAATAAAACTATCGATAGGCTTTTCGATATTATAAATATGGAATAAAAACTATCGATATTCAATTATCGATAGCTGCAACACTAGTCGAAAGATAAATTCGGTTGCACGTGACAGATTGACACGTCACAAACTTTTCATCTACAGACGCATTAATTTGATTTGTAGTTATGTTTTTACACGTCTTATTGGCGCCTGTTGATAACCTATAACCGATTGAACTGTATTTTGTACGTACATGCCGATTTGAGATATAAAATCAAAATATCGACGAATATCAATAACTCTACACGAAACGGGAAATGTATTTTTATCAACAGTATCCCATCCCGTCTTTCTTTTCTATCAAATCTCCAACTAGGCAAGTATTTCTGTTTTATTCTGACTAACAAAATTCTGACTAGCCAAATAAATGTTTTTATTCAAATAGGTCAAAAGTCAAAAGTAAAAAAAAAAGGGATTCTATTGCCTGTTGGGTGGTATTCCTCTGATCACGTTTTAGGTGTTACATTTAAAAATTAAAACAAAAAAAAATACATCAGAAATACGTAGGTACACACGTACCTAATATGGCACGGATGGTAAAATTTAACAGGATTTCATTGTCTTTCCGTGAGAGAAAATGACTTTGATTTTTGACATCGTCAAGTGATAAATTAGGAAAGGCTCGTTTTTAACAAGTATTCGTGAATGAGCCCATTTATTTCCAGTCAGACAGTCATACATCCTAATAGCCAAGGCGCTCATTAATAAGGGAGCCGTGAGGTTACTACGAAAAAGGTGGGTTTCGCAAACGTTGACGCAACGTGTCAAGGCTGCGCGTGCGCCGGCCACCGCCCGAGATACTCAAATTATCCCCAAAATATAGAAACCACCAAAACTTCTAATAAAACAATATAATTAAGGTTTATACGAAGATTCATAAATAATTCAAAATAAAGTAATAGTAAACATTACAGAATTTTGTTAAACGGTAAAAAAACATTAGCCCCTAATATTTTCTTGTATTTTGAGTTATATAGGACCACAGGAAAGAGAGGACTCTTAATATTACAAGTTTTACTTATTTTGTCAGCATGAGACATTCAAGCCTCTATAGTCTACTTGTGACCCATTGTGTTAAAAATAGCTCAATAAGAACTCCAAGCATAACAAAATAAGACTATAGAAATTCCAATCAGGCATACACAGAATGATTTACTTTTCCGCGTAGACGTGTGCTCCTTTCGATTCGAAACACGAACATGTCCATAAAAATATTATGGCCCATTAAAAAGGAACTGCAAGGCTGGCACAACCATCTTACTCATCTATGCGCAGGAAGAATCAGCCAATCAAATCGTCTTAAAATTATATCACGTCGTCTAACCCAATCCCATTGTTCGATATGACACCTTCACTATTCATAGGTCTTATTAAATTCTAAGTGCGTCTTTCGATGGTATTGATAGACAAAAATATTGTATCAAGGATAATGATTCTTAAAATATATAATTTCTACATATTAATGATTATTGATGGTACCAATCGGCATACCCTACCATCTATGCCTAGAAATATTTGAACTTTTTTAAGCGCAAATCGAAAACTGTGATATTTTTCACACAAGTGGTGATACCCATTCGTCGAAATCAGAGTTCGGATATCCGATTTGTGCTTTGTAATGAATTATTATGGTATCTACAGCGTGCACAGGATCGACATAATTATATCTGTGCTAGAGACTGGTAGGCACTCACTACGTTGGTACACTCTGATTCCACACCAGAATTCCACTATGCACCACCACCATGCGTTGCTTTAACCTATGTCTGTGAGCTGCCAGAAGTCCTAATAGCTAGTCAAATTACCTGTCAGCTCAGGAGTGTTTTGAGTTTTGCAGTTCCATGCTACCGTATAGGTATTATGTTTATAGTATCCTACTACTTGCATTAGATAAATAAACAATAGCAGGTAATGGATGATTGCCCGTTGATCGTTGATTGTGTTGGTATAGAATTAAAATTCAAAGCCTTACTAGACGGATAAATACGTGCAAATGATTGCGAAATGTTTGTCTTACTCATGTATCGGTAAACAAAGTAATCATAGGTAACCATTGTTATATTTGTTATTTAAGTTTTAACATTCTCAGGTTACTTATATATAACAACGACCAATTAGGTTACTACCTAGGTAATATCGCAGAAAAGTACTGTTCACCACGTTAAAATCAAATTCATCAACATCACAGGATAAGTAACTCTACTACTACAGCTACAGCTAAAGCTGAAAAAGAGTTATTCGTATTTTTTAAATGTATAGACACAGGAAAACCTGTGTCTATACATTTATTTCCCGACGTTTCGACTATGTTACAATAGCAATTGTTGCGGGCTGACTAAATGATCGCGAAAATATTTTCGATTATGAAATCTATATATGTATATACAATATAATATATTGTCTGATAAGAATTAAAAAAAGTGTTGGCCGAGTACGTAAGTACGTCAACTTTCGTTCAGAAGGTCGTAGATTCAGATATCAACTATTCGATCGTTGAAATCCGAATCTATGACCTTCATACGAAAAACTTTCATACGAGCTCTAAACGAAGAAAGAAAAAATCGGGAAAAAACCCGCTGCTTAGTCAGCCCCAAACGTAATGTTGTGGTTATTGACAAGCCCAATCCATCTCAACAATGTCCCAGGTACTAAAGTGTCTCCTGGCTCCAAAAGTTGGATCCTGACACTGTATGTATAAATTATTATAGAGATTGTAAAGTCCTAGGTTTATCTGCGGTCTCTACTAAACATATTTTACGAGTTCGGTATCATCTTAACAGTAGGTAAATAATACCAAAATAACGATTGTTTAAACGTTTCGCATGTTAGTATAAATTCTTCATAAATATTGATGATTTTTATTATGTAAGTATTCAAGACTTTAGATATGGCAACATAACATGTTTTATGTTACTAAAGTCAGTCTGCACGACATAGACTAGTCTTAAAACTATTTCCTAATTAAAATTATACGGGCTGATTCATTTTATAGACCACTAAATATTGTATAAAAAATATTCTTGTATATTTTTTTAATGTCTATAGTAATATTATAAAGAAGTGTTGGTTTCTTTGTTTGTTTGACGGAGATAATCTCCGAAACAACTCAGGCGATTTCAAAATTCTGTCACCGATGTTTAAAATGAACTGTCAGGATGATTATAGTTTATTCGGGTAGTTTTATTAGTACACCCATTCAAAGCCGGGACGTGCTTCTATTATGTTATGTTTTGGTTTTTCGTGCTTGATAATGTCCTAACCTTGAAATACTTTTAAAGCACCTTTAATCTATGTTATGGTTGTAGTTATTAATTTAATTAGTTTTAGTTCCATTATAACTGTCCCTAAGTTTCTCATTGAGAATACCATAAATACTCTTGGCAAATATCAACAATCTTGACAAATAAAACAAAGATAATGTTTGATTTGTCTGTCTGTCTTGTCCAGTTTCGTAAACGGAACCCTGACCTTGACATGATAAGCACAGTCTGCGACGAAGTTACGATGAAGTTACCTCGAAGGAAATGACTATATAACTAGGCAAAGTAGTACCTTATCGTTTAATTAACTAATTCCGTTGAAGTACCAAAAACTCTACCATTTTCTAAGCAGATAGATAGCTGTTGTGGATGGTGGGATGCTGGCTAATTTCCATTTTATTCTTAGTTAATGACGTGCTTATATATGGCATAGTCTACAAGACCATGGTCAAAATCGTCCATGCTTAAATAAAAAAACATGCTTAGATGTTCTTGATATATCGTTGCAGCTTACCAAAGTTCAGAGTAAAAAGTTTTTTCTGGTTTTTCAACAGTGAATTTATTGTGGTTTATAAGTTTCTACGCTTAGGGCATGTTAAATTGTCAAATAAGCCAAGCTTTTAGGCGGTAATCCATCACAAGAATTAGCCCCTGGTTTAAACCAATCAACGTTGGTAAGTACATTTAGATATTTTTTCATTTTAAAATAAAAAATGTTTGTAAGCTGACCAATCTAAATTTTAACACTTTTGGCGATTACCTAGATAGATTTAATGTAGCAATAAAAATTAAAGTATAGCTTGGTGCAATACCGTTAATTGCATCGTGGCGACATGAATAAAATGTATCCAATCAGCATATAATGGTCTTTTTGACTGACAACAATGCCAAACGCTGTTAGACGGTAGGATAGATGCCGAACAAACGAGTACCTGCGTAGCACCGACAGGATTATAAGAAGCAAGTAAGTTCATCAGGAGCATCTTTCGAATATTTCATAAGGCCAGGCATTACTTCAACTACAAACATCTTAACTCTTAACACTGCAACAACTTTATTAGAGACTCAGTTCACCGCGTATCAGTTATGTCAAATAAGCAAGATATAATAAGGTAAATAACGCAATAAAACCCTGTGTCTATGTATGTATTTCAAACGATTGCAATAGGTTTGTACGAGTAATGAAGGAACAAATTTTCTACAGAATGTAATAGGAATAGAGGATGATAATGACTAGAGTCTGTATATGAAATTAATTTTGACTTTGCCTAGCGATGGTGCAGAGTCCGGTGCAGTTATAAAGGTCCCAAAGACCACATAACAGATTAGTCCGTCCGAAAAAAAAGAGGATAATAATTTTAAAATTGTCGTTATACAACTTATAATAACGAAACCAAGCATGTCAAGAAGTGACAGAATGGCTAAATGTGGACAGTACAGTGGACGTATTTTAGTTTACCCACAGATAAAATATTACTTACCGTAGTTTCGAATACTTCCTATAAAGCGTTCAAGGCTTCTTTTAGATGTCCAGGAGTAGTTAGAGACGCTAAATATTTAAATATTCTCATATTTTAGAAAAACTAACGTGATATAGCCATGAATCATTATTTCCTTGCAATCAGAAACACTTTGATATGCAAACACAACTTAGGTATATATAATGTTAACATCAAACGTTTTGTCTTGCAATGCACAACTATGAAATGCGGTTCTTGTCAGGTCTGACAGGCCTATTCTTGATTTATTAAAATTGCAATGAGTCAAAGGTCAATTTTGGGAAACTCTGTGTTTCTCAAGCCAGTTTCGTCACGAGGCACAAAGGCGGAGAGAACCTGACATCGGCATGTTTCTTAAGATGATTTGAATATTACTTTTAAAGACAGCTTCTACACGATTAATAAAATAAACACGATATTGTAATTGTTTTCGTAATAAGATCATATAAGAGATTTTTTGGCATTTCGATAAACTAAATCGGTGAAAAGTAAACAATGTTTTTATGAACTGGCAATAAAATAGAGATCACCACTTGAATGATTATATGAATATTCTTGTAAATGTTTGTATTGATGACAATAGTAACCCTATGACCAATGTATAATAAGGTATTTATAACGAATTGATGACTTCTATTAGGTACAATATTTAGTAGTGTGCTGACCAAGCGAACCAAAGTCTTCAGAAATAATAATCAGACTCACAGCAATCTCACAAGAAACATCAAACTGAAACACTTAATATTGTTATAACTATAAAAAGCCTACTTTATGGTCTTTCACGTGTTGCCTAAGTTACACGAGCAACCTGGTTTGAAACATGATAGAGTTATGTCATTATGTGTAACTGCCTACTTGCCGACAAGTAGGTTTATCTAAGTATACATATTCATAAACCATGTTGTAAATTTAAACAGCACTTTAAACTATGTAAATATTAGATATATGCACAATTAAAATAAATTAAATAAAAATGTCTTAATGTTTAAGAATAATTTGTGTTGTTTTTATTTGTTAAAAAAAGCGTCTCATTCATTGATTTTATAAAATGAAATGAAATGAAAATACTTTATTGCACACACCTTAAAATAAAATAACAAACAGAAAATATAACAAAGTTGAACATGTACAATGGGCGGCATAAAATTTAATTTAAGGGATAATGCAACATTACGGATGAATTAATAGACATACGAGTACCTATCTATACAGATATTTTTAGTTTTAAGAAATGAAATGGTGGCGTCAACCTACGCCTGCGCATCACTGCTAGTGCATGGGACATTGTTGAGATGGAATAGTCATTTACCTCGTCTATTAAAAATATTTAGAAGAAGAAAATGTTTAGTCTTGATAAAGAAAGTCGGTGCGTATAATTACGTAATAAAAGCTCTTACTTACTTTGAAGATGCATTTAAGTTTTTTTTTTTTAAGTAGAGGAAATTCCATTTCCAACACACCTACTAGTATTATGGTGATGCATAAGTATAAAGTTCAAAGTTCATAAGTGTTCATAAGGATTGTGTTTAATTATTTTTTTAAACAATAATAAGAGATCTAATCTAAATCTAGATTTAGGTGATTATTATTGGTCATAGTTATCTACTTACGTGCAGTGAGTGAGTTGTCTTCTGCAGCTCCGTTCTGGCAGATAACAGTCAAGCTCAAAACGAACAGAGAAAATACGCAACGATCAGCCATTTTCATGTTTTATAAATTTTCAAAAACAATAAAAAATATCACGATTTTATTTTATCAGTAACGCATTGCTTATATCACCACTCGGAAATCACTGGCTAGTTTATGAAAACAAGATTCGAATTCGAAATTTGATTTTCAAATTTGTATTTTTTTTTTAGTTTTTAGTTCGGGTTCGTCCGCGTCCGCTGTTCTTCGGATTTAGCTGGCAATAGGCGCGGTAAGGCGTTGGCGGACAGACGCTCGTCTCATTTTGTCGGAGTGAAAGCGCAGGGCTATGTGTTTTATTTGCGCGTGATTTTCGTCATCCCTCAGCGTCTCCCCACTTTACCATCGAATTCTTTGCAAACGCATGGGGAAGAAGGCTGACTAAGTTTATGCCTGTTGCTTGATTTAATGGCAAGCTCGGTGACATTATGTCATTGCAGACGGGGTGGAACAAGGCGGACACTGGCGTTGTTGTGAAATATGAGGCCTCACAAAGTTGGTAAGTTAGACTAAGCCTTTACAACTTTAAATCTATTATGCTATATTCACACTTGCCCGAGGATCGCGGTGCAAACTTTAACGCGCAACTGTCAACAATCCACACTCACGGAGATTTGGAAATATTTTCGCGTTCCTCCTAAATACAGCCAATAAACCAGGAAATAGACGCGGATCACGCGCAAAGCACAAAGAGTATGCGGATGAAACTTCTGTGTCGCGACGTTTCTTTTACATAATATCGATTTTTAACTTTTTGTAAGACCATAAACAAATAAACATGTTATTCCTTTGATATAGGTACCTAATATTTTAGATCTAATTACAAAATGTAATTTTTAAGCCAAGTATGCATTTTGTAATATTTAGCATCGTATGCAGCCACGGAAATTAGTTTCCTTGCGTCAATTATAAAATAGTGAACAAATGAAAGGACACAATGAAATCCAAAGTAAAACAAGAGAAGACTGTGACCGTCATTGAAAGCCGCGATGACTCAAAACTGTTCACGCTAAGATTTGGGTAGCTACTCTTGACGCACAATCGCAATATCCATTTCGAATCTCAATCATTTTTTGTGATTTAGAACTCTTGAAATCGACTGTAGCTCTACATTGGCGTTGAATATCGTGGATATTGGGTGAACTAATTGGTTTTGTGAGGATTTAAACAATCCTGTCAAAGAGTACTAAATTCTAGTGTGATCGGGATCGCGTTGACTTTGCATTGCTATTGTCATTGCCGTCAAGAGCTACTCGGACCTACGTTTTCCGAGATATCTCATAAATCTGACCGGGGAAAACCTAGGACGGTTTACTCCTGTTGCGTAAGTCTTCGGCTTGAAAAGTCGGAAATCTTAGTATCCACGACACTATTTCTAAGATATGTGTTTAGTTGCATAGTACTTATTCATTAGGTAATTTGTTTACATACTTTAATTACGGTAAAAATATTTAGTCCCTTATCAAATATATATTTTTGTCTTGTTTATCTTTCCCGCGGTCATTACTTGCTCCCTCACCCGAGACGAGACCTTGATTCTGGTGAAAACTTCTAGAATTCTTAATACATTGCTGGGAATATTCCCTGTTGATAAGGTACGTGGCGTCTTAAGCAGCAATGTATTGATAATTATACAGTCTAAAGTTTATCAGTGTGAGTACATTGAATAGAGGTCCAGATTGTGCCCAGAAGTTCAGTTCGCATTTAGTATAGTGACCGTCTTGCGAATCACAGCAGGGACTAAAACAGAGTGATAGTTTGTGTTATTTTCTTGTGTATTTTGTACAATGAAATAAATATAAGTGAATAGTAATTATATAATAACAGAGAAAAATAATTTAGTGAAAATGGGTTTCGACTTTACAAAAAGACAGTGGTTAACAATCATAGTGATATCTATAGCAGACTTTTGCAATGCAATTTGTGTCGCTCTCCAAGCGCCGTTTTATCCGCAAGAGGTAATAAATTCAAATCATATTAGGTCCATTTTCCTTTGATCCCATTTATGTGATCCTTTCAAAGTTGCGGTTAAGTTAATTAAACGTGAAAAAAACTCGTGTCTTTGTATCATACTTAGTTGTATTTTCGAGAAATGTAGTTTTATGCTATTTGATTCATCATAAAATGCTTTCTAATTTCATAATGCATACAAATTAATACTTTATGTTTTATTAGTGTATGTATTGAATTGCATTGTTTCTGTAACTATGAACTTAGTTTTCTAAGTTATTGAAACTGTTATAAATATTGTAATTGTAGCTTTCTTTCTAACCAGCTACTCTCTCCTAAAAATATAAGATACGAGGGTAAATATATAAATTAAATAAGAAAAATAAACGTAAAATTAATACCTACATTTTCATTAGAATTGAAAAGGCACTAGTTTTTTCACAATGAATTTGCAAAGAATCAATGAAAAGAAGATTATGTGACTGACAGCCGGTTTTTCAAACGCAGACCAACTCCAAAAGCTCCAAAAGCTCGTGGCTTCTTATGCGTTCCTGATAGATATTTGTAGTTATGCGATGCTATGAGTGACTGTTATGTTATCGCTGCAGAAGAAATGTTCCTCACGTTAGTCCCGGCTTTTTAAAGCCACGAGTTAAACTTTCGGTGGCTTAAAAACTCCGTTATTATAAGAGTTAGCTAATAGATGGCTAGTAAATTTTACATTCACTTTTTGACACTTGGTCAACCGTTTAAGAGACCTTATGACCTCTCAATATAACATAAGTAGTGAAAACATATGAGTTACATTTGTAAACTAAATAGGTAATCTTATAGTACCACCAATAATACCGAATCATAGTTCAAACAATGGCTACCTGTCGATCAATAAATAACTACACGACCAAAGATTTTTTATAACAATACTAATAAGCAAATTTACAACAATTAATTACTTAAGTAAAATTATAAATAACTGCCAAAATTATCACGTTGTCTGGTCCGTGTGTAATGTATCTTTGGAGATAACCTTTGTCGAAAAACCGTGAATTTTATCATCTACAATACCTAATTGCTACGCAAAACGTGATTAAAAGAATCCAACACGTTTCTAGGTAACTGATCTTTAAGGTACAGGTCCAATAGAACTAGAGCATACGCAGCGTGCGGATACCAACATCTGTGACAAATAGATACTATCCAGCGCATTTTGTACCATACATCAATACGAAGCGATAAATTCTAAGCTAACTGGCGTATGATAAACTCCGATACAGTAGACGCAAAGCTTAAAAAACTAGAAAGACTAACGCAAAGAACATTTTAATCAATAATTTTGTTTGTTTGGAAATTACAGTTTTGCCTATGTAGCGAAATAAAAAAGTATTTAGTCTACTGGTCTTTTCTGTGATTGAATTTTATTATAAATATTCAATTTAACAGGTAAATATTGAAAACATTTTCTTTATTATGGCTAGATTGTGATGTATACCTAATTACTACTTTTATATTTTTTTACAGGAGCTCTAAATCAGAAATATTAATAGTGTGCAAGAAACAAAACAATAGATACCAATAACTTGTACTTCATTTTGATGTTTCGGCCTTGACTTTTAAACTAATTAATCGATGAAAAGAATATATTTACACAATATTTAATGTAATACTGACACATGTTATCAACGACAACCAATTACAAAGTGCAAGCTTTATCAGCGTAGGCCATTATGTACAACTATTTGAACTTTAGGTACTTATTTGCTAGAAATAAATAATTTCATAAATAATTTGCTAGAAATGAATAGTTTGTAGAAACGAACTCTAAATTATCAAGACAACAAAGATATTCTGTTAGAAATGAAATGAAATTAAATGAAATTAAATGTTTATTTTGCCTGAAGCATGGTAATAACAAGATATTTTAAGCATTTGTGGTGTCATATACTTCACCGTGCAACCGTAGAAGTGGTCAATACGAAATCTATCTATATTATTTTATCATAAATCGAATTCAAATAGTAGATTAGGTACAAGGGAAGAAAGGCAAATTTTCGATGCACGAGATGATTTATCGCGCGTGACGCCACAAAAATCAAAAACCTAAAAAAAGTCCGAAGAAAAATAAGAGTGATTTCAATGTTCGAGGCGAGGCACCCCTGGTATTACTAACGTTGTCATTACGTAGAGTATGCTGAGTTCATGACCTTCTGATTGAATATTATCAGAAGTATGTGCGAACTCTAACTTATCTAGTTCGTTATGGGTCATTAGCATCTACTTAGTTACGATTAATCTAGTCTAGAAACCATGTGAACTACTTACTCAACGTTACATAAGAGACTTATTATAAATAAGTCTCCAACAAAGGAAACAAACGTTATGTAGAAATTATGATTGTAATAATTGAGTACAAAACAGCACCATGTTTAAGATTTAAGATATTTTCTGTCAGGTTTTTATGATTTCTGTTTCAACACTTTAGCTTTATTAGATAAATACTTTACAATATAACTTAATATTATAATAAATAAATACATATTCCCCACAATGTCATCTAGTCCCATGCTAAGCAATTTAATGCTTGTGTATATAATATCATTTTTCTAACTCATTCTGATAACTAATTTCAGGCGGAAAGAAAAGGCTGTACGGCAACGGAATATGGGCTGGTCTTCGGGTGTTTTGAGCTGGTGGTGTTCATCGTCAGCCCGATATACGGAGCCCACCTGAATAGGATAGGACCGAAACTGCTGTTCAACGCAGGGATACTTACAACGGGCACATGTGCCATTCTTTTTGGGTAAGTGAAAATAGTAACTACTGCATAATTCAAGGTTGTTTTGAATCTAATTAATAATAAAAGTTTAATCAAAAAACCCCAAGATATTCCTTCGTCAATTAGAAAAGAGTTGATCTTCTATTTTTAGCAATTTTCTGAAAACATAGCTAAAAATATATATAATAGTTGATGCTTTTCTTATTACTCTTAATCATAGAATAAATCCGAAGTCATACATTATATTAATGAAACGCTTCAGAAACCCACATCGGCTCAAGGCTCCTTATTTCACAAAGTTAGATGGATAAGATTTCCATCAAGGTCCCCTTTCGAAATGAAACCTCCAAAGATATCATTAGGTTGCAGTACAAAAGACATTACATTCAAAATAACTTAATTGTTATTACTATTTTATGACATTTTAAATGCTTAGAAAACATTATTTAAATGAACCATAAGTGTGTTTCAGATTTGTCGTTATGTATCGTGTTCTCATTTTTATTTCGGAAGGACTGATTCTGTTAAATGCCCTTTGGGACCTTAACAACTTCACCGGACTTTAAATTTTTAATCGTGTTCTCATCCGTGTAGCTTTGAGTTTTAAGTCGAATGCCTTAACAGTCAAACTTAACTTATACTTTCATATATTTTATAGTTTTCTAAATATCTTTATAAGACCATGCTGTTAATTGAGATGATAATAAAGACTAAAGTCACGTTATATTGAAGCAATATGGTTTAAAACTTTAAACAATGCTTAGACCGCTTGACCATGCAAATTATGATGACGGTTAATTTAACTACATCGTCCTAAACTGTTTGCAATAAGAAGGCAAGAAGGCTGCCTCTAAATGACACTTTATGGTCGAAATTTTATTGAAAGTGAATATTTAAGCTTCTCTCTGTTGGCTTAATTCTCTAAGTTCTCTCTTTATGAATTGAAATCTCTTTTTTTTAACTCGACTTTTTGATGACTTTCCAGTCACCGTGGTCACAATAATATTTATAAATATGTTTCCAAGTCGTGATAGTTTAAAAAGTGTTCTCTCTTTATGCACAGAATGTTAGATAAAGTGGAGGGGCACATTCCCTTCATCACGCTGAGCTTCGTGATCCGCATTGTGGAGGCGATGGGCAACGCGGCCTTCTTGACGGCATCCTTCGCCATCATCGCCAAGGAGTTCCCGAATAATGTTGCTACTATGTTTGTGAGTATCATATACTAATTATAAGAGAAAGACGTATTTTTTTTTTTTTTTTGGAACAACTGCTTGTGTCAATAATGACAGATGCAAACAAAATAATAGAAAAGGTTAACTTCGCAGCCCTAAATTACAGTTATTTTAAAGTCAGTCCGTCGTTTGTAATGTTTAAAAAAAAGTTGTACTTGTACTGACCATAATTATGTAGGTATTACTAGATATATATTACCTTAAATAAATAAAGTATTTTTAAATATTTTTAAACATTTTCTCTTGTTCCAATAAAAATGAATTCTTCCTCTCCAGGCTTCACTAGAAACATTCTTCGGTCTCGGTCTGATCGTGGGTCCGACGCTGGGCGGCGCGCTGTACGGCCTCGGCGGCTACTCGCTGCCGTTCGCGGTGCTCGGCTCAGCGCTCTTCTGCGCGGCCATCATGAGCTGCGTCGCGCTACCACGGAACAACGACGACGAAGACCTGTCGCCTTCGGGCCGTGAGTGTAATGACCCTTTTCTGTTTATTTTTCATTCAAAATCATCGTAATTTGTGCTCTTTTGTTCATGTTATGATATGTATCGCGTTTAGCTGTGGTTATGGGCCGTGAGTGTAATGACAAATATTGTTGTAACCTTGAGAAATAAATGTACCAGATATCCAAATTATTGAGTAAAATGAAAGTTTTGGTTGTACAGCGACAATGTTCACCTTGCTGAAAATCCCTGGCGTGTTGCTGTCCGCAATCAGCATCATCTCAACTAGCATGAGTATTGGATTTCTTCAGGCGACTCTCGAACCTCATCTTAGACAGGTATTTCCTTACTATCTTCATATATTACACGTTCTTAGAGAAGTTTAAGTTGTGCTTTGAATCTTTACTATTACATGTTACTATCCGCACCTAGTTAGCCAAAACTAGAATGGGCATAGTAATATACCAGTTTTCCAATGCGCATTGCTTAGGTTAAACTGTAAGGTGTGTACTTCTACACTATCCACAGTTTAAATAGTCAGTTCCAAATTCATCTTATTTGGACACAATTCTAACTATCCATAGAAACATTTTTAAAAATTTTAAATATCTTAAAAAGATCTGCATTGGACATGCAGTCGTGATTATAATTATTTTTAACCGCCTACCAAAAACATGGGTGTTATAAGTTTGAGTTGTGTGTTTGTTGTTTGTTGTGTCTCGTATAACATCGTAGCTTACCAACGAATAAAGCGATGCGGCTTAAGTTATTTTCGTGTGAAAGTTGACCTTGATCGAGAGTCTTTGGTGAAAATAGAACCAGTCGCTTCCAAGATAATCTGAACTCCGAATTCAAGGGGATTTTGCGCTTAATTTTGCCAACAAATGTTTGACCTTGGAACTTAAGAAGTACATAATTATACCTACACGGTGGTGATTTAATTTTTAATTTGTTCTTGTTTTACAGTTTGAATTCTCCCCCATGGTCCTAGGTCTGATGTTCGTGATAAACGGCGGAGTGTACGCTGTGTCAGCTCCCTTTTGGGGCTGGGTGTGCGACCAGCCGAAAATGAAGCCCAAATACGTCACTGTGATTGGCTGTTTCTGTGTGTCTGGGGCTTTCTTGCTGATCGGACCAGCGCCTATCTTTGATATGCCCACGTAAGTACCTATGACCAAGCATTAACTAAAATTTGTTTTTAATTTTTTCTCCTTCGTACTTTTAGATATACCTCCTTACTCAAATTATCGCAAAAATACAAAAAAAATATAAAATTATCATCTACCAAATCTAGTGTTACGTAGAGTTTTTTTTTTTCTAACCATGACACCAGTGTGTGTCAGAGCAGTGTGACGATTAGTTGATCGTTACTTTATTTCATAACTAGTTGCCCCCCGCGGTTTCATCTGCGTAAGTCTCGTTCCCGTGGGAATACCTAGATCAAAAGTAATCCCGGATTTAAGCTATTCTGGGACCAAAAATCATACAAATCCGTAAAAGTAGCAAGTCTGGTTCCATGATTTATTTCCATTTCAGGATACTGTGGGTGTGCATAACTGGTCTGATGCTGCACGGTCTTGGCATCGGTAGTCAGTTGGTGGCGTCCTTCTCCGATGCTCTTGGAACTGCTATGTAAGAAACTCGCTGCTTATAAAGAATTTTACGCAAACACAAAGAAAATTTTAATAATAATTTAAGTTATTTATTTAGCTGCTAGGAATTAAATTGAAGATACATAATACTAGCAGTACGACCCGGCTTTGCACGGGTGTTCTTATGAAACTACCGACTTGTTGTGTCATTCAAATATTTACTTTCTCTCTCTTATTGACATTTTGTTAATTTGGGAATGTTCAACACATTTCCAAATTCCCTAAATTTCAATAAAAATGAATATTTCTTCCAGTGCAAGCGGTCTACCGAACTCCATCGAGACATACGGTCTGGTTTCTGGGATGTGGACGTCTACATTTGCTTTGGGCGCATTCATCGGACCAACTGTCTCGGGCCTTCTCTTCGATTCCATTGGATTCAGGAGCTCTACGCTATTTATCAGTATATTACATATTATTGTGGTAAGCCTTCTTGAGAAAATTATTTGTAGTATAACGCTACAGCTAAAGTCTCGGTCTCAGTATAAAATATTTACACTTATGATCCTTAATCAAAGTACCAACTTCCTTATTATTTAGTACTTAATTATTAGTCTTTTACTGTACATTTTTTCCTAATTAGGTAAATTATTTTCAAATAATTAGTATCCTATAATAATATGTCACTGTTATGCAATGGTCCAACCTATATATTTTCAAGGAAAGTGGGATATCATCACACTCCGTTAGGTTAGTGTCTTATCGTATCTTTTTCTCTGAGTGCCTGTAAATTATTAAACGTTGGTCAGTATCTTAAACTTTTCCTTGTCCAGTGCAAGTCTAAGCATCTTATCTTATCTTATCTTATCTCATCTTATCTTAATTGATTCCAGGCATTCATAGTCCTAATATTCCTGTGGACGTGCGACCGCCGCTATAAGATGGACGTGTCGGTGTCGGCCGGAGATCTGCTACAGATTGATGGAACATTGGACGAGAGTGTACTTATTGGGGACAAGTTCCCGGCACCGAGGGAAAAGAGGTACTTATTTATAGTTTATATGTCGATGCATTCTATTTTTCATTTTAGTTTATTTTAGATATCCATACTAGCATGTATATTTACCGAATATATATTTGGATGTACTTGATTAAGTTTATCTTAAACATTTCACTCAAATTAGCTAAAATGACTGAAAAACGCCCTCACCTCGTGCACGAGCATTTGAGCATATTTCATTATTTCATACTAGCTAATCAAAAGAATCAGAAGAAGAAGAAGAAGGACAGGGACAAATGGCGCAGCATTGTAAAGAGCAAAACAACTCCAGACTCAGGGGATCACGACCCTCAGCAATGAGGATACCGACGCGAGGAGGAGGAATCAAAAGAATATTTGAAACTAGCTGCGCCCCGCGGTTTCACCCGCATAAGTCCCGTTCCCGCGGGAATATCGGGATATAAAGTAACCTATGTCACTCACCAACCCTTCAACTATCACCACACAAAAAATCACGTCAATTCGTCGACCCGTTTTGCCGTGAAAGACGGACAAACGAGAGACAGACAGACACACACACTTTCCCTTTTATTATATTAGTATGGAAGTATGGATGGATTTGGTCTACCCCATTGGTCGTTGTGCATCTCATCTCTCATCAACTAATCTTAGGGGTTAGTTAAAAAACATTTGTGTTTTTTCAGTCGAAAGTGCGGCATCTCGGTAGAACAGTCCCGCCCTCCCGCCATGAACTCGCTGATCGCGTGTTCTTCCTTCAAGAACCGCCGCAGTCCGTGGAGCCAGCGCACGCCCAAGTACCGCCCCTCGTACGGCAGTCTCGACCACCGGTACAGAGGCGCGCAGAACATCAAGATGTAGACCATTTCATCATCATCATTTCCCTGCCCTTATCCCACACTAGGTGGGTCGGCCCAACATGTCTTCTTATCAAGATGTAGACCATTTACTACGGGCTATTCCCATCTGATCAAATGATCCGTTTGTGTCGAACCACAAACCACAAGGTGTCGGAGTTTTAAGGCCGCCGTAACTCCGTCTTTTTTTATCAAGATGTAGACCATTAAAACTTTTTAAACTATCATGGTTTTGAACATTATAAACACTTGAAACGAGATATTTACCATCATTTGTGGATTTATGAGTTTCCCGATATTTTGGCACAGTTGCATGCGCCATGATCACGAAATATCGGGAAGCTCATAAATCCACAAATCATGGTAAATGCAAGTGTTTATAATGTAGACCATTTATGATTAGGGGTTATTCCGATCTGATCATACCGTTTGTGGTTTATTTTAGAAATCAATACTGTACCGGATATGTATTAGGATATACCTAATTAGGTGCCTCTTGGTTTGTGGTTGCATCTGATCAAACAAAAAGTTAAAAACAAAGTTGTCGGTAACTTTTTGATTGACCTGATGCAACCACTAACAGATCATATGATCAGATGGGAATAACCCCTGATTTTTAGCCTAAGCTCTTAATATAACTACGATAAATTATGTAAAAAGGTTAATAAACTTTGTAATTTTAGTCGGTGTTTTCCTATACATGCCAATGGCATGTGGTTACTCTATATTACGCTTTCTTGTTTTGCATTCTATCCTAATCCCACTTTATAGTGGGTGTACGATTTTGTCCTGATAAATGGATTGTACGTAGTAGTCATCGAAAGGTAATAAAAAGTAATAGCGTTTGGTTATCTCTAATTCCCTTATGAATATACGATAGCAACATTACTTGGTCGCGGATATATTTATTCAGGCGCTAAAATATCTTACAAAATGATAAGCATTAGTTTCGTGATCTTCGTGTTTCGTGTCTATCCTCTGTTACACAATATGCTTTAAAAAATCGTCGGTACCTAACCAACTGCAAAAGTTATACTACATCCAATATTTTATACCTTGTTCTTCATTACCATCTTTAGTTTTGACTGTTGGTAAAACAATAGTAATAAAACAATTCTTAAATTGTTTACAAAACTATACGTCGTCCAGATGGATAGATAGATAAGTACTGATAAGTCCTATAGAAACGGCTTGTCTGTTTAGACTTGAAGAGGTCACAGCGTTTGACATTTTGACCTATGGGGCTTTCATTTACAAGAGACCTAGCTTATAATAAGCAATGTGCGATGCTTCCATTATTCAATAACTAGAGAGAGCGTTTGGAGAAAATTGCTGGAATTATCATTATTGTTCCTATATCGAAAACTTACATAGGTATAAGAAGGAAGGAATCACTTGAAATAAACAGAATAATACCCAAATAATAATGCTTTTGAAATCGGGTGTATTCGGGAAAAGTACAACTACACATAATCAGCTTTCCCTATTCACAGAGATTTGCTTGGGTAAAACTCTTGTTAGGGTAAGCTTGCCTTGCTAATTGCCTTCTAATTTTAGCGTTTTTTTTTTCGTGTGAATATTGTAGAATTGAGAATAAAAAAGGTGTCTATGGTATCGGGGACAGGATACTCAGGGAGTAACCCGTATAACCCATATTATTGTCAGGAGTATGTTGTCATTGCTCATCAAGACAATCGCTAATCACTTTCTAGTTTCTTTGTAACAAGTTAATAACCGCGAACTAATACGCCATCTTAAACCGGTAAAAAACAGGTTTTCTCAACTGATTCATTGAATTTACCGCTAATTTGCATTTTTATTAGCATATAAATAGTTATTATTGATTAATAGGTAACAGAAACATAAAAATGCAATTAATAATATTATTTATAAAATCAGTGAATAATGTTCTTACGAAGCAAATCTGATTGACGTACCTAGCTTATAATACATTATGTGTAGAGTATAAAACTAGCAGCCCGTCCCGGTTTATCAAATGATTAAACAGCCCATGTTCATTTGGTCCAGTCCATTTTAAACATCAATGAAAGAGTTTTTGAAATCGGATGAGTAGTTGAGGAGATACTAACCGTCTACAAACAAAAAAACCAACTTTGCCTCTTTATAATATTTGTATAGATACTGGTCATAGGTAAGTCATGGGTTCAAAGCTCTACAACTTGAATTACAATAACAAATAGAGTAGGTAGGTACGGTTTGCACTGGAACCCGTCGGGCGAGGTGAGTCACGCACGACCGCAGTAAGAAGCACACCGTTTCCCAGACTAAATAACCTCAAATGACTCTTCCCAGATTTTGACCTATAGATAAGTTAAAATAACACTATTATTATGTACTTAAAGAATAATAGTACTTACTTTAGTCAATGCAGGGCACAAAGCTGGGGTGAACATTACTATTTAATTCATAATACGAGTACATATGACTCTTGAACGGTAAGCATCTTATACTCGTATGTATTTGTTGTTAAGGTCTACTAGTTTGTAAAGTATTTTTATCTTTCAACATTGTTTTTTCTTAAACTTTCGCGATCACAATTCATATTTTAGAACTATTTATGTCCCTTGGGATATAAATGAGGTAATCAACGCGATAAAAACCTGTGCATAAATAGTTCTAAAATCTTTCAACATACCAAATAATCTGCTTTTGCTAAAATTAATTACATTGACAATTATAAAACTTTTGTAAATATTACTAAAATAAGGTACTTACTCACTCATTTTGTGCTCATTTATATAAGGTGCGAAAAAAGAAAAAAATATAATAACAGCCTTACTTTTTTAATACAGTGTATTTGAAAAAAATAGAGGAAGTTGTAAATCCTTGGTCAAAAACACCTTAATAATAAAAACAGCATTATAAGCACGGTCAGAGTCGATCAAATAACATAACACTTCTCCACGCATCGTTTAAGTAATCTATGCCCATTTTATAGAAACGTGAGGAATAAATTACGAGTTCATAATTATCACAAGGGCATAAAAAAGGAAGACAAGTGCCAGCTGTTTTGCTCTACTTTTTTATACATTTTTACTTGAAATGGCTGTAGAAATTGTAAGTTATGACAAATAAAATTATTTTTATCTATTAAATGTAATATGTTTTTACAAATACAATAATGTACCTATTACTGATATCAACATTCGTAGCAAGTAGTTTTCCGTAGAAAAGACATCAACGCGCTTTTTTCTTACAGAAGTTTACTAATTTTGTGTTTATTAATGAATTGTAAAGAGTTTTTAACTTAATTCGAGCTACAAGCTACAATGGAATTTTGTTTATATACGATTAAATTGTTTTAGCAATTAAGTGGCTCCCAG
The DNA here is from genome assembly GCA_947086425.1 of Xanthorhoe spadicearia. Lineage (NCBI taxonomy): Eukaryota > Metazoa > Arthropoda > Insecta > Lepidoptera > Geometridae > Xanthorhoe > Xanthorhoe spadicearia. The sequence goes on along the minus strand of OX352198.1, from coordinate 2,965,636 downwards.
CCCGCATTATTAATATTTAATTCGCGCCAAAAAACGAGTTGACAAACCATAAAGTTAGACTGGTTTAGCGAATCGAGGATCGGTTCACCTTGACATCGCATAAATGTCAAATCGAAAATATCGTTGGTAGAAATGACGAACCCGTTTCTTCATAGAGTAGCACAAATAAAGTATGTTTTTAAATTTAGAAACATATTTTATTTGTGCTTACTTATCATAGATTTTTCTTATAAAAATTCATTAAAAAAAGTTTCAATCAAAAAAAGAAAAATAGATCAGCCCCCTTATTCTCCAAATAACAATGTCTTAACGCGGCACGTCTCGGCGTTCTTATTTTGAAAAATTCTATGGATTTCAGAAAACAAAAGCTAGATAACGTGCAATCTCTTACCGCGTCATGTTTTAAATGTGTTCAAGAATCGATCTCCAGGATAAGTTGTACATTTAAAGTAAAAGATTACCCACGTTAAAGTCGACTTTCAACGTTGATTCCAATCATCGGTATTCACCATTTTGGAAAATATGGCGAAAGGCCACTGCTGCATACAATCTTGCTACACAATTAGACAGCTAGCAAGAGAAAACCGAAGAGGAAAATGTTTGATATGGCCAAATACAGCTCGACACAAATGGTGAGCTCCATTGATATTTTTGATCGAGAAACCTATCCTACTTGTTTTTTTTTGTTTTTCGATTTTGATTAGATCTCAAATTTTACAAGTACCTATAAACAATCATACTTGTAATATATGTTGAGAACGTAAGTATGTAATGACTTTATTGGTGATGGCTGTATGATGACAATTGTAAAACAGTATGTTCTTCTGTAAGTAGGTAAGACCGATTTATTTTATTTCATTCCACCCTTATTTGTTTGTGCCTTACCATTCACGATAACTTACTACTTATGAAGAAATTCATTCATTTTTATCCATTCACAGTCGATGATGTTTTTGTTTTGTGCAATACTGTAACACTGTCATCGTGATTTCTAAATTTGCATGTATACGAAATCTATTTGTTTGAACACGTAACGAGTGGTCCGGTGTCTTCATTTCTGTTCTTTGAGCAAGTACCTCTGTTTACACAAATTAACATAATTGAATTTAGAAATGCAAAAAGCACTGATGTTTAATATGTGTACTAACATTACCACACAACTATGATTTGAAAATGAAAGTGTTTCGATGAACATGCATTTTCACGTCTTATTAATTACACTGAACTCCGTCACCATCGTCCACTCGCTCATAAAAACAAACAAACGACTGAATGATTAGAGATTACTTATAATTTATTTTTCTTATGCTATAAAATAGTGTTTGTTTTTAAAGATACGCGTAGTTGAAGCGCTGAAAGAGCTTCTTTTGTAAAACCCAAGAAGTAGGATGTTCTGAGTTTGGTCCTCGCTGCAGGATAATCTGCGAATGTTTGTCTATGTGTGTTTATAAACATTCACAAAAAAAGTAATCACTAAATAGTAAAATCATCTGGTAACAACACAATCATTAGGCTGGCTAAGCTCGGGTCTTGATGACGCTGTGTGAAATGTCTAAAGTTTTATATGATTAAATTAAAAATATTACAATACAATAACACATGACATTGCAAACTTATGTTTTTAAGTTACTCCCCTCAAATAAGAAGTTTTAATGGGTCAAAGCTTTTAACAAAATAAGTTACAAAAACCAACTTCCTCAATTAAGAAGGTAATGAACCTAAATGTATCAAACACATACAATTATACCCTGTTTTTCCAAATGACTCATTGCTTTAAAAAGACTAAACTGAGGATGATTTTCGTGAGAACAGCATTATTCCGTTTGACCTGATGATTAGTGCTTGATTCCATAAACTGACGACATACGACTATCGACCAAAAATAATATGAAAACTCGTAAGTTTGTTGATTACATCATAACTGAAATATCTGAACGTACCTACCTGTGTAAAATTAAATACGTATCTCGTTACTTTGGTATTTTGAGACAATTAAAGTTAAAATACCCTTAAACAAATAGCGGCCTATGTTATGGAATGGGCTAAACCTTGTAATTATGATGATTATGACAACTTCATGTTGTGCATAAATAAATATATTAGCCAAAGAATACAAACAGAAGTATTACCAGTGATCCCTGAACTAGAGCGAGTTTGTAACTATAAAATAAACAATTCGATAGTTTAAACAATTTGAGTTTGGTCAACGTCTGATCAATGGAAACGAGCGCAAAGACCTTTCAAAACAGCTTTGCGCTCAACTGAGATGTTTCCTCTCACGAGAGTTCAGCTCGAGGCGATAATATTATTTGAAATGTCTGCAGTTCTACAAAACAGGTAAGGCATTCACTCTGTTGTTTTTAGAATTAATTTCTTGTGCACACATAAACGTGGTAAGTTTAAAGTAATTTCAAAAATATACGAAATTAATCAAATATGACAACTTCATTCGGGTGAAGTACCTACTATAAGTTACGTTATTGTTAGAGTTTATTAGTACCTACCTGGCTGGATAGATATTATGCTTATTCTTGGAATAACAACTTCGATGTCTTTTTGTATTACAGTTTCTGTCTATGATCATTTATTGTAGTTTCTCAAGTAGGCACATACCTAGATGTCACCAGTGCTAACTTGGAGTTATGACTTGGAGTAACACATACCTATTTTTGTTTAGGGTACCACGCGTGCAAAGTCACGGGAGTAAGCTTTTTACAAATATTGCAGTTCTAAACGAAACAACAATGTGACCTTCTGAGCCCGTGTGCCTAAAATAAGGATTGATAAAACCTTCAACTCTGCAAAAAGGTTGTTTTTATACTAACAACTACATACTCTGTGGTTTTGGGAACAAAAATGACGTCAGAGTCTCAGTCGGGCGATGACACCAATCCTGCTAACCCTGAACCGATTCTAAGAAAGATTCCTTTGAGATGAGCGTTGGACCTAGGAAGCAGTGATTCACAAGCTTAAGCAGATTATTTGATCATATTTTTATCAACTGATTGATCTTAACAGAGGCTGTAAAAAGTAGTCGTGTCAACCAAAAATTAGGATTATTTTTGGTTTGGTTTAACGAATTGTTTTGTAGGTTTTTGCTAACGGTAAAGAACTCTTATTATGTATAAGATTTGGCGATGAGCTTACATAAGCTTCTTAATGCATATGCAAATGAGCATTGTGCTGATTTGTGCTGAATAAACCTAATTATCGAAATCTGACCTCAGCCTCAGAATATCTTCAGCACATTATAATCAAATTACCTTGAAAGTCTCAAAAATTTGAATAATGTTTACACTAGGGATCAGTTATGATGCTATTTTGTTTAATTTATCGTTCGAAATATATTTTTACTACTAACTCCTATCCATGACTGTAACTTTATTATCTTTAAAAATCCAATTTGATCTGTCAAGGTATGCTTGTTGGTTGAATCATCTAGAAAATACCTTGCAGGTCATATTATATTTGCATGCCATTCAGATTTTTTTATTATTTTATTAATTATCTATATTTGTTTTATTTTGGTGGTAATTGGTGTATCCTCTAAGTCAGATATTTCATTTTTCGCCACATCCAGTCTTTCGTATAGATAAATATAGTCATAAACTTTCACATTATCTCGTGTTATTCTTCTATGTATTTTTTATAGTCAGCAGATATTAAGATGTCCCTCGACTTTCGACTTGGATTTCGTGGGTTTGGATTTGAACCGTACCTACATAAATTATAAATAAATATCCTTGGACGTTCTACACAGTGTCATCCTAGTCCCAAGCTCTAATATTTCCATTTCACTAAATGTATTAATGTAAAGAAATCCTGATAAAAACCATATCACATCAACTACTGTTGACGATTTAAGCTCGCCTTATTTTGCATCTAAATATTTTGTTTGTATTTTCTATTTTGTTTACAATATAGAATTTAAGAATCTACTTCTGTAGGTGCCTATAAACACTTTTGTTTTATAGTCCCTTATATTGTATACTTTAACATGAGATCCGCATACGATGACTCACCCAACGGACGGTAAGCTCCAACGACCTCAACCGTTCGAGCTCAAAGTTTTTTTAGAATTTCAAACAAAACATATTTTAAGTTCATACTAGCCTTCGATCAGATAGCTGTACGTAAATACGTTGCTACATAGTTTTGCTAGATTTTATGCGAAATGGAATTAACATTTGTAGTACTTATTACACACATAATCGTATTTTTAAGTGATTTTTTAGTTCCTTGAGATACTACACAAAAATCTAAAAAGCCTGCCCAAGTGTCTACACCTAAAGAACATTCCTCAAAGTACTGTAGACACGGGCGTAGCTAAGGCTTTCCTAGGGAGGTTTTTTTGGAAAGATTTTTCTGTTGACCTCTATAACTTCACCGAGGGGAAGACCGAGCCATCAAAGTTCTATTCGCCCATGAGCCACACATAAATCAGTGTCACAACAACAAAGGTATATTGTGCCAAGCAAAGGTACCTTTTCTGAATCATGATTTCGCATAACTAAGTATATAAATAGCTGTTGCCCTTATCTAAACCAGCTAATAGAGAAGGATGGAAATACACAACAGTTTTAAGAAACATTATAAAAGGATTTCACTCATTCATAAAATCAGGTACCTACACGCCGTTACACTATCGCCTCTTTTGTTCCTACATTTCAAAGAAAGCTGATTTTTAAACTTTGTAATTCATACTTTTTAGAAGAGAAGATGATTGCTCTGAGCTTTTTAGTCACTGATCATGTTACCAGAAAGGCTTTGTTTTAAAGTGAAAAGCAGATACTTTTGTAGGTAACCTAGGTTAATGCTTCAAAGAAAGTCATAATACCTAACATTGTTTAAGACATTTTAATATAAACTGATTTTAAAATAAATGCAGACTGATATATTACTATTTCTCAACAGTACTGTGTAACCTAATAACAAAGATCTATTGCCATTAGGTATCTGAAACGGCTATTGCCAACACTTTTTATTGACAGGAGAAAGAGAAGCAAAATAATGATCTAAAAGCTTGCCTACAACATTCTCTATATTGACATAGTGAGTATCGCTCTCCAGCATAACTACAAACACTGTACAAGGGAAACATAATACTGTCTACTTTCTCAAAATTTGAATGAAGGTAAGAAATCCGCTTACAATCGAGTTGTGAGTGAAGTGGACACTGGTCACGGTCAAAGTTGCATCGGCCACAGTGTACAGATGACTTAAAAACTTGCAGTGGAAATACTTGAAACGGACAAAGGAATCGAAGGATCCATGCACTGTAATTAATGGCTTTTAACAGAGTTTGCTTGAGGATCTTTTTCATGTTATTTTAGATCAGACAACGTAAATAAGATATGACAATTTTCATTTTATTGCGACAAAACGATTGGCGAACATTTTGTTAAAAAGTCTAACCAAGTTCAAAAATTCATCTAGATAACATTTCAGGTAGTTTTTCTTCAGCCCAAAATTTTCTATTTTAAGATTGAATTTGTTTTCACAAAAATTCGCAACTCTTTTGGCTGTTAACCTAATTGGTTTCTTATGACGGTTAAGGCATACAATACAATACCTAAGCGTATTTTTTTTATTCAGTTTCCACTTTTTAATTTTTAATCAAAGAGTGGATACACAGTGTAATTTTCTATAACTGATATTGTCCTACTGTTTGATGTAGTCTGTGAGTCTCGCTTGGTCGCCGGCAGAGGAGCCCTACTTGTGCACCGCTTCCTGCCGCGACGCATGCCTTCACCTGCTTATATTACTTATTATTATGAAAATACATGTAGAACGTGTGATTTAGGTAAATAGGTGAATTCAAGAAATGACGTTTTAAGTAGAGAGGTAAGTAGGTACCTAATATTATATTTTGTGTAACTACTTAAATCGATGGCATTTACAAGTTTTTATGGTAAAAACAATTAATTTATCTTCTAACAAAAAAAGATGAACAAACAGTACCTACCCAATGCTCTAGGTTAGTGTCTGGTCATGCTTTATAGTCATTTTTGCACGAAGTAATTAATCAATTGAATTCCTAATTTCTGGAGGAGTAGTGCAGCACTACCTGATGAAACGCGTATCCAAAAAACAAAAAGTTAAGTACTTCCAAGAAACACTTGATTACCAGAAATTGACTCAACAAAACTACACAGAAACCACCAAACAAGCACGTGTAATTTCGCACCAAATAAGTACTTTCACTAATTTCACCCATCACAAATTTTCATCGCACCAACACTGATTGGAGCAAATCGCTAGCTCGTGATAAATCGGCCCAGCACTTGCTTTGAAAGCTCTCCATCATTGTAGCATGACTCGACGCATCAACCTTTTAAAGTAATTGCTATATCGTAGGTAAATAGATTTTACAATCAGTTAAAACTTGCATGTAATTATTATGTAGCTTAAGACCCTGTTCACACGGCTTCACGTACACGTTTTTTCACGTATTCGTTTTTTAACGTACAATCATCCAGGTCTTCACACGGTAAATTATCATTCGTGTAAAAAACGAATAGCCGCAGAAAAATGAAGGAAAAAACCGAATACGTCAAAGTTCATTCGATTTTTTGACGTATACGTTTAAACGTATAAGCGGTACACGTTTTTTTGCAGTACAATCGTCGTGTGAATGGATATATGTACGTTGTATGGCCACTATATATACGTTAAAAAACGAATACGTGAAAAAACGTGCAGAACAATGCCGTGTGAACAGGGTCTTACTTTACGAATGTTTTGATATGACACTAACCTACGTGTTATAAAATTAGCAATGGTCTAGTTTGGATCTAAGGACGGTCAACAAAAACATGATTTAGATTTTAGACCATAATCTATTTTATTGCCTTGAAGTTATGCTTTTATTCAAATCATTAAATTAAATTTGACTAGTCTTTTATAACAAGTTTTTTCAATTTTAATATCATTTTTTTTAACAAACACAATTTTGGAAAATTTTCATATTTTTTTATTCTTCAGCAGTTTTATGTTTCCATGTTTTTGATCTACTTTTGAATCTATACACTATTATGCCATTCTTAAAATACCAACCTAACACCATGATTCACTATTTAAAATTTACTTAAAACATAATGACTTTTGCAAGAATTTGAGTTATTCTAAGGCTTAGAACAAATGCATCTGAATGCGGTTGAGGTAATAATCGGCCGATTCCGAGTACCAGGGGCGATAACAAGCTTACCTGGCTGAGCTTTGCCAATGCCCGTCGCTAGACTTGTATTACCCGGCCGCGTTGGAAAGCCAGTGCCATGGCAGGCACTTGCAAAACCATTTGTGAAAAAACAAATATCCAACGAAAATAATGTTGAATGAACAAAATTATACTTCACATTGTAACAAGCTTTTACCGCGGCTTCGCTCGCATGACCCGAATAAAAAGTAGCCTATGTTTTATGCCAAGTCATAATCAAAAGTTTCACATCTATACCTAAATCACCACAAACTTTCGACATTCAAACATTAGTATGTGGTAAGAATGTGCATGCTCTAGCTAATCATTAAAATAATAACGGAAGTTTATATTACAAGTTTTTATGAATTTATTTGTGTAATTGTTCTATAAGCATCATAATTAAAATAGAATTATTAATTGCGTTTGAGTAATTCAATCTTGAACATGAAAGTAATTGATAACGAGAAATTGTTGTGCAAGACTATTATAGAAGGTGAGATATATCTAATAGCCTATTATCTTGATTTCTAAACCAATGTAGGTAAGTATAGTCATTAAGATCGATTTACCTTAACAATAAATTGTATTTTAAAAATAAATCTATCTTACCAAACATTAGAAAAATCTTAAAGAATACGAGACGGACAAATTTTGAAAAATACCCATTTTTTTACTCTATTAATGAGTCACATTACCTGTTCAACTTTGACAAAGGAAGAAGGGACCGGAAAAGGAAAAGAACTAACCAAGAATAAGATGCATGGCTACTTGCCAGCTTGCTACCAATTTAATTTGGCAGGATAACAGGTGCAGGCCGGTGGGCGGGCGCACGTGACCGGGCGACATTCGCGCGCGCACCTTCGACGCCGCCGTTCGAATTCGAATTTAGACGTTGAGTCGTTCTATTTTTTATTTTTTGTTTTAATGTGCCAGTGACAACCGCTTGAGGATTTTGTGATAGTGGTATTTGTTTTGTGCCTGAATTTTGCACGTAAGTTTTGTTATACTTAATTCGAAAAATAGGTATATATCAGCACTTACTTGCCTATACGTTTTTAAATAATTATTAAAGTATTTGAAATTGATTATTTCAAATAAAAAAACACAATATTAAACATTTTACTTAAAGCAAAATTAATATTAAATATTGAGCAGACAGTTGAATACCTAGTCCTAAGAAAAGATTTCAACGGCAGCCAGTGACTCAGTGATAGAGCGTAACGTTTTTCGTAACGGATTTTACAGATATTCAAAAAAACACTTTAAAGTGTCTAAGTTATATGCTTTATAATAACTTTTTTGGAAGATTACGTAATCTTCAAAAATCAATGAAAATCAATGACATGTGAGTAAAGTTTATATCGACCAATGGTCATTAATAAAACAACAAGTAGCACATAGCTTTTAAATTATCTATATAAGTAAATCATTTTTTTTGCATGTTTTATTTATTTTATGTTTTTTTACCAAATAAACTTTGTTCTATTCTATTCTATTCTATTCATTATTTCCATTATTATCATTATACCAATAACATTTTTATTTATAAAAAATTAAGTAGGCGTTGGTCTGCAAATTTAAATAAATCTATACCAGGTGGTTAAAACTGGACTCTATTTACTGCTACTGGACTTTATTACATAACTTTATCTACCTATGCCTATTGTAATCAATTCTTATAGGTATTTATTTCGATAACATTTTATGCCTTAAACATTTACGTCATAATGTTTTTGCATAATTTACTGATTGAAACGTGACTTTTTTAAATTCCTTAATTAAAGATTTTACTATTAAATATCATAATATTGTATGTAATGTTTTTGTGCGTGTACAACGTGAATGCCTACTAAATAACGTGACTTATCAACGTGTGATGTGCAAGTTATAAATAAATTGAACAATATAATTATGAGCCCATTTGAATGATAAAATGCTTGTGGTAGACAATCATCATAATTTATCTCTTCATAATGTGCCAATGAAGTCCGCACTACAATAATTCACATAAAAAATAGGCCGTTGCTTATTCCAGGTTATACAGCGTCAAGGAGCAAACCCATGCTAACTTTATAAACCTTGGAGATGTAATATTGGTTACTTCAAATCTTTTACAGTTGGTTCTTTCTATACCCTTTTATATCATTAGTCATCTCAAAAAGTATACCTTTCTTGCCTGCGGGCATTTCAAAGATGATTCACATACAGACACCTCAGTTTTCGACATGCAATAGAGCCACGACTGTAAATATTTAAACCTACATAGCTGTGGCTTGTATAGTCGACAAAGAAATTGGTTTACCACTTTTGATGACATCTCCCAGTAACATAATTATTCGCTAAGGATTACTGAATGACAGATTCTGACGTAGCAGGTCAATCTGACAAGCGAAAATAGCCCTTGATGTTTTGTACGTGCAAATGATATTCAGCCTTAGAGTGGTAAACCTATTTCTTTGTCGACTATACATAAGTTTCGTAGAGTATTAGCTGCCGCCAACAGGTCCGCTCGTGTGGTATCAATATTTTGCATATAAAGTACGTATTCTATTCCGGTCAGGCAGGACACGTTTTACATCTTTCTGCAAAGTCTCTTGTTTATCAATTCTTCGGTAAAAATATAAATCACAAACATAAAATCATAAAAACTTGCCTGTTAAGTTACCTACATTAAAATGATATAACCGCAACTAATAATAATTTAGAAGTATGTATGTGGACAAATTTTAAGTAAGCAAAGCACTTTAAAACAATCACTAAGCATTTTGGCCGGCATTGGGAAAGAATGCAGAATCTATTGTTCTATTGTTACAATCTGATATAATTAACTAAGTGCAGTGGAAATTAGGAGGTAAATGTTGAACAAGCCCAACAAGGCTTTGCTAGTTTATTAATTTGTTTCTACTTAAAATTAAATGAAAAATGATCACGACTGTATCCTAGGGTGCGGCTAAAATGAATTTGATCAAATTTAACATGCAAAAGAATAGTCAAATCTAACAAACACTGAAATCATAACACAAATACAGTTAATTTTCATTAAAACACACATTACGCAATTCAATATTACTCGACTTCTATTACTAAACAGTACTCGACCGGCTTTCAACGGTTGCGTAGAATAAATATTTCAGATCAAAAGTCAGTTTTAGCAATCTGTTTGTAGTTTAGTAACTTTGCATTAATAACTTCAACGTTTAAATAAATGCAAACATAAGATTTCAATATATCGAACTTGATTTGCTAATTTTTAATAGCTCAAGGTTACTTATTTAAACTTCTAACAGACGCTCGTGACTTCGTCTTAAAGTGCTCGTAGTAGCTTGTTCAGAGGTGCTTGTAGTAGCTATATTTGAAGTTAATAAGAGACGTGAAGTTCTGAGATATTTGGTCTCAAAGGGTCCAATTTGGTGACAAGGATGGTCAATGATCATAAGCTCATTTTCAATCTGGTTTGGTTTTACGTTAAGCAGGGATTTGGAATAGTAACGTCCCATTATAACACAATGCAAGATTCTGGCATTCAATTAATTTGAAGCAATATTTGACAGTCAACTTTAATTGTATGCAACAAGCAAGAAAATGGCTTGTAAATGTACCTTAATTCTTGTTTCTATGATATTTTTGATTTATTTATTTTTACAACTCAACATGGTTGTTAAAACGAATGACAAAATGTTGAAGGATTATTGAACAAGGTAATAAATTGGATAGATTTTGATTAATAAAAATCAAGATTCAAAATCGTAAAATTTAAATTATGACTAAGAATTAAATAAACATTCTATGTTCTTCTTGTCGTAGTGTTGTTGTTTTAAATATAAAATAAATTGAAAATGGCTATACGTTTATTCCAAATTTCAGCCAAATCTGTTCGGTATTTTTTGCGTGAAAATGTCATACAAACTTTCATGTTCTATTATTAGGATGGGATAGCAAAAAGACTTCAAAAATGTATTTATTTAATAACAAGACGGGATAGCAAATATCGAGACGTCAAAAATTACCTTAACAAGCAATACTTTTAACAAGCAAGACAAAAGTGTTCCCTTCTAAAATGAGTCACCCCTAGTGTAAGTTCCGGTATTGATAAAATATGAACTGCTGTCGAGGAGTAACCAGATACGGTTGCATAACTCACAGTTTTGGGTTTCATTGCGTTTTCATACAATTTTACACTGTTATTTACGTTGTGAATACATTGATTCCGAATTATAGTCTTACCTATAGAGTTCTAATGTAAATAAATACATACCTAATATGCCGTATATATTATTTTAAATATATTTTTATACTTAGTTGAAAATAGTTGATTTTTGAAAAAAAAATGATCGTAAATCTTTACTATTTTTAATTAATCAATTACTGTAGTACCTGCTGTCCACGTTTACTTAGACTTTGAAATATTTTATCAGTTTTCTATTACTACAACTTATTAAACTTCGCTCTGTTCCTAACACTCGCAGTTGATGGACAGAAACCGTCACTTTCTACTTACGTTGTAAATACAAAAGTGATTTATTAAACTTAATCATCACTTAAAAGATTAGTGTTATTATGTTAATAACAATTTGCTTGAGCTAATTTGAGTAGGTGTACTCGTAATCGTTATTCGGCTTAGAGCACTAACTTATCATACCTACATTTTAAAGACAAGTGTCACCAAATTATGACATGGACAACAGTATTATCTTCTCTACAATCACATCTTCGATATAATATTTATATATTGTATCGAAGATGAAGTGTTTTCACATGAAAAAGCTCATGACATTCCTCCAATTTAAACTGAATTTTAAATATTTTACTTCATGGGAGATCGCCAAGGATAGGGGTCAGTGGAAGATTTTGGGGGAGACCTTTGCCCAGCAGTGGGACACAACAGGTTCCTAAAAAAAAAAAAAAAAACTTTATTCAGTTTACGAACAAAAAACTTAGTAAAAAAATTTACAAAAAGTCCGTACTTAGGCTTTGTAGTTTCCTTTATTCACAAACATCTTCTTTCGTCTTATTGGAACTTTCGTCATGGGTCCGTGACAAGGACGGCGTTACGTCAACGAACGGGGTCAGAGCGAGAGGCACGTAGTATTCGGCGGTAGGAGTGGTGCGGTATGCGTTTTTGCTGTTGCATTTCTGCAGTTTTGGCTATGGAGTGAGCTATGAGCGATAGAGGCATTCGAACCAGCATAAATTCAAAGGATCCTTCTCAAATCGCCCATAAGCACTTAGATGGAAAACTACATAGATGAAACCAACCCATTGACCGTGAGACCTCAAATCTTGATCAAAGTATATTCGCTCAAGCACTGATTATGTTGACAAGGGTTTTTGTGCTTTATAATCTTTTACTGTTTTAAAAATCTTATAGGTACTTATTTTACATCAGTTGATGATCTTCAAATTTTATTAATCGTAAAATAATCCAAAGACTGATTTTACTATTTTGTTATTATTAGCACAGCCATCATAAAACAATTCAGAAGAATTTATGTTATTTATTGTGATCACAAATTCTAATAAAATCAAACCAAATCACTTGACAACCGTATATTTTAATATTCAAAAATTTGTAGTTTCCTAATAAACTAGGGCATGTCGTGCCAGGGAATAATGGGAGTTATGTAGAGCGAATAATGATACACCTCTTATTTCAATGTCAATTATATTTATCACTTACTCTTAAAATTTGCGTGCTCAAGCACTTAAGACTTAACCTACCATACCGAGCCATACCATGACAATGCTATGAGAGTACATAATTGGATCATGCCATGCCAGGCAAATAGTTTGGATTGAATAAAATGAACGCAAAGCTGAAAGCTTCTATTACGTGGTAGGCATGCAATATATCACCCGTATCGATGATTACAATCATTCATAGGTACCTCACAACGCCTGAATAAGATCAAATCGTCTATTTACTTGGATGTCGATTCACGATGACTTTCAAAACATGACGCAGTTGGAGATTGCACGTTATATAGCTTTTGTTTTCTGAAATCCATTGCATTATTCAAAATAATCACGCCGTGTCGTGCCAAGTCAAGACATGGTTATTTGGAGAATAAGGCGGCTGGTATAAGGGACATGTCGCCATCATCTCTGTCTTGTCTTACTTCAACGCAACAGATGCTTCAATTAAGTATACATTTTGTTTAGGTAAGTGGTAGAGCTGATTAAGCTCAAATCGTCTATTACGGTCTGTTATGTCTATAATTGGAAATAGAAAAGAGTAAGCTCAAAGCGTCTATAACGTGATATGCGATATATCGCCGCCTCCTATATCTCACGGCGCGCATTAGACAAAAGCAGCGGGCGGCCTTCGCTCGACCGGTTGGTGCCGCTTACTTTCGCATTGCATGCACTTCCAGACTCAATTACATCAAACCGTTCGATTTATTGAATTCACTTGCACTTATTTTTCGTAGAATTAGTGAATTGAGTTTATCGAGGTGTTTGTTAATTGAAGCTTGGTGCCATCATCAACCAAACATCTAGGTACTGCGTCAATTGTTCTTTCATGTATTTTCATACCAAAAAAAAATAAGTAACTGAATATACATAAGTACAGAAAATATGAAGTAAAATATAGAGATGTTTAACATTATTTCACTATTTAAACTCTTCATCTTAAAACTTGTTAGATGAGCTAGTAAAGCTGTCAATCGTCTTTGCGGCTGTACTGTGTTCTCAGTTCTGTATGAATGAAATGCCACCAAGCAGCATCCGGGTCTGAAGCTCAAAAGCTTTGTTATTCAAGACATTGATGAGCTCTGAATGATTTTGATCTATTCATTTACGCCATCTAAAATTATAAAGAGGTAAAGTTCGTTTGTTTGTTTGTTTGATGGAGGTAATCTCCGAAACTACTCAGCCGATTTAAATTTTATTTACCGATGTGTAGAATGGACTGTCGCGATGTAAGGATGGTTAAATAGGCTAAATTTTATCCCAATAGTCTCATTAATGCACCCGTGCTAGTTTTCACATAAGGCTATCGATTTCATTATAATTTTCACCCGAACCTTTAAGAAAAAGAGAATTTATGTGGCGATCAAAGATATAAAAACCATTTTCATTTCACCATATCGTCGACGATCTGTAATAGGTATCAGAAGTAGAACCTATAGAAAATCAAGTACCTATCAAAAAAAAAAACAAAATGTTTTTATTGGTAGGTACACGAGTTTAACATATAATACATAGTGTTGGGAGCTCTTAAGTTAAGTTTTAAACTTGTATTATAAGAGTCCCCTATGAACAAGTATTGTTCTATTTGCAGGACCTGTACTTGCTCCACTGCTTTGTTGAAAAAGGTAGTGCTAATTGTTTTAATTAGAAGGGTTTTGCAAGGCGGCCATGTTTAGTTCGCGAGATTAGTTCGTATGAGCTTCTGGCAAATTCTAAGTTTTTGTTCTTTTAACGGATAGTTTAATGTACAACGAGATGTGTTGGCAGAGTGGAGTTGAATCAAAAGTTGAAGTTCATCAACTTTTGATTTGTTTGATTTGAAGGTCGTGGGTTCCTATCCTATCTTCTGTTTATGATAATTTGATGGGTGTTTGTTACTTGAAATAAACACAGTTTAAGACTGGAATAACACATCGGCTAACTTTTATTCAAGTATGTAATACAGCAAAACAGCTATCATAATAAACAGCTAAATATAGAAAATCCATTTAAAATTTCTGGACGGTATAATGCTATGAGAATCAAATCAGTTTATTTATTTATTGAATCCAATTAATGAAACATGTAATGTTTCTGTACCTCTTACCATTGGATTACAAATATTTATTATCTTAATGCTTGCTCGACCACACAAAGCGTGGATAAGAATTTTATTTTCTTGTAAAAGAAAGTAATTGTCGTTATTCACTACCGATGCTCTCACAAACTTGGAAATAAATGAATGTGAAAGTAAGGATTAAATTCTTAAACACACTTTTGTGGAAAATGATAACGTCATCATGAGTAGGTACTATCACAGATAAAATAATACATAGTATTATTTTATCTGTGGTACTATTTTTGTATTACATATCCAATTATTCCTTCTTGTTCGTTACAATCAATAAGAAATACATAAGCTCTGTAAGAGTTTTCAACGTCGATGCGATACCTAATTATTTATTACATAACTTTATATATTCAATTTTTTTTTATTTTAGCAGAATTATGTGTATATTTAATTAAATCATAGAACATGTTTTGTCTATATCAATCAGTGCATGCTGGATGAAGTTTAACAGGTTGCCTCCCTACCAGTTAAACTCCATCCATATTCTTTACAATTTGTCATTATTTTCATCAAAGATATATAACTATCGAACGCAAACTGACAAACCAATAAAACCAGAGAGAAACCAGAGCTTTTAAAAATCGGATCAATTAGCATTTCTTGCTCAATGTACCTGTACATGAGTGATACTGACAATGTACCTTTCATTAGTGACCTTCTGGTCATAAGGCAATGTAAGGTCGTGTTCATTCAACGTCTTATAAAATGTTTCTTAATATGAGTTTGAGCAAAATCCGTGAAGTTTTTACAAATCTTAACAATCAATCCATTTTTTCACGGAGTGTTTTTGTTCTATGATTAAGACAAAAACGGAGGGACTAACGCGTCACGCTTAAGAGGTCTATCGCTCTTCATTCAAATTTTGAGGCATTCTAAAGCCTATTAAAATTTAAGGCAGAGGCACATCCAAATACACTTTTCACGCATAATACATCAAAATCACAACTAATTCCCATGGGGTTAGGCAGAGACCACATATTTCTAGTTATACGATCCTGACACATCTCTTTTACCTTATTTACTCTTATTACTTACACATCAGTCTGTCCAGTTCAAACGTTCCAGACAAAAACAGGATGTGAAATATTTTTTAACATGAGCATTTCTTAAATCTGAAACCAAGTTAGGTTAGCCAAAAACAATATCTCAAGTTTAATTAATACTACGCTTATTTGACGTGTATTTTTAGTTTAAAGTCCTACATTTAGAGACGCTGCTGAACACTCGTGTAGCGGATTAAACGTGTTTTTTTATGAATATTTAAGTACCTAATTAAAAACCGATGTCTTATATAAAAGTACATTAAACTGATTTATTAAACTGATTCACATAACTTTTCCTCGACCAAAACCTGAATATATGCGACTTAATACAATTTCCTTAATAAAAACTATATTTTATGGAGATGGGGTTATACTAATTGTGAATTATGCATCAAAATCAATAAAGCATGCATTTTTGATTTGAATAATCCGAATATATTCAAGAACTTGTTGATTTAAGATTATTATAACCACTTAATAAATTATTAAGGTTTCAATATAATTATATAAGTAAATCCTTTGTAATTAATTATTATTATGTACATTTGATAAATATTCATTTTGAATGCCTGTTTGCATGTATTCAAAAATTGAAACTGCATAATGTCAAAGTGAGTAGACAAAAAAAAAATTAGGAAAGGATGTTTATATATTAATACTTTTATATGAATAAATTAATAATAAATTATACTCATTCGTTAAACCTATAGAATTCAAAATATTAATATTTTTTTAACCTTCTTATAATAATGGATTTAAACATTTGTTTCTGTGCGGATTTGCTGAAAACAATTAAATTTTTATAGGTAAGTGTGTAAGCGGTTTCAGCATCTATTTAAATGTTTTGTGGAGTGTTTTTAACTCGTCATTCAAATGTCGGTTCAAAAAATACAACAGATTTAGCAGCCGCTTAAGCTCTAGTAAGTCTATAAGCCTATTATGAATAACAAAATAAGATAGTAGCTTAACCGGTCTCATTATTACGCCAGTCGCATAATAAAGTAGTCCACATAATAAGGCGCGGTGACGTTGCGACACGATTCCAAGTGTCAAAAACGATACAGCACGATCTCGTGAAACCAAAAATCTTTGGATAATATTTGCACGTATAATACGTGTATTAAGCCGCATCCACAATGTTTACCAGTTACGTAAACGGGTTTTTTCGGCAATCGAATCTACTAGTGGGTCAACAATTTGTGACGAGGACGCCTACTCGATCCAACGGCTTGACATTTACGAGGTATTCAACGAGAACAAATCGTTATGTAACTATGTAGAATATAGCATAATATATAGCCTTTGACCTTGGGATTACAGAGAAATGTGAAAAAACTAGTTTCTTTTAAATTGTAGAATTGCGGGGAAACTGAATTAATTAGATGCTCGCAAATCACGTCAAACTAATTAGGCAATTGATTAGGAAGATAACTTATGCCACACTCCTTATTTTTTCAAATTTTTAAAACTGAAAACATATAAATTCATTTATTTACATTCAGCAAACAAAGTTTTCAATCACAGTATATTATTATAAAAACATTTTACAGGTAATTTAAAGCAAAATTAATCCGGTGGTAGTTTACAATAATTTACTTGAGAATTTTAAAAAATACAAATTAGACTGATAAAAACATAAAAATCATAAATTTTTTAAAATAACGTCATAGATTACTGTGAAGCTAGTAAAGCAAAAAGACGAACTCTACTGAAATATTTCGACTTCGCAACGATACTTAATTACATTACAACGCCTCAACAATTAATAAATGCATGCATTGAGCACATCGAAACTGATTGCTTGCAGTTTGTGGCAACACTAGCTCCCTGTTCAGTCGTGCGTCACTGTGTGTGTGTATGTACCTTAATACCTGACATACATCTATTACAACTTTACATGGTTTACGCTTAATTAACGGCTCTAATTACTTTTTAAACACGCAATTAGTGGTCAACCGAAAAATGTTGATGTTCTTGACTCATTGGTGATTTTTTTTTCTAAATAGGTACCTGTTTTACCGTTTAAATAGCCAATAACTGAGTGCGAAAGTCATTCGAAAGTAAATTACTTACATTAAAATAGTAGGACACCAATCATTTTACTTATTTAATTAAAATACAAATCGAGTTTTAAAGTAAAATGGACCAACCATGTAGAATTAGAGTTTGATTGCTTATTAGAACCAGTTATATCTTAAGGTACCTAAATGTCACCTTCAACGTTCAAAAACAAGGTAAAAAGTAACCTTTAAATGAAGACAGGTCGTTAGCTTTTTGTATCCTTTATAATACCATTTTTGATTCCTAAATTTAATTTGAATTTCTACCGTACTCTTTATAGAATCTTATTTATTATTTCATGCTGTTGGTAGTCATATTTAAAGTTGCGCTTGTGCTACAACTTTCTTGGTAGGTACCACAACTCTGACTATGTTGGAATTCCAGACATAAGTACCCACTTTACATAAAAATAAAACGATGAAATGTCCACTTATTATTAAATACCTAACATTAGATAAATACCTAATATTAAATACTTGAGTAGTAAGAGTAACACAAGCTCTAGGTTAAATAGACATATTGATGAAAGGCGAGAGATATTGTATTAAAGGGATTTTAGTTTCTTAAAATTGAATTCTTAGAAGAGATCTGAGGTGGTCAACCTTTTCATACCGCATCTGTACATCTACAGAGTAGATCTCAAGTGCATCGTTAAAAAGTAAATAATGGAATGTGTTGTGTATTATTTCATTATGATGACTACAAGGCTATGAAATATTATACTCTTTGTTAACGATCACTAGTTTTGTTGCTGCATTGTGTTTAAATTCTATTTTGAAATGCGCAGCATTATAACAGCAGCACAGCACGTGACGCACTCACTACTTGCAAAAAGCTGGCTTAAACCAGATGGCTATTTGAACATGCCTCTGACTACAGCTTACACATCTTTTAGGAAGGTGAACAAAAAGTGACGGAAGGATGTAACATCTGGATCTATGTCTTCCGGTAATTTCATCTCATGCTTATAATTAGTGTTATAATCACCTATCACCTTCTGGGATATGGTTATATTATGTAAATTCATGGAAATATTATCTTGTATAAGGTGGACCGGTGTATGGATACTTCAGTTGCCTTCAACGTGTATGAAATTTGCAACCAGTAAATGTGAAATATTTTTAAAAGCACCTATTTAGGTATTTAATATTAATAATAAAATTTGATTTGAAAAATTAACATTTAAAATTTAGTTTAGAGACACATTTCTTAGAGAAATTAAACGATTACAACATGTTAGTTTATTTATAGCTTTACATAAATATAAAGTATAGTTAATGAAATAAACTTTTATGTAAAACAGTTCATTATAGTAATAACAACAACTCAAGACGGTATTAACTTCTTGCCGGAGGCGCTTCAAAGCGCGTGAGAACCATCCGCGTCAAATGAGCCTTGACAATCGAACTCATACATTGTATGCAGAAGAAACATTAGAAAACTTGAAGGTAGCGATGGTTCTGAAAATCATCCGATATGAAAAACGCATTAACTTTTCTAAATTTTCCACCTGGCATCAGCAGCAGTTCATACTCAACAGCTTTAATAATTTTGATAAATTATTTGATTGCTTACAATATTTTTAATAGGTGTATTAACATCAAAAATGTCATTTGGAATAGTGGTGTCTTAATATATTATTGTCAGCTAGTCAAATATTTAGGAATAAAAACCTATGTATTTATTATCTGATATTCAAGTCTATTTCGTTCGTAATCGACATCCGTACATGCATGTGTAGAACATGTTCAGATGCGTGTTCAATACCTGAACAAACTATCCTTAGTAGAATTCAGTTTTTTTATAAATCTTTTTTCTTTATTTACAGATTGCGTACTGGCTGAGGAATGTAAAATGTAAAACACATTAAAAAACAGCAGTGTATAGATTTATCGTTCTAAATCTACAAACTGGTGTTTGCTCAATCAGCTAGTGCAGTGTTGTGTCCCGGATTTGGACGGCGTTTTCTTCACTCGGCTGTTTTGGCTTGGTAAGTTGATTTTACTTAACAATAATACCTATGTATTTACATGTATTTTTTCGCTTTAATAGATAAATTACGTTGTCCATTTCCTATGTATAAGTATTATCTTATGGATCTCATAAAATAAACTTAATTACTTTTTGGCTGAATGATGCTGTTCAGTATTATTTAGTTAAATAGTTGAGTACATACCTTTAAAAAATAATAAAATCTTTTTAGATTAAAATTGTAAAGGAGTTTGTATCAGAAACAATATTTCACGAGCATTTTTTTTAGTTTTACTTATCATAAAACATTGTCCATGGTTTTAACACTTAGTTCAAACATAGTTTGCTTTTTCTTGATTTATCCAAAATAGACCAAGGTTATACCGTCGTTTACTAGAGCATTACATAGATTGTCAACAACCAAAACAAGTCCGCTGTAACTGATTGCTGTAGAATAAAAACCATAAATCTCTCGATGCAACACAACAAAAGGCCATTAAAACTTACTCGTTATAAAACATCCGAGTACTTTTGTTTCTTTGTAAGTCATACAAAATTCAGGTTTCACTGTTCCTAAGTATTTTGTGATGGTAATTATTTTCTTCTTTCATTTTTTCCCACATGCAACATATCATAAGCGAGTCAATGCTCGATGAGGATCGCAAAAAAATGACCATGTTCCCGGAACGGCATGATCATATTGATCATGCGTGATCTTATGATACACCGTGAATGCTGCACAAACTATGTTTAGTATACCTAAATATGCATGTACTTACAGTTTAAACAGTTGGAAATCATGATTCACATCTAGAAACTGGAAATATTTACACAGTTATTCATTTATTTGCGTGGATAGGTAGGTACAAAGAAGTACCACTGTTATTTATTATTTTATAACTTTATTTAAAGACGGTGATTAAGTCTGTTGTTAGTTGAAGACAATAAAGACGATTCGAGATTATCTTTGCCAAAATAATCAATTTCAATTAAATTCAATTCTAATTTTGAATAAATTTTTAATAAATGAACCTCGCTGACAGCTCTAGTTTTCCCGCGCTCACTAATTGTGACAGGAAATAGCGTCAGTGTCAGTTGTCACGGTGATGGGGCGATTATTTTCACCATCGGATGTGATTACTGCCCTTGTCACACAGTCAAGGCCATGATCATGTCACAGATATTTTTCATGCGAAATTAGCTTGGGACGTGATGCGGAACTTGCAAAACAAATAGCTGATCAAATTAAAATATAGTTTTCGTTCTGGTATGCATTTAAAAAGAAGTTATTACGTATTGTGCGCTACTTTTGCACGCGCTAATTCCTCTCAGCGATGTACACAATCTTGTATTGTATAGACAAAAAATTGTCGGTCCAGTAAAACATAATAATTTCATGTTCGACTTATACCTATCAGTTAGTATCTATTATAAAAACCGAACATGATAGTTACAGAGGAGTTACAAACGCAATTACACAAAGCTTCACATGTGTCCATTAAATGGATAAAATATACTTACCCTTCTATTTGTATATCTGACTCAATTGCCTACAGCCTCGACCACAATTTATATCTGTCACGTTCGATGACGTCACGCATGTGTGAGGTCCGCCTGAAGGTGAATGCATGATGCAGGTTCACGCAAGTCCGAGGGAAAGTAAGGGTGTGCCGCCATTATACGGACTTGTTCCTTATGTGGTCACTTGGCACTTGCCTTGATATCATTGAAGGAAATGGGAAAAGCTGCCTTTTAATTAGATACCAATTAGATACGGGACTTCTGAATTATTTGAGAGCTATGCAAATACTTGTTTAAAACATGCTACCAGGCAGTCAGAAAAACATAAGAGTGCCTGTACAAATGGGTTTTCCATTTGACATGATTAGCGTCCGCAACTCACATGTGGTTGTTGCTTAGCGTGGCAAAAATCACGTAAAAAATGATGAGTGCAGTACATAAGCTCTAAACGGCGACGGATACTATCGTCGAGATTACCAGACGTGATAGGCTTGCAATCTGTCACGTACAGGAAACTACTACAAAATGTAGGCATTCGAATAGTTAAATGTAGAGTGGTTTTGTCTGCACCCTAGTAAAGGTGCCAAATTTATCAGTAGACCTTGACTGGCTAGAGACCTTGAGTACCTGAAGAGATATCATGAGGATAGTGGTCCCGCCCCTATCCATACTACACTAAATTTCTACAATGGCTTTCGCTATAGGAATTTGCATTCGATGACTATAAGTTACGTGGTCAAAAGTATCAATCGAAGAGAATCGATACGAAACTTTTGTAACAGGTGCGCAACAGGCTACAGGCCCTATTTTTTTTGCTTTACGTACTTCTAGACGTGTCTACGATATTTTGCGCAGGGCAGGGACCGATGGAAAGCCACGACCCACATCGAAGCCGAACCTGTTCCTTTACATAAGCACTCTCTACTTATCGATATCAGTGCATCGCAATTCGCAAATCGACAATTGAAGATTATGCGTGAGTGCGAAACTGGCGAAAGTTTTTATATCGATTTTAATTGTTTTCGGACGATTTTGAATCGTCTCGTTATTTGCTTGTGGTAATATTACCTACACAGCATTTTAAAGAAAGCTTAATAAAAAAGTTTCGAAGTTTTGTAGGAACCTCTGAAACTATTCATCCAATATCTAAGTAGTAATCTGAGTGACAAAAAAAGGCTTACTAGTAAGAACTTACCACGTAATCGAATCCGGTGATTTGTAATGACAAGTACGCAACATAACATGACTATCGGAATGAGCGTAGGCATAGGAGACACCAACTTACCATTATAATGAAATTTATCCATAAAAATTTGGCGATTGCGATGAACATTCGATTCGCCTCGTGAGAATGACTGGTAAAAAGGCACCTTGAAAAAAGTATACTGAAAAACGAAGAATAATTGAATAAAGAACTGCAAATTAAATAGTAACATTTATCTTAAGAAAAAGATTAATAAAAGTGAGAACCATAGCATCACTAATCGGACGAGACGCAAAGTTCACGGCACATCTGGCAAAAACTGCAGCCAACGACCTCGGCCATTACATCTATGAGGTAAACTCTACTGGAAATTGCTAAATAATTATGACAATTTGGTACTTTTCGCTAGAATTATTATCATAATAACAGTAAGTATCTACTAGTAGTATGTAATTGCTTAATGTTTGTATTGTAGGTACAATATGTTTATGCAATACGAGTAAGTACATAGGATTTTACGACCAAAGAACACACTTTAGAGCCTCAAGTTTTCTTTTCACTACCTGAATCACCTACTACGAAAAATATCATATTAAGAATTTTAGTAGGTAGATAGGTACCTACTTATTCCACAAACATCAAACTTCTCACTGATCTTATAAATGATAGCAGTATCCAATCATAAATCTGACTGAGCAGCTTATAACATAACTTGCATTCAACATTCCTACCGCAGTTACAAAATATATCTTCATCATCATGTCAATAAAAACTCGATTGTCAGGTAAAGTCGAGTCGGATACCAGGACATCAGAAAGTTGAAGTAGTGGTCGCGCCGAATATGGCGAAGGCTGCTTTCGCGGACCAGCCGTCTGGAGTGCCAAACGGCATGTCTTGGAAAAGTGTAAAAAACATGGCTTGCTCAAGGAGTTTGCATAGGCGCAATAAAGAAATAAAACTAGGTAGAAGACTCATTGTTATATGTATATCATACTCCTTGGTGCTACAAAAAAACTAAATGAGTTATTTAAACATCGAATAGCTTCACGAATTCTGGATTCGAAAATTAAAAATATGTAAGGCATTGAATATACCCGGATCGTGCTTAGCCAACTTTTACGTTAAAAAGTTTCACAATCTATCGAAGCTAAAATCTAAAGTACAAAAGATATTGACTTTGTTGCTAAATGTTTTGAAGTTTGCGCCTTTGCTGCAATACGTCTGTAGTCTGTACTTATTCAGTAATGTCAGTCACAAGACCTCCTAAGCACACGAAAATAAGTTATACTTATTGAGACTTTTTGAGTAGGAAATGTAAGACGCTGTTGAAAACATTTTATGAAGTCAAAACTAGTGATATCTTTATAATTTTGTTACGTAGGAGTAGAACAATCGTGAGTGAGCCTTTAGCAAATTTCACTGAAAAATCCAACATTACAAAAATATTAGTGAAATCACACGGCAGCTCGTGATCCTCTCATCAGTGTCGAAACTGTGGGGTAATGTCAATTACCGGCTATTTGCTTACGTGTTACGATATCTATGTAAATACATATTACAAATCTAAGACTCAATTGAAAGTCACATTACTGACTGGCGGTAGAAGTTTGATTTTGAACCGATCTTCAAGTACCACGTACAGTACATGCAATAAATATTGTAGGTACTTAATTATTTAAGTTACCGGTTAATTTAAAAAATTATTCAAGTAATTATGCAGACATTTATATGCAACAACGGGAACAACATTGGAATGGCTCCGGAACTTTGTACCTATATGGTTTTACGCTCTATTCTTGGCAAGCAATTACAGAAAAGTCGGAATAAGGACACAGTTTGAAGCTTTGTAGGGATAAACCTGAATATGTTTAAACTAAAGATTATCGTAACCATCGGTTATGTTGGTGTAATCGAGCGCATACCTTTCCGTAAACATACCGGGTCGTCTGTGGCCGTCCCTAATGTCTTACCGAGTACTTAGGCAGCAATTAAAATAGCATTTCGATGGATTTACTTAGCAATGTTTGTACTGTTTGTAACAAATATTACGCAATGCTGAGATAAGTAGTTTAGTAAATACCTTCTGTTAGAACAACATCTTTATTTAAAACATGGTAATGTACGGTGTTTGAATAATAATCAATTTGTTCGAGTATTAGATTAACTTACCGGCAATATTTCAGTAAACCTGGAAATGCATTGGTGATCTACTATCTGGCGATATCTAACCAACTGGTCCGAAAATCCCAGTTTCAAAACAGATGAGTTGACGAAAAACTCATCTAAAACACTCAGGGTTTTACACCTAACCTATCCTCTACACTATAAAGACAATAATTACTAATCGTGTGCAGCTGTATGTGGTTACTACCACAGTAGAATAGACGCAAAATCACCACAAATAGACGTAAATATTTTTGCATAATTATGTAATCTCAAGGTTTGGTAGATCTCTGTAGTAATACAGCAGGCACCCATGGTACTCTACACCACGTTGAGTTAGTCAGTTTATTACAAAGTAGATATGCTAAGAGCCTGATTAAATCTAATATTAAGAACCTATAGCTTTCGTTCTAACAAAGTGCTACATGTTCTCTAATCGACTTCTGACACGCTATAAACTTCAGATAAGGAAATTGATCCATTTATTGATACAAAGCTTTCTATACACACAAAGGAGTTACTGTTCGTTATGTTATATAACTTTATGATATGAAAGGTAAAATAAAAAGAAAACAGGATTATTTATATCTGAGCATTCACATTCACTTGTATTAAAAAAAATAAACACCCATTCACCGTATTAATTTCTTAAATTTAGTAATGTATAGCAGACGGTCTTTGGGACTTTTTTACTGTTATCTACAAAAAGGTCACAGTACAATCACAGTAGATTAAGTTTTGGGACGATGTTTACGGAATAATCTGGATCATTGCATAAAAATAAAATACAAAAGTAAATAAACACATGGCAACTCCTATTTTTTAAGCCGGTTAAAATTACGTTTGCGGTCCGAAAAAGCACTAGCGTAAATCGTCGTACCTTCGAAGATATTAAAAAATTAAAATAGAAACATTTTATAATTTTAGTCACCGGGACAATTTGACCCGAGCTTAAACAATTCAGTTCCACGTTCTGATGAAACATGACAATCTCTAGAATCTTTAATACAAATGATCAAGTGTATCGCTCTCATCAGAACCGGATTTGATGTTATGCGCAGTGATCAAGACATTCCATGCAAATCAGACGGTACCGATGATGCTGCATAAAGAATCATGAACATATCTGGCCTTTATAGAGCTGCTTTCAATCAGAAACATACTATACTGGATTTTCCCGCTTTAAGACAAAGATTAGAAGTATTGTAAACCAGACGATGTAATACTTATAATCAAGTCTCTTATCAAAATGGGCAGAGAGATAACTTTCATGTATGACTTGCGACTTTTTATAGAGATGGTCTGGGAAGAGTTTAATAATTTCCACAAGATATCATGACATTCTACGAATCAAATAATTTAAAAGTAACCAAGTAGAATGGATATTTCAAACCCTACACCTACACATACCTATACGAGTATTTGGTTTGTACAATGAGACTGATACAATAATGTATTTATCCTTCCGTGGAGTAGCTGTGCAACAAAGATCCTAACCTAAAAAACCCAACAATCCATTTCTGCGTACGTTGACGCTAAACAATCTGATCTATGAACACAAAAAGCGGCAGGATTTCCCATTCACACAGAGTCCTTGAAAATAAATGAGAACAATTAAGTTTACGACAGAAAACGTTTAAATATAATGTATTATTTGTATGAAATATAAGGAAGCAGGATGCAGCGCGCGCATCCTTTGTTTGTTAACGAAATTGGTTATTGTATCTAGTGTGGGTCCCTCGAAATGACAAGAAACAGAATCATAAAGAAAAATTTGCGAAATATTTGAACTTACGATAAAAATTAATTTTAAAAGAAATATTAATTATTTCTTCTACAAAGTAAAATATATAAGCTTGCGTACTCAGCGACAGCGATATTTTTACGGGAAAAGACCGAATTCTAGCGCCAAGCTCTATCACGCCTCCACAACCAATCACTCAATCCATCACAATTAACGCGGTACAATTGGCCCTTAGAACATGGAACCAAATCGAATGGAAAAACAAATCGTCTCGGTAGTCATCTCTTGATCTATCGGTCAAAGATTGTATAATGTCCGCTCGCAATGTTTGTCCATTTGCTCCCAAGTTATGCAACGATAAGTGAACTTTCACACACATGTTTGTGAATCGAAGATGCATTAATGGGGCTACGGACCGAGATGTGACGATTGAAATGTCGTTTTTATGTAACTAGCTTGTCGCGTGACGGAAATGAATGATGTCCCAAAATATGAGTTCGAACCTTATGTTCTCTCGCAATAAAAAAAACAGTCCGTTTAAAAAAAACAATGTTAGATCTTTGTCAAACATTCCAATTTAAATTGCAGCTAAAATGGCAAGAATCTTCAAAATGAGTTTTTATAAAAGTGATTAATGTTGAAAATTAAGACTAATGAATTGTTTCTGCTTCCCGTCTACATGTAACTTCACACGAACACTTTTAGAAAGTAGCTGAAAACGAGACGCTTCAATACGACCATCTCACACATGAACAATGCCAAATTGAGCTTTGCGAAGCAGTAAACACTTGCAACGTAATTCGAATCTTGTGAAGTAGAATTTAAGAGATCAAATTCATTGTCTCAAGTAATTGCTACACGGATAAATAGAAGCAAACCTGTTAGTAGATAGTGGACGCTTTGTGTGTCTGTAACTGTTAGTTTAGTGTCGACATTTTGAAATGATGAAGGGTCAGTGACCGTTACACTTACTGTCAATTTGTTTGCAAATGCAAAAAGTGTGTAATAGGCTTTCAATTGAATGGTACCTACTACTTTTTGGGACTTCTGTGCAGTCTACTTTGTTCATTTTTCTAGTGAGTTTTTCTATTTTAATCACCGTTATTCGCACCAGAAGTCTAAATAAAAACAATTGTCTTACAGAAATCTAGAAGCTTCTTACACAGATTTTGTTATATATGACATGTTTCTGTATGATTATTCACTAGTTACCTATATGCGATATTAAACGAGTAGGTATATCTGAAAGTAATGTATATTTAAATACCTAGATTGGGGGTTTTTTAATCCTTATAATTTCAATAACTAAAATCATGTGTCTTCCTTCCTAAAAAAGTTTATGATTTTTTAAATATTGAATCATTATTTCATATAATTGCCTCAATGATCTTAAATACAGGATACTCTGTGACATTGAGTTGTAAGCATAATTTGATAGCCAAGGCTAGAGCAATTTTTGCAAACTGATGAAATGGTGTTTTATTATTCATACCTACCATCTACCTACTATACATTCATTCACGGTCAGTCTATAAACTTTGATGTTGCTTACTGTCGGTAGATATTTAACATATTTTATTAATGTCAAATACGAGTATCTACCATCAGTATCAGTAAACAAAAGCAAAGATTGATAGTTTATTAACACTGACGGTAAAACGCACCTCGACAGCGGAAAATAAGCTTGGAATTGTTAATCTGAATAAAGATTAAAGTGATATAAATTTAAAAATTGTTACTGATATAAAGGTGAACTTAAAAACCTTCAATATTTTCAACGATACCTTCATGAAAGCTGTCAAGACAACAGAACACACACACGATAATTTATTCACTCGCAACTCATAATTGCAGATTTACATAATGATCAAATAAACATTACGTTTTTTGCGTTGCATTGGCTAAGGCTTTGTAACAGCACTAAAAAGGCAGCAAACTATGCCATTTCGACAGTACTGGACCTGTTAATTGCAAGGCTAACCACCATTTGACCAAATATAAAATGTTTGCTTTCAATTGCACCTACATCAAACACTGATTAATGGAAAAGCAACCCGGAGAGCACTTTAGCACAAATTGGTGACTTGATTCGAGTTTTCTAATCCTAATCTATAATCAGCTTACATGCGCCGAAGAGATATTTTTTTATGCGTAAAATTATAAAGTTTTTAAGTGTTTTGGTCTGAATTCAGTCATCTCAAGACCAAAGTATTTGTTTTAGCGATTGTGAATTTTCAAATTATCATTACACTTAAAAAATACTGCAACAATTAAGGTAAGGTTTCATAAAAGCAAACTTAAATAAAAAATCAATATAAAATAATATGAAGTTCAACTGCAACTGATACATTTCTTTGCATTCTTACTACTTTCCTGTCAATAACCTTGTATCGTAAGCTCCGCGGGCGTAACTCAGGGCCGTCTGGCACCCACACGTCACTCTCGGTTTCAACAGCAATTTAATTAAGACCGCTATCTATAGAATTACAGGTTGATAAGCTTGTAGATAGAAACAGTTATTACACAAAATTTCTATAATAAGTAAAGCTTGAAAGCAAACAGAGTGTTATGTGCAAGACAATTAAAAAGGATGAATTAATTCGTAGGTACTTAGTACGTACCTAGGCTTAAAGTTAAGGTTTCATAAGATAAAAATCGAATTTTCAAGATCAGATAAATCACCTAGTAGTCTGAGGATAAACTTGTCATTTCATTATTTTTTTCCTCTTAAAAGCATCACTCATACTTTTATACATGTTTACGTCAATTTAAAACGTATAAAGCTTACCCATCTTAATGTGAAAGTCAAATATAATCCGCATAATATTAAATTAGCTCAATTATACGAGTATAAATTGCGTAACTGCGCAGCATTCCGTCTGGCAGATTTTTAACAAACATAGGATCGCCTTCACCGCCTCGAGTCATTTGTCACTTGTGAGTAGCTTGCAAAGCCAGTAACGTCCAGTCTCAATAACCCACTTATCTCTGGTTTTGCTTACTGTGAGTACATTTTTGACATGACTTCCATACAAAAAATTACAAATGCAATGACAGTTAGCAAAACCAGAGGTAGATCAGTTATTGTGTGGATGTTAGTCAACTTAGCCCCTGAACCTCCATAAACGATTCTTTAAGAATATAAATTCAAAAAAGGAACGAGAAGTGCTGCAAAACTTAATAAAACTATGTATAAAGCAGCCTTAGCGCCAACTTCATTACAAAAACAACAAGAACATACAAAAGAACATCATACTTTGGTTAGCAGCTAGGTACATCAGCTTTATAAACCCTGTACTTTGTGCATGGTCAATTTGATACCTATCACACAACAAAAAGAATTGAAAATGCAACTGGGCCCAGTCCCCGAAAAACGTAAACACCGCACAAATCCAGCGAATGCAAATACTTGCTTCCATAAGTTACGCGTGCTAAGTGCTGATAATTCAATCGTAATTATTACGATTGGTTATGCTACGGCTTTAAAACAATAACCGTTCAGCACATCCGCTTGAACCGGAAGTAACGGTGTCATCGACGCATGCGCAATTCTTGAGTCTGAGGCGGCTTTAAGAGAATCGAAACAGTAAAATCAATCTTTGGTAAAGGAATAATAAGAACATGGATAGTTAAAAACTGTTTCAATTCAAATACAAAACGCCAAATAATATTTAAACGTCAGAGAATTTACGATAGATTTTTTGATTTCTCAAAATGAGAGCAAACTATACTCGTACCTATTCGTGTAACTTACTCTACTTTCTTTATAAGCTCTAGTCAGTCACGTTGTCATTCAATAACGCAGACGCATTAGAAAATATTTTGAATTATGTTTCTTTCAGTCATAAAACGTATACATTGAAATTATTCTTGAAAAGTTTGAACCAGTTTTTCTTCAGTGCTATTATTGGTATTACCATTATAATATCAGAATATATTTACTTCCTTGATCAATCATCTCATGGTACTTTGGAAATCCCGTCTGACCATACAAGTGTCTGGCCTTTTTGGATTTAAGATGACTCACTCTCTAGTTTGTAACTCTACTTTGTTCGAATTCGACTCTGTCCATTGCCAAAAGTCATTTTGTATCAGATTGCTTTTTATCCATTTTGGGTTGTTATGCCAAGTCAGCAAGAAATTCCTTATAAATTGTATCTGGTGGCCATCGAATTCTGTTGTCGCTAATCTTTCTAAACGATATAAGAAAAAACTATTACACAGGTATTAAAACAAAAATCTAATGGAATACACACAAATAAGACAAATAGGTGGCGACGCTAGTTTCAGTCGAAGGACCAAAATAAACACCATCCTACGAAAAGCGATTGCCATACCATATGTTATGCCTACCAGTCATCTCAATTACTTCTTAACAATAGTAATGTATTCGAGATAACCACCCTATTGTGTCACGCAAGAATGCGAGAATGCAAGTCGCACCCAAATTCTTGGGCGCTGACAAGCTCGTTTCAATTTGTGACTCTAATTAAATACTGTTTTGGTAAACTTATGAAAATATTTTACATTAAATATGACTGCAAGTTTATAGAAAAAGTTTCATAAGACCGAGACACACAGCTTCGTTTTATGAGCGCAGAGCAGAGAAGACGCAATAAGTTGCGTATCATATAGATACATAAAACTATTTTATTTTATTGGTGAAAACCTAACTGGCTGTGACAAAACACAACCCAACTGAAATTACCTTACTGCATCCTCAATGGAAATTACTGTCAAAACAAAGATGTATTTTTTAGACATATGCATTATTGACACAATAAATATTTTTAATAATTTTTCAATTACATTATTCTGAAATAATAGATAACGTATGTTTGCGAAGCATCTTTTCAAAAATTTAACTACGATTTTGATAAACAAGGCTAAGCTAAGTAAACACTGTAGGTGGTACCCATAAATTCGTTATGTGGAGAATGTTAACTCGCTGGCTAGTGGTGGTATGTCATTTCTGGTGTGTCCTTGAACATTGTAAATTCCAATTGCACAGTCAGTTCATGCACCAATCACAATTGATAATGAAGAAACTCATAGCGGTAACTGCATTTAATTTATTAGTTTGTTTCTTTGGTCATCACATCGCAGGTGTCCCATTCCATTTATAAAAACTTACTTAACTGGAATATTTCATGCAGAAAAATGTAGTAAAATCCGAAGGTAAAGCACTAATATTGTTAGCTTTGTCATCGTCAGAGAGTTTTCTTAATCCGTATTCAAATTATTCTAACAAGAAATTGATTTGCTCCCAAAGACCATACGAAAAATAATCTAAATTGTTGACATTTGAAATTGTAAACTTTACACAGTGAAAGATAAAAAAATAATTAGTCAAACAATTCAGAAGTTTTATTAAAATAAAGGAAACACCTTACTTTGAACATTCACCGACAATTAGATAATGAACATCGTGACTCAAAATAAACACTGTAAATGACTTCCTCCATTCCAAACCTAATCCTGTCAATGACAAAGTTGATAATAATCCACTCAATTGTGACCTTATTATATTACCATTTAGATCTAAACGGTCTTGACATTCCGATCAACCTTACAAATCAACAAAGAAATATTACCAAGTAAAATTACAAAATCAGAAAAGGAAAACTCGTTTATAAAATCACAAAGAGATTTGTAATAATATAATTGAGGAACTTCCATTATTATCATGATCGTCATCGGAAAAATATAGGGTAAATTGAACATTTTCCTTGTGTTGAATCATTGTCTGTTTCTTTGGTAATGAACACATTAAAAATCACTTGACGTTACAGCCTCCTGGTTGTACCTCTAATTTCAATAAGTTTATTTAGATATACCTAGTTATCTGGTTATAATGACTCAGCGATTGCTCATATGATACTTATAACCTAGACTAAAGTTTTTCCATCTTGACGTGATAAACACAAAAACCGTCAAAATAAGATAAACATTATTATAAGATAAATATAGATATTACCTTAACCCCTTCTGCATGTTGAACCAGTAAAACTAAATTAACTAAAACCGAGATTAAATATGTTGCTATCACTTATGAGTAACAAGAAAAAAACATTTTTTAGGCCTACATCAAATTGACAAATCTTTATGAATAAGACCATAATTGTTTTAAAAGCATTTTCATTTGCTGAACCTTCAAACCGTTATTACACTAATTCCCACGTTAAGGTCAAGAGTACGATAAACACCTCAAATTCTAGAGCTTTAGTTAAGTTCTAAGTCGAAAACCGTGTAGGCGCAAACACAACTGTACTTTGACCAAAACAGCATTGGTCAGTGACCATTTTACAGTTAGGCACATCCTAGGCAGACCATTTCCGTCTACGTGCTGTGATGAAGAATATCAATCATCATTTCTGTGCCAAAATAATCGCAGCCGTAATTGAAATTTGACCTTATTGTTTCTAGCATCTAATTTTGTTTGGACTTTTCTTTAGAAAGTTTCGTATGGTTCAACCGAAAGTATTGTATTCTATATTTTATAAAAATAATGTAATAGGTACCTTTTTTATGAATGAGAGTTTCTGGTTCCAAGATTCTGAGAAGCTTTTCCTTTCGGATTTTCATCAATAATTATAGCTTCATGAAAACCTGAAGGAAAGAAATATAATTTGGATACGTTTTAATAGACATCATATAACACTTACGATTATCAGTATCGTAATTATAATGTAAGTATTCATTCAATAGGAAAATTACTAATAATACTTTAATACGTAACTTGTGTTTACATAAACCAAAGTAGATTCACGGTCAGCGTACCGGTATACTCATATTATCATAATCAGTATGTAAGTATAAATGCACTGTAAGTAGTTGGTAAGTTATATAATTACAAACACATAACATACGAGTAGCATTACAATGTCGAAGAAGGATTAACTTAGACATTCTCTGAAATCATAATTATTGTGATCCTTTGGAGATATCTAAACTAGTAGTTCGCCTCGAACGAGATCTCGCTCGCCGGTGGTTGTGTATGTATATTCGTTTTTATCTGTGTTTGAAAGAATTTACTTCAGAGGTCTACTAAAAAATATTGAGGATCTAATGAGAACTAAGTACCTAAAGCCGATTATAGTAAAGCGATTTTGAGTGTGCATTATTTACAATACAGGTTTTGATTAAAAACTCTTTGAATTTAGAGTCAAACCTTAGGCTCTAAACCTATTTTATATTTAGTATGTCATGTTGGTTTGATCCTGTCATGGCTGGCACTACTTTCGATGACAAATGTGTTGCCCGCGGTTATTTCAAACATTTGTCAAAAATCATTTTGCATTAATTTACTTATATTTCTATAAAAAATACTTGATGGTATATGTAAGAGCATAAGTTTTAACGAGGGTGTTTCGACTTAAAACATTTTGGTATTTTGTTCGTTGTGAAGTGGCAGTAACATTGGTTCAAGGAAACTATTTAGTAAGTTGAATTCTTTTTCCATTAAAACGTCGTTAGGTTCGTCAAAAAGAGTTAGGAGTTAGAAACACCAACCAAAATAATAAAGAAGAAGAAGAACGATTTTCTGAGCTGCGATTTCACCAAAACTTATAGAAATGGGAGCTCAGGATATAGCAGTCATGTTTTTTTTACATTTATCGAAGTTATTCAAAAACTTTACATCTTAGAATAAAAAGTAAAACCATTTTGGAATGTATAAACAAAGCCCTTTCATATGACACCCCACTCAATGTATTTGAACAACTTTTATTTTTTTTCATCCCCTTCGGAACCAAATATCTTTACAACCCCTTGACCGATTCAGCTCATTAGGTTACTGGCTTACCGGCTTACCACTACCTATGTACCTACCAAGTTTCATGAAGATTGGATTAACGATTCGACAGTTATGCCGGAACATACAAACAAACAAATGAACACAACATACAAAGCAAAATTACCCCACTTGCCACTAAGATCTTCGTTCGCTTCGCTCACTCGATCGATAAGTAAATTGAGGCTCGTCCAAATATGTACATACATATTTATATAAAACGCTATTTAGTTATTTACTTTACTTTTTTTTAAATAAATCCTAGATCGATTTGTCACCCCCGCATACAAAATTTTATGAAAATCTTTGGAACCGTTGCCGAGATTCAGGCTATATAATATTTACAATAATAGCTCGTTTACATTGTTGAAATTAGATAGATAAATAGATATAAACCATAGTACTCTCTTAAAGTTCAGTTAAAACAAATTTTTAACATATCCGAAGTTATTACACAACGATTGGAAGTTGTGCCCTATCTTACGGCTTCATAAACACCAATTAATAGGTAATCATTTTCTTTAACTTTTTTCCTGCATAATCCTAGTATGCAAGTTGTGCAGTCCAATCAAATAATTGAATAAACTTGCCTGATAATCACCAATAATCTTTTTCTGTAACTCATATTTCCTGTATAATCCTAGATCAACTTGCAGTCTAATCGAATAGCTAAATAGATTGCCTGATAGAGTTCGAGCACGGGCGCTCTTGGTCGCAACGAGGTCGGCTCGTGTCACGACTGTGAGGGCGGATTGACTAACACTTGGACATTCCTCAAGTGACTGGTTCATTTGAATCTTAAACGGAAAATATAGCTTTAGACTTAAATACTAAGCAGACTTATCGTCATAAATGCATATCAAGTTATTATGCTGATATAGCTTAAAAATCTCTTAATGGCTGACAGGGCGTAAATGGTCATAGGATCATTTACGCCCAGTCATCAGCCTCAGTCTGTGTAAGTAGTACTTTTGTTTACTGTGGTTTGGATATGATAGTAATGGCAAATATCTTATGCCAGTAACATTTAATTTTTTGTAACGCAGATCATCTCCAAAAATAGCAAATCAATTTCCAAATCACGTGAGAAGTGTCAAATTTGTTCTACTATTGACACTTTTCATGTGATTTGACAACTGATTTGATAATTTTAGTGATGATGTGCGTTCAAAAAACCAGCTGTAAGCTGATTGACTGAAATTCATACGTTGTTGTACTTACTGGCTGTTAGATTTATAAAAATTACTCAATCATCTGCAAATACGGAAACCAGGAAACTACATCACATTTATTAACCCACTCGCTTCATTCATTAGATTGTATCTTCAAGTAAATAGTTT
Source organism: Xanthorhoe spadicearia (assembly GCA_947086425.1). Taxonomy (NCBI): domain Eukaryota; kingdom Metazoa; phylum Arthropoda; class Insecta; order Lepidoptera; family Geometridae; genus Xanthorhoe; species Xanthorhoe spadicearia. The sequence continues at coordinate 2,929,798 of OX352198.1, read as the reverse complement.
AATACATATTCGCAGTCGGCAATTACATGCTTATAATTTTACAATGATGCTAAATGAATTCATAAGCCCTCATACTCAGGATTTCAATCTTGTAGGCTTCATAATGTAGCGAGGCGTGAACGCAACACAACTACCTAAGTCCCACGCACACGGTACTCAATAAGGGCTGGTTTACACGAAGCGTATGAGAAGACACAAGATATCATTTCTTCTCACGAGGACTATAAATAAATCAAATTTGAAAAAAAATCATCACTATTGTATTCCCAAGGCAGACAGATTTCATTTCTAAAATATTACTTGAGTAAGTTTCTTTTTTTTAGTATAGGTAATTCGAAAATTGTAGGCAGCGTCAAAATGCAATCAATGTTCTTACTTTTAAGTCGATAAAACCTTTTTTGTATATAAAACATCTTCAAGATCAAACACATAATCTTGAAGCGCGTTCAAGTCTTTTGTACACACAAAAGTATTGGGATCTGAAGATCACAACATTATATACCTAATGGTACTTTAGATATCGCAGTCACATGCACACAGCCTAAGGTCAGGCTAGTGAACTTCAGTAGACGTAGCATTCTTCACGGCAACCGTTATAAAATCAAGATTACCTACTAGTGGCGTGAAACCGCGAACAACGCTCGTTCATCTTAGAAATGATTCTGATTCGAATAATTTATTAACAGACTTTAAAAATGGAGGAGTTTCTATGTTTAATTGTAAACATTTTTTATGTAGTTAGGTAGGTATTAATAGGAATATTCCGATTATTTCTCCAAAATCGTTTATTGTATGAAGAGTATAGTAAGTATCCTAATATTAATTTTGACTCTCTATTTTGACAGAATGTTATTGCACAGATTTGTAGAAAATGTTCACCTATTTTTGAAAATGATAACACAAAGGAACATAAATTGGTAGGTCTCTAATGACGGTTTCTGTTCGTACTGTAACCAGACTCTATCATACAGATAATTTAATCTTGTAAGCTCTTTAAATGAGTTTGTATCCTCAAATTTATCTTTAATAAAGATGCACGAATTAGCTTGAGTATTACCTTTAGAGCAAGTGTTTTATAAATCTGTGTGTCGTAATTTCATAACAGTCTTGATCTAAATTTATGCTTAAGTGTCTAATAATATAAGTTGTTATGCGCATATTAACATGCACTTGAGTTTATGATTATCTATGTAAATATTTCAGGGTTATAACATAAAATTAAATGAGCTTAAGCTTTGACACAGTGATAATGATAAATCTGTATTATTTAGTAGAAATAAACTAATGCCTGAAATTGTGAAAAGTTAATCATTTTTTTAAATATTAAGATACCAAATACAGATTACAATAAATATAAATAAATAAATATTAAGCTTAGTCGAAAAAAAACGAATCGTCTTATAATGTTATTTGTTCAGAAAGGATCGTTGTAAGCTATCTAAAGGTAGCTCAATAGACACATTACCACACTGTAAATAAATTAGATAAATAAATATAGAAATAAAGGAATGGATGATATATTATACCAACCAACATACAAGTACCAAAATCTATTCCATAATTCTAGAGCGATTCATGATTGTATGCAGATGCCAAATTATTCCGCAACACAACCTGATCGGAATCGTCGAGAATCAAAGCACATTGTGTGAATCTCTGATAGGCTCTACTTTAGGTAATTTGTATGTTTACTTACCAGATGCTATGGTAATATAGACCTTCCGGCCTTGAAGCGGCACGCGAGGAATCACAAGTGTCTGTATGTAATTTAGTTGACATTTTACCTTCGTGAGAGGTGATTTGGCTTCATCACGTGAAAATAGAACCTTGAACACGTGTAGATATTAAGAGATGTATTCGTAGAATGTATTTTCTTTTCTATTTATTCGATGCTAGTTTTTCGGTTTTATGAAAATATTAACTGATAGAATATTTCGGATTGATTTTTGTTTTTGTTACCATACATGAACGTATGTTACATATATACATACATGTACCTGTTAAGATAGATACATCTTTTTTTCTTACCATACCTACCTGAAAAAGACTTTGGATACTTTATTAGTAGACTCATGTTCTCATTTAAAATACGAAACAATAATTCGCAAGTCATGCCATGAATATGATTCAAGCCACGTATTTACTTCTTTTGACAATAAAAACGAAATCTATTAACCTTGCCAATGAAATCGATGTCCTTAATCAGATTTTTCCTTTCCTGTCCGATTTCCTTTCAAACCTCACGTAAGGGAAGTCCAAACCGAAATGCTAAGTGGTCGCTTACCACCTGCAACATCGAAATGCATAGTGCGTGTGCGCTAATCACAGGAACGTAATTTACGAAACATGCATGTCTGAATTTCATTTCCTTAAGATATTGATGTAGAACGTAGTAACCTATTTTTAAGTGGATTTAACGAGCGTGTAGACGTCGAAAATAGTTAGAGGATCAATGAAAATAAGAAATAGGTTGACCACACATAGTAGTTTCCAGCTTGGCACAGCGCATCATTATGTGTCGTGTACGAAAGGAGTCCTACAACAGTGATATTAACAGACATGTGTGTACAGTTTATCAACAATAATATATCAAGTCTACAGTTTTGATCACCGTATCATATAAACAAAACTGCCATAACAGTTAGACTTAATTAAACACCTACACGGTGTTCATTATAAATCTAAAGATTTAACACAGAGGCACGAAGTAAACTGAGAAATGATTTTAGATTTACAAACGCACTTACATTGACATCGTTATTTTGTAACAGCATGTGTATTTGTCAACATTATTTTTGGACATGTACAAAACAGAAGGTTTCTGTACAGGCCTATAATGCAACCACCATCTCAACAATGCCCTAGTCAGAAGTGTCTTGTTAAATACATATAGGCAAAGGTGCGCTGCAGACACGACATAAATAGCCTTGTAAAGATGTGAAACCCTTAATTACTATTTTACTAACATAAAATCAATAGTTTTTCAAACAGTTTCCATTACAAACCAATTATATCGTAGGGCTATTCAATATCATTTTCCTGGTTTATTTGAAGTGGACACATTCATGATCAAATAAATTGAATCCGGTTTGTTTGTTGATTACTTCCTCGACTTACTTCACCTTCTAGATTCATAGACTCTATAAATACCTCTCCAGTAAACTATTACTTATGTTGGCTTCGATGTCTTGGCATTGCAAGAACTCTGCTAGTAAATGTCGTGTTTTGATTTGTACGTTTATTTTATTGGCTGTACAGAACCTTATCTGAAGGATTAAAGCCTATCTAGCCTATTCATTACTGTTGAAAGGCATCTTACGTTTCTTATCCTTGAATGAGGATATCTGATGTCATCATCACTGATGAAATCGACGTTCTTTACGATAAGTTAGTGCTAATTGTTTGTGATACCGCATAGCTATAAAACCAGTTGCATTTGATTAAATGTATAATGTACAAGTCGTTTCTTAGATAATTTGATTTCTGCAAAGAAGAGTCGATCGTTTTTATGTTTTTTAGTATTTTTTGATAATTGTTGATTACTTTAGGGAAGACTGGATTATTTTTAAAATCTAAATATTAATAATACAGTTCAGTGATGTACAAAATAAGCAAAAAAACGTGACAGATTCATCTTCAGCCGAGTGACCTCTGCCTTTCACTGCAAGTGCAAGTACATAGAACAATCGCGGAAAGAAGCGGCTCAATGAACACACACAATACGGTATAGACCGCAACTCTAATGTGCTGTGTTGTTTTCGGATTGGATGCTGCATGATACGAAAATATGAGTTTAATATGTTTTCGTGTGAGCTAGTTAATGGCTGAACTCTGGCGACGGAGTTTTTAGCTAAGGGACATCATAATTTAACGACTTAAAACCAGGACTGACTTTAGCCAAAGTCGCAGTAGCCACAACAAAAAAGTGAAGTGAAGTGTTTTTACGAGCTTTAGGTGCGTAATGTGCGTATGGAGCGTTAAGTTGTTAATATCACTCTTACGGTGACCCATTCAAAAGTTATCTACTCAGAATCATTACCTTCATTAATCAAAACGTCTCGTTGACTTAAATGGAGATATCAAAGTACTACGTCTTTTAAAAATATCTTGTTAATGCAAATTTATTGCTAATAGTTACTCTGATCAGTACCAACTATTTATGCAATGAAATATGGCTTTTATTTCCACACCACTAAAGACTTGAAGGATCGTGCCAAAATTTGAAATTATAACGAAACACGAACCTTGAAGTTCGATTCGTCTAGGTGTTTGGTTGCAAGCGCTTTTGTGAAATTCTAGATTTGATATAGTATAGCTAATGTTCTGGGAATATTGTACAATAATCCGTTGTTTGGGTTTATAATAATTCAGATTGCCGCCAAAGTAATTGTGATAATTGAAAACAAATAAATATTCCTTACCATTTCACACTCCAGAATAATTTAAAGTCCAAATTACATATCAGAAACTAAACTAATACACATTTATAATGATTGTACAAAATACAATAAAAACTAGTTGAGCCACCTAAGGACCGTTGCAAACGGTCTATGGGTAGCTCACCTGATCCAAACCACTGCCAGACGGAAGCGTGCCTAAGACACTAGCCGCATATATTAAGTTATTGTCAATCACCTGTGCGTGCCGAATCGTCATCAAACGCATCGAAAATGAGCCACAACAGGTAATGGAGAATTATATAGTAATAGTGCATTGTTGATAAACCGTTCGACCGTCATCCTATTCTTTGAATGGGCACTTATTGTGCGCCAGTATTCTTTTAGCGTGAAGTCATTCATACAAATACTCAATACAGGATGCTATTTTGCTATGAATTTCAATTAGCTTGCACCTTCTGCAGTATCCGAGCCTGACGTAGGAATATGGTCTCTTTTCCTCGACATTGGACTTGAAACTTAGTCTTTCGAAATTGTCCTCTTTTAATTAAGGTACAATCGATACACAATTTCTTTCCCTACCATTAAGATTTGGTTCTTATCTGAAAAGAAAACAAAATGATATTGCAAGTAAAAGTGATCGTTCAAAACCAGAATGGAATCCAAAATCTTTAATATGTTAGCAGTTACCGTGCATCATCACTGCTGTCAAAACACATCATCCCGTGAACATGAAGAAAACAATACAATATTATTGTTTACATGATTGTTTGATTCGTCACCTCAATGCGACGACTTAAATCGCGCGGCAGTTTCTTGCCTGAAACGGTCTGATTGTCCACACTCCGTTACATAATTCATCAAAAAAGTAATATTACGAGTATTAGTGTGAATTCTTTACTTCATAGTGAAGCTTAATCTTATTAAACAAGAACTTTTATTTTGTGGTTTTGAACATGTGTTGGTTCTGGAGGAATGTGAGTGCATGAGATGACAGGAGGAGGGAATCTGGTAAGGTATGAGCGGTACCGAAAGGCGCCTCGCACGCCGAGGTCCGCTCATGCCCGGTACTACTACACTCGGTCGCTGGTGCTGGACGCGCAGGAGAAGAGACGGGGACCGGCAAGGACGCGGTAAGAGTGGAAGAGCGAAGCGAGCCGTTTTTTAATCGTGTCGTTTTAAATAATGTTGGTTTTGGATATGACAAATGCGAGAGATATGAAATGTCAGGAGATTAAAACTTGGTCCGCTCATACGCGGTACTAGTATTCGGTGGCTGGTGCTATATTCGTAGGCGAAGAGACGTGGACTGCCACCGCTAGGACGTGATAAGAATATTAAGTGAAGAGCGGAATTCTTAGATGATATTTCTTTTTATATGGTTATTTTTATAGGTAAAAAATTAACCTATATATTGTATATAGGTACTTAATAAAAAAAAACATTTGACACTATATTAATATAATATACGTTATACGCGTAATAACCAATAATTCAATACTTGTTATTAGGTTTCATAAAACTTAGTTACCAGAGTTCGCCACTTGCTTATATCTACAAAGTTACTTAGAGAATGAACCACAAAAGTATTGAATAAACTAGCAGCAATGCGAAGGCAGTAGGTCGCCCACAAAGACGAACAGAACATCTTGATGCACGCCTTCTACTGTTGCAACATTGTAAGGAATCCTAAAGGTTATGATGCTTTAAAGTCATGACTGGTAAAATTACCTTAAAATTTCAAATTATGGCATTTTCTATAAACGATATAGGTACAATCTTAGTTATTATACCCACTATGTTAATAACTTTAGAAATTCTGTTTATGAGTGGATTGGTTTGGTTTTCTATTCACATGACACAGCAGCTTTTAGCTTGAGACACTATGATGAAAATGACTTCGTAATCTATTTTAGAGGATGTATCTTAAAAAACAAGAAAAAATGTTCAAAGAGAACGTCTAGCTTCTATCCGTATTACTTCACTTATATATTTTTATTGAAATCAATTTGCTCACAAACTATATCGTAAGTACCCTAATACCATACCACATATTAACTCCCCAATACACTAGCAAAGTCTTTAGAAAATTCACGACACGCTTGTTCCTTATACGACCTCGAAGGTATTTGACCCTGTGTCACCGATACGTAGCTTAATATAAAGTAGTTAGTAAAAGGTTGCTTGCCTCGTCACATCGCCACTATCGGGATTAAGTGCTCCCACACAAATCCGCGATGCGACGCGATGCGAGCTCGCATCGCAGAAATTCGCATCGCAAGTTTCTGCGATGCGACGCGATGCGACGTCGCGCGAATTTGTGCGACAAGCCGTTTAGTAGGGCGATGTAGGAATGTGCGATGCGAAGCAGATCGCAAATTCTTGCGATGCCATCGTGCGAATTCGCGCGATATCGCAGATTTTGACAATGCGACGCGACGTCGCGGTTTTGTGTGGGAGCCCTAAGGACGTATAGAACAAACTCTACATATAACCCGGGCGCAATAACTTGACACCTGACTCAAATGACGTTTGTATAAAGTACTGAGTGCAAAAAAGAAACGTAAACATATGCATACATGTAGCGCCCTATAATATAATAATATAATAAACATATTAATATGTAATTTTTTCTTTAAATTTTTCTAATCGATTAGTGGTCATTGGTACATAAGTAATTTTTCTCCTAATATTTTGTCTTGGCACTGTTCTAATTTTAATGAACTGACCGAGATGATCAGATTTGATATTACTTATCATGTTTTTACATTTTACATGTACATTTGTATAAATATTGTCAATACAAGTAGCAGAAGTAGCTGTAATCCGTGTTGGCTCCATAAAAGAAGGTTCTAGATTAAATGATTTAAATAAACTAGTTAATCTAGTATTTAAGGAGTAACTTTCTAACAAATTTAACGCTATTATTTGTTTCTTAGATTTACATATTTTATATAAAATTTCTTCCATAACTTGTGCTAGTGATGCTAACGCTACTGAAGGACGAGAGCGGGGCCTCGCGCGGGGTAGCGGGAGGGGAGTCGAGTTTCGAGCCAGGTGTCTAGTTGTTGCGCCCGGGTTATACCTTCATATAGATATACCACAGAGATATAACAATAGGTATGCGCTCAAAGCATGTTTACTGTTTAGAATTGTTCACAAAACAATTGCTTTTCAGCGATGCTGTGGAATCATAAACTTAGTGACTCATCTATACTTCATTTCTTGAATCGAGCTAATAGGAAGAAAAATAATCGCACGTGATTGGTCGTCGAAATTCATTGGGTTGGCTAGATTTGACTTTTGACAATTGATTTGAGAATCTAGCCAATCACGAGAAATACAATTATTTTCGACGACCAATCACGTGCGTTTATTTTTGTTCCTATTAGCTCGATTCAAGAAATGAAGTATAACTTTCAATTGTAGCAAAGTCATCAGCATATAAATCCATGTTTGGTTCTCAATGGCTATAAATGTGAAAACAATCAGACTTTTTTAATGCGACTACGAAGGTTCTATTTGAATGTATGACTGACTATCATTCTACTTACGCTGTTATATCAATAAGTGTGAAAGAATCACATGATTCCTTATTTTCTGTCTAGCACTTGCTATCCTCCTCTTATTTTACAAAGCATTATTGTTGCATGAGTTTTTTAGTTGTATAGTTAACTATACCCGCTAACAGGTCAAGTATTTCAAATATATGAAACTGTTAGTTAAGGCAAGTTACCGAGGACGGCGCTGCGCTGGATTCTCATAGATTTTGTGATACTTAACAAGGTACCGAGGATAGTATCAATACTACAGCAAACTGGTGGTAGGGCCTCACATCATTAGCCCCTAAATTTAAATCTTGAACTAATAGAATATCACATTTGTTATGTAGGTACTTAGTTAATTTTCATAAAAAAACTGACATGTTGAAATAATTGCACTTTGTTGTTACACTTAAAAACCACACTTGAGTATAATGATTTGCTAACTAGTTATCTACCTAATTATTTTTTAATGTAACATTACCCAATCTATCACAAACTACAGTTATTTTGAAGAAAATTTAAAAAATGTCTGTTTTCATCAGTTTGTTTCAAAACATTTTCGATAGAAGCCGTAGCAGGAAACTGGCTTTGTTTCTGCTGTAGGTATTCTGGACGTGTTGAAAAACACAATGTCACCAGCCGTCGCAATATTGTCAATATGTCGCACGACAAAATAATTGCAATTAGATACATACTTACATCGATTCAACTAATAACAATAGTGTGGACAACAATCGAAATTGGTTTTTGTGTTTATTGTTCAGTGTGAGATATTGTATTGTTCGAAAGATGAACGAAACTTTTTCAGGCTTGACTTATTGCTTCGTTTCTTATCTAGGCAGCCAGCAAGCATTCATTAATATTTTAATTATATTCTTTTGTCATAAATTATGTAAATAAAAAATTTTTTTTTATAATGTAATTTTTTTCATAAAAAGATATGGAAAATCTTCCGTTTAGGCATTGGTTTTAGTATGAACTAGCTTCTGCCCGCGCTTGGATCGAGCAGTGAAGTAATGAATAGAATCAAAACAGTAGTGTCTGAGATTATCGAATACAAAAAAACTAATTTTACTATGTGTAGGTACTTGTTACTATAATTATAATCCATTGTTAATTTAAAACTATCAAGTTAGCAAAGCTTAGATAATATTATTTTAACTTTTCGAAGCTCAAGTAAACTTTTATAAATAACAAGAGTAATCTTTGTCCACAGATGTCAGTCCGCTCCAAAAATAATGGATAGTCACAGCAGATCGGCGTCGCCTCGGGAGCCGATGCGGCCTCAAATCCGTCCCCCCTCTCCGCCCTCCCCCGCGGCCTTCGACAACCGGGCCTACCAGCACGACGAAGCTGACCCCAACCACAACGAGTCCTTCACCTCCAACGGCCCTTCCAACGGACCCAATGGAACACAAAATGGGCACAAACCCAACGGTGATACCAAGCTAGAAGCTGTCAATCTGGAGCTGATCAATTTGACTCCGAAAAATGGCACCAAAAAGGATACAGCTGTGGATATGAATGCTAGCAACCCATACGATGAATACTTCGTACCGGTTAATGAGCATAGGAAGTTTATGAGGTGAGTACTCTAAGAGTCTTGTGATAATACTGTACGTAGAAAACAAGAAATTGTTTTCACCAGCTACTTCTTACAGCTGCATTGATCGTGTTTTCAACAATCAGCGACCCATCGGGGATCTCAAACTCTAACTGTCCTATCAAGTATAAGGCCAATTATGATCTGGGCAACATATTACTTAACACGTCGAATTTTAAAACTTCTTAACTTCTTTGAAACTGAAAATACCTATACATATACATACACCAACAATAAGTTTATAGTATATACAAGGTAGGTACAATTACTCAACTAGCCAATAAAATGCAACTATGAGTAGTCTACAGGTACAGGTGTACCTAATTAGAGCATCGATCGCAAACGTGGCCAGATGTTAATCTGTAGCACCGTTGGATCACCTCAGGCTGTGCGTAGGCTCATCTGATTTATATGAACCCAACATGGTAGGTTCAATTACCTACTTAATAGTAGGTTTTTAGTAAGTAATACATTCATTTAGCTTTTATAACCGCTGATTTGATATTATAGATATCGCTGATTCAGTCGGTTTCTCGAACGCAAATCATCTCGAAAATTAATATAATGGTCAAATGACACTTGTCGTTCGAGTAATCCCCTAGCTGAAATTTAAAAAATTGAAAAAATATACAAGAGCTATATGATACGAAAAAGGATGAGGAGTTTTTGAAAAGCTTTTGGTTGGGGGTTCCGAAGTGTTCACATTTCGTGGACTGTAAAAGTTAGCGATTATTTTTAAACACGCAACAGCTAGTTATATCATGAAATAATTCCCTAACATTCTAATTTCTTAGTTCTAAAAACCAATTCGAATTTGAAAGGACATTTAACCATATTTTGAAAGTTAAACTACATAAAAGTCAAAAGTTCAAGATTACTTGTGACTTCTCAACATCAGGTGGGAAGTAAACTGATAATAATATTGTTATATTATGTGATTATACCTACACGAAAATAGATTGATATGTTTACTAAAATCACAACCACACACAAATTGAATTGCGCTTGCTAGCCTCTTGACGTGATTGGATGGTGATAATCATAAATGATTGTTTGTATCTGATGTTGAATCTAGTTGTTATAAGGTACTAGAAATATATGTAAGGTATATTTTAAAATAAGCATAATGACTTGACAACTACGATAGTCTTAATGATGAATCAGGTAAATTTTTCAACCGTGTCTTAGAATTAGTCACAGCCCGTATTTCCGCTTCTACACTTAAGTTATTTTCGATTGGACGCGTCCTTGGGGCTTTTAAACTCAGAAGTTTGCAATTATCTTCTTTGTCCTAATCCGTGGTGAATTTCCTAATTTATAGTAATGAGCAAGTCTTTGTTTTAGGGCGAAGATTCGCTTAGGCTGGAATGGTTTGAATTTTTTATTTTCAAATTTTATTACAAAGTTAACTTGTAAATAGGCATACCTACTAATCCGACGTTTTGTGTTTAAATAAGTGTCAAGTGTTCTAGCCCTATAATTCCCTGTGTTGTTTTCTGCAAACAACTTAATAATAATTATTATTCGTCTACGTTACCGCACTATTACAAACAATAGGTACGGTATTGTTTTTTCGTGACTATATAATCTCAGATGGACGATTAATGTCAAATGTCAGTGGCCTTGACCACCAGTCGTACATTTTCATGAGGCCGACCTCGTCTCAATTAAAATGTTCGTATCTGTAAGGTTAAGATGATCAGTAAATGTTGCTGGGAACCGATGCCACTACCTAAATGTATGAAAAGTTAGTACGAAGTATATTTACATAATTGATCAATCTCAGACAGCCACTACCTATAACACCTCGAACACTTGGTATTCCTGACCTTTATAATCATCATTAGTCCTTCTCACTCGTCCCACTGTTGGACATAGACCTCTGCGTTTCTGTTGTCCCCCTGTCTACCTCGCACCGGGTAATATCTAGCTATTTGGTACGACTTGCTGTTTCAACTAATCTATGCTTACGACGAGGCTTCTATAATACATATTATTTTCAAATTGTAATTGATCGTTTAGTTCAACCAATAATAGGTACTTGTGTTACCGGGTTTAGCCAACTAGGTTGGTAGTCATAATGCGGTTGGTTATGCAACGGCCACTGAACCGTGACGTCATTCAACAGGCTCTGGACTGACCATTGCATCTGCAACGATTTTAATCAATATTTAATCTTGCAAAAGATCAATTAGTATTTCGCTGATGATTTTACAATCGACCACGGTACCTAATTTTGTGGTTTCTTAATAATACAAATAAATCTTACTTAGGCCACAGATAAAATAATACTTACTATGTACTTAGGCTTAGGTTCTTATAAATCTTACGTAGGTACTTATTCTTACCGGTGTAGTGTAATGACTCAAAGTGGATATTGGTCTCCGATACCAGAGCTATCCACGCTTCTCTGTCTGTGAAATCATCTTTTCTGTGTTTATTATATAACTACTTACAAATGAAAAACCGTTTACAGTGTGGAAAAGTGTAACTTAAAACATGAAACAAAATACGATACGACGAATTAATTACGTAAACTAGCATATATTAACAAAATCCAATACCTTAAATATCTCTCTGATTTTTTTTTCTTCTTCAGAAATTCGTTTAAAGTACCGCCCGCATATTTTTGTACAGACCTTGAGTTTATCAAAATTCCAAAATGTCTCGACAAACGTACCTAAGCTCCCATATGAATTGCTAATAGGCTTTTAACGTGCGTAAAATTCTTTGGTACCTAAACGACAACGTGATTCCACTTGATAAAACTTAAAAGATAATTTTAAAATTTTAAGTAAGTACTTAGGTATAAATTCTGTATCCTTATTTAACAGTTTTTTGGATCGTTTAGGTTTTAGTTTTTATGCATTAATTTAGTTCTTGTGTTGAATCAAAAACATATTATATAAATAATTGTTTATGGCTAAAGCAGGGTTAGGGAACTGTCCACCAAGTTATCACAAAACATTTATTTACCTACAACAGTCCTGTTGTGATAAGTAAAGTGCACCCCATTGTTACTGAAAGCTAACTTCTATATTGAGAAAAGCAATGAACTGTGTTTTATTTTGTTTGTTAATCCAACTTGACTCATCAGCAGTCGGAGACAGCAGGGCTATTGCCTATCTTATCGCGAAGTCCACATTTTCCTCCATCAAGAATTAAGTGAGGAATATGACGATAAAAGTGTCAGATTTGATTATTGGCTTTCTAACAGTAATAGGTAGGTACAGTAAATTCACTTCTAAGGACTCTAAGGACACAACTAAGGAAATCAAAAAGCAAGTAAAAATATTAAAGAATTAGGAATAATTGTTTTATTTTATTGGGTTAGATTTAGCCAATGTCGAAACTGGTTCCTCAATTATCTATAGTGAAACCAGCTTCCTGATGGAAACAATTAATCAAACTTAACTAATTAACGAAGGTTCTGAAAGTTTCGTTATGTGTGGTTATGTGGAGCATTTTGTAATTAAGTAGCGATTATTTTTATTTACACAATGCCGAGTAAGCAACAATAAAAAATGTAGGTAATCTTTATCCTGTATCCACGAAATCTACGTAGGAAATTTGGAAAGAAACAAGACCTTGGACATAGGTTAATTAGGCTACATTTTGCTCGGGTGCTACGCGTGTAGGGGGCGGCAGCTAGTTCATAAGTGAAATTAAAGCATCATGGCGGCCTTGCCTTCACGGGCCATTTCTCAAACTTGCCTTGCGGTAACTAGTTCTTAAAACTATTATTTATTATTCATGGCCCAAAATTAAGCTATTCTAAAGACAAGGTTGAAATCAGATCAGTTTCGCTTAAACTCACACAAGGTCGGGTAATTAACCAAAACCTGATATCGGTCCATTCACTTTGCTGCTGGATTAGCTTCACTATTTTCTCTTATAACATAATGTTAGGTTTGGATTTTGTTGTATGCACTAAGTAAATCTCGATGATATTTAACTAACCTAGGTAATTATAGTAGAAATAGACACCTACATGACCTAGTAAGTTGAATTCTACTTGGTGTAAAAAATAATAATTAATCTAGAGTGATTATGGAATAATTTAATTTTAGGCTAATGCTTACTTTGTTACTCTGAGCACTAAATTATAAGTTTAAAAGATATAGCCTCTTGCGACGGATAGCAGTCCTGAGCATTCGTCTGACCATTCTACCTACCTAATAACAGTAAGCATGTGAAATAATAATGATCATGTCAATTTATTGAGGCTATCATCAATCAACAAGTCTGTTTCTGCCAAATTAAAAGGGTAATCGGTGATTTTTAGCGCAGTGTCAATTTTAACGCCTGAACTTTCACTTGAAAATGAATTGAAGTTATCCCACGTTTGAAAGACCGGAAATTCCTCGGAAGCCTCACGAGGCTCCATGACTTATGCAATTTATATTCATTGTTGTATGTCTGTAGTCACGAGGTATGTTAAAAGTAGCTAAAGGCTTTTTACACTCGCTCAATGCGGTGCGAATCACATAAATACGGCGATGCTAGATTGCTTTTTTTTTTTAATTAAGGTAGGTACCAACTCAAAAATTTAAACATGTACCTAAAAATCTGCAAATTTTTGCGTCTCATTCTTCACAGAGGTCATGAAATATATCACAAGTAATGTACCTAACAGTATAAACAGAATATTTACCAAAACATAATTATCTATGTCCTCATTTTCAAAACTAACAGTTACAAGTGTTGTAATCATTTGCCACTTTTATACTGTGTTATAAATCTAATTATAATTACATACAAATTAAACAATCATTTATATGAACATCAAAACACTGCTTCATAAATATTGCGGAAGCAGTGTTTTGACTTCGATAGTCAAGCGCACCTGACTAGTTTTTGACACGACCAATCACAACCGGCGCCACTGTCGCCGGTTGGAGAGGGGTTGAAGGCCTAACGGCATCGAACGGTATGAGCGCAGTCAGTTGTCCTTGACTCTTCGACAGAATAGGTTCTCTAAGATTGTGAGTGGTATTATACGAAGTAAATACAAAATGTAAGTACAAGCTTTTGTTTTCTTGAAATATAGCCACCCTTACCTCTAAGCTAACGAAATGGTAACGTTGGTCAAACAATAGGCCAACATATCAGAAGTGGTATTCGAACTCGGAATTATAACCTTTTTTTTTTTATTTTTCTTTCCTTGCTTTTGACTAAATAATTTTACCTACCCACATTAAAAGAAAAATAAACTTAAGTGCCTACCTACCCATTTTATTCTAAACTTACTGCCCTAGTATCCTCTAGAAATTATTGCCACCTAAAAACAAAATACTGTGCGGGCTATTCACCTTATTTCAGCAACACCCTAATGGATAGGGTCAATAGATCGCCGGGGCGTAAGGCGAACTCGCCTCCATTTAGCCCTACGCGCTGCCAACCAGCGCAGCTCGGACGGCACTACCAGCCGGCGCCGCCTAGACGGCGCCGCCAACCGGCGTCGCCTGGACCACGCTGCCAGCCGGCGCCGCCTGGACCGCGCTGCCAGCCGGCGCGGCTCGGACCGCGCCGCCAACCGGCGCAGCTAGGACCGCGCTGACAGCCGGCGTCGCCTGGACGGCGCCGTCAACCGGCGCAGCTCGGATGGTGCCGCCAACCAGCGCGGCTCGGACCGCGCCGCCAACCGGTGCAGCTCGGACCGCGCTGCCAGCCGGCGCAGCTCGGACGGTGCCGCCAACCAGCGCAGCTCGGATGGCGCCGTCAACCAGCGCAGCTCGGATGGCGCCGTCAACCAGCGCAGCTCGGACGGTGCCGCCAACCAGCGCAGCTCGGATGGCGCCGTCAACCAGCGCAGCTCGGACGGTGCCGTCAACCAGCGCAGCTTGGATGGCGCCGTCAACCAGCGCAGCTCGGATGGCGCCGTCAACCAGCGCAGCTCGGATGGCGCCGTCAACCAGCGCAGCTCGGATGGCGCCGTCAACCAGCGCAGCTCGGACGGTGCCGCCAACCAGCGCAGCTCGGATGGCGCCGTCAACCAGCGCAGCTCGGATGGCGCCGTCAACCAGCGCAGCTCGGACGGTGCCGCCAACCAGCGCAGCTCGGATGGCGCCGTCAACCAGCGCAGCTCGGACGGTGCCGCCAACCAGCGCAGCTCGGATGGCGCCGTCAACCAGCGCAGCTCGGACGGTGCCGCCAACCAGCGCAGCTCGGATGGCGCCGTCAACCAGCGCAGCTCGGATGGCGCCGTCAACCAGCGCAGCTCGGATGGCGCCGCCAACCAGCGCAGCTCGGATGGCGCCGCCAACCAGCGCAGCTCGGATGGCGCCGCCAACCAGCGCAGCTCGGACGGTGCCGCCAACCAGCGCAGCTCGGATGGCGCCGCCAACCAGCACAGCTCGGACGGTGCCGCCAACCAGCGCAGCTCGGACAGCGCCGCCAACCAGCGCAGCTCGGATGGCGCCGCCAACCAGCACAGCTCGGACGGCGCCGCCTACCAGCACCACCTGGACCGCGCCGCCAACCAGCGCAGCTCGGATGGCGCCGTCAAACAGCGCAGCTTGGATGACGCCGCCAACCAGCGCAGCTCGGATGGCGCCGCCAACCAGCGCAGCTCGGATGGCGCCGCCAACCAGCGCAGCTCGGACGGTGCCGCCAACCAGCGCAGCTCGGACAGCGCCGCCAACCAGCGCAGCTCGGATGGCGCCGCCAACCAGCACAGCTCGGACGGCGCCGCCTACCAGCACCACCTGGACCGCGCCGCCAACCAGCGCAGCTCGGATGGCGCCGTCAAACAGCGCAGCTTGGATGACGCCGCCAACCAGCGCAGCTCGAATGGCGCCGCCAACCAGCGCAGCTCGGATGGCGCCGCCAACCAGCGGAGCTCGGACGGCGCTGCTAGCCATACCAGCGCGCACAGCCCAGACCGCACCAGCTGGTGCGCCAACCTACACAGGTCTCGAAGGTCAGTGCCGTAGTACACTAATCTTAAAACTACTTAGATGTCATTATAACGTTTTGACAAATTTATTCCATTCGTTCAAAATAATGCCGCCAATTCGTTCGTAGAAGCATTGGTAATACTAATTAGTAGTTGCCATTCGACTGGAGATTAGTATGTTACTAATGTTCGAGACGAATGCCTAAGTTAGGTAGTTGTTTATTAGTCGACTGAGCTAATCATTCGCAGTCGCCCATTTTTAAAATAGAACAATGCTTTGCTAAGGTTCAGCTAAATGAGAAAAACGTTTTGCGAGTAGACTTGAACGATGAACTCTCTATTGTCTCAATTCAGTTAATTGCTTCAATGTGGTATGTACGGAGATCTTAATAATAACTAATTTGAAACACACCTTCTACGTAACATTTAGGACGTAAACTTAAAATAATTAAATCCAGTAAGTAATTATTAAAATATTAGGTTAACAAAACAAATTGATCAGAACATAATAATTAATTTCTTATCTCATCTCTATCTTTCTCTAATCCCATGGCTACGAAAATCACGTTACCTGACGCAGGTCCTAATCATACATTTTATAAAACCGCAGCTACAGTCTGTCTATAAAGTCGTGAAACTAAAATATGATGACGCTGCTGTAGCAACCCTACAAAATGTGACCTAACTGATTTTAATACTTGCAGTTCGTTCAAGTAAAAGTTCCTACCAGCTTTTTTCGCGGAAATTTGGAAAATCATGTTTCCTTTATGTTTTATTTTCTAAATATTGTGCCTAACTGTGTAGTGATGTTGGATCAATAGGTAACTGTTTAGTGTTCCTGAACATACATAAGTAAAGGCAAATGAAATAAAATTTTATTTTATTTATTTATTTTAAAATTTTAGGAAAATTAACAGCTAGGCATAAAAAGAAGAAAATACAGTTTATAATTACAATACGTGAAAGAGAGATTCATATTGCACATGAAGGCCAATTACAAATTTTCACTGATATAAAACAGTATAGAAAAAGAAACATTTAGGTACACTGTTGACGACAGATGAATATATACCTGCATACCATACATGAAGTAACTAAAAATAATAATATTAAATTTTCAATACCAAAACCAGAACTATAAACAGTAGAAGAATAGAATAGAATATTTATTTATTTATTGGAGATCCAACAGCTTTCATATATCGGAATAGGCAATGATTTAGCTATAGGAAGCCAATTAAAGGTTCTCGCGATTATATATCGGACTAACAATAACAGTGAAACGGTGAAGTTATACAATATAAATAGGTACATGAGTAGCTACGTAACTGATACAATAATAAAAATGGTAAACAGCTCATTAAAAGACTTTACATTAAAAAGAAAAAAAAAAATACTACTAAACAGAATCGTTTGAGAGGAAGAATTCCCCGCTCAGTTGCCGCCTCGCCTGAGAGCTGCTGGTGCAGAAGAGATCGATATCAATATGTTTACTCAGCTTGTTGAAACTGTCGCATATAACTTTATTGTACACCAAAAAAGGAACACAGAACAAAACAAACTTAAAATTAACAGACAGAACAAGTGTATCAATGGGCGACCTTATCGCTGAAAGCGATCTCTTCCAGGTAACCTTTGGATGGACAGGATAGAGTTAACTTGTGAAGATGGTGGTGGTGGCATACATAAAATATTTAAGTCGACAAATATCGCTTTAATTTGCTCACACTAGTATTGAACTTATCAATGCATTGGTCTTCACCAACTGGTTGAAAGAAGAACAGGCTCGAATAATAATTGGATATCATTGTCATTTTTATTAGGATTGTATTTTTTCATGGTGCACATCGTTCATAGTTTTCTTTGGCCGACCTTTCTGTGGTCCACAGAAGTGTCAACTTTCCATCATTAAAGACAGACATTTATTTATTATAAAGGAGTTCTGAGCTTCGTTTTATTTAGTTAATTTTAAGGTACCTACATTTTACTTGCCCATACAATTTTACTACTTTCTCCTATCATAACATTATTTGTTAAGTACCTACTGTAATCTTTCATAGGAATTTATATATTCTTTGTATACATATTTATTTATTTTTGATATTTTATTAACCGTCCATTTTAAGATAATAGTTTTAGTTTTAATTTTAAGTTCGTGATGTGTATCGCACGCGCCGCTGCTGTACCTACACTCTGGCGTCACAGAAAACCAGCGCAGCAGTAGCGTACCTCTCCGGTCCTCTGCTACTGTTGCAAATGCTGAGTGACGACCGTTTTCGTGTCACAATTTGTATTGTTTGTTTGTCTATTTTTTGTATTTAATTTCTAAATGTGTGTTGAATTTTTTGTATTTAATTTCTAAATGTATGTGACTCGAAATAAACGTTTTTATTATTATTATTATTATTATTATTATTAAATAGTACACACAAATACTGCAATAAGGGTTATTTTAACTCCGCACTAGGTCAGCCTGTATCGCGGCAGTCAATGTGAGTTTAATAAACACAACAAGAGAATAAATTACAAATATTAAAGAAATAAACCATTATACATACAAAATATTATTAACCGTTGTTTCTCTATACCGTCTGTAGACAACTCCCGCGGTCCATCATCGAAGTTCTGATCCCTGTAGAATATTATCAATTAGTATAGTTAAATGATCTTTTCGTACATAGACGGCTTGTTATGATTGGACTGAACGTCTGCCCCTATTTTGTCGAGGATATCCAGTCGCTCGTTGAGGTACTTACAAGTCCTTGGACTCGCTCCATCCTTGCTAGATTTGGATTCTATCCTTTTAACAGCTTCAACTGGATACTGCTGGCGCTGAAGTAGATTGTCCATGTTGCTGGAAGGAAATACCCAGTTGATGTGCAGGATTTCCTGATAGTTGCTCGGATTGGCAATACAACCCTGCGCCTTCTCGATATGACCAGTGAGACCCGGTTGTGGAGACCAGACAATCGATTCACAGTTGTAGGTTAGATATTCACGCTTAGTCGTTTATGTTACCGTAAATCACAACACAGCTCGTTGTTTGTTGTTGAGATAACAGCTCATTTACCCGCCTCAGCGCAGTAGTCGAGTGCTCCGTGCCCGTCGTCGTTGACGCAGCTCTAAGAGGAGCAGGCACACTGATAGATACCTCTGGCTTCGGTGAGGGCATGTTGTTTTTTGTACGTTGTATGTTTGTTTTCCGGTTCTTCGTCCATATCTCCTGATTGTGTGTAGGTGTCTAGACGCCACCGGCCTTGTAGCCCATCCGGAAGGATTAGAGATGTCCATTTTATTTATTTTACTTTATTGCAAATTAAATTAATAAAGTTAACTTATGAATACCTATAAAGGTTATCGCAAAGGCAAACTTAACCCCAAAGGGAGTTCTCTTCCAGTAAACCTTAATTGAGAGAGAGATGGAATTTTACATGTGGATGTACGTGCAAACATAGGACAATAAAATAAAGAAACAGGTATATTCCTTAACCTACATACTAATACAACTTAATACATCACATATACCTCCAGTTAAATGCAGTCCATCTGCAGTCCATCCGGCTCGTAGGACCAAAATGTAGGGCTTGTAGCAGGATGTTGTAAAGAAACCCTACGAGTACTCGCTAAACACTGATTTTTATTGAATAATTGAGGTCATTTATAATAATATGATAACAATATTAGTTGAATTCTACATGCTCTACGTGTCTATCTGTTTAATTTAGTATTATCTTATTTTATCACGATCGATAAAATTCCTGATCGTGCTGGATTACTTCCGCTGAATCGTGTGTTTTGATAATTACAGAGAATGAAAGTAAATAATTATGTTTATTTCGCAGTAGTATTCTTATTTAAGCTAGGTAACTCTATAGAGAAATGCTTAAGGACTCGACCTTGACGTCTCATGACCTTACCTATTGTGCGATTCCTCGTACAAGCATTATTATTATCAACATTAAATTACTCAATCAATCAATCATTTATCTATTTTCTCTCATAAACAACATAATATTAATAAACATATAAAAGTACCTACATGAAAAATAAGTAAAAATAATAATAATAATAATAATAATAGGTAATTAATAAAGATTCATAGATTTATAGACTTATTGAAAAACCAACAGCTTATATAACAAATAGGTAAATTAATATGAAACAAAAAGCCAATTAGTACAATTAATAGTACTTACAGTCGTCTGGTTAACACTGATGATAGCACTAGCATTAAGTTGCTTGGCTTGGGACTAGATAACGCTGTGTGGAATGTCCATAATGTTTTATTTTATTCTATATATTACCTACTATTTGTCATAATCATAATCATAATAATTTATTGTTGTGTGTGTTGTTACTTTTGTTATGTTCACAGAAACAAAATACTCATATACATTACATTTCAGCCCTCTGGACATAGTCCGGCGTTGGCACCGAATACCTAATTTTAAGCCCTCTGGACATGGTCCGGCGTTGGCACCTAATTCTAAGCCCTCTAGACATAGTCTGGCGTTGGCACCCAATTTTAAGCCCTCTGGACATAGTCCGGCGTTGGCACCTAATTTTAAGCCCTCTGGACATGGTCCGGCGTTGGCACTTAATTTTAAGCCCTCTGGATATGGTCCGGCGTTGGCACCTAATTTTAAGCTTTCTGGACTTAGTCCTGCGTTAGCACCTAATACTCATAACATTTATAAACTTGCGGCTATAATGTAACTAAGAAATAAATAATTTTATGATTGTATTGAGAAAATTCATGAAATGTTAAAGCAAATTTATTACTCTTTTAGGTATCGTTAAAATTATAACTTAGTTATATCATTTTGATGCAATGTTATTTGTAATTTAGCTTTGATAAGTGTTAAAAACTTAGTAAAAGCATGAGGACACACTTTTATGATTTGGATGGCCGACTGTTGTAATCATTTGCCACTTTTATACTGTGTTATAAATCTAATTATAATTACATACAAATTAAACAATCATTTATATGAACATCAAAACACTGCTTCATAAATATTGCGGAAGCAGTGTTTTGACTTCGATAGTCAAGCGCACCTGACTAGTTTTTGACACGACCAATCACAACCGGCGCCACTGTCGCCGGTTGGAGAGGGGTTGAAGGCCTAACGGCATCGAACGGTATGAGCGCAGTCAGTTGTCCTTGACTCTTCGACAGAATAGGTTCTCTAAGATTGTGAGTGGTATTATACGAAGTAAATACAAAATGTAAGTACAAGCTTTTGTTTTCTTGAAATATAGCCACCCTTACCTCTAAGCTAACGAAATGGTAACGTTGGTCAAACAATAGGCCAACACAAGCAAATGCTTCTCAAAAGCAAATCTTCGTTCCGGTCCACTGCAGTCATACATTGTCATCTATTCATTCTTTAAATATGCAACACACAATGGTTTAACTATTCGACAGCTCAGGAGAGTGTTTTAAAAACTTTCTGCCGGATTTTAAGGCTTTGAACAATGCAACGGTTGTGCAACCTGAAACCGCCTCTCAGGCACGTAATTTGAAAGTAAGGAATGGGATTGTTTTACTGAAATAACTCAATTTCTGTGGTAACCGATCGTGTTTATGGCCGTTTCAACAGCAAGAGGTAACATAGAACACTAACCATAGAAGGTAATAAACTTCTGTACAAATTATGAATAGACCTAGTACGAAATCCGCCTTTTGTTTGACAAGTTTCTACTTTATTCTTAGCATGTATTTTCACATTTCGAATGAAGTCTTAATTAATATTTTAGCGTGCAATGTTTCATTTAAATATTAACTAATCTACCTACTAACAAATACCTGTTCCAAACCCTTCTATGGTACCTAATATGTACCAAAGTATAGACAGACGGGTGGGTATAAAAAATATATCCTACGTAAGTAAGTACCTGCCTTCCTGACTTTATGTAACCTATGTACGTACAGGTACCTAGCTATTTGACCTCACACCATTTTAGAGTTAAGTGTCCACAATGCTCTCATTCAAATGAAATGCAGAGCACAATCATGCTACAGTTAATTACACAGTTGCTTCAAATAATGGATATTCCATCCACGTTTATCGTTTACAAACTCAACCTATAAACCCTATGGCATTAAAAACAGGGGTTATTTTCCCTTAAACGCGGTGTCGAAACCAAAGACCCCACAAGCGGTATTGTAGTTCTTTAAACCACAGTTTATATGCATGGTATTCCTGTTCCGCCTTACATTTTATCACAATCTAAGTAATTTTATCTGTTGCTTTACCTGTTTTGAATATTGGACAAAAAAAATCTGAGCGCTAGAAAGATACCTAGCTACCTACGCTTAGAATTAAGTAGGTACGTAGGTACCTACAGTATGGTTTTCGAGGCATTATTATTTTATACGTAATGTGCAAAAAGTGAAGAAGACGTGAGATGAAATAAGATGAACTGAACTTTGCCTAAAACAACGAATGAAAAAGTTTGCAAATCACGCAGCCCACACATTCATTCAAGTAAGTTAGGCACATACCTACCTATGATTAGTTACACTTCAATGTGTCAACAGGCTTGCATAAGTGAAATGAATGGCATCATTAATGGATCCAAATATCAAACTTTGAATAGTGCGTTGCTCAATTCAATTGTATCTGATCACGAGGCATTTGAACTGGGTCAGGTCATCTGTTAAAACAAAGATTATCTTTTTCAAGGGCTTCCAATTCTAGGTTTTAGAATAGTTTTAGAAATTCGAATTTCTGTAAAGTTGGATAAAATTAAAAATTAAATATTTGCTGATGAACCACAGTTTATGTACCTACCTATGTTTTACAATTACGATTATCCGCTACCAAACCATTCCCAGTCGCTCACTTGACCAAATCTTTTCCTGGATTCTAAGTAAACATTTTCCATTTCCTCAAACCGTCACCGTGCGGTCTACTCGTGCTCAGAAGGACCATAACAAAGTTGATTGTTCCACATGGGCACGCTAGGAACAAAGCGGTCGTTGACCTGCCGGCGCCGGAGCCGACTCGGTCTTGGCCCTGGATGCGTGGACTTAGTACATATTGCTACAGTATTGGGGGGATCGGGGTTATGTTAGATAGATACTGGTCAAAAGAAACTAGCTTATTTTTTTTTAAGGCGTAGGTATTTTTTATTTTACGGGCGTAACCATCATAGGTACAAACATATCAGAAATAGCTAGCAACATCACTTTCATTTAAGTATTTGAAATCAATGTGAAATCTTAGCCGGTAGGTAATTATTGCTGTAAATATAAATCAATAAAATATTATTGCTTAGTTAAGACTGGCTAGCCAACATAGGACGTAGGTAATTGCTTTACAGGCCTACCTATGGCAGGGGGCAGTGTGCCTATAGCACAGCCTATAGATAGTTTTATAAGCCTAAGAAAGAGCACACCTGCTTTTATTCTAGAACTTGTCTGTTCGTATCCCTGCTCTGCTGACGCAAATTGCTGTAGTAGACTTGTGTTGTAATGTAAAACCCTATTAAAATTTGATTTTAGTGCTTAGGTGCAAACATTCGTAAAAAAGTAGGTAAGTATTGTGCCTAAAAACTGCAAAAGTTTCTAATCTTCAGCAGTTTTCTGAAGTTTTCAACGATCAAAAAATGATAAATCTACTTACAAAAATAAAAATAATTCGGAAACATAACGATCAACAAAGAATGTCATTACAATAGCATGGTCGGAATGTAAGTATTAGAAGAATGCGCCGGCGCACGGCGACGCACTCCGACCTTTAAGCAAACTCGTCGTGTTTATAAAGGTGTAGGTACCTACCTAAGTACCTACTTAGTTTGAACGCAAACTTATAATTTATTCATATTCATATTTTTCATATCTTAGACCAATCTAAAACTTTTCGTTATAATTTACAACTTCGAACCTATCTATAATCTAAACCATAGACAAAAACAGCGCAAAAGGAGTTGTATCTGTACCAATTTTTTTTTATAAATGTGGGTAGAAAAACAATTACGAATGAACTTCAGGGTAATTTAAAAAAACCCAGGACACGAGAAAGATAAAATACCAGTCATTAGTCAACCGAAAACCAGCAAAGATGGAGCAGGGTCCAGAAAACGAACAGCTTCTGAACACAAGCAACGAAAAGAAAGATTATGAAAAGTACGTAGAATATTACAAATAATAATGTGTCAGACAGATTTGTAGGTTTAGCTTTTGATTTCGTTCAATAAGATCTTACTACACAGGTAGGTGTAGGTAATGCAAGCTTAGTAGAAATTAAAGTTACTGCGTCGTTTGCATTGTGAATCCAATAATCTTTTTCATGTGTTTTAGAAAAGCTACATTTAGTTCTCTTATAGGGTATAGTAGATATGCTTATTATATTTACCTACTGAGCATGTAGGAAATGGCGGCATTTTTCTGTATCTTCGCCGTGGACACGTGTTTCAATAACCACTACAACAGACTTACTTTTGTTTGTCTGTGACATCTAAACCTTATATTAGCCAAAAGATGAATGTAGATTATTTATAGAGGTATATCGTCCTTGCTATTACTTAAGAGTGATGTTATTTGTTCCAGAGGCGAGAAGTTGTATGTAACAGCAGACAAACGAGGCGAGAAGGGCGGCTGCAAGCGACCTCTGTGCTGGACTCTGCTGGTGCTGATAGTGGCAGCCATCGTAGCCGTCATCGTATTGGCTGCCAGTAAGTACCTACCTTTTCTTCAATACCTATCATCGTCATCATCATCCACAGGAAGACCACCTTGTTGACCCACGTGGCTTATACCCACTGCTGGGTATAAGCCTCCTTAAGTTTGGGTCATTCATCACGAGCCTGTGCCAATCGCATCCATTGGCCTGTACCAATACCTACCTGTATAATTACATAGTTGCTTTTCATTAGTATCTCTGAAACGTAAAGCAAGCAAACCAATTTCATTATTTTTTTATTTATTTGTGATTCAAGAGTGATTTAAAAACAAAACTAAAATGACCAAAGATATTTTATTTATTTTTTTGCTCAGAATGTATAATAATATCTTCAAGGTTACAAGAACGTTGTTACTTCTACTACTTATTATACTGCCTATCTACTTAGAACTAGATTTTAAAGAAAAACTAGAATAATATTTTCGAATAAGAAACCTAAGTACGTAGGTGTAGGTAGCTAAACTTGTAAAGATATAGGTGAGTAGGTTTGTACTTCGCAGTTTAAAACAATCCTAGGCTAGGATTAATGATCCTAATAAAGATTTACGGTTTAGATAAGTCAGTTGTCTATGATTTACATATTAATTAAGCTTCATTGTACGTCGGCATCTCGTTATCGTGAATTTTTAATTTTCTCGTGTCTCGGAAAGATGCAACATGAGACGTAATGCTATCTTTTATTTTTTACACAAAACAAAAGTCTGCGAGACTTCATGAACCTAGAAGTAGTTTTTTTTTTTAATTTCGTATCCATAGTGCGTGATATAATGGACTTTTGCGTTATGATAACGCATCGAAATTTCATGCTAGTGCTTCTTACCAAAACTAGTTTCTAATACCTATTTGTATTTATTTCCCAGCTGGCGTCCTCTTCTCTGGCTCACCCTCTTCACTCGAGTACAACACGACGGTAACATCTGCACGCGCATTCGGAGGCGTCGTTCCTGATCATAGTGGACACGATCATAGTGAACACGATCATAGTGGGCACGATCATAGTGAACATGATCATAGTGGGCACGACCATAGTGGGCACGATCATAGTGAACATGATCATAGTGGACACGATCATAGTAGTACGGATTCTACCCAAACTCAACACGGACCTGAAACGCAGAATGATGAAGCAAACGTCCCCACTATTGAATCAGATGAGAACGATATGTCTGTGTACGGTAAGTACCTAATCTTAGTCATATTAGGAAGGTACTTTTACTTTATAATGCTTGTAATTTAATAAGTGCCATTAAAAAACAACACTTTTGTGATGTGATGTTATAAAACTTTAAAATTATCTTAAATAAAAACCCAACATTGGATAAATATAATAAACATATAGGTACCTACTTAATCCTTTAAAGATTTTTTAGGGACTCAATTATTCATTTTAGAAAAAAGACCTGAAAAAGAGCGCGTTTAAATCTTTTGTATGAACTATATGATGATGATGCTGTGTGGAATGTCCATGGATTTCTATTTATTATTTACTAGCTACCCGCCCGGCTTTGCACGGGTTCAATAATTATACATATAAAACCTACCTCTTGCATCACTCTATCTATTAAAAAACCACATCAACATCCGTTGCGTAGTTTCAAAGATTTAAGCATACATAGGAACATAGGGACAGAGAAAGCGACTTTGTTTTATACTATGTAGTTCCTCAACTGTTCACTACTACATATACCTCAATATTTTTTTGTTTTTTGTTCTATATTCACCGTCCATTGACTTAGTTTAAGATAATAGTTTAGATAATAGTCTGCTGTACACACTGGCGTCACAGAAAACCAGCGCAGCAGTAGCGTACCTCTCCGGTTCTCTGCTACTGTTGCAAATGCTGAGTGACGACCTTTTTCCTGTCACAATTTCGTCTTTCTTTTGCCTATTTTTTGTACTTATTTTTTCTTAATGTGTTATTTGAAATAAACGTTTTTTGATTGATTTGATTTGAATATTTAACCCTCAACTGTTCGTTTCAGTACCAAGAACATTAGAAGGTGAACTGAAGATCGACAATGAGGAGTATTCTCCAGCGCTGGAAGACACAGACAGCGACGAGTACCGCGAGTTCGTCGCCACCTTTACCGACGCACTGAAGAAGGCTGTCTTTGACCGCAACCAACTGGATGGAGATCACGACATCAATGTCGAGGTTATACAACTCAGGTATGAGCTAAATATACTTACAAATTAATTACTACTTATTATTTGACAACCTCTGTGGCGCAGTGGGTGAAGGCCCGCCCGAGACGCGGAGGTTGCGGATTCGATCCCCGCTACGGGTAAATGTTTGTATGTTTTGGAAATATTTCTTCAGTGTCTGGGTGTTTTTTATCTACAATATGTATGTATTTATAAAAAAAATATATATCTTAGTTTGAAATCAGTCATCTGGTTACCATAACAATTTTTCAACAATTCCAAGCTAAGCAACTTAATGCTTATGCATTAAGTTGCTTAGCTTGGAACAGTTATTCAACAAAGTAGGTAATCAACTAATAACTATAAGATATTGTTTGAAAACAATAACTCATTTTAAAATTATCATTACAGGAAGGGCTCAGTGGTTGTCACCTACCGAATCCACTGGACGCCGAAGCAGTCAGCCTCGAGCAACGATCTTCTCACATCAGACTCTCTCAAGACGAAACTCGACGACTACCTTCAAAAGAACAACCGCATGATCAACATCTACCATGTCGCCGAAGAGAAAATAGAAGCCAAACCAGTTCTCGACATGTGCCAGATAAACAATAACCAGTGCGAGCACGGATGCGAGTTTGATGAAGCAACCCTCGAGTTCACCTGCACGTGCCCACACGGACAGATGCTAGACATGAACGACCCGAAACAATGCATTATGATCCTAGAGAACGCGTACCCCTTAGAACCAGTCAACAAAGACCACGAATTCAAGGAAACGACGTTCAACTCGAACCCATCTACAACGAAACCTATTGCAGATGAAGAAACCCCGTCTAAGGAAGAAACCCACATATCAAACCAACATTTCGACTGGAAAGAAACGAATCAAGCCACACCCGAGACTACTACTGTAAGCGAAGCTGATATGAATTTCTCTCACATATTCGGTCACGGTGATGAGCGAAAAGACGTCCCAGTTCCGGAACCTAACGCGGAACCAGAACCGACGGCAGAACCCAAGCCTGAACCAGAGCCTACCGCTGAGCTAGAAACTAAACCAGAACCAAGTGCTGAGCCTGTGGCTCCGTCTGCTGAACCCTCAGCGGAATCCTCGGCGGAACCCTCAGCTGAACCCTCAGCTGAACCAACAGCGGAACCATCAGCTGAACCCTCGGCGGAACCCGCAGCAAAACCAGCAGCAGAACCTAACGCGGAACCTGAACCAGAACCTGAACCGACAGCAGAGCATAAAGCCGAACCAGAACCTGAACCTACCTCCGTTCCCGAACCGGCTCCAGCTGCTGAGCCTACTTCATTGGAAGATGAACAGAATTTGAAAGTAATTCCATCTCCGACAACCGAACCGGCACCCGAACCTACAACAGAACCTGAACCTAAATCTGAACCGGAACCGGCACCTGAACCTAAATCTGAACCGGAACCTGAACCAGCATCAGAACCAGAACCTGAACCAAAACCAGAACCTGAGTCAAAACCTGAACCTACATCGGAACCAGAACCGGAACCTCTGCCGGAGCACGATTCTGAATCAAACGCTGATATCGAACCAAAATCGGAGCCCGAGCCCACATCAAAATCATCCACGTCTGAAGAATCTACAACAGTTAAGGTTTCATTTGCCGTTCCAACTACCGAATCAGAAACAAGTTTTTCTAAAACTTCTGAAATAGAATCAAACACTGAGCATGAAGCCAACTCAGACGAAAAATCTACTTTAGAAGAAAAAAACGCGAGACCAAATGATGAAATGGAAACATCCACCACTAGAGTATCCATTTCTGAACCTAATATTTTTAACGAACCTTCTTATGAGCCTGAACCAGACATCATTTCAATCTACAGTAATCAAAAACCCAAGCCGGTATCTGAATCAGCTGATAACAGCGAGACCACAACTGAAAATAACGAATGGCTCGAAGATAAAATAGCTCCAAATAAAAAACAATCCGTCTTTGAAAGCATGATTCCTAAACTTAGCGAACAAAGGTCATTCAAGTCAATTGATGTTTTTGGTGAGGAACCAAGCACTACCGAGAAGGAAGAAAATAGCGCTAATGAACTCGTTGTCCCTACTGGTCTAATGCATATGGACGATGGTAAAGCAGAAGAAGTGTTCACAAATGCACCTATTGAAAGCAAAACAGCCACTACAATGAGAACTAGTGATATCCAAGAAACAAGCCATTTTGATATTACTGTGAAAGAAGAGAAGAACCAAATTTTAACCACAGAAATACCATCACAAAATAATAATGAACAATCCCCAAATCTGTTTACTAACTCGCTTGGTAGTATAACGACACAGGAACCAAAATCCGAAGATGAACATTCTATTATGCAACAAAATGCCAAAACTGATGAAGAAAAGCGATTGATGGATGCTCTTAATAAAAAAGGCGATATAAACACTGAAACTACCACAGCAAGTCAGAAATCCGAAGAAGGAGTGGACATTACTTTCGATACTATCAATAACTTTTACAACCGTTCTTCAAAGTCAATCGGTAATCAAACAGAACACAGTGAACAGCCTACTGAGAAATTGCAATCCATAGACACTACTACTGAATCTGACTGGCTCTCGGAACCAGTTACCGAAATAAAATATGAAGAAGCAGTCAACAATCTAGAAAAACAAGAGACTACAGAAATACCTGCTACAAAATTTGAGGAAATCCTTACCGGAGGAAAAATCAAAGACGATTTTGAACCTGATTATCTAAATAACATGAGTTCAAACAACAACAAAATGTCTGAACAGGACGAACCGATGTATGGTATGGCACAGGATTATGACAGCGAGGACCCTAGAGTAAAAAGAGTAAACTCTGAAAAGGAAGTCACTAAAGGAGCTCCTATCAAAGAAGATACAAACAAGAATGTAACTGAAACATCTACAAATGTAGAACCTACAACAGTCGTTGAATACATTTACAAATCAGCAGAAACAACCACCCAGAACAATATTGTGGCAAGCTCATCTACACAAGCGCCAATGTCGGAAGAAACAAAACCAGCACCCGTGTGGGAAGAATCTGAAGACTTATCTGTAAAAGAATTACCGAAACCAACAAAGGCTCAAGAAGAATCGTCTACTACCCATGTCGTCACGATCGATGATATTGTAGTGCCTTGGGAGCTGACATCCACAACAGCAGCTGAAACTACGACATCACAAACTACGGAGGTACCATCTTCGTCGCAGATGTCAGTCTCAACAACGTCAAGTAGCATCACAACAATCTCTGGTAGCGACACAGAATCTCAAAATACAACACAAGTCAACAATCTTAACGTGAACATCTATGAAATCCCTAGTCATCAAAATTCGTCGAGTGTTGTCAAAGACGCAAACGTACAAACAGATTTTGAAGATCACGAAACTGAAATGAATCCCTTTCTCCCCGAAGCAGAAAATAACAAGGTTCTCGTAAAAAAGTTGCAGGAAGGTCATGATATTGAACCGAATAACTTCACTGAACCCCAAACTGAAAATACTGAGGAACACAGCAAGGTTATAGACGCAGCTGCTACCCAAACTGAGGTCGAAAAGACTATCTTAACACCAGCGGCTGTCACTGAAGAAAATGCTACGTTTGATGAGATAATGAAATCCTCTCTCGAAAACAAAACGGAAAGCGCAAAAGAAAGCGCTGTACTGAGTGCCACTGAGTTTAAAGAAAAAATACCAATTTCAACCTTTTTACAAGACACTGACGACTTAGATGTCGGAAAAAGTCACATGACTGAACATAAAACTACTATAGCAGCGAACAACTTGGAAAATGGAGAAACATCCACGTCTCCTATTGGTGACGACGATAGTGATTATTTGAGTGTTGTGCCAATTGAAGAAGAAACGAAGGAGGAAAAGGAAGCTTTGAAAAGTTTCAATAGTGAAAGTATGCAAGAACTTAATGATATAAGTGATTCACCAAAAAAGAGTGACAGAAGGACATTAGATGAAACCAAATTCGATTCGGTACAGAACAATGAAGCGTAGTTATACTTGTAACCTGTAGCCTAAGCTGTAACTTGTGTATATTTGCTATCTTTGTATCCTGTGATGCTGTCGGTTCTACTAGAAATTTTATTACTACCAGACTACTTAAACAATAGGAAGAAAATTTTGTGTTTTAATACTGAACAATTTTTGTACTATAATTTTATTTTAATATTTTAATGAGCGAATAATTTTATCATTAGACTAGTCAAACTAGAAAGGAGTCATCTTGAACAATTACATAGAACTATTTATTGCTTCGTACTTAGAATATTGCGACGTGACTATGCTAGTCATAATCACAAAGATGATGCGCAAATTCATTTCAATGTGTACAGAAGTTTGTTTTAATTTCAAGAACAATTTATTTTCCCTTATAATTTTATTCTGTCCAATTTGTTACCATAGCTAAATGTATATTTTAGTTACTATCGAAATTATGAATGATAATTTCAATTTGAAATTGTTAGTTACTTAATGTTTGAGTGTTGTTGATGGAATCTTTGTCTGCCATGCCGTATGTGATACCTACATTCCAATATATAAAATTTACTTAGTTTATAACAGAAGTGAGGTCTGATGTATGTATAATAATTAGAATAGTACGCTATTTGTTAACTAAATATATTGTATAAATGGTTGATATTGTAAAAATTACACTGTAATGTAAATAAATTTTAAGTTAATAATTACTATTGAGTTATCATTTTACCAAACAAAAAAAATCTATGCAGTCTTCGTTTATTGAGTTTCTAAGTACAGTAACTAAAATAATTACGTCTTTTTAATATTAATAATTTTTACAATCTAATAAAATTAAGTACCTTATCTAGTATTTCAATAAGTTGTTGTACATTAAGTACATAAGACTATAAGGGCTCGTTCGGTTGCGGTGTGATATCATCTATCTCTTGAGCCAGCAAAGCTTGGTCCTCATCAGCCATCATCCTTGCACACAGGCAGCCATATCCGTCATTAACCAGACAATTCCCAATCGCATCTTTGCACGTGCTTAGTGATATAAACTGATTACAATATCTCTTCTCTTTTTTAAGTACAATATCATCATCAAACGTATTTATTAATTTGATAATGCCATCTTTTCTGTATTCTATATTCGGGTCATTTCTCTTATTTATCTTTGGTGTTTTCATTGCAGGCACTTCTGGTGCAAGATACATAGATATTTTGTCATTACAAATGTTGATGCAGTCGCATCCTTCGCACATGTCTTTCTCATTTTGATTATTATCCGTTAAAGAGTTAATCTTCACTATATCTTGTTTGATTTCATCAGCTATTTTATCAATTAAATTATCATCATAACTCTCTCGTCGCGACGTAATAGTATTATTATTCTCAAACATTTCTATATTGTTGTTTACGTTATCAACATCATTGTTTTCAATACGTATTGAATGGTTTTCTTTGGTTTGTGTGTAATTTTGGACGCATACATTTTCGCTTTTTTTACTACAATCAAGCATAATATTATAGTTTCCATCTCTTTCTTCAATAGACTCTGTATTCCATTCATCTTTAACAGCATTCGCTTTAAAAGAGTTTTCTGGCAATCCTTTAACTATATCACTTATTTCTCGTTCTTCCTTGATGGTAACTAAGCTAGAATCTATATTGCATTTTGCAGAATGTATTTCGTATTCAGTTTCCGATACAGTTTCACCACAAGAAGCACATAGAACAAATTCTGAAACAAATACAAAATCGTGAAGATCATTCAATAATTCCACTATTTCTCATGCAGAAGTGTAATTTCTAATACAAAAAACAATTTTATTATTTTTACCTTCATCTTTTGAAGTAGAAGAAGCGTCACATGAGTTTGAATCTGAAGATATTCCACTATCAGGTTTGCTTTCTGTAAAAAATAATCATATTTATTAATGTATGATATGCCACATTATTCTTGTCTTACAAATAGCTACGGATATTCATATCCGGCGGCTTAGTACTCATTATTTATTGCTATTCACAGTTTTAAAGGATATGGCATTAGGTTGTAAAAAACAACTACATAGCAAAATGAAGACATGGGCCAAATGTCGTGCCCTAGATATAGTACTTCCATCTTACGGCCAGTCTCAATAACCTATCTATCTTCCGTTTTGCTTACGTGGTTACATATTTGACGTTTTCTGCATGGAGTAAATGTCAAATACTCCACAGTAGGCTAAACCAATCATTATTGAGACTGCCTGTTAGTTGAATCGGAAATATTCACAGGAAAGAAATGGCTTCCTCACGGTGTTTTCCATCACCACAGCTCATGTCAAAATGCAAATATATTATTATTATTATTATTTTTAAGAGCCTGTAACGCCGGAGATGGAGAGACGAGTTGGATACCCATCTAAAAAATTGGTCCACAGTGGCTCAAAATAGGGAAAACTGGAGAGAAGGAAGGGAGGCCTTTGCCCTGCAGTGGGATGTTACAGGCAAATATATTAAAGAAAATAAAAATTTGAAGGTCCTGGTGTCGAACCAACGATCGAAATTACAAGGTCTATCTCTTCAACTCAAATTTACTTCAATGAATAAACTCACTATGGGTACTCATATGTCTCTTCCTAGCATAGTCTGTGGAAAATCTCTTCTTGCATCCGGAGACTTCGCAGTACAACCACTCGGTGGGGTCGTGGGACTTCATATGTGTCTTGAGGTGGTGTGACTGGATGAAGCCTGAAAATGATTAGTACAAAGATAACATAATCACTAGATTCTTATACACGCAAAAGCGTCGTAACGAGACCTTTAATACTGGTTTTGAACATTGCCATGATTCGAAATGTCAAATATAAAAAATCAAATAAGTAAGCAAAATCAAAGAAATGTCATTGAGACTGGCGGTTAATAAGGTTTATAATTACCTTTCCCACAGTAGCTACAAAAATGTTGCTTCGCATTAGTGTGTGTGAGCACATGGTGCTTCAGATGGTGGGAGAAGTTGAAGGTCTTGGTGCAGCCCTCGTGGCTGCATCTGAATCGTCGCTCCGACTCCGGCTTGTGTGTCTTCTTGTGAGTGCGTAGGGCTAACTCACTGCTGAACGTTGACTTGCATTCCTCGCAGGTAAAGGTACCTGGATATCAAAACATTTTATTTAGTACTAATGAAACTATTGTTATAAAATATAGCCTCTAACCATCCCGATAGTCTATTCTACACATCGGTGAAATAAATTTTAGAATTGGCTGAGTAGTTACAGAGATTACCTCCATCAAACAAACAAACAAACTAACATTACCTCTTTATAATTTTAGTATAGACAAGTAAATACCTTTATGTGCATATTTGATGTGCCGTTTGAGTAGTACTTCGTCTCTGAATTTCCTGTGGCAGTCCTCACATTTCACACTTCCTGTACGCTCATGCTGTTTCTGA
Source organism: Xanthorhoe spadicearia (assembly GCA_947086425.1). Classification (NCBI taxonomy): domain Eukaryota; kingdom Metazoa; phylum Arthropoda; class Insecta; order Lepidoptera; family Geometridae; genus Xanthorhoe; species Xanthorhoe spadicearia. The sequence goes on along the minus strand of OX352198.1, from coordinate 2,895,093 downwards.
TGCCGACGTAATGCAGAACTGCTCAAGACAAAAAAAATGAACACTCTAATATTATAAAATATTAGGTAATATTGATTCATTAAATTAGCACAGATTTGACTAGGTAGATGTACATTAAACTTAGCTATTACATTTTCATCTGTACCTACAAGTTCATTGAAGAGTCAATATTCTGAGATGGTCAATACTGTGGAGCTGACATAAACAGATACAGGATGCTTTTGTTGTAGGTACTACAAAATTCAAGATTAATTTTTTGGTCAAAACCTTCCTAAATACCTATGTCATATTCATAATCCTGTTTCAGTAAATTAAATAACTTATGTGTAAGCACATGGTATGTTCAAATTAAAACTTACATAAAACTAAACTTCTTACTGCAAGTTTCACATTCAAAGCGCGGATAATGACTCAACTCATGCCTCTTTTTTTCACTTTTGTATCGGAACTCTTTAGGGCAATGGCTACAGAGTAGCATTATTGCACTTGCTTCCTCTTTCACTTTCATCGCGCAATATTGCTTGTTCACTTTATGCACAATAATTAAGTAGGTACATAGGTTTGTTTATAGGTAAACTTAATTGTCTACCTTATCTCACGTACAATAGATAAATTTGTTATCGGTAGGTAATACAAATTTAATCAGTTCAAACGTCCAAACACATCCAAACAAATCACTTATTAATAAGATAGGTGTATCAAATTTAGATACATAAATAAATCAATTTAGTTATAGCGTTTGAACTTTGGGTTGGTACTTGGTTGGTTATTGAACAATGCAAAAAATTACAATTAGTAAAATAGGAATCAGCAGCTGATTTCTGTCAAGTCAACAAATTGCTGACGGGTTGGCTTGGCCTATTCTTCCGAGAATCGATTCACTAGAGAAGTTCTAGTGCTGTCACTGTCAGTGTTGTGACCAACAGCAGGTCTTGGTGGGCAACACAGCAACAGTCAAAGTCAGTGTCAGAAAATTAAATCTGGCAGTGACGTGACAGCTGATCGAGCAGAAAGATTGTTTTGTTGTGCGCGAAATCGCGAAAATGTAGTTTTGTTTTTGTTGCAAATATAAAATGTCTTGACGCAACTTCATTTACAAGGTTTGAAACCTTTAAAATAGGTTGTTGATGAATAGCAAGTTACATCCATCGTAAAAGATACAATTTATAGGCACATTGTTCAAATTAAATTTACAAAATACAAAGGAACAAAGATTTATTTTCATGAAGTTGTCAGCTTGCATAACATGTGATAACTACGAAGAATGTCGACTATGTGCAAAGATCCCGGCACGCGGACTATTCGCCGGCTCGCACGTTCCTCTACTTACTTGGCAGACTCGTGAGAAAGTGCATGTGTATAACCTTAGCCGTAATAATTATGCAAGAATGGGTCAAAGTTATGCTAAATCTGTGTGCTTTCGGCACGTTGCGGGAGATTCGGCCGTCGGAGCCGTTTGTGTCGGAATTCCTGCTCGGAGACTGGAGGAATGTCACAGAGGACCAGCTTAACCGGGATGTTTACCCGATTGCTACTTATTCCTACTTGGGACTGTTGGTTTTCGTTTTCTTAGTCACTGACTTTTCGAGGTTCAAGCCTATTATTATCCTTTCAGGTGAGCTAGGTATTTTTATGATTTATTTTGCCTCAAACATTGACTTGCTCCCACAAAGATCTAGGAGACTTGAGTTTTTTTTTTTTTTTTTTTTTAATTAACCTATGTTGGGCCAAGGTATCCCCCAGTCCAACCATATCTGTCCTTTGAGACTCCGTACAAATCTCTCAAAAGAGTTGAGGTCGTCTCTCTGGTGCTTCTTCAGCCATCCAGTTTAAAACAGGAACATAAAAACTAGATATGTATTACCATAACATGAATATTACATCAGCTAATATAATTCGTATCATCAGCTAATATAATTTAATCATAGTGGATGGCACAAACTAAGGGATGCCTTTGCCCAGGAGTGGGTGAAGTTGGGCTTTGGATGATGAATATAATTCTATCATTTTAAATTTTAAAGTAAATGTATAGTTGAATACTTTTACTTAAGAATTTAAGAGTAGCACTATCAAATCTGATAAAAATATTTATTATGTTTCCAACTTATTGTGTGATTCTCTACACAACAAGCATAATAAACCTTATAACTTAATTGTTTTCTCAGATAAATCCATATCTAGATTACCTTACATTTGTTATCTTTAGAAGATTAAGTATGTACTTAGGAAAATATTTCTTGGGCTATTCACAGTGATGTAGTCTCACCTAATTGAAAAAACTCTGTAAAATATTAGCATTAATTCATTCCAGATGGTTGTTAATTGATTCAATTGGCTATCAGAAGATTCATGGTCAATGTCTAAACTACAATGTACCTATTCTAGTATTCTAAAGAGTTTGCATGCTTATGAATGTAGATTAGCCGCATATTTTTTAAAAACATATTATAAAGGCTAGTAATAAAATAGTTTAGCAAATTTTGCTTGTCTATCTTTTAAACACAGATAGACAGGTCTACCTTAAATTTATAAGACAGACTTGTTTTAGAAAATTTATAATATTAGTATAGATTTTTTCGTATTTTTTTTTTCAGGTTTAAGTGGAATTGCAGTGTATGCCATTCTACTTTGGACTACGAGCTTAGCATGGCTTCAAGCATCTCAATTCCTCTTTGGGTTATACTCAGCAACGGAGATAGCATATTTTACCTATATTTATGCAAAAGTAAGCATTATCCATATTTCATAGCATAATATTATTTGCTGGTTGCTCAAAGTATATTGTTGACCTACTGAGCTCGAACATATTTTTTTTAAAAGCCCGGACTAGTCTAAGTCTAGCCAAGAAGCACTAGCCTTATCTGCTTATTAGGCCTAGAAGTGGGGTTTATTTGAACTGAGACAAAACAGCCCCCCAGCTACTCTTCGACGGCAATGACAAACACAATGTAGCGTGATCCCGATCGTACGAGAATTGGTACTCTTGAAATCAGTTTTGACAGGATTGTATCATCATAAAATTTGTCACAAAATCAATTACATAGTTCATCCAATACCCGCGAAATTGGGTCTTTCGATTGTGCGTCAAGAGTATCTAGGTACTCTGGTCTGCCCAAAATAGTAATTGTATTAACAACCTACCCCCCTCACCTAAATCCAGCCCTGCATAACTGACTGATTGCATAACAATAAAAAGAAACATTAATCATTTTTATTTTCTAGGTGGACTCAGCCAAATACCCAATAGTGTCGTCATACACCCGCATCGCGGCGCTGACCGGCCGCTTCTTGTCCGGCATCAGCGCTCAACTGCTGACACACTACGGACTGATGGACTATCGGCAACTCAACTACATCACTTTTACAGGTCATTAGGGTTCAAATTTAGTCACACAATTGACAACTATTAAACTATCCCAAAAAGCTAAAAGACAACACATCATAGAAGGACACAATTTATATAACACTAGTAGCACGTCCCAGCTTCGCACGGGTGTACTACTGAAGCAACCGGGGTAAAATATAGCCTATAACCACCCGGATAGTCCATTCTACACATCCGTGAAAGCATTTTTTAAATCGGTTGAGTAGTTTCGGAGATTACCTCCGTCAAACAAACAAACAAATTTTTGCTGACTTCAAGTCTTCAATTTAATGGCAATTATTCTCTGATTTGCGATTTCAATGTCGAATTCGATACGATTCTTAGAACCATGTACCTAAGTCAATATAATATGTCATCAATACTGTGTTCTAGATGTTTTGACTGACTCAGACGTTTTGTCTATAAAACAATTTAATATTTGAAATAAAGAATGACTTACTGCATTAACATAAGTTATAGGAACCTACATAATTTTTACTATTGTGTTAGAGGTTTGAAAGAAACTTCTGAAAGAATTCTCTTCTGAAAGACTGAAAGAATTGAGACCATAGGTAAATCAGGTTTGCATATATTAGTATGCATTCTCATTTTATCTAGACAAGGTGGGTTTTTTAAATCTTATGAAAGAAACGAATGAATAACTAATTTGCGTTTTAACATAACAATGACCTAAGTATAGGTAGATAAACTTATTTAAACTGTTGGAAAGTTCTCTATCACTTTTAAAATTCGAACTACCTTTTACTTTTTATCGATTGGTTAACAGAAATCGATTGGTAACTAATAAAGTTGTTGTTTCTAGCTCAGATCCTGGCGACTATCTGTGCGTTCATGCTGCCACCGTTGCAGCACGGCATATACTTCCACCGGCGGGGGTCGGCGCTCACCACGCCCATAGACAAGCAAGCCCCGACTGAGGTAATATTAACTGAAATATGTGGGAACTAGGAATTAGCCTTCGCGTTTTATGTAGACCTGGCTAAATAATACATATTTTACTGTATATTTTTATAACCTAGCTGTTAGTTCAGGACTGTGAAAATACAAATATCATGACTGAATTGTCAAAGCGCAACGCATGTTCGGCCTGTCTGTATTTAAAATAGGATTCTACGTAGTTTATCAGATCAGTCATCTGGTTACCATAACACTAGCATAGCTAATTAAATCGCTTAGCTTGGGACTAGATGACGTTGTGTGGAATGTCCAAGGATATTTATTTATTGTTATTAATTATTACTTATTGATCCTCAGAAGCGGTTTCGTTCCAACGTGGCTGAAGCAGTAACCCTGCTGAGTAGACACGCGTGTCTAGCGTACTCTCGACCGAAGGTGCTCGCGTGGTCTGCACTGTACGCCTGTGCCACCGCGCTATTTGTGCAGGCACAGGTTTATGTGCAGCTGCTGTGGAAACATATACAGACTGAGAGCGACGCGCCTGTGAGTAATTTCCTATATTAATATTATAGTGAGGTAAAGTTGCTTTGTTTGTTTGTAGAGGGTCCGAAACTAAACAGTGTGGAATGTCCAAAGATATTTATGTATTTATTCACACATCAGATTCAAAAAAATATAGAATGGACATCTTAATATTTGTGTCTAAAATGTAATTAAAGTTTAGTTGTAAACTGTACAGACTTCTTACTATGACCGTTAAAAGCGTTTAGGTCCTATAACGAACTGCTTTTGAAGTAAGCTTAGTTGCTGACGTAAAGTTAAAACAGTTAGAACCTAAACTAAATTGTTTAATAATACAACATGGTAAGCCTCCTGTTTTGTTCAACCGCACAACATCTAGATATTTCTGTAAAAAAGTTTTTATTGCACTTGTACCTACATACCTATTGCTTTCGGATAATGATATCTTATAAACGCAGCTTAAGATAAGCATGTACTGAAACATTCTTTATCTTGATAGACTTTATCTTTAAAAGTTTACAACATAAACTATGTTGATTTTTGATCTTATCTCTATTGTTTGGCATTATAGTACCTGGAGTCTTGATTATCCCCTTAGACTTAAAAAAACTTGTACTCTACCGTACTGGAGATTTCATTCCATTTTCGAAAGTTTTATTAAAATCTTCCATTTTTCTATAATTCATCCATGTATTCTACCGTACTGGAGATTTGATTCCATTTTTGAATGTTTTATTAAAATCCTCAATTTTTTTATCACTCATTAATCCTGCCGATACCCACCTATATCCTTGCACATACATCCTTACATTGAATTATTGTTTATTGTGTTTTAAAGCAATAATGTATTTCCAGAGAGCATACAACGGTGCAGTGGAAGCGGTACAGACATTACTTGGCGCAGGCGGTGCGTTCCTCGCATCCCTCCTGACGCGGTCGATCTTACCTGCGCCAGTCGCGGCGATACAAGGGGTCGCCTTGTTCCTAGGCACATATATACAGAATATATTTGTGTCTTATATCGGATATATTGTGATGGGCATGCTGTTCCATTTTACTATAACTTTGGCTAGGTAAGATATTTTTTCCATGAATTATATTTTTCTTAATATCAATAATAAATGACAAATTATTTCCCTTGTCTGGTACTCTTAATAGGTTAAAAAAATCGACAGCCACCTGGCGAAGATGGCTGTTCGTTTTGAATAATTTTAAGAGTGACAAAAAGAGAAACACTATAAACACTCTTAGTAAACCCCTGCTTAATTGACAAACAATTATGAATAATGAGATAGCATATGTGTCACTAATTTATATTTAAGTAATAAAATCTATTTTGAACCTACATTCAAACAGAAGATCAACAATTTATATTTACTTTTTCAGTGCAAAAATAGCCGGCCAGCTCAGTGACGAGAGTTGCTTCGGACTCATATTTGGGGTCAACACCCTCATAGGCACCGGCCTGCAAGCTATCCTTACACTGGTGCTGATCCAGACCATGAACCTGCCAATACAGTCACAGTTCTACAGCGTCAGCGGACTATTAATGCTACTAGCCTCTGCTTGGGCGTTAGGTTGGATCACTCAACATTTGAGACAGAAGCAATCGGTTCAAAACAGTTCGTAGCTAGTCCTCAATCAAACAGAACGACGAAACCCAGATATAATGTTATCAAGTCGCGATAACTTTAAAAGTGTTAATACATCATTCAGCACACAAAATGTACGTAAATACAAATATATCAAGGCTTCTTTATTAGATAGTTGGCCAGATCTTAATTAGTGTTAAAATACGTGAAAAACGACGACGTTTCTGTTTCTAAGATTCTAGAGATTAGTGCAAAATTAAAAGTAAATTCAAATATTAATTGGTTACCAAATTAATTAACTATTAGCATACAGCTGTACAATTTAAACTGAATGTTGGTTAGCTTACATTGGTAATGCATTACACTTGTCATGCATTTAGTTTAGTTGAAGAAATGACAGGGTAATGGAATGTTCAAGCACTAAGTACTACACATTCACTTGCAATTGAAAGAAAATGAAAGTTTGTAAAAGTTATGGCATCATGAAAAGGTACAATGAGTACCTAGTGGTTTATATTCTAATAATATTATAAATCAAGTTTTAATCACACCTCAATGACCAAGACAAATGTTAAATAATACCATGCAACAAAGCTGTGGAAAAGTTAGACTGAGGTGAATAGAGAAAATAAAATAGTAAGCAAGTTTGTGTGACTAAGTAGCCAACTCTGTGACAGTGTTTTTGGCCCCCTAGCTAGAGGCCTTCGTCATGACTTAGTGAAGAGAGTTTTCTAAAACACTGTTAATAATTGCTTGAGGTTTTCAATAAGAGTTGTTGCTACATTTATATTTATTTTTATAATTCATTGTTGGTTGATTAGAAAATAGATCTGTGATAGTGTTTTGTAAAGTATGTATAGGTACTCCTATTTTAATGAAGAATTATAATATTTGGTGAAACTAACTGACTGTGTTTTTTACATATTTACTCAGAACCATTTTATAAGGATTTCTGTATCAGGAGATAAAATCAATGATGGCAGATAAAAAATACTATTTTTAAGACCAAAAAATAGTGTATTTATTAATAGACTAATTACTATAAATATAAATCTTGGTTTACTAGACCTACATTGTTTTTCAAAATAGATTTTGATAGATAATTAGGTAGGTATATAGTTCTTTCATCTAAACTGATGTCTAGGTAGTACACATTTAGCTGCTGTATCAACAATATAATTGCCACCTAGTAGGTATGACCAGTATGAATGTAATTATACTTGTAAGTTACACCCTGAAAATATATGATGATATGCCAAGATGCCTGGAATGTTTTCTTAAAAATAAGTAAGTACCATACAAAATATATTCCATTTTGGACATGCATAACATGGCTAATAATTACATCTCAAACATTGAACCGAATCACAACCATTATCATCTACCCGGTGTATTCACATTTTAATAAAGTAGGTTAGGTAATTCAATTTATACAAGAGATTATTTAACACCTTAATTCATGCATACTGCATTGAGCTTGGTCTTGTCTTCATGTACACGTATAGGCATATAAATAGAAAAATTACAGCTAAAGTGGGCAAAACCACTGTATGAATTTGTTGGCGGGATTTAGCAAACTCCTGCTTCCTTTCGCGTTTCTGTTTTGCATTTTCCTTCACAGCACCTTTAAGTTTCCTCATGATGAAACAACTTGTAATGAACTGAAACAATAATGGATAGATAAAACATTATCTACATACGCCACGTACAGTAAATTCGTAGACTTCGGCAAAAGTTAATTAATTCGAAAAAGTACTTAAATTTAATCATTTTATTAGTATGTGAACACTACTCGATAAAATTAATTACCTGCTTTTAGATGACTGTAACAAATTTGATATTCCAGGCTTAGAAATACCAAAAAAATAATATTACACACAACGCAAACAAAATAACTTTCCAGATTCTCAAAATTGATTTGTTTGATTGCCGACGAACGAAATGAAAATAAAACACACGTCAACACAATCTGTCAATGTCAGTCAATACATTTTTTTCTCTATTTTGGCTTCGCATCGCACGGTTTGTGCATCACAGATTACAGTTGTGCATGTTGGAGATGTGGAGCCAGTTTAAAGCAAAGGAGATATTAAAACATAAATACAAATCTAAAATACATAATATTCCACATAATGTCCTAAAAACGTTAAATCCGAGTTGTTTTCGTCAAACTCGAGTGCTGTCTGGTGACAGATTGGTTGGTACCTGTAGCAGGGAAAGGGATTTATGTAGCGCATCTATATATGCCCATAAACTTTATGCTGTTCATCTGAAATACTAAATCTTTTTCCATCATATTTCTTAGAAATAATGATTTACTTGCACAAAAAATAAAACGAACAATGAATAATGATATATTTCATTTTATTGAGTAATAAATAATCATATTATTGTTGGGCAGAGCCTGGATCCAGAACCCGCTAGGATGACTGGATTTGCTACTGCAGTGGAGTTTTGCACAACTGGGTGGCGTGCTGTAAGGATGATGTGAACGACCGAAATAAAAACCACTTAATATCCAATTGCGTTTGTATTCTTCATTAATACATAGATCACAATTATCGTCTCATAGAATCTTAGGATTATAATAGATGAAATTAACACAATAATTAGGACAACACAACAGGCACACGACCGTCACGGGCCGAGGTCAGCAGAGAGAGAGGGAGCACACAATATGAATAACAGAGTCAAAAGACACATTCATTCAGTAAGATATTTACAGCTGTCATTGTCTAGGTGCATGACGTTTCATGTACTATGGAAAGCATACATAGATAAGATTTCTAACACTCCTCCTTATGCTTTGCATAGGATAACACGCCATACAAATGACTCTTCATAATGTGACTCTACATTACAAACATAAGTCTCTACAATATCGACTCTATGTCGCTATCAGTAACATTTGTACAGCATAGAGCATGGCTCTACCTACTAATCATATACAATAGTGCATTTACATTACCACAAACAATATTTTTAAGCTAGGTATACAATAGCAATACTTAACTTATTTCATGCATCTTAAATCTAGACTATTGACAAAAACATCCTGTTTTCTACTACATAACTGTTTTGTCAATACATCAGCAATCATTTTATCTGTAGGTAAGTATTTTACACTAAATTGCTTATTCTGAATTAGGTCCTTTACATAGTGATACCGCAAATCTATATGTTTAGTTCTTTTATGGGAGTATTCCTTAACAAGCAATAACTTTTGAGCGCTTTGATTGTCATTGAATACAGTGACATCAAAATGTTTGTCTATAATTTCCGACAAGAAATTCTTAACAAAACAAATGTCCTTGCATACATCACTAATAGCAAAATATTCTGCCTCTGTGCTAGATAACGCAATACATCGCTGTTTCCTAGCCTCCCAATTGATGACATTTTCACCAATTTTTACAACAAATCCTGTATAAGATTTGCGATCTGACAAATCATTGGCCCAGTCTGCATCTGCGTAGGCAGTTATATTAAAACTTTCACCTTTCACAAAATGAAGACCATAATTTATAGTCCCTGCTAAATAGCGTAGAACACGCTTTGCAGTGCGCCAATGATTCTCACCAAAACATGTACTATATTGGCTTAGCTGACTACATGCTTAAGAAATATCTGGACGCGTACAAACAGACAGGTACATAAGTGAACCTAACAACTGCCTATAGTGATAAACATTATCATCTAAACAATTCTCGTTTGACTTATCCAGTTTACAGTTTACTGGTAATGGAGTTGAAACTGACTTGCATTCAGTCATATTAAATTTAGCCAACAATCGCCTTATGTAATCAGATTGATCAAGAATGATTATTCCATTTTCCATTGTTACTCTTATTCCTAAACAATTTTGTAATTTACCTAAGTGACGAATCTCAAAATGTTTCTGTAACAAACTAAGCACACTTTTTATGCAATTTTTATGAAACACATACAAGTCGTCGACATACAAGGCAATAATTACATAATCATCCTTTGTCTTTTTAACATAAACACAAGGCTCGCACTTGCTTTGTTTGAACCCATTTTCTGACAAGATACTATCAATTTTTACATTCCATACACGGCTAGCTTGTTTTAAGCCATATATGCTTTTCTTAAGACAACACACTTTGTCTTTATTAGCACCGTCAGATTTAAAACCAGCTGGTTGTTCCATGTAAATCACTTCATCTAAATCTCCATTTAAAAAGGCTGTAGTGACATCAATGTGATCTACATTCAGGTCCAGCTGACTTGAAATGCTGAATAGAATTCTTAAAGTCGAATGTCTTACAACAGGCGAGAAAGTATCTGCATAGTCAATACCTTCTTTTTGGCTATAACCACAGGCAACTAACCTAGCCTTATACTTTACAAATTGACCTGCCGCATCAAACTTCTTTTTATAGACCCATTTATTCTTGACTACATTTACGTTATTAGGACGGTCAACTAGTTCCCAAACTTTATTGCTGATCATTGATTTGTACTCACTCTCCATAGCTCCGTACCACTCGTCCTTTTCAGGTGAATCCATGGCAGCTCGAAACGTTTGTGGTTCATTCAATGTATCATCAGCAGCCGCCATCATGGATGACATATCGTAGTCTAGAAGCCTCTTAGGCATATTACCTCGCGTATTCCGCACAGGACGTGACGTCGACACATCGGTACCTTCCGACATCGACTGAACTCCTCCTCCAGATGAAGAGGCGGGCATTGGCAGAGAAGACACAGCGCCCTGAATAGCACCATTTTCATCACCAGATACACCCACAGCGGGCATTGGCAGAGAAGACACAGCGCCCTGGATGGCACCATCTTCATCACCAGATACACCCTCAGAAGTGTCCTCCGTCCCGCGGTACTGGTCAGACAGTGGCGACCACGTTGGTGGGGTTATATCCACATCTGAAACCGAGAGATAATCTTCATTAGATAAATTCAATTCATTCAAATTATTATTATTACTGGAATTATCAATGTCATTATCATTTAAATTATTATTAACATTATCATTATTTAAATTATGAATGTCATTATTATTTAAATTATTATCATTGACCAAAATTCCATTTGACTGACTAGAACAATGATTATTATCAATAAGTCTTTGGTTAATGTCAAAAGTAATAAAATTTGCTCTTCTCTGACGCTCAGCAGCCCCAGTCAACTTTCCTATGAACCTATCCTCTAGAAAAACTATACTCCTAGATAGGATGACTTTTCGAGGATGAAATGGATCAATACAACGGTATCCTTTGCATGTTTCACTATAGCCTACAAAAATAAGCTGCCGTGCCTTTGCATCGAGCATGCGTCGTCGCTGATCAGGTATGTGTGAATATGCTATAAAACCAAAAACACGTAAGTGACTTAGATCAACCTTTGATCCAGTCCATTCACACTCAAGTATTTTGTCTGATAACGCACTAGTGGGGGACCTATTTTTAAGATAAATGGCTGTCATAACAGCCTCACCCCAAAAACGATTGCAAAGACCTGATTCATGAAACATGGCTCTAGCTTTTTCAAAAACTGTACGATAAACGCGCTCAGACGCACCACACTGCTGAGGTGAATAAGCTACGGAATTTTCGTGAATAATGCCTTCTGCTATCAGAAAATCGAATAATATGCTATTGCAATATTCAGTACCGTTGTCAGTATGTAAGATTTTAATTTTATAACCAGTCTGCTTTTCTACTATAGATTTAAAAACAACAAAATGAGAACTCACCTCAAATTTATTTTTCATCAGGTAGCCAAAAGTCATCAATAAAGGTGAGCAAGTGGCGAGCTCTGCCCCAGCTGCTCTCTTGCATCGGGCCACAAACATCAGAATTGATCAGTTCCAGTGGATCAGCAGCACGTCTAGCACATGCCCGTGGAAACGACGCGACATGCATCTTTCCTGTCAGGCATGAGACACAGCTGCTTGGCACGCCGTCTTCATGCTGAAAAACGACACCAACACACTGATTCCCATCACCAAGTACAGACATACCTTTCTGATTTAGATGACCGAGACGCTTATGCCATATCCTTATAGGTAGGCATTCTACAGCATTGGCACTCTCTTGGTCCTTCCTAGATTGAAGGAAAAGAGAATATCCTAACGAGGGAACTGGTCGCCCTTGAACCTTAAATTTGAATAACCCATTAGACTTATTAGCAGTTAATATTAGGTTGCCTGTGATCTCACAGTTTTTATAAATCTTACATACATTATTTTGGAAAGTTACAACATAACCTTTATCTGTCATTGCACTTACAGACATTAAATTATTCGAGAGTAATGGAACATACAATACATTGCTCAGATCAACATTATGATTTAAACTAACCTTTCCTAAACTTTCACTTTGCAAATGCTGTCCATTGGCAACAGAAATAGTGCACTTATTCTGTATCGCCTGCTGAACGAGCTGTGAGTCAGCACACATGTGGGCAGTCGCCCCGCTATCCACGATGAACTCATCAGACTTGCAGGCAGAGTAGGCAGATGCAAGTAAGGTATGTTGATCCTTCTTCTCACATGTATTACCCTTCTCGTCCCTCTTCTTCTTGAAGCATCGCTTAGCTAGGTGTCCCACTTTCTTGCAGTAAGCGCATGTAGGCTTTTGTTTGCTCGATCTCCCGCTACTGGCATTGTACGCAGACTCGTCTACATTGTCATTGCTATGCCGATGATCCTCTTGCAAAAGTCGAGCGCGCACGACCTCACTGGTTAGAGAACTGGTCAAGCTTGCGGTCTCCAGACTTGAAACAAGTACGTCGAACTGCTCCGGTAGAAGTCTCTTCCAGGCATCACGAACAAATTGGAATAGATCGGGCTGTATAGATAGACAAATGCGCGCCAGCGCATGACTGTCACGTACAGGGTCAGTGTCCGTTCCTAAGACACAACTCCACACGCCATCAAGCGTCAAAAGCATTCGTATTGAAAATTTCCAATTTAGGTAATTTGAAATACCTTGTAATTTCTCGATGTGATTATAGGTTATGCCGTTATTAGACTGTGTCGCCGTGTCCGTTGGAGACATCATCCGTGGAATATCTGTCGCCATCACCACACCTTGTTTTCCTTCAAAAACCAAATTCAGGGTATAAAAAGTAGAACGCGTCAGCACGCGTTTCAATACCTGACGTAGGAAGGAATTGAATTCTCTGGGCCGTAATAACCTGTTGGGCAGAGCCTGGATCCAGAACCCGCTAGGATGACTGGATTTGCTACTGCAGTGGAGTTTTGCACAACTGGGTGGCGTGCTGTAAGGATGATGTGAACGACCGAAATAAAAACCACTTAATATCCAATTGCGTTTGTATTCTTCATTAATACATAGATCACAATTATCGTCTCATAGAATCTTAGGATTATAATAGATGAAATTAACACAATAATTAGGACAACACAACAGGCACACGACCGTCACGGGCCGAGGTCAGCAGAGAGAGAGGGAGCACACAATATGAATAACAGAGTCAAAAGACACATTCATTCAGTAAGATATTTACAGCTGTCATTGTCTAGGTGCATGACGTTTCATGTACTATGGAAAGCATACATAGATAAGATTTCTAACAATTATCATTAAGCAAGTGGAGATCCGTGGTCTCTGCCTACCCCCATGGGAAAGAGGCGTGATTATATGTATGTATGTATGTAATAAAGACCAAAATGTTTCAAACAATTTTCTTAATTTAATAAATACCTAGTTAGTTTAAAAGCCATAAGGAATTGTTTCACAACACATTTCTAGACATGAAATTCCCCACCATCTAGCTTCTCACCAGCAAGTGAAGATAGAAAACTTGCTGAGAAACTTTGGGAAAACCATAGTGCCCACATTATTAGACCTTCAAGTATACCTATTCCTGCGCCACAAATAACATCTAAAATATAATGACGCTCAGCCAGCACCCTGGAGAGACAGATAGCTGACACCCAAGCCAAGAGTGGAGGGAAGAAAAACATTGAAACAGGATCTAAACAGATCAACGTGAATGCAATCATGACAGATCGGCTGGCATGGCCGGATGGAAATGAGTATTTGTCTGGGTTTATTGAAAGCAGTTTGTTCATGGGTATTGGTCTGCGTCTTCTTACAAAGGCTTTTATGATGGCTATTACCACTACATCCAGGATAAGAGCTGAAATCAGAAAAAATGTTTATATAAAAATGATTTAAACTTTAGAACTAGAAAGACGTATCTACAAGTTATTTCCACTAATCAAGTTCTCATCAGCTTCCTCATCAATAAATTAAAATCCTTCTCAATCAGGTAGTTTAATTTTACAGTTATGTCAAAATTCTTTTAGTAGTTAGAACTAAGGATAAATCATATACCATTAATATAATAGATTGATTTTCCTAAATTATTTCTAAATAAGAAAGATAAATCTTACCAAACAAAAGGTTGACTTGTAGCTGATAAAGTTCCTTATTGTTGAACAGCCAAATGAAGCTTAGCCATCCTGCCAGCCACACAATGCCATGACAAGATACCTGGAAAATACAAAGAATATTGGTCTTAATCATAAAGATAGGTACCCATGTCAATTTAGTATAGGTTTCAAACATGTATTTTTCTTGTTACTCTTAGGGCAATGAAAAGATATAACAGGTTTATATCAGTTTTAGCTTATTTAGGTTTACTTGTCCGCATAACACAAAATAGATAGGTGACCACTAGAGGAAATAAAAGCAGCAAATGAAACTGGTAGGTATTCAAATAGAAATAAAAAAATACTATCAGTAAGTACCTCTAAGAATTTGGAGTGATTCCTCAGAGATCTCAACGGAGTTATTCTCAATGACAGTTCCACAACCTTCTTGGTAACCTGGACATCATAATTCAGTAATTTTCTTAACATTGGTGGTACCTGGCGTTTTGACCTCTCCTCGAACTGAAAACACAGTTTATATTATTTATTTTTTAACTTATTCAAATTTGCGGCAAGAGATGTGCAGCGGTCTCGGGGCAGGCCACCTGCCCAATGGTCGTATGTTATTGTGAGGGCGGTAGGAGAGCAGTGGATCCGGATGGCACAACATCGCCAAGAGTGGCGTGATAGAGAAGAGGCCTTTACCCAGCAGTGGGTGTTACCGGCTGGGTAGATAGATAGATTCAAATTCACATTGTTTGATTTTAATAAGCCATTAGTCACTAGAAATTTTCTATTCTATTCTATACTCAGCTAAGATGAATTCATCCATATCTAAATTAAAACTATGTATATCCAAGTACTACCTATGACAATATTGCTATCTTAGTTAATTCTGAGTTAGAAACTCATTTTATGTTATTATTATAAATAGTGAATTTGTAATTTGAGCATATATATACTCCATGGTTTATTAGCACAGATGAATTCATTTTCTTCTTTACTTACAAAAGACACTGAACTCACTCAAACAAAATGATGTCATTGAAATGCAAACAAGCTATATTGTCTGATGAAGACTACGTGGAGAGTGTGTGGTATAGATAAAGAGCTGCCTAGGTAATTCAGATAAGTATCTAAGATGTTATTCTTACCGCTTCCATGCTGAAAACTATAAATGATGCGATGAAATCAACTCTTCAAATATTTGCTTCACAGGTGAAACACCGGCTCTAAAATGTACCTACAGGGCCAATGTGTGACTACAGTTAGAAATGTACGGAACACAATTAGACTGATTAAAAAAGCAAGCAAGTGTTTTTTGATATTAATCCGCTCTATTCTATTTAAAGGTTTACCTACCTACCTACTTGCTTTGTTTGTGCACACCAAGATTTTTAGATTTGAATTGAAATAATTGGATAAAATAGTGTAATTTATACGTCCAACAAAAGGGTCTCAAAAATTATACTGCACTTGAAGAACTTAGATAGATGTAAAGAGAAGAGTTTGGTTTATTTATTCTCTTTGAATTGATTGAAGACAAATAAAATGTTGTTTGTCCAACTCGGAGACGAGAGAGAAATAATAATTATGTTCACTTCACTTCTTTTTTTTTTTTTTTTCTTGGCTTCGCACGGCTTGTGCATTTAGCCACTCTCATAAATAGAATTTCAAGTTTACAAATATACACATATACACATATACAGAAATACTTTATGATACATACATAATTACTTAAACATAATATCCCCCCATTCCCCTTGCCTCAGTAAAGATGTGGGACTTTACTGAAGCTTAGTTTGGACTTTTTGAGAGAACTCGAAATGCAATGATATCCAGTTTTGTTTCATTTGCTTTCACCTATGTACGTTCACGAACACTCAACGGTTAATAATCCACCATTATTACACATTAACATTCGTTAAAACACAAGATTTAGAAAATAAAACAAAAGGACAACATGACTTCTCAAATTCCCGCCAAAAAGCCCTCTTCACTTCTTCTGTGCACAGAACATAATACTTTCTGTGACTAGTGATGCCACACACAACTCTGCCAGTGTCCGTTTCATGCTAGTGTGAGAAATTATGTTAGTGAGTGAGTGAGTGATTACTTACATGGGATGATTGATGACTGACTGACATGAAAATGTCAAACGGATTGACATTGACAGTTTATTGTTGGACCTAGCGCAACCTAAGATGGTAAGATGTCACTGTCACTGTCATCAACGAAATTACGTTTCATTTTACGCAAGATATTTTAAAACTGTAAGGCTGTTGTTAAAATAGAGAAAGAAAATAGTAAAAAAAAATATTATTATTACCCCGAACATCAGCAAGGTAGGTACTGCTCTATTTTAGAAATGAGTAGGAAAATATCAACACTAAAATACTGAAATTAAATCGAAACTAATTCCCAAAGACATGTATTTTTTGTTAGTAAATTGTTGGTTGTTAGGGTAGTCAGAGGTAAATAGGTACCTACTTATATCCAATTAAAGAAGAATATTGATAATTTTCAGTTTTATTAATAATACTTTTAAATCACTTATCCTAAAACTGAATTTGAAATAATCACCTGCATCAATGCTTGTAAACAAATGACGAATTTTTTAAAATAAGTAAACTAATAAACTGATGCAGAACTTTAATTTTTGCATAGACAGCAGACAAGCAAGTTATTGTGTCTATATTACAATATTCATGTTTTATACAACAGAAAATCGTGGATATTTCCAACATGATTGTATGTAAGTAGGTACTTACATATTAGTTTAACTTACAACCTGTTTAGAAAATTTTTATACATTCAGAGAGCAAAATAAAAGTATTTTACATGAAAAACCGTTCAATTAAAATAAGTAGATAAACATTTTAATGTAGGTAATCATTACCTATCAACGCCTTAATTTATAAAAAATATTTAACTTCTTACTTAAATACCTAAGTGTACTCACCTAATTTTAATTACCTATTAGTAATCAAAATGTCCTAATTAATTGATCTAGATGTCAATTTTCTTAACATAATTTTTTTAACAACCAGCGGCAAAGTCAAGTACATACATATATGTATTATAATTATGAATACAACGGGAATTACTCACGTAAAAGTATTGTCGATTTAGATACCGACAATTTTACGTAAGTAATTCCCGTTGTATTCATATAATGTTTAGTACAACTCACGATAGTTTTGAAAGTGAAAATTCTACATTTCAATAGAATATTTTTAATAAAACTGTTGTACTACCTACCTGTAAGCTTACTAATATAATAATAAAATAAAGGTAACCGAAAAACATACCTACGAGTTGGTAGGTAGTTCTGAAAAAGCTGCCTTTCAACATTTGAAGATCTAATTATATTTTATTTCGTTTATGAATCAAATACCTACCTTTCCTATTACCCTACACTGGTACTGTCATAGTAACAAGCTCTAGCTAAGATTCCAAAAAAATTATGTTTTTTTTAATTTTCTGCAGCAATCAAAATCTAATCAAATTATTGATATGAAATGACCTACAAGACAATGATATCATAATCAATTCGTAGTGTTACTCATTCTCCATTTCTTACTCATCTTGCATGAAATGTGACTTCAGATACTTCATCATCCCGAAGATACGGAATCTCTGTTTCCCAATCACCTTATACATAGCGTCATCACAGATAGCAAATTGCTTGTTATTAGGGTCATAAAGTTGTTTCTCTTTGACGATTGCCCAGATGCGTTTAACAACTGCATGCCGAGGCATCACGTCAGATCCCATAAGCTCAGCGAGTTGTGGTGACAGTTTGTAAGGACGAGTGAAGCCAGTGCCTTTGCCCTTTGTGACACCACCACTGGCACGCTTCGTGGTTTTCGTGGCTTTGGGGGCAGCCGCGCGTCGTGTTTTCTGAAAATTTTATGAGCTAAATCATTTGCAGTTCCTCTTAAGTCTTCGTTGTATGATTTAGATGAAACTTTTAGCGTAGGTTCCTACTAAACGATCTGTTTCCAATATTGACTTAAAAATGCAACAATGAACTATAAAATATTAGGTACCTAAGTAGGTACGTACCTACCTACGTAGGTAAAGTACCTAATCTGGAACATTTTTTAACATTATCAAAAAGCCCTTACCCGCGGTTTCTCATCACTATCGCTATCTGACTCATTCTCACTCTTCTCTTTCTCACTGTCGCTCTTCTCCTCGGGAGACTCCATGCTGTTGATGTAGTCCATAACCATTTTGTCGATCTCTTTGCTTCTAGTTTTGAGCTTGACATCAAGTTTCTTTTCCAATGCTTGTCTGACCTTCTTGGTAGACGTTTTTGCGAGATCAGCATCTTTTAGGAAACCTGTCGGTAAAATTTAAATTTTAGCAAGCAAGATCTTGGGAAGTACATAGGTACCTACCTACTACCTACTTACCTTCTTTTTGTAAAGATAAATCCCCATGCTTATTGTGTGTTGACTTGAGTTGACTGTGTTGTTGTGTTACGTAGAACGGAACGTAAAAATGGCGGCATCCTTTACAATGCTTTGTCAAGGAAAAAATAAATTTTCTGCTAATTTCTTAGAAAGTATACAATAAATGCGAATATGCTTCTTTAGAAATATTATCTCATACATGATGCGCACCTTTTTACGTATACAGGTTCGAATTAAATCCTGTCAGTAATCTGTTTCATACGTGGAGTAATTTCTGAGCAACATAAAAATAAACAATCAGTAACCAGAGCTAACCACAATATAAACAAAAAAGATCAGACAACAAATAGAACCGCACTTTATAGGGCAGTAACTATCATCTAAAACATTTTAATGTAGACACTGTAATAGCAGAGATATTCTAATAAAAGTGGACGTAGGTAAGTAAACATTTTGCAGGTGGCCATTTTCTATGTTCTACCAAAGGCAGGCGGGAATTTGTTGCTATGAACCTTTTGAAGCTTTTACAACCTAAAATGGCTCTCAAAATGTACTGATTTTAAAAACTTCTTGTAATTGCTGTAACTTACTTTCAATTTCCTCCTTCAGAGTGGCTTCACTTATTTCATCAGCCATGTTTCTAACTTAGAACAAACAAGTCTTGCTTGCACTTTTAGTTTATCTCTCGAACACGGCACCGCGGCCACACAATAATAAACCTACGCGCTAGGTGCCACACGCCCTACACGGCGCGTCAAGACGAAAATAACCGAAGCGGGGCCGAAGGCCAAATCTTCGGAGTACATCGGAGGCGAGGCGATTTATTTGCTAAAATTTGCCTTACGCCACTCTGTATAAGGGTGCTATTGGTGCTAAAACGTCGCACTGCATTCCCGCCAAGATTTGAAAAAAGTCTCTTTCGATTAACCCAATAGACAACAAAACAAACAATTCGTTCAACCGCTGATGTGTAATAATGTAGGTAATGATTACCTACATTAAAATGTTTATCTATTTTTTTTTCGTGAAAATACTTTTATTTTGCTCTCTGAATGTATAAAAGTTTTCAGGTTGTAAGTTAGACTAATATGTACTTACATACAATCATATTGGAAATATCCACGATTTTCTGTTGTAAAAAACATGAATATTGTAATATAGACACAATAACTTGCTTGTCTGCTGTCTAATGTCTATGCAAAAACTAAAAGTTCTGCATCAACAATGGGTGTTCCACAAGGATCAACTCTAGGTCCATATCTATTTTTAATTTAGGTATATAGGTACCTTAATTGAGATAAGTACCAACCGAAGTACTACCTACCTAATTTTTTATTAGGTATTTGAGATTCTCAAATACCTAATTAAAAATTAGAGGTACTGTTGTCTAACACTTTAAGTTGAAATGAAAAGACAACAGGTTAGGTAATACCTTATTGAATAACTCAGATAAAGAACTCATCTGAGTTGATTAAAGATATTTTATGACTTTGACTTGATTTTGACCGCTTCCTGTCCCAACCTACCAGTCGTGATATTTTTTATTTATTTTGGATTAAAAGTAGGTAGGTACCTACCTATCTTGGTATTTGAAATTCATTCATACCTACCATGGAATTCTTTGGAATAACGTCTTACGGAGCACAAAATTACATTAAAGATAGAATGAAAGAGCAATACCATGAACCCGAAAGTAAAGAGGATGCTATTAATGTTTTGCTAGAAGTTGAAAAATCGTCTACTCTTCCGAAAAAGGTTTAGTTTTAGTTTATTATGTAGGTACCGTGATAAAGCCCTGTACCTAAGTACCTACCTAATTTCATTTACCTATATTGCATGCATCGTTTTCGGTTTGTCGAGTAGAGGCTGCTGACCTAGGTACCTACCTATACCTACACCTTCGAAAAGCCACATCAATAAACTTGTAATAGTACGTTCACACGCGCGCGTGCAACTAGACATTCAACGGGCACATTCACGGGCACGCGCGTGTAAACGGTACGCCCGAGCCCGTGAACGCGCCCGTGAACGTGAATGTCGCGAACCGGGCGAGTGGCGGTTTTTGGGCAAAGTTCAAAGGATGAATGCGCGGGCGCCCGGTGACTGTTCACATGCGCGCGTGCAGTCAGTCTCTCTCGCGCTTTCGTGACGAGTGGACGTCCGTTGCTAACATGGTCGAATGGTCAAACGAATCGTGTATCATTTTTTTTCTTTTTCCAATAAAAATAAGTTAAGCCAAAGGTTAAGGCAGCAACAACATCGAGATCCTCGCTGCCCGACATGCTAGCACTGACTGACACGCCTGCGTGCATGTGAACAGTTTGAATTTTCGCCGGCCGGGCACGGGCTGCATGCCGCGCAGCTCGCCGTGCAGCCCGCCGGGCTGCACGCCGCGCATCTGAACATAGCATAAACTATTCAGCATGCTTCTCAGTTTGTATAAGTACCTACCTAGTCCCTTGCTTGCTCTTGTCTTTGTATATTTTCAACAGTTTCAAATCTACTCTTGTTTTAATCGTTTTTTGTTTAACTTTTTTTTTCTAGATTCAACGACCGGACATAAATACAATTCGCGTTATTGACTGCTACATTGGTAGAGTAAACGGCTTCGCTTATGGATCAATGCAAAGATTCGTCAAGATGAAACGCAAAGGGGTTCTAAAGCCAGTTGGTCCTTGCGATATGTTTAGACTTCCACCTACAACATCTGTGGAGGTAACTGCCTCCTTTTGACAAACCTTTCCTAACTGTTTGCTACTTGTCTAACTGTCCTAGATTAGTTTAGAAGCATGGGATAAATCTTTCAACCGAGTTGCAAAAGTCCCCAATATTATTAAAAACAAACAAGATAGGTACCCGTCTTTTGCAACCGTCTGCGGTGATCCTCGTCCCTGATTCTTAGAGCTAGTGTCTGTCGGTCGTTGAAATAATGAACTCTAGAAGTTAGCGTAGGTCAGGTACCTAAGTGTACCTACCTAGGTATTGCTTACTGGACTCAGCAAAATAACTTCTATGTTTCAGTGTGGTTGGTGGCAGCACGATTCTGCTCTATTGAGTGAGAATTGGTATCAAACATCTCCAAGATATCCTCAACCTGCTTCCCCGAATTCATTGATTCTTGATAAAGTTCGTAAAAATAATAAATATGCGTCTTTGTTCTAATAAAATTGATTGCTAAAAACGAAAGAGTCTATTCCTTTTAATCATCTATACCTACCTACCGAATGTCAGAACGAACATCAAAATAATAATTTAGATTAGGTACAATACCTACCTACCTGTGACCGAAGTAGGTAGGTATAGGTACCTTTAGAGGTAGGTAATCCGAATAAAATAAGAACTTGCGTTTGTACTTATTATAAAAATGACGTGTGGCACTCGGGGACTGCCGCGGTAAAGCTATTGCATGCCACCTAGAGGTGAGTTGCTGAACTAAAGTGACAGCGTTAGGTGTTTTCGTTACGGAATTGAGATACCTTCACTTCTTTTTTTTGTGGCTAATACTGCGCACAGAACATATTTACTCTGACGAGATACTGCGTCTTTACTTGTCGCACTTTGCCAGTATAATGCTAAACAAATAAATGGGAGTGAATGATTTTCATTATTTCTAAGCACTCTGTGGTTTCTTGATATGTCAATGTCAGATTTATTTTAGTTCCTTCTGTTTCATTTAGTTCGATTCGTTCTTTCTTTCAGTTGTCACTCGTTGTGCTGGAAGGTTATTCCGCCGTCGAAGATGTCGTAAGTATTCCAAAAATCATAGATTATCCGTGTAATCAAACTGTTTTCTACGACTGTAAACCCAAGGAACTAAGTGTTAATGTGTCTGTGTTAAAAAAAATCCATTATTTCTTTATTTGCTGCCATCAATCCAAATGTAAATAACCTGTCCAACATAACCTGTCTGTTGCAGCTTGTTTCCAATATTTACCTACTCAATCCTATATTTCAGGTCCAAAGTATCTCGTGATACGCTCTACGAGTGTGTAAACGCCGTTATTCAAACGTCAAAAGACAAGAAACGCAACTTTTTGGAGACCGTGGAAATCCAGATCGGTCTGAAGAACTATGATCCCCAGAAGGACAAGCGTTTCTCCGGCACCGTCAAGTATGTTTACCTGGAAAGAGCATTTTAGTGGGACTATTTGACGTCTCCCACCAAAGTGAATCTGGACAGGGAGTCAGATTTATCTGACGGGACTTCACCCAGAGTCTTAAAATAATGGGTAGGTTAGCTTCGGCATACCGACTTTTCACAAGCTGATGAAGTCACACCGAGAGGTATCCCCTATTTAATTATTAAGTACTTACCCACATTTAGTGCACAGTCCAAGTTATTCATTGTGGCAAGCATTGTAACACAAGATTTTAGCTTTTATTCAGAGTCACTCTTGCTTGATTATTTGCTTAAGTTATCGATTTTTGGCAGTTCTAAGGAAATTGAGCAATGAATAACTTTATTATGAACTCTAAACATGAGTTTTAAAGACAAAGAATGTTATTGGCACACATGTAACCAGGCCAGGAAACATACCTGTGCAGCACATATTTTGACTAGTAGGTACTTTTAGATTAATTTATAATGAAAGAGTTGTTTTAGATCACATGATGTTTACAATTGCATGTACTATTATCTGTTGATATTGATGAACATTTTATAACTGATTGTCCTTAGAAATCCCAAATCACAATATCTCAAGATCCCATAAATAATTTGCCAATCTTTCAGGCTAAAGTACATTCCCCGGCCAAAGATGCAAGTGTGCATTCTCGGTGACCAGCAGCATTGTGATGAGGCCAAGTCCCTGGATGTGCCCTGCATGGACGCAGAGGCTCTCAAGAAGCTGAACAAGAACAAGAAGCTTGTGAAGAAACTAGCTAAGAAGTGAGTTGCTTTCTATTTTATCTACGAATGGTTAATAAAGGCCTTTGAGCTTAAGTTCTGAACTAATTTTCCTACTCAATAGAAGTAAGAAGAAAACATAAGTATAAAACTTTATTGTAAGTTCAGTACTGAAAATTATTTTGATTTTCCAACAGCTCAGTAGGTAAATTTTATTAAAATTATTTTCATATTAATTTATAGTGAGTAATTAAAGCAACATAACATGAAACATTCATATTGTTATCTAGATTATACATATTATTTAATCATCCATTCTCATCCTTTCCCATATTCATTTCTAGGTATGATGCGTTCCTGGCTTCAGAGTCCCTCATCAAACAGATCCCACGTCTGCTGGGTCCTGGTCTGAACAAGGCCGGCAAGTTCCCCGGTCTTCTCTCCCACCAGGAGTCCATGACACAGAAGATTGATGAGGTCAAGGCCACCATCAAGTTCCAGATGAAGAAGGTAAAACTTACAAGATTTTGATTGATAGTTTTGCTCTGTTCATATGAAATAATGATCACTGGAACTAGGGTAAATTATTTAAGTACTAGTAGCACGTCCCGCCTTGCACGGGTGTACTAATGGAGCTACCGGGATAAAATATAGCCTTTAACCTCCCGGACAGTCCATTCTACACACCCGTGAAAGAATTTTTGAAATCGGTCCAGTAGTTTCGGAGATTACCTCCGTCAAACAAACAAACAAATTTTACCTCTATAATGTTAGTATAGATAAGAATATTTTTTTTATTTACTTTGCCACATGGTATGATTTCCTGCATCCAGGAAATAATATTAATGATGAACAAACATACAGTGAAACAAAGTAGGTGTCTTCCATTGTATGTATGTTATTTACCCCACTTTAGACAATCATCTCAATGTTTTTTGATTCCTCAAATTAATAACAGTAAATTATTTACCAGCTATTATGATGGTAAACAAAAATGTTTGAAGTGTCTTAACCCCTAATTTGTTTATTCCAGGTATTGTGTCTGTCTGTTGCCGTTGGGCACGTGGACATGACGCCCGACGAGCTCGCTCAGAACGTGCATCTTTCCATCAACTTCCTCGTGTCGCTGCTCAAGAAACACTGGCAGAATGTACGCTCACTTCACATGAAGTCCACCATGGGCCCACCCCAGAGATTGTACTAAGCTGACAAAATATACATTGACTTAAGTTTATTTTTTGTTTTATTTATTAGTTACATCAACCATTGTCAGGCTGTTAGGTATATAATTACTTGCTATAGTAAATCCTACTTCCTATCCTACTATACTAATATTATGTGAAAGTTTGTGAGAATGTATGTATGTTTGTTATTCTTTCATGCAAAAACGGCTGATTTGGGATGTAGATAGGTGATACCCTGGATTAACACATAGGCTACTTTTTATTCCGATATTCCCGCGGGAACGGCACTTACGCGGGTGAAACCGCGGGGCGCAGCTAGTAAATAATAAATGTAATTGTACCTATCTAGTAAACGCATGAGTTCTGTTATATTATTATCCACACTGGCTGCAGTTATTATTACACCTTTACTGACGATTTGAAGATTACGAAAAATAATAGGTTAGGTGTATGATTGGATTTTCTGCTATGGATGAAAATGAAGAATGGTTTTGAAAACAACTCGCGTGTACATACCTACACGTTCTTTTAAAAGTTATCTTTTGTACCTACACGGATGACCATATTGTGTACCTAGTACGAGTACTAGTACGTAAAAAGATTTTTATAGTGTAATTTAAAGGTAGGCTAGGACTATGAGTCAATCTGCATGCAAACTCGGAATACGAGCCCTTAACTCGACCATACCTATTTTATTTAGTTATTTTACTACCTAATGTGCTAGTTATCAGAGGTTTAGCCAAAAACGAATTAATTACATCAACAAAAGGTTTATTTATTCAATAAGACTAATACACCTAATGACAATTTTAGCTTTAAGCTGGATGAAGACGCATTAATTTCGTAAGTACCAAGTTGCTATTGTTATACAATATCACTGACGCTTTTAGAATCTGGATCCAACATTTCTTCATCGCTATCGTTGCTATCATCATCTTCAGGTAGTTGTTCATCACAGTCTTCAAGAGAGTCTTCACTTGCTATACTTTGTTGTGTTGCTATTATCTCTCCATGAATATTTTTATTTTTCAGATTACCCATCCAAAAAGCTTCAGAGCACTTATTAGCAGCCAACACAGCCTTCACTCTGTATAAAAGTGTCTCTAACATTTGTCTCACAAAGGGAACTTTGCTCATTAAAGCAGAGTCCTTCTTCAACCGGGAATGACAGCATAGAGACTGCAAAAACCTGGTTGATTGCTGTAAAATTTTCAATATTTCCAATACCTCTTGAGTGTCACTCTTAAATTGGATTTCCAAAATAGGCATTCCTTGAGACATAAACAATTTCAGAACAGGCAAAGATTTCTTAAAGAATGCCGACAAGTTGTTCCGGTTTTCCAATGTTTTGGCGATATCAGACATGTATTTCAAAGTGGAGGCAACATCCTTCCAAAGACTTAAGTGCTCTGAATTTGTCATACCTTTATTTAGGGAACTTTTCGTAGATTCATACAGCGCTGTTCCCAAGTTTCTATACAATACGGGGAAATTATTCTTGTTTATGCATTTCATGGAACTTAAGGTATCGTTGCGAGACTTTAAATTATTTATATCGTTGGTCAGCTGAAAAGACAGATTTTTTAGAGACAGAACTTCGTTATTTATGAAATAAATCGCTGCCAGTCGATCCACACTCTGGTTAAATTGCAGTCCCTTCTCTGGTAATCCGTCCAGAGTTTTCCATTGTTGAGACATGAAGTTTTGGGCCATTGTCTTTAAAATCTTAAGTATTATTTTATTGTCAGAGTAGTTTTGTATAGCCTTCACAAGTTCAATCAAAGAAACAGCTGTTGAAAGCTGAATGCAGTATTTTTCGTGTTCTTCAAATCTCTTTGCAACAGCTATAAGCAGATCTTTAAGAGAGACTATAGCACTGTCTGAGTTAGCAACAGTTCTTAACGAAGTCTTCAGCAAGGCATTATGTTGGTTTCGAAACCCTATCCATTTAAAATAAATTGTTAGCATGTTGTAAATGTATTCCAAACAAGTCATGTGTTCCATTGTTTCAGCAGTGTGTATAATTTCGCTCTCATTTTGGGTATTTGGGTTGATATGATTCTCTATGTTATTAGTTACTTGAAGCAAATGATCCATAATTTTCGGGAGTATTTCACCAACAGCTTTTGCAGTTTCTTCAGCTTTAAGAGGGTCATACATCACTTCTTGTTTAGTAAGAAATGTGTTTCTTTTAACTTTTGAAATTAGAACTGTTTCAAAATTGTTGTTTACACATTTCAATAAAAACTTCAATATCTTTGGGGTTAATTCAGTTTCTGATTCCTTTTCTGATGTCATGTTTAATTTGAATAGATGCAGCAATTTCAAATTTAATGGTCTAAAATCTATATTATGAGCAACATCCTGTTTGTTTTTTGCAGAATTATTTTGTGTTGTTTGTGTTCTTGCTGTTTCTGGTATGACCGTATCTTCAGGAGCATTTTTCTTTTGTTTCTGTTTAATATTTGCGACTTTTTGTACTTTTTTCTCAATGAGTTCTCCAGTGTACTTGCTAATGTTGAAAGTCGTAACAGGAGGTTTATAAGATATTTTGCTTCTCATCAAAATTTCACAGATAATTAGCTCTATTTCTTCTATTTGAA
This sequence comes from Xanthorhoe spadicearia, assembly GCA_947086425.1. NCBI lineage: Eukaryota > Metazoa > Arthropoda > Insecta > Lepidoptera > Geometridae > Xanthorhoe > Xanthorhoe spadicearia. The sequence goes on along the minus strand of OX352198.1, from coordinate 2,867,260 downwards.
CAATCCTTCTTAATATTTTACTCTGCAATGCTTCATCATCTTGAGTCGAAAATGCATTAAGCAGTTCTCTAAACCAGTTGTCACAATGTACAAGACAGTCCAAAATATTTTTAACATTTTCATGCTCCATATCTTCAACAACATCAACATCAAATTTCGGCATCACTACAGCGCAACCTAACAATGCATCAATGCTTGACAAGTTATTGTCTTGTTGTTTGCTATGCAATGTTTGTACCAGTTGAAACAGTGGGGAGAGTATGGCAACACATATTTCATTCTTGGGTTGCAAAGCTAAACCAGCAATATTTATGGCAATTATTTCATCCATCTCACTATCAGCATTCAAGCAATATTGCATGTAAAGCTTCAAATCACCAATTTGTTTTTTCTCTATTGCATCAACTACAAAATTCTGTTGTAAATCATTAGTAACGGCATCAGTTAGCCATGACATAAAATTCTTGTTGATGAATTTGGCAGATACTATGATTTTTGATAGTTCATCATAGAAAAAGGCTACCATATCTGGGAACTGCTTTGTGCTGCGACTAATCAGTTCAATTATCTGAGCAGCTTCACGCAGATCACCCTCAGAGAGATATGTTACAGATCCATAACTTATATCATCTGGCATTTCTTTTGTTTCTTCATCATCAGTACTAGCCATTAGGTATTTCACAGCATGTACCCCAGCAAGAATGCCTTGAACTTTTATTTTAGAGTCTGAACTGCTTAGTTGTTTTCTGATAATCATGTGGAGGTCATCTCTGATGACAGAATTTTCGTAGCTATAAGCAAGACCACAGAGCAGGTTCATTACAGCCCGTACTTCATTCAAAGGCATGTCATTTGTCCTATCTAGAAGTGTTAGCATCTGAATACTTTGAGGCTTCAGTAATGACATGTCTTTTGTAGCAACATTGTTGAGTATAAATAGTACATTCATAACACTTTGCTTTGAGTCCAAACATAACTGAAGTAACTCTGCTACTATGGTTTGGCAACAGTCTTCTAATTCAGAGAACATGAGTGTGTACATCTTCGATGCAAATGATTCAACTTCTGGATCTGCTTTGGTCTTCAACAGGGAGTTAGCTAGTTCAATCAAGTTTTTTAAGTAATCTTTAAGTATAGGCTTAAATTTTTCAAAAGTGTCATCTAAAAGGCTTTCTCTCATAATGTCCATTTTAATCTGCTTCCGAATTAAATTTTCCACTTGGGTCTGTTTTTCATCTGATGTTGAAAACAATATTAACAGTATAATAATATCAATTGGTTTATGATCTGTATGTAGCTTACAAGTTGTTATCACTTTCAGCCAAGCATTGGCAATGACTTTAGATGACACCATAGTATTCCGTATAGCAGTGCCAGTTAGAACTTGGCTCGAGGCAATTTCTTGTGGCTTTACACCAGTTGTTGGCCACCCAAGCGAGTTTCTCAATCCTTGAACAGCATCCAGGTATGAATTGTCTTTTAGGTGATTTGGAATTAGCAGGAATTTCACAAATTGTGGAAAGTAGCTGCATTTTGATAATGTCATCAATATGTTCAGGGTTTTCTTTTGCAGTTGGTCGTACTGTTCGTCAGACAGACAGAGATATGATAGACAATCAAGTACAGCTGGGACAAGGTCGTGATCTTCACTCAATATCCTGCTCATTTCGGTTGCTATAATATGATGTTCTTGGTCTCCAATAATATCTGGAATAGCTGTTATTATTTCATGCCGGACCATCTTCTCTGATGTAATATCAAGGAGGTTGATAAGGTTTGTGAACAGTTTTTCACTGTCTATGATGTTGTCAAGTGTTGAGAAGCTTTTGAGGATCATTTGAATCCAAGGTCCGCATGAGGACTGTGCTGCTAAATCAATAGCTCTTTCAAAAACATAATCAGTCATTTTGTTTTGAATAATGGGTATACTAAGCAGTATTTTGATTACACTGTCGCTTACCGGATGCTCCTCGGGACTGTCATCGGATATTCTAACTATGTTTGGAAATAGGTACTGCTTGAAAATATCCAATTCATGACACTCTTTTACAAACGTTGTGTAGAACTCCGTTACGTTGCGAGGATACTCAAAATGTTTCTCAAGATTCTTTTTAATATTTCGAGTTATATCAATACTTTTATGGGATGCTATGCACTTGTCTGGAGGATATTTTACTATGAGTCCGCTGTCTTTTAAGGTTTCGTAAAAGTAGTTGTTTGTATCCACAATTTTAGACTTTTTGTTCTGACTATGTTCACCACGATTATCAATGTTTGTTCGCTGAGATATGGAGCGTTTGTTGTTCATAATTCAAGCTTTTAAACCATGTAGGTACTGCTTCAACTAAATTACGGCTACTCGCTGCTTCTTTCCAAACGTTCACTTCAGAACGCGCGGCGCCGGCAGCCCGCCTAAAATAAATAATTTATTTTGATTTTGGTGTTCTTCTAGCATGAAAATGAAACTAATTTGACATTAACATTACGGGGATAAATTAAAATAAGTGTGTGGGGTTGGGTTGGTTGTCTTTTTGTCTTGGTGGTATGGTATAAAATAAATAAAAAAAATATTTCGACCACTCACAGTCAATGTCAGTTTAGTAATGTTGTCAATGTCAGATTGTCAGTAAGCGAAAATTTAAAAGAAACACGGGACCTGACCCAACCCAGGATTTATTCTGTTTTGTGAAATAAATACAGTTTCAAAAGAAGTAAATTGCGTTGCAATCATGAATTTGAATATAACTAGTGCGAGTAAATTCGTCTGGAAATCTCAAGCTGTGGCTGGTTTCAGCGTAAGTCCTTTTTCTTCATCATTTTCAATTTCTAAAATTACCTATTAGTCTCACGACAAGATCCTACACAACTTATCTTGTCTACCCATGTGAATTATTTTTTAAATAAAAATAAATAATCTTGTATGTTATAAGCTGTCTGAAGTAAATGTATAAACATAACCTCTATTTTCATTTCAGTTCCAACAAGTTCGTAACAAATGGGCAAATTGGCATATGATTCGTGATGTGAAGAGGCGTCGCATGAGCGCCGAGAACTTCCTCGAGAGAACCAGGATCAATGCGATGAGGAAAAATGACGTACTGCCTGTGGAAATCAGGGAGCTCGCTGATATAGATATAAACAAATTTGAAATGAATGCTATCCCATTGAGAATAAACAACAGATGTGTTATTACTTCAAGGTAACTTAATTTTATATTTGGTAAGCCATGATTTTCTTAAAATTCTAGTGGTGGTTATTTAGTTGAGACAGCCTTTTGCATAGAAACAGTTATAGCTGGCATAATTTTCTTTCCAATCTCTTATTGTCAACCTATACCAATCCAATCAAGTTTTGTGCATTTGTCAAAGTACTTTTTAATTGTCGCTAGATCTATCGCCCCTGAAACCACAAGTATAACTTGTGCATCTTACATTTTTCAGACCTCGAGGCATCGTCCCAGAGTGGAGAATGAGCAGAATTGTCTGGAGACATCTGGCAGACTACAATAAGCTATCAGGAGTGCAGAGGGCCATGTGGGGATAGATTTACAATGTTATTTTGGTATAGAGTTAGTCTAATAAATGTATTTATAGTTATCTATCCATTTTTATTTACCTAAAGATGATTGATCTGAAAGCTGGTATTTCAGAGGCTAAATTCTAAAATATTACCCTGTATCCCTGCTAAGTCCACTATAATTAGTTATACAGCTTAGTACACTTCTAATTTCTATTACTACAGACATATGTATGAATTTGTTTTTAAATTTAGGAAACAATTCATCACACTGACCGTCTTACAACTCATCACACTACTGACCATAACTGCACTAGTTTGTGGTAAAGGATATTTATTATTATAAAGTGACTGCCAGACACTAAAATTCCTATTGACAAACAATCTTTGACTTGTATGGCAAACTAACAGACTACCGCCAAATTAGAGACAGTCAGCCCAAATGAGAAAATTAAATAAGGGATAAGAGAGTTAAATCTTAATTACACAATAATTTCCAGAATATAAGGTAAGGCAGGTTAAAAACATTCACAAAAAAAAGTTTGAAAACTTTTATTATAAAGTCATTTCCTTACAGCTAAACGCTCCGTAAAGCTTATAATGGAATACCACAGCTTTAACGTAAAGCTTTTTAGTCAAAGAGACCTGAAACAAGAAAAAACATTGGTTTATTAAACAAGTCAAGCTAATAGTTGTTTAGGTTGCATGTCTATTGATCTTTCTCAGTGAAAATGCTATCAACATAATTTTCTGCAGCTAATACATGCAAGCATCATTGAAAGATTCAACAGAACTGACACATGATATTGTAGTAAGTACCTATACTGTTTAAACAATGTATTCTATTGTAGTTATATTACCATAACACAAGCATTGAGTTGCTCAGCTTAGGACAAGAGGACGCTGTGTGAAATGTCTTAGGATATTTATTTCATTTATTTATATTTTATTTATTATTTATAGATAATTTGAATAGTAAGGTATTGTACAAAAAATACTCAATTCTCAACTATTTATATGCTGTTATTATAGAATCACAGCACACAGGGCTTGAAAGGATATCCACAGGTTTTAGATAGTTTGATGAGAAGAAATTTGAATGCTTACCGAAGCCCATATCGTCATCAGACTCTTCTGGCTCCTCCTCCTTCTTCTTTTCCTCCTTAGCCTCAGCAGCGGGCGCTGCAGCGGCGGCGGGGGCGGCTCCACCGGCCGGGGCGGCACCGACACCGGACCCGATGTTCGTGATGAGCTCACGCACGTTCACACCCTCCAGCGCCTTGGCGAACAGACCGGGCCAGTAAGGCTCCACGTCTACGTTGGCGGCCTTCAGGATGGTGGAGATCTTCTCACCCTACAACATTCCATGGATGTAAACACCACTTCGCGCCACAACATTTCACCGAAATACAACTATCGATAACCAGAGTAGGCATCTAGAGCCTCAATTAAAACAGAATTTGGATAATTTTTATAGATTTATCATGGATGAACACGGATTCCGAAATTATTCAGTGAGCGGGATAACATAACCTCGAAGTCAAATCACGGAATTAATGTTTAGAACTTACAGTGACGGCAACATCATCATCCACGAGGATGAGAGCAGAGTAAACACAAGCTAATTCAGCCTTGGACACCATTTTCAATAATTTCGTGCAAGTCGCCGAATGGCCTTAGCTCGGAGAGAACAAGCACGATTGACTTCTCAATGAGAAAGAAAGAAATTGTTCCGAGGCGAGGATTACCTGTCAATGTCAATTTTGACGTTTAGGTGATGTGATGTGACGTTAGTTTTGTTGCAATACTCTCCTCTTGAAGTTTAGCATAGGTTGTGCTGTGACATGGCTCAACCAAGACCAAGCACAGTCAGCTCAACGCTCAACTCCGGCCAAAATCTTTGGCATTCATTAAATACTGCAGCCTCTTTAGAGTATTATGTTCTGTGACTGCAGCAGCCATGGCAGCAAAAATTGCTGCCATAGAACACTATTACTCCGCTAGGAGTAATAGTGTTTTATGGCAGCAATTTTTGTTAAAAAAAATCACGACTGTATCCCTGGGAGCGGTAGAGATTTCTTTCAGATCCATGTACAATACCTACCTACTAATTTTTACGATCCTTTGAAGATGTCTTAGGGGTAGTCAGAGGTATGTCCAAATACATATTTGGTAAGCCTACTTTTTGCTGAAAGTTTTATATGTACGTGTCAGGTTGCAAGTATGTACATACCTACAACAACTTTGCTAGGAAGCTAACTGCTTTCCTCGATATTTCCTTCACCGTTATAAGCTCGTATTTATGTTCATTATGGAGGCCATACACGCTAGGTTTTGCATGATGGTTTTAGCCGTGCATGCAAAACCGACAAGCATAACCGAGTTTCATACTACACATACACGTTAGGTTTTGCATGCACCGTCTTGATATGAACTCTGAGTTGAGCTACGTAGTACGTGATGGTGTGTAGGACGCAATGGACGACGACGATGATCACATCGTCGTCACAGCTATCAAGCTGTACTTGGCCTAACACTTGTTCTGCAGAACAGAAAAAGAAAAAGAGAGCGCACTGAATGGTCTAAATGCTGGTTATTGAAAAGAAAGCAATTCTCCCACGTAAAGATAAATGAATTGAGATTTACACCAACAGATTACAAAAATTATTTACGAATGGATGAAAAAAAATATTTGAAACTATTATATTATTATAGCGCGCGCGACCTTCCGCCGTCACAAACAATTAAAAACTGAGAACTGTGGCAGGCAAGCTCGCCGGACGCCACACACGCTCGGTTATGCTCGCGCGCAAACATAACCGAGCGGCATAAAATATCAATTTTGATATTTGCTCGGTTGCATGTACATGCACCGATAACTGTACAGTTTAATCACATACACGCTAGGGCTTGCCTGTCGGTTATGCATGCACGGCTAAAACCATCATGCAAAACCTAGCGTGTATGGCCTCCATTAATGCACGGCCAAATTCAATCCCACAATCTTCGGATCGAAAGTCGAAAGAAATAGGAAGATAGGTGCAGTCTACTAATCCACTTGGCCAACACAGCTTCTTTTAAAAAAGTAGGTACCTACTTGAGAAGATAATGGAGCTTAGAAAATTTGGGAACTCTGAATGATGGCGAACTAATTAGATAACCACAATAATACTTACTATAATAAAAATCGGTAAGAATTAAGAAAATTAAATGACAAATTCTGACAAATTGGATTACTCAATTATTTTAATAGCGACCAATAAAATACATCGAAGGTACATAGGTGGATAATTAAACTATCATAATATGATTTAAAATATAACATGTTTAGGTAGGTACCTACCTTTATGTATTAATATTTTTATGTACACAACTGTCAGTCAAACCCAAGATCTAGAATTCTTAAAATAGCATTCGTTCTTAGACCTACCTACTATAACTTAAATAATATATTTATTCAGGATAGGCAGCTATGTATTGTAGGTAGGTACACTACAAAACAAAACAAGGTACCTAATTAAATTATGCAGTGGATAAAATGCAATTAGATTGTACCTACCTACCTACTAATATTATAGAGGAAGATCGCTGACTTAATTACAAATTCCAAAAAGTGACATAACTTAAATTTTTATAAGTACCTAAGTACATCTTGATTTGACTAAAGGAGATCATTCATTTTGGACCAAAAAACTAAAGTGCCGGCCAGAAAAAAAAAATGTGGTTTCCTGTTAGAGCATATTATTCCTGAGATTTTTCATTATGACACCTAACCCGTACAAATAATAGTTTAGTCGTAATATCTATTACAAAAATAACAATTTGTTCTAAAATAATTCTTGGTATTGACAGTTTAGTAGTAAAATATGTAGTAAAATATTGACAGTTTAGTAATAAAAATGTTTTACAGTCATGCTCAAGTCAATCTGTTATTGTTCTCTTCTTCTTTTTCCTAGCCACATTCAACCCTATGGGTGTAGGCCTCCTTCATAATATGCCATTCTTTTCGATTTGTGCAGTTTCCATCCATTTCACTCCAGCTGTTCTTTTGTCATCATCCCAACGCATTTCCGGCCTTCCTCTTGATGGGCGAGTTTCATCCCATAGTCTCCATTCGGCTAGTGTTTTGCACCACGAGTCTTGTTTCCAGGCGACGTGACCAGCCAAGTTCATTTCTAAACGTCCAGAGGCTAGGTCACTAAATTCCTGTATCATGGCCTCAAGGTCGTGAGGGTTGTCCAAGAATTAAAAGATATCGTCGGCGAATCTCAGGTTACTCAGTCTAGTTCCCGCTATATTAAGACCACGATTTTCCCAGTCTAGTGCTAGTCTTCCAGTACTAGTGTAAATAGTTTTGGTGACAGCTGATCACCCTGCCTTACTCCTCTTCCTATTTTTACTGGATTTGTTTCTGAAGGTATATTATGTAGTGTTAGACGAGCATTTTGGTATATGTTTTTTATCTAGTTTAAATAGCGATGATATACTCTGGCATTCAGCAAAGACTGAATAACTACCCAGGTCTCAACACTATCAAAGGCTTTCTTATAGTCAATAAATGCGAGCCATAACGGTGGTTGATATTCTGTAGCCTTTTCGATGACGATTCTCATAGCGAGTAAGTGGTGCATGGTGTTGTAACTCCTAAATATATTATTTATTGATATATTGGACATATGTGTAGTAGTAGTAGTGTAGGGAATTGTTTTGGAACAGGCAATAGAGTCAACTAGTTTTTAAGACTGTACATTTTCGAGCGATCCTTGAGGTCCTATGAAATAAACATATTTTTCTTTCTTTCTTTCTTTCTTTATATATTTATTTATTGTTTATTGTTGATGTGCGTGTAGTAGATGTAGAGTGCATGTGAATGAGATGCGGATGTTGAGATGGATATATGGAGTGACGATTTTAGTTAAGATAAGGAAGGATGAGTACGAGTATAAACGGGAGAATTGATAAGTTGAGGAGTGCAATGTTGGCGTGGTATGGTCGCGATGAATATGAATGTGGATGGATACACTGGAAGAGGTAGGCCTAAGTAGAGATAGAGAAAAATGGAAGGAAGAAACGTGTTGTGCCGACCCCGCTTAGTGGGATAAGGGCAGGGAGATGATGATGATGATGAGCAACACCCAATCGCCTTTTTTTTCAGTAATACAGGTGCCATAATAGCGCAATTCACTTAAGTAATAATAGTGTTATTGCAATTCGAAACAGTCAAAATATACTTTTTCTATAGTAAATAAAAACTAAACCGTTAGGCGTACAGGTTTGCTTACATAATAAAAAATGTTAGTTTTGACATGCTCTACCTAGAAATAACATTTTTTTTTATTGGCCGGCACTTTTGATTTTTGGTCCAAAAATGTATAGAGCGTGAATGATGTCCTTTAGTTACTTTATGTAGGTACTAACATTTTTCAGTTTAATAATTACCTACTTTATACTTTCTAATAAAGAATAACAATTTAACAGTCACAATAAACTCATCTGGAAATTAATTTATTCTATCTATCATGGAATGAACTTACGTATTTTTGTAATAGCAAAAATCATTGGAATAGGTACCTACAGACTACCTACTTTAAAAATGGACTTTTGCCAAATGGACGTTAGAATCCTCTGACTACCCTATACCTAATTATAGAAAAGCGTTTAGAATGTTTCATTAAATATCATTACCTATACCTACGTTGTTTTGACATGAGTCACACACACATTTTTTACAATAAAAGTAGGTTATCAGAAACGATTTGCTTAGTAGGCTTTAGTAGGAGGTATATTCTTTAGCTATATATAAATAGCATTAATTTGACTCCTAGGTTTCCTAGATCTTCACCCCAACTTATTAGATGAAGACTATGGTTACCTACACAATGCTTTTTTATCGAGAGCTTATTTACAGTTTCGTGGTAAGAATCATAACTTTTAGTAAGGTAGGTACAGTTTTTAAGCTTTAATATTTTTAATTCCATTAATTCCAAATAATCTTTCTCCAAATTACAAGTCCCACGAAAATAAATGGTGTTTAACGAGCATGTCTCTCACACCTTCCTTAAGTGGTTGATTTTGTGTGTCTTTTTTTACGGGAAGCTCCCATTCTGGATTTAGGTTGAATCCAAATTGCGATAGAATACGTAATTCACACTTAATCTGAACCCATCCTGGTGAATTTATAAATGACCAAGGATGGTACCATTTTTGCACAACGTCAACGCAGGAGCAAAGTACTTCCAACCACAAATGAAGCGCTTCTTCATTTAATCCCATACAAATCAGAGTTCGTAACTTGACATCCATTTGTGCGTGTGCATTGTCGTGTGATAAATTTATCGCCTGAACACATCTATACAGTAATTCTTCAGGTGTAAGTACTTTTCCATCTTCATCCAAACGATATGTTTTACATAACACTAACCGACTATAAACAGAATTGAAATCTTTTTCCACTTCTCTTGATGATGCTTCCTCAATGAAGAGCCAAGGATGACATGGTCCATCAAGGAAACTTGGACGTTTTATACCGTGAAGAAGAACTCTTTTAAAAGCGGGTGCCAAAACACCACGAACTAAATGCGCAATCTTTTCTGTCACTGAGTCATCTCCAGCTCTACTGTATTTGACTCCCTTTTCATCTAATAATTTTACAAATCGAGCTGGGAACCACCCTCTTAGTCCATTTAATTCGCCAATCCAACAATGTTCATCTCTAGAACTAAGTACGTCTATAACATCATTTTTCCTGAATCCAAGTTCATCTCCATCTCTTCTTTCAAAGTCTAATAAAGCCTTTGCTCGTCTTTTCTTACTCTTTGACACATTGACATATCGTTGTCTATCTGCAGCGTGACTTTGCATAGTGTAATCAGCAGTTAGTTGAACTTCAGAAGCTAATTGAGGTTCAAGAGCAAGAAAGTGACGTGCAACTTGTAGAATCGCTTCTCTCAAATCTACAAGTATTTCAGTTTGCTTAACATTTTTAGATATAGCATCGTCGTTGTTACTCTCTTCGCCAAATAGAATAGTCTGTATGACTGATTTATTCTTCTTAATTTGACGTCTTTGTAATTGCTGTTTAGGTAGATTTGCTACAGCTCCTGGGTTACCTACTAATGCACCTTGATCTGTCATGAGATATGCAAGATGTCGCCGTCTATGTGTATCTATTAAAGTCGGGCTCAGCGTGTCACCGCATACCTCATCGATCGTTTTTATGAGGAGATCGACGTCAGCTATTTCACCCGGGATATCAGAAAGTGCATTGAAGATTTGAGCGGAATTAGAAATTTCTGTAAAACGGTTTTCTCTTATCTTCAACATGGCTAATGTAACTTTAAATAGTACAAGGGATCCATCTAAGAAGAAGAGATCCCAAATTCGTAGTAAAATTTTCATATGAACAACATTTGCATACAATGTCAAAAACCAATGCATTGTTATTAGAGATAGTTCTATATCATGAGCGTTCAGGACTTGATCTATACCTGGAAGATATGTTGAGATAAGGCTCCTCAATACTTTTTGATCAGCTTGTATGCCAATGAGTGTTGAAGAATAGTATGAAGCTGGCAAGAGATCTTCTACTGTAGTACACATAATCCAAAACGCATCTTCCTCCTCCATCAACAGTAATAGTGATGCAGCTATCATACCCGTTCCTTGGCAATAACCAATATCAGGATAAAGCCAAGCTAAGGCTCGCAATATCCTGCGTAATCTAGGGACGCCCGTGCTCGTCGGATGAGAAAAGCAAACGTTATTTGGCAAAATTTGAACTAAATCTTTCTCAATTTGCTTACTTGTTACTAAGCCGTCGTCACTTGACGCTCGAACAATATCATGATAAGTTATTTCAGTTGCAGCTCTTTTTTTGTTAGCACCACACAGATGCATCCATACTTGCGGTCGAAGTGAATGAGGTACACCATCCTTAACCATATTCTGTAATTGGTCAGTTTTTTCTAATTTGCCATCACCATCAGAAAAATTGATTTCTTTACTGTAAAATTCCCATTGTAAACAATGCTGATCATCATCGACTAATGCATTGAAAAGTTGTGATTTACTTGAATTTTTTTCTGCATCATCTTCTTCTTCGACACAAAAACCAAATTCATCAAACCTATAGTCTGGAAGACCACCACTGTGACCTTCGGATTCTGGTTGAGCTAATTTTGCCATAATATCTTGAGGAACCATACTTGGAGTGAGTGCTGAAAAAGGTCCACCAGGTGCGGGAAGAAGTTCGTCGGCGATGTTGAGCCCTCCCAATGCATCTATTACGTCTTCTGGATCATCATCAGCTAACGATGAACATATCTTACGTTCGTGATCTTCTCGACCTACATAGCCATCGTGGTCTCGCGAACTGAATAGTGATTTTGCCAGATCCATTGTTAGGTAATGATACTTTTACTTTATGGAAAAACACAGATATTTTTAGTTATAGTGATTGTTTTCACTAAATTTCACTTTGTTTGGTACATTGCAATGATTGCAACACAATAAATAACCAGTATTGATTTTCTTTATGGTCAAACGTCAAAAAGTTTTTTTTTATACTGTTTAATGGCTACCGACCGTATATCCGGCAACACGCCAGTAAACCTTTGAATGTTTAGGTAAGTATTGACATGAACCAGTTTTTAATTTAAAATTCAAATAATTAACATCATTTATTGTATTTATTTTGCTTTTGGCCACGTACTCTTTCATGCATTCATTAATTTGCTGTTTAAGCCGGATTTTCTCTGAGCCAGGATCTATCCGGCTATTTATTATTGAATGACATCATTCATCGGCAAACAAAAGTCAGCATCACTATTCAAAAGCAAGACGCACGTCTTTTATAGCATTGGCTGAATGAAATGAAATTGTTTGTTGGTGAAGTGGAAAATAAATACAGTTTTATCTAAAAAAACACAATAGTACACTTGTAAACTGTGAATAAAAGAGTCATTACACAAAGTGGAATGTTATGTTGTAGTTCTAGTGTAAATATGTTAAATTCGAAAGGCTACAAAACCCCCAATTAAAATTAGAAAAGCTGGTAAGTGTGCACAGTAATTTTACTCATATTCCAAGTTCTCGTGTGGCGTGCCAATCTGATTTGTTATGAACTAACATTGCCGCTTTGTCCTACACTGTTTTTTGAATACCTACTAATAACATACTGCGGTACTTACAATACTTACTAAACCTCCACTGCTAACGTAACCTATCAGTATTGTTGTGAAATACAGTAGAAGTTCCTTATTCGCGCTTTCTTCATTCGCGTTTTCACTATTCGCGGATTAAAAAAATGCGACCCAATTCCTATATTCGCGGCTAAAAATTTCGTTATTCGCGGATCTAATAAGTACATACACAATATTCAAAAGATTTTAATAGGTATCCAACCCAATATTCTTTGTAAATGCCGTCATATGGACTAAATACAAAAAGGAAAATAGATCTTATTACAACTATGCCTAAAGTATGTTGTTATAAATGATACCTAACGCAGAGGACTTTGAAAAAACCTGCCTTCGCTGCGTTGGTGTTTTTGAGAATGTAAACAAACAGAATAAAAGCAACAGAGTTACTTAAAAAGTATTTTTTTTAATGTTACTGTTCCGTTCTATAGTAAAAGCCGCTTTGCGTGTTTTTTTTGTTTCTTCTTTTACATTCGTTACAAAAATTGTGATCGAGTAACACGTTTCTACCGCAGTCTTCCTAATTTATAATGTCAACTAAAAAAATGAGAAACGACTTTCGACACGAAAAAATCTGTGTTAGGTACTTACTGCTAAAAGTGAAAATAGAAATGCTTTTTCGTGTACGCCTTGGAGAATCATTTGCATCCATATCACTCTCATTCAATGTCAACGAATCAAAAATGTTGTCACCTAGGAACGTATCCCCTATAATCCCATGTAAATTACCATTCCGTATTCACGGTTTCTGTATTCGCGGCATATTTATGGAACGTATCCCCCGCGAATAAGGAGCTTTTACTGTACATTAAAATGTCGATAACTCTTGCAATCTTTATTGTAGAAAATGAGAGAGAACTCCATACAGTTGCTATAATGCCTGTAAAAAGATGTTGTGTAAGTGACTGTTTGTCTTGCTCGACGAGAAATGAAGACAAAGGTGTTACTTACCACAAATTTCCGAAATACGCAAAAAAAATACGTGATGAGTGGGCGAGTGTGGCACATTTATCTATCCTGAATCTAGTGCCGAGCTCATTTGTATGTTCAAGGCACTTTTGTAGAGGGGATTTCATTAAGAACAAGGATTCTAAATATATTTTGAAGTCAGGTATTCTGAATGCTCAATGGAAAATTTATAAATCTTAGTCCTTTTTGTTTAGTAGTTAGTGTAGATAGTTTCTGTATGCTGGTGGTCTTGTGATTGTCTCGTAATCTTGTTTGAGTATTTTGTAGCATGCTTTGCTAGTAAAGTTGTATGCCATATGTTAAGTTTATTACTATTAATTCTAGCTTGTATTGTTTGACCGCAGCCCTTTTCTCCATATATTTAAAAGAAATGCATAACTTTAACAACGAAAACACACAAATCCCGTGTTCTAAAGTTGCGCGCTCACCAACAAAACCTGTTTAAATGAGTAGTACTTTTATTTCTAAGATGCCGTGAAGTACTTATGAATTATTATTTTATGATCTTATTGATGTACATATGTTGTAGGTTAAATCATCAACACTTGCATGTAAAATAGATTTTAAATAAAGTGTAGTACATTCTAATTCATTATAATCAATATTAGAAAAAAATTAAGTACTTTATATACTCTGTCTATTTTATTTCATAGAATGCCTGATTTCTTAAATACTCAATTTACCAATGCATCTAAAAACATGTATTTAAGTTACTAGTTTTAAGTAGTAATTTCTTATTATAGCATGATGCCTCTGTTAATCTTACTATGTCTAATCATATTGTTATATTATTGCATTTCAGATGCAGTTCCTTCTATATTTCCATGGGTAGTTGACTCTATTAAGATGGAGCCAGCAAAAACAACCGAGAATGAAACACAACCACCGGATGATTCAGCCCAACTAAATACTGATGAAAATGATCCAAATATATCTGGTAGCAGTAAAAGTTCTGAAATTGAGAACCTTGATAACATAAAAAAGTTCATTGAAGCCCAAGAACAGGATATACAGAATCTAAAATCTGATAAAATAAAACAAGAACTTGAAAATTCTGATCAAGTTTTAAACACTCATCAGAATGTTGAAAATTCTGATGTCAAACCTCATCAAGTTATTCAACAGGGCATGGAAATGCTCGTTGGTGATTTGGATGTAAATTTAGAGAATTATAAAAAGATAGAATATGCTGATCTTAAGATTGCCTACGTGGAGAATGATGAGGAAACAATGGCGGTTGCCTCCAGTGTCATGGAAATGATTATATGTGAAACTGAAGCTAAGACTATGGAGGCGGCATCTTTAAAGGAAATACCAAAACAAACAGTAAATCCTAGTAAGTAAATTTTAAGTTGCTATAGTTTACCAAAGAAGAGATTAATAAAATAAATATCTAGCTATATTATAGATAAATGGATTGTGTGAAAGGTGACGACGATGAGTAAGCATGGTCAACAAGCAGTCCTTTGTCTCTTTTATTTACTCACAACAATGTTGTAATATTTATTTTAATATTTGTAAGACTGAGAAGGGAATATACAGCACTCTGTCTTACTTCCTCTAAGCATTCTACCCATACCATCACTTCAGCCAATCACACTAATATTATAAAGGCGAAAGTTTGTGTGTAAGTGTGAAATTGTGTTACTGTGAATGTATGTTACTTCTTCACGCTTACATTTCACACGCAAATGGCTTAACGGATTTGAATTAAATTTGGTACCAGGATAGTTTATGTCCGAAATTAACACACAGGCTACTTTTGATCCCGGTATTTCCATGGGAATGGGAACTTTTCACCACTGGTAACACAGCAGGCACAGCTAGTAGATATATTGTTTTATTTTGCAGATAACAGCAGTATGCCATTGTCAGTTGGATCCAGAGTTGAGGCAAAGGATTTCAGTGAGGAGTGGTACCCGGCTGAAATAGCTGAAGTGGACTTTGATGAAATGGAGGTGCTTGTGCATTATGACAATTATTTGAAGAAGTAAGCAATTGTGTTACCATATTAATTTAAAAAAATGTATGAGGATGAATGAATGGGGGAAGTTGGTTACTCTTGTAGAATATACTACTGACTGCTACTGAGTTATTTTTAAGTTTATAAACACCAAATCACACAATAACTTTGTGCAGTACCATGTTGTTGAAGTGCACTGTGTAATACACATATAAATAATAGGTACAAGTTTCTGGCAAGAAATACATATATAAGGTTTTCTCAACCTGTAGAATTTTTTTGTAATACTAAACCTTAAAAACCACGTTCGTTCGTTTGTGTGCATAAGCGGCCAACTCTAGTGACGGAGTTTTTAGGCCGCCTAAAGACTTCCGTCGTGGCTTGACTTAAAAACCTTAAAAAATAAACTACACATCAATGTTGTTGTTATCATTAGCAGAACTACTAAACGCAAGGGGAGGACCCTTCTAGTTACAGTTCACTGCTCAGCTCCCTGGTAACTAATTAGGGTGAAAAACAATCATTACGAAAGCTCTCTAAAACCCCGCAGTAAAAACTAGATTCTGGTGGAATACAACCTTCTTTAATAGACAACCACAAACAACCACTAATAAAAAAAAAACTTCCGAAGCAAGCTGTCAAAATTACATCTGTTCCTAATTCAAATTGGCGGTCATTTCGGAATTCGTGACCGCGTAGTTTTATGAATTCGATAATTTATTTCTTTATCATGTCGTATTCCTACGAAACTCGGTATAAATCTCGACGGAGAGGGATTCTCGAACAAGGGTAATTTTATGATACAATTTTTATCGTCACTAAATTCTAAAGAGTACAAGATTTGTATTAGTTTACCTACTTTTTAAGCTGATAATAATTTTCATCATTACATATGTACTTACAAGTAAAATATGTGTTGGTTTTAAGAATTTATTTATTTATTTAATTAAATGCTAACTACTTACTGTTTTCCATTAAATATTTGTACTGGTTTTTTAGATAAAATAGTACAATTACAATTGTTTGTTTTAGGTCTGATGAGTGGATCAGCGTAAGCAGCCCAAGACTTCGTCCGTTCACCGGCACCGCCAAGCCTGAACAGCCGGAGCTACTGAAGCTTCTGACAGAAGTCAAAGAAGAACCCAAAGATATTAAAACGGAGGATAAGAACAAAGTGTTTGTGGTCGGAGAAAGATGCCTGGCTCGCTGGAGAGACAATAGACGATTTATGGCTACCATCGACAAGGATTTTGGTGATGGTGAGTGAATTTAATCAAGTAAGGCATAGCGCAAAGGTGGACTCTTTTGTGTCTTGTATCGGACACAAGCTATCAATGAATATTTGATTTCTATAGAATCAGTATGAAGTCATCTGCTTCCTTCTCCATTCGCTCTCGCTTAACACAATACTAATTGATCATTTAATGGTCGCAATTGGTAACAGAAAACTGGTTTGCGCAACTCTTTAAAGAGGTGAAATGATAGGAGTTATGGATGATAGAAGAGTAAGCTGATAAGTTATAGACACTTGTGTTGCAATTGATAAAGTGGAATAGGGCATTGATGAGTATGAGTATGAGATGTATTTAATGATAGCATAAGTACCATTTGTAATTCACTAGGATTTTATTTAAGTTTCAATATAGAATAGGTAGCGTGTTGTGTTGGTATATACTGTAAGCTGACTATTTTTAACTGTATAATAATAAATAAATAAATGAGTATAAGTACTTAAGTCATGTAGCAAACTATGTAGTAATAATGGTTCAAAAGTAATTTACCAGCAGGTCCTGAAGCTATCTCTGATTTTCGAACATTAAGGAGACAACCACCACAAACTTTTATTTCAGGTAAATTCGAAGTGACATTCGACGATGGTTTCCGCTGGTCCTGTACAATTTCACGTCTCAGCAAGTTAAAAGAACAGACAACTCTATCCATCGACACTAGTCTACCATCTACCAGTGGAGCACCCTCGCCTATACTCCAAGGAGGCCCAAGCACCAACACCCCAGTCCCCGTCTACCACACACATCTCTTTGACCCAACAAGAGACTATTTAGGGTCTAAAAGCGAACGACGCGAGAAGAAACGCAAGTTGAATATTAAAGAGATATTCAATATTGGGCAGAAGAAGCAGAAAGTTAAAGTTGAGAAGAAGATACCGAAAGAGAAAGTAAAGAAAATTGTAAAGCCTAAATTAAAGGAGGTTAAGATGGAAATAACTAGAATACCAGGTAAGGAGAACGTCAGAGACTTTGTTAATGCGCATAATACAATTATTATTTCGAACCCGCGACTATAGTTGAATATGACTTTGAGTAGAATAGACAATCAAGTAATGTAAGTACTTATAGAAAAGCATCAAAAGTCAAAATATTTTTATTCAATAAAATCTTATAGACCACTTTGACACGTCACGTTCTTAAAACTAGGGGATTCTATTGCCTGTTCCAACGCGACATTACTAATCTAAATCAGCTTTCAGTATTCCGTCGTTAGTCGTTTAACTCTGGGCTAACATAATAGTGTATGTGTATTGCATTTTTTCCTAAAAAGATAATATATATATTGCAGATGCGGTGGCTTCTATTCTTGGTACAACAAACATAAAACATGAAATAAAAGAAGAACTTTCCGAGTCTATGGAAGTTGATAACAACGATAGTCTAGACCAGCCTGATGATACCACAGATTCTAAATCTGATTTGGACCCGGTAAGTAAATTCATTTAAATGTAAATTAATTTGCCTAGTAGGCGCAGTAAAGCACTTTAAGTTATAGTTGTAAGTACATTAATTTGATGTAAGTAGCTGTTTTCTTGTTTTAATGTAGCTAATTTATTTTATAGTTTTAGCTTTATCATTACTTACATTGATTGCTCGAAGAACCTTCTAAAATTGTATAGATAATAATATAATATTTGTTGATCCATTGAAATTAATTTGAATAAATTAAATAGGAGTAGTTGAACTACTTCTTTGTTTTAATTTAGAGTACTTAACTATTAGAAACTATTATTCTATTGAATTTATATAAATCTAGGTTGATGAGGAAGATAAACTAGAAAAGTTCGATAAGCCAGACCAAATGATGCATGATATAGTAATGGATAAAATGAAAGAAGTTATTAGCAAACTCGAAGGCGGTCTCAAAGAAGATATTGAAAAACTACAATTACCTAAAGTGGTAACGGTTGATCCACCCAAACCTATTGAACCGCTGGAACTGATTGAATCATCAAAATCAGATATCAATACGGTTACTGATGAGCAAAACCCTACCGTTGATTCAAAACTGGCTATTGACACAGTAGTAGTACTTGAGACATCAGTACCTCATAATGAAGCCCCCAAATTTGATGAAGCCCTAAAGATAGACGTTGAAATAACAAGTGCAGACAACAATACCTCAGAAGTACTGTCACCAAGTTTGATTGACACTTCTGAAGCTGATTTGGTTAAAATCTTACCCGATGATGACTCAACTAAGTCTGATATAGAAATGGGCATTGAATCTCCTAGAATTGATATAGATTCACAACCTATTTTGGTTGATATAGACGCTCCACTTGATATGGATCAGGTTGAAGAGGAAATTGTTGTGAAAAAACATAAAAAAATCAAGAATAGGGATTCGGAAAGGCCTAAGAAAAAGATGAAAAAGGAACAGAAGAAGAAGCTATTTAGCCAGAAATGGGCGGAAGTGGACCAAGTTAAAAGCGAGCTATTTGAAATGCAGCAAAGGATGAAGGAGATGATGCGAGAAATTGAGAGAGAGAAAAAGGTACGTACTAGTTTCGTAGGAAAGTATCTATTGAGTAGCGATAAAACAAAGGTAAGACACAAAGCAATTTTAAATTTACAACAGGCGTAAGTGTAATTCAACTGATTTGTTTTTGGCCTTCATAGTCGCTTAAATATTTGATAGCTAACACTATACTAATATAGTGTTCGCTATCGTATGTTGACTAAGCATTACCGAAACATGCAACGTTCCTTACAAGCTACAGTAAAAACAATACTTTAAAATAGTAGTATTGTATGAATAATAGTACAACATACACAAATGCTTTTCTCCCTCGTTTCTATCATTATCAGTGAAGTGACTAGCTTGATTTCGCTTAGCTTAGCTTTTCTTGTCACATCAAATTTCAGGTACATGTTAAAATCTTTTGTACCACAGAACAGTGATGTAAATTCTTAATTGCCTATCTTCGTGTCGTATAAGATAGTGCCAGTTTTCTTCCATACTTCAAATGTATTAATTTGTTAGCAAAATCCATTCAAATGTTCAACAAACTTGAGAGGTGACAAGGGACACCCGGATGAAACAAAGTTCTATGAGAGAGAGAGACAGAGAAACACGCGCACGCCGCACGGCTTACAACTATAGCAAAAAGTGTCGTTACAACTTTGTCTTAATTTTTTCCGTCTTGCCTCCTTTCGCAACGCGCTTTATGGAACTTCGTTTAACTAACTTCAATAATTTGTATATAGTTTCAGGTATCAGATGGTCTGCCGCTACCGGAGAGTTGCCTGGTGGCCGGCGAGTGGGCGTGTCGCTGGGTGAACGGCCAGCCAGTCGGCAAGGTCAGCGAGATGGAGGCCGACACCAAGCCTGACGCGAGCGGCAGACCGGCGTTACCACGACGTAGCGTCGAGGTATGTGACTATACTTCATTTCTTGAAACGAGCTAACAGGAACGTAAATAAAAGCAAAACGAGATAGAATATTATTTTCAACGACCAATCACGTGAGTTTATTTTATCTGTCTATTATCTCGTTTCAATAAATGAAGTATAGTACTACAGTTTTAGAATAATTAAAATTCATAATGTCTAGAAGGTCTCTAGGATAATAATGTTAATGCTTACGAGAAAGCATGCTAGGCTTGTCTAATTTGTTGTTACCCAAAGATCCGTAACATTTTATTGTTATCTTGCAGGTGGTAGACAAGAGGCTCCCAGAAGGCTGGACCAAGCACATGGTGCGGCGCAGCGTGGGACACTCTGCTGGCAAGTGGGACGTGGTTCTTGTCAGGTACGACACTAAAATATATATCACTAAACAAAATATGATATGCATGACTGTTTTACTTTGTTATGAAACTATGAACTTTAATAATCATCCTTGCCGGTTTCGGCTACGGCGACTTGGTTTCTGCTATGTTTTATGAACTCTAAGGCCATTCTCTCATGGAGCTACTTAAAAAGAACTAGTCACAAACTCAAATTACTAACGACTTGCCTGAGCGTCACAGCCCATACATGTTCTATGGAGGTTCGCACACGACGCGACTAGTTACTAACTGGTCGGTAACGCGTTAGCAACCGATCACGCGCGACGCGTCATGCCGGTCTCCACGCTACTGGTTTCCCAAGTTTCTTTGTTTTTTGTGATAAAAATGAACGAGCAAACATTAAATACTCAATTTGTGAAGGAGGACCTTACAACTTGAGTAGCGTCGTGTGCGAGATACAATTTGTAACTTCGATTCGTAATTACTGATTAGTTCAGTCATTTTTGAGTAGCTCCATGAGAGAAAGGCCGAATGACTAATATAGCCAATTTTGGCTTTGAATGTGCGCGCGCAAATAGCGCAAGTTAGAGTTCCGTTTACAAAATTGTAACGAATGTTTGCAGGCGGTTTGTTTTTAAGGTGGTCTCTTCTCTCATCAAGTTCGCGCCTTCGTTCGTTTTCAAAAGAGTTCACATTACATTTTAATTATTTGGGATAATCCTGTTTGATTTGTAGCCCAGCAAACCGTCGCTTCCACACCAAGGTCGATATGCGCCACTTCCTCGAAACAGCATCCGAAGACATCAAAGCTTACGAGCACGCTCTTATGGACTTTGGCGTGCATCTGAAGCTTTCTCGCAAACTTGGCTGGATCACTAGTACGCCTGATGGCGCCACTGTCGCCCCGGAGACTATACTACCCTCTGATATCAAGAGTTCTCTCTCTCCGCTTGTGAAGAGAAAGACTTTGAGCCTGAAGCGACGCCCGGGGCAGAAGGAGAAGAAGAAACGACCGATTAAGATTAAACTGCAACGTAGGATGCATACTGTGAGTACTGGATTCTTGATTTACTTGGAACTTTGTCCAGGAAAGAGTGGGCATAATCAATCGCTTTGTATCGCATTACTAATAATATAACTAATTCTTTTGTTCTGAAACTTGAGCAGGTCTACCGCCTAGCTTATCGCTAAACAAAATTAGTAGACATCACAAATAAACCGTCAAATATGACAGATTTACACATTATGACAGTAAATCATGTAGAAATGGCGTTAAACTTCAATTTCGCGATAAGTTAGCTAATAGCCCTGCTTGTCTCGTGACTTATCGTCATTGAATACGATTCCCATAAACCTTCTCTATGCTAATGCACTTCATGTTACAGTACAATGCACAATTGATCGACGCGGAGGGCGAAGCTTCATCTTTGTTGGCAGCGGCGGCGCAAGCGTCAGAAGAACCCTTGTTGCCGGCTCTTGAAGAAGGATATGGCAAGTTTCTTTAAATTAGTTCTAGTTGATTTGGTAGTTTCTAGTAAATCTCACTTTTAAGAATGAATAACTAGTTGCGCTTCCTTGTGCTACCCGCGGTAAATAGTTCCCGTTCCCGTGGGAATACCGTGATTAAAAGTAGCCTATTTAGTACTCCCGGAAATAAGCTATCCTGGTACAACATTTCATTGAAATCCGTTCAGCTGTATAAGCGTGAAGGAGAAACGAACATTCACACTTACACAAAGACGTTTGCCTGTATAATAGTGTGATTATAAAATAGCTAACGTATACAATTATTTCAGTGTGGGTCGGCTCGCTAAAAGTGCAAGTGATCGAAAACCTACTTCGCTGTCCGGCCGAAGGTTGCTTCAAGAACTTTAGAAACAACACCCTTCTACAAATGCACATCAAACACTACCACAGAGAACTTCGCAAGATGATGGGAGCAACGCCTAAAGTATTAGACCTCGCCGCCGCACGATCCAAGCCGACCTTAGCCGAACTCAACCGAACCGACAAGGGAATCAAACTCAAAACAAGCAAACCTAAAATAGAACCCAAACATGAACCGCAAGAGCAAGATGTAAAGGTCGAAGAACATTCGACCCCTACGAAAGAAGAAATGATACTGCCAAAAATACCAAGAAGCCAAGATTCTCCTAAACTACGCAACGCGCTTATCAACAACTTCAACAAACCAGTGAAACGCCCTAGAGTTTTACTCCCCGTCAAAAGACCGGACCAAGAACAATCTTTACTAGACTCTTTGTCCGATGACGATTTTGACACAGAATCTTCGCCCAGATTTTCTGAATCTGTACTAGACTTTGAAGCCGCCATTTCCACGCATACAGTAACAAAGCCGTTGGATAAAAAGAAGAAAACTGATAAGAAAACATCTTTCGCGTCTTTCTCTAAGCAAATCAGTGAGGATGAGGAGTATTTCGCGATGAACTCTGACGAGTTGGACACTAGGTCGAGTTTCCCAAGATCCGGTACGCCTGATGACTCGAAGATTATTGATCCGAAGACGGGGATGCTTATGTCTTCGGACCCGATGTACGACCAGCTTGATCCTTCGTTGTATACTGTTACTGAGAGTAAGTTTTACTTCTTCATTTACAGCCATGTTTTGTATGGAAGTCATGTCAAATATATACCCACAGTAAGCAAAACCAAAGATTATCTATCTTTATATCTTTTTTGAGACTTTATAGAGGTTATGGAGAACTGGACTTTACACGATTGTTATAAGTTTGTGTTGGAGAACACTAACCTTACTAAGCACATACCAAAGTAGTCACTCCACTGTCAGTTTGAAGGAATTTATTCATCAAATCTGTAATTTGTTTCAGCCGGTGAGCGTATAAAGATAGTGCACATGAAACGCGAGGAGATAATCAACTGCCACTGCGGGTTCCGGGAGGAGGATGGGCTCATGGTGCAGTGTGAACTCTGCCTTTGTTGGCAACACGCGCTCTGCCATAATATACAGAAGGAATCTGAGGTATGTTACTTCTTTGAATTGTGTCACCTGTTTGCTTTTTTTCACTGAAAGGAAAAATCTTGACTTGCTGTGTTATTTAATTACTTAAAAATTTGTGAGTACAGTTGGTACCACATTAAATAATCTATAAAGCTAGATGAAAGTAATTGTTAATTCACGACTGTTATGAAAAGTTGCAACAAAGACAGTTTAAGGCACACATGTACAGTAAGCGCAATCTAAGTTGGCCGTAGTCGTAAATATTGATTGATACTTCTATGCTCTTTAACTACTGTTCATAATCGACGACCACTGTGGCGCAGTTGGGTGAACGCCCGGCTGAGATGCGGAGGTCGCGGGTTCGATCCCCGCTACGGGACAAATGTTTGTATGTTCTGCAGATATTTGTTCCGTGTCTGGGTGTTTTCTATCTATAATATGTATGTATTTACAAAAAAAATGTATATAAGTATTATATCAGTCATCTGGTTACCATAACACAAGCATTAAGTTGCTTAGCTTGGGACTAGATGACGCTGTGTGGAATGTCCAAAGATATTTATTTATTATTTTATTTTATTTATTTATAATGCGCGACCGGCGCCGAAAAGCCTAAGTTCCGACCAAAGAAAGAAAATCTATCCGAAAGTATACCAGTCATGATCATATTACATTTAATTTTTTTTCCATCAGGTACCAGAGAAGTACACGTGCAGCATATGCCTGAACCCTCGGCGCGGTCGTCGCTCTGCTCGCTTCGCTCACGACCAGGCTCGCCTGTACGACGGTATCCTGCCGGGCGCGCGCGCCGACCCCTCGCTGCGGCGGTCGCACGAGCTCGCGGGGAACTTGCTGCGCGTGCAGGATGCGTTGCACGCGCTGAGGCTCAAGCACTATGTGGCCACGTGAGTATATACACGGGTACCTCATCATAATCATAATCTTTATTTCTCTTTCGACATATACATGCACTTAGATTCGTCATAAATTCCATAGTAAACAAAAACAAAACATCAATAATATCAATAAATCATCTCGAACATTGAATTCACTCCGTTTCTCTTCGGGCTATTTTTTGGTGTTTGATTTTTGCGGCGTCACCTAGCGGCGTTTAGGTATCCGACTGCATGCTACTTAGCACCAGATGGGGCGCCACAAAAATCAAACATAAAAATAGCCCAAAGAAAAACGAACAATGTTCGAGATGAGATATCTGACTTATGTAGGTAATCTGTGGTATTATCTAACTATAAGAGAAACGCTCAGGCCAAGGTAGTACTGCAGGTGGCACGCTTACTGCCAACGCTTACTGGCAAGAGAATAATTGATTGCTTCGATGACTCATCCTAGTGAATCAACACAAGGTATTTTTTGTGTCGTTAAGCTATAACGAAGGCCTTTAGGTGGACTTAAAACTCCGTCACCTCACCTGACCCTCATAGGAACTTACTTATAACACTTTGTGAATTCTAACTTCAAATACGAAGTGTCTACCGACTCTTACTAGTATCTGTTTATTCCATAGCAAGAAAGACCATCCAAAACTCTACCTCTGGGCGAAGGATTGGGAGCAAGCCGAGATCCCATACAAGCTGAACGATTACTCCGACCTCAGTATAATGATCAATGGCATGGACAAGGAGAATCTGCCTTTGAAACCGGACGAGCCAATGCCTGATATGAGGATTGTTTCTGAGGACGAACCTGATAGTGACCGGTAAGAATTACAAGCAATCTTAGCCGCACCGATACGATCCGAGTCTGATTGGACCATGTGGACTCGGATACCTACTTTGACGCATTTCGGATTGTGTGTTAACCAGGGCTTGGAATACCGGTATTTCTAAATACCGGTTCGACTGACCTTGACGTGGTACCGGTACTTCTTTGGTATCGATACAAATTATACCGGTACTTCTTGAGAACCGGTATAATTGGACTTAGTATGGTATCGGTACTTTCATTGGTACCGGTACTTAAGTATCGGTATTTTCTATAAGTATCGGTAAAATTACCGAAATTATGCACGAAAAGTACCGGTACTTTTCAACATATTTATTTTGTGCAAGCGAGAGAGAAAGCTGATTAGAAAAGACAGCCGAGCCGGCTGACTGCGCAGCGGTAGTCATTGTATACTTGCTTGTGGAGTGCGCTGTGACTACTATTCAACTATCGGTGGTTTGCGTTGTCTTGATTACATTGCTGCGCCCTAAGCAACCATGCAAAACTGCTGCCTGCGTGAGCCGTCATTGTATACTTGCTTGTAGAGTGACGTATTTCAACAATGAAAGTATTGGCGCCAAGCCGCAATAATCAAACTCCAAAAAATAACCCGAAGAAAAAAAGGAGTGATTTCAATGTTCAATGAGGCACCGCTGCTTAGGTACCTACACACAAACAATTCAATCTACTATATAGGCACTCAAGTAAGGGTAGGTAGGTACCCAGGTAGAAAGTTTGTTGAGAATGTGCATAGGTACCTACTTCAAAAAGCATCTGTTTTTTGTCTACCTACCTAAGTACCTACAATAAAAATATCAATCAATAGGTAGGTAGGTAGGTATGTGCCTAATATGAACGTATAAATTTGTTAAACTTGGTTAGGTACCTATTATGACGTATGAACAGAAGCAATTTAGGTACCTAGGTAGGTACTTATTTTTGACTGCATTGGTAGGTGTAGGTACCTACTTTTTAAATAGTTAAAAAGTAGGTAGCATATCATCACATAGAAGGATTGGTTTTTAGCTTGCTTTAATGTGCGGGGGATGCTGGATTGTAAGTAGGTACTTTAAACAAAGAAACCTAGGTACCAAAACAGTTGATTTTGATGATAAATTAGATAAGTAGGTAGGAAAGTGCTTGTTCAATGTTCGAGGTGAGGTGAGGCACACTCTGTGGTACACTATACCTAAGTACCTACCATTACAATATCAATCAATAGGTATTGAATGTGTTAAGGTAGATAGGTATCTGTTGTTGACTGTATTCAAAATAAACCACAATCTCAAAGAAAGAAAGAAACCTACCAGAAAGTTAGGTGCAGGTAAATGGGACAGTTGGAAGTACCTACCTAGGTAGGTATAAGTAGAAGACAAGACCGTGGCCCGTGTCGCCAAGTGTCACAAAAAAAATCTCTACTAATTTTGTGTAGGTAATATTTATTTCTCTAGAAAGTAAAAATAGCTTTCTACTGACGTTGGGTCAGGCAGGGCTGCGCCTTAAAACACTGTGCTCTGTAAATATTCCGTCCGAGCGCGAAATATGCACAAATTGGCAAGCACGCGCGCCCGCCCCCCGGTCGGTACCTACGCTATGACCGGAGAGCTGGCAACGTCGCGAGAACCGCTTAGAATACCGGTACTTTTAGGCAAATTACCGGTACTTCAAAAGTATCGATACTCGAATTTAACGAAATGAAAGTACCGTTACTACCGTAAAAGTACCGGTATTATTGGTACCGGTAGCAAGCCCTGGTGTTAACACACACCCCGGTTGGGTGCCCCGGACGCACTGGCTCGTCTAGTTGCTGCAACTAGACGAGCTCGGGTCTTGAATGTGTTATATACTATCCCAAATTATTAATCAGGAATATCACTGACGACGGCGTCAATAATTGGAATTGGAATTGTTTGAAATATTGTTGTGCAGATCTGTAGAGTAAAAGCCGAAATATACTCAGGCCTTTGCATCTTTACTAGATGATTTATACAGCGTCAGGAGGCAATATTTGCCTACACTTAACGGGACTTCGTAGTGCCTGGGACATGGTTAAGATGGAAACGCTTGCCCAGCACCTAAACCATCCCCTCAGCTTAGCCGGCCATATTCACAGGAAAGACAATGGTCAATACGTGGGGCTGACTAGCCGCGGGTTACCTCACGATGATTTCCTTCACCGTTTAAAGCTCGTTTTAAAGCGCATATAAATATTTTCGACTCGAAAAGTCGCTGGATTCGATCCCACGACCTTCGGAACGAAAGTCGAAGTACCAATCCACGGCATTAATGGCCGAAACATAATCCCAGTCGTATCGTTTAATTGTAACATTTGTGTAACAGATTCTCTCAGCGCGACGGTCAGCTCGGCTCGCAGGCGCTCCTGAGCGGCCTCCTGTCGAGTCCCAGCGCCGCGCTGGAGCTGCCCATCAGCACATCCGAGCTGGAGCGCCTTGCCAAGACCGTACAAGGTAACTACAATCAGATTAATATTAAAAAGAGGTAAAGTTTGTTTGTAATTTACGGAGGTAATCTCCGAAACTACCCAGCCGATTTTAAAAAATTCACCAATGTGTAGAATAGACTGTTGGGATAGTTATAGGCTATATTTTATCAGTTCACCCGTGCGAAGCCCGGACGTGCTGCTAGTGTTTAATAAAATAGAAGGTAGTTGGTAAAAAGTATACGCAGTGCTGTGGACAGGCAAAACATTGTGGTATATTTTTTGAGTGAAGTGATTCATGCCTGACCGTGGCACGGGACCAAATCATCAATCTTATCGTCCGGTTAAGTTATGCTAAATTGACATTATTTAATCCAAGCAATGCGATATTAAGTTAGTAGTGGATTTCTCTGGTGACGAAATTTTAGGCCTGTTATTATATATATGTTGTGAACAGAAGCTGCGGCGGAATGGGGCGGTCCTTTAGTGGTGCCGCAGCCAGAAGCTCCCATCGAGAACGAGGCGTGTCGTGCGCGCCTCTTGAAGCATATCCAGTGCTGCCAGGCGCTACTCGACTCGAGACTTGACTCCATTGAAGCGCAGGTTGCAGGTAAGCAGTATCACATTTACACTTAACAGCCCACATGCATATCCCAGTTACCATACTATGATTGAACTACTTTGGTACCAGTAGTAGTATTATAGGATACATACATAGCATCAGCACAATGCTGTCTTCTGTAAGTTGTCAAAAAAGGTGCCGTGCCAGTTTTATTACATCTTAATTTGGCAGATGAACCTACATCTGATTCTACAAAATCTAACATAGCTAATGCCATCATCTAACGTTAATAGCGTCAAGTGTTAATCCATTCCTTATTTTCAGAACTGGAATCTCAGGACCCGTCGTTTGGCGAGCACTACGAAACAGCGGAACACTACCCGCACATCAAGCAAACAGTTCAGATGCTGATGCGAGATCTCGACACCATGGAGGAGCTCGGAGTGATCACATAACCCGAGGCTCTTCACGCGGAGTCGCGTGAAGATGACAACCAACCCAGCACATCCACCGGCATCACCCATGCATCCAGGGGAAGGAACGCCAAGCCAGTCAAGAGAGCCAGAGTATTGCTGCCGTGCGCCCATACAGTACGTGTGCCCGCGAGGAAACGTAAATACAGCAAGAGCAAAGCCAAGAAATCACGGGACTTTACATGTAGTCACCGTTGAATGAATTTTGACGATGTGTTGTGTGTGAAAAACTTCAATGTTTATTATCCTAGTTTCTGACATAACCAAATCCACTATTAAGTGTTTAAAATCACTAGGCACCTATTAAATTTTCTATTCTATGGTAATGCTAACTGATAAGCTTAACTTATAATCACACAGTATTGTTCATCCATGTAATTCAGTATTTGTAATGCATTGGCTTAAAATGGGTGTTGTAGCAGTGTATTCTATGTACAATGTAAATAGGTATAGCATGTAAGTTAAATTTTACTAAAGTAAAATATAAATGAAGTACATACCAGTTTTTTTCATTGTTAAAAGGTTTATTAAAATTATCTGTGAGCTAAGTTAGCTTTATTATCTGATGATACTGATCTAAGGGCCTGCCTCCACGGGCGAACATATCGCGACGATTCCGTTGTCTTTTTATCGGATAATTTGTAAGGCGATTGTCGAATTAAATTTACTTGTCAACGTCACTCGTAGTATCGCGCAATAATATCGCCGTGTGCAGACGGCTCTGTAGAGAGTGAGAGAAATGCGTGACACGACGATAATATCTTCGCGATTCTTTCGCTCCTGGAGACAGCCCCTAAATAAGATGCTATGCAGTTTGTTTAGATAGGGAATAAGCAAATTACAATTAATTAATCACACAGGTCAATGTGCAGTGACCTAGAAACAGTATTTCAATGTAAGCAATGTCTTTACTAGACCCATAGACTTTTTCTGAGTGTTCCTTAGTTTTCTGGTGGGTTGAAATTAATTTCTAGATAAACCTAACCTTATCTAACTATTAAAAAAAATACAGAATTTTACAAATTAAAATGCTTTATTATAAACCTTATGATTACATCAACCTTCATAGAATTTAGGCAGCTGGTCTCCAAGGACCACAGACCTCTCTACTCCCTTTTCAGTAATCACTCCCAGTCTCACCACACCACCTGAAGAGCCGTCTCGCAGAATAGCAAGGGTCAGAGTGTCAGTGACAAACTTAACAGCTTGTTCTTTAGTCATGTTGGGCTTGAAGTTGGCATCAACATAACCATAGACGTAGGATGAACCAGAGCCTCCGATAGAGACAGCCTGACGCTGCACCATGCCTCCGATGGGGACTGAATAGATTTGACCTGGAAAAAATTGTCTTTGTGTGAGTTGCTTGCACTAAATGAGATGTAATATTTTATCTCTTAAGAATTTTTAATTAGAGTGAGTGCTCTGAATATAGGCTAAGTACTAAATGATGTACCTCCTTTTTTCTTGTCCCATCCAGCAACTAAAATACCAGCAACCAGTGAGTCACGGTAGTTGTAGCACAGCTCACGGAATATGGAGGCAGCTGTTTCCACCATCGGGGGTTCTCCAAGCTCCATCTTGTGGAAATCTGAAAAAGGACAAATTCACATAACTGTTTACTTGCAATAATTTGGTTGTAAACTCAAAATCTTGTTGGTAAAAGTGTTTTTACAATAATTTAACTGCAGAGTGCAGCTTGTAGATTTGTTATTGAGACTGGATGTTAGACTTGAAACTCAGAATACAGAAAGTTCCAGAAGCCCCATTCATTTGTTTTTAGAAGCCACATGAAGGTCCAAATACAAAACAAGCATCCCCATCCACCTCACTTTCTATCATCAGCTGCATGTCAAACTACAGCTTCGGAATATTGGTTCTTACTGTATTCTGAGACTTGACATATAAAATTGATTTACTCACTGAGATGGTAGGTGACAATATCAGCGATTGCCTGTGTATCAGCAGCCGAGCCGGACCGACAGCAGTAGATATGATCTGTAATTCTGGTCAACTTGTCCGTGACCCTGTTGGCGATGTAAGCACCGGTGGTGGTGCGCGAGTCAGCGCCGATCACCACTCCACCTTGGAACTCACAAGCCATGATGGATGTGCCAGTGCTGTGGGGCGCATTCATCCAGCTGAGGGATGGATCCGTGTATGCGTTTACCACTGATGTCGCCATTTTACTGAAACAGGAACCAAGGTGTAAGAGGTCGAATGAGTGCGTGATGGCTGTGGCTATGAAGGTTGGTCAAGTTTCAGGAGTTACAAGGTACATCGAAGCGATCTATTTTCATTCAATTGCAAGGAACATCTCATAAATGTAATCAGTACCTACATTGTAGGTAAATTAGTAGACTACAATACTGAATAATCTAGTAAACAAGGACGCTTGGTTAGTTTTAGAAACAGGATTTGTTTGTTGGTTTTGCATGGATACGAACATTTACGGATTTTAGAACAAACCTTCCGTTAGATTCATAACATGAAAATAAGAACACAATTAGCTTACTTACGCAAGTTAAATTAAAACAATTAATAATCAATTTAGTTTTTGAAAGTCACGTTAAATCCGTCCGGCAAAAATGAAACGAACGAAACTGGCTTGTCATTCATTTACCTAGAAGTCAAACAAACAAATTGTACCATTTAATGTCACTGTCACTGTCCATGACAACTTGTGGCCGAAGATATTTTGAGGGTTTTACGGCCACAGGGAGGGAAACCAATGTACACATGTGCCAAAACATTGTATTAGGACATGCCTCTGACTAAGCCATCAAAATTATCTAATTGTCAAATGTAGACAATCACGAGAATAGACAATTGTTTTCTACAACCAATCGCGTGCGTTTATTTTTCTACCTTTTAGTGCTATTGGCTGGATTCAAGAAATGAGTATAGTTTGGTTTATGTTGAAGTACTAAAATCAGAACTAGATGTCGCTAGTAAAAATGACCGAAAGCTAGATCGCGCTGACGAAAACACGGCGCTTCGACTTTGTTAAAGCGATAGTTGCTTACCAAAAGTGGCTATTTAACAAGGTAGCTAAATCTCAAATATATTTTTATTTTTGGCACGCAGTTATTTTACTGAACTGTGTTTAGTTAGGTAGATGTTATATTTTATTATTATATATTACATTACAGTAAAGTAAAAGCTCCTTATTCGCGGGGGATACGTTCCATAAATATGCCGCGAATACAGAAACCGTGAATACGGAATGGTAATTTACATGGGATTATAGGGGATACGTTCCTAGGTGACAAAATTTTTGATTCGTTGACATTGAATGAGCGTGATATGGATGCAAATGATTGTCCATGGCGTAAACGATCAAGCATTTCTATTTTCACTTTTATCAGTAAGTAACACAGATTTTTTCGTGTCGAAAGTAGTTTCTCATTTTTTTAGTTGACATTATAAATTAGGAAGACTGCGATAGAAACGTGTTACTCGATCACAATTTTTGTAACGAATGTAAAAGAAGAAACAATAAAACACGCAAAGCGGCTTTTACTATAGAACGGAACAGTAACATTAAAAAAAACTGTTGCTTTTATTCTGTTTGTTTACATTCTCAAAAACACCAACGCAGCGAAGGCAGGTTTTTTCAAAGTCCTCTGCGTTAGGTATCATTTATAACAACATACTTTAGGCATAGTTGTAATAAGATCTATTTTCCTTTTTGTATTTAGTCCATATGACGGCATTTACAAAGAATATTGGGTTGGATACCTATTGAAATCTTTTAAATATTATGTATGTACTTATTAGATCCGCGAATAACGAAATTTTTTGCCGCGAATATAGGAATTGGGGCGCATTTTTTTAATCCGCGAATAGTGAAAACGCGAATGAAGAAAGCGCGATTAAGGAACTTCTACTGTATATAATATTATATTATATATATTAATATATATTAATATATTATATATTATATTATATTATTATATTATATACGTATTCGATCGTTCCTTACTCCTTAGGTAAGGTAATAGGTATCTAATAGGTATGTTATGAGTTGAACATAAAGTTTGTCCTATACGCAATTGCGCAGCTTGACAGCTAGCGTTTTTTTTACATGGCGTGGCGCGGCTTACTATAATTAAGTACTATTTAAATACTCCTCACTACTTTTTTTTATTCTTGGCTTCGCACGGCGCTTGTGCATTTACTGCATTTAGCCACTCTCATGTTTAAATAAATAGTTCCTACAATATGTAAACGTACTAGTATAATTTTATCTGTGGTTAACGGTAGGTACCTCCGTTGGTACGTTTTAGCCTCAGAGCAATCATCTTCTCCTCTATGGTTTTAGCCTATAAACTGAAACCAACCACTCTAGCCACGACTCACGCACGAGTGGCCGGCTGTGGATATTGGCGAACCTTTTTTTATTTAGATGGTGCAAGTAAACAATAAATAATGCACCGTCATCTATGCGTGGGTGTCCTACACTCATTAGCTTCTCTTGTCCCCCAGAAATGCATCTTTAAAAAAAAGTAAAAAGATTAAATTCGCCACGCATCATTTTGTACGTCATCCCAAAAACGATGTTTATTTAAACGTTATAAAAGACCTACATTGAATAGATGCGACGTTTATGATAAATTGCCTTTTTATTCGACGTTTGTATTCAATGGAATATAGAATTCGTATTATTCATGAATATTGCGATTCGCCACCGTTGTTCAAGGATTTCGGCACACGTCTTGGATAAATTAAAAAAAAACTCTCAAATAAAAACTACTTAAAGGAAAATTACAAGTACAAGGTAATCTGCCTAACTAATTTGGTACTCTATCAAACATTATTTTGTTTCCAATATTTCTAAAGCAAAGTATAATTATTTGAGTTATCTAGGTAGGTTAGGTACTTACTTGCTCTTGGGTGGATTGGATACCTAATTTGTAGCGGTGTGCTACGGGTGCTTCTACGATGTCTTCAACTGAACTGCTACGAAATATTATTGATTAGATAGGTACCAAGTACCAACTTACTTACAAATTTATTTCATTAAAGGTTTAACAAATGTTTTAGTAAACAAATGGACAGACCTACGAACATAGAGGTAGGTATTCCGCATAATCACCAATGAAGCAACACGTTTACTTTCCAGTATCAAAACCATATCAAAACCCATCGGCCGTTGCTCATCATCAATAGCAAGGCGTATTATTGAACCCGCGACGGGTAGGAGTCGACCCAGAGCTACCTACTGGTTTGTATTCAATACTTCAATAGTATTCAGCTCTGGAAGTGGCTGTCAATCGCACTTGAATAATGACGCGTGCGGTGGCGACGTTTTGTTGCCTATTTATTTATTTTGTACCCCAAATAGAGTATAGGGTGTTGTTTAAGGTTATATTGATACTTACTACAGGTAGGTAATATTATTTTATTTTTACATTATGGGATATATAAATATATATCCAGGTACCTAGGTAATCTGGACTGGGCAAAGTTAAACAACTTATGGAGATTATAATGACTCTTAGCGATGTTTCCATGAATCCTTAAGAGTCTCTTTCATTAACTCTACATAGCATATCATAGCAATCCACGTAAACATTGAAATTTTCCCGATTTCGTAAATTTAAAAGATTAAAACTGGTAACAAACAAAAGTGTGTTAAAATATTCATAAGTCAAAAGTCAACATCCTATATAGCCGCTGACTCCCCCGCGACCGCTGTACAATGGCCAGCTGTTAGTATTTTTTCCGCTATCATACAGTTTGGGTGACGGGTGACGGGTCCTTCCGTTGGCAACACTGAAAAGATCCGCTGAAGCATACCTACTTCACTGACGACCGTTTAATCGTATTTTGATCAGCCTGTAGTGGGTGACAGTCGTATCCACCTAGGAAGAACTATTAGCCTGAAACTACACTTGGCTACTTTCTGCCGAATTATTTTTATACTTAACTTACTGTTAAAAAATAACTCTGTTATTGTTGCCAGTGTTTGCCACTTTAATTAATGTTGTGTATGATTTACTTATATTGTATTTATCGGTAATTTATAAGCGTCTTAAACAAGATTAAATTACTTACCTACTTTCTTTATTACTTATGTAGGTACGTATAGTATTTATAGGTGCCTACATTTTCTTGTAAGTAGAATAATACTTTCTTTACACCATTTGATAGGTAAGTCTAGTGGTGGTTATGTTAAGAGTAAAAAGGGGTGTATTAATAGCACACAGTGTTCAAAGAGCAGTCATTACTAACATCAAAGCATCAACAAATACAAGTTTTGGCTTCCTCCCAACCTTTGAACATCGACTCTCGCCACCACTCTCCAAGTAGGTAGTGAATGAAGAGGTACCTTCGCACTGTCGACCTTAAAAGCCTACCTCTACGCCTACCTATTCTCTCTCAGGAGCTACTGCGATTTAGACTGAAAATCAAACCTACGAAAGAAAGTTCCACGCTTGCTTCACCGTTACACTCAAAGTAAACACAGGCCACGTCCACATAGTCCACTAAATCCATCAAAACATCCCTAATGTTCATTCACAAGTCAAATCAAAAGGTTTTTTGCTCCTTCCCGACAACAAAAGCACTTCCCATTATATAAATTTGATACGATATTTTATAGAGGAACATTGTAGCACGCGCTAGTCCCGCGTCGATATTTTTATACTATTTTTTTGTTGTACGTGTGTGAGTTTCTCCCCTGGGGGAGGCGAGGGGAGGGTGGGAACTGCCCCTAAAAAGTTATGTATTTTTTCCTCTTTTTTCCCATCGACGTGATGGAACGCGCCGAGTGGTATCGACCGGTTGAGAGGAGGGCTTCATATTTCTGATATTTTCTGCCGGGCGTGGCTTAACATTGAAAGGATTATGAGATTTGTTCTTTTAATAGTAGATTGCTATACAAGGGGGCAAAGGCACTTTTCCTATGCACGAGATGGTTTATCGCGCGAGCGTCAGCGAGTGCGATAATAGTTCGAGTGCATAGAAAAGCCTTTTCCCCGAGGTAAGCACTCTACTTTTCATTACGAATATAAGGAAATTACCAAAAAAATAGATGCAAATTTAAATTTCACACACGAAAATTAGCTATCTCGCTTTTTTTTTTAAATCGACTAGTTTAATATTGACTAAAAGCAGCTAACGATGGCATGGCATAGCTGCGTTCCAGATTTAAAAAAAAATACTGACTGGTAGAATGGCTATAACAGTAGTAGGCATTATGCCAGTAGTTTTTTTTTGATGATGAAAAAATTTAAATAAATAAAATAAAATAAATAAATATAATATAATTAGTGCTAGAGAAGCACAAATTCGTGCAAGAGAGACATAATATCTAGCATCTGATTGAGTTAGAAGAACTTGAACACTTAGCATGCATCGACATGCCACAAAAGAAATGTCAAAAATGAAGTTGACATTTGACAGTTATTTACTTTCCTGCCCTAGGGCAGGAAAGTACTTGTTTTCCCTAGGGACAGAAAATGCTACTTTGAACCCTATAATCAGGCAACTTCGTGCGTACTTTCCGTGTATGAGTAATGAAAAATTACTTTTAGGCCCGTATTCCGAGACTATAGACATGCGTAAAGCGTGTCTCAAGCGGTGATTCATACGTAACTCAGTTTTCGAGAACTGTCAAAAATCGATGCTTAGACGTAGACTCAAGTTTGAGTAAAGTCTCTGAATACGGGCCGTAGTTTATTTTTTTAAGAGCAGATTACTGCAAAAGACAGAAAAAGCAGTGGTGTAGGTAACCGTGTAATGGAGGCTTATATACCCAGTAGTTGGTGCAAACGGATTGAATTGATGAACGAATTGGTAAAAACCAATGTAAGTTTTTTAACTGTTCAGTGTTTTAGTCGCCTTGATAGAGTGGTAGAGTAAAGGCACTTATTACTCATCAAATTAACGGATCATGATCGTCCCTTGTATTGTATTTGTGGAAAAATACACACTCTCCTATCATTATAATTAGCTTTTTATAAATTCTTGTCCATATTACATTTACATTTTTTAAACCTAGTAAAAGAGGTCGTAATTCAAGTATGAAGTCCATATTGTCCTGGGTGTATTGGGTCAGGCAGGTGCTCGTGCCATCCCTTTATTCGGACAAGCTGCCACGTGGAGTGGGCACCCATCGCACATTGCTTATATACAGGGTGAAACATACAGAGCAGGGGTCATTTTATTGTTGGTATAAGTCCTATTAGAATGAATCTTAAGACTTCAGAAAAAAAAGGAAGTTCTAACCATCGAGGCACGCACGGGGCACGGGTAGGATATTTAGAAGTACCTAAGTAAAGCATGCCTAGTATACCTAGTAAATTAATTACAGTCATTGACTATAAGAAGTGCTCTAAATTAGCCTTTATGACAAAAAATAAATTAAGTTTCTTCATTTGACTTTGAAAAATACTTTCATGAGGCCGTTTTTTTAGTTCAGATACAGTTACATACTATCACTTTAAGGTACAACACGAATAACAATTATCACAAATTAAACCCAAAGTCACTTGCTTATACGAATTTAACTTAGCTCAGATACATTTTAGTCGAGGGGGCTGTGGGTTTATAGGACTACATCCAGCTATGTCACCCACCGCGCTGAGATGATAGAGATGATGGTTACGTACGATGTTTAACATACCGGCTAGCACCAAGTAGCTTGATTAATTTATAAGTAAGTAAGTATATTTTATTTGTATTACATCTGTTTAACTCGTCATAACAAAGGAGCTACATTTTAATAATAAGTATATTTAGTTGGTAAGTGTATGTGTTGTTACCACACCACGTTTTCACTTGTGCTAATACAACGTAAACGTAAAACAACTAAAAATAGAACTGATAAAACGTATGTTGATAAAAATAGGGTCCTTATTCTTACGAAAAGTATAATTATTCCGTTTAATTATTTTAACTTGCAAATTAGAACGATAGATATTTTAGGTGGGTTTTTTTCCGATCGTTAAGTTTATCGAGTCATGAGTATGCAAGATTTATGTGGAAAGAACAATAAGTATTTTTTAAGTGTAGTAAAATACAGTGATATAGATTTTCAAGTTAAAGTACAAAAGATAATCGTGTCAGATACTATGCTTCATTTACTTATCTAATTAACTTTATATAGGTACTTCCTATATTTTTGTTCACTGTACCAAATTGTAAACTGGGTATGGTAGACATACCTAATAGAGGCATCACATAATATCTCTAGATAACATACAACATTCAGAGCTTTTTTTGCATTTTAGTGTAGAGCTTTCTGAACCATAACTAAAAAAAAACTACAGGAACTAAAAAAAAACAAATTCATTCAAAAAAATATATTAAAAACATATTTACATAGGTAGAATTCGATCCACCCTATACCTAAACTAAAAATTCCGACAAATAGTGTGTTTTTTCAGCACAACCGCTGCCGTGTGTCCGCATCAATGGACCGAGGCACAATCCGTACTCTTGGGGTCACTTTTTGGAGATTACTCTCCATTGTGCGCATGCGCAAGTTGTAGTCAACAATAGGTTATCCGCCGTATTGACCGATGCAACTTTTGAGAATAAAATCCCGGATAAAGTAACGTTAAAATGTGAGATCGGTTACACATCTTGATTTGCGCGTGCTCAGACGGCTAGACCGATTTTGATACGCATCTCGTAATCAAGATATCTGATGTTGATGGGTCGTGAAATTGGCTTTTGCAAAGAATTGAACTCAATTGTGTGATAGAGTGATAAGATAACGGTCAACTACCCTACCGGGCAGATGCTAACTTTAGTAAATTTTTTTATACCTATATACATACTTAACATAATAATTAACTACTTTTACATTATAATAGAATAGGCGGTATAGAGGTTTGAGAAGTGCTACCTTTTTATCCATTAGAAACGCCTATTTTGTTACTTCGCTTAAATGTTCCCCCTACATTATATTAGGTAGGTATCTAATCTACTTACCCTCATATAACAATCATTACACGTCATCATTTACACGCGTCTTAGCAAAAAACTGACTCAAAAAAGTCCCCCACAGTTTTTTAACCGCGCCGCAATTGAAATACCCCCCAATTTAGTTTAAAGGGACTTTTTTACAACTTAACCTGATATTGTTTACGGAAGTACCTATAAACTGGAGGTGTTAAACAACGCTTTTAAAAGTTGTAAAAAGTGGCTTCGTGGGGGAGAGCGATTATTACTTATTGTGTTTTATTGTTTAGATAGTAAAACCTTAAAAAATAGACCACAGGGTTGGTTTTATTTGAGGCCGTAGATTAGGCATTAATTAGGTAGGTAATGTTTTTTTGTTTTTATAATGTAGTAACTGCCTTCTCCTATTTATTTTTATTTCTTTATTATTCCTCTTAATAGAACCATAAAAAAATACCATCATGTAACATAGCCTGCGTTACTTACAATATCTGCCTATATACTATATCATACCTTATTTTTTAAATTGATAATTATCTTCTCTCTACGTTAATACGCATTTGAACAATATTCTAAAAAGTATGATAAAAAAGTCCCCTAAGACTACAAAATTAGGCCTATCAACACGCTATTCAACCACATCCACTTGCACGCTTTTGCGGTTAAAATAAAAAATAAAAAACCGCAGCTTCCGTGTTCGTTTAAAAAGTTATAAATAAATGATTTCAGTTTTTTGGTCGGCGCGTGCAAGCTGTAGGGTAGGTAAGATAGGGCGGGAATGTCAAGTGACGTGGGTTCCGGTATTGACAACCCTCGAACTTTTTTGACATTGTTACCTTTTTATTACATGTACGCATTCGACATGTTCCTATTTTGAATGTTCTACTATACTTTTTACTGTCAAAAAGATAAGTGGTATTTGATAGCCACCTATGTAAATTTTAGAAGTTACCTTTTATTTTATGTACGCACTCGACAATATTATGAATTTCACTTTCTTTTTAATGTCGATAAAATAAATATAGAGCCTACCTATTGACATTCTTAGGAGTTTGTTTAATGCAGTAGAGAGGGACCTACGTATGTTAGTGAATTGTATTTGTAACGCGTGAGTATAACACGTAGGTACCTCATTTTGTTTACCTAAGATGGTATCATCATTATTTTAGGCAAACTAAAAAAATTAGGAGTTGTTTAGTTCATTGAAAACCTCATTTATCTTTGACGATAACTTTTTTCTGAGATTACTGAAAAAGCAACACATTTATTCAAAAGATGTTGATATTTGTTCGCCGCTGTGTATATTTTCACCATAATCTCTCTGCCGGGACGGAAACATGAAAGCTGTCCTCAAAAAGTCCGTTATTTTCAATCGTAACTTCGCCTAAAAAAACAAAGGGCCCAATTTTAATGCCATTGTCCATTAATCAAGTTAAAGGGATTTTCGATCGCAAAAACTGTGCTTTTGATGTCCAATACTGGTCAACCCTTTTTTACCTTCCGTCGGTCCGAAGTACCGTTGCTTTGGTAATATTTAGAACATTTTCTTTGTAAGTTTTCTAAGCTTTTTACGACCGGCCACGACGTCGGGTGCCGGCCTTTTGTTGCCGGCACTAAAAGCAGTAAATTTGCATATTCAAACAGGAAGATTTGCATTTTGTGCCCGTTTTGCTATTGATGGGTTAATTTTTATGTCACTCACGTTTGTGACAATGAGTTTAAATAATAAAATGGAAATTAAAAGAACAGAAGACGTTTTACACAAGAACAGTTTGGTATTCAGATCAAAGAGAAGTTTCTAGCACAAAAAAAACAATTTTATACTTTATGTCAGGACGTCCATTTAAACAAAAAATCTAAATTCAGTAGGTATTGTAATGTACTCTACTATGTATTAAAACTCTATATTTTTATTAATTGATTACACTTTGGACACATGAAATCTTTTAAAAGTACTAACTTCCTATTCGTGCACGTAGGAAGCTGAGAGTCCTCTGTCTTCTTTTCTCGATAATTAAATATCCATTTACTCCTGACTACCTAAAAAACCGTTTTAGTTTCCTATCTGATTTGCATGACAGACATCTTCGATCTTCTGATACTCTTCTTCTTAAAATTCCGGCTCACAGTACTACCTTTCGTGACAAGTCTTTCTCTATTGAAGCGGCTAGACTTTGGAACAACTTGCCCAGCGATTTAAGAAAGATTGAGTCTAGAGACAATTTTAAGAAGAAGACTCGTGATTGGCTGTTTCAATCAAATTCCTGTTAAATTTTATGTAAGTACCTATAATTATGTAATTCTTATCCTTCTCTATATATATATATATATATATATATATATATATATATACATATATACCTATTTTATTATAATATTTAAATATATACCTACTTTATGTGTATTATCATATATTGTAATTACACTATCTATGTATTTATTATGCAATTATCTTAAGTCTATTAGCACGCCTATACATTCTCCTACTTGTGTTCTTGGTTAGCAGGTAGAAAATGCCTTCGGCATTATGCTCGCCATTTGTACATTTAGTTTTAAATTAGTGTGCAATAAAGTGTTTAAATAAATAAAAAAAAACTGACAAGAAAAAACTCTAACACCTGAAAAATTAGTGGAACGAACGAATACGAATACTTCGATACTTAGATAAAAGGATTCGGAACATATTTTGCGATCCCTTTTGATCGGACAAAGAACTAGCTATTATGACAAACTTTTTTTTCTTTATGGTAAAGATGGTATAAAAGATATTTTTGTAATATGGCAATCACTGGAATAACATTTAAAAATGGAATGTGCATGTGGCTGTAAAGGGACAGTGTAAAGCAGGTACTCGCGTTTTTGCATTTCCTTTCCTTACTTTTTACAATAAAAACTTTCTTTTAAATAAATAATCCCGACATTCGCTTGACAGGGATTCAACTAAAAATAATTATTGTCTATGACCAGTTTTTTTAAACATATGGAATTGTCCATTTTCTTCCCATGTAGGTAGATATAATGTTTAAATAAAAAGGTCTAGAATACATAAAATTCTGATCTGAAGATATAGGTAAAGAAAAGAGGGTGGAATGACAAAGAGGGTGAGTAGCCATAAATTCGGCCAGTCTCATCTGAATTTCCAATCAGTGCATTTATTAGAACTGTAGTCGGGAGGGTGGAATGGTGTGTATTCATCACATTTGAAATAAAGAAAAATAAATAAAACAACAGGCAGTTTTATTTCTACCGCATTTTCTTACTTTCAATCAAGATAGGTATATAATATATAGTATAGGTACAAACACTTAAAGAAAAATACTATAGGATAATAGGCATTTGATACAGATAAAAGTCCATTAGGTAAGTACATTACTTCTTACCACATTATATTTTCAGTACCTATTAATTTTCGTTAATTTAATTACTATTTTTCATACCTTTAAACTAAAATACGTTTGTAGGTAATCAATTTACCTATTTTGTAATTTTATGACGCTGGGGTCGAAAAGACCGATCTTAAAAATATTTAAGAGATTACACAAGCATGGGTTAAAATAAACATTTTAATACATTTCGTTACCTGCCTGTTATCTTGATGGAAGTTAAGTATTTTATTGTGTGGATTCTAATTCCATAATCCATGGCTTGAGGTGTTCAGGTGTCGATTTTGAGATAGGACCAATACAAACTTATTTAAATCTACCTTAGTTTCGGCTCTACATTTGCATTATGAGTATTGGACGTCTTTTAAAGTACGTAAGTAGTTAAACGAGTATTATCTTTATATTTAAGTACCAAAATGTACACTGATACTGCAATTTAGTGGAGTCTGCTAATCACTTGACAGTTTTCTCGGTTTTTTTACTGTTTTGAATGTTCGTAAAGGGTTAAAATGGTAAATTGTTTTTGTATAAACTGGGCTAAACAGGACAATCAGCAATATTCTGACGACAGTGGTTTCTGGTTTTAAAAATATGTACTTATTATACCACCTTATATATAGGTAGTTATATAAAGATAACTAAGTGAAATATCACCATAAAATGATAGAGAACCTTATAACTCGTACCGAAAGTAGATATTTGTTTTCGTGAAATAAAAAACGGATAGAACTAACGCGAAACACGTGTCCTCGTGGAATAATAGAGAGGCATGTGTCGATGGAAGATTAAGCAAGTGTTACATTCTGGCACAGTATACATATTAACAGTACAACTCTAAGACACAGAGACGACCTCTGTGGCGCAGTGGGCGAAGTCCTGCCTAAGACGCGGAGGTTGCGAGTTCGATCCCCGCTACGTGACAAATGTTTGCAAATTCTGCAGATATTTGTTTTGTGTCTGGGTGTTTTCTATCTATAAAATGTAAGTATTTACAAAACAAAAATAAGTACCTAAGTATCTTAGTTTTTATCAGTCATCTGGCTACGCATAACTCAAGCATTAAGTTGCTCAGCTTGGGACTAGATGACACTGTGTGGAATGTATTTATTTAACTCTATCTCAGCAATTAAAGAGCTTATTATTCTAACTAAACAGACCATCCATAGGTTAATTTGGTTTGTTTGTTTGTGTGTTTGTAGGGGGTAATCTCTGGCTACTCATCAGATTTAAAAAAATCTTCGCCAGTAGGTAAACTCCTATGCAATCGGTAGATGATCACAGAAGTGGCACTACTGTTTAAATCTATTTTACTTTGATTTCGTCCTCTTCCTGGAACGCGCCAAAATCGAATTTCTAATAATATTCTCGCTTGTTTTGGGGATTAGGATTTTTTGAAAAAATACAGATTTAAGCGTAAAAAGTTTCTTTATAATGCAGATGTGCGGTTTTGTGTAAAGTTCAGGACAGGCACGTAGGCGTATTTTGATAGATTAAATTTTTCTAAGGGTAGGAGGTTTTATTACCCACTTCGGGTTAGTAGGTTTTACAGGAACGAAAGATATTTGTACATACTTCTTGAAAATATATTCAGCAATCTCATAATACCTACAGCTCACCTTTCCTTATCCTCAAAGGTTTGATGAAAGAAAACTCTTCTCAGGGTTAAGCTCGCCCTTGTTCGTGCCTTTTAG
The DNA here is from genome assembly GCA_947086425.1 of Xanthorhoe spadicearia. Classification (NCBI taxonomy): domain Eukaryota; kingdom Metazoa; phylum Arthropoda; class Insecta; order Lepidoptera; family Geometridae; genus Xanthorhoe; species Xanthorhoe spadicearia. The sequence goes on along the minus strand of OX352198.1, from coordinate 2,823,429 downwards.
ATAAGTTTTCTGTAAGTAAATATATTTTCTGGTGTGAAATAAAGCTTAACACATCAAACAGGTTTTTTTTGGACGTAAATTAGCCTTTTAATAATTTTATCGTGAAGCACACAAATCATTTTAGCTTTGTGATTAATAAAATAACTAATGTTGGTTAATCACACATCTTATTCATATTATTCGTGCCTACCCTACATAAAACATTTAATTTTTTGTTTTAAACGTATTGTCGTCCATTTCTAAGAACAAAATCTAAACATCTGGTACCTACTTCAAAGTATCCCCAATAAGTATCACTTTTCCTTTGAATTAAAAAACCATACAAGATGAGTGGTCATCAAACAGCAGCTGCGATTTTGCCACAAAAAAAAGTCTGAGGTTACGAAGCGTGCCGCCTCCGTCCCGCCTTTTACTTTAAAAACTGTAATTTTATTTTTAATACGTAGAAATAAAAAAAATAATGGTCAGCGAAAACCATATGGCATGTGATTGATTATTTAGAAGAAAAAACAAAACTGTTGGTATATCTAATGCAAAATATTTCAGAACTTTTGGACGACAAAAATAATTATCTGTCCACATCCTTATTCTCACCAAAAACCTGAAGCGCTTGTGGCGAAGCTTGCTAAGACGGTCTTGATAGATCGTCGAAGTTAAGCAACGTTCTGCGCGGTCACAACTTGGATGGGTGACCGAAAGTGGCATTATCAACTGAGCGCTTCCGTGCTTCGGAGGGCACGTTAAATTGTCGGTCCCGGCTTTTAAAGTCGTTAAGCCAAGACGGAGGCCTTTAGTCGGCCTAAAAACTCCGTCACCAGAGTTAGCCACTTGCTTATACGAACGAACGAACGAATCAAAAACCTTTCAATAATTTCAATGAATAACATTGAATTCTAATACCTATCCAATTAAAATTTTTAAACGGGTGGCGTCCGAAGTAAATATATCAGTCAGTGGGTACATAAATTAGCTTATTCTCCTCAAAGCAGCATTTATCAAATAGTCGGCACTTGAATTAGAAGCATCAAAAGTACTATTGACCGCTAATTTGTGATTCTTCACACACTCCCCTCCATTATAGAATAAAGAAATGTATAACGTGATTAATGAACCTTTAAAAAATCACAGACCTTCTTAATAGCTCGACTTTATAATGTTAAGTATTTGTTAAAAAAAGTGCACTTTTTTATGCAAAAGTGTTGTGTTGATTTCAATTGATTTGGTTGAGATAAAACTAGTTGGTGCCTTAAATACCTAGGTACCTACCCACTCATACAGAACTGGCTTTTGTAAACATAGTTATTTAAAAAAAGTAATATTTTAAATTCATTAACTAGGTATTATGAACTTTTCAAAATCATAGCAATAGTTACTAATTTACTATGAAAAACTTTTATTCGATTTCAAAATAAAATATTTTTTATTTTCCATCAACCAAAATTAATAAAATGTTTTTTAAAAGTATCCGTAGACTTAAATTTTCATACATGTAATAGCGGTGCAATTTCGAATACATCAAACCCAGAATAAAAAATGTTGCAAGTAAGTATCCAACCATAATGCTCAAACTCAAAGGTTTTGCAATTCAGATGCGTGTTTTAAATACAGGTCCTTTGATTTTTTTTGAGTGCAGCCTGCAGTGCCACCTGCGTAGGCACGAACTTGGCAAAAAAGTGCTTTTATTCAGCCACCGATTCATGGTTTTATAGGAATGTATGAAGAACAGGAATGCATGGAGACATTTTAAATTACTGTGGCTATTGATGACTCTACATTATTATCTTTTTCATAAACGTTGGAGAGAAAAAACAAGTAAAAGTTTATAAATAGTTTTCATAAGTTTTCTTACTCGTATTATGTTTGACCATTTCTGATATTTAGTATACAATGCAACTACATACACGGAAAAGAAAATGGTCAGTACATTTGTACACTGATTTCATCTTTTAGGTCAATACCTACAGTGATTTGGAAGTATACATAGTTAGGTTACAATGGCGATGCGGACTTTCAACAGTCCTTAAAAAAATGTAAGTAACTATATATTTTTTATAACTCCATTTATTCTTGTTCCACTATCTGTTGCGAGTTTGGTTGAATTCTTTTTAAGAGTTTTTTTCATCTCCATACAATCACTTCAGTACATCCGTTGGATTTGGGTCAGGCGACAATTGGGACGTACGATCAGTGGGTTGAATGCTTTGTATTGATAAAATATTGGCAAGTTTGAAAAAGGGCAACGCATGAACCTTCTTGGAAGGATAACTTCGGATCTCGTTGAAGGAAATACTGTGTTTCATGTAGGTGATATTTTGTAGAGTTTAAAGCAGAGACTCTTTTAAATCAGTTAGAGGCTTCCAATACTGAAACGTATTAAAGTATCTGTGTCATAATTTCACATTTGTCTATACCAATCTGTCAAAAAGTAACTTTCTTAACTGTTAATACGGCCATTAAATATTAAACCCGTCTGGAGACAGTTAAAACCAAAATTATATTTTTAAATTCGATAAGCCACTGAGCTCTTAAAAATACATCACTCATTCAATATCAACTGTATCTACATACGAGTACATACGTGAGCCATGCTGTCAAAGTTATGAACCTAGATTTGTGTAGATGTACGTCTTAGGTTCGAATCCAGATCGTGCAAAAAAGATTTTTGGTCCGAAAATATACTTGCGTTCTAAACTATACACATACAGTCCCACATGAATATTTATTGTAAACATTATTTATAAATATGTATTTAAAGGGCTAAATTTTTGAACCTCCTCTAAGTACATGTTTCTTATACACAATATCTTCTATTAATAACTAGTACTGGCTAAGTATGATCTCTCACTACCGAATATTACACGTGCCGCAAGATATTTGACAATGGCAAACAAACATAATTATGCATAAAAGAAATAAAATATTCAAGTAGCTAGCGTAAAACACGAGGCGAAATTAAAAACGTTGCAGCATTCGAGGTTACAACTGTAAATTAATTTTCCATTACTCGTGTATGTCACGCCTGTTATTTTAATAATTAATTGGAATTTATTTAAAATGTAAATTTTTCAATAACGACAATTTAACTCTTTCTAATAAAATAAATAATACCGTGATCTCCTCCAGACCAGCCTCCAAGCCGAGGTCCATACCACGCCTTTGCGCATTATTGCCTAAACTGTCTTCTTTCAGGCGTAGAGGCTTCTGCCCTCGCCAAAGTTCGGTGAAGGTACAATTCAATCCATTCGAAAAAAGACCGGTGACGAATACCACCGCAATTTTTTTATTGCCTAAAAAATACCGACTTTCTTGAACCTAGCTAGATCGGTTTATTGCTCCCGAAGCCCAAATTTAAAAACACGTAGTGGTTTAACACTATAAAAACCGTAGTATACCTACAATCAGTCATAAAAATATCAGCTTCAAAATAACAACTTTAAAAACAAAAGAATACTTATGTTATTTTTAAACTGCCTTCGGTTTCACGAGCCTTCTACTTGAGTTCTATTGTTTCTTCATCAATTAGTTCTGCATATGAAAAAACTTGTCTATGGAATACTAATTAAGTGTGAGCGATTGTTATAATGACAAAAAACATGTTATAACTTATTTTGGTACGAGGACTGATTAAAATAGTTACAATTTAACCTACAAAGTGGTTTTAACTTAAAATCTAAAAAAAATTTTAGATATTTGTGTTGCCTGTGTAAAACAAACCTAATATTATAATTTTTATTATTTATAGAAATCCTACCCGTTGTTTTAGGTTGTACCATTGGGGTTTTTTAATCTTTTCAGGAGTAGTCTGGTACTGTATTTTATTGTACAAATTCTGTTAACCACAAAAATTGTCATGGTCACCTATTCCGCTGTAAGTTTTATTCTTGGCCAAATTCAAGGAAAGCATGTGTTAAAACTGCACTGTGGAAAAAACAAAATGCAGAATTGACTAAACCGACCATGTTGTTGTAAAATAATGTTTCCAAACAAAATAGCGTGTTTGTCAATAACTATTTAGAACTTAGTTATCCTTTTAGGTCGTCCATACTATTTATGAAATTTATGATAATTATAATTTGCGTTGGTACATTTTTGCAATAATTGTATCTTTATGGGATTCCGTACCCAAAGGGTAAGAGCTGGACCTTTAAACAAAGAATTTAATTTAATTGAATGATTTTAATGTCCTTTTATTTACTCCATGTATGTATGTATGGATGTGAACAGAATATTATAATGTACGAGTTAGTATCTAAGTATATCAGTCATCTGAAATCACTGTCATGCCAAGTAACAGCCGGTTCCTATAACTATCGATAACGAATTAATTAACGGATTACGGATCTACTACCGCAATCTTTCAAAAAGTTTCACATATTTTCTGGCGGTGGCAGACCTACGGGAATCCGTACGTTGATTATAAAGATCGGGCATAAGCCATTCTTCTTTCTTAGCTTGGGACTAGATGAAAAATTAAAAATATCCAAGGTTGTTTTAAAAAACCGTTGTGATTTTTGGAGAAATAAAAATACAGAAATGAGATAAAATTCAAGTTTATTTAATGCGCACGCATTCAACACACACGTAAGAATAATCGTACTTTAAAGTAAATTGTCGTGGTACATGACTGAGTTCCTTACGGTACATATTAAAAGCACACTACGCTTTTATTCTACACAAACATAACTTAAATAATGATAACTCACAATAAACTACCACTACAGCCGTGGAGGATAAATAAATAATTATAAACTTTTCATGATTGATATAAATACACTCTGAATCACTTATGTAATACAACATTATGCATTATTTTACTGACATATAAGTATGACTAATAGGTAACTTTACCGTTTCGTTTTCAAATGTACAATCACTTAAAACTAACATTAAAACAATGAGAATTGTATTTTTGTACTTAATCAAGAGATACAGTCTTACATTGGTCACTTGTTACTACACTTTGTAGGTACCTAACTATGTATCGTTACATAATATAGAATAAACATGTTATTTTATAATAATTTTGTTTACATTTTACATTTTCCTGAGTTCGAACTACCTGTTAACATAACGCTAATTCTAAAATTAGTAGGTACACTTTATACTTTAATAATTCGCTCTCTAAAACTATAATACAAAATGTCCAGAAAGGCAAATACTATTACATACTAATTTATTTACAGTTACACTTTAATATTTATAATGACAAAAGGTGGTTCTTTATATTTTAATGAAAAGTTCTGATTACGAGTGAATCATCGTCTTTGGCCTTAATTTTATAAGTCTAAAATAAATTATTTTATACAATACGCACACTACGAGCAAGCTTTGACTAGGAATTAAACAATGTTCATTTGCAATATTTTAGTAGACAATTTACAATCAAAGCGTTGCTTAAAATCCAAGGGTTAATTTATACAAAGTAAGCATTTTATGGGCTTTTGAACGGTTTGACTGTATGTTGTCCCATGCAACTATCTGAACCTAACTCAAATGCTGAGCTCGCCCGAGGTGAATGAAGAATGCGACGCGGTCCGCGCTTCGTTCTCCGCATTTGTTGCACATAAATGGGTCGTTGTACCCGTGGAAACCCATGTGGATAGTGTGCATTGTGAGGTCTCCGAAGGTAATGTCGCAGAACTGGCACGTGTACGCACTAGGCGCGGTCGTGCTCGGCACTTCCACCGATGCTTCAGATTCAGACTCCGACACCTCCCCGCTCTGCACCTTCTCATCTTCGTGTTGGAGCCTCAAAGCGGCCGGTTGCAGTTTGTAAGCTGGCCCTTTCCTTCTATTCTTCAACGCGGTGGTGGGAGTCACGGGAGCTGCTCTCTCTTGAGCAGGGGGAGGAGATCCCGCTTCACTAGTTTTTGTACTTGTTAAGTCCAGAGCGTCGTTCGTCTGAGCGGCGGGAGGCGGGGATCTTTGGGTTTTTGGTGAGGATTGGTGCGCTGTTGGAGTACTGGGCAGGCTAACTGGGGATTTCATCGGCGGTGAAGTGATCCCAGATTCAGAAGGCCGTTCGTAAGCCAAGCGCTGATGCAGCAGAGACGGCTGGGGTGATGGTGATCGTTTCTCCATTTCAGGTTGTTTAGGAGAGGTCCTCTGCTCGTAGTTATTCGGTGGGAAAAGGAATGAATGAGGTAAGATGGGCGGTAGGTAAGGCAGGTTGACGGGGAAATGACCCCCGAAAAGAGGGTGCTGTGGAGTCGGCTGTTGGTTATTGTTCATCGGTGACTGTTGATGATCAAACATTTTAGAGAATGGCTTCTGTTTAGGCCCTCGGCGCGTTCCGTAGACATCGATAATCGGGAGAGGGTTCGGAGTGCCATCAATGTTAAGTACCATAGCGGGGTTGTGTTGGTACTTACGGAGATGAAGCTTTAGGGAGTGGCAGTATTTGGTAGCGTAGTTGCAGTCAGCGCAACGGTACTGATACACATTTGAGTGTGATTTCAAGTGCGAGTTAAGCATAGATTTGTTCACGCACGAGTACGAACACTGTGTGCACTGAAACGGCTTGGAACCCATGTGGTTCCTCATGTGGTATTCAAGGTGGTGCTTGTATTCAGTCACGAAGGGGCATTTACGACAGCACAGCATCTTCTCTGGTTTGATGTGCTCTTTGCTATGTTCCCAGAAGCTGAGTTTGGTGACAGCTACGAAATCACATTGTTTGCATTTAAAAGTTTTTACTTTGCCGTGGGAATTCACCGCAGGGACTCGGAGCCCTGGTTCGTCATCATCTTCGTCCATTCCGGAGCCATCGCGGCCATCGTCTCCGTGCTCCTTGCCTTGACCGTCAAAGCCGGAGTCGTGGAATCGTTCGAAGGATCGTCTCTCGCTATCTCTGTCCGGTGAGGAGGGTGTTCTGGGAGATTTAGGTGGAGTGGCGTCAGCACGCGCTATCGGAGTGGACACGTGAGTAGGTGGTGCAAGGCCTCTGGGTGAGTACCTGTCGTACCCAGGTGACTGTTCCCTTCCCTGTGGTTCAAATCCAGGTGGTGTAAGGAGACTGTAAGGCAGACTATTGCGGAATGCGTCTAAATGCATACCCAGGTTAGCCTTTGCTTTCAAAGGCATGGAATCGTAGAAGGGCGAAGGGTCTCCGGAGCTGCCCACGCTACGAGGCGAGTGTCCGTTGGAGTCCTTGCTGGAGGACGATGGGGAGGAGCTGTGAAAGCCTTCCGAATAAAATCCACTGGTCTGTTCCTTTGCAAAGCTTCCATCGTCCATCGGCTCTGATTTCTAGGAAGAAAAATAAAAATAAGAAATCTTCCATACACATTTTTAAGAAAAATTTATATTGAACTGTTGCCAGATAGAATCAAACCGATTTAGGGATACTTACAACTTGTGGGGGTTGAAGTAACGTGCCCCAGGATTGAGGGTGACTGGAATGGGGCGCAGGCGGCATGCCGGCGGGAGATGCGCAGCTTAACATTTCTGCAAAATAAAAAAAATAAGAACGAAATTCAAAATAGTTTTAAAATGAGGTCGATTGTGTTATGCGGTCTTCTTTTTAATTTCCGCATAAAAAAGTGCTTAGCAAACTATCCGTGACACGACACTGCGTTTGCACAACTAATGTGTACTTAATCCTCAAAATTACAGCTCATTTAGCAAAAATGCCGACGTAAAAAATGCGAAGCGCGTTAGTCACGTACTTCGAATAGGTAAATTTACAATCAGTCAAATTTTATAGCCTCAATATTTAGTAAGAAACTCAAGAATAGTTTTTTCAACGTGAAATTCAAACGTAAACGTATGGATGCCATAACGTAAATGATTTAATAATGACAGCCCTTAATATTTTTATGATTATAAAGTCAAAATGGTTTTAAAAGTATTCTTGAGATAATTGGGTTCGGTAAATATTCTAAGAATCTTTTGTTGATTTTCAATAATCATTAGATAATTGCTTAAAGTACCGACAGACGAGATCAATTTCTATTGAAGACTAAATTATCGTGATTATCTTTAAAACTTATTGTTGTAAATATTTCGGTTTCATCTTTGTCGGAAACTAGCAATATTTAATTAGTTAATAAGGTAATCACCCAAATGGCTTAATTAAAAAGGGTTGTATAATGAGATGACCATTTTGCTTTATAAAGATTGTATATTATCTTATTTTTTATATTTTAGTCGCGATTTTATTAATAAATATGTAGGAAAATTTAAAAATAATAATATTGTATAATTAATGCGTTTTTTACAGAAATAGTATTTTGTTTAGATATAGGTATTTAATTAGATAAAATATTTGTCCGTGTTTTGTTTTTATTAGCGCTTAAAAACATCACTTTGAATGGCGGAAAATTTTCTATCCAACTTTATAAACAAACTGTTTTACTGTAAATTATACTTTTTTAAAAGTACTAAGTAAGTACATTTTTCATTGATTTGTTTGTTATTATTAGTATCAGCATAAAACTATTGAAAATCTAAGGCATATGAACACTAAGAATTATTTATAATAATAATTTGAAATAATTTGTTACGAATAAAATGTTGCTTATTTAATGATAATAATCAAGCTTTATAGATCGAGTAGCTGTAGCTTCAGGAAGTAGGTAACCTTTTCCTATCAGTCAAGAAGAGCATGCGATGTAGTACCAAGGACATTATTTAGATGAAGCAGAATTATATACAAAAATAGTTAATAGTTATTTTGTAAATGAAAGCCTGAAAGAAAAAAGCTTCTATTTGAAAGTATCTACGAGTATATCCATAGATATAGGTATAGATAGGTATGATCATCATGTGATAAATGTTTATGTTAGAAGTTAAAGTAAAGTTTATTGTAAAGAAAGCTCAGAAAAAGCTTAAAGTATATCTATGTAGGTACTTAGTTAAGTTTCTGCAAATAACATAAACTTTTATTTAAAACAACAACATTACCTATGTATTATACATACCTATTAATTTAGGATACATAGAAACGTGGCTGTAAATACATTTTCACAACAAATACTTGCTGTTATAAACATACCAAAAATAAAAGAATAAAACTTTTGGGTTAGTGTATTTTCGGTACATACCTTCTCGTTATTTGAACTGCAGAAGTTTTCAAATGCACAACACTGTAATTCTCATCAAAGTTCACGAAAGTCTCCACTGACGATATATTTTCAGAATAATCACAAACGTTTTTTGGCACAACCCTTCGCTGCAGTGGTCGTCGGACGTCTGCTCACAACCGACTCTCACAATGAACTGAAAAAAATCTGTCAATTTTTATGCTCCAAACATCGATAAATGTATTCTACTTGAAAGCGACGAGTTTTCTCGAAGGAGAGAGATAGACATACGCTCTCTCTTTCGCTCCCCCACAGCCTATTTTTATTCGAAGTATTCGAACCAATACCAAGCCGGCTACTGTGGGAGGGGATCAAGTTATTAAGTTATTGTTTATGCGATATTAATAATAAAAAAATAAGCGTCCCTTGGATTATGGTATTGTTGTTGTACTATAGGCGTAAGTATATCGCTTTTAAGACAACAACGGCAAAATAAAAGGGAAATTATATTGTTTTGCATACCGCCTGTTACTAATGCGACTGTGATGTTTGTTAACTTATATGGGGTAATTTAGTGTATTTTTGTAAGTGTAATGGGAATATAATGACATAACATAATTTATTTTATAACTTACTTGAAGTTATCACCTGAAGGAGTAAATAAGTCAACAAAAGAGTTTGAAACTAATCACTATATTTTTCAAAACAAAACAGATGAAACTAAACCCATATTTAACGTTGTATAAAAAACATGTATTAAATACAACGATGATAATCATGCATCCATAACAGGCATGAACACTATGTACTTACCATTATTTTTTTATGAATCATTAGTAGAAATTAAAAAAATATACTTAGGTAAGCAACAAAATAAAACTCGAACGATACAAGATTCAATACATAAGACTTTCCTTTAAATAACACCTTCAAATGTCTAAACTAGAGCATTACTGCATTACATACTTTCACCCTCCTGTATGTTTTTTATAGATTCAAAATAAACGTAAAAAGCGGTCGTAGGCAGGCGCTACGAGGGGCGTAGAGCTTTTTTAGCGGGGATTTCAACCAATCACAGGCCGACGTTTAAAAAAGGAATTTGGAGTACCATTATTTACTGTTAAACGGTAGCAAAGATGGCGTTTATACATACAGACAATTTTGTAAAATTTAACATAATTAAGGATATGGGTATTTATTTGACTTAAATGATTCATATAATTTTATGTAACCCAGTGTTTGCTCATAATGTATTCGTGAAAACACAAAATGTTTTGTTTAATTTACTTATTTGAGGAAATAGAAAAATCATTTACATAAGAGTTAAAACCAAATAATTAGGTAAAACTCGTTGTGTAGCGTAGGTAACAGATACCTGCGCTATTTACTTAAAATGTGTTTATAGCTATCCTTAACAGGATTAAAGTAAAATTGTTTGAGGATTAAAATAATCCCCAAAAATCGCACAAACAAACAACCTTTACTTTTATTAGCGGTACTGATGACAAAGGAGTCTTAAGTAACGGTGCTTTCGAGTTCTGCTGTCTCTACATTGTTTTCAAGTCTATAATCCGTTTTATCAGAACCGACTCGGTTCACAAATTTGAATTTAGAACAAAAACTTTTTTATTTATGACATACATTTTTTTAATCCTGTCAAAAGGTGGAAATTCCGAACTTCTGCCAAAAAATGTATCTGAAAAAAAAATATGAACGGAGAAATATGATGATTATTTTATGGCGCTAAATCTCTCTTATCTGATCTCTAGGCATTTTAAATTTTAAAGATATCTAGGCATTTTAGAGTCTTAGGGGTTTATTCATAAAAACTTGACAATTTAATACAGGTTTTAGGAACGTTTTAGAACGTTTTTTTCTTGTCACTCATATGTCAACGAAAAGAGATAGCAACAGATTTAATATACGTTTTAGCTAATACAAGTTTTAGGTCGAATATGCATAATGGGGCAAGATTTTGAAGATGTCTTAAAAAGCAAGTTCAAATAACTACGTATGCCCAAAATGAAATAAAATAAAATGAGAAAACTCCTGGTATTAAATTTCTTTCATTCGTCCAGCGCGGTTTGAGCTTAAGGGAGTAACAAAATTCAAACAAACTTTCACCTTTGTAATAAACATAAGTGTGATTTTTATCTTAATTCTTCATTTCACGGTTCTTTCCACGACAAAAGACATAGGCAATACCTAGTTCAATAAGGACTACGTGATACTTACAACCCTATTTGTTTTTGATTATACTTTGTTTTCGAACTATCTGTTTGTGTAACATTATTTGATAAATGGCGACGTCGTCCTATCTAGAACAAATTACAGCCCATACACATTGTCATTATGGACATACATTTTTTGTTTCACTGATTTCTCCGTTCATTTAAGTTCGATTTTTAAAAGTTGTAGGTACCTATGCCTCATCATGTGTTCCAATAAAAAAATATAAGGATCATAAAGGATCCGTACATCTTAATAACCGTACATTTTTTTATGTATGATCACTGCTTTCTCCGTTCATTTAAGTTCTAATTTTTAAAGATTGGATGCCTTCAAACTTTAGGTAAGTAATTGGCACTCTATGTTTTGTCACGTCCTCAATATCCTCAACAAATGAAAAGGTTTTGTGTAAACGAACTCTTAATTAAGTTTTTATCTAATAAAGTAACAAACAGAGTAAATATAAAAATAGGTTCACATACTCTTGTGCTAAGGATAATTTGGTGTGTGGGAAAGTAGAGATAAAATAAATATAAATACCTAATTATATTTGTACAGAACAAATAATTCTACGAATACATTTTTCCCCAATTTTATGGAATAGATTACCTTTTAAATATTTTCTTTTAAGTATCTAGGTACATACTTACTGAAATCAGTTACGATTACCTACTTCCTAACTAAATACTTACATAAACATAGTGATGGTTCGTATAATACTTTAAAGAGGGATTGAAAAAGAGAATAATTGGTGCTTAGTATTTATCTACTTATGTATAAGTAGGTAATTGTAAAATAGAAGAGGATATTGTTTCTTATTCAGTCGCTTAAATATTTATTTTATAGTCTCGTGACATAGTAACAAAGTGCGTGTGATAATTAAATAATTTTGATAATTACTGTTATTTTGTAAACAAAGAGTTATTGCCAGGGTTGTTATAAAAAGGGACACTGTAGTGCTTTTTATTACCGTATCAGGCAAAGATTGTAATCTGACGCTGTATAAATCATCTAAAACAGATGTTTAGCCAGTGTTTTTATTATTAAACAAGAGATTGCAAAACAATGATATTATTTTATTAGTTGCACGTAAACTTACTCTTAATTAAAATTGTGAAAAAAAGTAAAATACTAAGTATAAATCAATATGAAAATATGAGTGTTGGATAAAGTCGGTGATGTTGTCAAGGTCTACAAAGTCCTTCAATTTCGAAAGGACTTTGTAGACCTTGACTTGTAAAATAAAGTGTTGGATGAGCGAGTTCTGAGTTTGGGTTTTCTTTAATTAGGTACCTACCTAATATTGTCTTTTAAAGAACGTTAATTGTTCTTTTAAATAATATGATATACATAGTACCTATAAAAAATTGAAGGTACCGTTACTGCTACGTACTTAAAATTTTATGTATTTTGGAGTTATTTGTAAGGCCTATGAAAAACGATATTTTTTAAATCTAAACCCTAATTGGATGACATCGTGACCGAATATAAAAATCAAACAACTGATAAACTGTTTGTTTAAAATTCGAACTATTTGCTGGTAATTAGGGCGGCTCTGGCGCCGTTCTAATGTTTTTATACATTATTTTAACATTAGCCCTAGACACGTTAGTCGTGTTACTCTAGCTTTTTAATGGTTTTTTAAAATTCTATTGTCTTTGTCGGCATAACTTATTGATTATATCATTACATAAAAACCCTAAAAAGGTACAGCATGCTTTTGTGTCAACAGCACTTAGGTATTGCATCAGCTTTTGGGTTTTGTTGTTAAAAAATGTTTGCTTTATTTCTCTATCTTTAAAAATTCCATTGCTTGCGAGATTTATTATAATAGGCGGTATTGGAGTACATACCTAAGACAAGTACAAATGAAGGTGCTATAAAATTGAACCGCCGAACTTGCATTCCGGAGTGTCGTTGGTCCTTCGAGCCGTATCTGTGGAAATGACCCTCCGTTCGTAATGTCCATTTCCCGGTCACCGCTCTATACTAGTGATGTGCTGTATTTGTTCGATTCATACATTTATTGGTAAATTCGTTTGAAAAATACGTAACTATTTGTTTCGAAATGATACAGAAGGCTCAGTTTTGGGTTAACCGCGCAAATTTCGTGTATTTTTTTGCTGTAATACACGTCTCGTTAACCCTCTTTTACAACAATTATTATTTGTAGTTATTTTAAGCCTAAAGCAGTTATTGCTTGTACCTACCAAGTGTGTAACGCGAATATCCACGCCCAAAACAACACATTGTCTGCAGAATAAGTACTATTTTTACTTTACGGAATACTCTATGGACATATTATGACTAACACTTCCGTAATTCAGAAACGTGTTCCGTATCAGAGACGGATCATCAAATCACACACACCACTACTCCCATCTAAACTACGGATTCAATAGCAGTTTCTTTGGCGGTACGCACGCAGAAATATGTCCCGCATTTAGGGTCGTGAAGAAAACCGCCCGCCCTTATCGCGAGTAAAAAGTAATGCGTCCAGCTTTTATGGCAGTTTCGAGACACGCTCTTTATTACGGAGGGCTCGGACCCTGGCTAAGGGCTGAAGATACTGGGTGCAAAGTTCAACATCGTTATTCCTAAAGTAAGTTTAAAAATGTTTCTATGAATGTTAAGCTGTGTTGCATTTGTTCGAATCGAACTAAAGCGGGCTTTTGGCCGCTGTGCTACAGAGGTCGTCAAACAGTATGATGCACCTAATAGTACATTTTTACGGTGAAATCAAAGGTATATATAAGTGCTAGTTTTACGTTACAGATTGAATAAAGTTGGACATGTCGTCATCTAGTCCCAAGCTAAGCAACAAAATACTTGTGTTATGGTAACCCAGTGACTGATCGGATATAATATACCTACTTAGAGACATTAATTTTGTATCAGTATACATTCCTATAAAAATTATAGAAACACACCTAAACTTCGAACATCTACCAAAGATACGAAAATTTGACCCGTGACGAGAATAGAAGCCGCAACCTCCGAGTATCAAGGGAACCCTCACCTGCGCCACAGAGGTCATCAAGTTTACTCTGAAACTCAGTGTGTCTCCCACCTCCTTTCCCCTCACATAAAAAATGATTGTACCTTCAAATCTATCCCGAGGGTGGCCTCCCTCCTACCCCCGAGTTATCTAACGTCTTTTAGCAGAGCTTTTCTTTGAACGAGATTAAAGACAATTCAGTTTAGAAAATGAGATCAATACAAGGTGTAATCATAAGAGAGTAAGGTTTTAAATAGGAAAGGAAATGACCATGACTGTATTCCCACGGTAAACAGATTCATTTCGATTTTTAGATCTTTGAATTATGTTGAATGCTACGTATTTGGTACATAGCCCCAAACTTATGGAAGTTAACATTTCAAACGAGACAGGTTGCAAGCGCATTCGCAATCGTGATTGCATATAATTTTAAAAATGAAAAATCCATTGATGCACGTTAAGAACCTATGCCCATGACCTTCGGATTGAAAGTCGAGGTACAACCCACTCTGCCAACACAGCTCGTATGAATAATGGGGTCAATATCTACGTGTTTCGCAATAGATGCTTAGGTAATTTTATTTGTACAGATGTATTTGTTAAAACCGTAACATTTGTGATATTCTAATAATAATGTTATTAGATTTCATTCTTGTATGCGTTAAAAAACAACTCTTTAGTTTGTTTTATCAATTTTTCTTGAAAATGATACCAGTACAGGGATTGTCTAACTAGTATCACATTGTTGCGAATCAAAACTAACAGTACCTAACTGCGAAAAAAATCTGTGAAATATGATGGTACTTATGTAAGTTACTTATGTCCTAACTTACATATTTAGCGTAAAAACCGTTGTTTTCGCGGATTATGGAGTCATAGAGAGCATTGTTTTTTTTATCAAAAGTGAATCAATTTGAAAATTATTTTCATGTTTGAAAGAGTTCCCATGAAATTTATTTAAACCCCGAGATGTTCCCATTGACAAATTGAAGATCTGATGAGGGTTTTCCAAATTATGAATAGAAATGAACGTCAACAGTGCAGGAAATTTCTCTCTAATTTTACAAAATTGAAGTTGGTGTATTATTTTTTAATTTCGCCACTGCCTGTAGGTATTTTTATTACTATCTGTTTGCTTTGATGCCTACGCATGGAACCAAATGAATATATGCAAGTAAAAAAAACAAATACAAAAATTCTACGTGTGTAATGGATGAAAACATTTGTGTCAATAACAAATCATATTTATTAGTTAAAGAATATTTTACCATTTCAACTTTTTTTGAAAATATGTATGTGGCCACGTGAACTTTATTTGTGTTAGTAAGTACCTAAAACATTATTATAATGTGGGTATGTACCTAAGTAGATACTAAATGAATATTTTGGACATTGTCTCTGCTCTGACTACCTCTTTCAGCATGAAAGGGTCTAAAAATATGCACGCAAGTTTTAAACAAATAGTATATCTAAAGTATTTTTTCATGGAAGAGAAGTACATATTTATATTTTTATAGGTTGCTTATGTATAGTTAAACACATTCATAGTAGCTACACTTTCTCATTCATAATAATTAAAATGTCTAAAATTAGTAGGATAATAATAATAAGACAAAAGACTGTGACGTTACTATGTTTGTGGTTTATTGTGATAGATAATTTAGTGCGACTGTATATTATGTACTTAATTTCGTAGAAAAACATACAGTTGACCTTATATAGAAGTAAACCACAATAAAGTTATTACTTATGTACCTACTTAAATAAAAACCGAATTTTATTTTAGTAAGTAACTTTGTATTTTGTAAGTATGAATGAGAAAATTATAAATAAAAGGCCAAGCGCGTGTCGGGCCACGCTAATGTAGGGTTCCGAAGTTCTAAACTAGAAGGTAGATATTTAGATAAAAAATGATGTTTCAACAGTCAAAAAATTTCATTGAAGTACGAGTACCTACTCGTGGTTTTCTACAACCTGTAAAGCCTACTTAGCCGTGATAGTTTTCCGTTTAAAGTCATTTTCACATATCTAAATACAACGGTTTAGTCTGCAGGGGGGGGGGGACACAATTGACTCTAACAAAAATTAACACTTTAAGAGATAGGTAGAGAAAAGCTGCGGACGGACGGACGGACAGACAGAAACTATAAGAGTTTTTTGTTTACTTCGGAACTCTAAAAACGAATCAACTGTTGATAATTATAATTATATGTAACTATGTATGTACTTTTTCATTTTTACATTATTATTTTTATTTGAGTTTTAAGTATCTACATTACTCACTTATTTAAAACTTTTCAAAGTGTCATAGTTTGTTAACCCGTGGCGCGCTGTCGGGTTCCGCTTCGCCATAAAACAGGGCTGGGGTAACAACGTCCACGTGTCGATTTTTCGCTTCGAATCGCAGAATGCGGAAGCAAAAAACTAGTAGCAAAAAGCGAGAGTGGCCATAAAAACGTTTTCTATTTAAATTATTTATTGCGGCGCACTGCAATGAAAGTATTGTCTACCGACGGGGTCTTTTTGACCCAAATTGGCACATTTTGCGATGGCTACTGTTAATGTTTGCAAAGGTTTTGCAAATAGTAGCTGTTGCTTTGTGGGTTTTATAATTTACATTATTTAATAACATACGTACATTTGTTTTAATCACTATTAATAATGTTAAGTAAGTGAATATACAAAACTGGTAATAATTTTTAATTAAAATCAAATTCGTTTAAATGTCTAAAAAAAATTATTCTAAAAACTCTATTGCAATAAAGTTACTTATAATCTATAGTAAAATTTGTCCCTCAAAAAATAATATACTTTTCACATTGAGGAGCTACTGTTTTGAGTTTTGTGAACTGAAACCTTCACACAACATTTTTACAGTTAGGTGTTGATTTTTTAAATCTACCATTTAATGCATCTGCTCAAACATGAATAAACTGACCTACAGTGGCGTTTTTTGACAAAATAAATGAAAGGCCAGTCTAGTTCAGCTGCTGGCTATAAATCAAGTATTGGTCTATTCAGTCGCCAAATTGGTGGACAATTGTAACGCCAATCGTTTTTTTTAAACCCTCCGTGTGGTATAAAAAGTATGAAGTATACCTACCTAGTCTGTAGGTATGTGATTATTTAATTACGTAATAATATTTTTAATACCTATTAATTTAAAATCTTAAGACCCTTTCGGCCTTTTAAAATCATAAATATTATGTTAAAATGCTTAAAAGGTCTAAAAAGTGACAAAAACTAACTGGAAATACAATTGCGATATTATTTTATATAAGTACATTTTTTTTATCAAAATATTAAAGTATTGTACAATTTAACTTTCATAAACAAAGCAGAAAAATACTAGGTCTTAAGTTTTTCTATATTGTTATTATGAAATTAAAACGGCTGCGGAAGGTATAATAGGAAAAAAACAAAGATACATTCAAAAACAAAAAGTTCTAAGAAAAAATGGCAGTTAGACATGCAAAAAGCTGCGCAGGCACAAGTCGGAGGCACGAGACGCAGCTGCCGTGCTTCCTCTTCCGAACGCGATAAAAAATCATACATTTTGGAACTTGAGAGCTGTCGCCAAAGAAATCAATGCTTACTATTATTTTCGTAACCGAAGTAACATTACAAAACCAAAAAAATCCGCGAAGCTTAGGACGCTTAAAGTTAAACATAAGATGATCCGTCATTTGAGATTTTTAATTTAGCATTTTGCATAACCTACCAAAGAGGCTTAGTTTTACGAAAACTGCAAATAAAATCTCGTCTATTGTTCTATAGAGTTCGTGGGTGTCGCAAGCCCGGTAGCAGATTTGCGTACATTCTCGGAAGGACTTTGCACAAAACAATAACTTTGCAAAGAAATGAAAGTGTAAATGGCTTATTGTCTTCGCTTTTATTTTCAATGGAACAAAAATGAAAGTTTTTTGCAAACAAAACTGATCAAAAAAATATGCACCCGTGTAAAAAGCATAAAGTTTCACTTGTTCTCCAAAATTTGCGATCACACTGACCTTGCCTGTTAAAAAGCCGATTCATTTCACGGGTTCCTTTTTAACAGGTTAGAAAAAAACGCGGCAGGTTTTTACGCTATGATCGCGGGTCGCGAGGGTCTTTTTTACCAACCCCTGTTATTACAGGTTAGTTTTTGTAAAGATATTGATCTCTCTCACGTTTTTTAAATGCTTTTTATTAGTATAGTGTTAATTCCAGACGATTTCGGTGATGTTTGATCGTGTTTTCTTTTATACGGTTTTTGCTGTATTGATTAATGTTTTGGGGACATTGTTGGTTTGAAGACTCAAAAAAGCAATATGAAACTACAGGAATTCTGCCACTTCGGTCGGTTTTTTTTAAATTCTGAATAGCACACTAGGTAATTTTTTGTTCTTATAAATCAATATACTATTGTTTCTTGTTTAGGGTCAAAGTGACCCATGTCATAAAATAGAGCGTTATATTGAATTCAAAAAGATTTCAATGTAATTTATTTTAATGGTGACCTTTGTGCGTTTCTATTGTAAATAGTGAGTAATTTATAATTTATGTTATCTCAATAAGCATTGTGATTGGTGTTATTACTGCGGACGTTGGCAGTAAGACGCCGGGCCTTTGTTGGTCACTCAGTGGGGTCAAATGGTCGAGGGGTCAACAATTTATTGTATTTCAAATAATTTGAAATATTTTTAATAAATAATAAAGATCTGACCTGGTGAATTTGGTACCGCTTTACATTTATGTGTTTTTATTTAAAAATATGAACATCAATGCATTTTTTAAGTAAATAATTTCAGTATACTTAAATATTTTAGTTGTGTCGGTGAGGTCATGATCATAACGTTAGGTGTACTAAAGCTGTGTCAATAACAAGATACAATGTGTGTTATAATAAATTGAAGATAACCTTGTGCAAGTTCTAATAGAAAGGGCAGTATTTGAGATCTTGTTCAGAAGAGTTCACTGAAGGAAATCTTTAGTTCATTTTAATATTGAATAAAGTTTCGTAATTTGTCACTGAATCATATTTTTACTTTTTTGACAGTATGTTTTTTACAACAGTAGCAATCTCAAAGTCATGTAAAAAAATAAAGATGGATATGAAGACGACCGTTAGTTAACCTATAACCTATAGGAAGTGTGCGACCTACTGACCGTTATGCCATTTATATCCCAACACAATTGAATCCATTGAGACGCTATTGACCCGTAACCTAAACATCTTTTTCCCATCCCTAAGAATTCCAATTTAAAACATAAATCAAAGGTTTCAAAATTCGACGTTTGAAAATGTGTCAAAATCGAACGCAACGGTCATCGGACAATAGCTAGCTAGAATATACGGTTACATTTTATTTTATTTCGCCAAAAATGTAACAATGTACAATTGTTATCAAGGAAAAAGGGTAGTTGGTAATCTTCTTAATGGCGTGTGTGAAAAGATTATAAATTAAGTTTCTGCAACAAATAAAAATGACCCCTGGGTATTGTCGGGGTGTCAATATGTGTGACCGGGGCATTGTGCGTGACCCCAGCCGGCCTTAGCGCGGGCTTAGCGCCAATTTGCGATCGCTTCGATGCACAGCGTGATGGCCGGTGACGGATTTTAAATAAAAAAAATAACCAGCCGTTTTATCCGCCATTTCAAATTCAGAAGATTATTTAAAATGTAACTGGTTATTATATCGTAATGATAACAATATTTTATGGTACAAGTTTCAAATAATCATGGTTTTATATTAGTTATGAACCTAACAGGTAATATGTTTGTATGATCTAGTGGCTAATTTTGGCGAAGTATAATATAATTTTAGGCTTAAAAAACTCTTTATTTGGATCAAAACATTCACTTACTTTTATTTTTAAACTTCTCTAATATTTAAAATCTCCAATTTCAATATTAAAATTTCTAACATTTAGGTACTTACTTTATTCTTTTGTTATAAATTTAATTCTTAACTTTTGAAATGGCTATCCAAAATGTAGCAATAAAATGCATGCAACATTAAGAGAAGTCGAAAACCATTGTAAAACTTGACCCCTCGGTAAAAATAATGGCAGGGGGCAGATAAATTAAAAATGGTCCAAAATACCCCTTGACATGGCGATTTATTGTCGAACTTATGTGCCGGAACATTTTAAAGGCGGGCTGATGTGTCGAGTGAAATATAACAGACATTTCATATTGGTCCTTCATATATTCTGATTCTATACATGAAAGAAAAATAGAAAGAAAAATTCGTTTATTTCAGTAGGGCGTCAAGAATCGGATCAACATAGTCTTATAAAGTTAGGTGATTTTATTGCCTGTTCCAACGCAACCAGGTAAAGAATCAGACCAGAACCTGGATATCGATTCTCGACGACTTTCAAAACATGACGCGGTAAGAGATTGAAAAAAAAACTACGCCGTATCGTGCCAAGTCAAGGCATGGTTATTTGGAGAATAAGGCGGCTGGTTGACCTAGCTTTTAAAGCACTCTCTTAACGATCCCTTAAAATGAATGAACTTAAAGCTATTTTCCAAATATTATAGAAAAATCTATTTTTTTATTGAATACATAATCATTATTAAAACGAACCTATGGATTTTTGCCATATGGTTATGTCATGTAATATTGGTTACCTATTATACCCAAGCATTGTGGATATTGCATTGAATGTTTAAATGTAAAGTTTCCAAGAAAATTTATTATTGTTTATGTTTTATGACGCAAAATGCGTATTGTAGAAGTTAGTAATAACATTTCCTTATTATAAAAGGAAATATACTTAAACTAAATTCAAACGTATAAAAAAAATATATTTCATAAGATGTTTTTTATTGGCCTATCTAAATTCTTAGTAGAAGAAAACTTAGCAAAGCTCTAAAAAGTATTACGTTTTGAAATCAACTAAATTCTTTGCGCAAACAAAAAAGCAACGTAAGATCGATGTGATTTTTTCATCCAAACTTTTGGTGTAATTTAAGGTTCTTTGCCGTACAAGATCTAACCTTAAACGTTCGTATTTGGAGAAGTTTTTGCTTGTTTGAAAATAGTTCGGTTTTCAAAATTCATGGAAGTGTACTTTTTAATGTTCTCTTTTGTGCTTTTTAAAGGACAAGGCGATTAGGGATGTCCATTTTGTTGGGTATTATCGTCGCAAAATACTTATTGGTAGTAAATGCCACCAACTTGATCGATGATGAGTTTTGCACCTGCGAACTGATCACCTATTGTTGTGAGAATTTAGAACCATTCAAGATTACATTTTTGTAACACCTACCTACACTTGTCTTGTCTAATGTATTTAGAAAGTCATTTAAAGTAAATAGCTTAGTAAATAGCTCTAAGACAGGCTTAGGGCGACGAGCACAGTTTCCTTATTGAGTAAAATTACGTTGTATTCCAAAAACTTTCCGTAGAATACTGAAAATTCGTCAAAAAAACGTGACATCGTCCACTAGTATTTTTCCCAAAACAGTTAGTGTATTTGCAAGTAGGTATGTTCATCTAGGGCTGGCTCTCCTTTCCCCGTAAAAAAAGTCAATTCATTCACAATCTCGAATTATCAGAGCTTAATTCGATGCTCTCTCAGCACAAAAGAGTAAATAACAAAAAAGATTTGATCGAGATCGCAGATACAGCCCCTGATTCGTTCCCGACGTTACATGAATAAAACATAGGTCCACGAGGGTGGCAACCCTTTCCACGACTTTAATATTGCTCCCACCCCGTTTTTTTGTGAGGGGGAATGTCGATCGATATTTTTTTGAGAGAAAGCTGCGAAAGTTGTATAGAGTTGTCAGTGACATGTGTTCTGACAGATGGATTTCAACTTGGATATTAAAATTGGAAGGAGTTTTTATGAATGAAGTTATTTAGGTAGCCCAATGATTGTTATCATTGCATGGTTTTCATGAATACTGAAATTAAAAATGTATAGTAGTCATACTCTTTATCATGATAGAAAATCACGGTCATGTTAGTTCGTGTTTTACAGCAGTCGTTCTAATATAACATTTGTTTTGTTTTCGATCGCCATACCTACATAACAGTCTCACTTATGCCACACTTATGCTTCATTTCTATAAACAACGTAGGTACGAATGTCCATCACTATAGCAACTATGTTATTTCAACATAAAATGTATGAAACATTTTGACAGATAACAACGTTGCTATGGCGAAAGTCCTACGGCCATCCGTAAGTTGGTTATATGAACCGGCCGTTATCCATTTTGTGACCAGGCAAAAATTCCTAATTTTAACGATTTGTCAAGAACCAACAAATATATCGATCGTTCAGTTTATTAGTAAAATCGAAATATTTAGAAACTTTTTATATTTGAGTCTACGAAGGGTCTACGATTGTGCTACGAAGAGTTACAAAGAAAGTTATATTAACTTAAGTATATGAAAAATGTAGCAACAATTATTTTTGAAGTACCTAGTTGATATCTACTTCAAAAATAATTGTTGCTACATTTTATATCCTAAAAATACATTTTAAATTATACTTTACCCTAGATAGGTAGGTCACAATAAAGAAAAAAAAAATTCGAATGATACTTATAAAGTTAAAGCGGCCGTACTTTGTGAAGCAGATAATAACGACTTTTTAATATGAACAGAACATTATCACAGATTTCATTTTACTTCGACTAGCTAAATAAGGATAAATAAAGGGTACCTTATATATTTCATATTCCGAACCCTCTATTCTATATCTATGAGTATATATTTTTTAATCTTATAACTCTCGTGATTTGGCGAAAGGGGTGAACACAATGAAATGCTCAAAGCACCCTTTCGTTACGGCTGAGTGCCGTGTGAATTGTACTTATTATTATTGGAAATTGTATTGTATTAAAATAGACGATGCTAATAAATAAAGAAAGTTGTGTCCATGCTAGGTTTTAACGACCATCGCAAACCACAATCATAGCTCTGATTATAATTAAATAATAATTTATAATAATTTATAAAATAATAATTTAATAATGTGGTATTCGTATTTTAAAAATACATACAATAAATTCGCACTTTAGTTGTTTTTCACATAGAAATAATTATTATACACACTCGTTCGCGGTTCATGCGTGAAGCCGTGAAATATTATGCTATTGGAATCTACATTCCTGTTTTATGAATTATAAACGACTTTGTGAACGCGGGCGAGTGTGGAGTGGCTTTTTGACAATAATTTTATAAGCAGGATACTCCTCACCTTGCGGTGTAGCATGTAATTATATCTGATACCTACTGTATCAAGTGAGTACGTAGGCTTGTCTGGTACGGCTCGTCCACACCTACGTACTCATTTGATACAGTATCAGATACATTACATTCTATATGGCTAGTTGAGTACTCTGATAAACGACATTGCGCTGACTGTACAAAACAAATGGCCATCCAAAAATAATCGGAATAATGAATATTACAAAAGCGAGAGGGAATAGAACGTTTTGCAACGTAAACAATCGTATCAAGGATATATCGCGAGATTTATGAAGCGATATGACTTCAGTTTTCCTTTTCATATTACGAAGGACTTCCGAGGACCTTGTAGGAACAACTGCTTAAGTGCTGAATTACAAATATTTAGAATAACGTCCGAATGCTAAAACGCTACTTAAAAACAGTTTAAATATATTATGAGGCGTGATTGTCTAAACGCACTTGTCTTTGTTAAGACAAATAGTTTCGAAAGAATTTTAATTTTCGTTATTCTCAATAATGGGCCTCAGGTAGGTATGATCATAACTCAAATTTACATAAGCAAGTAGATTTTTAATATTAATGAGACTTATTTAAATAAAATTATTTTAAATGTAAGTAAAATAAGAAGGAATGCGAAAAAAGGAAGCACTAGTATACCTGCTAGAATTTTACATTTAAATTATTATATTTACTTTGACATTTCAGATGACAGTCACCGTTGTCACATCTAAATACCTTTCCCTAAAAACTACCTCATTTTTCTAAAACTATGACTTATACTGTTTTCATAGCGAGCCCTCCTCATATTTTAGATTCCCTCCTTCGCCAGAGAGGGACGGCCGGCTAGAGGGAGAGGGAATAAAATCCATACTTATAATATTTGCAGCCTCCACTCACACACACACGCAAGTCGCGATTTAGCGCTCCGTGGAGAGTTTCGGACAGCGTACAGGGTGATACAAAATGAAAAATGAAAAAATTACATATTAATAATAATAAAAAAAGACGTGTGGCACTCGGGGACTGTGACTGTGTGTGAGTCTGCCCGCGACCACGGCTGGTGCAATCCAGTTAAAACGTCGGGATAATTGCGATAATTACCCGTAAATACTCATCATGTGTTCTGATCGCGAAAGAACTTATTCAAATTCATATAACTTTAGTTTCAGTCTATTTTTAGTGTTTTCATTCCAAATTGCAGTAAGTAAACCCATAGCTACGCTCTATTAGACTGGTTAACTGGAGTGTTGTTTTTTTGAAGAGTAACATTTGATTACTGATTTGTTCAAAGTTTGTTAGAATCACGTCAGAATACAATAATAATTAATAATATTTTAATTCATGATATCGTTTTGATTTTGGAAGTAGCGGTCGTTTCAAGATGTTTTCTTTAACGTCTTGACCCGACATCAAATTATATGAAATTAAAAAAAATGTGGGTAAAACAAAATGTGTAACAGATTTAATAACGGTTTAGTTAATAATAGCTTTACTGGTCCAATATGCAAAATGGAGTAAAAATGTCACGAAAACGTAACAAGAACACCCTATATCCCTCCACCCACATCTCCGCTCCTTCGGAAAAAATGTACGATGCCATAAAAAATCACCGCCAGTTCGCTCCCGCAATTTTTACCCGTTTTTTCCCCTCGGAGGGTCGCCCGTTGCCATGGCGACCGCCCCGCCTAGAATGGACCCGCTAAAAGCTGCATCAATATTTTTATGGAAGTGAAAGCTTCGGTTTTGCGGATGTTCTTTATTTGAATATTTTGCTACTGGTATTTGAGAAAAAAAAACTATGAGAATCGATTCCTAATTTGAATGAGAATTGACTTTATTTTATTTAAATCATTCTTTTTTATTTGGCTTCGCATAATTTGTGCATAGCTAGTTTCAAGTACCTACATAAATTAAAGCTATTCTATTCTATTTTTAAACTTGAAAACGAATAAATTAATTAGGCACACAAATAAATTAACGGAAAACGAACGCTATAAAGGCGAATTAGGTAAGATATTTTTAATTGTTAGAAATTATGAAGTTTAAATACAGTTAATGACTAAAAGAGTGTATGACTAACGGTCAGTTACAAAACACTGTCATTGTAATTTGTTGTAGCTTCCATACAAAGTACGACAAATTAAAGCCCACAGAAAGCAAACAGTCAATCAAATTATAATTGAAAAATCCTGCTTCCACGGTTCAAGGGATTCGAATATACATATTAGGTATAGATAGAAAACACACAGTTACGGAACAAATATCTGCAGAACATACCTACAAGTAAACTTTTTGTTCTTTAGCAGAGATCGAACCCGCAACCTCCGCGTCTCAAGCGCCCCGCCTGAGACGCCCACTGCACCGCAGAGGTCGTCAAATATTTAGTAGGATTTTCTTAACGGTGGGAATCGAACCAGCAACCTGACTCAAGTACTTACCTAATTGTGTAATAACTACTTTTTTACATGGTAACAATAGAATTCGGTAAGGTCGATAGTTCAGAATAAATTACAAAAAACTTATGCTCAAATTCAAGTTTTATATTCGTGTTTACTGCTTGTATCTATAAATAAGAAGGTACCTGCCTAAGTTGATTTAGGTAAGTACAGTCAGCTCGTTCGTTCGTGTGAGCATGTGGCCAACTCTGGTGACGGAGGTTTTAGTCTGCCTAAAGGTCGTGTTGGCCAAGTGGATTGGCCAGGCAAGTGAATTAAGTGTAGGCAAAGATTGCCTCTGACGCTGTATAAATCTACTTATAAAAATACATATTATAAGAGATAATGTTGGTTTGTTTGTTTGATGGAGGTAATCTTCGAAACTATTCAGCCAATTTCATAAATTATTTAACCGATGTATAGAATGGACACTTGGGATGGTTATACTTAGGCTATATTTAACCCGGTAGTTTAATTAATACACTCGTGCAAAGCCGTTATGTGCTGTTGGTTAAGATGTAAAGGAGTTTATATTATGCACTTAGCTGATTGTATGTATAAGACAGGTGTCGGATCCCTGACCTCAACAAAGTTATGCAAGTTAAAGTTATTTAATGTTTTTCCGCAATGGTAAAAACTGACGTGTGACATGTTTTAAACTGTATTTAATATGTTTACTAGTATGTTCATTTGCCAGCAACGTAAAAGAGTAAGATTTGTGTTAGGTATAAGATATACTTATATAAACATCTTTTTTATTATAGGTACTCGTATATGTACCTACTTACTTACTTTCATTATAAAAAAAGAGAAATTTCTTACCACAGTTAAGTAAAACTACAGACACGTTATGGAAATAGTCTGTTACGTCGTCATAAAAGGTCAGTCACTGAATAAACAGGATCACAAACAAAAATATATCATTTCTAAGTAGAAGAACAAACGACCGAGCTCAACGTAACTTAATATTTGGAAATCAATTACCCATAGGACGCGAGGAGTAAAAGAAACCCGTCAGTCTAGTCTAACCTTTGATTTTACTTACTGCTGGTAGATATTTGACATGAGTAACTTCCATACAAAATGTGTCAAATACCTACCGACAGTAAACAAAACCAGAGATGGATCGGTTATTGAGAATAGTTGTTATTAAGGAATACACATAGTGTAATATTGGACTATTTCACTTTCAACAATATTTTACGTAAGTAATTTTCCCGTTGTATAATTATTATTATAATATTGGACTGACTATTTAATTAAATTATAAAATTTTAAAAACTATTAATAAACTGAAACTTCGTGAGGGTCAGAATGTCGGTCTTATGGAAGCGAAAAGGAATATGGTTTATATGAAACAAATGTACCAAATTTGTACCTAATTGTACCACTAATCAATTAATTTGTACCTCTAAGAATCAAGAGTAATCTTAAAAACAAAGTGAGCCGCGGACCTGACTTTCTGGTTGGCGGTCTAAATCGGAAAACGATATCGTAGGTTTTCCTAATATTTACCAAATAAATGTACCTAATTTGTACCTCTTAAAAAGTATTATCTGAAGATAATGCGACGAGTATATCACGAATAAACAAGAAAATAAAATTTGACCCCTACCATTTTTGTCATAGCAAATAGTGATTTTAAAAATTAATATGATTTGGGATTACCAGATATTTACTAAAGGAATTCTTTGAATTTGTACCTCTTAAAAAATATTATCTGATGATAATGCGATGAGTATTTTTCGAGAAAATCAAAAAAACATATTTTTACTCCTACCACTTTTGTCATAGCAATGAGTATAGGGTGTATTACTCCTATTCACCATTATATTACCACTAGCTGCGCCCCACGGTTTCACCCGCGTAAGTCCCGTTCCCGCAAAAATATCAGGATAAAAAGTAGCCTATAATGTTAATCCAGGCTATCACCTATCATAATACATACCAAATTTCAACTAAACCAGTCTAGCCGTTCTTGCATGAAAGAATAACAAACAACCTGACTCCCTGAGACAAGCTTAGGATAGAGTAATGCGAAAGAAGATTGTCAATCATTTTAAGACGAGCACGACCTTCAATTACGACCAAGAAGAAGTCTTAGTTCAAGTAGCTGGTTCATGTTTCCCTTGCCGGTATTCTTGACGACCTTGCAGTAGGTATCCCTCAGCCAATCTTTGTGGGGATTACGACGATAAACAAAATTCTAAAATATAAACCAAGTTTTGTGCATACCTACTTAAAAAAAACTTTAATACATAGGTACTTTAATTGCAAACCTTTTCGAATTTGTCATTGTTCGCTATGAATTTAAGGACAAGTCCCCAATAACCTATCTATCTCTGATTTTACTTAGATGTTTCCATACCATAATAAGTCAAAATATACCCAGAGTAAGCAAAACAAAAGATAGAGTATAATATATATTATAGTGCGACCTAGCTTTGATTTTTGAAAATGTAGTTCTGTTTTAAGGCTATGTCTATCTGTTTATCTATTTGTATGGTTTGGGCCTCTAAAATCCAGGGTTTTTTTAAGCGTCTTGTCTTGGTGTCCAAATTTAAGATATGGCAACCCTATCTGTAGGTACCTAACTAATGTTGTCGAAGTACTTACAGTTCTTAGTCTCACCCTACCTATTTAATCAAAACCTGTATTGTAAATAATGCACACTCAAAATCGCTTTACTATTAATATATGGCTTAATTTATATACGGCTTAATTATTATTATATACGGCTTTAAAAACTTTACGTACTTAGTTCTCATTAGATCCTCAATTTTTTTAGTAGACCTCTGAAGTAAATTCTTTTAAACACAGATAAAAAAGAATATACACAACCCGCGGCGAGCGAGATCTCGTTCGAGGCGAACTACTAGTTACTATAGTTACAAAGGTTTTACAAAAATACTCGGCCACCGTTGTGCTACTGCCTTGCCCCACCTGTCATAACTTCGCCTAATTTTAAATAGGAGTTTACACCTTGTACTGATTTTTGCTATTCTAAAAATGGTAGGAGTAAAAATAAGTTTTTTTGATTTTCTCGTGAACTACTCGTCGCATTATCTTCAAATAATACTTTTTAAGAGGTACAAATTTGGTACATTTATTTGGTAAATATCAATTAAAGCTATGATGTCTAGTTCATTCAGAATCAATATTAGACCGCCAACCAGAAAGTCAGGTCCGCGGCTCACTTTGTTTTTAAGATTACTCTTGATTCTTAGAGGTACAAATTAATTGATTAGTAGTACAATTAGGTACAAATTTAGTACATTTGTTTCATATAAACCATATTCCTTTTCGCTTCCATACGACCGACATTCTGACCCTCACGAAACTTCGCACTGTTTAATCTATTTAATCCTCAATCGTTCCAAACAAACTCAACTAATAAATTACATACAAATTATTTTGTTAGTAAACAATTCACTTACTTCATCTGTGCGAACGCATGTGCCCTATAGTGATTTTATTACTCTAGTAAAGTAGATTTTCGTTGGACGGAAAAATAATGTGATTAGCAGAATAATATACGACGAAACTTAATGTGTGGTGGGAGCATTTTTATGAAAAAGTAGAAAACAATGAGATATAATTATTATAGATTTGTCTGACTGTTTGACAGACAATATAATTATTATTCGCACATAAAGATAGGTTTAATAAAATATTAATTCAGGTTACATCACATACCACCTACACTTTCAAATGTTTGAAATAGTGTTGATTACACTCCTTCTCCACATACAAAATACGGCGGAGCACCGCCCTCTTTTATAAAAAACCTTATTTACCAACATATAGGTAATATAAAAAAGTCCCCTTACTTTTTTATCGTTATAAAAAGCTCTCTCATTGGCCGCGCTCCCCCAATAAAAAAGTTAAAGACGCGTGCGTAAGCACGCGTTCCTCCATTCAAATTCAAATATGGAACGCACGCGCTACCGTATGTAGCATACGAAACGCGCCTGCAACTTATTATTAAAACGATACCAATTTAAATAATAACATCATACCGTGCTACAACAACGTGTAGAGAGCTCTACATAAATTGGTTGGTTCCGCATAAAAATACACTCATGGAAAAAATATAAAATAAACGGCAGGGAAGTATTTTAAAAATAGCATTTTTGTATTCTCCCTTCGGAAGGGGAGTGACGGCTTGATATATTGCTAGAGTTACTTGGGATTTTAATAATACACAGCGTGTGTTGGTTCACTGAGGCCGTAAGATTTGTCAATATGGCAAGCTGTGGGCGCTATTTTAGGTCGGTCGCGTGGCCTGCCCTAGCGGATATCGAGTTTCTAGATATTGTAATGTTTACACGGCGATATGTTGAGTGCGCTCAGGTTACTTACTGTTTCCGCTCAGAGCATCGGATTTGTGAGGAAAACTCAAATCATTTCTGTTTTTTAATTTAAAAGTTTAAAACTAATTACGAACCACAGCACAAAATGTTAAAAACAGCAAGCATAAAAAGTCACATTTTTTTAATGAAGCCTTCTTTCTTCACTTAAAGATTATGCAAAAAAAAAATGAAAAAAAATGAGATAATTAGGTAACTACTTAGGTAGGTACTTATTAATATTAATTGCATTTTATATCTTACAACTTTTGATTAGATTTCTAATAAAAAAGGACTTAATAGTTAGGTACATGAGTTAATATTTTTATATCTCAGAATACAAATAGATAAAAATAAAGATCAATTTAATTATCATTACTCACACGCTCTAAAGCCGGGCTGAAACCGACAATTTATTATTATGGACCCGTATCCAATTTAAAACAACGCACGACCGAATGGAGCCATTAGGTACGAGGGGGACATTGTTTTGGATCGGGAGAACATAGAGGGGAATCCTTGTGGAGTAGAAAAAACAATTTAAAAATAAAATGTAATAATTATAAAACGGAGGGAGCAGCGCGTGGCGGTGCCTTATTTATTCGAACTTCGAATCTTCAGCTGCCGTTTGAATTTCGAACCTTGTCTCTGGTGACATGTGGTTTGTAAAGTTTTAATACACCTGTCTTTGTTCGTTATGTGCAATATGCTGGTAAAAAACTAGGTAGGATAGGAATTTTCGAAAATAATAACTTTATAACATTTTTTTATATTCCAAATGCAACCTTAACGTTGGTAAGTACTGTAAAACTTTAAGGCTATTGTTATTTTGAATTGAAATTAATGCAGTTCCATACCTAGTTAATCAAATTAAATAGTAATACTTACTCAGAAAAGTTAATTGCGATAGTGATCAATGCGGGCATAATCCTATTTGCGGTTGTTCAAATCAAATCAATAACATACAAAAGGACATAGCAAATTAAATTAAAATTCATTAATGAAGTTAAGCCGAAAAAAAAACATTTTGTTCAATATGACTAATTTATTAAAGTTGTTTCAAATTCTATTGAATCAAAAATAACCATGAGTAATAAAATAACCGAACACAATGGTCAGATTAAATGCTAAATAAGTTACCTAGTTAGAAAGGAACTTATTTACTTAGGTACTTTTATAATATTGTATTTTATAGTTGTATTCGCGGATTACTGTAATTTTTGATGTTCAGTTATAAGTAGGTATAATTTAAATGCATTTTTAACACAGATGAACCAAATTACTCTAAATAATACCAATGCTAAAAATACATTTATTTAAAACTCAAACTCTAAATAGTTTTGATTTGCCAATTAATCTTCATCTGTCAAAGCATGCAGTAATTTGTTGTCAGGTGTCAGCCTTATCTGACATCTTGCCACCTACAAGTTCCTGGAGACAGTCTTGCAGTAATTAAACCATTTAACTGACCATTAGACCACCTTGTAAGGTGACTTATTGAGTTTTCCCCAAAAAACTGTGTAAAAACCATTTCTATGAGTCATAAATGAGACATAGTATCTAACGTTTGTAGGTGAGTATTATGTGAATTTACCTAATTGCCTTATTAGTAATTTAACATTTATTCATAAGTAGATACAGTTGTGGTTTTGATGTGCATTTATTTCTTAATAATCGTAACGAATCACTCATTATTTCATTGAATTACTTATAGGTAGGAATGTCATTATCTAAAAGAACCTTGCACAAAAGAGTTTCGAAAGCTCTTAAAAAGCAGTGGCCTGAGCAAAAAAGAGGCGAAACAAGTAACCGCTCTTACTCTATGGTTCCAAACTTTTTTTTAAATTGGCACAACAATGCAGTATTTTTTTTATCACTCTACATCTGCAACCGGACACTAAGCGATAACGTTAGACCACAATGACTGCGTACATAAATCTCCTTCCAGAAAATTTACAATTATTTTAGGATATTTTTTGTTTAGATTATTGATCGTCCACCCTCGCATCAGGAGCTTATTGTAAGTAAAAAGAGTGTGATTTTTTCTGGTCATTTTAGGGTCTTTGTAAAAAGATGTCCGATGTCCCCCAGTTAGCAGCTGTGGCACGTTTTTGTTCGGACTTTCGAAAGTGTGGATTACACGTTCGATGGATATGTAGAGATCTTTATATAATCGCATGTGGTCAAGCACCAAACTTTTATGAGGAAGATTATCACGATGATAATGCTTCGAGTCGAGTGTCCATGGTTAGAAAGTCATAGGTTTTTATCTGCATGAATAAACATTTTTTTTTATTTGCGGCGTTTTTACATAAAAAAATCCAGTTGTTCTAAACTTGAAAATTGAAACAATACATTTTCAAATTAAAAGGGTATTCTAACTGTTGATCTTTGTAAATGTTAATTTTATCGATCGATCGGATTACCTTTTTTTCTACTTATTAAAGTAGGTATATAGAAGAGTGCGTATTTAAAAAACATAGATAAAATAGGCGAGATATATAATTAAAATTTCTCGTTTCAGTTATACTTATTTTTCGCTTATTTTGTTGTCATAAACATAAACTTGTTTATGAAATCCCAGTGACGTATGGTAAGGAATGATATCAATAATGAAATTACAATGAATTAACTCCATCTTTAGTACCTACCAATTAAAGCATAAATAAAAATTAGTGGCTGCATATAAAAAAATAAAAATTTGTAATCGTAAAAAGCTCGCGTTTTGGCAAAGCGCGTCAAAGCATTCACAGCGCGTGTTCGATTTACAATATTGTACAATTCGGTTCTCTAAACGCGCGTTAGAAAAACGCACAAAAACGCCTAACGTGTACTACACCGCCAAGTAATTCCTAAATTCCTGTCACATGAAACATGAAAGTGTAAATTTGACCTTTCGTCATGACGAGGGTGTACTCCGCACGATGCACGATGACAGTCCACGTCGGCTCCCAACCTTCGAACCGAGTCACGCCATATGACAGACTGACGTCAGCAGAATTTTTTGTGGGTACCTAGTTTAATGAATTTGCTAACAGAAGTTTATTGGCAAATTAGTTATTCAATTGTTAAATAAAACGGTTATTTAGGTACATGCAACTTACGGGCTTTTACAGACACCATGGTGTCTGTAAAATCCCGTAAGTTTGTATGAACTAGTCATTAACGGTAGTTTTAAGGCTTTAAAAACCTAGGCCGACATTTTATCGTCCTATGTAATACTAATGAAAGAAATAAAATAAATAAAAATCTCTTTAGCTGGGATTGACATTTATTTTTGTCATTGTTAAAGCTTGCCAAAGTTTAAGCTCTCTCGGAAAAGTTTTACATCTTCAAATGAGAAGGTACCTACCCAAGTTAACAATACAAAAAAAATGCAATAAGGAGCTCAATTTAAATATTAGGTACTTGTAAAAAAATATTATCTGCGTGTTAGATATTATACGCATTTTCTTACAAACACTTTAAAATCCCTACTTAAAATGCTTCTGCTCTCTGACTGATAGTTAAGTTAATAAGCGGCAATCTTAAGGGCTCCAAACATCAATTCCAACTATAAACTATCTCCGTCACATGCAATGAAGACGAACGACCCAGCTAATGAATGAGACGGGAACTCACGAAGACAAGTTACATCCAGAATGTACATTGAAATGAGTTGCCTACAACAATTTGGCCTCGGTGAGGCTTCTTATTAGAAACAAATGTTTCAATAGGAGTAAAATATGCTACGATGAGAGCTATATAATTTTTTTACTGATTTAAAGTTGATAGTTATTATGTTTTATAGTGCCTATGTTGTTGTATTGTAACGAAATGAAAAAGTTCTAATTCTAGAACTATTTTATAGCTCGACTGAAAGCTTGTTCGTTTTTGTACTTTATTATTGAAACTCTACCTACTTTTATCTTTAACTTACTTCGCGATCAAGCAATCATCCAGACCAAGCAATTTATTTTTACAAAATTGAGAATAATTATGTTTCCACAGATGCCTAAAAACTGCCAAAGATAAGAAGAGAAGCTCCAGTTTGGACTCGCGTTAAAATCACACCGAATTGCGTCTCACCAAAAGCTCTCAAACAATATTATGATTGAAAACATGACTGGAGTTTTATATTATTTATTACCTAAGACGCATTTAAGAAGAAATATCGTATGAGCTGTATCAGCTGAAGTTTTCTAATTGTGACGAACCGAAGTGTCCTATCTATTTAAGACGTCTCTCATCTTTGACCCACATTTGGTTTCGGCATGAGCCGCACTTGTTCCGCCTATAGCTAACTTTTTACATCAACCTTTTTATTTGGAAATAAAAAACAATAACAGTAACACGAGAACACGAGCCTCAGTATGCGGATGTTAGTTTTGCACTCACTGTCATCCATCATGGCAGCTTTAACTAGAAGCATTTTATGGATTTTGAGAACCGTTTATTTTTTTGAAACTTTAGTGCTGGTTAGGAAAAGTTTGAATGATATTGTAGGTAATATAGACATCGGAATTTTTCTGCAGGTTTTGGTTATTTTTCTAGAGATATTATTTTTTTAATTGTGTAAGCGATGAAAGTTAAGACTAGTTACATAGTTGTTATCGAATAAAATTAGACTAATCCCCGGTTCCTATAACCAACTAACGAATGGCCGTAGGACTTTCGTCATATCATAGCAACGTTGTTATCTGTCAAAAAGTTTCATACATTTTATGTTGAAATAACAAAGTTGCTATGGTGATGGACCTACGGACATCCGTACGTTAGTTATAGAAACCAGGGGTAATGGTACTTCAAACTACGAGTATATTGACCAATCATAAAGTTAAAATCAGTTATAACAAAGGATCGTTATTTAAAAAAATAGTATTAAGAGCAGGACGAGTATAATTTTAACCATGATGTCCGTTAAATTCTTCCCCAACCAATTTATTACTTACAAAGTTCAGAGCCCTACAAAACCGAAGCTTGATGTCAACTATTTTAGGAATTTACCATTTGAAAGGGGTAGAAAGA
Organism: Xanthorhoe spadicearia; assembly: GCA_947086425.1. Classification (NCBI taxonomy): domain Eukaryota; kingdom Metazoa; phylum Arthropoda; class Insecta; order Lepidoptera; family Geometridae; genus Xanthorhoe; species Xanthorhoe spadicearia. The sequence goes on along the minus strand of OX352198.1, from coordinate 2,788,191 downwards.
TTATTTCTAATTTGGTGACTGTTTAGGTAATGTAAAACAGGAGTTTCTGTTTTCTTTTTAAAATACCCGATCAAGGGTTACTACGAGTATAAGTACCTACCTGAAAGCTTTTCGGTAAGTTAGGCTACATATAAGCAAAAACAACTATAGGATCAAAGAACGATAAACGTATACCACGTTCATGGTATTTAGTAGGTACCTACTCTTACGATAGAAACTTAAAGTATCCCAAAAAAAGGCAAAACCACATGCAAACATTCTCAATTTTTGCGTCATTTTTTTCCGAATTCCTTCAGGGTTGCCGCAAGTTCGTTCTACCAGGAAATGACGCAAAGGAATGAGGATATGTACTCGTTAATTTGCGCCATAAATCATCGAAAATGTTCGTTTTTGGCGGGAGAGGGCGGTGATAGAGATTTTTGTCCCTTCGCTCGGTTGTGTCAGGTTTCATGTTTTTTCTTTGTGACCCCGGTCGTTTCATGGATTTAAATACTTTTAACTTGTTTAGTAGGCTATTTTTGAGTGTCAGTATCAGTCTAATAAGTATTTATTTTATTTTCGTCGTAAAAAATTCACTTACAAATACCCCGAAGAAATACACTTTTAGCAATGCAGTAACGCACCAGATGCCTAATAGTGCTGCATTTTCATTTGCATATCTTTCAAACTTTGGATAAGCATAGTGCTCTAGCAGTCGTTTTTTATGTTCGAATATAGGAATGTTACTACGTTTTACGACATAACAAAAAGGGTTGGAAAACCATTAAGAGAGTTAGAGTCTAGGTTTTTTATAGGTAGAGTCATGCAATCTTGTAGCATCCGATCACCAACAAGATGAAACTAGCCGTTGAAAATTAATCTGCCGATACTCTACAGATACTTTTTCCCATGGACAAAGTATGTTTTTCGAAGGCGGATGATATTACGATTGTTTTGGGAATATGCCAAGACTTATTGACCCCGGGGGAGCCAATCCGGAACTTTGCAATACTTCCCAACTATTAAAATATGACACGATTTATGTGGCCTCTAAAAAATTAAGGAAATGTGAAAGATAAGACTTCTTGTAATTTTGCAAAGTCTGGGATTGGATGTCCTGATGTAAAAACAAAACTTTTTTGCCGTGTTCTAATTGCTCTCAAGAAAATATGCTTTATTTGTTGGGTAGTATACCTACCTACAATACTATAAGCAGATCAGAAAAAATTAAAAATCTTAATAAATATCTTAATAAATGTTACACGTAAGTCGATGTCGATCAGACTTTTGAATACCAGAGTTAGAAATTAAGTTGTACCACTAGCCACTACCCATGATGAAAATCGACGATATCAACTAAATATGAATATCGAAATAGCAATTGTTTTATTTATTAACATCTATTTATTGATAACAGCTCTTTTATAACATCTACCTTAAATCGAGTGTGCCTTATTTCTATCTGAGGGTCGTAGTTCTCATTAGCCCTTTTAACTTCAGTTATTCCGGAGTCATAATTCACACTCATTAAGTCCATCCTAGATGTCAAATGGATACACATAATTGGATACAGTTAAACATAACTGGTCCACGCGCCATTTTCAGTTTTTTGGGAAACGACATAAAAGCGTTTCTCTTGGGAGAAGATCTATATTTGCATTTTGTTCATAAATAAATATAGACATCGAAGCTTCTACTTATAATTTATTATTCCAGAAAAAAAAATTAAAAAAAAAGTGTTTACTTTGGAATATATAGCTAAAAATGTACATGGACGCACGATGAATATGATGTTTTCATTTTGCAAAACAAGCCCAAGCGACATTTATGGCGTTTGGATTACCTATGCATAATTAAATTTCAAAGATTCAGTTCGTATAACTACAAAAAGTTCTTTAAATACTCATACATAGCTAGCTTCTAAGACGGGACGGCAAAGAGGATTAAGGAATTTAATTAAAAAAGCATTTAAATGGCACAGGTAAAATATGTTGTTAGAAAATATTTAAAAAGACAAGCAAGGAAAAAAAACAAGATGACTGATGTTGACCAGTTGAAGTATGGAAGTTTTTAAAGGCGGATGAATGGAAGTGGCTGACTTTATTCTTCAATAAGTTGTTACAAGAGGAGGCGATCCCCGAAGAATGGCGCAGCAGTTCACTGGTGCCCATCTTCAAGAATAAGGGTGATGTACAGGACTGTACCAACTACCGAGGAATAAAGCTCATGTCACACAGTATGAAAGTTTGGGAGAAAGTGATAGATAGACGAATGAGAGATGAATGCGTGATAACCCAGAATCAATTTGGCTTTATGCCGGGACGAGGGACAACGGATGCCATATTTGCTCTACGCCAACTCTGCGAAAAATACCGCCGTGCGCATAAGAGCTTGCACTTGGTCTTCATTGATCTGGAGAAGGCGTATGACCGTGTCCCCCGGGAGGCTCTGTGGTGGGCTTTGAAAGAAAAGGGAGTGCCAGGGAAGTATGTTCGACTTGTGAATGCGATGTATGCAGGAGCACGCACGAATGTCCGGTTCGAACCTGGCGTAACTGGCGAGTTCAATGTGGCAGTAGGTTTGCACCAGGGATCGGCTTTAAGCCCTTATTTGTTCCTCCTGGTAACGGATGCCTTGACATCAGACATACAGGAGGAAGCACCCTGGTGCATGCTATTTGCCGATGACATTGTTCTCGTCGGAGAGGATGCAATCGAGGTACAGGAGCCGTACCATGAGGTGTTAGCGATTCAGTTTAGGTTCTGCCTTACTGTCAAAACTTTACGTCAGTGCCTTACTTTACGTCAAAACTGGTTCGTAGTTGGACCTAAACTGAATCGCTATAAACGGTCATGGTAAGCCCGCAGAGCAGACTGGGAAAATGGCAAGAGAAACTAGAGAGAGTGGGCCTGAAGATCAGCCGCACTAAAACAGAACATCTGTTCTGCAACTTTAGTAGCTCCTCTAGTTTCTCCCGGATTGCCTTAGATGGTGTAACCCTACCAGTCTGCTCCGATTTCAAGGACCTTGGTTCACTTCTCCAACACGACGGCAATATTGACCGGGACATTAAAAACAGGATGAATGCGGGATGGATGAAATGGCGGCAGGTCTCAGGGACGGTATGCGACCCCCGAATGCCCCTTAAACTTAAGGGAAAATTTATAAGACCATAGTAAGACCTGTCGCGTTGTATGGATCGGAGTGTTGGGCAATGAAGAAGACTGATGAAAGGAGAGTGCATGCTACTGAGATGCGTATGTTAAGATGGATGTGTGGAGTGATGCGAATAGATAAAATAAGGAATGAGTATGTAAGGGGAAGTTTTAAAGTGGCACCTGTGACTGAAAAGGTGAGGAGTGCCAGATTAGCATGGTATGGTCATGTACTGAGGAGGGATGAAAGTCATATAACTAAAAAAGTTATGAGCATGAGTGTGGATGGATATACAAGTAGAGGAAGGCCGAGGAAGAAGTGGATAGATTGTGTGAAAGAGGATATGAATGTGAGAGGAGTGAATACGGAATTAACGAATGATAGAGATGAATGGAAGAAGAAAATATGTTGTGCCGACCCCACCTAGTGTGGGACAAGGGCAGGGGAATGATGAGGAAGTGCATTGGAAATAAATAAAATACTAAAAATGCTACTATCCTACTTTCTACTATCCTACCATCCTACTTCCTACTATAATGTTGTATATCTGAAAGTTTGTGAGAATGTACCTATGTTTGTTTGTTATTCTTTCACGCAAAAACGGCTGGACCGCTTTGGTTGAGATTTGGTTATAGGTAGATGGTACCCTGGACTACCTAACATATAGGCTACTTTTTATCCCGGTATTCCCGCGGGAACGGGACTTACGCGGGTGAAACCGCGGGGTGCAGCTAGTTATAAATAATTTTGTCACTTTGGATGTCCCTTTCTTGCGTTTTAAAAATTATCAACAGCATTAAGCTCTCTAGTCTCTCTTTTCTTACAACAACATGCAGCCGAAATACATATTTTTTCTTACATATTTATTTGAAAACATTTCTTGATCAAATACTTTTGTATGCGATAGTACCTATGTTGAACAAAATATTTTTGTGTACCTACCTACTCTACTTGACATGACAACCAACGCATGGCGCGAGCTACTACCTACACGCAATAAAATTATTATTATTTTCGAACTCGGAGTTACTAGGGAGACGAAGAAGCGAACTATTTTATTGCATTACTAGTCTATGCGACAATGATTGAACTTTTTGATTCGCGTTCTGACCCTTATCTCAAGATTATCATTTTGCATAACCAGTCCACGTACCAGTCAACTGGCGTTTGGTCTTGTAATGCAAAATGCAAAAGCCGTTCTTAGTATGATTAGTCAGTTTTCAGTTTTGAATTGGTTTTTGGGCTTGTTATGCAGAACACGATAAATCGTTTGCCATACATGGCGCTTGGACGGGGCATCAAAAAATACCATTTAGACTGCAGGTGGATGGATGGATGTTTTTTGTATGGTTAAATTATGCTCTAGAAGTTACGAAAATGCAAAAAAATCAAAAATTGAATTTTGGCGCTTGGACCAGTAATGCATAACTGTATCCAATTAGTACTCCTCAAGCCCTTAGGAAATGCCTTGAATGTTTGAGGGTTCCTCGTGGGACCCCGATCATTAAAAGCCACCACCACCTGCTTAGTGCCTTTTGTAGCACGTGGACACTTGAAAACTTTTTCTACAGGATTTCACACTTACTGAACTCTAAGTTCAAACATGTTCACACTCTTGTAGCTTGCAGTTCTTTTATGAAACTTTGAATCTTTGTTTCTAGTGTTTAGAGTTTATATTTAAGTGTAATGGTAAGGTAAGTGTAATGGTGGTTTATAGTGACAATTTCCTGATGTTGTAGTTCTACAGATTTTGTTCTTTTATGTAGAGTGAAATAATGGTCTTCGGCTGCGGTAACAAACTACAAGTACTTACTATGTATGTATGTAGGGTTTCTAGGCGTAGAATAACTTAGAAAAATCTATGAATCTACTTTTAGTTATATGTTCGGTTTGTGAGTTCAGTGTATTTTTTGTGCTTTATAAGTCATAATTACTTGTATTATAATTACATATTTTATTTCAAGTTTCAGCGAGTAGTTTTTGTGTGAAAGGGTAGAAAAAAACATCTATTAATCCATGCAAACTTTTGCGTTTGGTATCCTTCACTTAATAATTTCTGACCCTATAAAAAAATGGTGGATTCATAGAAAGATGTAACTTTAGTATTCTTGAAACACCTTGCGGATGTTCCTACGTAATACATCATTGCAATATTCATTCAAATTGCTAAACTAAAAACCATTTTCAATCCTTCCAATCTTTCCTTTCATTTTTTGCTGAGCCTTTGTAAACCACTTGCGCAGGCGATTATTTGACAAAAATCTTTCTCTATTCATATTTACCTGAACGAAAGGTGCTCTAGTTGAGTAGGGTTTGTGTTCAAAGGGTAGCAAATATTTTATTTATGCTTGAAGTTACTCAAAATAATTATTCATGTGTGTAGTATCTATTGTATCTAACTATGTTTTTACTGGCATTATTTTATTGATTATATATTCTGAAGCACTTTTCAACTATAAAATAGGTACCTAGTAGCGGAAGTTTCATATTTATCATTAAGAATTATAATTTCGGAATAATTAAAGCTTGGTTTGTAAAAAACCATTTTAATTATTTGAATTTACCTTAACAAGATGAGTCAAGCCGATATTTTGTTGTTAAGGAAATTAGAAGTTCGAATATAATCGTTGTTTAAGTATAGAAATAAATTATGTACATATCTAATAATTTATTAATATTAAATTGTTCGGATTTAATTTATGTTAATTTGCCTTAATGAGTTTTTACCGTATATCATTTAACGTTACTGTATGTTTACTAGGTAAGTAGGTATAGATTAATTTTGTACGTATATAGGTCATAGTTTTTATCCTTGAAATAGTTATTGTAAAGAAACTATGTACTTAAATTAACAAATAAATTGATTTGGGTCAGTTGAGCTACCCATAGATCGTTTTTAACTAGAAAACTAAGACATAAAGATACATATTCATAACGCCAGCAAAGTCATACATTAAAATTGTGAAAAATGAAGATTTTAACTGTTTAATTCACATTGATTCTAAATTGCTAGTTTAGTAAATACCTTATAACTTACCTTATTGGGCAACTTCGGAACGTGGCTTTCGTTCATGTTCGGAACCCTACATTGAGCGCGGCCAGACACGCGCTTGGCCAGTTGTTTAACTTTAAATAAGGGCATTTGAAAAACATGAATGTGAACGGACATACTTTTGACTACCCTTTTCGAAGGATCGTAATGCATTTAATATCCGATAGAAATTACTTACTTTAATAAAGTGGTGAAGTGGTGATTATGTTTTTAGTTCGTTGGCCAAATTCACAGGAAATATGGATGAAGATGACTAAGTTATGCGGTTTTCCTACACCCACATAATGTTCCTAATTATTTAATTTAAGGGTAAGGTAAATTTTGAATAGATAACGTTAGTTTACCCTGAAAATGAAATTTTCAAAGAGTTAGTCATAAGGAAACTCATAATTTTACCCTGTAGCATTAAATTTGCATGAATTATGTAGGTTGTTTTTATCGTAGATTTAATATAGTTTTTAAAGATTAATATGTAATATTATTAACCCCCGGTTCCTATAGGTAACAAACTAACGGATGTCCGAAGAACTTTCGCCATAGCAACGTTGTTTATCTGTCAAAAAGTTTCATACATTTTATGTTGAAATAACAACTTTGCTATGGTGATGGACCTACGAACATCCGTTAGTTTGTTATAGGAACCGGGGGTAAATCGTTGTCAACTGATGATGACTAATAAAATGTATTTAGTGAAATATAATATAGTACCTAGGTATTTACTGTTTCCAAAAGATTTGCAATAACAATAATTTAAAACCAACAATAAATCTTTTCAGCTTTATTTAGAAGAATTGATTGTTCTTCAAATAACATCCTTAATTTCCAATTTTTGCAAATCTTTTGTCTCGTAGAAAGCACGCCATATTTGCATTCCCACAAACCTCTTTACAGGTAAACTTTTTTTTATTATTCGCAATGAAAAAATCTGCCCCAGTCTGGTGAAAGTCTTGTACAAGAATCCGTTCGAACAAACATAATGCGGTTTTTTATATAGAGATTTTGGAAAAAAGATCGGACCTTTCTTCGAAATGTACAAAAGGGTTTTGGATTTCACAAACAGATGTATATTTTTTCGATTTATATTCGCATGAAGGATTGTCAATGTGTATGATGTATGACATCTGTCAATATAATTTTAGCTGCAATATTATAAAATTTTTGTGTTAATTTACTGTACGCTATATTTATGTTTAAGATGCGGGTGGAGACACCAAAGACCCTAGCTCTACAAAAAAGAAAAAATATACATATTACCTATTCCCCAAAATCGTTACAAGCTCACGAAATAAATTCGTGCAAAAAATTATAACTAAATCATGCCACAATTCATTTTTGACAAGAAAATGATTGCGTGTCGGTTAGGTTTGATGGACAGTCACCTTTAGAGCCCTTTGTACTTGGCACGCGCGACCTTTCGCTACTTTTAATATTTGATACAATAATAATCTTCATTCGACTGTCATACGTCATGACAGAGAACATAACATGCTTAGTAGGTATGACAGCGGCAATTTTCAATTTGTTCATTTTAATAGACTTAAAACAGACATAATAAGGTTCTAGTTCCACTGTTTATACTTTATAGGTCTTATTTTTTATGTAGATTGGTCTGGAAGCTACTATGTTTACCTTAGTATTTCGTCAATAATATACTGATTTGCTACTTTGTAGGTAGGTATAGAGAGAGCGCGGCGTATTTATAATATTGAGTAGAGTATGAGATGGGGGTGGACTGGTATTTATTTGGATAAAATATTACCCTTTCTTTATTAAATATTTGTATAGTTACATGTATAAATAATAAGTAATAACAAAAAGTAAACATTATTTTTCTTTATTTAAGTTTACAAAGTATCATTTATTTTTACGAAACCAATAAGTTAAATATTTTTTCAAATAAAAAACTAATTTTGTTTTTGGCTGTCATCAAAAAAGCATAACTTAAAAGCTTTTTCAATAAGAACCGTTATTTGCTTTAAAACGTAATAATGATGAACAAATTGTTGAAATTCACAAATAAAAAAAACTTCAATTCAGTAATCAGTAAGTCAGAACTCAAAGCATGAGCTTGGTAATCAAATAAAATTGGCTTTTCATTTCTGAGAGTCAAATTAGTCTCAGGCTAAAAATGAGAAAATTCAAAAGTCAAAATATTACGTTTTAAGCAAATATCCCAAGAACCTAACCACCTTATACTACCTTAAATTACACGATGAGTATTCTTTTTTACCATTCACTACCGTTGTATACTTAACTAATAAATGCAATTTTGATACTTATTACAACTAAATGACAATAATTTAAGCATGAAAATCAGGTATCAGATTATTTAGAACATACTCGCTTTGTAATTTTAAAAAATATTTTAAAACTCGACTATTGGAAATGTGTGTATCCTTTGAGCTTTCTTACAAAATAATAATTTCTAGCATCATTTTACTTTAAAGAAAGGACATAATGATATTTAGCCTCATAGTAACAATCTATCTATAGGCATAGAATAAAGTATTTAAGGTCAGTTTTCAGTCTAACAAAAATGTCTTACCACCTTACAATAAAATTGCAACACGAGAATTCTCCTCGTCGTCGACAAAGCATTCTCTCCTACTCTAGCATAGAAGAGCAGTTCGTAATTTTTCAAGAGATTTCATTTGTCGTCTCGACTCTTTGCATATGAAAGGCCTACTGAAAACCTGTATTATGTAACCAATAAACTCACTTTTTCAACTCATTGTTTATATAAAACGAAACAAAAAAGCTCAATAGAAAGCTCTTCGAGGAATTAAAAAGGCGGCAAATACCAATATCACCGTAACCTACTGACTTAAAAATGTATGTCACAAGTTAAATATACAGATCAAAGTCGAATGCCCCGCCGCCGCTGAGGTAGTCGTAAAGGTAGACCTCCATCTCCTCCAGTGCTTCCATGCCGGGGTCGCGGGGAGCGTCGCGGGTCGCGCGACCCGCTCTTGAGAAAGATCTAGAAAGAAAGAGTAACTTGAAGATTTGATCGTTTTTAACCGACTTCAAAAAAAGGAGGAGTATGTTCTACTGTAGGTATGTGTATCTTTTTTGTATGTTTGTTCACCGATTAGGTACATAGTGTCAGGTCAATAGTGGACCAATTTAAAAAAAAATTTACACGAATTTTAAATTCATTTCAATTTATTCTTTTCAAGAATACACTTCTAAGGTGGTCCCATAAAAATATTTCGGACCTACGAGCGGAGAGTTATGAACGGAAATGCTTTTTATTTTCGTAAAGTTTTGATAATTATTTTTCGACTTTATCTATGGAAATTAATTGGTCAATACAAAAAGTAAAAGTGAATAGAAAAGTTTTTTTTTTTTTTTTTTAAATTAATAGAAAAGTAAAATTAATAGTCAATGTGGAGCAGATTAAATTAAAAGTTTTTCTTTAGAAGGATGTCCAGTTGCACTTACCCGAATTCAGGTTCTGTGTCGACGACATACTCCTTGCTGAAGTGCTCGCTGATGTCCTTCATGATGCACGCCTCCAGCTTCTTGTGCTGGAAGTTAGAGAGTAATGACTTAACGGTTTCTTGGACTTGGACTGGCTTGGACATTCCACACAGCGTCATCTAGCCCCAAGCTAAGCAACTTAATGCTTGTGTTATGGTAACCAGATGACTGATATAATACTAAGATACATTTTTTTTATTTGTAAATTCATACTTATTTTATAGATAGAAAACACCCAGACACGAAACAAATATCTGCAGAACATGCAAACATTTGTCCCGTAGCGGGGATCGAACCCGCGACCTCCGCATCTCAGCCGGGCGTTAACACAACTGCGCCACAGAGGTCGTCAAATCGTGGTTTTGGTAAGGCTTTAGAAATGTGTTTCTGAGTCCATAGTTTTAGCAGATTTTTCTGTCTATGTGAAAGAAGAATAAAAAAATGTAGGTAGGTTCTATTTTAGATTAAGTAGGTAAGTATTTCTTTAATGATAAATTATATCGATTAGTCTATTGTAAAGCACGTGAGGTGTTTTCAAAATACTTTACTTGGCTATGTTAAAATTAGTAAAAAATTACTACCTACTAGTCTAGTAGGTAGTAATTTTTTACTCTAGTAGTACTAGAAGGTTATTGTAACATACCTTGTAGCATCGGAAGAAGAAAATGGCTTTGATCTGCTCTTGAGGACGCGGCACGATGTTCCTCTTGTCTTCAGGCACACATTGCTGTAAATGAGACACAATTGAGAACATACCTTGCTTGGTACATGCTTTAGAAATTTCTAGACTTGGCCATAACTAGGCGCTTTTTGTGCTGATAGGTGTCCTTTTTTATGTGTTACCTATATACTTTTTTATACTTTTATATTTACTTTTTTTTTCATATTTTTATACTTTTTATGCGTCTTCTATCAGAAACGAAATATTGAAGAATTCTGTATGTGGCAGTGATTGTCTTTTGTTTCCTGATTCTTAAGCTAGGTATCGAGGCTGCCTGTGAGTTTTCTTACTTGAGCTGTCTCTCCGTTTTTACACAGCGTAATATGGATATCCCGCTCAAGATTATATACATCTTAGGCAAATGTTAGGTTGGTAGGAGTACTTACAGAGAACTTCTGACAGAAGTTAAGTCCCTCCTGTATATCAGCCTTGAGCTCGCTGGCGACGGGCAGGTTGTTGATTCGCTGCGTGATGAGCTCGTAGTTCGGCTCCAGGTTGTGGTCGATGTAGCCGAGGGCTTGCATCACGCAGGTCACGTTGTCGGTGCTGGGGCGGTTCAGCCCGAGTCGGGTGCGCAGGTTGAGTTGACGCTGAGGGGACAAGACTTTGTTATTTAAGGGCCAATAATGTAATTAATTACAAAAAAGGGTTTACGTTTATAAGATTATTTGTGCATTATACATTATGTGTATAATTTCTTTAGTTAAAATATTAAATGCCTTAATAATTTATTGTTGGTAAAAAGTAGATAAAGTTATCTTCACCAACAAACTTACCGAAACCCGGTTATTCCCGTAATATGGTTGTGGATAGTACCCCTGCGCCTGCTGGTACTGCTGGGGGTAGTAAGGGTTGTATGGCAGTCCCGGGGGGTAGTACATCCCTCCGAACGGGTACGGCTGGACGGGCGCGTTGTAGGGCCGCAATTGGGGCATGCCTGGCATCATGAATGGTGATATCGCTGGGGACTGGAATTGACCCTAGAATGGCAATGACGGAATGAAATAAATATGATCACGGCTTTATTTTCTAGATGCGGTAGTAAATTTTGCTACACTTTCAATGCAATAAAGAACCCCAGATTGTAAGAAAACTAACTTTCCTATTGTAGTACGTGTCTAGGTCTTGTAGTTTTTTTTTTGTAAAGTTCGTTACCTACGTAGCTAAAATAAACACTTGTGAAGAGGGCACCTCAAACCTATGTAATAAAAAGATTACTTATCATTTTGTTATTGAAGTTAAAAGTTTCTTAATTTCAACTATATCCCTATCGCCTCTTTAGCTCAGTGGTAGAGCACTGGTCTCGTAAACCAGGGGTCGTGAGTTCAATCCTCACAGGAGGCATCGTTGTTATGCGCTTTTTGCTTTTTTTTTCTTACCCCTTGTGGCCTGAAAGCTAAAACACCGCCAACAGGCACTTTTTGTTGTTGTTGAGGTCCATCTTGATTCGGTAATTCATTTTCTTGATTATTGTTCATAGCGCCATCTGACGGCCGAGTGATGGTTTGCGAGTTAGGATCCATCGAGAACCCGGGCGGTAGTTTGCTGAGCAAGATGGGTGGCATGTGTTGATTCATTTGATCTCGCATAGGTGGCGCTATTGAACATTTTGAGTAGGCCTCCTTGAGTTCCGTAGCAATTTGTTTCAATAGAGCTGTCCCGAAACAACTTTCGTAGATCTAAACCAAGAAAAATTAAAATGGTTAAAAACTAACGATTTTTATGCCTAAAATCTACCATCATTGATAATGTAAAATATATTACCTAATTGTTTATTATTAAACGCAATCAAATTTAGCGTAGATTTGAAATTCAGCTATTATTATATCACATAACCTTTGATAATGGTCAAGGTTTTTGAAATTAATGTTAACATTAAACGTTATAAACTGTATGTTATTTTCGGCAAGTATAACATAAGCAGGCGTGGCCGAGCGGTTAAGGCGTCTGACTAGAAATCAGATTCCCTCTGGGAGCGTAGGTTCGAATCCTACCGCCTGCGAGATCTTTTTGTTTTTTGTATTATTTTTACCTTCAGCATAGCATAGTCTTTTATGAACTTGTTGTCTCCACTGTCCAAGGCGTGTGCAGTCGTGCACAGGACGAAAGCTAGTAACACTGATTTCTGCATTTTGATATCTGAGGAAGAAAATAAATTGCTGTTTTACTAATTCTACTGTTTACACAGATCAAATTTAATCTACTTTAGTGTTTCTTTTTTATGTATCGTGTTGTAAAAACGATAAATAGGTAGGTTCCTACCCCGTTCTGCAACTACTTGAAACACTTGGTAGTAACTAGGTAGGTGGTTTATTTCCTCACATAGACATCACACAAGATCATTCTAATAATTACCTATCCAACAAGCAAAAAACTTGAGTTATGTAGTACCTAATCGGTTTTGTATTTATGACTCCATCGTAATTTCTTATTGGAATAAAAAACTATGGAACAAAAACTTTACGGTAGGCTATAGTTATAAAATTGGCATTTGGTAAGCAAATTGGTACTTTTTGTTTGAGTTGTTGAATATTGAGATCGTTAATTCAAATGATTTAGAGGGAGAGAGATAAGATTACGACTGTATTTCCTAGAAATTAGGATCTATATGGCATTTTTAGACCCATAAAACGAAGGCGCTATGGGGGTGGCGCGAGGTATTCCCGAATGTATTGTTTATGGTAGGTACATGTCTATAATATGAGCATGGACCATTTATATTCACTAGTTTTGGCTCAATGTATAGTGAAAATTAAAGATAATAAGTAAACTTTATAGAAACATTGACAAATTATTACGAGAACTAAAAGCACAGAGTAGGTACTTTGTAATATACGAACTAAAGTAAACTTTTAATAATCTTCAAAAAGAAGGAGGTTCTATTCCAATGTACCTAACTGTTTATTTATTTGCACAAAGAAAATAATTAAGTACCTATAGTTTTCTTTAAACCTAGCCTCCTACCTCTTTCCTTCCCCATAACAACTCAAACTGTATAACGCGAAGTGCACATTACCGCTCGTTTACTTATTTATATAAAAAAGTAATAGCACTCTTGTAGCACTCACATCCTGTGGAATAACGGAAATGTCATGCTTGGACCAGCACATAAAAATAATAGGCAGTTATTCAGATCCATCTTGGTAAATTATTCTAGAATATAAACAGTAAATCGTGGCAAATTGTCCATAACTCCTAAACGGGCATTTTCTTTGGCAAATGGAAAGATTGAAGCAGGGCTGCATGTTTGGTTTTTACGAGATGAGCATTTCAAAAATGGTATAAAGAGATAAAAAAAGGCATGAGAATTAATTGAAATTATTCAATGCGAGTAAATTAAGGCTAAATATGTGTGCCAGGATTGTAGCATGTGTAAAAATTCGAATCTTATGAAATCTTCATCCAAAATTATTTTTTCAATCAAAGACAAATTGGACTAAAATTCCGTAGCGTTTTGCAATACCCTCATTTTTACAAAACTAAACGTGAAAATAACAACTCTTCGCTCTACAATCTGCGCCCATAACCATTATGATAATGGCCATCTCGTAATCAACCAGCAATGTAAATAAAATAAGAGGTACGTGAGAATGTAGCGGTTTACTGTTACTTTGGTCAGTTCAACAACTAAAATGCTTTTATAACGAGACTTTATGACTTTTATATCATTATTTTTGTGTAGAGTGTTTTTCGGCACTGTTCGTTAAAGTATCGTCGATAAAATACGGCCAATATTTCTTTTCATCTGGGTATGAGAATGGTCACTTTTAGCGGGCGCGTCTCATTCTTTCCAGATTTCATACAAAGTACCTAACTACCTTCATACTTCCATGTCGTAATAAAAGTACTTTGGTACGAAAAAACTCTAATTTCCCCGCACAGTAGGCGACCACTATATAATTTAAATAACGGGTTTAGTTATTACAATAACGTTACAGTTTAACACAACAGTTAATTATATGCTTGAAAAAACGTAATTATGGTGCGAGGATTACCCGTTGGAAATGTCGGAATTATTTAAGTATTAGTCAGTTGTATTCAGAGAAAGGTTTGTAAGTACATTTACATTTTGACTAGCTATACCCGTCATTCATTTAAAGATTCAACCTTAAAAATCTTCTTTAAATTATAATTATGCCTACAAAAGTAGAAAAATAATTTTAAGCTAGCTGTTTACTCCATAGATAAGTGCTCCTAAATAAACCAAGTTCATTTATGATACACCTGACTACCCCCTTAGACATCAAAAGACCAAAAATTTAAAGTTTACCGTGCTCTGGAAAAGAGTCGCGATGTCCTTTGTATGTTCCTATGAAATAAGTGATTAGTTATAGTGAAAAAATCCTCAAGCTTCTGTCATGGCCTGAAAAAAGCTTAAAAGCTAAAGTCAGTCCGAAGCCCGGAAATGCTCATCTATTTATGTCAGTTGCGGTCACCCACCAATTTGTGACTAGGTACTCAGAATGTTGCTTAGCTTTAACGATCTATAAATAATGTGTTTTACGTTTTAAAGCTCATTAAAGTAATTTGTAGTCAAGTTATTTATTTTTATTTAGTACTCGAAAGCTATGAACCAAGGTTTCACGACGATAGAGAAACTTATTTAAATGTGTGTTTGGGTCAAGGAAAGTTAAAGAACTTCCGTTTTCTTTCATTCTTAGTTCTTACTAAGTATGACGTCATTTGTATTGAAAAATATTAGTCAGTTCTTTTGAGACTTACAGCTTTTAGCTGCTTATATATAAGCACCACTTATATTAAGTAGCTTTTCACTATTCTAAGTTACTTATTTACAACGCTCTTAAAAAGTTTGATCTGTGTAGTGCTTACATAAAGATATGTGTAGGTATTTATTTTGTGCCGACTTAAGAAAGCAAATAAGACTCGTGCTTTCGCTAAATAAGTCATCATGTTTTTATACGAAAGTTTTTTCTTCTTATTTTTAACTTTAGTTTGTTTGACGATGGACGAGTTTATAAAAAGTTGTCTTCAAATTGCTAACAGAAAATCTTACTCATAAAAGTTCTATAAAAAAGCTCTAAAAGATTGTTAATGTTGAAAGTAAACTGCAAGTAAATATTTATTACTTTGCGGTTTTTACTCAATGAGCCTTTTTCAAAACAAATTATAAAAAATCTCACGAACTATCATTATAGTACAGTCAGCCTCATCATACGATGTAAGTAACGAATGCACATAAGTTTTTTATTTCTAGATAAAACTACTGAATGGATTGGACTGAAACTCCAAATTCAATAAGTACCTACCTACCATAATGATATTTTTCAAGCAACCACGTACATATTTGATATCAGCACGGTTGACAAGTTAGACAATTTAAGTTAATTTTCAAGTAGGTATGACAAGGGGGGCAGATCTATACTCTACCCAATTTTAAACTATGCTATTATAAATTGAGAATGTCCAGAAACCACTGCTACGTAATTAGGTTTGTAACTTCCTACTTCAACATACGCGTTTGACCAGGTTAAGCCTTTTCAATGTACTAAGTCTAGAGGTCCTGCTGAATAACTAAGATATTATACATTATTTTAAATATCAACTTCTCTTCTTGAATGTAGAATAATAATGTAAAGTACTTACTTACATAAATGTTATTAATAGGTATCTACTTATAATCATCAAGTAAGTACCTAAAAGCTCAATTTTGACTAAAGCGTCAACGCACAAAAAACTTAGTAAACAAGTCAATAGTTTTAATTAAAGTGTCCATTCAAAGCTTTTCACTATTTACCTTGCGCCTGATGCTAAATATACCTTAGTGCAAACGCATCCAATGTACAAAGATGCATATGCCTACCTATGTTTTTAATTTTTTTTTAAACTTCAGTTCTTAGTTTAAATGGGATAAAAATATTTTAACCATAAGACAAAAGAAGAACTATTTTAGTCTTTGATTCAACTAAAGTTTAAGTCCTCCTTGCACATTTGAATTAATAAAACCTTATTTAAATACAGAAGCGAGGAATAAACAAAACACTCACCTCACGGTATCTTGCCGGGAACTGCGTTCTGCGGACGAGCGCAAGTATGCAGGCACCGAGGAGCAATGACTCCGCGCGCACTTGACCTTGCGAGTAGACGCGAAACCACTCTATGTACACGTTTTATACTCCCATCTTTGATACTCACGGACTGTTAGTTGCCCAAGCTTTTGTAAAGCTCGGTACGAATTGCATATGATCTATTACATTCTGTGTGCACTTGACTTTGATACTCACGGATGGTTTGTTCACCAAGCTTTTGTAAAGCTCGATACGAATTGGATATAAGATTCTGTGCGCACTAGACCTTGCGAGTAGACGCTATAAATAGAACATACTTTACACTGAAATCTATAGTTTTGTCATTACATATTTTAATCCCACACACACTTTCCGATATCTGCAAGCGGACACGGGCTTCACCTCTTCTAGTAGGTATTTACCTACGTCACCGTAGAGTCACCAACGTCTGCCAACATGTTAAACTTGTTCAACAACATGTTCGAAATCAAATAGGCCGTGTGTAGTTCAGCTACTTAAAATTACCTGTTGAGATAGCCCTGCGCGGTGATTGCACCTGATGGAAAAAAGGGACCGTCATACGTCTCCTTGTCGCTATGTTCTAGCCGTTTGCGCAAGAGCTTTATTTGAGCTTTTAGGCCTTTGGATTTTGGCCGTATGGTGGGTGACTGATGCCAAACTTAAACGCTGATTAAATACCTATTTAAGACCTATTAACCTTTAATGGCGTTCGTATTTGTCAGATTTGTATAGACGAACATCAAAATTTGTCATAGATAAGCACCACTTAGTTTAATTAGCGTTTCAGGATTTGGGCTTAAGTGCTCGTTTGAAAAACGTCTTGTTCATAAGCTCTATACCTCAAGTTCGGTATTTACAATTATAAGCTCGGATAATTTCTCAAGATTTTAAATAATATTATCTGACGGGGGTAGTCAGAAGCAATTGATAAAGTACTTTACTTATATCACGTGGCAGGCACGCAAAGGCTAGTATGATTTTGATTTATGGGTTTTTGGATTCAGTATTGCATTTGTAGTGGGTGGTAGCATAGGGTGTATAATTTTGAATTGACGCTTTCAAAAAAAAAAGAAATGTTTAATTGAAACAAAGACAAATTGTTGCAGAAACTGGGAAATAGCGATGATTCCTGCAATAGTTATTAAAACAGTGTCAAAAACTGTGGAAAATTTAGAATGAAAACGTAAGAGACTGTGAAGAGTGGATGAGCTTTTGCAAAGATGTGGGATAGTTTTGGCAAAAATTATAGAAATAGATAAGAGTCAAAGATATTATCTCATATCTTAAAAAAAACGAAATAATTTTTCGCTCCTGAAGGGGATACCTTAGAGCTATCGACCTTCTGAGACACCCGGGTGAACCGTTTTTATTTTGCTTCATTTATATTTTTGCTATTAGTTTCTTTTGATAGTGTGAAACTGCTGTTAAAGTATTCAGAAACTTTATTACACCCAGCACAAGATGACTGGGGACTAGGTTTATTTTAGATCTTAGCTATGTTACGCAAAATTACCTGTGTTTTACTACCACCCACTGCTGCTGGCTGCCATTGGTTGCTGGTTCGACATTATTTTAATATAAATGCTAAGTAGATAATGTAGTTATCAGACATTTACGATCATCTGATATCTATAATATAGAGCCAAAGGCCTATTTGTGTAAACTAACTGTGCCCGGCATTTACACGCCATTTAAAATTATCTTGAACAGCCTCCCTCCCCTTTCTAGCAGCTATAATTTTCCAAATCAGTCCTCTAGTTTCAGAGTTGAGCGCGTTTAAAATAACAAACAGATTAGTCATCATCATCATTGATAGTCTATCCTACCTAACTTATCCACTGCTGGGTTTAGGCCTCCTTTCGTAAACGCCATAAAATCCGGTTGTGCGCTATGCCAAGCTAGCCTAACTACAAATTTTATAGCTTTCTTGTTTTTGTTGTAGTTTTATTATTCTATGTAAGTAAGTAAGTAAATAATTTTTTTCCATAATCATCGATCACTCATCTTCGCACTGACGCCTTTTAAACTCACAATTACTGTCCATCCACCATTCTTAGACGTGCCTCTGGCGTTGTAGGACTTCTATTCCGACCAACTGACATTGATCCATTCTCATGACATATCCTATCCATAGCCTATTCACATTTCGCGTCGTGGTTGTCGATATCCTCGTATGAATCGTGAACCTATCAATATTGTTCACATTTTCTTTATCGCGGGACCAAATACAAACAAAAGCTGGACTTGGGATCAACTAAAACGCCAACCAACATCTACCTACACTCGTTATTCGCAGTTATTGTAGGCTTTCGCGGCTTTTCGCGCCACGAATGTAGAGTCGGCTTTACGTATTATAATGTGACTGTTAGGTGTTATTTATTATGATTATTAAGTGATATCAGATAGCCGTAGTTCAGGTCTAAGTAATATTCAGTAGAATGTATTAGGAATAGGATGCAGTAAGCATAAGTAATTAGGAATTCCTAATGCACTAATCTGTAAGTATCATGAACCAGTATAACTTGATCTTATATATAATGTACCTAATGTTGGTGCAAATATAAGACAAAATACTTATATGCAGACTTAAAGACACAATCTTTGAAATCGGTCCAGTAATTTTAGAGTATATTAGTTACCTACGTACAAATATACAAAAATACAAATCTTTCCTCGTATAATATTAGTATAGATACAAGGTAGGTACTAAATGTATGAATGTAATTAGTGAAATCAATTTTAAACGGTAATCAAAACCAACGGAAGTTAACGGATCAGTTACCTTTTGACTTCTTAATCGAATCTTATTGCAATACATCCAAATGGCCAATGACCATAAACTAAACTATTAATTGAGATCGTTAGTTGCTTTCATAATATGTTATCTACAATTTTATGATTGCAGAATAACTGAATCTTTGAGTACCTATATACCTACCCATTATGTATCGAATGAGCATTGAATAATTGTTGACCATTATTATCCCATAGCTCTTACAAAAAACAATTGCTAGAACTGTATTCCAAGACATGATAAAGGTACCTGCAGATTTAATGGTTTAGGTAAGTATGAGTTTTTTTTAGTGGCCAACTCTGATAATGAATCAGAATCAGAATCAGAATCAGAAATATTTTATTGCAAAAACTGTTGTACAATGGTAGGTCTTACATATTATTAGGTACAAGTTTAAACAGCTGTTATCCATTTCGGATGTGCAACGTTACAATAATACAAATAAATTAACCTAGACACAGGTAAATAGGTAGGTATATAAGTAAAATGCGAATTTTAAAGTAGGTATACCTTGGTAGGTACACAAAGATAATTCAAAATGACAAATAACTTGGCAACATTAAAAATGCAAATTTAGGGACCAAAATTAATAAAAGGTACCTACTTAGTATAAATTAGGTAAGTAGGTATTTTTTCATTAGGAATCGATAATTAAAAATAAAATTGTGGTCATCTACCTATCAAAATACTCGTTTAAATTGTAAAAAACACTGTTTACTAGCCAATTTCTAAGCTGGTTTTTAAATTTATTTCCTTCAAGGACTTTAATATTGAACGGTAGCTTATTGTAAATACGGGCTGCTGAAATGAAGGTACCATTTGAGTACATGGCATTATTAATTTGGGGAATACAAATATCATGTTTATATTTTGATCGTAAGGAGTTGACTCGAAATGACTTTTTTTCAAAAAAATAATTAACGTTGTTTTTGACGAACAGACAAATTTCTAATATGTAAATACAGGTAAGAGTTAACAAATTTTCTTCCTTAAATATATGGCGTAAAGTTTCAGTGTTCTTCATATGATATATTGCACGCAGGCATTTCTTTTGCATTACAAAGGCTGATTCTAGATCTACAGAATTACCCCAAAAAATGACACCGTAACATAATTGAGGATAAACGAAACCATAGTAGGTTTTTTAACCATAGGAGTTTTTAGGTCGCCTAAAAAGGCCTCCGTCGTGCGTGGCTTGCTTGACGAATTTACTTTTATTATTTAAGTTAGTAATAAGAACATTCGCCTAGCAGTGGGACATGCAGTCGACAAAAATACTGGTTGGTCCTTTCTTATCTAGTTTTTGTTTTTAGAAGTTCAAAGTAGGAATGTGTTTTGTTAATGAGTTTATGACGCACTATTTACTAGGTGCCTAAGTGTAACGCTGCTAACAAAATAGCAAATTGAAAATGTTTAATAGAATCTATGACACCCCTTCACAGCCAGATTTATAAACAAGGACCTACAGCTGCAGGGTAATTCAACTATACCTACTTAAAATAGAACTTGCCTACAAATAAAATAACACTAGACTATTCGAATCTCCTAGCTCGCTTTGATTGAATGTTAGGTAGGTATTTAGAATTTATCTTGTATTATTTTATTGGAGCCATTAATTCTAAACAGTTGAGTCCAAGAAATTATAATATATAAGTATTATGTTTCTAGCTGCGGCATTATTACCTGTAATTTAATTTAAAATAAATAGCCTCAAGAAATTATAGTTATCATAATGCAGAAAGATTTTTACTAGTCTGACTCGTAATTGAATAGTAGTTGAATATTTTTTCTCACTTTTTATCCTACTTTGCCCTCTAATATAATACTTATGTTACTTATAATACTTGTGTTTTACGTAATATATTGTGTCTTATAACTTTGGAAAATAAATCGATAAGTCTCAAAATATCATACTTAAATAGATTATGATTAAAAGATAATAAACTTAGAAGTTTACGATTTTTTGTGTATTGAGTAAAATTTATTCTTTATTAGGTACCTACGTGTGTTAATTACTTTACTTACCACATAAACGACTAGACCGATTAAAATAAATGCGATTTATTAGCGAGTATTTTGAAGATAGCCCCTTGCACTAGCGTTACTAACAGCAATCGAAGTAATTAGAACTATTGATATATGTAGTTAACGGAATCTGAGGCGAGCAGGGTTCTACTCATATTTAACTGTGATAGTATAAGTAATGTTTTTGTCTTATTAAAGTTAATTTTTCATATTGGGTAGGCATCCGTCTGGCGCAAGGTATTAACTAAGTTGGGAATTTTACAGCCTCTCAGTATATATTTTTTTAACACTTTACAAAAATACTTAGAACTAAATCATTAATTTTACATATTTCACTCAAAAATATTTAAAAAATCATTATGAGCCAGTGCTTCTATACTACTGCTGCAGCCTGTCAGCTGCGTGTTAAATATATTTAACACGCAGCATTCGATCTATAGATCGTGTTTGACAGCGAAATAAATATAATGAAGTAAGTATACAGAATAAAATAAAAATAAATGTCGTAAAAAGTAATAGTACCTAGGTTCTAGTAACTAATTATATAAAACCTGTTTCGTGTGGGACTGGCGCCTGAAATGGCATTGTTGACAGGGTAGGTAAACCTTGGAGGATAAGGGGTAAACTTCCTCTTTTTAAAGTCGGCTAGAAATTGGTCCCAATTATTTTATTTGCCTCAACGTTTCGATGACGTTACAGTCACCGTGGTCACGAGTAGACTGATTGGGACTGGGCAGTTCACGTTAACCGAATTTATCCAGATAATTGGGCGAATACCGTTAGATCTTGGCAGTCCGATGTTAGGTCGTGGTCAAAAGTCAAGGGTCAGATATTATTTTATTCAATAAGATCATCTATGACGAGTCACGTCGGCCCTGAGACGTGCCGTGCCAAATACTTACAGTCAGTTGAAAAATAAATTATCTAGCAAAACCAAAGATAGATAAGTTATTGAGACTGGAAATAAGGAGATTCTAATGCCTGTTCGCGAGGCTTGCTAGGACATTCTTGATAGATCGCCGATCAAATTGGATGGGTGACCGCAGGTGGCATTAAAACCTGAGAGCTTCCGTGCTTCGGAGGGAACGTTAAATTGTCTGTCCCGGTTTTTAAAGTCGTTAAGCCTTTAGACGGCCTAAAAACTCCGTCAACAGATTGCAACTGAGACCACTTTAATTTTTTTTACATTATAATTTTAAATTAGTGTAATTTTTCGCATTTTGTGCACTCACTGAAGGTGTTTGTTCGCAGAACAACTAGTTAGTTAGGTATACATAATAGAATACATAGGTAAGTACATATAAGTATATTGTCTGTATTGTTCCGTATACAGGCTGTCTGTAGACATACCTATCCCATAAATATAATTGCATATAATCGGTCGGTCATGGGAACGATTCCTTAGCTTCTATGGCACCTGTGTATTTGCAAAGAGCCGATGCTAAATGCTAACATCATCGGGACAAGTTTCCCATTAATAAATATTGCATGAAGTTTCACACAGAGCCAGCAGAGCGCCACATCGCAAATCTACTCGTACCATTATTCTGTGCTCGTACCATAGAATAGAGATGGAACTCGTATAAACCAATAGGTTATAGAGCTGCTAGTCCGATAATAATTCTGTAAGTATAAAAAAAATCGGTGTGAAATGATTTTCTTAGACGACCACCTATACAATTATTATAAAATATTTTTTCTGGCTATGCTATGTAAAGGAGATGAATCAACTATAACCACTCCACGCTGGCGAATCCGCTGATAATCAAGATCAAGATTGACGCGACGATTTCACGCGTTTATTGCCCATGCACCTGGCCTATGTTTAATCATTTTGTAATGAAACAACAACAGCACTTAGGTATTTTGAAAATAAATCGTTTCATGCGCAGCTTGACAGTCAGCGTTCTTTTTACGCGACTCGCTACTAAAGTATTATTTTATCAGGAGCCGTACCATGAGGTGTTAGCGATTCAGTTTAGGTTCTGCCTTACTGTCAAAACTTTACGTCAGCGCCTTACTTTACGTCAAAACTGGATCGTAGTTGGACCTAAACTGAATCGCTATAAACGGTCATGGTAAGCCCGCTGACGTGGTACTTACCACAGAGTACTTCATCAACTCGCTGGATCAACGCCCATTCATAGAGAATCTAAGCCCATTCATTTCTATACAAACAAATATCTACAAAAAGGTTTTCTATTTATTTTGGCATTAACTGTCACACTAAATCACTCACCTCACCTGACGCCTCTCGATTTTCCTTCATGCACAAGTTTTGTAAAGGTGGTCCATTTTGATTTTAATTATTTTAAGACTAACATTTTTATAGTTTTAAGTGATTTGTTAATTATAATGCTGTAAACTATGGGTTGGGAGCCAGGGTACGTCAAGTTTGGAGATGGCTGGTATGAGTTCCCCCGGGATTCTTTCGATCCTCAGGAGTTCTGCAAAATCCAGGCTAATTATTTGCTGCAACATCCCGAGGTTACCTATATTATACCTTTATTATATTAGGATAAAAAACAATAGGTAGATAAGTACTTACCTATTTTAAAGATGAACAAGGTGATAAAGAATACCTACGTGTTAGGCCACTAACAATACCTGCTAGTAACTTGAAATAAGGATGTACCTAATGTAAATATTATATTGTAAAATATGATAAACGAGGTAGGTACTTAGCTAAGCCTAACAAACTTGGTCATATTTTTCAGGTAAGAACCTTAGCAGCGCTTTTCATAGCCCATGCGGCCAAGAAGTCTGTGAAGAATGTCAACGTGCTGAAGGAAGCTGGATCGTTCTTCACGAGGCCTGCTGAGGTTCTGCAGCGGCGGATTGACCAGCAGTTGATGAGGACTGGCAAGTTTGGGCGTAGACCGGACATCATGAACAAGTTCCCAATGGTAATATCCAGTGAAAACTAGTGCATTTTTTGTGGCCGATCGATGGTAAAAGCTAAGGGAGGCTTTTACCATGGACGAAAACCAACAATTATTTATTTTCGTCCATGGTAAAAGATGATTTTACTCAGCCTAGTGTTGTTTGGCCAAAAACCAATTTCTTTAGGCCCTATTTAAGTCACATCACATCACAACCTGATCAATGGGTGTTAAGAACACACAAATAACCTCCCTTAATGTATGTACATACCTACCTATAATAATTAATACCTACCTATAATAATAATACTTAGATACCTATAGGTAATTATAGGTATGGAAGGTAGATAGGGAGGTACTATAGGTTCTATATCGTAAGCATTTGTGTTTAGTTCTGTAGTATTTTTGTGAGTGCTTTCAATGAACTCTATTCTATGTAGACTAACAATGGTTTACAGACGCCCCTGCGTCGTGCAAGGCAGGAGACAGGCCCGTGCCCTTGTCCTTCGATCTATACGCCCTCTATTGAATCTATGTACTCCGATTTTGTGACGGAAAGCACTTCTGCAACCACTTTAACTTCTGTAGACGAAGATGGTAAGATCTTTTGCCCTATGAACTTCTTTTTTTACATATATTTGTAGCATCTCTTAGCTTTATTACCTACGAAAAATCTTTCTAGGTATCTATGTACCTTCAATTCCCAACCAGTTACAATTTTCTCGTTCAGTTTTACCCACCCCGACCCTGGAAGAAGCAATGGTACAGCTGGTGACACGAGCACTAAACACGGGACTCAACACAATGTACGCGGCTAGGGAACGAGAAGTGGTGTATGATGAGGCCTACCTTTGTATCCTGGGGGCGGTGCAGACGGCTGTCGAGGCGAAGTGGACTCCAGTTGTTGATGGGATCAAGGGACTTCTGGAAAAGCTGCTCGATGATGTACGGAAGATTGCTGTTGAAAGGCGTCGAAGTTAGTTTTTCTGGTTGTTCTGTTTAGGTCTTCTATTACTGAGCTACTTTGTATTTTTCCTGATGTAGACACGGTGACCAACAGCCCCTAGTTGTAGGACGATTGCAAATGATCTATAGGTATCGGGTCAGTTAGAAATAAATATCGTCTAAAGAAGGTAAAATTCCTACTAAGCTGAGAATTCTTTTTCACTTAGTAGGTATATTAATGCTTTTAACATCTACCTACAACTATTAATAACTTTACAGCCAGAAGAGTTATCTAATTAAAGCTTTTATTAGATGGGATGGGATTCATTACATTTTTATTCTTTGCAGTGAAGAAAATTACAACCGACAAAGTGCCCATCAAAACCAATAGACTGAGACATGACTTTAAAGGTTAGTGTTCAGACACCAATTATCAGGTCAAGAAAGGTACCTTATCTAATAGAGGTGGTTTTCGTAACCGGTCTTTTGGATCTTTCGTTCTTCTATAGTAGGTACGTAGGTACGTATCTAACTTTACCTAACTAGTAAAAAAAAATAGATAAAAGCCCCTAAAACTGATTGACCTACGATCTCAAAGTCAAGCACAATCTCGCTCGTTTATAAGAGCCTAGTTGATAAAGTAGTAGGTACCTAGTTAACAACAAGGCAACGCTGATAAGTTGCTGGCGAAGTGACTGTTCTCATCTAATACACCCATTTTCTAGGTTTCGCGACTGCTGAATATCCACCACCATCTAGAAAGGAAGTAGTAGAAACCCTGAAGAAAAGGCGCGGAACGTACAACCGCTACCCCAAAGACGCCTTTGGGGTTTACGTTGGCGCTTCTAATGAGGAACTGGAGGAAAGCGTAACAAGATGCCCGTCAATTGATTTAGATGAATGAAGGCAGGATAAATTCCTGTGTGGAAAGGAAGTTAAGTTTAGAGAATTTAATTTAAGTTTAATTTTTAGAATAGGTCTGAAGAAGGTACCTAAGTTGATATGGGTAGAACTAAAATGTTTAAAGAATGTAGGTTTCTTACCTAAGTAAGTAGGTAGACTTTTTGGTAGGTTGCTAATTTACCTACGTACCTACGTATTCTCTAGGTATAATTTTTGGTTGTAAGTATCGATGTGAATTTGCAGCACAGATTTGCAGTAATTTTTGCGTTATTATTAAAATTAATAACTACGCCATCTATGTTTCCGTTTGCAAAAATGCACTGTTTCGTTCAAAAACCAACTTTGGTCCTTAGTAATTTTCGGTTGGTTTCCTGTTGGCTTGGTTTTGGAACGAAGCTTGTTCTGCCACAAAATAATTTTATGTCACTGTCAACTTCAATTTGACGTATTCTTCTAATATTTTTAAGGTTAGGAATTTGTTTGTTGTTGTGAGAGCGGTAATAATAAAGTTTTTAGCAATTTTGCTGCAAATAGTCTGTTTTATTCAATAACACAATGACTAGTAAACCCAATTCAAAAAGGACGATCTACGTCGGTGGTTTAGCAGAGGAAGTGGATGAGAAAGTCTTGAACGCTGCGTTTGTGCCTTTCGGTGATTTGGTTGATGTACAAATTCCGTTAGATTACGAGTCCGAGAAGCATCGGGGCTTCGCGTTCATAGAATTTGAGAATGCTGAGGATGCCGCCGCAGCGATTGACAATATGGTGAGGATAACCTCCTTTTAAAATATGTACCTTAAGGTGGTTCGTTTTCCATAGTAAAGTATTTTTCCATTTACGGGCGAATGGAGCATAACCTTAACTCAAATTATATAATTTGGCATTTATTATGATGTTTATTCGCGGCAAATTATATTTACTACATAAAAATAGTATAATAATCGCGTAAATCAGTCACAAATTCTGTTCAATTTTGTTAGTGTATGAGTGTACACCGACAGTATCGTATGCTAAGTTAAAAGTTTAGTTGGGTGTGTGCGGCTACGTTGCCAGCTCGCTATTCTCGTTCCGTACACTGTTGCCGTTCTTCTCGGCGATCACGTGGATCCTCAAATCATCATTGTGAATTCGTGGGGGAGTTTATTTTGATTCTGCCATTTTTTACAAAGGTGTTGCCAACTTTGCACTTTTGATACTAATCTGACAATATTTTCATATGCGTAGCCCCATTTGATTATATTTATAAATTATAACTTAGCATTATGTCTCGCTTTATATCGTTATTATAAGTAATTTTATTTGAGAAACGTTTCTATTGAGCATGCAAAATATCGCGGATGATGCCGAAATACAAAAACCTTTTAAAAATATATATGTTTAGGTACCTACTTACTTATTTATTTTGCTGTCGAAAAGGTTCTAAATAAAAAAAAGTAACCAAAACCCGTAAAAAGCAACTAATTCTTCAAAAAATACTTACTTACTTTGATTTTTCTTCTAATTTCATTCAAATATTTTTTTTTGTCCAGTTACAAAATTTTTAATAAGCCCAATACATAATATTATGATTTTATTTCACAGATTATTTTGTCCTTCGTACTGTAGGTACTTGTTTGTTGCAATAAAGCACTTATCGAGTTGGTAGCCCCGTTCAGCATACCCTACCTAACATACCAGACAAGACAGACATGACATGACATGACTTGTCTGTCAGTGTAAGGCGTCCGTTACATTACAAAAGTTTTCTTTTCTATCGTGGGATACTTTTTTAGGTGATTAGAATTAGTAAAAAATTGCAATAAGTATAAGATTTTAGTGGTTATCTGTTCGTGTTATTGCACCGATAGAAAATGAAGCCACGAACTTCCCGAAAAGACTATAAAAATCACCAATATTCTGGTTCAAGAAAAAGTCGCAAACGAGTTCAAGGACAAATCGAAGAGATCAAGAAATTGAAGATATTGAACACCTGACCATTGGGCAACATGAAAATGATGTGTATAATACACACAGATGTAACAGGCTCACTGCCAGCCAAATGGTAAGTCTTTCAAATGGTTGATTCAATGATACTCCAGTTTTGAAATATACCACAAATTAGCACATTATGCTCAATTTGGCCTCTGTTACAGATATGTAAACGAAAATCGACAACACCCTGCCACAACCATGTCAAAACAATATTATATAAAAACAATATTCTGACCAAAGACATGTCGTATGGTCAACACAATGAGTCGGTGGCAAGGACATTGTTTACAGAAATAATGAACAAAAATGTGCGACCAGCAGGCCTTTTCATTGACAAAGAGTTTGGCTTTTTGGGTGCTAGTCCGGATGGTATGTAGCATAATTCATTAGGTACAAATTATTGTTTTTCAGTCCAGATAATTTGTGAAAATATTATTATTTACTGCAATCAATGAATTTCAGGGGTTATAGAAGAAGAAAAATCTATTCTGGAAATTAAATGTTTCCCCTCATTGGCTCGCAACAATCAAGACATGAATGCTGCTGCTAAAGATAAAAAAAACTTCCCATTGTACAGGTTAGTACCAATTACATGCTGTTGTTGCATGCAGTAAACAGTGATCACCTGCTGTCCTTTATTTTACTGTCTGAACATATGTATTTTTATTCTATTCTATTCTTGTTACAGATTCAGGGGCAACTACGGGTTTCTCAAATGAAGAAATGTTATTTTGTGGGCTATATCCAGCTCATGATATTACAGTCCTAGAAATCGAGCGTGACGAAAATTTTATTTTGGACGTGTTACCTAAATTGGTATCATTTTATAAAAAATCTGTTTTGCCAGAGGTGGTACTTCGAAAAGTAAAAAATAATCAAAACTGCATAGATGTATCACTGTGGTAGCACATTTATTATTATAATATTACTTCTCGAATAAGACTTCACAAATTATTGTTTTAGAAATGTTTATTTTATTGTAAAATGTAATTTTACAAATACTTACCTAATAATGTAATAAATAATAACTGCAATAGTAAAAACCTGATTTTTATTTAGAACTCGCACAAAAATACATAATATATTTCACGACTAAAATATCTATTATGTATTTGTATAAAATTACAAAAATATAACAAATTAAAAGTTCTAAAACAGTATGTCAGTATAGAGATTCGAACCCGATACCATTTGAATACAGGTCAAGACGATGACGCACTCGGCCAGATTAAGCTTTGCAAAGTAAGCGAAATTTACTAACGCTTCCGTTTACGATGAAATCTTTGTATGTGTGTGTGTGAGTCACTTGCGCGAAACGGCGCGGCCGTTTCGCCGGAGCTAAATGGACAAATATAGTGATTTTAACACTTAAAATATCGTCTAAGTATTGTTAGTTACATCAAAAATATTACGCTTTTACGGGCAAGCACTTTTACTTCCTAAAAATTTGTTCTATTTTGGTGAAAAAAAATAAAAACGCTTTATCAGGACATTAACGCCATCTAGTGGCGCGGCAGTGCCTAGCTGACCGTAACGTTCCACCTTAATATTCCTTCGTGGGCTGCACTTGTTATTGATCAGTGGCTGTTTTAAAGTGTTTACTTAACTCTTTAACGCATCATACTTTTTTGATTTAAGTATATAGAAAAACATAAAATAATGCCACAGTTAAGCACCACTTACATCAAGGCAGCACTTCAGTATTTGGGCACTTCTTGTGACCACTTCTTTCTATGTTTTACAGAATGATTCAGAACTCTTTGGGCGCACAATACGTGTGAATATAGCTGCCCCGCAGCGCATTAAAGAAGGCTCCACCCGTCCAGTCTGGTCGGATGACAACTGGCTGCAGAAACATGCCGGAGAGACTTTGCAAATCAATAAAGAAAATGAGGAGGATGGAAATAAAGAAACCACAAAGACTGGTTCTAGTGTAAGTTTTTTTTTTTGAGAATTCCGATATTTACTGGTAAACGAAATATTTACTGGTCAGCAAAATTCTATTAGTTTTGTTGCTTGACTATGAGATGTGATCAAAATAATATGAGGCACTATAAACAGACTCTTTATTGATTGATCTCTTTCTGATTTGGATAAGTTTGTATTACCTATTCAATAGACAGCAAAATTATTGACAGTATGTGACAACAATATTAATTTTATAATGTCACAAAAACATCAAACAACTTGTGTTATGGCTCCAATCTAAGTGAAATATTTAAATGAAACTTAAATTTATGACTAAAGTTATGATAGGACAATTCGAACATCATTGCTGCTTCGTCAGCAAGTCCTAAAGACATGTAGGCCTATATTTAGGTGTTAGAAGAGCTTTACAAGTTCTATTAAAAATAATGGGCAGTAGACTTACATCCATGTTCAATAGATGTGGTAACCCAACAAGTGATGACTCAGTTGTGTCATTGAGAGAGGCATATCGGGTGACCTCAGTCCCTGGGAACTTGAATGAAGGAAGCTTGCAGCATATTGAACCTCCCGGGGCATCTATACATCCAGATCCTAATGTGTGTTTATCTACTAATATTATAAAGAAGAAATCGCTTTTTAGCGATAAGACCGCTCATTGTACTTATTTTAAGGATTTTTAGTTCATAAGTTTATTTCTGTGTGCAATAAAGTATTTTCATTCATTCATTCAAAGACAAAATTTGTGTAGAATGATGTACAAACTTGCCTATAAATGCAATCTTCTGGAAAATATGTAATCTATTAGAAGTCTTAGAAAATGTTTGCCGCGCCTCTAGGTTCATAATAATATGAAGAGGCCTACTTTGGACACGAAGTTTTTAGACCGCCCAAAGACTTAGCGACTTTAAAAGCCAGGACCGACAATCACAAGAAAACATCAAACATTAGCACCAGTTTATTTCATTTTCTCTCTTCCAGGTGATACCCGCTAAGCCAGCAGAGAAGCGCAACCCTCAGGTATACTTCGACATATTAGCCGGCAAGCAGGAACTAGGGCGTGTTATAATGATGCTTCGAGCCGATATCGTGCCGCGCACCGCGGAGAATTTCAGAGTGCTGTGCACGCATGAGAAAGGATTTGGGTATCAGGGGAGCTGTTTTCATAGGATCATACCGGAATTTGTATCCTTTTAAAAACTGGTATATATTTAACCTGTAACCAGACAAGCTGTTTAACAAAACAACCAGTTGCCGACCACTTACATTAAAAGTAGAATAAGTACATTTTTAGTTTTAGGAAGTAGGCATATTCATATTCAAAGAAGATGTAAAAGAAACAGCAATAAAGGCTATTTTATTTATTTTATTTATTATATTTAACCTGAGTAGTGATTGCTTATTATGATGATGATGAGTAAGTAGCTCTTCGTGCGTTCTACCTACTATTATTTATTTATAATTATTATAGATGCGAAAGTTTGTGAGTATGTTTTGTGTGTTGTTGAAATTTGGAGTATAAGTAGCTGAAGACCTGGAATAACACGTAAGCTACTTTTTATCCCGATATTCCCGCGGAAACGGGATTTATGCGTATGAAACTGCGGGGCGCAGCTAATACTGAATATTATGTTAATGTAATGCAGTTTTCTGTAGGTGTTTTGTTATGCTTCGGCCACACTTGACAGCGAAGATTCATAAATAAAATAAATAAATAAATATAAATATCCTTGGACATTCCACACAGCGTCATCTAGCCCCAAGCTAAGCAACTTAATGCTTGTGTTATGGTAACCAGATGACTGATATAATACTTAGATACATTTTTTTTTGTAAATACATACATATTATAGATAGAAAACACCCAGACACGAAACAAATATCTGCAGAACATACAGACATTTGTCCCAATAAAAAAAAAATTTTTATAAATTTTTATAAATTTGATAAAACTTCAACGACGAAGTTCTTGGCCAGACTACAAAAAGCTTCGCGATGTCCCGCAATGAAAACCCTTTGAAATGAAATGAAAACCCTTTGATGTCCCGCATTTTACCGACAGCGGCGCGAAGGGCTTTCGTATTCGCGAAGATGATTCGCGATAGGACGAATTATTGGCCAGACGTGTCGCGACAACGCAAATCTTCGCGTTATCGTTAGGTGTGGCCGCAGCATTAGTGTTTATTGATTTGGCCCTTGATGACAATTCAATAGATTATTTCAAAAGAGATCCTTGACTCAAAACCTAGATGTGCCAAGGCGGTGACTTCACGAATCACAACGGCACGGGTGGCAAGTCCATATACGGCCGCAAGTTCGACGATGAAAACTTTACGCTCAAACACACGGGGCCAGGAGTACTCAGTATGGCGAATAGTGGACCCAATACCAACGGCTCTCAGTTCTTTCTATGTACTGCCAAGTAAGATCTGCAGTTACTTTGAATCATAAGTTGCTAAATGAATACTGTATTATGTATTATGTATTGTCGATAAAGTTCTAGCCTAGCAATAAGAACTTAACGCTCAAACACACGGTTCTTGGCGTACTCAGTACCCCTTAGCGAGCCAAAAACCAAAAGTTCTCAGTTCTTCCTGTATACGGCCAAATAAGTAAGATCTGCACAGTTAGTTACTCCCTAAGTTGCTAAATAAACAATATGCATGTCTAACAAGCTCTAGCATTAAGAACTTTGCAGAATTTTGATAAATTGTGGCATTGACATCGCTTTCGAGCTGCGGATAGCCCGTTATTATTGCCAGTTTGACCTTCATGGAAGCCTCCAAAGTGGCCTTAAAAGCTCCTTCCCCAAAGTTGATAATAAAGCCATTTATATCTTACCCAGTTTCTGTAAATGTATCATCATTCATCATCATTTCCCTGCCCTTATCCCACACTAGGTGGGGTCGGCCCAACATGTTTTCTTCTTCCATTCATCTCTATCACTCGCCAACTCCGAATTCACTCCTAAAGTTTCTGTAAATGTATCAAAATAGTAAATGAATATTATTATTTCCAGAACCGAGTGGTTGGACAATAAGCACGTGGTGTTCGGTCACGTGATATCAGGTCTCGATGTCCTCAAGAAAATGGAGAAGTTTGGAAGCAAATCCGGCACGGTGTCTGCGAAAGTTACTATAAGCAATTGTGGAGAATTACAGTGATTTTAGTAAGTTTCGAGTTTTTATTTCTTTTTAGCATTTTCTTCCCCTACTGCTGACAATAAACATGATGACAGTCAATCAAGAAGTAATTTCTTACTTACTAAAAAAATATAAGTATTTATTTAATAAAATAAGATTTATATACGATAAAAATAAATACTGTTAGGAACAAGATTAATTTTGATAAAATAGTAATAGGAATTACACCAAAAACACTAATTAGAGCATAATGACGTAACGCCTAAGTAACACCACTCACTTTTCTTGTAATTTAGATACGTTTACTTACCTAAAAACGTTGAACTTCCTACTCCTAAATAACTGTGCACCATGACACTTGCAATGTGGCGTACTACTTACAATGTGTTTTTAAAACGTT
Source organism: Xanthorhoe spadicearia (assembly GCA_947086425.1). Lineage (NCBI taxonomy): Eukaryota > Metazoa > Arthropoda > Insecta > Lepidoptera > Geometridae > Xanthorhoe > Xanthorhoe spadicearia. The sequence goes on along the minus strand of OX352198.1, from coordinate 2,754,764 downwards.
GTTATATGCCAATAAATGTTTATTTACAATATCTTCATTTACCATGAAGCAATTCTATTGGTTCTTAACAATACATTCCTCTCAACGCATCCTTGCACATCTCAAACGCATCTTAAAGATTATAAATTGTCAGCCACAATTAAATCGTGCACTCATGACCCAGCGAGACTGGTAGACCACACGAAAGTGAGCTAAGTCCTAAGTGCGCTCAAGTACCTACTGCAGATTAGACGGATTTAGCGCGACCCACTCCACTTGCATCTTAAATTAAGCTCTTGGTTAAATACCTAATGTAATTGTTTTGGGTCTTACGTCTTACGAATCTATCGATCTATCGTACCATGATTTAGCGTGCCACTGGTTAACTAATCCCCATCTTATTAATGTGTAGCGGCGTTATAGGCTACACAACGATGTAAATTAACTGGCTTTCTACTTGACTGGATGGATGAGGGAATTTTAGAAAATAATAAATGCAGTATTCATAAGAACGTACAAATGGCGAATGTAATCGTTGACGTTTTACAATGTCAGGGATAGAGGGGTGTGGGAACAATATTTCGACCAATCAGCGCGCACTATCACGTCATCGTAAATTGTTTGTATTGGTAGTTCATCACGCGATAATTAGGTAGGAACGAATAGATAGGTATCTCAGGCTCCAACATACCCGCGGCCTTGAAAGCACCAGCTTACAATAGGGTATAAGTTATGCGTCTTCCACCAGTGGGCAAATCTTTGCGTATGCTCGTCTCACGATGCCTGAAGATGTCTGGATATCGGCGACTCTCGAGATTCCGTCTTTGCCAGGTATCGTCTTCACTATGCGTCCCAATTGCCATTTCAATGGCGGAAGGTTTATGTCCTTGATGATCACTAGCGTATCAGGTTTTAGATCAGTAGTGTTTACCTTCCATTTTATTCTAGTCTGTAGTTCTGATATATATTCCTTGGCCCATCGAAGCCAAAACTGCTGACGAAGTAGCTCCACTCTCCTGTAGCGTGTCAAACGGTAAGTAGGCACGTCGCGCAGGTCATCATCACAAACAGGTGCAGTGAGAGGTCTGCCGATTAAAAAGTGTCCGGGACTGAGAGGGAGATAGTCTCGAGGATCCGAGGACAGGGGTGCCAATGGTCGTGAGTTGAGTACAGCTTCGATTTGAGTTAGCAGCGTCGCGTACTCCTCGAAGGTGAGATGTGCGTTTCCCACGACGCGCCGAAGATGGTACTTACACGATTTGACCCCAGCCTCCCACAAACCACCAAAATGAGGCGAATATGGCGGAATGAATGAAAACTCGATAGACTGACTTTTAGCGTATTCAATAATATCCCTCTTGCATTTCGATAAAAACTGAGCAAAATCATTATTTAAACCTACAAAATTGCGACCATTGTCAGAAAATATTCTAAGTGGCTTACCGCGCCGTGAAATAAAGCGCTTTAACGCGAGTAAGTACGCATCGGAAGAGAGGTCACTAACGAGTTCCAGATGAATAGCGCGCGTGTTAAAACATATAAATAAACAAATATAAGATTTTATTAATCTCGCGCCTCGACCCTTCCGGTTGAGTATGAACACTGGACCCGCGTAGTCTACCCCTGAGTGATAGAAAGGAAAACTAGCAGTTATTCGCTCTTCAGGAAGGTTGCCCATCAGTGGACTTAAAGTTTTTCCTTTAACGCGTGTGCAAACAACACACTGATGAGTCACCTTTCTAGCTAAATTCCTACCTGACAACGGCCACCAATCCTCGCGTAACTGGTATAATAATGATTGTGGCCCACAGTGCATAGACTTGTTATGTATATGCCTAAACAAAAGAAGCGTAAAGTGATGTTCGGAAGACAATAGTATAGGATGTTTTTTATTATGATCAAAATCAGGCGAATTATTTAATCTACCTCCTACACGTAAAACATCCTCGTTATCTATAAATAAATTTAAACTTGCAATTCTATTATTTGTTTTAACATTCTTTCCGGTTTTTAGTAAATTGTATTCATTTGAAAACGATTCCATTTGAGATAACTTAGCGAGTATATTGATAGCTCGTTTCAATTCAATAACACTAATTACCCCGGTCAGCTGCTGTCCTTTGTTGCGCGTATTATGGATAAACCGAAGTAGGTATGCAGCGGCATGACTCATGCGATTAAAGTTCGAAAACCTTTGAAATGGAAAGAAAGTTAAAACAGGTTTGCTATTATTTGTTATCAGTGCGTTTACGACGTTTGATTTAAGTTCCGGTAATTCATTAGGTATAATTTCATTAATTTGCGATACAGAATGCGAAATTGATTTGTCAAAATAAATTAAATCTTTTAGGAATGTGGGTCCTTCCCACCACAAAACAGAAGAAGATAAATCCTCAATTTTAACACCACGAGAAACCAGGTCAGCTGGATTGTCCTTGCTACTTACGTGACGCCAGGGGCAGTCATTCGTCAAGTCATGAATTTCTGCAACACGATTCTGTACGAAAGTTTTTAATAAGTTTGGTGCCATGCGTAGCCACCCCAAAACAATCGTAGAATCGGACCAAAACATTATTTCGTCGAACTCGCGAATAAGTGAGCAACGAATCTTATCATAAAGTTTAGCGCCTAGAAGCGCACCACATAATTCCAGCCGAGGGATACTCACTGGTTTTACTGGAGCTACTTTACCCTTAGAAATCAACAACTGTACCTTGACCTCATTATTACATATTGTGCGTACGTAGGCACAGGCTCCGTATGCGGTTTGTGAAGCATCTGTAAATATGTGTAACTCGGCTCGAGTAGCATTGCTTTGAAAGACATGGCGCGGGACTTTAATTGTGCGTAGATAAGATAGGCTGTTAACAAACCGGTTCCAACTATGAATGACGTCAGAAGGCAGTGGGTCGTCCCACTGTAATTTTAATAACCAAAGCTTTTGTAACAACACTTTGCCTATTATAACAAGCGGACTTAACAATCCTAGCGGGTCAAATATTTGCGATATTGTAGATAATATTATGCGTTTAGTGACCTGATTTTTTGTGTCGATTTCAATTTTTGTGTTAAAATTAAATTCATCATCATAATTACACCAACTTAAACCTAAAGTTCTACACTGATTAGAATCTCCTAAATTTAAGTCTCGGAACGTGTTATTTATTGACGATGACTCGCCGTCAAGTTTAAAGTTAAATATCCACTTGCGCAGTGGAAAGCACCCGGACTTAAGTACATCGGCCGTGCTTTTGCAAATGTGTAACAATTTAGATTTGTCCTCATAAGAGGTCAATAGGTCGTCTACGTAAAAATCATCGCGTATAACTCTCTTTACCTCGGGGTCAGTACATTCATCGGCTAATTGTTTTAAACATCTAACGCTTAGAAAAGCCGCCGAGGCCGTGCCGTAAGTGACCGTGTTTAGCCGGTAAAACTCAAGTGGTCCAGCTGGATCATCTCGCCATAAAATGAGCTGTAAGTCGCGCTGAGACGGATCTACAAGTACTTGACGGTACATCTTTTCACAGTCTGCAATTGCCGTGAACTTAAACTGCCTAAATCGTAATAGGATCCCGAGTAAGTCTCCTTGAATAGGAGGCCCTATGAGCTGTATATCGTTTAAAGATTTCCCACTACTGGATGCAGCACTGGCATCGAACACAACACGAAGCTTCGTAGTCGTGCTGTGCTCCCGAAATACACCGTGGTGCGGCAGGAAATAGTGAGGCTTCGTATAAGAATTGATCTTAGTCATATGACCTAAATCAATATATTCGCGTATAAAATCAGAATATAGTTTTTTATAACCATCATGCGTGCGTAATAATCTTTTTTCCAAGGACTCAAAACGACGCTCCGCCTGGAGAAAGGAGTCGCCAAGAACATCGGGTGATTCTTTGAGTGGGATACGAACACAGAATCTTCCATCACTTTCGCGCGTAGTAGTTGTGATGAAAGACTCCTCGCAAGCCCGCTCTTCATCTGTGCGTATATCCCGAAGCTTGGGCAGCTCCTCCAGCTCCCAGAAGGAACGTAGCTGATTGTCCATGGATTGTGTGAAATTACATTGGATGTGCCTATCATTTCGCGTATAATTATTAATAGACCCTGAAACAATCCAACCTAACTTCGTATTTTGTAAGTGCGGACCACTTGGTAAACGCATCTTGCCATCGATAAGCAAGTCCCAAAATAAGTCCGCGCCTATTAAAATATCGATTTTTTGCGTTTCTAAAAATTGCGTATTTGCTAGCTGCATGTTGTTAGGTATTTGTAAACGTGCGCTTGGTACTTGTACAGCAGGCAGCGTAGCCGTTATCTCCGATAGAACGAAACATTTGATGCGAGTTGAGTAGGTATTTATGCGTGATTTAATAGTAATTTCACATGTTTGCGTAGAATGTGAAACTACATTACCTACCCCTCGTATCTCATGAGTGGACTGTATTAACGGTAAATTTAGCGATTTACATAAAGAATGTGTAACGAAACAGATTTGACTACCACTGTCGAGTAATGCGCAAGCGACATGATAATTATTATCTTTGTCAGGAATCTCGACCAAAGCAGTAGATAGCAAAACCGGTTTCATATTTAAACCTTGCGTATTTGAGTACGAATCTGTATGAATATTACTACATTGAATTAATTGATAATTGTTATTACAGGCTGTTCCTGCCGCCGGCGGGGGCGGGGGGACGGTCTCAGTAACTGCAGCCGTCATCGTAGTGCGATTATTATTGTGAATTAATGAATTGTGTTTTGAATTACACTGTTTACAAGGGCCAAACAAGCAGTTTTCGACAGAATGCCCGGAACGCAAACAATTCTCACATAAGTTGTGATCACTTACAATTTTTAACTTGGATTGTAAGTCCATATTAATAAATTTGTAACATGTGTAAATTGGATGCCTTCCTTTGCACACGACGCATAGAAATCTGTTTGTTTGTTTACTATCAAATGATGACGGCGGCGGCTTACTGGAAGAAAGATTACATTGTGAAGTAGAAACTGAGCTATATTTTTTGTTGTGTGTGTTATTAATGTTATTATTTTCTTTGCTGTGCGATAAAGATAATGTTTCTAGTAAATCAGCCCTATCTTTTAGAAATTTAACTAAATCATTGACCTTCAAATTAGACTTAGAATCCGACAACAACGAACCTTTGTGTTCCTCCCATTCTCTTTCCGTTGTTTTATCTAACTTGCAAGCCACAATATAGATTATTAGTGTGTCCCAGGAGTCTGTAGGTTCACCAAGAGTTTTTAATGAGCGTAAGTTATTGATAATTGTATCTATTAGTGACCTAATTAGCGAAGGTGACTCTTTTGACAGGGGCTGTATAGAAAATAACGCCTTTACGTGACTATGCACTATAAGTCTAGTGTTATTGTACCGATTTAGAAGTAGCTCCCATGCAACAGAATAATTATCTGACGATATTTCTATGGAATTAATTACCTGCTGTGCACTTCCTTTTAATGACGATTTTAAGTAGTGCATTTTTTGAATGTCGCTTATAACAGTGGAATTATGTACTAATGATAAATACGTATCCCTATATTCGAGCCAGTGTTCATAGGCACCGTCAAATGTCGGCAACGAGATTGTAGGTAATTTCACTGATACAGGTTTATTAGAATGGTGATTACATGTAGAACTATTAGGTACCTCTTCATCTTTGCGAAGAATAGATTCAGCTCGAGCAAGAATGCTATAATAACTATCTTCGAACTGCTGACGCTGGTCTAACTGTTCCTCGATATCACAGTTGGGGACGATTTCCTCAACTTTTGATTGAATTTCGTTAAATTCAGAGAAAAGAACGCCTGCACCCGTAATGCGTAATTTTAAATCTACTCTCAACTCACTAGTGAAAGACGTTAGGCTATTCAAATGGTTAGCGAATCTAGTAAGCCTACCTTTAACTATACCGCGTTTCCTAACTAATTCGCGCATGATTTGCTCAGTTTTATCGTCACAAGAATATTTATAAGGAGATTTATCGCGACTTTTACAACTTCCCTCCCCATCTTTAGGCATTAACGGCATTTTGGTGGCTTGTGAAAATAGAGGTACTCACGTGATAAGTACTGACTGCGTGTGAAATCAGCTGTGCAGGCAATGGCACCAGCTGAAGTGTCGATCGACTCCGTGAATCCACTTCTTAGCACACCACTTAGTTCGTTATTGCACTTTGTTGAATGTCCGTGCGTTTACGTAGAAGTCCAAAGGTCCAAAGGTCGCTGCACGATACTTTGGTTGCGAAAGTCCAAAAAGCTCGTAGAATCCGGCGTAGATAGGATCAAATTATGTAGCGGCGTTATAGGCTACACAACGATGTAAATTAACTGGCTTTCTACTTGACTGGATGGATGAGGGAATTTTAGAAAATAATAAATGCAGTATTCATAAGAACGTACAAATGGCGAATGTAATCGTTGACGTTTTACAATGTCAGGGATAGAGGGGTGTGGGAACAATATTTCGACCAATCAGCGCGCACTATCACGTCATCGTAAATTGTTTGTATTGGTAGTTCATCACGCGATAATTAGGTAGGAACGAATAGATAGGTATCTCAGGCTCCAACATAATGCATTGCATAACTCGAATAACTAACCTACTTTTAATGTTCATGTTTACTACTTGGAAGTGTCTCTGATTACCCCCGTTACATAGTCAACTCATTCAGAGCGGATATTTAGCGTTTTAAATGTTACCGAGAGAGGTGAGAAGGCTTGTTTATATTCAACTTTTAATGAAAACTTGTTTTAATTATAAAAACAAAAGGCTCAGTTTTTCTCTAATTAAATGATATAAATCGGGCGCAGACGGTTCGTAAATAAATAGAACCACCGCAAATAAACGGTAAGTAGGGGTGCTTAGACTAGTGATGTGACAATAAAATTCTGTTGGGGATTTATATTCGATACGTTTTTGCCGGCTTTGCATGAGTGTAGGTACTAATTAAACTACCGGGATATAATAGCCTAAAGCCATACCGACAGTCCATTCTACACATCGATAAAATAATTTTTGAAATCGGCTGAGTAGTTTGGGAATTAAATACCTCAAATAAACAGAGAAACAAACCAATATTACCTCTATAATATTAGTATAGAAGTATAGATACCTATAGAATAAAATAATCGCTGCGTAAATAGGTATGGTAGGCCAACTTATTAGACAATCGTGATAGTCAAGAAACGAAACATATCTTAGTAAATACCTAGGTAGGTAATGTAGGGCATTCAGTAAGATTTTTGTCGTTCGACATCAGCTTGGGGTAGGTAGTCAGATTCACATAGAACATAAACCGAGCCTTTTTTACCATCCCTATTTCAAAGTGTACAGTTTTTTGTCGTTCGATATCATTAAAGGCTTATGGGGTAGGTAGTCAGATTCACATAGAACATAAACAAAGCCTTTTTTACCATCCCTATTTCAAAGTGTACAGTCCCACTCGAAATCCTTTTATTTAGCAGTGCACCTTCCAGTGCGTGACTCAATTAGCACAATGATTGCTTAATTTTATTAGCAAGCGAATGCTTCGTTGATTTGCCGCCTAATTCTATTCATACTGGCAATTTATTAATTTATTAAGTTTATTTAGACACAATTAAGTATGTTTTATAATTAAGTATGTTTTTTTTTGTTGTTGCCTGTGTGTCAAATAAATGATTTTTCTTTATTTCTTTATATTCAGTGTTTTCTTTTAAACTAGCTGCGCCCCGCGGTTTCACCCGCGTAAGTGCCGTTCCCGCGGGAATATCGAGATAAAAAGTAGCCTAATGTCACACTCCATCCCTTCAACTATCACCACCTAAAAATCACGTCACGAGAATTTATTTTAATGTTTTCACCATTTCCCCTAAATCAAGCGCCGTGACCTTATAATTTCGTCTCCGATTGCAAGTTCTCTGTTCAGGTTAACTAGCAATTTGCATCCACTCCACCTCACCCCAGTTGCATCCATCATTAGCATAATCATCTTGATACACCTACACATTTATCCGACTTGCCATGACCAGACAAAATATTTGATTTTACTTTTACGAAACGAAACTATTTCCAGGGTACGGTACCAAGACATTCTTTCAGATCATTTGAAGACGAATCTAATAATGGGGTAGTCATATTAGAGGGACTTCCTAAATATTTCAAAACCAAAATCAGTCAAATATAAGTCATTCTCCAATTTCAGCCATACAATCTGTGGCCAATGGCCATACCTACTTGAGTACCAAATATTAGTAGGTAGTTACTAGTTACACACCCAATTGCCCAAATTTTGAAGAAATTCACCGCTATTAGATAACGCGTGTGAAATAATCACTTAATTCCGTATGTGTAGCTTGTGCAAAACAAACTTAGTTCGGAGTTAAATTGCCCGTGTTTGGTGTAACTAGGCGCTAGCTAACAATCCCATCAGCCTAACGAATTCAAGCCCTATCGTGTAATGTAGTGCCTATTTAGCTAAGGTATTCTAGGCCATCTTACCAATCTTGGTTGCGCTAAGCAGGCTAATGTAGCCTCTATTACTGAGTGCAGAGGGGTTATTTTAGTGATGATACAGATCAGTTGGACCTTAGTCTATGTATCTATCATTCATTTGTGAAACATTTATTTGTAATAAAAGCTCTTAACGGTTAGAAAAGCGTTATGAAACCAAATCGATATCTGTGGCGGGGTCGGTGAAGGCGAGGTAGCGGGTTTGATCCCCGTCGTTCAGCAGATATTAAATTGTTCTAAGTGTTGACGAGATGAATAGAGGGTTTTGTTTTTTTTAATTCAGCTGTTTTTATAAACTCATTAGCCTACTATATAGGTATATATAGTAGGTAGGTAGGTAGACATAATGACTACGAGTAGGTACATCCAAATGCAATTAAGCCTTAATCATTCACTAACTAGGTTATCTAATATCAATTAATCAGTTAAGTATATAACTACAACTAGTTATAGGTAAGTAGGTACCTACTATTGCTACTATTCAGGTAGACCAGTGTTAATTACTTTTCAGATCATTACCACTGAAATAATAATTATAAATAATAATAACACGGGTGTACTAATGAAACTATCTGGATAAAATGCAGCTTATAAGCATTCAAACAGTCCATTTTACACATGGGTGAAATAATTTTTGAAATCGGCTGAGTACTTTCGGAGATTACCTCCGTCAAACAAACAAACAAAATGAGAGATGAAATACATAGGACCTTCAGGATCGAAAGTATATACTAATCCACTTAACTTTTTTCCTTTTTCAATGCTTATAAGTACCTACCTACTTATGCCCAGCAGTGGGACGAAATAGGTCAATAAAAAAAAATAAGTTTCTAAATAAAAAATAACAAAAATACAAAATAACTTAGTCACTTGCATAAACTTTATCAAACTGTTCTTCCTTTTTTAAAAGCCTAAAAATTCGTAAATAAACTAAACTTAAAAACGAACAATAAAAATACCGTTATTTTACACAGTGAAATTAGCGGAAAATAGTTGAGTTAAGTCCAAATTAAAACCTCTTTTATGGTTTCTGAGAAAGGGGTCAGTTAGGTCCTTCCAGTAGTGATGGGAAGTGACGTTATAATTCAGATAAATTGGTGTGAAAAAAAATGTATGCAGGAGGTAACAGAAGAGAAAATGTGTGGTGGAAGTATTTCTTTATATGCCTATAACTGGATAAAAGACATGTTTGTGTATGCTTTTGTTTTTTTTTCTAGCTGAGCTGAGTGTCTAACTAAACATACTACCCATCTATCTCAATGATGTAGCAATTTTCTTGCAAGCACCAAAAATGGGTACTTGGGTTTAAATCTATGTCACGCATTGATTAGGTAGGTTACTCAACTCCGTGGCGGACAAATTAAAACACTGAAATACCATAACAATTTAATTTTTATCAGCTACAATATTCGATACAAGTCTTTTATGTAGGAACCTTTATCGACATGCACACAACACTAATTACAAAAATGTGTCCCTAAGTAATTCAGGGCAATAAAATTAAATTAATTATCCTCATTGAGAAGTCCTAAGGAAGTGTGACAATTGACCCAAAATGCAAAGAGAATTATAAAAGGGCTCCGTTTTGTGGTAGAGACAGGATCAGAGTCACTTTAAACTGACAAACGATACTTTTTTATTGATTAAAATATGTAGGTACCTTTTCAAATGTTTGTTTTCAGGGTTCGTAGAAGTTAGAAGCAGAAGACACAAAATTGAAAAGGATTTTAAATTACTAATAATAGTTTTAAATTACTGGAGGTTTTTCTGTTCTAGGAGTTCACTTCCCTTTTTTCTGTTCTAGGAGTTTATTCTGACTCAGAGTTCTGTGTTTATTTTAAAAGCGCTCGGCCATAAGTATAATTGACTAAAGAGCTGATGATTTTTTTAATAATAGTTCATGCTGAAGAAGTTTATTTATCTGAAACATATTTTCTGAAACTGTATCGAGTGAGTACGTAGAGACGAGCCTACCCGATGAGCTTACGTACTCACTCGATACGGTATCAGATACCATTACATGCTAGGTACACGGCTAGGTGAGTATCCTGCGATACGGTGATCAAATCGAGCAAAAGCTTCATACAAGGTTTAAGACGGCAGCCTAGAAGTAAATGTAGTGATGTGTTACATCAAGACAGCTCAGTCGAAATTAATTTTGAGGCAGGTGTCAACTCGGAACAGCTTTCTGGAACATTCTGAAAACCATTCGCACTTCCATTACTCGTTATGAGATTCTGTAATAGTGCAGTTTGACCTTACCTACCTTAATCTGAACCTATGAGTGTTTATTTACAGGACACCAATATCCGCCTTTGGGCTCAAACTCAAACTCAAAATATATTTATTAAATAAAATCTTATTACAGACCACTTTGAATCGTCACGTTCTTAAAACTAGGGGATTCTATTGCCTGTAGACGGTCTAATAAATTCGTCACCAGAGGTTGGCCACTAGCTCGTACGAGCAAACAAACGATTAACTAGTAGCACGTCCCGGCTTTGCACGGGTGTACTAATGAAACTACCGGGATAAAATATGCTTACTCTACATTTTATAGGGTGTACTAATGAAACTACCGGTATAAAATATAGAGAAAGCATATTTTATCCCGGTAGTTTCATTATAACCACCCCGACAGTCCATTCTACACATCATTGGTGGAATAATTTTTGAATCTCCGAAAATTACCTCCGTCAGACAAATAAACAAACAAACCAACATTACCTCTTCATAATATTATCTATAATAGTACTACATATTTGATATTCGTAGGTTGTAGGATTGATATTCGAGTACCTACTCCAGTGCCAAATGGTCCATGATTCGTAGGTGATAAGGTGCTAAGCCGTGGAGTCGGGAGGGAGGAAGGGAAATGGCTTAAATTCATCACAAATGAAAACGAAGGAATTCCGGAATGTAACGGATTGCACTTTGAGGGAGATAGTACCTAATGTCTTGGTACAGTCAGTGGGAGACGTTGATGATTTTTTGAAAAAATTAAGTAAGTAAGTAAGTAAGTAAGTAAGTACGTTTACCTAAGCAAGTAATCAGGTTTTAAATAAGTGTAAGTAGGTACCTACTTAGGGACCTAAATTGCTACAATAAATACTTACTTATATTGTTTAGACGTTTTTTTTAAATTATTTTAATGTTATTATTTAGGCGTTCAGTAACTTAGTTAATTTTCAGTTTAAACTTTACGTAGATCCGAGTACCTAGTAGGTACTTATTATATATATATATTTTTCATCGATGTCACTTTTATACCTAGGTAACCAATTAGGTAAGAAGGTACTAGGTAGCTAGAACCTGAATACCTATACTTACAGAGGAAATTTCCTATATTTATCTACTAAGGTTTTTTTATTATTCTGTAAATATACAATTTTCTATAAGATTGAACGGTTTTTCACCTTCTGCAAGTCATGTGTTCTTCAGGTTTAATAAATACATTTCATTTCATTTCATTTCATTTCATTTCATGATCGCTTTTTGCGGTGAGCCCTCCGACCTGGGATCATTGCTAACACAACTACCTATTCTCCGTAAACATAAACATCCATTCTCATCAAACAATAGAAACGTTTCAACACATTCCCAAATCGTTAATACCAACAGAAGAGATCTATCACAAAATAATTGCAAGCGATGACACTCCAGCCTGAATGTGTCCAATTTCTCATTCGCCCTCATCTGTGAGATTTTTCCCGCCAGTTTCCACCGAGAGACTGCGCGCTTCGGACGGCTGTGACGTCATCGCGATTTCCCGCGAATTATCGAACGTGCAATTCGAATTTCAAAAGTTCTTTTGTGTAAAGACTTATTCAAGTTTTGTGGAAAGTTTAGTGACTGTGGTTTCGTTCGTGTGAAAGTTTAATTTAGTGAGGAAGTTGGGGTGAAATAGGAGTTTTCAGCATGGGAACGGTGAGTTACTGTTATTTTACTTTAAAATTATTTGCGGAAAAGTTTTTTAATGATAATCTAGTTTGTTTATCGTTGCTGCGGGATCTTACTGTATTTTTATGTAGGCAGAAACTTAACAACGATAAAAATTTCTTAAAAAATACAATAAATTTAAGAAATACTTAATATTTTATTATACTTACCTAATGAAATTAAGCTGCTTACTGAAATCGCGAATTTAATAATAGGTATTTAAGTAGGTACTTACCTATGTTTTGGGGATTTGTTCCAATAATGACATTCGTTAAATTAATTTAGTGACTAAAAATAATTACATACTTAAGTTAAACTTATGTATGTAATTAAACAAATTATGTACAATTATTAGTTACAGCTAGGTTTCTATTCACCAACACTCAAATTATTATGTAGGTAATTTTATTTCAGTACGGACGATAAGTAAACAAAAAATACCTAAAATAGAAAAAAAAACCGTTTGAATAGCAGCTTGATTGATGCATTCAATGTCGCGTTTTGTTTCAGCAAGGCATAGAGAAAGTGGCACACATGTTTTTTTATAAACTCGTCAGTGGTTATTGTCGTTTTGCGTAGGTTTCTATTCATTATGAAAATGGAAAGGAAAAAACTTTAAAAGTTTTAATGTTGATTTGATTGATTTGAAAATTAAGTAAGTATAGGTATTAAGTTTTCGTCAAAAATGTTAAGTAAGTAAGTAAATAAGTAGGTGAGTACTTTATTACTTAGCTATTGTTTTCGAAGTGAATAGTTTTCATGGCTTTTTAAGAAATAAGTAGGTTTGTGAATAGCTTAATTATTTTTTTTTAAGTTAAATTAGACTGAAATATTAATCTTATAATAAGTTACAAAAATGCCCCACATGTGATAATTTCCATAATTTTATCATGTCTTATTTATAACAGTAAGTAAACCTAAGTCATATTCATATATTTAAGTAGGTAACTCAAAGTTATAAATTTAAGGAACTCATCTTACCAACCCTTTAAGCTTATACTAAGTTACCATCTAAAGTGGATGAAGGTGACCAGGGTCAACCATGACTTTGCATTCTAATTGTTTGGAAAACTTCAAAGGGCATTGTTCAGCTTTGTAGCAATGTATGGTTACAAAGCTTTAGTAGGTAGCTTACAATTTGGGTTTAAATACCCGTAAAGTTTAAAGGTGGTTTATAAAGTAGTACCTAAGTAATTAAATGGTGCGTTAAGTCGAAAGATAGAATGAAATACCTAACTCGACGAAATATGGGCGTTTTTTTAATTAACATAGAGTTCGGCTATTGGCCGTTAGAAGTCTTTTTTTTCAGTAAAAATTAGCTGAAACTTAGAACAAAGTTTTCTAAATAAGGCCTAATAAATTTCATCGTCAGAGTTACCCTAGCTACTTACTTAACATAATCAGTAGCCCTACCATGAGTTTTCGAGTTGTATAGTTAACTATCCTCGCTAACGAGTCAAGTATTTCAAATGTATGAAATTATTAGTTCATGCAAGTTACCGGGGGCGGCGCTGCGCTGGATTCTCATATATTTTGAGATACTTGACTCGGTATCGAGGATAGTATCAATACTACAGTAAACTGATGGTAGGGCCTCAGATTGCGCACAGTTTGGCACTTGCCACGCTCAAGTCATTTTTAAGGCAGATTTAAAAGATTTTTGCGAGAAACGTGAAAATAATAAGATTCCTTTCACTCTTCATTATGCTGTCTTGAAGTATTCGTCCTTAAGTACAGACAGGCACAAAATTGTTTTCAATTACAGTTTTGGACAGATTGAGGTCTTTAAACGTACTTTTCATGTAATATTGTAGGTATTTAAATTTGGTTATAGAATAAAATAGAATATATAATATTATTTATTGTAAAACTGTTATGGATGGTAGGTTTGCCCTTTTCGGACGAATTTTAAAAGTACTTACAAATTACAACATAATACTTAAGTACTTATCTACTAGGTAGTATTCAATTTAAAATAATCAGTTGGAATAGTTCAAATAACTTGAAATGAATTTCATCTTCAAATTCAAATACCTAGTTATTTCAGGAATTCATTACAAAATCTTATTCCTCTCGAAGAGACCTCGTTTAGTTCATTCATTTCAAAGTGATTGTATTTAATCAATCTATTCTAAAATTTAAATTAAATTGTTGAGTTAAATAGTGGAAGCCTTTTAAAATAAAACTTAATATTTCCATTCTGTATTGATAGCAATTTATTGCATTCGATGTATTTCTGTTTAGCTTTCGTCGACCAAATTTACGGCCAAGCCACAGTCAGACCAAAAGTATACCATAATATTTGACAGTGCCTCTGACGAGGCACGGCCCGTTTACGGTACGTTGTGGCGTGAATTTGAAAGCAACTTTTCAGAGGAAAATATAGGTATCACACCAAAAAAAATACGAACAGAACAGATAAACAAGAAGCGAAGGTAATGCCCGTTTTGTAATGTTTACACAGGCGCGCACCTGTACAATATGTTATTTTTATAAAATTCACTTGAATATGTAGAAACCTATGAATTTAACTAAAAACATTGCAAGCCTGTTCTGGATTTCTCGTTATTTAATTATCAACATAGTACTTATTTATTTAACATTACAGTTAGGTATTAAGTCGTTCTATACGTAAGTAATATCATTAAATAATAAATAATGGCAAGTATTTTTGTAAAAAAGGCTATGGCGGCAAAAATATCAGTGTTATTGCATTTATTTTAATACATGGAAAAAGCATTTACTCCTACCAAACTACTACATATTTACGTAAATTTACCAAATGCAATTAGAATTAGTTGAGCTACTTATGGATCGTTACAAACGATCTATAGGAAGCTGGTCACTACCAGACTAAAAACGTGCCCAAGACATTGGCAGCATGGCATTGCTGCATCGTACGAGTATGTATAGCAATGCTGAATTATGTATACTTCATTTCTTGAAACGAGCTAAAAGGAAGGAAAATAAACGCACGTGATTGGTCGTCAAAAATAATTGTTTATTCTTGTGATGGCTAGATTTGACAATTGACAATTGATTTAACAATCTAGCCAATTACGGGAAAGACGACGACCAATCACGTGAGTTTTTTTTTCTTCCTATTAGCTCGCTTCAAGAAATGAAGTATAGTAAAGTTTTGTTGTTGCTAACACAAAATTGAAAATGGTGGATTTGATGATTCAATCTCACGAGACAAATAGCCTGATGTTGTATCAAAACCAGAGGCATCTTATTTCCTTAGGATTAGGCAGAAAGCCAACTTGAAAATTTCATGCCGATTTCATTCCAAATCAATCAGCTGTAGCTTTGGGTAACTGATCGTTTATTTGAAACAAATCAGGCTTTTTATTTTTGTAGGAAAGAAGTGGAACCAATGCTTAAATTACTTATTTATAAATTTCCAATTTCAATAAGTTTTCGATTTAGAAACTCTTTGTCTGCTTTAATTTTGAGACAAAATTATCCATTGATTACACTAGATTTTCGATTACACTTAGGCACCTCAATTTCTTAAGATACCAATCCAAGTAGATTTTAATATTTTCGGTACAAGAACGTTTAAATGTGTATTTTCAGAAAAGAAGATTTAAAAACATTCAGAGATTTTATTTAAAAACTCGTTAAACGTATTTATTTTCGTAAATCGAAAACTTTGGGCGATTAAAAAACCCTATAAATTGTGATCAAATAACCCATATTTTTGGATGCATTAATATTGATGACAATGACTCGCGTGGTCCATCTCGCATGCATTTTAGAAAGCTAAACTTCAAGCTTAAGATCCTATAGTCCACAGTTTCTCTTTCAAGTCCAAAGCACCAGTATATTAACAGGTGAATACCTACAAGTGCTAAGATGAAAGCATGATAAACATCTTCTATTTTTAGCGAGCTGAATGGGAGAGCTGTTTCATTCATCGTAGTGATGTCACTACGAGTCGGCTAAGACTGTATTAAGCTTTTGTTGAACAAACTACTCATACTGTACGTTTAGGCTGACTGTAGGTATAAATTTATAAGTACTAGGTTTGGGCGGTTTTTCTGTCTTTTTAACTAGTATGATGTTGTGAGCATGTAGCAATGCACTTTACTTGACAATGAATTTAAGTTCAAATACGAGTTAACCATGCCTGGGAACACATTAATAAGTTTTTTCAGAATTCCGTACGTACCAAATAGGGATTTCATTACCAAAGCTTTCTGTCTGTCACAGCTTTTGAACCCAAAGAGGATAAACAATAAAATTTCTGTGGTTGCCAAAGCAACAATATTTGGGAGAGGCATGCAGAAGTTATTTTTAAAAAAATTATACAAAATTAAGGTAGGTAAGTCCGAGTTTTGTAAGTTCTTAAAGATTACGTTAAACAAGTATTATTTTTAAAATTCTACTTTTGCAGATATAATTAACGAGTTTTCTTCATGATTTCCAAACTATTTTAAAGAATGCTTTATGCTCGAGTCCTTTCAATGTCAGTTTTTGTTCCTCATCTGCGCTTTTACCAGCTTTGCTAAAGTAACGTTTGAATAAGAACTATTTTCATCTGCGAAGTTGGACGTGTAGGTAAAGTTCTCGAGTTCTTGTTTAGTGGAGTGCTTACTAAGTACCTATCCAAACAATAGATAGGGACAGTATTAACATGTACAGTCGGTAAGATAAGTAGATGAGTAAGGATCAGTTAAGCTATCTATAGATCGTTTGTAACGATATCTAGGTAGCTCAACTGGTTGTAATAGTATTTTATACAGTCAGGTAAGTACTTAATTAAATAAATATATTACGTTGGACATTTAACTCAGCATCATCTAGTCCTAAGCTAAGGAAATTTATGCTTGTGCTATGAATTATTCAGAACAATTAAACGACACGTAGAAATTTTAAGGAGAAATAAGTTATATGTAAATATAATATTTTTTGCTACAAGAAACGTATAAAGTTTGAATTTTCAGATAAAACTAGAACTAGGTTTTCATCTCCAAATTTTCACGAAAATGCCGTAAAATTTATGATAATTATTTAATTTTTGTTAACTTTTATCACTGACTGTACAAGCTCTAACACCAATATGGGCAAAATTACAAGTCGTAATTTTGGGACCTTATTTACTGAGCACGATGCGAAAGTTATTGCTAGTGCTTGCGTCGAATATAATACATATCTTTTATTTATTAGGGTTCTGCACGGAGGCGTAGCTTATAATAACCCAGCTGGTTTACTTCTCTAACTTCTTAATTACGCAAAGTCATTAACGTATATCTCTACTATTCTGTCTCTAGGATTTAGAACATTTGCTTATTTTGGCCGAAGTTCTTGGATTCAAATTAAAAAAAAAACTCAGATTTATGTTTTGTATTCATAAGTGAAAGTAGACATCATTACACCATCAATCAGATTTTTTTTCCACTAAATTTCCACTAAAGTAACGGAAGTTGATTGGACTGTTTCCGATTTTATTTATGCCGGTTTTGAAAAAATGGTTGCTTTAACTGAAAGGTTGATAGCTGATCTAAAATTTTGACTGAATGTTTGTATTTTTGTGAGCGTTATTCAAGTTTATTAATTTGAATGTATTGTTTATTTTTATTTTTGATATGACACTGGTTCTTTAATTAATGTTATTAGTGCTGTGTTAATAAAGTTTCTGAAAAATTAATAATATCTAGCTCTTTCTGTTAAGATTATTTAAATATTTATGTTTAAACATTTAAATAATTCAGAAATTAAACTACTAAGTACAATTAACATAATCTTACAAAATATAATAAGAACCAGTTAAGCTTCATAAAGTTCGTTACCACCGTACATAAGTAATTAATTAATAGTGATAAAGAAAAGAACTAGCTGCAGACATTATTGACTGTAATCATAGGTGCGATGAGGTAGGCAATTTGTGAAGGCCCATATTTCTGTTTAATAAAGTTCTCGAGCAATAAAGATTAGCATGTTTGTTTTTGCGAGGCTTTTATTCATCGGAAAGTAGCTGAAGATCGTTCTCGGAAAAAATAATTTCGTATGATTGACGGATCTTGAAAAAGTTTTCAGACCGGTTTATGAATTAGATTATTTTCCTTTGATAAAACATTTACTAATTCATTCATTAATACATCCTGTAGTAAGAAATCAATTAATTCAAGTCAAAACCACTTAAAAAGTTGGCTTTGTTAACCTTATTCATCTGAGTTAACTCACCTTATTGCATTAATTATTACACTTTTAATAAACTTTCAACAAACAACGAAAATTATAGTTACTCACTAGGCCAAAAGTCGAAATACTGATAAAAATGCCAACACAGCATTTACTTAAAACTAAAACCAGAAACTTCAAATAAACAAATCTCTGAGTAAATCATGATATCCTAAATTGAGCATGTTTACTCAATTTAGGATATCATGATTTACCTGCTAAATCGTTTTACTTACAGAATCAACTTTCATAATTTGATCGCGTCCTAATGACCGGCCTGAGCTAACAGCTCTAAGTTATAATTCGCCGAAATGATAATATTGCTTTGAAAAGTTTTAGTTTCTAATGCCTTTGCCGCGCGAAGATGTGGTTCGGGCGAATGGAAGTTTACGTTTATTTTAGTTGAAAGAAAGAAAGAAAAATATTTATTTACTACACTCATTAAACATACTTACATTGACTTAAATATAAGGTAGGTAAGTTGCGGAAGAAAATGCATTATTAATTCAAAATAATGTTCCGCGAGTAATATTTATGTTGTGTGTATTTCTTGGCAGGAACAAGATAAACGCAACCAACATAATATTACATTCTCATCTAGGTAATTGATAAACAGTGCTAGTGGAAAGAAACCTTTATGACATTATTTTATTCTGAAATAAATTCCCTTTGTGTTTTCTTGTGAATATTAATGAAACAGTTAAAAGGTTTTTTATTGCCTACAGCTTTAAAATAGAAACTTCAATTATCTACAACAAAAATTGTTGATTTTTCTTAAATTTTTATTAAATTTTTGCTTTTCTTTGTAGAGCCGTAATACATATTTGGTTTTTGGTTTACATTGTAATGTGAAACAAAGACCAAAGTTACAATTTAGTTTTAGAATGATTCTACCATTTTACTCAACATAACAGTGATGTTATGTATGCAACAGAAGACTTGTCTTTCAAATATAGTGATATTCGATCGGGGGTGGTTCTTGTGGTTCTGTGTAACTAAGGCTTTATTTCTATAATTATCGTGCGAACTCGATGCTATAGAATAATTTATGTAATTTAGAAACATAATCTATTTTCAGAAGATTATGCTGGGTCGGTGGATATTAGTTTAATTTAATAGTCAGGTATGAAGAGTTTTTAGATTAATTAACTTTCAAACTTTTACTTAAAAACTCTATATTGCTAACTAATGCGCTGCCTTGGATTTAGCCATATTTTAATTATGTAGGTAGGTATTATGCCTATCTGCAATGGCACTTTCAAAGGAGCTACTGAGTACCTAATTTGGAAGTACTAAAACACGAACACTTTTATTAACAATACCTACCTTAGTTTTGACTACTGAAAATGAACTTAATGACGTCACATTTCATTGAATGTCGTAAGTACAAGTACTTCTTTTGTTATTGTAAACAAAACTTCACACACCCACAGACGTTGAATTTCGAAGTAATATCAAAACTTTTAGAAAATTAATACATTTCTAAATGTAGGTAGATACCTACTTGCAGATTTCGCAGAAACGCCAGGAACTTTCGCATTTCCGATTGCACATCTGTACCGTGTTTAATATGCTTTTCAACGGAAATACGTTTGTATGGCTTTATCCACTCGGACCAATTTCCTATAATAGGAAGTTACAAGTAATCG
The DNA here is from genome assembly GCA_947086425.1 of Xanthorhoe spadicearia. Taxonomy (NCBI): domain Eukaryota; kingdom Metazoa; phylum Arthropoda; class Insecta; order Lepidoptera; family Geometridae; genus Xanthorhoe; species Xanthorhoe spadicearia. Next base: position 2,734,490 of record OX352198.1, on the reverse strand, counting down.
GACAATGGTAATCGACTTTGACGTCTATATTTTAATATTGAAACTAGTCGGCTGTTGTTACTTAGCAAACTGTAAATACAACGTGCTTCGGAAAGTACGTTAAATTGTCGGTCCCGGCTTTTAGGTCGTTGAGCCATGACGAAGGCCTAAAAACTCCGTCATCAGAGTTAGCCACTTGCTCATACGAACGAACGAACGAATAAAACTAGTTCTAGCTAGGCTTACCTTAAAAAATATCCGATAATAAGAAAATTTGCAGGTATTTCTCATTTTTAATTTATCCAAAAGTAACACCTAAGAATCAGAAGAAAATCCTCTTGTCGCTTTCAAACACTTTGCTCCGAACAGTTTCCATTTTAGAATGAATTAAGTACAGCTTACTGATTTTTCGGCTTTATTTTCGGCGAAATATTATGCAATTTTTACCGAATAATACTTTTGATAGTAAACAACAATAGGAGGTTCCTGGTAAACCGTTGTATTATTTTTTGTTGCATGACAATCTACGTTTGATTTACATAATATAACTCAGATACTTAAGTATGTAATTCGTCGCCCTAATCAAAAAAACAAAATTCAATTGAATTTGTTTTTCAATTTTTCAGCTTTATTATTTTTTATTGTTTGTTTTTTTTGTTAGTTTTATGTATAATATGTGTAGTAGGTACAATAAAGTAATAATATATTCTTTTCTGATTGTTATTAAAGAAAGAAGATTCAAAATGAAATATCTTCGAATTAACTTAAACCATTTCGGCTTCGAAACTTCCATTCCATTCCATCACTACAAAGGCGATTTCCTCCGTATTTTCATCACAGACGCAAATGAATTCCAGAGATGCACCCCCGATTCAACGAATAACGAAGTCAAGTGATTTTCATTATACTTGCATTTTTCATGTCTCTTTTTTGCATTTTCGCTCCAAGCTGTTATTATGTCAGAAGTGAAAAACTGTATTTTAGTGTGAAAATTTGTTGAAGTTGATTTACTTTTTCATTACGTAGCTGGGTGAGCAAATCTTGGTAAATGAGTATTAATTTAAATAACGTAGAACGGGTCTTTTAAATAAATTTTGGGCACAGGTCAAATTAAATAGAGGTCGTAAAGGTAACTTATTCGAAAAACTTCATTATGTTATATATATAAAATTATGAGCTAAATTTGACAAAGTCTCGCGACGATGCCATTAGGATCGATTATTAAAAAATGTAGAATTTTCAAAGCACTTAATTTAAAGGCAGCTTTACATTGAGTCAGTAACTGATGCCGAAAACTGACTGATACTAATAACACGCAGTCAGTATTTCGGAACGAACGAGAATTTGGAAGTCAGTACTGACACGACAGTATGTCGGGCGACAGTACTCCGTCGTTTTTCGCGCAACAAGAAAACTATTTAAAAAGAGTCTTCGGGATAGATATTAGGAATGTTTTATCTCAAGAGTAACCGGTCAGCGAATCTTTATAATAGTATCAAAGGGCAACCAATGGCAAATGGCTTCTAAAACTATCCTATGATGATGCTGAAAACCTATTCTTATAGCTCGACTAACCCCCCAATCAATATGATAGAATATCCAGGCTACTCATTTACGCGCAAAAAACACACACACACTCTCTGATACACACTCATACGTACTCTTTGACACACACGCACTCTCTCTCTCACACACACACACTCATACACACACATACACACTCATACACACACATACACACACACACACACACACACACTCACACATACATACACAATATGAGCATTGAGCATGCAACCATTCGTTCAAGTACTCCACACAATAATCTTACAATTTACCAATACTACCTATGTTTCTCTATTGTTTATTTTGATTAGTAATTTAAGAGAATATTTCAACACAAGAGAATCTGTACTTCCACCTACAAACCTTTCATACTGCAAATATATGCATACTGTGTTATGATAACGTGAACTCCTGAGCCCCAAGTCACAGGCATAAAACGCCTAGTTTGGGTCTCGATGTCAAAAACCTAGTGTAATTGTTTAAATTTAACCGGATGTATCTGATTTGTACTATTTAGGATAATTCTTTGGCAATAAAGTATTATTATTATTATGTTTGTCAAGGTTTCACCTCACGGGACTATGGAGTCCCGGACCTTTGGTAGGCATGCATGGGGCCGAAGCCAACACACAGAGGCCATTTGACATTTTTGATGTTAAAGTGATGGAGACACGTTCCGGTGACTACCCTGGATAACACAAGAAATGCATCCAAAGGTAGCCCCCGGTCTGTGCAGGACTATTACAAATGTGGGAAACTACTACTGGGCTATGGGGGTGTGGGGGTGGTGGACTGGTTACCGGGGAACTATGGGGACTATGGCACCCGCCGAAACAATGTTAACGAACACGTATCAAATGGCGGGCGGAGACTCGCCAACTCACAACTGGACCCCCCGAAATAGTTGCATATGTCGCAACAAGGGGGCAACATGAAGTGAGCAGCTAGAGGGTGGTTGAGATGTTACCGGGTTTTAAACGACGATCACGAGCTCCCTGAGGGTCCAGCTTCACGTGCCCACTCACCACTTACGTAACACCGCCACCCCCGAGCAATGCTCTCGCGACTCCACTCCGTCCGGCCAGTGAAGGCAACACGGAGGTGGGGGACCTGTTCCTCGTCAGTGTTCACTCCGTCCGGCCGGTGAAGGCAGGCGGAGGTGAGGAACGGTGACCTCCCCCGGGAGCACTCGGGTGCGCGGGGTCGCTACTCCCCGACACTTCGCCTCAAAAGTGCCCTGCGCCCTTATTATTATTATTATTATAATGTGGGTGGACATTAGGTTTACCTCTAGTTAAGAGTTTAGTTAATAAAAATAACTACTTCACTTGTTAATAAAAATAAAAAATAGACAAGCGAAATTGCCGTCAAACCTCTAATGAAACCTTCAGCTCATGTAAATCCACATTTAATGGATATGCATATGAAATTCGCAAATAATTACCATATTAATGAACTCCACAGAAAATTTAATTCGTGAGTTGATAATTCGTGAGTTGTCAAGAAAGTAATAAGTTCGAAATCATAGTCCTTGATTGCTTTTCTATTATTATCACGAAAAGTTTTTTGAAACTTAAGTATTTAATTGAAAATGGAAAAAAAATAGTTTTCCATTACGGAACTCCAAAGCACGGAAACGTTCAGATAATATTGCCACTTGCGGTCATAAATCCAAGTAGTGACCGCCCAGAACGTAGCTCAACTTCGACAATCTATCAAGAACGTCTTAGCAAGCTTCGCCACTAGCGCTTCGTGCTTTACTCGTATACCTAAAATAATACATATTAGGTATATAATAAAAGTATCAATCAATCATTCAAATCAAAAACAAAAATATGAAAAATATATAAAAAGGACAGAATAAAAGGATATAGTTACTCTATAAAAGAGAGTACTAAGTAAAGTACTAAATTGAGTTAGTGCACTAAACTAGCGAAGTCAAAGAGCTATTAGCGCACTAATTTCACAGAAGATCAGACTTTTTATTTTACTTATTCAGTTACTCAAGTTTGTAGAATGAGCTAATGGCCGACTTTTGTGATGGATTTAAAGATTTCTGAAGGATTTTGTCTTGGTTTAACAGTTTTATTTCAAAATATCAAAATATATAATTATCTACACTTTTATTATAAAGAAATATAGTTTGTTTGTTTGTTTTTTGACGGAGGTCATCTCCGAAACTTCTCAGCCGATTTCTAAAATTCTTTCATCAAAATGTAGAATGGACTGTCGGGATGTTTATAGGCTATTTTATCCCGGTAGTTTTATTAGTACACCTGTGCAAAGCCGTTACGGCCGACGGAAAGGCCTATGCCCAGGCTGTGGGACGAGAAGGACTGATGATAATGATGAACCTAAACAAAGCGACACTAGAGCTACTCGTCTTCTCATTATTCAACATACACTTGATGGATATGTGTAAGTACAAGATACTGAACTTTCGTAATTAGTGAAAGTGCCCGGATTATGTAACGCAATTATGATGCTCATAACAAGATATTGGTTAATAGAAAGTCATTAGTATCATAGGCAGCAGATACTCATCGTTGGATATTAAAGCTCATAATCAGAGTCTGCTTGACTTTTCACTCAAGTATAACGATTCACGCTTGGTTATGGACTCTGAATACGAACCTTAGTCTCTTCAAAGTAAGAATCTACTTTGTATTTAACTTATTTTTGGTAGAGAATATTCTTCGCCCAAATTCGTTTAATTCAAAAACTTGGACAATTATCCCGAATCTACAAGTGATAATGAAACTTGAAATTTCTTTATTTTCAGGAACTCTTAAAAAACTCGTCCGACCTAAATAAGAACAAATAAACGTACCAATTTCGAGTTCTTTATTTTCTCACTTTTAGAAGGAATCAAATTAAGATATTTAGATAAAAGATACTTCAGAAGGCTGAAAAAGAACAAGGGAAATTTGATACAAACCACCAAATCCTATTTCATATTAAATCATGTTTGATAATCTATGTTATCATTTGATAATCTATGTTATCATTTGATAGTATATAAGTAAGTATAAAAATAAAGAAACTCTTTCTGTATGTGTACTGTAACAAGTACGTTTGGCTGAAAACACTACGTTGTTTTAAATTATTTGATTTTTATTACAGAAAACAGTCTCAAATTTTTTCCTTGCTATAGCTTTCCATAAAGCGGGCCGAGTTACTATTTCCAACGAATGGCACAAAAAACACATTGATGTCAACTTGAAAGCGAAGGGTCGTTTATTTTTAAAATAATACGCATGAAAACATTCATTTCCTGACTGTCGGGTAATTACCGGGGTTTTGGCGGGCGGCCATAGCAAATATTGTAAAACTATTGTTTAATATTTGCCATCTTGTAGTTTATAATTGGCACAGCTTTCTAAAAAATAAATTGTTCCGGTGTGACATAGGTAAATAAGTACTAATGTTTTGTACGTACCTACTTATAAAAACAGCTAAAAGAAAGGCTAGAAGAAACGAATTGGAACAGGTAATTAGTAGAAATACATCTGCCTATAGTAAGAATAACCAGAGATACAGATGTTATTGAGACTGAACGTACCTAAGTAGACAGTGTTACTGTCAATATTATTTCTATAAGAAGAATTATTATAATTTATTACCTAAATGCGTATTAAAGCTTTAGGAACCATCTTGACTAATCCCCAGAAACAGCTGTCGACAATCATCCATTAGACATTAAACTGTGGAAATGGCAATATCGTGATTACATGCTCTTTGAAGCTGATTAAGTAGACATTAGTTCAGTAGGTACATTGAACATATCATTTGTTTTCTTTGTAAAAATATATTAAAAACGTGGTTTCAGCAAATGGATATCGTAAACGAAAAACGATACAAAAGTATCTGCAAAACTGTGTCGCGACTGTCAGCGTGTTGTCAGTTGCTATTCTAATCCCAAATATATGGGCGCTGAATGGCTTTGATCTTTTGTAGAAGCTAGCTATCGATACCCATTTATCTAGAGGATAGCTTATATTGGGTAATCAATTCTTTTAAGTGACACACAAAGCAGATTGTAAAGAATGTTTAACACATGCTTTCGCCTGTGGTTTTGCTAATGTGATACTTTTGCTTACTGTGGGTATTTTACATTTGCAAATAAAAAACGTTAAATAACTATCGACAGTAAGCAAAACCAAAGATAGATAGGTTATTGATACTGGCGGTTAGTCGATTAGATGCCCACTCATCTCACTTACCTACCTTCTTACTATAGGAAGGAATTCATGCATTCTGGATGTTACTTAGCAAAATGACAATAATACATTTTATATAGCTCTACCATCTGCGATGAAGATGTACGAGTATATGCCCATTAACCTACAGACGTACGTATAATCAGTCTACTACACTTCCAAGTGTAGACACAGTTGTGCTTAACGAGTTTGTGGGTTATTAATATGTATATGAATGGATTTACCATTTGTGCCAATATTTGGCTTATTACATTGAGTTTTTAATTTACTTGTATTTGTACATTCTAAAATTCCTGTTTTACATGCAGTAGGTAGTAGTGAGAAGTTTCACGCATATAAAATGTAGTCCTTATCTTTCTATGCAAAGTTGTGGGTTTATGCAATTTTAGCGCAAATAAGTAGTAAGTAACTAAAGATTAATTATTGACGTCAGTTACTGACTCAATGTGAAACGGCCTGTAAAAGAGTGAAAGTAAGAGTCAATTTGCTTTCAGCCTCGAATGCAAAGTGCAGGAGTTTTTTTTTGTTAAGTAAGTCAAAGCTTCACTAGCAAGACTTGTTCATTGAATTCTTCAGACTTTGAAGAAAATACCGAAGTTGAAGCAACAATACACAAACAAACGAATGAAATAAACATTGAAGTGAAGCATTTGTGCAAAGGTCTGCTCGAGAATTCCTTCGACTCGGTGCAATTAATGCAATCTTATAGTTTGCTAGTGCTTGATTTACAATAAACGAGGAAGCCGAATTTACTATTTAGAATTCTTAAATCAACCAGAATTAGTATGAAAAAAAATATTGTTTTCTATTAAAATTGGTACCTACCAGTTTAGCAGTAAGTATTGTGCTACATTAACAGATAATGTTATCATAAATTTAAAAATATATCTACCGTATTAAATACCACTGTTCATGTTATTTACTTATATTGAAGTTTAAAAACGATTTTCTATACACATCTTTTTTAAAGACTTATTTTAATTACTTAATATATAAATTAAGTAATTAAAATAAGTCTTTTAAAAATTACGCCCTGTTCTCAAAAAATAAAATAATATTCCATTTATTAAACAAATTGAACAGCTGATATTCATTTTCTCAAAATGGTCTATCAAATTTTCGGCCTTATTCGACTAAAAGCCGAAAAAATGCTGAATCGAATACCATTCACTAGTCATAAGAAGTCAATGAGATTTCTTGCTCTCCTTTGACTCAAACGCTAAGTAACTATGCAATTTCAACAATTATGGTTTCACAAATAAGATGGATCTACCATTTAAGTACTGAGATTTTCAGTCCTTTGTGAGTTTTTATTATTAATTGCCAGTCTCAATAACTAATCTATCTTTGGTTTTCTTACTGTAGGTAGCTATATGAAACTTAAGAACTAAAATCCTTTACCTAGCAGTCCAATAGTCTTCAGTACGTTATGAGTCCAAGGCCAGTACTCAGCAGTAAGTGGTAACTTGAGCCGTGTCACGCTCTATTAAAAAGAACCCAAGCTGGCTCTACCAGTTCAACTGCGCACAATGCATGCTCAAACGCACCCTACCGTGATGCTGCACTGCAAGGCCAACCCTACTCAGTAATCTTATTATCTACTATGACTTGAATAGGGACTGACATTTAATTTCATAATTCTGTAGAACCAATAACAAATTGGATAAATGCGAGACGGATTGAACAAGAATAGTTCAGGATGTCGATTCTCGACCACTTTCAAAATATGACGCGGTAAGTGATTGCGCGTTATCTAGCTTTTGTTTTCTGAAATCCATCGTATTATTCAAAATAATAAAATAGTATGTAACTGAGTTTTCAGACAATAAAGTGTCACTACCATGACCTGCCAAACTATCGTAGCTTGCTTGTAGTTGTAGTTGAAATATGTAGTTATTGTACGTGTTTTAGTACCCACTTCATCTTTTCGCTAGACGGAGGCACTGGGATAAATTTTGATACACTGCCTATACGTTGGAGCATATAGACAGGTGTGGATATGTAGGCCTCTAATGACATAACGATTAAACAGCCGGTACCATCAATTTGACGTAACCAGCGAACTTTATGTAAGGTGATGACGAGCTTGCAACCTGTCACGTAAGGAATGCTAACTCCAGCAAATTGTGGGCACGTACACTCGCAGAACTAAAAGGTTGAGTCTTGAAATCAATTTGTTTGACGCTTTGCAAGCACAATGCACATGTTACCTTTTTAGACTGCTACTAGACTAGAGTGTTGTGTCATTGTGTCCAATGATTTATCAAACTACCAAGCAGTAGTAAAACCTAGCTATCAAAAACAGATCTTCGAGGTCAACCTTTGTATTACGCGACTGTACTAGAAATAAATTTGGACAAACTTGACGTGCTTTTTTGGATACATAATAGCAAGGGGTTATATGACTTTTAGACAGGGAAACCATAGGGTTTCCCTGGGTAGCAGCATGTATACACATGGGCTGTGGATAATGATGATATATGCTTGTTTTCACAAAAAGTATAAAATTTATATACCCAACGTTCGAATAGAGTACTTATTCTTTATTACCTCGAGCCTAGAAGGCTATAAATAATATTCTTATCATTGGCACTTTCGCAACAATACGGCTACATATATCATGTTTAGATATAATGTAACTGTTATGAAACTGAAAGAACTCGCGACTCCCGAATATAAATAAACTTGCAAGTAACTGATTATAACTAAAGTTACTAAAGATAATTTATTGTTATTATTATAAGCTAGCACTGTCCCACTGCAGGGCAAAGGCCTCTCTTTCTTTCCTCCACTGATCCCTATCGTGAGCTAGTAAAGATAATAAAATATTAAAAATCCAAGCTTTCAGTGGGCATAACTGACAACTAACTCCCGGTTCCTATAATCAACTAACAGTTGACATTTAACAATCAGTTAAAATGTCGATAAACTGGGTTGTTTTTCGTCCAACACCATCAAGAATCAGGGCCACAAACACGACTTGTAGTCTAGATTAACTTTTGGTGATTCTTTTGAATGATCTCTATTCACAGGTTGCAAGCTCCCTACCTCTAAATAAAGTTAAGCGTATGCAAATCTGAATAAAGTTATTACTCTTCTGTTCAATTTCTTAAATATTCTGAATTCAGAGGACCATTACCGAGCACTGGCCAGATTTGATTTAATTTTACCTTAATTTAGGTTCTCAAAAGCTGTTAGAGAGGATGTTGTCGTTACTTTAATTTTCAAACAAAAGTTTTTTCACGACTGTTTAATTTTTGGTTATTTTATAAGTTTGATTTAACTTACGTCTCTCCAGACGTTCCTTACATAATTAAAGTAAGTAGTGCTTATCAGTGTTATTTAGATCAAGGGTAATTATTAGAATTATTGGTAGCGTTATTATTTGACGTTTGTCTTTACAAATCTTTTTAAAAGAAGGATGCGTTTACAGATTGTTTAAAACAGGGTAATCAGAAGATAATCCACATCAAAAAAAAACAATCCTATAAACTTACCTTTACAATTTACAAAAGCTCTATATTCCATATTATCCCACTTTGCACGTAGCATAGAATTCACCCTATAACATAATAAAAGTGCATTCAAGTATCTGGCGCGAACGCCCGCGATATTCAATAACCTACAGTGTAAACACGTCTTTACAATTCGGTATGAATATTTTATTGGACCTATAGACGTGTTTTCCTTCATAGTACGTTCACACGCGCGCGTGCAACTAGACATTCAACGGGCACATTCACGGGCACGCGCGTGTAAACGGTACGCCCGAGCCCGTGAACGCGCCCGTGAACGTGAATGTCGCGAACCGGGCGAGTGGCGGTTTTTGGGCAAAGTTCAAAGGATGAATGCGCGGGCGCCCGGTGACTGTTCACATGCGCGCGTGCAGTCAGTCTCTCTCGCGCTTTCGTGACGAGTGGACGTCCGTTGCTAACATGGTCGAATGGTCAAACGAATCGTGTATCATTTTTTTTCTTTTTCCAATAAAAATAAGTTAAGCCAAAGGTTAAGGCAGCAACAACATCGAGATCCTCGCTGCCCGACATGCTAGCACTGACTGACACGCCTGCGTGCATGTGAACAGTTTGAATTTTCGCCGGCCGGGCACGGGCTGCATGCCGCGCAGCTCGCCAGGCAGCCCGCCGGGCTGCACGCCGCGCATCTGAACATAGCATTAGAGGTAAATATGATGGATTGCTTTACACTCTTTATAGGAATGTTTGTTTGGTTCGCGTGGAAACTGGTGTTGTTCAATCGCTCGTGATATTCCAATGAAGTTGCCAATATTGTAGTAATACAACAGGAAATATAATGGTTTGTTTATTTAAAATAAGTTCGTATGAGCAAGTCAAGTCGCAAAAAAAGTCGCGCGTCAAACTCCGTTTCGAAAAAAAAGGCGTCATGGCTTTTAAATCTGGGACCAATATTTCATAAGTGAATATGTATCATTGATATAAGTTGGTCAAAGAAATAAAAATTACCACTAGAAGTTATGTACTTAGGTATCTCACCCTGTGAAAAAATAATAGGTTACATTTTTCTTAACTGATTTAGACATCTTGCTAACCCTCCAAAACCCAAATAAAAAACATTAAAGTGTTACTGATCACGTCCCAATGCCGATGTCATTAGAATGAGACGAAAACGAAAGTTCCATCAAGAGATGCGAATCTAACAGCCGCCAGTTAGATGTAAGATATCTGGAATTTATCGAATGGTAGAGATGTCCCGTTGGTGAGGATTCGAACATGTTTATTAACACTATTACTACTAAGGAAACTTTATGCTTACTTTCCGTGTATGAGTAGTGAGCCGTGTTGGCCAAATGGTTTTCCTTCACCGTTTAAAACCCGTGTTAAAGCGCATATAAAATTTTCGACATGAAAAGTCCATTGATGCACAACTGGATTCGATCCCACTGCCTTCGGATTGAAAGTCGAAGTATAAGTATAAGACTATACCAATCCACTTGTCCTACACGGCATTACTAAAATAGTAAATAGAATATAATCATTAATAGCACAACTCTAGTAGCTTAACTAAATTGAACAGACATCTGTCGCTCTGGTTCTGTTGAAAGATTTCACAGTGGTGCTATCAGGACTAAAAGTCCTAGGTATTTGTGAGGTGAAATTTACTGTAACGACATTTATGGTTCGCGCACATTATGCCGGGCCGCAGCGTGTCGGGGCGGAGCGCAAAAATCCGCTCAAATCGCTTTAATACAATTTGTATGAATTATCGCACACTGTGCCGGGCCGCAGCGGCTCGCATTAATGCGAGGCGGATTTCCGTCCGTGCGATGCGGCCCGCCCCGCCCCGCTGCGGCCCGGCATAATGTGCTATCCATAACGTACAGTTGCATGCAAATTCTGGCAGTACACTGAACTCAAAATCCGTCAATGCACTGCGACCTTGCCCGTCACTAATGTGCTAGGTAAACATTTTGCGCTGCGCTGCGGCCCGCTCCGCCCCGCTGCGGCCCGGCATAATGTGCTCGAACCTTTATACCGCATTTGGGATTAATATTATAAACTTTCAACTTGTTTAAAAATAACGGTTTTAAGAATTAGATCAAGTTAATATCAATAAGAAACGTTCATGTTTAGATCATTTCATTACAAGAAAGGGGTCCAGGGTCCCTCCACACACGTTCGGACGGTTGCCTGACCTCTCCGATGCACCGTAGCGTGTGTTGCCGGCATTAGATACAAATTCCAAATATTTCAAGTACATTAATAGTTTGTTAGTTTCCGGGCAAGGTACATCACAGGATGCGATTGTTTGTTCAATATTGATATTACCGCGAACTAATGTATATTTAGATCGTTCGACTCGTTTGATTTATAGCTTTGGCTGTGGCTAATGGTTACCACAAGATTTTAACAAAAGTCGAATCGCTTTTGAAATTTGAATCTAAAATAAGTTTTTAACCGACTTCATAAAAGGAGTTTCGATGTTTCACTATTTCTATTTCTATGTATTTTATTAATAAATAAATTATCACGACTGTATTTCAGGACACGTTAAACATTTCTTTCAGTTTTTAATGTAACTCTTTAGATTCTTTTGAAGATGTCTAATGGAATCATAGTCAGAGGTATGTCTAAATACATATTATTGTTTGGTAAATGCCCACATTTTGCGGATAGATAGATAGATAGATAAAGGTCTTTATTGACACACACACACACACACACATTACAAACAGGTTCAAAGAAGAAAAAAAAATATAACAAGTTCATAACTAAACCTACACATGGGCAACATACAAAAGAACGATAAAAGAAACTTTACTAGAAGTGTAGGTACCTCCGAGTAAAAAGGAACTGAGTGCCAATAGGTCTGTGCTGTGGCGGACGTTAACTTTCCATACGTGACAGGTTGCAAGCCCATTGACGCTGCTAGAAAGCTATCTGGCTGCCTCACGATGTTTTCCTTCATTGTATAAAGCTCGTAATTTTTCAACACGGAAAGTTCATTGATGCACGGCCGGATAGGCTCAAATTGATCAGTTTATCCAAATTTTGGTTTAAATGCTAAACAATTATTATGAAATTAATGCACTTTATGAATTGCTAGCAGAAATGCTCGAAACGGCCTTTTTAGCCCCCCTGACTAGTTTGTAGTGCGGATTGTGATTGATTAATGAAAAATATTATTCGAAATCTATACTAATATTATAAAGAGCTAATGTTGGTTTGTTTGTTAGATTCATATAATAGATGAGCTCACAATTACCTATGCAATAAAATTATGCGTAACTACGCAAAGTTTCTGATGATCGCTCGTAGCGCCAAGTATTACCTAGTTATTTAGTTCATAGTAGTTTGGCTTTACAACAATTTACACTATTATGAGGGTATCTAACTATTTACACTGGGTGTAATATTATTTTCTTTATAACTGTTATTTGACACTTCTAAGTATTATGTTTTAAGCTATTATGCCTAGACCTGCGGTATTATTTATTTGATGCAACAAGAAGAAACTGAAGTCAGTTTAATTAAATAAAGAAAAAATACTTGTTTAAATTTTCACAAGTATTTTCATGCCAACTGCAACATTCTTTTTTAGTTAAGTAACACGTTTAAGCTGATGTTTGAAGTTTAGAGTATAGTTTCACTAAAACCTATATTGAAGCACGTAGGCCACGAAATACATTTGAGAAAGAAAGTTGAAGTTAACTCATAAGTACTCATTTCGATTCTGAAACCGACGACGTGGTTGGTAAATTGGGGCAGAATTTTGTTATGTTTGAGACAAGAACTATTTATTTATTTACTTAGAAACTTTAAAACACTCTCTGTAAATTTCTTGGAAAAGCTTCTAAGAAATCTGTTAAAGGTTGAGTAAAAAAAAGGTGTGACATTTCTTTGGTACTTTTGTTTACAAGAGACTACTATATTTATATAACTTTACGGAATACAGTTATAAAAATATTGTCTTTTTAAACTTACGTGATCAGAACACATTTTCTCGAAACGTCGAGTCGGGATAAATAATTAAAGAGGTAACACGATAAATACCCGATCATTTAATTTATAAAATATAAAAAAAAATTATAGTGCCTATGACTTAAAGTTCATACACACTTTGTAAATAATCATTAAAATGTGTACCTAAAGGTAATCAGGAACAAGTTACGTTGACAAAGCCGTAAAAGTAACGCCAAAGACAAACGAGAAAAGTTGTAAATATCAATAACTTCGGAAGTGGAATATTCAGAAAGCAATGAAGGCACATTAAGCTCTGTCATTGTAATTCTATGGGTTCTGGCAGATTGCCAGCGGTGATAACCATAACCGTACTTTCTGGAAAACTGAGGCCGTAGTAAAGCTTCCGTAAGTAATCAAGAGAGCAAGGTGGTCCATTGTAAACGACTGGATTTCCCCCAGTCAACAATGGGCCACTGAAATATTCGATAAGCTTCGGCTTTATTGTTTGGTAGAAAAAAAATGTTGCCCTTTAATATACAACTTGTACTCTTCTCTCGCCTATTATAGATTTTATAATCAATCGATTGTTTGGTTTCTCTCTAATCTGTGGGTTAGACACAGGCAACATAGTATAGTTTCGATAAAATGATTTTGATATATTTATTTTGTATAAAAATTGACTTATTCGAAAGACTGCTCAGCCGTCTAAATATCAGTAGATTTTTTCTAGATGATGACGTAATTTGGTTTTTTTGTTACTGAATAATTTAAGGTTCAATATAACGTCAATATTTGTTTCAAAACTCATCCTTAAACTCCCCCGTCCTGAACCGAATTAAAATTCAGTAACCGGTTCTGTAAATGTACCTAGTACTGAGCAATTTCAGAAACCATATTTTCTGAGAAGGGTTACCGAATATTGTTTTGGGGTTTTTTGTACAATCATTTCGATTTGCTGTGTGGTATACTTATGATCATATAACTAGGTGAATATAAAGTATGGAACTAATATGGTATTAAAGTTATGAGACGCTATATTCTGTTTCATCTAGTATTTTTATAAGTTCTTCCATTGAAATTGGCCATTTGATATTTATTTATTTATTCCGCAATGAGACTGACTCAAAAGTTATGACAAGATTGTAACAGGTACTAATCACTCTTTATCTGCTTGCTTCATTTGAAATAACTAACCAGTTTTGACGTAAAGTAAGGCGCTGACGTAAAGTTTTGACATTATGGCAGAACCTAAACTGAATCGCTAACACCTCATGGTACGGCTCCTGGTCACTTTACCTTTCTAAAAAAACATTTTGATTAACTTTTTTTTCTTACGGATTTTTGTGTTCACTTTTCCTTGGTACCTTCGTAACTTCACCGAACATACTATACATTACTTACCTAGGTACTAATTTCGATTTAATATTTATAATAACTTCTGAAACCGAATGTACAATAAAAACTCAAGCTATAACTTTGGTTTACGATCCATTAAGCTACCTGCACTTAACATACCAATGGCTCATGTTTGTAGTAATTAAGTTTTTGTTTGACTAATATCTAGTTTCTGCAACTCCAGATAACGTTATATTACCTACGTAAAGTTCAATAGATGTCTATATTGTAATTGGGAAAAACAGTGGCTAAACGGTTTAATTAGCCTATACCAGCTTGAAATAGTCCCAGTTATAAATATTATAAATATCAAAATTGTTATCTATAGACATTGGACAATAAGTAAACAAAACAGCACGTTGTTTTTAAGATTACTCTTGATTCTTAGAGGTACAAATTAATTGATTAGTGGTACAATTAGGTACAAATTTGGTACATTTGTTTCATATAAACCATATTCCTTTTCGCTTCCATACGACCGACACTCTGACCCTCACGTTTTTTTATATAAAAAGGTAACGTGATATCGACGAATACCCGGTAATATAAATTAATAAAACAGCACATTTTATGATAAATTATATTTGTTTTAAAAGAAAGTTAGAATCTGTAAAGAAAAAACACGCAAAATGCAATAAAAACATCAGAGCTCTACGAAACGTAGAAACTAAGTTACGCCAAACTAAATACAGTTAAAATAATTGTAATCACGGCAGTAAATTAGCGTTATTTGCATTTAAAAAAAAAAAATAGTAATATAAGTTTTGTTATTATAGTGATTGTTTTCCTGTTTGGAGACCTGTGCAAATCTAACAAATTAATGAATGTGATAAATGGATATAACAATGATGAAATGATTATTTTAACTATTTCGAATAATGGTCGATCGAAGGCTGCAAATAATCTTAGTTTAAAACATAAAATTACATACTATGCAAATAACCCGAAAGTTTGGCAAAATGTGGGCACCACTTAACGATAGTCAAATTAGTCCACTAATTAATATTAACGCACCTTAAGTAGCGGTTTTTCAGATTAAAGAACCATTTACACGGTGCAAGATTCTTGTTTGTTGTACACAACTTAATTGACTGTCATTATGACTTGTATGGTCAAAAGTGGTCTAAACAATGTTTAAAACATGGAAGTCAAATATTACATAAATCCGAATTGGATGCAGAAAATGTATGAGAATTAAATCTGATCTTGAAAAACATGAATCTCACAAATAATCAGATTTTTCTTTTTTTGTAATTTATTTCTTTATTCCAGTAACGCCTCTTTATCAAGAGTCTGATCAGAATGTAAAGAAGGTAGTAAATCATATAAACCTCCTTAGAGGACTCTCAATCACTCGGTGCCGAACTAGAATACTAGATTACGAAGGTCTAGTCTATCTATGCGTGACGTCATTGTTGACTGATCTTACAGTTCAGTAGGTACATGGATCCGTAGTATCTATAGCAGTCTGTGCTTGGATCTTATTTTTATGGCTTTTTCTTATCGTGATGGTTCATGGGTTTTATTTTTAGGGTTCCGTCCCCTAATGGTAAAAACGGAACCTTATTACTAAATCTCTGCTGTCCGTTCGTCCGTCTCCGTCTGTCGTATCGTATATCGTATCAAGGCTGTATCTAAAACACCAAAATAGCTTGACTAAATTCGTATAAATCATTTTTTCCTTCTAATCTTATCCTTTCTATTTTTATAGGTACTATCTTATCGTACTATCCTATCCTACTATCCTATCCTATCCTATCCGACAAAATTATAAATGCGAAAGTTTGTGAGTATGGATGAATGTTTGTTAATCATTCGGGGGAAAACTATTGAATGTAGTTTAGCTTAGATTTTATTGAGGTTTTATTTCAAGGGCATAACGAGATTTTTCTTGACACCTTGTAGATAAATAAAATATTATCAATGTTATTCAAACTTAGGTACTCGTTGGTCATCGATCCGGCTCATCTGAAGCTTACTGTTAATTCCATTCCGCTAATGGCGACCACTCCACGTAAATTGCACAACACAGTCTAATTCGACACAATAGGTCCAGCGAGTGTGCTTTGCACGAAACTAGGCTTATATTATTGTATCATATTTGAAAATGGATCTAACGGTATAAGTTACATTTACCGACTGTAGATAAACTAAAGGTTTAGTTATTGGGACTGACTATGAGCTACTTAATATTACAGTTTTTTTTTGGTGGATACATATTAGACTAGTAAACTTTCGTCCAAACCTTGAAACTTGAAATAACACAAGCGGTATTATTTATCATCATGATATAAATTAACTTGAGGGGCTGTGATAGTAGCTGACTCTCGGTCATCGTCACACTATCCTCTTCAGAAGCCAAGGCTAAGTCCTCCCAGTGCAAATACGAAACTGCTTCGCCAAACAAAGGTTCAACGTGCGTCAACAGCGTAGGCGAACAGTGACGTATGAAGTTTCTCCAATTGTATGACTTTTACAAGCTTTCTGTAATAAAATTGTCGGTATAAAGCCATTGATTTATGTGCAATATGCATAGAATAGTCGTAAAAGAAACATTACTTTCGTTGTTTTTATTAAATACTAGCAGCACGTACCGGATTTGCACGGAGTACTAATGAAACTACCGGGATAAAATATAAGCTATAACCATCCCGACAGTCCATTCTCACAATGAAATAATTTTTGAAATCGGCTGAGTATTTTTGGAGATTACCTCCGTCACACAAACAAACAAACCTACCAACATTACCTTTTTATAATATTAATAATAGAAGAGAAGTATAGATAAAAAACAAGTTTTGAATTATTGTTATACAAGCGAGTAGCCGAGTGATAAACATTACATTTTTATATTTTGTTTGAACACTATTCCATTGATGTGATATTTCTGATAGCTCGAGTTTCTGTTATCGAATGAAACCTATAAATAACTACCAATTTTATTAATAAAATGAAATATTCCAAAGGTATTGAAAGCGGTATTTTTTCAAAAACATTTATTTTTAGATACTACGACAATGGTTAGGGAAGTCGTCTAAGCTGTACTAAGTAGAGATAAATGTAACTTGGTTAGGGGGCTCTTCTTTTTCATATTATGTACACATTTTGTTCTTATATTTTAGTGTCCTTTACACTTTACGTTTAAAGCCAAACAATAGTGCACAAGAGACACATTAGAAAATCAATAAACTAAATTACTACCGGGATAAAAATTGCCTATAACCATTTCTAGACATCGCATCGGTAAAAGATTTTTTGAAATCAACTGAGTAGTTTCGGAGATTACCTCCGTCAAATAGACAAACATTACCTATTTATAATATTAGTATAGACAGCATTAACGATTGTAGAAAAGTTATATGACTATTGTGACTAGTCATATTTATTAATCTACAATCGCCTTTTAGGAAGTCAGGGCCTTATTCCGCCTCTGTTCTACTGTAAACAAGGGTGTTCGTTTCGCCCTGAGATTGCATCTCTACAGCAAACACTAGAGGTCCCTGTAATCGGCACAAATATTGGAAAGTGCGTATGTCTTGGGAATTGATTTCGTTGAAGCCTTTCCTTGGAGTAGCCGTGGAGTTTGGCACTCTATGGAATGTGAAGCAGTTTTCTGGTTTATGATAAGTTTAGGTATAGATACTTACCAAAAATCTATAAGTAGGTACTTTCTTAGATTTTACTCTACACTACATGAATAGATTGGCAATTCATGATAATGATACTGCCCTCATTTTTTCCAGGAACATCTTTGAAGCAGTTGCAAAGATTCACAGACAAGTGGGTGTATGTTTAGGCCTTCCTAGTTTCCGATAAGTTCTCAGAAACTTGTATTAAAGTGTCGAGGGTGTGTCACTGGGTCAAGAGGCAAGTTATGACAAGCAGCGGAGCGAATCGCAAGAAGCCCAATACAAAAGTTTCTTTGACTTGTAAAACGACGGAATAATGCTACTTGAATATGCTTTAGTGAATTGCTGGCCTGGTTTGTAACTTGTATTATAAGCTCCGTGACAAAGTTTTTGTTTGCTTTGTTATCAGAGTTTATTTAGCTGTTGTAATTTTTTTTAACTGGTTCTAATGAACAATAGGAATTAATATTCCTTGCACAGTTTCTTAAAACAAAAGAAAAGAACAATTTTTGAAGGGTTGGTTAAAATTTGAAGGGTTCAATATTTTGCTACACCCGCTCGCAACATGCATGTACTCAAATTTTATTTATATATTTTTTAATTTTGTTGCTTTCCACAAGGTTTGAGAGCTCAGAAAAACAGTCCACATCGTAGAGACATATTTCGGTGTCCCGATAGAATACATTGAAAACTTGTATTGCAAATTTTCTGTTCTGAAATTGCTTTTCAATCTTGAATTGTTATGTTAGGACTTTTCGAAATAAAACGAATCTCTAGATGCACTTTTATATTTTTTAAATGATGAACATAGTGTTTTATTTATTAACTGTCATCTATTCTTTTGCTGTTCAATTAAGATCTATAAATTACCATATTTTAGCGATTTTTTAATGCTTATTATTAATAGATATGATTCATGAAATGATTGATTGCTATAAGAATTAATTGTAACTATAGATAAAATTAACCACCGCTTTTACAAGAAACGTGTGTAGGTTGAAGAACAAGAAACGGGGGTTGAAGAATCCCTGAGTCTGGAACAAAACCTTCGGGAAGCTGATACTGTAAGTGTTATCTCCAGTGCCAGCAGTATCTATAAGGAAATCAGTATTGCAGCTTTTAATCACTAACGAAAAAGAGTTTTGTTATACTGTTATGAAAAACAGTTTTGTTTACAAGGATGACCCCGTTATTCATAAAGATGCGTTAATTAATAAGGGTTTTAGACTGATTGTTTCTTTGTACTTTATAAATCAATGCTTTATTTTTGATTTAATATCCGTTTTAGTTAAAATAAAACTATACAAAATTAGACCTAATTGTTTGTTATATTTGTGTAATAGTTATCTGAAGGAGAGATAAGGTTGTAAGTAAGTTAATTAAAAATAATTTTGTCATAAAACAATAGAGGCGAATTGTTACACAGATTTTTTCATGCTTTGATAAGTATCAAAAATATAATGATCAATCAGCTTGTGACTGAGTAGATGACGCCGTATAAAATGTCCAAGGATTTTATTAACTAATTAAAGTAATTACTGTACTGCGCAAGCGCAAGTATACTTTAACGTGATCGAAGCGCATTTATCAAATTTCATTTTTTTGTTGTATTACAGTGCAAAGAATAAACATTTACTTAAACAGTTACTCATATTTCCCAATTTTCGAAAAAAATTGTCGATTAATAATACATTTCAAAAACAGAAATGAAAAACTGTTAACGCACGACCAGGATTCGAACTCACCTTTTTGGATCGAAAGCGCGCTGTTCCAATCCACCAATACGGCTCCTATGTATGTAGGAAATGGAATGGTTATGTATGCGAACGGAATGTACGAATATGTGAATGAAACAAAGTGAGAATGAATGTTCCGAGTAAAAAGGTTGAAAAAAGAGGTTGTTATTTTGAAAATAAAAGAAGAGCAACTATCGAAAAAACAGTATTTTTATACGGGATTTTTTTCCTCTAATGGTATCCGCATGTGTGTACCAAATTGTTCCCCATAGTCGCATTTCTGGTTCATATGATTGTGACAAGTAGGTGATAATTACGGAGGCTAATGGACTATTTCAGTGGAGATGTTTGCGACAGGCATTAGGTTCAGTCTTCAGTCGTTAAGTGAGCATTAGAGATCGCTTTCGTGAAGCTTTGGTACCTATTGTAAGTTGTGGTTCTGTGAAAGTTGATTGGCGACTTTTAACGGCCTATGGTTTGTTTTTATTTCAAAAACTCCTTAAGCCGCTTCCTAGAATGCAGATCATCTTCAAAATAAACTAATCGATGCTTTGATTTGAGCATTGATTAGGTACATTTTGTTCATTTTGAACTAAGCAATGCTTTGGTTTGAGCGTTGATTAGTTCATTTTGATGACAAGTGCACATTTAGCAACTCTATTGACACGTCGTCAGGTAGATAGTAGTTTAGTTTTTTTTTCATTTACAATCAAAGAACATTTTATCCACTAGCGCTTGGCCGTTTTTTATTCACGTTCACAAATAAATTGATCAAAAGGATGCGATTGAAAAACGCTTCAAGGGTTTCGTGTCACGTTTGCTATCGTTTATGACAATTGAAATTAACACGCAATTGGAAGCAATTGTCTTTATTCATGTGTACACGGAAATAATTATATTGATATAGCAGCTGCTTAACTCATAATAGCTACTTCGATGTATATCTCATAACAGCTAATTTGACATTATTGTACATCAGATTTTGTTTACTCTACCGTAGAGAGATTGTTCCTCACTAGTTGCTACGTGATAGAAAGCTGTTGCAATTTACTCGACGACTACATAATATTATAGTGACTTATGGCGACAGTGTGACCGCGACTTACTATTTAATTATGACCACAACCTTGGCCAGCCGTCTCGTGTGCAGAACATTACTTCTGAATGAATGCACTGCCTCCGTCTCATTAAAACTACGGCATATCATAAATTTGTCACTAGAAAATTAATTTAAGCCTTACCAGATTTTCATAATGATTTTTTAAGTACCAGGAGACCATACATGAGTAGGAGAATACACGGTCTAAACTAGTAGGTGTATTTGAATAGTACAAAAATCAATGATGCTATTGATACTAGGCGCAAGCAAAGCTGTGGTGGCCAAGTCTCAACTTTTGGCTATGGCTTAGATTTTACGTTTTCAAAAAAGGTTCAGCAAAAAGTGATGCGTATTTGATTTTATGAGCAAATATTTAATCTGGATAATGGAACTCATAGTTTCTGATAGCTTCTACAAACACGGCCCTCGATAAATCAAATCTAATTTATGCGGCTCTTTTATAGATCATGGTGATTAGATTAGACACTTCTAAATTAAATTGGTTTTCTGTTTAGTTTGCAATCATTCAATCGTATAGTTAATTGTTTTTGGCGTGACTCCTAAATCTTTATCCATACAATCATAGGGGTAGGCAGAGAACGCAGACCTCTGGTTGAAACGATATTCACATAAAATACTGATCTTTAAATATTGAATAATTATTATAACACATAATCACGTAATAAAATATAATTTTCCCTGATAGTAAGTAATATTACATAAATATATCTACCTGACTATCAAAAATGGATGGATACAGGGTGTATTATTATTACTAGTATTATTTTATTTGTGAAATTATTAAAATTTATTATTCTTATCGCCAAAAGCAACCGAAAATCCTAGCCAAAAAAAAATGGCGCCCATTAAAAACATATCACGCGCTGATGGAATACAAATCGAGTTTAACGCTTTACCGGCTTTGTGTAATTATTGTCCGGGCTCCAATTAACTTCGCGATTTACACTCCTAGGGGTTGTTTGCACTGAATCCGAATGATAAACACTTGTCCCTAGATAATCCATAGATTGACATAATAACGGACCAGCAATAATGTGGATCACGGTCTTCAACTCTTTAACGCAAGTTAATGTTCGTTATAATATTTCACTTTAGGCGGCCTAAAAACTCGTTTTCGTTTCACCAATATGAAATAACCTTATAGTGAACTGTCGCGTGAATAATAATATTTAGCACGTAATTTTAGTTAAACTGAATAGTTTAGGTTATTACAGAGCCGGTGGCCTCGTCACGTTGTTAATGAGGTTTGATGTTTAGATTGCTTTATTTGACCAGTCGATATTAGGCTGTTTCGACTAAAGTGATCGATGTACGAGCCTATACCGCGGTTTAAAGAACGTCGGCTTTACTTGCAGCTTCATGGTCGATAAAAATTCACAAAGTATAATAATACCGCTAGTATTGCAGTGATACACCGGTGAGCTTTACTGACGAGCCGTATGACCGCGGTCTTACACGCTCGTCGATCGGGCCTTATCATTTTTAATAATCTATCAATCTAAATTCTAAATGATTTTAATAAAAAATAAATTAAAATATTCTTCCCGGACCCTTGTAATAAAATTCCACCCTTATGTATTACTATTCTGTTGTATGAAATATTTTTTCATTATTATGATCTAATCAAGTAAACATCGGTTAAAAGGATTCATTCTGTTATAGAAAATGTCGAGGTTGCTTCGGAAATTGTGAAATTCCGTAAATAATAAGGAAATAATGAAACAAGATGAACAAGGAAAACTGGAATTGTGACAGTAAACAGGTTTCATCCCCTTTCCCGTGAATTCAAAAGAGGTTAGATAAAATGTTTTCACACCTTTTTTAAGAAAGAGTGACTGTATTTTTAATTTAAACAGACCTACTTTGCTTTGTGTTTTTTCCAAGAGTATTATTTTACCCCCAAAAAATGGTAGCCATTTTGCTTTTCTTCTTTAAATCCTATCTGAATTATTTTTCTCGTTTTATTGGTTAATTGTAGTAGTAGTAGTGTAGTACGATGAAGGAAGATATAAGTACCTACCTATCTATGCATATTTGTGTTCATTGACATACGTGCAATTTCCAGTGTAGGAGCCCGTACATTATGAGATGAGTTCTTGCCTCGGCAGTGATTTCCACATCAATTGCTAAGCCTTCCGCTGGTCATAGAGATGACAATTATCCGACCTAATTATTTTCTTTATATTACTTATCTTTTGCGCTGGAGAGACGATTTCGACTCTTTTGAGAGAGACTGGTGCGAAGTCTCAAAGGACAGAGATGGTTGGAGAAAATTGGGGGAGACCTTTGCCCAGCAGTTGGACGACATAGGTTAGCACAAAAAAAACTTATCTTTTAATTAATTCATTGTTTTATTATTATTAAGTATGTATGTCATCACGTTATTATGGAGCTTTGGACGTTTGGCATGCATGGGAACTAAGCCAAAACAAGATTATTATATTTTTACGTTTTATATTATTTATTTCAGCTATTTTGTAAAGCACTATCTATAATTTATATGAAAGTAACGGGACTTTATCACGTATTTACCTTATTATTTTATATTTCCCGACGTTTCGAGTGCGTTGCAGCGCTCGTGGTCACGGGCAGACTGATGTAACTGGAGCTACCGCCGCTAATTGAGAGTAGAATCCACGTCTACCCTCAATTCGCCTTCAGAGTCAGGAATGGACAGTCGGCGACACACAACACTGACAACATCTTCGTGCAGCGGAATTACCGGATCACAACGTTTCACACAACTGCTAAAAACGGGATTCCACGAGGCCGAGAGACGAAAACCATCCTCCCGATTGAAATTTCGGTACTTCTTGATTTCTATAGCCTCTCGGACCATCCGTTTATAGTAGTGACGTTCACTGGAGAGTACTTTAGGATCGTGTAACTCAATCCAGTGATTCGTTCCTGAGTCCAATAAATGCTCCGCTACCGCTGACTTGTTCACCTGCCGATTTTTGACTGCAGAGATATGCTCTTTAACGCGTTCAGCTATGGTCCGCTTAGTTTGACCAATATAAGCACGGCCACAACTACAGTCAATTTTATAGACACCAGGCATCTGCAGTGGTATAACATCTTTCGGCGTTCTTAGTAATTTGGATACTTTCGAGAAAGGGGTGAAAACCGATTTTATTGAAAATTTCTTCAGAATATTACCAATTTTATCCGTCACTCCTTTCATGTACGGCAAAAAGATGGGCTGTCTGCTGACATCTGGTATTTTTCGGCGCTTACCCTTTGAGCTCCTCTTTCTTACAAGATAGCCGTTTTGTGTTAGCACCTTCTGAACATGCTTCAGTTCGCCTTCCAAATGCTCAGGGTCACATAGATCATACGCCCTATTTGTAAGAGAAGATACCACAGATTGTAGGTGGAGAGGGTGATGGTGGGATGCAGCGTTTAAATATCTATCCGTGTGCGTGGGCTTCCTATAGACAGAATGCGCCAAAGATCCGTCAGGTTTCACTTTTACTAGGACATCTAGAAAGGCTAAGGACCTGTTGCTCTCAATCTCGTTAGTGAACCTGATATTAGGGTGCATTGAGTTTAGTGTAATCGTAAATTGTTTTACATCCTGTTCGTTCCCTTTCATAATGCAGAAAACATCATCTACATAGCGTTTCCAGAGTTTTACACCACTAGCTTGTAGATCCAACATGCTCTCAAAATACTCCATCCAGATGTTAGCCAAAACCGGTGCCACTGGGCTACCCATGGCTACTCCATCAATCTGGAGGTAGTGTTGTCCACGATATAAAAAGAAATTACCCTCTAGACAGTTTTTCAGTAAAACAAGATACTGTTCAGGTAGTTCATTGTCCTTAAGCCTATCTTTTACTACGTCAAGACAGTCTTCTAGTGGGACGTTTGTAAAAAGAGATTCTACGTCAAAGCTTACCATAATCTCACCTGGTTCGAGCTTTACTGTCTTGACAATGTCCACAAAACGTCGGGAAATATAAAATAATAAGGTAAATACGTGATAAAGTCCCGTTACTTTCATATAAATTATGTCTAAAGATCGCGAAAGTTTAAATTGTACTAAGCACTATCTAGTATTTATACCTGTATTATGTTTACATACAAACCTCCTATGCATATGGGACCGTAACTAATATTAGCTAATACGGATATTAAATCTTAAGTCTCTCTCAAGTGACAAGAAAAACATCCTTTAAACCCATATTAAATTCTCATTTTTTAGGAATAAGACCCTTAGACTAATAGTACTATAGTCTACTCTATGACTCTGTGAGCCTTCAGTCTCTTTGGATATCTGATAGTTTCTTGTTTTATGGAAAGCCCGTTTCAGCCGAGAAGCAACTTGTTTCAGAACAAACATCGTATATATCCGGATATAAAAGCCGGAGCATCCCTAGCTTTAGCATTCATGTAAACTTTAGCATCGCCAGGCCCTACCACCAGTTTACTGTATAGTATTGATACTATCCTCAATACCGATTCAAGTATCACAAACTGTATGAGAATCCAGCGCAGCGCTACCCCTGGTAACTTGCATGAACCAATAATTTCATACATTTGAAATCCTTGACCCGTTAGCGAGGATAGTTAATAGAAAACTGATGGTAGGGCTACACAGATGAGATGTGCCAATATTTGTCTTATCTAGGTCATTTGTTTTGTAAGCTGTATAGACCTCGCTTAGGTCTGACTTCGTAACATTCGGGTCATATTTTTTGTTCGTATTTGGAATATGGTAACCAATTTGGATTGTGTTTGAAAACAAAAGAAAAGCTTTATTTTTGTTTGGGGCGAGTCCCATAAAAATTGAGAATTAAGGATATTTAGTTGAACAGTACCTAATGTGCACAAAAATTCTATAGTGAAATTAAAATCGACTTTTCATTTTCTAAATACATTATGTCTTGTCTGTCCGTCACAAAAGTTCAAAAAAACTTACCATTAAAATTGTTAATTTATGCATAATTATACGACTTTTAAGGCTAAGCCCTTACTCAATGCCAAAGCCTCATTAATATTCCATATGAGGTGTCCTCTCCATTGCCAAGGTCTATCCATGAACTAGGCAATGCGCA
The DNA here is from genome assembly GCA_947086425.1 of Xanthorhoe spadicearia. NCBI lineage: Eukaryota > Metazoa > Arthropoda > Insecta > Lepidoptera > Geometridae > Xanthorhoe > Xanthorhoe spadicearia. The sequence goes on along the minus strand of OX352198.1, from coordinate 2,708,346 downwards.
TAAATTTATATGGAAACTGCATGCATGGGCATTATACGAACCTACATTATCATATGCATTTATTTCTCACTAGCTGCGCCCCGCGGTCTTACCCGCGGCGTAAAGTTCCCGTTCCCGTGGGAATAACGGGATCAAGTAGCCTATTTATGAAAAAGTAACAAACATCCATACAAACTTTCGCGTTTATACTATTGTGTACTTATATGAAAAATAATAAAAGATCATCTAGTAAGATGTAAAGGCCTGAGTTTTTTTATTACATCTAATCAACATCTAGCTGGTTATAGGTCAACTTCTTCTGACAATGTATATTTGATTAAGACTGCATAATTAGGTACATATTATCAAGGTCAATGGTGTCATCAAGTAATTCCTTTGTTTGTTGTTTATGATTTGTTATTACTATAATCCCTAAGTATTATTCTAGGTCATATGGATATTACAAGTTTCCGTAGTTTTGCTTTTAAACTATCAGAAACACCTAAAATAAAAATATCAATAAAAAGAAATAACGGGAAACTCAAAACTGCAATGTACTACATATTTCTAAAGTCAAATGCAAAGTCATATTTTTTCTACTGTACCTGTACAGTCAAAGCTCAAAACGAATGACCAGTTGACATTTTAAATAGGGTATTTTTGAATAAAAGTTGTGCTTTGAACTTGAGAAACAGATAACAGATATATATAAGCTTAAAACTTATACTGTTAAAGTTCAAAGAACAAGCTTTCAATTCGAGCAACATTGTACTACAACAATAATACTGAGCCAAATTGCCATATACACTTGGACAATGTACTTTCATGTTTGTGGGATAAGCGTTCAAATGAAGAATAAATTAGGTATGTGACTCATAAAACAAATTGCGTGGATAACGGGTTCTGTAGCTTTAGGATAAACAAAATCGTTTTCCAGAACCTTTGTTAGTAATACATTTTTTTCTTGTTCTAGATGACTCCAGAATGACCCAGTGATGCGAAGACATGATGCCTCGCGAGGTGACTTAGCACCTCCCCAATGGAATGACCCTGGAGATGACGAACTTCACCTACTTTGATTTTGTCCTTCAAGACTTGCGCTGTCGCCTCATCCCGGGCAATGGATGCGGGGCAACATACGGCCTCGATTGTGGAGAAGAAAACTACACAGAGTTCAACTGCGAATTAAACATAGACATACAAAATGAAACTTCGTACTCGTGTTACGCGTGCTTCAATAACAGCATGGATAATATCAGCAACTCAACGTCTTGTGGCGTTGGATTCAAGCTGAATATGCTTACGTTTATGTTCGAAAGTGCGTTCAAAAACCTGTGGCTACGTCTGCCGTACAATTGCGAAGAAAATCTTCTATGCTACGGCGATTTGAATCGGACGTTTGACGCGAACAGTTCTTTAGATTTTCAATGTAATTGGGGTTACCAGAATGTGAGTGGGTTGCCAACTGTGAAAGGGTACGATTGGAGTTTTCTCTTTGTGATATTATTTATAATTGCTGGAGGGGTGGGTAATATATTAGTGTGTCTGGCGGTGTGCCTGGACAAGCGCTTGCAGAACGTGACGAACTATTTCCTGTTGTCGCTGGCTATAGCGGACTTGCTGGTCAGTTTGTTTGTTATGCCAATGGGAGCTATACCAGGGTTTTTAGGTGAGTTAATACTCTCTTAAATAAAATTTAATACTCTCTTAAAGTTTAAAGTTTAACGAGCTAAAGTTTATTGCCAGCAATTTTTGAGATATAGCATTGTTTTTATGAATATTAAGAAATTAATCTTCACTGAAATATGACCACCAATATAAGTTTATTGGTTAGTAATTTTTAAAATAGACTTCAGCTAAACCACTTAGCTATAGTATGCAATAATATTTGGAAACTCCGCACCATTCTGTGCATATTTTAAGCGTTTACCTACATGTCAATGTCGTTATTATTATTAAGCAATAAAATCACGTTTGTTGTATGGGAGCCGGCTCTACGGTAGTCTTAGTTATAGAGCCCGTTTTTACCCTTATGTACGGATCCCTAAAAAGCACTCAATTTAACATTCTTCACGACTGTACAGTATTAAGTATGTGCCGCGCACGTTCTCGCAACTTTGTACATCTCATTTGCAGTCAATCCAGATATTCATCTCCGTAGGAAACGTACTTTTGAGTTGCGTAAATTAATATTATGAATTGACAGAACGAAAGTTACAGAACATCTTGATGAGAGGATGAGACTGAGTAAATTGTTAACGAATTTTGCGAACCGCCATGCGCCAATTGAATAAACTGAAATCGGTGTTAATTTATGCGGGAATTTTCTCTTTGATATTTTTTTTTGGTGTTAATTCGTTGGTGGAACGGCGGCTGTATTGACATTAGCAAGAGGCAAAACTCAAAATTATACTCTACGACTTTAATTTCGTAAAAAGAGAGTAATTTTCTGAACTCTCAAGGTGCATTTCATCATAATGAAGGAACACAAACACATTTTTAAATGCTTTTTATAGTCTTTTCCATCTTTAGCTTTGAGTTAAGTATAAGGTATTTTTCTACATATTTTATCATATTTTGGAAAGAAGAAATAACATGGTATTCTGCCGTCCTATGTTTAGAAAGCCGTTAAGTGACAAACCCAAAATTTTGGGTACGAGCAAAAACGTGAAAAATGTTGTTTCTCGACTTTGTGAAGACTTACAGTTTACATTGATATTCCAAAAAAAAGGTAAATTCTTGAACTATTTTTGGAATTTAACATACGAACATTAAACTAAACGAGTGGTGTTTTATTTTAGTTTTTGTGTTTTAGTCATGGATTTCTACTTCACAATGTAAGAATATACTAAGCTAGAAAACAGTCAGCTGAAGCGCAGTCGCGTTTTAGTGTTGTATTTTATGGTAAATGCATGATGGTTTGCAGATTCCACCGTTAAATCCTTTAGCCGTCTTTTTGCATTGTATTTTCGTCAAATTGGAGGAATTTTCCTTTTTTAAAACACCGTTACAAGCCTTTTACTGTTAATTTACTGTTTAAAAACTAAAATAATCACATTTATTCTAGGCTTAAACACAGTATTGTAGTGATCAATTTTAGAAAACTGCTTTATAACGTTGACAATGCTAACTATAAATTCATGACATCATGTTAATTTAACGGCTAAGTGTAAACTCATAACTCTTTTTTATCTTAATTAATGGAACATTTTGTTTAAATTAAACAAAATTTGGCATTATTATGATATTGCAAAGAAGAAGATAAGAATGAAAAATATTCTAGATCATCATTGTTGTATTTATTGTTATTAATTGAGTTTTAGATCGTTGAATAATTATTTAATCAATAATTGTTTGCGCTTAAGACTGTCTCTGATGAAAGTTAAAAGGTTAGAAAGTCAGCCAACAACGCACTATATGGTTTAATGCCTATTAGGTTTAGGATCAAAAAATGTTTATTTCTCATAAAAGAAACAAAAGTAAAAGCAAATGTGGATGTTTTAAATGGTGGTGGTAGGTCTCTTCCGTTGTGTTTACCTACTTATTAAAAAAATTTGATTAGTAATACAAACTCCAGAGAATATTGTGCAAGCTTTAATTAGCATGCATTTAATGAGACATTATGTTGTACCCTATGACTCTTAGTTGTTTATGCTCACCTTCGTGTAGCATGTAATGTGCCTGCCCGATACTGTATCAAGTGACTATGTAGGCACAAGCAGGTGGAGCACTGTAAACTCGCTTTGCACGAGTGTACCTACTAATAAAACCCGGAATTAAAATATAGCCTAAGTTCATTCGGAAAGTCTATTCTTTAAACATCAGTCAAATAATTTTAGAAGTTGGATGTTCGGTTTCTGAGATTACGCTCAAAAAACCAACCAATTTTACCTCTTTATGATATTAAGCGAGATATCTTCATGAGCAATGCGGGTAGATACGGGAGCTCTTAGCTAGATACGTGTGGTAACCGTGGACGAGCCGTACACACTTGTAGGTGGATACAGTATCTTATACATGCATTACAATGATACATGGCTAGGTGAGTACCCTGGTTGTTTTAGGTACTTACCTAAACCTACTAAAACTAGGTGCGTTCTGTTTGCTTTACTTTTGCGAAGGATAAATTAGTATAAAGTAAGTTATCTTTTAATTATATAATTAATTTACTGACTCGATAGATGTAATTGGTATTTTGTTATAGCAAACGCATTGGCAACTTATAGTAGAAGATAGTAGTAGTTTGTGAACACGTACAGTAAGAACTTCTTCTCGATCGCTGACTTCAATTCTGAAGGGCGTGCCCTTGAAAGAATTTAATTGCCTTGTGTGTTATCTTTCTCCATCTTGTCCTGTTTTCGGCTTCTCTCAGGGATTTTGTCACAGAGAGTCCAGTGTGACTGGTAACTTGGTCACACCATCGGCTGGGTACTTACCCAAAAGACTCCGTGGCCACTTGGCCACGGAGTCTTTTTCCTTCAACCTTATCAACAAAGTGTAGCTTGCGAGATTATCTGGTTGGCGGCGGGCAATGTGACCGAAATACCCAAGAACACGTTGGTAACATACGCTCGACAGTGTGGTTTTATGCTTAGCTGCTCCAAAATGGACTTATTTGTTTGTTTGGCAATCCACGGTATTCGGAGCATTCTACGACATCACCACATCTCGAAAGTAACAGTAAAAATATTGCAAAGCAATTAGGTATCTTTTTCGATCTGAAGTTGATCCTTGAGATTGATTTCATGAGAGAAGTTGAGCGGGTCCTTTTACTTTTACAAAATTTACCCAATTGTATGTTGCAATATGTTTTCTTTGCAAGTATGACTTCAATAGTAACCCCAAACGGTAGATTTTGCGCAAACACGTTAGTGTACTATATAATTGATCATCTATGGCTCAAGATAGAAGAAATTGCGACAAAAAAAAAATACATAAAGGTGGAGCAGGTAGACGTTTTTTAGCTTTGAAATGTAGCTTAACGGTCTTATTATGTTGTTATTAAATGAAGTAATGTCATCATATCCTATGACTAAAACACAGTAACTGTCTTTAAGCATTGTAATTGCTTAATACTGTCTTTTAGACTTCATAGATAATCATCCAGTTGGCTGCGTATAAAAAGCTAAAACACAGTTAAGGTCACATTACGGTTCATAAGTATTGTTTTTACATGTAACCGTTTTCTAAACTTGTTTCAGTGATGAAATTATATTCTCAAGTACAGGGTTGGAGGTGTTTAGCGGTATTATAGCATTGTAATACTAGGTAACCGTGTTTAAGAATAGGAAAAGTCTGAAAATGATGCACTTTGCGGTGTACGTGGTGTTAATATCTCAGCCATTATAAACAATAGAGCCATGAGACCCAGATTGGAAGAAAGAGCAAAATTTACGTTTTCGCGCCATGTAGAAAAGTCAATTTTGCCCAAATGTTACTTAACGGCCTTATAACCATAGGACGGCAGTATTCCAATCTACTCGTTCATAAGTTTGACAGAACAAATTTCGGAAAGCCAATACCCAGATGAATAGAAAATGTTTCATATACATAATTCGAAGCAATAAGGAAATGAAAATTCTTTAGAAATGAACTCATAATTTCACATCAAAAAGGAAATGATGGGAATTTCATATGATTGTGCTAGTTTCCTTATTGAGTTACTAGTATGTGCTCGAAGATTTGCTTATGTCGTACTTACCCGGTTAAAAAGTAAGTTATACATAATACGTTGTATAAATTTCAAGTTTCAGTAAAACCTGGTTATAGATTTATAAAGAGTAGCAGGCATTATACACTCGTGGACTCGTACTCAAAAACTGCCGTATACTTACACCGATATATTTTAATTTTATTTCTCTGCAAAAATGATGACCTAGGTACATTTCTAGGGTATTGGCCGCTGGGTGTGGTGTGGTGCAACGTGTACGTCACCTGTGATGTACTGGCCTGTTCCGCCAGCATCATGCATATGTGCTTCATCAGCATTGGCAGGTATTTATCCTATATTATAATGTAACTCGCAAGTTGATTTTTGGACAACGACCACCTACTTTTATTTTTAAAATAACTACCTACATAATCACATACAAGGCTCACATTACACGTTAAACATGACAGATGGCACTTTATTTTGATAGAAATAAAACATATCCTATCATCAGTAGACTTAATATGACCGTTAAAAGCGATACAGTTTAGGTCATTATTTTCTTGGTGTATTGAGAGTCGTGTTGGTACACGTAAAATCTTTGAGTAGGATTGCTCTGAGCGTAAAATCATCAAACATGTGCGAATATAATGATTTTTCATCGCTGTGCGAAATGTTTTTATCAAAACATCTCTAAAAAAAAATCTGATCATGATAAAGGCGAGCTGAATAAAATTTTAACAGTATCCTAAGCTTTCTCATAAAGTTGAGAAGGTTTCAAATTGACAAAAGTGATTTCAATCTTATCGACACTTCTCAAAAATGGGAGCTTTAGCACCGATTGGGAGTCAATGACCTTATCGTTATATTAAAATCTCGTTTTAACAGAAAGCCCCGGCTCAAAGTTAATTTACTCCTAGATACTTGTTGATTTACGTAGAAATCTTTTGAACTTTTAATTAATGAAGCGGATTAAGAGACCACATAAATTTCTGATGTTAATAAAAAAAAGTAAGTCAATATTTTCTTAATAAACAGCAACAAGTGATGGCAAACCAAATTATTTGTCTTTACTTATTTATTGGATTCAGTAGGTACTTGATTTTAGTCTTATTGATTTAACAGGGCTTTTACATTGCTCACCCTGTATAGGTGGTCGATAACCTTCAAGTAGGTTTTAACTTCAACGTGAAAGTGGTCAAACATTTGATATTAATATTTTATTCATATCTCTTTAATATTGCCTTATCGTTTTTTATCGATAGAAAAGCTTTTATGAAAGGTTCTATTTTTTATTGTATGTGATTATTTATCCAAACCCTTAGGCCGTGGTTACACTGGCAGCGACTGAATGACGGGGTTTTGTTTTTACTTGAATAATGGGTATTTAATTATGAACTTAACTTTACAGCTGACATAACTTTTAATTGTAGTTTTTACTTCTCGATCCGTGATAGTATTGCGCGTTAACAATAAATAAATTAACGATAAATCCTTGGACATAGTGCCAAATAATCCCAAGTTAGGGAGATGTTAGTGTTATAAATATAAAACACATTGTCATGAATAAAACATACTTAACTAAACAGAAAACCAGTACGCCGTGTGTAAAAACACAATATGCCATGGTTTAAAAATCCATAAATCCAAAACAATCAAAAACAGTTATATAATTTCATTATGTGAATTAAACTTAAATATTTTCCACCTCAGTCGAACACTCGCCAAATTAAGTTTAAATCAGTCTTGTAGAGTATGCCAAGTAACTTTAGTAGGAAATACTTTGTCGCACTCTTTACGACGGTTGCGCCCTCACGTAAGACACCAGTTTGAACGTGACCTTAGCCAAACAGCTTACGATAATATTAGATTTATTTTGTCTACATCAAAGGAACGTATCAAAGTTAATCGCGGGTCATCTATTTCAAATATATTAAGATTTAATTGAGTTACTTTTCTGCTCTTAAGCGTAAAACTCTTTGACCTAATTAACTGTTTCATTTATAATTTATTTGAATAAACATACGTCTCTTAATTACACGAATATATGTGGGGATGAAACGCTCACTAATAAATTCCTATATCACATTTAATTTTCATCAATATAATAAATGGTAAATAATGAATGTTTATTAAATTATTAGGAAGCATCAATTTCCGAAAACCGTCAAATAAGTAGTCTTTTCGACATGTGTTTTTCCTTGTACGAAATTGGCAAAGTGACAGGTGTCACCGTGGCGCATTTTATGTGCGTAAAAGTTGGCGAAAACCACTCACTTTGTCAAGAAGCGACAACAGTACATTACTTACTATAATAAAAAAGCTATTTCAGTAAAGGATTTGCAGAAAATGTTTTGATTTTGGTTTGTGAATTGGCAGAAAATATAGTTATCTAAAAAGTTTAGTTGTTTAATAAAATAATATCAACAAATAATAATAATGAACAGTGTACAAGAAATTCTTCCAAAATGCTGTTACAAGATAAATTCTTCTGAAACAAAAGACACCCAAAACTTCAAATTCACCAAGTTTCTCAAATGTTACAATTTCACAGACAGTGTTGAGTCACAGTAAATCCACCCAATTGAACTTTATTTCGAGGTACATAAATCCTTTTACTTTCCTCGTCACCTAGTTTTGTCATCTGTCAGATAAATCTCGCCTTTGACGGCCAGGGGGCGAAGTTTTGTGCCAGATTACCTACGCTTCAGTTTGTCGAGATATATAAAACAAAAGAAGCAACGAGTTTTGTTCTGTGCCAAAATTCACGGTTAAAAATATGGCCGCGAAAGGTATGACATGCCATAATTCATATGTTTTACTTGTCTTTGAGGGGCAACAGAAAGCGTGGTAGTTTAATTAAAAAATTATTGACTGAATAAAAAGTTTCCAATTCGATTTGTTTGACGCGTTGCAACCACATGTTACCTCTTTAAACTGCGTACTTACAAGACAAGAGTGTTGTGAAAAATACGTAAACTATTTTTCACAACACTCTTGTCTTGTTATTGAAATTAATAAAATTAAGTAAGGGCAAAACATAATTATGTATACTTACAGAATAATAGAAGCTACTTATTTTTTGAGGTTGATTAAAAATTGCAAATATTTAAGCTTTTAATTCTGAAGCCATTGAATTGGTATCCTTTTGGTGTATAAAAAGCAGTAAATTAACCTACCTTTTCAAATACAAAATTAATCTTTATAAATACGAGCGTTTCACATAATGTTCTCATTTAGAAGCTTTGTTGGTTTGAACAATAGCTTTCAATCATTATTAGAGAAAATAACAAAAGCATGTTTGACATCATTCATTCTTTCAAACAGTTTTTTCGGGACTCTGTTCACCTTTTAAATATTTATGTTGAACGTGAATGAAGTACTAAGTTTATTTTTATGCTGTAAAAAACAAAAAGTCAATAATGAAAAGATAAATAATATCTCCTAACGAAAACGTTACGATAAAACACATTTTGTTTACATTTAATAAGAATGGGTCGATACCTAAAATCTACCAACCAACTTCTTACGTTTTCGTGCAAAAAATAAATACCAGAGTAAAGTTACCTCAAAATCATTTTATATCCACAATCTGCAATTTAATACGCTATTAAATCTGTACAATTCTTCTGCGATTTGTAAAAGCGTTTCCGACCATTTCGTAGCCCATTGCATTTCAAGACGATTGTGTTCCTTCTATCGGATTCGTAGCACGTCATGCGTAGAGGGTCTACGAATATCTTGACGATTTGGATACTGGACATTACGTTTGAGTTTAGCGCAGAGACTATTCAATTCGTGATGGATTTTGCAACTGCATAATTTTTAACCAGTAGGTATCACGCATTGCCGATTCAACGTTTTGATTAAATTGAAATAGACATAAAGTCGGCGGTAAATAGCATGATTCAAATGATGGTATTTTACGATTTAAGCTGCGATAAAGATGAATTGATGGTGTCATTCCGTTATATTATAGTTTTTCTTTCGTAAATCATTTAATTAACTACACCACGTGTTCAGTGCATGCTAAGTTTCAGCAGTTCTTAGGAAATAATAGAAAAGAATAAGTTAAATTATTTTTAATTTTGAGTGCATGCTGCTTGACAACTTGCGTTCTCTGAACGCATTTAACATTAAAAAGGAATCTATTTTTAGTTTGAGTAATAAAAATGAAATAACGAAACGTCCAGAAGTTAATGTCTTTGTCAATCACATCACGCGTAGAGGGTCTACGAAACCGTAGCAAAATTGTATCATGTTCGTAGCGGCTTCGAAGTAAAGTTACACAGCTGTTACAAACGTGATAAGATACTCAATTCTTACATAATACCAACTCTTTTTATTTTATTTTTGTAATCTTAAAATACTGACGGAAAACTTTCAAATACATTACACACACTTTTAATGAAATCAGAAAAATTGTTTTTGAGGTAAATAAACAAACTTTTGGTGTAAAAAGAATATAAAACTTTTACCACACTCAGAAAATACTACGAGAATTTCTGTCTCCAAATTAGTAAGAGCAAAATTAAATGAGCCTTTGTGGTACTGAAACATTTAAATATTGTCTTATTTAGAGGCAGGCTTCGACGCGGATCCTTTGAGGCTTCCATTTGATGCGACCTCATGACTCGGGCAGTGAGCCGAATACTCATAATGTCTCATTGTCTCAGACTCAGTGACTCAGACTCATTGCTACGAGTCTTGCTAAATTCTATGGGCCTACCTGTGCTCGCTATTTTTGTATATATTTTGAGTGGAATATAGAGTTCATTTTCATTAAGTAATTTAGGTTAATGAAGTGTCGCGTTTCAATTTCAAACTAAAGTGCTGTTTGTGACGACCTCTGTAGCGCAGTGGGCGAAGGTCCGCTTGAGAAGCGGAGGTTGCGGGTTCGATCCCCGCTACGGGAAAAATGTTTGTATGTTCTATTTGTTCCGTGTCTGGGTGTTTTCTATCTATAATATGTGTGTTCTTACAAAAAAAACGATATCTAAGTAATATATAACGTCTGCATGGTATAATGGTATGTTTGTTTGTTTATTTAGGTTATAATTATTATTAAAACAAACAAGAAACCCAACTTAATTCAATTTCTGAATCTTACGTCCGTTCACAAACGGTGGCTTTTAAAACAAACATGGTAGGATATCTCGTCATTCAAAGAGTTGCAAGACGGTATTGTAATGACAAACACCTCTCTTTTATCTTTCTAGCATTATTCTTTTGACGCTTTGAGTTATTTTGTTGTAAACTTTTCCGAAGGATCATAATAATCAGGTATAATTTCAACATACATCCAATTTAGAAGTAAGTATTTCAAACTATGATAAGTTTGAAACGTATAACATCCTTAAAAAAAACTCTTTTGACACAATGTCACACAATATATTCGTATTCTTAAAATAATTTACAATAAATGGTTTGTCGTGAATTCTACCGTAATTTGTGTACCTAAATAGTAAAAAACTCAATACGAATTCAACCCTAGGAACCAACAATCAGCTAACATAACACATTTATATATAAGTTTGAGTAAGCTAATGACCAGATTGATGACCACGACCACTCTGTCAAGAGTGTACCGAGCAAGAAGAAGAAGCTAATAACATTTCAAAAATATTATTATGTTTTGTCCCTCGTGTATTCGCTTGTACAGATTCTATGCCAAGCCACGTACTGGTACCAATCGTTGCCAAATATACGGTACTGTAGAGCTAGCATCGGTTTTTGTTTAAAATAGTAATCTATCCTCGATCACGAGTTAAGTATTTTAAATGTATGGAACTTTTAGTTAATGCACGTTACCGGGAGCGATGCTGCACTGGAATTAGAACACTTAAGTTAGCTAAGTGTAGCGTGTGATGCCAGACAAAAATATTTTGTCCAATACACAACAATTGCTCTTAGGATCTTGCGAAATAAATTATCAATTTTTCGCCTAATTTAAACACCTCTTTCTAGAAGTTTGTTAAATCCGTCCACTGGGTAATATGGGGTGAACTTTGGACTGAGAGTGATGGGCCAAGCGACAGCCTATGAATTATACAGCCGGAGCCGACGAATCAATCTTGTAACCCCAACGCGGAAAAGCTAAATTAAACTTCAAACCAAACTTTTCACACATTTGTTTGAAATGTTTATATTCCCTAGTCGCTGAATTATATTTCTTACTATCTTATATCTTTCGTAATGTAATGCTATCATGTTTGTTGGGATGGACAAGCTATTTAGATGTTGCTCTCCCTTTCTTAACGATTGAAATAAGCAAGATGGCATCATCGTTATAAATTTTAGTTTTAGTTTTGGCGATATAAATCAATAATAATTCCTTTATAGATATCGGAATCGGTAGGTACTACTATTTCCCAGTAACCACTGAATCTCAAAGCTCATCAATTCTCGGAGCTAGGAAATAAGGTGTTTTCCTCGAATTTACGGTCACCGTAAAATGCATTGCGCACGTGCTTCTTGGGAATGAGATTTAGTACTGAGGATATATCCGGATTTTGAACGACATTACCTACTACATTTGTTTATTTTTTTGCCTACCTTTTTCATGCGTATAATGTAAAGGTAAAAATTTGATCATTTAATAGAGGTTTAAAATAGTTTTTTTCTTGTTACTCTTATGACAACTAAAAGATATAGCTTAGCTAATAGCTAATAAAGGTTTACTGGTCTAATATGCATAAAGGGCTTAGTGTTCTTAAGTGCTAAGAAATCGTTAAAATCTTGTTATTTTTCTGTTCTGTGTTTAAAAGTAGTAATGTGTCTTTATTAACGACCTCTGTGGCGCAGTGGGTGAAAAGACGCAGAGGTGTTCGATTCCCGCCGCGGGAGAAATGTTTGTATATTCGGCTAATATTTCTTTCGGATCTTGTTTTTTTATCCATAATAATGTTCATCAAAACGGTAACTATAACACAAACATTAAGTTGCTCAGTCAGAGACTAGATAACGCTGTGTGAAATGTCCAAGGATATATTTATTCTACTCCACCGTGTAATTGACTAATAAATATTTCACGATCTTAAGAAGTTCCAGTGGTGTCTAATTGCGTTTTCACACAGAACTGCACATATTGCAGTCGTAAAACCGGAATGGATTTTAAGATGAAAACTCTTTTAGGTGATCTATTGGGGATTTGGGGAGTATGCTAGCGAGCCAACAAACCTAAAGTATAGGTGTTGGTCAAAAAAAGACTAAACTACTGTTTCAATGTACCTACTGTGGTTTGGCTCGTTGGTTATGTAAGATTTAAATCTGGAATAAACATCGAAATTACCAACGGCAAAGGATAGCTTAAAGATTGATCTATCTTTGATCCGCGTTACGATACAGCTAGAGCCAATGGTATACAGCTCACCGCCAACAGATCACCCCATCCAGTCTTAACCAGATCTCATTTTATTTGAATATTTTAATCCTTTTACTACTACTTCAGAAACGACTTTCATATAACATTTTTTTTCACTCCTGATATTTATATTACGACCTTTTTAAAATAGCACTATAAATGTGTTAATCAACTTAAATGTAAAACCAATTTTAAAATGAAAACTGAAAATTGACAATTTTCAATAAGTGTCTTTTGCAATTTGGATCGAGAGTCACTTCAAATACTTTACGAAATGAAATTACATTTGTGTTAAAAAATTTACCTATTTTTCCTGAAGGTAAATGTTTGGGACAGGTACATAATATAGTTTGTACTAGCTGCGCCCCGCGGTGCTACCCGCGGTAAATGATTCCCGTTGCTGTGGTAATACCGAGATTAAAAGTAGCGTGTGTGTTAATGTTCGCTGTTCTTATATGGTTTTTTTTATTTTTGCTCACCGTTCAAACCTCCCTTGAACATTAACAAATATTTCAAGATAAAAATTAGGCAAATTGTCCCAATCACGAGTTTTAGCAAAATAAACGAATAACTCATTTTTAGTATCAGATATGGTTTTTTTACTTTTATTTAGACCACTTATGTTCCAAACTGCTGAAATTACGAAAAGCAGTTCAATTTTGACTATCTATTTTGTAAATACATTCAGTAAACAGGAGCACACGAGCGATCAAACAGTTTAGAACAGGCAATTTGTTAGGAGCACATTTGACGGCGTTTTTCTATCTCCCATCTGCATTCATTAATCACGACGTGAACCTAGGTTACAGTTCAGTGCTTAGCGGTTTTTGTGACGTCACAAATTGCTCGCTCGTGTAGATTTAATGGGCGATTAGCGTGTTGTATTACACATTAATGCATTCATTATCAAAATGAAGTTAGTTTTGCTATTTTGAATAATAGGTTTTTCAAATACACTTAATGCAAAAATATGGAAATATAAATTGGATCACAAGTCTTTTATTCAGATTTAAGGGGTTAGCCAGGGGCTGGCCACTGACAACCATGTAACGAAATAAAAATTTAGACTCCGGTAGGGTAGGGCTCTGTGGCTGAGTTAATTTAAATTTTATTACCCATTCATTTCCTAAATGTTTAAAATGTTTCATCATTAAAGTCATATTACTTCCAGGTTCCTCGGGATTAGGAATCCTCTGAAGAGTCGTCATCACTCCACTAAGCGGGTGGTGGCCATCAAGATCGCGCTGGTGTGGTTGCTCAGCATGTTCGTCTCCAGCTCCATCACTGTCTTAGGTGAGTCCAAGAGATAAATATTTATTTATTTATTTGTTAACCAAAATCCATAGCTTCATTCATCTATGTTCATTCGTTTGTTAGTATGTGCACGTGGCCACTCAGGTGACGGAGTTTTTATGCCGCCTGAAGGCCTCATGGCTTAACGTCTTTAAAAGCCGGAAAAGACAGTTTAACGTGCCCTCCGAAGCACGGAAACGCTCTGATAATAATGCCACTTGCGGTCACCCATCCAAGTAGTGACCGCTCAGAACTTTGCATAACTTCTACGATCTTATCAAGCAAGCTTTGCCACGAACGCTTAAAGTTGTACGTCTCAAATGCAGTAAAGGTTCGGCCGATTATAGGTAAAGTTTTTTCCAAAACATAAAACAGTTTAAACTTTTTAATATATTCAGGTATTTTGCCTAAATTTTAAGTTTACGTAATATCAGAGCTACCAAGTTTGTAAACAAGCGGATGTGCCGACTGCATTTACACTGAAAGTTTGTGCTTATTATTATAATATTTAATATTTGGCATTGGTATCAATTTCTGAGACAAAGCTGAACCTTATAGATAGAACTTTAAGTAATTTGAAAAAAAGATTAAATTGCCCTAAAAAGAGGTGTGCTTAGTGGGGATAAATAATAGAATCTTAGTGGGGATAAATAATAGAATAATATTCTTCCTTTTACTTTTTTGTCGTGTAAAAATATCACACAATGACCAGTTTTTAGTCAAATTTCAGTAAATATCTCTCTTGGACCCTATCCAAGTATCGGCACGTCGCCGCCGCGTCCCAATGAAAGGGAATTGATTTTCATTATACCATGTTTTACCTATAAAGCACTAAATCAAAATGGCTAGGTTTATAGACTAACATTATTATATACTAGCATTAATTTACTACTAATTTAGTACATTTCAGTAGTCAATTATTCAAAATCATATAACTGTTTGTGTTAGTTTATCAACCAACTTACTTACCTAACTTAAAGTTTTGGAAAAATTGACGAAGGCCTTTATTTAAGCCTTAAAAAAGCTTTAAATCGTTAGACTTTTTCAGATGTCTTTGTCCCTTTCTAACTAATACTAATACTAATATTATTTTATAGTGATACTAATATTATAACTTAGAAAGTGTGTGTGTGTGTTTATGTGTATGTGTGTGTCTGTTTGTCTGTCTTGGGACTAAAAATCGGACAGTAAAATAACCGTGTAGTGTACAAACGCCCTAAGGCAGCACTTTAATTTTCTAGTTTCTAACTCTTTTGTTATTTTGTTATGGAATGAAAAGAATTCTGCCACCTCGTATGAAAAACTTTTGGAATTGTAGCGAGCAAGGTTGAAATGCAAAGGGCTTTTGTGCAAAATTGTTACCAGAAAATTAAATAACATATTCGGCTTCAGGTTTAAAATGTTATTGAGAACTCAATATTATTATATTTTTTAAATCTAATAAAAATATAAGAAATGTTCACACACGAAACCAATTTTGGCGTTTATGATTTCGTGGAATACTAAAGACTTCCTAAAAGTATTTCATACCTCACAGCATTTTAATATTTTTTCTCATCATTCATGCTCAATACATCCTTAAATAAATCGAAAGCCTCACATCGAACAACTCAATCAGGATAGAAAAATGACTAAATCTCCTCAATTTGAATACTACATCAAGACCGGGAACTGACAATTTGTTTAGTACCTCGAAAAATTGCCACCTATTTGAGACTTTCAGAGTAATGGGACGGCATTTTAGTTGATTTATGGAAAATATTTTAAAGGCTTTCGGCTGATTGTGGTGTTTCAATAGTGTGTATTTGTATTCTTTTGAGGTTTTAAAAGATTTACATATTTTAAACGAGGTCCAAATTTGAAGGTTAATACAATTTTAATCATCATTGAGTATGTCATAGATGATAATATTTACTGTAGTAGGTAACTACAGATTTTACACTCTTTCTTTAACACGTGGACATCCACACAGAGTCATCTAGTCCCATTTTGTTTCTTTTCAACGTTATTGAATTGAATTGATCTTATTACGAATATATTTTCACAGGTCTAATAAACCGGCAGAACATAATGCCGACGCCAGACCTCTGCGTAATAAACAATCGATTCTTCTGGATCTTCGGCTCGCTGGTCGCGTTCTACATTCCCATGCTGACGATGGTCGTCTCCTTCGCACTGACTGTGCAGCTGCTGAAAAGACAGGCCAGGCTTGCGGCTACTCCTGTACCGGGAGGGACACAAAGAAGGTGAGTCATCTTATTGAAAATAGGGGCCCTAAATGTACAATTTCGTCTACGAGACAAAACTGTACTAATGCATTACTAATGCTCTCCTGGTCATGGGACCTCGAGAGCTGTAACGCACTCGAACCGTCGGGAAATAAGTCCCGTTATTTCGTATAAATTATACTTAAAAGCATTAATTAAAAAAAGGTCACCAAGTACGTACGTCACACATAAATCGGGGGAGGGGAGGATGGTGTGACAATGGGACGTAATTATTAAGTTACATATAGAGATACTCAAATCTTGGGTCCTGTCTTTAGAACATTGTCGAAATGAACTAGCCTTGGTTGAAAACCTAAATATCTTCTGAATACATACACACAAAAGATTTCCTACAAACATTATTGCCCATTCATATGATTTAATAATTCAGCTTTTATTTTGTTATTCGATTTCAAAACAAGATCGGTAATATTATTTTCATGTTCACAATTTCCAGTAGTCAAATATTTCATTGCATAGAATAGCAATAAAATATTTTTATTCCAGCAGCATACCAAAAGCATGTTAAATATTTTAAGCTTTTGCATTTCGGAAGCGAAAAGTTTAAGACCTGTTTTCGAACTTTGCTATGGCACAGTTTTCGAATTAAAACTACGAGTAAAAGATGTCATTTTGAAACAAACAATATGTTTGTTGTGCATATGAGCAGTGAGCACCCTTATATTTATTATCTGTGCGAGTGAGCGATGCTGCGTCCCGCCAAAGTTCGGCAGTCAAATAAATGGAGTCAATTAGTGAACACGTTGTTCTTATTTTAAAGTTTCCCGCCAACCGGCATCCGAAATAACAATGTTTAAATGGCGTTTTTAGTCTCATTTCAATATTATTTTTATACCTGTGGGTTATTTGTAATTTTTTGCGGAAGTCATATCAAATTTACTTACAGTAGTAAATGAAAATATATAGGTTTATTGAGAGTCCTTATTTATCCCACTAATAGTTAAGATAGTGTAACAGACAATATTTTAAGTACCTATTTGTGTGACGTATGTATTGGGAAACACTATAAAGCATGAGTAATATTACAATATACTCTAGCTTGTGGGTTTAATTACTTCCGTTTATGACAACATTGTTTAATAACCACCATTGACCATTCAAGACGTGTTTATTGCTACATAAAGATACAAATATGGAGTGGTAGCAAGCTGTGTTGCAATAAAAGCATTGTTTTAATGGATATCATACCAAAGACGCTATCGCTCTAAACTAAAGGTAGTAAAATAGAGTGCTACGTTTGTATATTTGTGGAATAATTAGTCATCATCACGTTGTCGGAGTTAGTGAAAATTAACCTACATATAAAATATTGAAATGAAATGAAGTTATGATCACGACTGTATCCCAGAGAGCGGTTAACATTTTTTACAAAGCTTCAAAATTTTTTTAAGGTGTCTAAGGGGCATGTCCAAATACATATTTGGCACATGAATATTATCATAGTAATTTATTTTATACAGGTATATTATTTGAAATAAAAAAACTATGATTTAGCCATCACCCTCTATCGATTTGTGTCCGGTTCCAAGAAATAAAAGTATCAATGTCATTAAAAAGTAAGTTCTTTGTACGTATTATGATGCCATAGCAAGTGCCGACAATCGTAGCTACCTACTGTTTATTCGTCTTCTGGAACACCATCTGAACAAACATTACAAGAGGTACCTATATCTAGGCTACACTAGAGTGGAAATGCTAATGGTTGCCCCGACACTAAATAACAACGTAGGTAGAGAATAGAAATGTATCTTAAGTGCAGGGTCATCTGATATTCCCAAGCCATTCCCAAGCTATTCGATAAAATCCCCTTCATAGCGGATCTTTAGATGTAAACATTTTTTAGTAAAATCATACAAATTATTTGGCGGGAATCGAGACTGCAACCTCCACGTATCAGGCGAGTCTTCACCCACTGCATCACAAAGATCGCTATTATGTATTATCAATCTTTTAAATTAACTGGGGGCTTACCATGACGTTTTATTAAACAATACAGTTTATGTTCTAACTATCATAACTTTACATCAGCGCCTTGGCTTATATGTCAAAAGCAGTTCACTGTAGGACCTAAACGCTTTTAACGGTCATAGTAAGCCTACAGATCAATGGTCAAATTCGGAACGCATTTGATTACCTACATGATTTGACAATTATTGATTAGTTCATTTTGGAGATGATCTGCATTCTAGAAATTATCTGTAAGTTTAGCATATTCCATTGAAATACGGAGGCAATCAATTTCACTGAAACTCGGCGACCACTTCACTTCTTTTCAATAAACGACCACTCTACCCGACTGTCCGGTACAGACGCGTGCACTGGTGCATATCATTTAATCTGTTGTCCCGTAATCTGTATTACGCTACTCGAACAGAAGATAAAAGTGGGTCTTTTTGCTCTGTAGCTAGTGTAAAATTGTATTTGGCTCAGTTTGACATACAGATGGTTTTTTCGTAAAACATCGATTTATGTCTCTCTTTTCCGGCGAGCATGTATGAAGAATGTAATGAGAGTGAATAAGGCGTAAGAGGTGTGTCAGGATCGTAGCAAGTGGGGATCCGTGGTTTCTGCCTACCCCCATGGGAAGGGGCTTAGGCGTGATTTTATGTATGTATGTATATATTTATTTATATATAGTTATAGTTAGACGGGTACCTAGTAGGTACCTGTTCATATGAGTACATGAGTACATCATTCCAAATCACACAAACGATAAGATGGCGAAAAAGCTTTTCATCACTTGTTTATATTCGTAACTTGAATATATTACAACCCTATACGTTGAAAAACAAATAAAACAGTCACTACACTCTGAAAAACAAACACTCTAGCGGTGCTTGTACCATAATTGGGGATTAGCTCGCGCTATTTATCTCAAGTGTGCTATAAACGGCAAATCTTTGAAATAAATTCACCACTCGACTGTCCGATGTCCAGTACAGGCGAGTGCAATGGTGCACGTCATCGTTTATCTACACTAATACTGGAAATATGAAAGTCTGTCTGTTATCTTTAACCAATGAATAGTTTAGGATAAAATTCAGAACGGATGTAAATCACACCAGAGTATAAATAAGCTGCTTTTCATCATCATCATACTTACTTACTCATCGGTAAATAAATAAAACATAATAATTAATAGTCTCAGAGGGCATTTTTTGTCTACACTTGTCTTAGAAGGTACTTTTTAACAACATTTTTCTTTCTTTCTTTCTTTCTTTGACAAAGAGCACGTTGCCGCCTAACGTGCTCTTTGTCACTAGGTCTCAAGAAAACCCGTGTAGTCTTGAGAATTCTTCCTTCGATAGAGCTCCAGTTTATGAGCACATATTTTTGGAGGGTAAAACCATTGATGCATGTCTTCGAACCAACAACCTTCAGATCGAAAATCACACGAATAAATCGGTATTATCTACTCACCGTCGAAGCATTGAGCTATCCAATTAACTGTGTAGGTGGAATTGATTGCATGTTAGTTTTAATTTAATTAAAACGTGGAAAGTTTACTCTGATGGAAAACGTGGTTCTTAGGCAATCAATCAGGTATCAAGTAGGGTCGGGTACGAAACTTCATTGATTAAAATAATTGATTGATGAAAATGGTGTTGGTGCTGACCACTTACAGCTTTAGTTCCGCTAATTTGTTCTAAATACAAAACATATTAATTATTGATAGAAACACCCAGACACGGAACAAATATCTGCAGAACATATAAATATTGTCCCGTAGCGGGGATCGAACCCGCAACCTTCGCGGCTTAGCCGGGCCTTCGCCCACTGCGCCACAGAGGTCGTCAAAAGAGAAGTGTTCAATAGATACACACATCTATAAAGTAGGAATGAACTATTGAACATGTTGTACCAATACAAATAAACAATCACAGTCGTAAACACTTTAGTTTAGTACATTCAAATTCCCAAATCGAATTGAAAGCCCACGCGTTTCAAACGTGATTTATTAGTTTTAAAACTATTTTAAAAATAAAATGGTAAACGTTTTATTTCACTGATGCCATTTAGATCTTTGCAGCCCTATTCATAAAACGCACATAGAAGAGAACATTTTAGAGTGCTCAGTCTGAGTTTTAAATAAAATTGTTCTTTGTACCTTTTAGATGGTTGCGGTCGATTTGTTTCCAATCGGATTTTCTTTTGATATTTCGAATACTGTTACAATAAAAATGCTTTAGTTATTACAAGACTCTTGATTCTTATCTTCTCTGAATACAGAATACCTAAAAAAACAGAATTGAGAACCTCTTCTTTTAGATTAGATTGATTTTATTTTTATTAAAGTCATTCTCTCAAATGCATTATACTCTCAAATCCAAATGAGTAGTCGAGCATCAGTTGAACCAAGTAAGATTCGATAAGATGGTTGTATGCATCAAACTAGCGCCACATAGGTACCTATTTATCTTGTTACTTTAAAGAAAGAAATTAAAAATATTATAAATTTAACGCATAAACCTTAAAGAAAGAAAGTATTTGCGTAAGAAAACACCTCTAGCCCGACTTGTAACTTCAATGGACATACTTAAAAACACGTGTAAAAGTAAACTTCAGAACTCAGAGTCAGCGTCACATTTTATTTAAATATTCCCGAACAATAGACCTCGCAAGATTAGCGAACAAAGAAAGAACTTTTTCACTTCAAACTGCTTACAGACGCTTATGTAAATGTGATCTTCGGCAATGTTTTGGTAATTTTGTTTAAGAAATTGTATAGAAATAACTGATATAGCTGAGAATATCTACCTTTCTATCTATCTGTCACAGACAAATAATAGAACAGGAATTAGAAAAGCGACTCTTACTACGAAGTCACAAAGTGCAATATAAGTCATACAAGCACCTTGTTCCGATTGATAAATGTGCTATTTCATGCTTACTGAGACAGATATCTATTGCTAGGCTGGATACAGTGAAAAATTATAGTAAGTACATAACTTTTACATTTAGTTTAATTCTCCACTGCAAAGCTAACAAATTCACTCTTTGTTTTTGTTTACTGTTTGTTTCCTTAATAAATTAAAATAATAATATTCCAACATTTTATAGGATAGGAAATATTATTATTACTTACATTAAAAATAAATGATTTTACGAAGTTACAGGCTCCATTGGTTCATATTTTCTCAATCATTAATGAAACGCGTCATCCGATGATTTACGTGAATATCCCGGGAGAGACTTAATGGATTGAAATTTCCAATAACTTATTATTATAGAGCTTGAGCTACTATGGTTTGTTGATTAATACGGCTTTGCTCCATAACAATTCATAGCACCGACGAGACGACTATCTTAGATTGTTAAAGTGTGTGCTGGTTGCTATGTACATATTTACCTATCTGTACCTATATTTATTTTTTAGGTCTATAATCTAAAATCTGTCTAACTTGTATAATTATTGAGAATCAAAAATAACAGTAATCCGCGAAAACAACGGTCAGATTTTACGTTAAATATGTAATGTTATTACGTTAAATAAGGTAATTAACGCGATAAAAACCTGTGTTTACATTTTCAAACGTTTAAATATGTAAGTTGGTAACCTAGTAACTTACATACCATCATGTTTGTTTTCGTGGGCTACTGTTATTTTTATTCGCTTCTATTTCTTTTTAATAATTGGCTTCAAGATACGTAGATGGTATTTGCTATCTTATTTAGTAAACGAATAGAAGCTGGTCATATTCACTTACGAACCAATATCAATAGAAGAATTATTCAATCAGACATAAAAGTTATGTTCAGAAGCCGTTGCTCAGCAGTAAACTCCTTAAAATAACAGCCTAATCAATCTTGAGCTTTATTACCACACATCAAGCCATAAATTGGACCAGCAAACAAAGCAGATCTGAGAACAAATAATTACATTACGTTTATCGCCGATTATTTCAGTAGCTTGGAAATCGATGGTATATTGAGCCTTATGGTTTTGAGGATAAGACGTAGACGTTTATTGGTAGTGTATTGTAGAGTTTATTTTGCAGATTTGTTTTGATCTCGTTTACGTTATGTTCAGTTTGTTGACTTGCACAATAAGTTTGGGTTTTGTTTGCTTATTGTTTGTGAGTGACTATCGTATTGTCTGAATTTTAATTATTTCAGAATCATTTCGATTACAGAATGAAACTTTCTTGTTCTTATAATAGCGGGTATTCGTGCCCAATGTAATGTAATGACGTCGCACGACACGGCGGTAATTTTGAATATTGGAATTCAATAGCTTCTGAAATCATAAATATTCTTAAATCTCAACATAAGTAATATTAATAAGATTATTAATATCACAATATAACAATCCAAAAGTTTTCGCAATTTGATTCTCTCTCATAGTAATCCCGTACCAACTTACGAGTCCTTCATCTATATCAGTCCCACGAGATCAACTCTATCCATCGGCCAAAGATACCAAAAAAATGGTAAAAGTATTATCAGAATCCCTAAAAGATCGAACAACTGAAGATTATTATCCCAAAGGAATACCATATTTTTAAAACTCGTTTAGATAAAGGTTCTTTGTAAAGCAAATCCCGCGGGAACGTATTATGGGATCTATTGAATAACTCTTACCTGTAGGTTATTTTGGCTTAGCGTTTGATTTTTACGATATTCAGATGACTTTATTTTTATTGTTTAGAGAAATTTCATTTTATTGTTAATTTTTATATGCTAATTTTGTAAATTTTTAATAATTTTAATCTTGTACTTAAATTTTTAATTATTCTAATTTTGTACACAACGAAACCAATTGGATGTGGTTTGCACCTATAATTGAGGTGGCACTTGGCTCTTAATTTAATATTTTACTATGATTATTGCATGTTATGGTGTTCACTTTGTTGGTGCAACTTAATAAATAAATAAATAAATAAATAAATTGTATTGGAGTTTATTCACATCATAACCAAAATACTAACTCATGTTTAGATTGATGAAATAAAGTTAGAGCCGTGATAGCCGAGTAGGGTAGTGTCTTGACTTTCAATCCGAAGGTCGTGGGTTTAAATCCGGCCGTGCATTTTTTTTATTCGACTCGACCTTAATTTGCGTCTCGATATCTTTATTCGATTTTTCGTTTCGAAAAAATATAAACCTACAACTAGCTACGCCCCGCGGTGGTTGGTTACGGTTTTTCTATCGGTATCAAAAGTAGCCTTGTGTTAATCCAGGATATAAGCTTTCCTGGTACCGAATTTTATTCAAATCGTACCAGCAGAATGAAAATGAATAAATAAAATGAATGAAAAATTATTTATTGCACACCTTAAATTAAAAATAACAATAAAATAAATACAATAAAGTTAAAAATGTACAATGGGCAGCCTTATCGCTAAGAGCGATCTCTTCCAGCTAGCAGTTTGAGCGTGAAGGAGTAACAGATATTACTTTTCCAGACAATGCGGAGGCTTCGACACCGGTCCCATCCAGGGGGCGCGGCGAGTCGGAGCCAGGAGCTCACCAGACCTGTCTCCGAACAGGTCCATGAGCAGGCAACTCACATGGAGAGTCACCAGTGCTGCCAGGTACAGAGATGGTCTTATTCTATTGGTGATTAATTATCTATCTAATTTGGCTTTCTTAAGTATCGTTTACGAAGGGGGGCATACAACCAGCAGTGGGCTGTGCATGATGATGATGATGATGTATCCAATTTTAAAATAAGCATTTAACATCTTTACTAGATGATTTGACTGGAATATTGAAAAGATAGAGTAGGCTTTTCCAACATCTAAACTAGAACATTCTCTTGGCTCTCAACGACCAGAAAAACAATCGACAATTACGTGTTGACTGTGCCGCGGGTTTCCTCACAATGTTTTCCTTCATCGTTGAGAGCCGAAAACTCCATTGATAGTTACAAACCCACAATCTTCTATATAAAGTCGAGGAACTAGACACTTCGCTAAAACGGCACCTACATTTAATTATTTCAAACCCTTTCCTCAAACTTGTCTAGCAATTGGAGATTTGTTTTTTTTTACATCAATTGTTAAAACCACTTTCGTATTTTTTCAACAGGCAACAGCGCAACAAGATTGGTATGAGCTTGTCCCACCCACAGCTCAGCTACATGAATGGGTGTGGTACCAACTCGAACTCGGGAGCAAAGCGCGGGAAAGACGTCGCCACGCAGACGCCACCCAGCATCACCGCTGAGACGAGGCGAGCCAGGCTGCGGCCTCTGAAGCTCATGACAGCGCCAAATGCTCTAACTTTAAGGTACTATTTGACATCATTCATTTTGATCATCGATTTGAACATCCATACTAATATAATAAAAGGGAAAGTGTGTGTGTCTTTTTGTTTGTCCGTCTTTCACGGCAAAACGGGGCGACGGATTGACGTGATTTTTCTGTGTGGTGATAGTTGAAGGGATGGAGAGTGATATAGGCTACTTTTTATCCTGATATTCCCGCGGAAACGGGACTTACGCGGGTGAAACCGCAGCTAGTACTAAATGAAATTAAAGGTTTGCGCAAACCTTTCTAAAGGATGGCACCATCTTTAATTAGTTTTGTTTTAGTTTGCCATCCGTTTTATTTAGATCGTTATTAAAAAGATTGCAACTTCTTTAATAAATAAATAAATCCTTAGACATTCCACTTTTGATGATGTGATTAACAGTTGATGTGCAATGTTACAGTGGCAATCGCGTTGATCAACTACGTGCTCTAGAGTGCTCTAGAGTGCTCTAGAGTTAAAAACCAGTATAAGTACTACTAGCAATTTCCAACAACTCTACAGAGACACGATCTCTAAAGTCAACAGAACTACGAGTACGACAATAAGTTGTTATAACAAAGATAATGCCTCAACAGTAAACTTTTCCATTTCATTCCTGAGAGGATTGGAACATGAAATAAATCGGTATCTGTGATGGCTTGAATCAATTGTAATCCACAGAGACTTGAGTTTATGATTGATCTGACCCCGGATTCTGTTTCTTGATGAAACTAAACCACATTTTTATTACTGTTCAACCATTTTAGAGTTGATGTAAAACCATTTTAATAAAAGTACTAAAATACTAAAAATAAATAAATAAGTACTATAAATAGATTTCAGTAAGTGCTTCTTTAGTTATTATAGTAAACTAGCTGCACCCCGCGGTGGTACCCGCGGTGAACAGTTCCCTTGGAAATACCGGACCAAAAGTACAACAACAGTGAAATAATGATGGTATGTAAGTTACTTATATAGATACTAACTATTTAGCGTAAAATATTACTGTTATTTTAATTCGCAACAATTTGATACAAATCAGACAACAACAGGAACATGTCATGCTTAATTTACGCATACGAACATGACTGTTTATACAGCGTGATTTTTTTTGACATAATCTATGGGTGCATCTTACGTACCTACATTATAAACTTGATAACTTAACTGTGAATTATATGTACCTAGGTAATAATTGTCTGTTTTATAATGCAATCTTGTTGTGAGTCGTATTACGATTGTGCGGACGAAGCTTACCGTAACAAAGTTGTTTGACGACCTTTCTAGTTATACGACACAAGTTTATCTGAAGAAGTAGAACTTTGTTGTAACTTTTAATAAGATAACACAAAGACTTTCTGCCAAGCCATCACGCTATTTCTATGGACAGTGTGTGGCCGATTGTACGCAACATACCTACGCTACGCATTAAACCTTTAACCAAAAAAATAAATTCTATATTGTATAATGGATCTACATAACAGAAAGGAAAAGTACTTTTAAAATATAAAAGTATGTTTCCTTTCATTATTAAAATGAGCTAACTGAAGGATTTAAGCTAGCTTCCCATTAGGACACATAATTTTCCCACCCTGTACCTTTAGTTGACTTTTTGAGTGTTGACCAGTAATAGTTTACAATCAAGCTATTTTCACCTATTTATCTGCAAATAATGCAAACCCACGAAATGTTTCTCCAAACTCTCAGCCTTTCTTCACTCAGAAAATAATGACTTTTTCTATTTGTAGCTACAGATATAAACTAGCAACTCAATCGGCGTTCGGCGTGAGAGTTGTATAAACTTTATATTAGTGTTGTAGGTGAAATTGCTTTATAAGTGTTGATCTTCATTTACGCAGTGTCGTTTGAATCTACGACTGTTTGGCTGACGCCCGAATGCTAAAACGCTTATTAAAGTATTATTTGTTATTTGTTGTTATTATTTGGGCATTAGACTTTGTTTGGTTGAGTTAAGATTCTTGTGGTTAAGTAGCATTAACAGTAAAAAAGTTAAATGAAAATTACTTACATTTTACCACTTCTGTATTCCAAAGGGTGCGATAAGCTTATTTTTTATTATGTTTGAATATTTTTAGATCCTTGACATCCTCATAAACATGATGGCTTAAGATTTTATGTTTAAACTTATTGGCTTGTTTTTATCAGTCGTATTTTTAAAATGTTAGGCCAATAATTTTAACACAGCGTCCATAACAATATCTTTATATACAGCGTATAGGACCAGCTAGTTCAGTTTCTAAATTGTCCCTATATCTCCCAACCTAAATATAAAAAACAATTCCAATCTTCACCCTATCTCCAAGCTAATAAAATGGTTACCCTCAATACCCCATTTGCAATTGTAGCGAAAACAAAACGAAGTTAATCCCTACATTTTGGACCCTATTTGAGCCCTAAAAGGGCTATATCCCTTTTCAAATGGGACGAATGTTACAGATTTCTACAAATTAGGTCTTTGGGGACCGCTCTGAATTGTTTTCGCTTTTTTTGTGGACTGAAATGGTGTTCCTAAAAGAAACTCTATCAAACTTAACTTTTGTATAATGGAACTCAAATTAGAGAGTATTATAAAGACAGTGTCCGTTTTAGGGGCAAGTTTGAAATGAATTTACTTATAAAGTCGTGTTTTGGTGAGTTTGAATTTTTTTGGTGGTTATTACCACGGACGTCTAAATGTTTTCCGCAGTTTTGTAGTCCAGTGTTGAGTTTTTGATGCGTTAACTGACGTGTTTTCTTCTATACTGCACTATTGATAGGACGCATGATGTTTGTCAAGAGTCAATTGCTTCATCTGCCTAGCCTCAAAGAATGAAGCTATTTAATTTCTCAATAAACTCGTTTCTTTAGATGAAAATGATACACAGAAAACCTCATTCGGGTCGCTAGTTTAATAATAAAACCTTGTTTCAGATTCCTAGCCAATCGGAAGAAAGGGCGCTCGCTCTCCGCCAACGCGGTGGCGAACGAGCAGAAGGCCACCAAGGTCCTCGGCCTGGTCTTCTTCACATTTGTTCTTTGCTGGGCACCGTTCTTTCTGCTCAACATACTCTTCGCCTCCTGCCCCGCTTGTATCGTACCAGGTTTGTATTTTAATTGTTGAATTATAAAATGTCTCAAGAACTAAAAGACCTATAAGTTTTCATTGCCATATTTCTGCCATTCAACGCGTTCAGTGCCCACCATGCAAGTGGCCTAATTAGGAAGCGAAGGAGATGACTGTGGGAGCCGAACAATGGTCATACGCCAATGACAGATAGTTGCGTATATCTTCTAGGCTCTAGACCTTTTTAATCACACAAGGACAGCCCTATGTCACCATTAGGTAATTAGTGATAGCAGTAATTGGATCGGGTCAAAAGGGACACCTAGAAACGTTGGTGTAAATTGAGTTTGAGTTTAATAAGCCCTTTGAATTTCGAAATCGACGAAGATTGTTTTCGAACCAAATTGGTGAATGTGGTTTTAGGGTGTAACCCACATCACACCTTTGTTACCATCCATCTGTTTACTTAGCGGTTTGGTCAACACAATGCGAGCTTTATTGCGACGAGTTTGAACTCTGTTTGAGTGTGGCAATCAAAAAACAGTGAGTTTTGTTTTGTGAAATGAAATGAAGCTGTCACTCTCTAGATTTCAATATAGTGCGTGAAATACTGCTAGCAAATGTTCGATCTATCCATCTTTGCAACAGTTAATCATTTGGAACTCGATTTTGGCTTATTCGAAGCAATATTAGAAATGCAGACTCACATTTAGCTTTAAAATAAAAGTAGTCCCAAAAAAATACAGATTACTACCTATAGTATTGAAAACAAAATGTATTATAATATGTTATTGAGACTAGCTTTTAGAAATATAGTCAAAACTTCAACTTTTGATGTAAAAAGTTTGTCTTTGTCGATTCAGATGAAAGCAGAATGCAATATCCGCTTGATTTCGTTGAAAATCAATTGTTTATTTTGTGGAATGCGCTGATTCATCCGTTAAATTGTATTGTGGAATAGGTAGCAGTATTATTGATGTCGACGGGCTAACAAGATGAAAGCGAGGTGAGACAGGGATGTTCTGAATTAATAATGAAAACTATTACGAAGCCTGTGGCGTAGACAGGTGACAAACGCTTCGTATCTTACTATCAATATGCAAATTTTGTTTATTATAAAGTTTTTGTTATCTATTTGTTTTTTTTTGTGTCCTATTAATACGTTTTGAAAAAAATAATAATAGTTGCGCCCCGCAGTGTTACCCGCGGTGAACAATTGCCGTTTCCTTGGGAACACCTAGATCAAAAGTATCCTATGTGTTATCTAGGAAATAAGCTTTCGTAGCTATAGCCGTTTGAGCGTGAAGGAGTAACAAGCAACTTACTCACTTTCACAAAAATGTTCTTCTTTATAATATTAGTAGGATAAGTTGTATATTTATTTTATTTTCACATTTTTTTGTTCTCAGAACACGTTGTGGATATCTGCCTATGGCTTGGTTACGTGTCTTCAACTATCAACCCCATCATCTACACCGTCTTCAATAGAACCTTCAGAGCTGCTTTCTTGAGGTTGCTTCGGTGTCACTGTACAAGGTAAGCATTTATCTTAGATATAAGATAAATTTTCCTACATTCTTAAAAAAAGTAAAAAAAAATATTTATTTAGGTTAGGGTTAGGATCTAAAGGAAAATTTAGTCTTCCTCATACATTCAGCGTGATTCTATTGCCTATTCCAAAGCGATTCCTAGAGTAAAAAACTACGTAACAAATATAAAAAAAAATTATACCCTTAAGAGAGATACTACGATACATTTTTATAAGATTTATACAACACAAAGACGAATGTGACACTTTTTTATTTGTTATTGTGTATCTCCAGCAAATCCATTCAATTCAATTTTATTTACCAATTGAGTTGGAAAATAAGGTTGCATATGCCCATGGCTCGAGGTACATATTTTACCTTTTTCGTGTCCAACTTTTCTGGAATTCACTGGAAGGTAAGCGAAATTGTGTTTCTGAGTGGGCACCCAATGGCATGGAAACGGGCGAAGTAAGCAACAAAACCATGCAATTTTGGATAATCGAATTATTGCGAATTATTATTAGATTCAGGAAAGATACTGATATTTAGCGATTCTTTCTGAATAAACTAGTACAAAAACTTTATAATCAAGAACAGCAAATGTTACTTTAAATAATAGGCTGGCTTTCTTTAATCTAAGAGTTATAATCAGTTTTTTTAATAACTGACAAGTTCAGTCGAAACAAAACTCTTGGGTTTGATAAATGTGTGAAACGTTCTAGAAAATCCTTGCAATTTTCTAATGCCTTGAAGTTGATTGATTTAACTGTTCCGTGAAACCTTTGTCCCCAGCTGTTGCTTATTTATTGTCTCTTCGATGGTTTCAAATGGCTTGGGATAATTTGGATTCTGTTTTATGTTGGTTTCGTGGAGCATTCGAGCTTAAACTCTACGGAAATACGCACGAGTTTATGTTCAAATTCTCTATTGTCATCGGAACCAATTTGCGATCAATAACGACCTCTGTAGCGATAGGAAAACTCACCTGAAACGCAAGTTGTGGGTTTGGTTCCCGCTGCATAGAAAATATTTGTTATATTCGTTTTGCATCTTGGCTGTTTTTTTACGTAAACGTAATGTATGTAGGGTACAAATTTATCAGTCAAATATTCACAGTACCCATTACAAAAACTCTGCTAACTTTATGCTGTGTAAATAGTAATTTTATTTTTATTGTAAAAGCCAATTTAGTATCAATCATACAAATGAATTCTACTGGATAGTAAATTAACTATACTTCTGACGAATTTTAGTATCTAGATGTAGAAAATGATACAACAGTTGCGCTTTGGAGAGGCTAAGACAAGGTCTTCTTGGCTTCCTTCATGATATATATTGCCATGTAAGTGTTGCAATACGACTTGGCACAAGGTGTGCAAAGTAGTGACGAGGTGTGCCAAGTTCATTTGTTACTACAAGGTGTGCTAAAGTGAACTTACACTGTAGGTGAAAACCCAAGATCTATATATAAATTGAAAACAAGTTACCAATGGCTAATACACTTAGGTACGCACGTTTTTTCACTCGCTGGGTAGTCAACAATCAAGTGCGATAATTTTAAGTAAAAACCTCTGTAAAATTAGTTGGTGAAAAATCTGATAAAGTTTTACATTTAACAACATTAATTGCTATGTTTCAACTCAAAATACGTCGCTCGAGGCACAAATTCGGACTGTATGTGGTCAGAATAAATTGGTACTGCATCAAACGAACCAAATAAAATGTTGAAAACTTTAAATGTCTCCTACATTTTAGCTACAGCCTTGTTAAGGGTAGCCACACTAATCGATTGTTCGATCGTTAGCACGATGATCGATCCACGTTAATCGTTTATTATGGAACCTTTTCTTTGACTAATGATGGGGGATTAAACCACGCCATTGATTAATCAATCGATCGATTGTTGATCTCTGGCATCGATCCCGACGACAGTCCATTCTACACGTCGGTCGGTGAAAGATTTTTTGAATTCGGCTGAGTAGTTTCGGAGATTACCTCCGTCAAACAATCAACCAAACTTTACCTCTTTATAATATCAGTAAAGTTATAAGATTACTGACCCAACGAACATTGGCAGCCAGTGATTCGAAAATCTAAAGGCAT
The DNA here is from genome assembly GCA_947086425.1 of Xanthorhoe spadicearia. Taxonomy (NCBI): domain Eukaryota; kingdom Metazoa; phylum Arthropoda; class Insecta; order Lepidoptera; family Geometridae; genus Xanthorhoe; species Xanthorhoe spadicearia. Next base: position 2,676,842 of record OX352198.1, on the reverse strand, counting down.
GTCGAGCGGAGTCAGATAGTTAGCTTCGTCGAGCAAAAAGAGTGTTATTGTTCAAGGTGAACGTGCTGACGACAAATCTATTGGGAAATCTAGCAATACGCTTCTCGTACATGGATATGGTATCATAATTGATATAAGCTATGGGTTGCGCTTGCAACGTACTCGTACCATATGAAATAGCTCTATCAGTTGCGAAAACCACAATTCTCAGGATGAATTTGATTCGAAGGTCTTCCTTGTTGATTCGTCGCATAATAAAACTTACTATAGGAACATAAAATTATCAATTCATCTGGCACGTTGCAAGCACATGTTACCTTTTTAAACTGCGTACTAGATAAGAGTGCTGTGTTAAATCGATATCAAACTAGTGCAAGCAATAACCGATCTTAAAGGTAGTCAATCTTTTAATGCTGCGACTGTACCTTGAATAAAATACTTTTAAGTTGATTGTATAAACATACGTAATGTTAACTCGAAAAGACAATATGTGACTTCATAACGCATGAGCGCGTTCTAGTTTGGGTGAGGACTGAGTAACCGTTTACCTACGAGCTCCAGTAGATACTACTTACTGTTTTTTTTAATGAATTGGTTTTTATAACTAGTTGAGATTTTGATTGCAGAATATGAGATCTTATAAAAGAGATTTTCAAGCTAAGTATAATGCTATTGAGTAAAAATGTAAGGTATTCCTCATATCCCATTAGTAGCGCACCAACTGAAGCGTACCAAAGAACTTCTACATAGCGCAGCAGTTTAGGTACGCTTTCCGTTAGCAACTTCGTTTCCAGTCGTAGGTTTAATATCAAAACAAAGATACTTTTTGCTGTTATTCCACAAGCCATTTGGACACCGTTTCCTGCTGCACACGTCATCCATATCTTGCGCTTTCCAATTTCCATTTTAATGCTTGGAGTGAAGCCAGCCGGCAAAGTTGCGGGAGTTACATTTCCGACGGATGACACTTTAAGGATGACCGTATAGGGACTGCTGAACGGAAGCATTATGACTGCTCAATCTTAAAAAACCTTTGAAATTCTAGTATACCTAGAAGGGCCACAAACACAATTTAAACTAAGTGTGTTTTTGCTGACTGAGTTGTAATGTAAGTTAATTGTAATTGAAGACCTCGTAACTTCATTGGGCTATTATTTCGAGATTAAGAAACTTTGCGATGGAAAATATAGTCTCGTTATAAAATCATCGTCGTTATAAAAGGGACGTCAAAATCTTTAGTTCGTTTGGTTTAAGTTTAGGTGGCGTCAGAATCGCCACTAATATTTATTTTATTTTTAAGATTTTTGGAAAACTTACAGCTAATAATACAAAGATAATGAAAAATTACAAAATACTGAAGGCTAATTAAAAGTTGATAGATGAAGAAATATCTAATTAAAAAGATGTTAATTCTATAAAAAACACAAAGAAGTAAGTGTGCGGCCAACCTTAGCCTGCTCAGCACGAGATAAAAAGTTTCCGTTTAGTACGTAATACAAGTTTATAGGTCTTCTTTTCTCACTGTTTATTGCCGAAGGTCGAGCCAACTGATGGCTTTAGAATGTTTCTGGTTGTTTATAAGAAGCTTTAGGCTTGTGACATTTGTGATCTAGTATTTCCAGGAAATAGATAGTTTTGCATATTGTTGAATGGTTTAATGTTCCATTTACAAGGTGAAAGCTTATTGTCTGTTGCATAAAGTTAAATTGAAGTAATATTTGAATTCCATGGTTTTAACAATATTTAATTAAAATGAAAATTTAGTTAGTAATATGAACGAACTATACCTTCTATCAGGGTTCATACACACAAACAGACGACATACGAATAACGAAGTCTTAAAAATAGGGTCCCGTTTTAGCTTTACGAAAAAAGTATATTTTTGTTATTCTAACACAAATATTTGTCCACCAGACGCGGGCGATGCACACGGTATCGCTCAGTCGGCTCCACTCGCGGCGCGTCCCAGCTTTGCGCGCGATCAGCTCTGCCTCTCGCTATCTCCCTCCGACCTTCGGGCATGCTGCAGGGCACCCAGTCACAAGCCGCTGTGGAGACCACAGAAACTGTGCTGATGGAGACGCCTATGGAAGATTATAATCTAAGATACTAAGTCACATTCTATCTTTGTCTACGATCCACAACTAAAAGCCATGATTTTTTTATGGTAACCTTATTTACTGAAATATAAAAAACTGCAATGGGAAAATATATAAAATTCAGAGAATATTCTTTGAGTGGCTATTTATGTCATACGTACTCGTAAAATGTTCCATCGTTTTCAACCTATTCAAATGAATAAAATAGTGAACTGAAAATTCATACATTTAAATTTTAAAGTTACAATATTTTTTATGTAGGAGGATGCCAAATGTAAATATTATGAATAAACCCAGCTACAATTAAGCTGCAATATTACTATAAGCTATTTATAAGAAACCCCATTTTAATGTAGAGCCTCAATGAATTTAAAATGTAAATCATGTTGAATTAAATTAAGATCCCGAGAGAACTTTATCAAAGTTCTTTTATTATTTTGTTTAAATGAATGTATCTTTCTAGAATAAACATTATTTTGAATGGTATTGTTTTATTTTCATCACGCCTCAGAAAGTCAGAATTTGATTATAATGAAAATGTAAATGAGACTTGTAATTTATGCTTTCGTCAGGTGCAAAACAAATTGAGCTCTCTCGTAAATACTTACTGAAATTGCTAAAATATAAAGCGTCTGTGTTTTTGCTAAACTCGTTTGTTAAGCTCTCGTGTAGATTTCTGAGACCGCAAAAATGACTCTGTCAAGGCGTAAGGACTTTAAAAGCCAGGATCGACAATTTAAAGTATTCTCTAAAGCACGAAAGCTTTAACTGTTAATGCCACTTGCTCATAACGTCACTTACCTTCATTAGCGCGTTCTATTGCTAGCAATAACTGAAGTCGACAGGGCTATGGACTCACGATAATCACTAATTATTCTTAAAATAAATGATATGGAAACACTTTACAACTGTTACTTTTTTAATACTTAAATACTCAAACGCTAATTAAATATTTTAGGACGAATTAACCATTGAGGAAGTTGTTTTTTTGACAAATTTCGTTCAACAAAATCGTTCCTTAATACTTCTCTGTACTGAAGTAGTATAAAACTAGCACAAGTGTCGGTAATGTATTTGGGAAATTTATTCCAAATCGCGGATTTATTTGAATGTGTAAAGTGAGGGTTGGGGTGACGAATTGTGACTTCTGACTCGACCCTTTCCCGCTATAAAGATGAAAGGTGCGAAGTGACTCAATTTGAATATCACTCTTCCTTATTTTTTAAGAGATAAGGAAAACATCGTGAGGACTCATTTTGTGAATTCGTAAAAGTTAGAGATGTACTTATTAAAGATGGAGACATCTTAGTCTTAAATTTTTATTAATAGTTAAGTACGACCGTGGCTTGACTTGGGGCAGCCACATAGAAAAATTGTGTGCTAGGTTAGGCAGCGCATGTTTCGCGCTTAGTAGGCTCTCGAGAGTTGTCTCCGCCGATGTAGTCCGTACCTGCTACTTCGCGACTGTACACTCGCTTTTACAGTACGGAGCTGAACTGTGGGGTCGCGCTGCCGACAGGGAGCGCGTCTTTCGCATGCAAAAACGTGCTGTGAGAGCGATCGTGAGAGTGAGTCGGGACACGTCGGCGAGACCGTACTTTGTCTCGTTGCGGATACTCACATTGCCCGCTATCGTAATATCTCAGGTAGCAATGTTCGTAAGGCAAAACTTAAGCTCATTCGAAACGCTTAAAGAGAGACGCGTGGTGGTGCGTGTTACCCGCAACGACGACAAACTTGCCGCGGTAGCTCACAGACTCACCAGGTCTAAGAGACTCGTGCATGTCCTGGGGCCTGAGGTGTACAACCGCCTGCCAAAACACGTCGTTGGTGCTCCCAGTTTGTTAGTTTTTAAAAACAAATTAAAATCGTGGCTGATCGAGCAAGCGTTCTATAGTGTTGACGATTTTGTGTGTAAAATTCAGTGACTTAAACAACTACTACTTTAATAATTATTTTTTATTAATTTTTATTTTAAATCAACATGATTTTGTTAATTTTTATTATGTACCTATCCTATATGACTTGTAAACTGACATTTACCAATAAATTGATTATTCTGATTATTCTGATTATTCTGATTATTCTGATTACAAAACCAATTTTAAATATAAATATTTAATTAATTTATTAAATAGTTATGATAATAAATCGATATTTGGTATTCTTAATAACTTTATGCCGATATATAATACCCCAGTCAATCTAAGCTTTTGAAATAACAATAATTCCCGGAAAGCTGAATTTTGGTGGAGAGCTTGGTATTACCATTACAAATAAAGTGTTAAAAGTCCCCATCGATCCCATGTGTGCGTCACGAGTTATTCGGGGTCAAAGATCAAAATTTAAGGTCTCTTAGTTTTTTTTCGAAAACGGTAAGTTTTATCAAAACAAGTTTCAGCCCAAAGTTGTAGATCTTAAAATTGTCTACAAAAATGGTCCCGATAATATTTTTCCTAAGAGTTACCATTCGTGAGTTATCGCGGTAGAAGCGAGCGCACCACGCGGCCTACTAGGATGGAGAAAGACCGTGATTTGCTTGCAGCGAGTGCACCACGCTTTTTTTTCACACTGAATTAGGGGCTCGTACGGAATCTCGTACTGCACAGAGGGCTCTGAAACGATTTCATAATACATTAAGACTCATATCATGGATTTTCAAAATGAATAAAGATTGGATTTTCCAACTCTTTTATGGTTTCCAATGGATTCTCTAGGTTTTATGGTTTCTCTCTCTAATTCTCTCTCTCCTAAAATTATCCTGGAGAATCCATTTAACCATAAAAGAGTTGGAAAATCCGATCTTTATTCATTTTGAAAATCCATGATATGAGTCTTAATGTACTTATTATGAAAACGTTTCAGAGCCCTCTGTGCAGTACGAGATTCCGTACGAGCCCCTAATTCAGTGTGAAAAAAAAGCGTGGTGCACTCGCTGCAAGCAAATCACGGTCTTTCTCCATCCTAGTAGGCCGCGTGGTGTGCTCGCTTCTACCGCGATAACTCACGAATGGTAACTCTTAGGAAAAATATTATCGGGACCATTTTTGTAGACAATTTTAAGATCTACAACTTTGGGCTGAAACTTGTTTTGATAAAACTTACCGTTTTCGAAAAAAAACTAAGAGACCTTAAATTTTGATCTTTGACCCCGAATAACTCGTGACGCACACATGGGATCGATGGGGACTTTTAACACTTTATTTGTAATGGTAATACCAAGCTCTCCACCAAAATTCAGCTTTCCGGGAATTATTGTTATTTGACCACTAGTTTTCTGTTTAACTTGACCGGTGTATAAGTTAAATGATGAAAACAATAGTAAGATATCTATATCTTACTATTTCCTACATCTACATACTACATCTTTTTGAGAAAGTCATTTTATTTGGTTTTTACTTTTGAGGCGAGTTTTAGCTTCATATAGTAATTGTTCCTGTGGGAAAACCGAGAATAAAAACTGTTCTGATACTTAATTTCATTCAAATCTGTCTAGCCGTTTGAGAGTAAAATCCAAACATTTTACTCACACTCACAGTTATGGTAGTATGATTAGTGTGATTTTTTTTAATTTATTAGTATATCAGTCAAATGCCTAGAACAAACAGGTTTCTGAACGTATAACATGAAATGTTTCAGGACAGAACCCTTTTTACAACTTCGTTATTTGTTGGAACCCTTGGATACATTAAAACACACCACACGTTTATGTTTGTTAGACTGTTGTTCTTAAAGTGGTGCTAATTTTTCCTTATACCTATACAATATACATGACGCATATTATCAGTATCTCCTTTGATTATTTTTATGGAGCAAAAAAACAATTAAAACTGGAGCTCAGCTTTACACGTAGCTTGAAACATACTTAGTTTTTTTTCTGTATGTACATCGAGAACAAACATTTTTCTTAGGCAATAGTTCTTCCCTCCCTGTTAGTCTGAAATCTAAGCGTTGAAAAAAGTACTAAATATATTAAAATCAGTTCCGTGTCTTGGCACAATTATTGCGAAATTTTATCAAAATTGGTTGCAGAAGAAGTGTACGTAAGTATCTATAAAAACCTTCACTAGCGCATTATGTAGTTTTGGGACGTTGTATATAATAATAAATAAATCATGAAAAACCATTATACCTGTATAATTTGAAATTTGTTCCGTTTAAATTCATAAAAACCTTAACCCTAGCCTTCCACATATCCCTTAAATTATATTAGCTACTTGTACCCTCGTTATGAACCTCTGCAAAATGACACCCAGTAACTTTCGGGTCGGTTATTCAATAAAGTTTCAAAACAAAACACACTCGTAAACTCAACAAAGTTATACAAAGGCCCACCTCTGGTTGTGAAGTATCTGCAGCGTTAGATAAGCGAACTATGCGTGAGGCCATGACGGCTCAGTGAGCAGTACCCTTTAACTGATCTAAAAAGTTTTTACTGTACAGCTTTATACTCGTACATCGCTCTTGCCGCAAAGCCGGTCTCAACAATTTGACTGTGGGTTTGCTTGCTGTGGTAAAAAAAAAACATCACTTCCATAACAAGTTTGTTCGTCCGTATAAGAAAGTGGCCAACTCTGGTGACAGAGTTTTTAGGCCTCCTGAAGGCCAAGTTATAACAAGTAGCACGCTCACGGTACATTTATGTTTATAACTCCGAACATTATTAGATCCTAAAGTTTTAATGAGACCACTCTGGGAGTGTTTTTAAAACAAAAAAGATTTAAGTGAAACATCCTTCTTTTTTAAGTCGGTTAAAAAGTATTTTTTTTTAAGATTTTGTTTGTAATGTGCTGCCATAGCCCCCCCCCCCCAACTTTAGTTCGTTTGAAATATGTTGTGGTTCATTCGAATAGAAAGCTGAATATCGACTATGTATTGTTTTACGGGTATAGCCCACGATTACACTTCACATAATATTTATTGCAATGATTACAAAGGATAACAAAATACGGTATTCTTTTCATATTTTCTGAAAAACTTACCTTCAATATTTTCCGTTCCAAAAGGGAAACAAGACCCACTCTTATATTTATGAGCACTTTTCTTTATCTACATCATTTGAGATGAATCAGATGTATGTTACATGCCATATTGCAAAAAGGTTATATCATCCAATTTAAACAAATAAAATGGTTGTTTCCGGACTTTCCGGGACAAATATATTACAAGTTTCAATATCTTACATTACTTCAAGGATTGAATAAATGAAATCAGATTTATTTACAATTTATTTACCTTACACACAATTTGTATGTTGATATTTAAGGTAGGTACTACGCGAGTGAAAAAACCTTATATACATATTAGTTCTTTTTCACCGGAAAGTGGCTAGTGTGTTGGAAAGAATTGGGGCCTTTGCCTAGCAGTTGGACGACGTAAGCTAGATAAATAGATAAAAACTTTATTGACACACACACACACACACACACACACACACACACACACACATATTACAGTACAAGTACAAAGAAGAGAGAAATAACTAACATAACACAGAAAAGTAGGTAGATACCTAAACAAGGGCAACATTAAAAAAAAAAAAATTTAAAAAAAAATCATTTTTCAAACCCTATTTAAAGTGTGGATATTATATCATTGAAATCAACTAAGTTCCCGCTAACGAGTGGCCATTATCATTGATTAGTTGTTTACATATCAACCGGCTCGGACGATTGGTTCGCGTGTTGGTCATTCCAGCAGCGACCGGTGTAAGCTGAGCTCTGTTAAACTGGTAAATAAGGAGCTTTGATGGTTTAGTAGGGAATTTTTTTGTTCGTGGGTTCAATACAATTCGTACTACCGATTGAATTAAAGGTATCCTTAGGTTTGATATAAAAATAGTCATCCGTTATGCATTGAGTGGGGTTTTGAACTCACATAAAGTCGAACGATGAAAGTTTTACTGTTATGTATACTCCTTCTTTGTTTATATAAGCATGTAATTGTTGTGCAATTAGCATTTGTCAGTACTTCAGTGTACGATTATATTAAAGTATTACTGAACAAATGTTGGTAAACCTAAATAAATAAATAAACGCTAAACCAATATCGACTAATATAAGCTGAGCTCTATAATAGGTGACAAGGAAGTTCTGGTGCCTTAATAAAGTTTTAGTGGGTTTGAAACTGATTTGTATACTCAGATTATCTATCTCCACCAAACCTAGCATGGAAAGTTAACTTTCACACAATGTGGGCATGTACTAAATATGAATTTTAACATGCCTCTGATTACCCCTTGGAACATCTTTAAAGAATCTGAAATTGCCTATCTGTTACGAAAAGCCTACCTCATCCTGGTTCCTTTCGTTCATTCCTTCATTTGATTAATACAGTAAAATTATATTATTATAATTATATTATTACTTGAATATAAAACAATGGATGTCAGGTTAAAACTAAATGACAGGTACTGAACAAAATTCGCTGAAACATTTATAAACGCGGAATTCTAAACATAGATTAATTTCACCGCAGCTCATTGTGAAATGGTTTCAGTCTGCAAATTAAAATGATTTGTACGTAACTCGACAATACAAATTGAATACAGTACAAAAATGTTGTTTCCTGTGTTTGTTTGAGTGAAATAAAAAAAGACGTGTGGCACTCGGGGACTGCCGCGGTAAAGCTATTGCATGCCACCTAAAGGGGAGTTGCTGAACTAAAGGGTCAAGTGTTAGGTTTTTTTCGTTACGGAATTTCTGGATTCGGTCTCCACGCTCAAATCCAATAGCTTAAAATGCAAAAGCCTGTAGTTTTGAAGGATATTTTAGGACCGAACAAACTTATTTTGCCACAGCAACCAAATCATGATGTAAGTTGACTAGGTTTAATTAATGTGCTACGAACGCTACGGACGCTACGAAACTGCTACGACGTAGCTACGAGGATCTACAAATCTAGGCAGTATTTTTTTAATACATTTTCTTTGAGACTTTATGTAAAAGTAATATGTAATAAAAAAATCTGGAAATGTATATTTCATTTAGAATATTTACATCAAATTCCCAGGAATTCCTGCAGATAATGAGTAAAACATTCATCTACTCTTCTTTCTTCGGCGTCATGGGCTCACGAAAGCTCCTTGTGAGGGTCTGGAGTCTTCTAGTGCTGACTAGCCTCATAGCTATTGTAGTTTTATCAATTTGGAAAGTTATTAAGGCTTTGGCTGGATGGGCTAGAGATACTAATGGAAATAGTAAGTGAAATCTATATCTATCTATACTAATATTCTAAAGAGATTGTTTGTTTGTTTGTTTGACGTAAGTAATCTCCGAAACTATTCAACCGATTTTAAAAATTTCTAACACTGATGGTTAGAATGGACTGTCGGGATGGTTATAGGCTACATTTTATCCCGGTAGTTTCAGTAGTACACCCGTGCAAATACGGAACGTGCTGCTAGTTCTCAATTAAGTGAAACTCAAGGCACACTACCAAACCAATAGTTGATAACAAACTTGAGGACTATAAATAAATATTTTCTAATTGTTAATATTATTTTTAATAATTTATTTTAATTGTTTCTTCTAGGAAGCATCACGGCTCGTTTCTCCGGCACCATATTCTACTCCATCTCAACAATCTCTCTTATTCTGAGTTCTCGTTTAGCTTATATCTGGCACGAGATAGCTTCCTACTGGGCTGAAGTAGAGAGAATAATGGTGATAAATGCGCCTGCCGATAGAAAACTGAAGAGAAAAGTCATATATGTGATTTGTTTTATGGCTGGTTTTTGTGTTTGTAAGTAGTGTTTAAGATGAATATTAGGACTATAATAGTGGGTAGCATTGGAGCACTTGATCGGAAAAAATGGCGTGAAAATAAGGAGGCCTATTACTCAGCAGTAGTTGGACGTGGGTTTGTCTGTCTGAAGATAATATGTCCGGTTAAGCTAAGAGGGTGGTTTAGGTGCTAGGTAAGCCTATTTCATCTCAACAATGTCCAAGGCACTACAGTGTCCTGTTAGGTGTAGGCAAAGATTTCCTCCATAAATCATTTAGTACTTTTAGTTATAAAGGTCTGTGTTTTTTTACATTCTTGTCTATTTTTCAGTTGAACATGGCATTAACATGATTTCATTAATAGAGTTTGATTGTCCTAAGGACCAAATTCTAAAGAAGTATATCTTGATGTCACATGGATTTATTATTTTACGTAGTAAGTAAAACCTTGGTAATTTAAAAAAAATACTTTTAATCTTAGGTTTAAAATTGATTTGACAAAAAAATACTTATAATTACTGACAAAGCTGTAAACGAAAGGATTGTTCTAAAAAAATCCATAATATATACTTGAGGTATTTTGTTTTGCGCTCTAAAAATTTGGCAGAATAAGCAGTATTTTTAAACCATTGTTATTTAACAAAAATCTCCAGGTGATTACACAGTATGGGCTACACCCCTAATCTTCGTGAGCGCGATCGCCACAGCACTCTGGACCTTCCAAGATGTACTGATTGTGCTGCTCAGCATGGGACTAACGTCGCGGTACCAGCGACTCAATGAGTGCGTGGCTAAGATCAGCGCCATCGAAAAGCGACAGATGAAGTGGGACCAAGTACCTAAACTTGTTTTTATAATTTGTGAACATTCAACGTCTAGTTTTAAACTATAAGCAGTTTGTGTTATGGAAACCAAATTACTGATATAATATTTTTGACAAAATAATAAAACTTATACAGCGTTTGTACAATACTCGTTTCATAAACGTACTAGCAAAGCAACTCGCACCTTTTAATTGAACTATTCTGTAAATCTAGATAGAAAATGCTTTAAATCTGTTTCGTAGCTATAGATGTAAGTGATTTTATACACACTTTCACGGAAACAATATTAGTGGAAACAGAATCCTGAATTCTCTTAAGATTTAAGAGAAGAAATATATAAGCACAGGTTTTTATAGCGTTGTTTACCGATAAACGGTTTGTTTTTTTAATACCATTTGAGAGAATGGTTAGTTCTAATCCTTAGCTTCATTTCCAGAAAACCGAATCTCTAAAAATATACACATGGCGTAAAATAAGAGAAGCCTACGTGAAACAAGCGGCGCTGGTTAGGAAGGTGGACAGCGCTATCGGCGGCATGATCGTGCTATCCTGCTTCTGCAACTTCTACTTTATCTGCCTACAGCTGTTCCTGGGAATCACGTGAGTTGTCGGTCATGTCGTAAGGCCATAATGGAGGCCTTTAGGCGGCCTAAAAACTCCGTCACCAAAGTTGACTACTTGCTTATAGGAACGAACGACGTGAGTTTTTTGAAATCTCCGTCACAGTTGACCACTTACGTATGACTACGACACGATTCGAACCTGCGATTCAAACCTGCTACGAGAAAAAGTTATACTTTCTACAGTTATATTGTGTTCTGAGTCTGGGTGTTTTTCTATTGTTTTTTTTTATTCGCACACATTTTTAGCATTGCGTCCAATATATTCAGATGTTTGGTGACAAAGCTTAAAACTTTCAAAAGCAAATTATTTAAAGATGGACAGCATGACTTAATAAAGTTTATTTTTATTGGGTTATAAAGTTTAATTCTGTTCTAAAAGAATATTATATCCTGAAAGAGGGTTTTATAAACTTTTTTAGTTGTTGTCTAGGTATAACTAGTAATAATCGGTCAGTAAAAGAAGAATTGCATTCAAAAGTTATGAGGAGAGCTGTTAAAGATTTTAATTGATCGCATCTAGAAATTCATGGACAGATTTATTGCGTAATTGACCTTAGTCCTAACGTTTTGACTATCTTCAATATGAATAACATCGAGACACCTAATAAAGGGCAAACGTTTTGAGAGAACACATTAGATAAATAAATCTTATAACAATCCACGTCCCCTTACGTTTGACGAGATTGACGTTCGATGGACGAGACCCAACGAGCCTACGTACTCTTTTGATACAGTATTATTATAGATACATAGCATGATACACATAGGTTAGTACTCTGCTTTGCATAACTGTGTTTTGTTGGTGTTGTCTGAGTAAAATAACTTTTTTGTATATTTCAGTACTGGAAAGTCCCTTACCATGATACGTCGGGTATACTTCGTGGTGTCTCTAGCGTGGCTGTGCATCAGGATCTGTGGTGTCGTCCTCTCGGCGTCCGCCATCAACGTTCACTCCAGGAGTGCTCTAGATTATATTTATGATTGTGAACCACATTGCTATAACGTTGAGGTATAACGAGTTATGATAAGTACCATTTATTTACATAAAACAAGCTGTAATGCACATTCACATTTCCTAAATGTATCTGATAATGTATGACATACCTTATGTGTCTCATATTAATCTTATATTTTATTTCATTTTTAATCAAACCTATTGGAACAAAAATTCAAAATCATTAACATAATACTGTTATTTTAGATGGATAGACTGCAAAACCAACTTTCGAAGGACTACGTCGCGCTGAGCGGACTTGGATTTTTCTACTTGAGTAAAACCATTCTACTGCAGGTCAATGTTTCATCTGTAACCATCTTTAAAATAACGTTTTCCGTAAAAGTCCGGTGAATTTATAAAGGTCCTTGAGACCACTTAACAAAGTAGTACCTACGCCTGAAAATAAAAAAAAACAAAAAACGTCTTGGTATTCTAATTGGCGAGTATGAAAATGTAAGTAAAATATTGGAATCTCCTTCTGAAGACCTCCAAAAATATAATTATTTAAAAGATCTTAATTTATTTGTCAAATCATCATTTAATGCTAATAGTTATACAGAAGCAGTTTTGTTTATTTAGTACAGACAATAGCAGTTTTTAAGAAAACAGGACTTAATATTCTTAGGATCCAAAACTTTCTAATTTACTTGCAAATAAAACTCCAGAACTTGAGTTGGCCATTTTAAAGTTTTAACAACAAGTTGGTGTGAAATAAAGTTATGATAAGGAACTTTTGGAGCGTTTGAATAATTGAATAGAAAACTGTTGTTAAATTATTGAAATAGAAATTCAATTTTTTATTTTGTCAATATTTTTTAGTGCCCGGTCTCGAATTCTGCGGGCAGCGGGGCGGCGGCGGCGCGGGTAACGAGCGGGTAACGAGCGGGCAAGGAGCGGGCACTGACAGTCACCATTGCCAACTATGAAACTTCATAGCTAGTTCTAGCAATTTTTATACCCCCATCAGCAACTATTTCAATAAAATTGTAGCTAGACGATTGATCAATTTTTCTAGCAACTTTCCACTAAATCAACCATTCAAGCAAATTATTTTGAAAGAAGACGTCAATGATTTTTTATATTTTGATTTAAACTACCTACATTTTCTAAATCATAATCTAAATCTAAATCATCTATTTGCTTTGAATATGGTAATTTACATACAGGTGTTAAAATTTCATTATATAGTTCATAATATTCAGGTATTTGTCATAATTTCATAACATGCAAATATTATATTGTTAAAATAGTTTATATCAATTTAGTTACGTATCTATGTATTAGGTACCTAATTTATTATTAAAAACATTCATGTCAAAAAGTTTCAAAACAATCATAAAAAAAAACATATTTAAAGTCAACTGCAAAAACAAATAAACACTTTTTACATAAGTACCTAATATATAACCGACCACAGTACTTATGCAAAAAATCTAGACGTGATGATGATGATGATGATGATGATTGATATGGTTATCTGGAAACTTTTTGCAAAAGATATAGCTACTAAGATGATGGTACAGTTGGCAAGACGGACAGATTACGCGGTGTAGTGTTGTACCTATTCATGGTTCTGGTTCAGGGGATCGAGCGAGACTAAATTGAATCCATACAATTTATTTTTTTATTTTTGTTTAAATGTGAGATTTATTGTTCATCTGTACGTGAATACTTAATGAACCAAACAAATTGTTCACACGAAAAACATACAAATGAAAAACGTAAATCAAAATTGTTGTAATTAAAATGGTTTTAGTTTTGATCTCTTTTTAATAGTAATAATAGTAATAATAGTTACATTTCTAAGTACTTAGGTACTTTATCAAAAATATCGAACCAGGAATAGAAAATTTTATTTATTTATTTCGCTTAACATCTATTTTACAGGGTATAATCCTAAAGCAATAGAGTTATTTACACACACAAAAAACAGATTAATTATTTATACAATTACAATTATTAATTACAAGTCATGTCAAAAAATAAAACCTAATCTAACCATTTATTCAAGCATATAACATAGGATATACATTGTCACTTTTACGAATTCGCACAAAGGATCGTGGAATAAGTCCATTTTGTCCGCTACCAGATTGAGTGTGTGCAAAGTGCGCGTTAGAGGCGCTTTTAAAATGAGAGAAAAAAAAAATGAGATTTGGTATAACTATCCGCACAACACTACACAATGATGACGCGCGAACTGTCAGTGCCCGCTCGTCTCCCGCTGGTCGCCCGCTCGTCACCCGCTCGTCGCCCGCTCATTGCCCGCTCATTGCCAGCTCGTCGCCCCGCTGCCCGCAGAATTCGAGACCGGGGCCTTAGGGATATTTTTTATAATCAACCTAACAGCAACAGCCACAAAACGCTTAGCCAATCAAAACACGCGTCGTCATTCACGCCGCCAATCCACACCCAGAGGTTTTGACATCATTGATCGCATTCTCTTGTCATTTTACAAAATACCATCATGAGGTGTGGACGTGCTCACCCCGCACATAACCGTAAAAGATTCGAGAATGGAATCTACACTCCTGTTTTCGGGTTGTTCAGATTATCGCACGATACGCGGGCGAAGGAGAGGCTTCTCGGAAGATTTTATAGATTTAATTTAGTTTTACAAATGTGTGAAAAATAATTATTTATTTTTCAGATGATAGGTGCAATCATTACTTACGAACTGGTACTGATACAGTTAGATGGCGGAGAAGATAATAATAACAGCATTGCAAATGTTACGAATGCATCCGTCATATTATGAATGCTTTTGTATTTGTAATAAAATCAACAACATAACTTAATTTGTTTATGTGTGTGGAGTTACATTAAAAGATTTCTTTACTATGCTATGTGTTTTTTTGGACCTCTCCTTTCTATGTATAATGTTTAACCAAGTTTTATCCGTCCTAAATTACTACATAATATGTAGTGGTACTGGTAGTTCACAGAATAAATCAAAACTTTAGTGACACAGAAAGATGCAACTTGAATTGGACTATATGAAAATGCAATAAAATCGATTTGGCAGTGTTTCAGGTCTATAGTTATTCAACTACAGGGCCGAAATAGGACAAGGTAGATATTTAAAATATTTAGTTGGAATACGTTGTAACTTTTGAACATAGATTCAAAATAGCAAACATTCAATTTAAAATTAGAAAAAAAGTGATGATAGAGTAAAAAATATTGATTTTTAGATGCTGTTTACTAACTCAACACAATGTGCTTATTCCAAGTTTCTATTCTTATGACAACCTGTATACGAGTAATCATAATGATAATACCCATGCTGAACAAATACATTCCTTTTATACTTAGTCCCCCACATCTTTGGTTAAAACTCAGCCGTAATCGTATACTCGTACAGAAAGAAAAGGAAATCCTATAAATTCGAGGAAAATCCCAAGAGAGGCAAGATTGGAATCCGGTTACATGTCGAGACTGGTCTTTTTGTACATTAAGACTTCCAGTTAAAACTGTTTAAGTGCTGGCTGTTCTATTTAAATATCTCTTTGTTTGCTAGTTATTGGTTTAAGTTGCCCCCTGAGGCTCAAATAGGGCCTGAGGCAACTTGAACCTTAAACTTTAACCAACTTAAACGAAAAATAATATTATGTTGGTGGATACGGATTTTTAACAGTTCTTAAACAAGAACGGAGTCCAAAAATTTACACGAAACTTCGTTTCGATTCCAAGACACTTTACAAAATTATCCTAAATAGATAATATAAATGTCCACGGTAAGTGCTTTTAAATATTATTGTCTGGTAAGTGTAGGCTCAAGTTGCCTTCCAAACTTTAAATTACTCTTGATACAAAATAACCAAATAAACCCTAAAATACACGTAAAAGCTGTTTATTAAACATGGAAACAAGAAGTCGATAAATTCATAGATGTATAGTAAAGTTTCGACCATAAATCAAAAGTAAAGTGCCTACACTTACAAGCCTCAAAACCTTATGGTAGTTTTCTAACTGTTTAATAATAAAAAACGACAAACATAAACGAAACTAACAATTATCTATGTTCAATACAAATCGAGAACTCCTAATAACATGTCATTCTCTAATGCGTTTCAAAGGTGTTCGGTAAATGTTTACAAATTTATTATTTTTTCAAACCATTCTGAACTCTTTTCCTTTGGCCGAAAGGTTTTATCGTTGTGTCGATTTTATTGACACGTTTCAAAGTAAATTATCATAGAACATGCAATACTTTTTAAAAACGATGTATCATGTGACAAAGTTCGATCAAAACAATAAGTAGTGTGTGAAGTGAGTCACAAAACTAAAATCAAAGTAGACATTGGAATCAGTGATTTATTATGTTCATTGTTTGAGACTCGATTTGATGAATGATTAAATGGTGCGTAGAGAAACTAGACTTTGTGACTTTGTAAAATATTTTTTACTTGGGAGAATAAAATTGAATGGAACTTCAACTTTACGAACATACTTTGAGGTAACGCTGGTAAAAAACCTAGTAAAAATTGTCATCCATTTTTTTAGTTTTTTTATTCTAAACATGAAAGTTTTGTATTGATGTGTGGATGTTTGTTGCTCTTTCATTCAACAAGTACTGAACAGATTTGGATAAATCTTGAATCAAACATAACGTGCGACCTGGAATATAACGTTAGCTACTTTTTATTACCATTAATAGACTTTTCGTGTTTATATGCGCTTTAGCACGAGCTATAGGTGAAGGAACACATCGTGAGGAAACCCGTGGCTAGTCATCACCACACGTAATTGATCATGCTGGTCAAGCTTATTCCATCTGAAACAATGTACCAGGTACTACAGTGTCCCGTTAAGTGTAGGCAAAGATTGCGATTGCGATTGCGACGCTCATGCAAAGGCCTGAGTGTACTTTTTACTATGGTATGTAATACGAGAGAGAAGCCGCGGGCGAATAAGCTTGTTATAATAAATCATTGAATAAATAATATTTCAGTCTGTGCGTGCTTCGTCGGTAGTTTCAATAGTCATAATTAATGTTTTGTTTCGTTGAGTAAGTTATTTACTTTCCATCTTTAGTTTCGTTAATACGTTTTCATAAGAAGCATGCATAATTTTCAGACATTATTTCATGTTGACTTATTTATTGTGCGCGGTACTCAACGTAAGACTAAATAAATAAAAGAGAATATAAAAGACTAATAAAATATATAATCATCCTCATATTTTTGCAAGAACACAAAAACAATTTTCATACAATTTATTCTTAAAACCCTGCTAATTAAGTGAATAATTAAAAATTTCCTATTCGCCAGTGCCACCAGCGGAATAAGTATTGCAGCATGAAATTGTTTTCCCCGAGAAATGGAGCTACAACTCAAAATGATGTAAGGCTCATAATTTAATTTATCTTGTCACCCGTAAGATATTTTATTGTCTGCATTAAATTGTTTGTTTTAAGAGTTTGTAAGCGTTGTTTAGATATAAACGTTTTAAAAGCGTCTGAGGTTCTGAACGAGTTCACTTCTCTTGTCAGAACCTAGAAGTTTGGTAAAGAAAGATAGACATTGAGAATCTTATAATGTGCATGGCTTACTTGTAGGTATATAAATTGTTAAAGGAAATAATATTATTTTATTTTAACAATAGTCAAGATTGAAAATGTACACATAATTATTTAATTGTAAGTAGGTATGTATCTTTGCATGAATGTTAGTGTGAGCTTATTTAGTTTGTTTGCTTGTATGAGGAAGTGGGTAACACACGGTACGTGACGTAGTGTTTAAACCGCCTAAAGGCCTCCATCATGGCCTAACAAATTTAAAAGTCGGAACTGACATTAACCAGCCCTCCGAATTATAGAAGCGCTCAACTGATAAAGCCACTTGCAGTTACCCATCCAAGTTGTGAATTGCTTTATAGTTACTTTACATACTCGTACTATAGTGACGGAAATTACACATTTTAATAGTTTTTTAAAAATGTATCATTCTAAAATCAAGAGGCTTGTCAGTTTACGTTCAGTAAGAGATACAATTGTACGTTTTTCAGAATTTTCTTCCAATAATGCATGAGATTTTCTCCATGGCGCGGTACATCGGTGTCTCAAGGCCCAAATGCGATGGATTCTCTGTCTTGACACTAATTACATTCATAGGTATCTTATCAGTTGAAATGGCAGCGATTTGGAAGGTCATTAGACTAGTGGCTGGCCTGGCATCAACTTCAGTGGGATGTAAGTTTTATATGAGCTTTTTAAAACTTGTATAGGATTGTGATTACGAACAAAATAAAAACGTAATAAGATGGTAAAAATGTTGATGGTAAAATAATAAATGATTAGAATTGAAAAACATAGAACAACAATTTTTTTTTTCACAACACTATTTTCTCACGAACACAGTACAGTAAAAAATATTTAATGTCACTAAGTATTAAAATTTTCAGATCTTAACATTTTTGTCCTTACTGTTTTAAGCGTTTCACTCAAGATCAGTTTTATTGTGACAAATAAAATGCATTTTTATATTTCCATCTGAATAATCCTTTCTTGTCTGGTTTCAAGATTTCGTCTGCCGTCTGGATTTGATATCTTTGATATTTTTCTGAATTTAATTCTCAAAGGTTTCAAAGAAAATGACATGGGCATCGCGACGACTTCAACAATCCTAAATTAAATCAGATCTTCTCTTGCATAATAATATTATTATTAGGTATTTATCATTCAAGCAATTATGTAAAATGGCACTGAGTCAGTAGTTAACTATAAGTGGCGATTCTAATGTCCAAGTAATTTTTCGAGAGATTTCTTAACGCATGTGAAATTCATTTTGGAAGATATTCTTTTTCATATTATTATGGTCCCTCTCCTACTATAGAAGGATGACAGTCAAAACGGCATATTGTTCACGGTCTTTTTTAAAACCACCGTGTAAACAATTATAATATGGTATTGTGAAAATAGCTTCAAATCTTCAAAATGTATGAATAATTACTAAAATTGACTTGTACTGTCTACATTTTCAGTCGTCTCAAGATTTTCAGGGGCAATATTTTACGGGAACACTCTTCTTTCCCTAATCTTCTCCGTACGGTTCGTTTCTTCTTGGAGTAACCTCTCCTGCTACTGGTATAAAGTAGACTCACACACAGGACTCAGTCTACCACCAGACCTGAAGATACGGCGACGAGCAATAACTATCACGGTTTTTATGACTATTTGTGCTGTGGGTAAGTAAACAGTTACTTTTATTTATTTGACATGCTTCACGTTTTTAAATGTTTGGACCTGATTATTTGCCTTGTGTATGCTGCGAAGTCGTTACTTTTATTGTAAACTTTTCAATTTTTCTGATTAAATTAAAAGAAGTTTTGTTTTTAGTGGAACATATTTTGAGTATGATGTCTGCTACGGGACTTTCGTGTCAACTTGATGAATGTTTCCAGCTTTATATCCTGAGGTCCCATGGTTTTTTAATAAACCCAAGTGAGTTGATTAATTATTATAATGCAACAATATGTTTGAAATTTTATTTAAGTTGTCCTTTAATGGCTTTGTTTCTTACAATTAAACAATAATACTTAAAATTGTTCAAATATTTTGTAAGACGGCAACCAGTTTGCTTTCTTAAAGCCGAACATCAATTTGTCGTTGATTTAAAAAATCGTTATTTAATATAGTTTTAAATGTTTTCAGATGAGTACACACTTTGGACCGCCATGCCCTTATTTATAGTAAGCAAAGTGGCGACTGCTGTGTGGAACTTCCTAGATCTAATTATCATTCTCATCAGCATGGGTCTGACGTCACGCTACCACCGCTTGAACCTCTTCGTCAAACAGGTCGTTAGACGAGAGAAGAGGAATAGGGATGTTCAAAAGGTACAACTTACTGCCAGTTTACTCAAAAGAATATGAATAAAGCTGAACGCGATCATTTATGATTAATCTTTTCAAAAATATGAGACCAAATTGTACAGCGAACATTATTGTGTGGAAGTAGCAAAAAAAGCTTAAAAATATACATGGTACAGTATTTGGTGCCCCTAGGCTTAGCAGCCCCTAGGCTGCTAACCACCAAATACTGAAAAGCTACTAAAATATTTGGGAGCACATGGTTGACAATCTCATCTGTTAGATTTGTTGACTACTTATATTAGTATTAACTTATACTAAGATCTACCTAAGAGTTCATTTTCCGTATACATGTTAGACATTTAAACTGGGCGCTGTTTTAAAAAAAAGTAGTATTAATAGTAGTAAGATTTACTAAAATATATCCGACATTACGTTGATTTACAGAGGAAATAGACCTATGAAGTGAGATAATAAAGTTAACACCCAACACAGCCGTGACCCATTACAGAAACACATTCGACACCTCGTAAACTGTCTCTGACTAAATCCTGCCCGTACTTGTACTAAGGATTAAAGGATGATTTATTTTACTTGGAGACATTTCAAGACAGCTTTTAAATGAAGTATCTTACATCTGAGGTGTATATTTAAGTTTTCAAATATAAATATATAGGCCGGAGTATAAAGTCATAAATAAGGCAAAAATACCGTCCTAGGAGTAAGACACTATTTCATTCGAATATACAAATACTCCCGTGGTACAGGATTGCCTCGCCTCCACCAGCAAATCTTTGTATAACTAACCTGTATTTTCGGTGATAAATAAATTAGTAAGTATTTATACTTAAGCGACACAGCAAGTGGCACATGGTCCACATTGGCTCGAGATAGGGAGCAATGGTTACAATTTGGAGGAGGCCTTTGTCCAAAGAGGCACCCAGGCAGAAACAATAATAATTAGTACTTAAGATATAGTTATTTTTCTGGTTTAAAACATTGTAAAGTGTCTGAATAAAAGGCTTATTTATTTATTATTATATCAATAATGAATGTTCCAGCATGGTACAGACGTATACCTGCAAGTACAAACGTGGCGAAGAGTGCGTGAAGCCTACGTCCGCCAGGCCGCGTTGGTCCGTCAGATAGATGGAGCACTTGGGCCTTTGACTTTAATCTCCAACTTCAATCTGTACTTCATCTGCCTCCAGTTGTTTCATGGGATCGGGTAAGGCTTACTTTTATTGTGTTAAAGCCTCATTGGTATCACACTAATAATTATAAAGGCAAAAGTTTTTGTGTAAGTGTGAATGTTTAAGTGTGTATATTTAACTCGTTTTTACTAGACAAAAAAGATGAAAAGAGAAGAAAGAAAGATATAAAGGTAGAAGAAAGGTTTTACGTGCACGTATTGAAAATAAAACGTCTCCGAATGATTAAAGGTTGAAGTTGAATCCATCAAACGTCTCATAGCCTCAGTTTAATTGATAGCATAAGTAACAATTGAAAGCCGTAGGTAATTTTATTGATTTGGTCGTACTACAGCCAATTCAAATTGAAAACAAACTTGCGGTACATTACCTTCCATGATCGTATAAACAGTAGCTCCCGAAAAGGTAAGTATTACAACAATCTGTTCGATACGAAAATCTGCGGTCAACGACCTGTAACACCCAATAATGAAATTCACAAGTCAAGTGGAATAATTTAAATGAAATTGGCAATTTAAACCGACACATTTTCATCGATATAATTTTTTAGCTTTGGATTTGAGTGCAGTCAGGAATATGTTGATATTTTCAAGAAAAACACTATTGAATTACCGTCACAAATTATCGTTAATTTCCACTTAGCTAAAATCTCAAAAAATGGAAGTCACTTTAATAAACAAAATTATTCAAAAAAATTATTACTACGTGTACGATAGTTTTGAACGGAATGTTTAAAATATATTAATAATTATTTTCAGAAAACTCACCGGAACATTTATACATCGCACATACTACTTCGTGTCCCTGGCTTGGCTTCTCTTCCGAGCTTGCAGTGTTGTCCTAGCGGCTTCCGATATCTACGCCCATTCGTCTATGGCTCTCTCCAGCTTGTACAAATGTCCTGGGTCTAGCTATAATGTAGAGGTAAATTTTTCGAGTAATGTTACCGATTGCACTAAAGCGAACGAAGTTACGTGAGTGAGAGAGACCCAACAGTCTAATGGCCGTTCCCTATAACCAACTGACGGATGGCCGTAGGACTTTCGTCATAGCAATGTTGCTATACGCCAAAAAGTTTATACATTTTGTGTTGTAAAAACAAAGTTGCTATGGTGGACCTACCGGACGTCCATTGATTGACCGGACATTGATTTTATTGATTGATATTTTTTATTTCTATAAAATACTACTTTAGACTACTTACTACTACTGACTTGGCTATCAGTTGATTTGTTGATTTAATAATTGAATAGGTAGTGGAACAGTATTGTAAGCTAATAAATTTATTGAAATAGTTCATTCAAAACCAGCCATTTGTGTGAAAGACTGTGATCTGTACATCCTACGTATTCAAAATTGTCACCATCCTTTCAGATAAAAAGGTTAATAAACCAACTAACTCATGACGACGTCGCACTTACCGGGATGAGTTTTTTCAGCTTAAATCGAAGACTCGTGCTTAAGGTAAAATATTATTTAAAAGTTTATAGAAGTCTTCGATGTCTTACAATAATGCATGGCATGTATGTAGACCATCCTCTCATCTAACCGGCCATATAAACAGGAAAGACGATGGTCATTACCGTGTGACTAGCCATTTATCCATATTTTTAAATCATCCATAATATTGTTTCGCTCACTGAAATGCAAATAATAAACCACTTAGCTCTCGTTTTCGTTCAAAAACTTCGCAAATTCGCGCACTCAACCGACTCAAAGTACCTCATTTCAATTATGTTTAGCAAACTTTGTTCCGTAATAAGCGGAATTTGCATGCAAAAGTAAACATTTCTTTATGTTTTATTATTCAAATGTGTATTCGACTTTGGACTACAAGCTCTTGGTTTGGAACAAACTCACTTATTATTTGAACCGCAAAGTAAAACTAAATTAACAATCAGTGAGAAAATGAATTTGATGTACCTTTTCTATAAAATTCTATCTAATGTTATTTTTAAAACTAAATGCGTGATCGTTTGGCATTTTGAATGTTTTATATCTACTGAATCTATGGCGAGGGTTAATTCTTATTAGGGCAATATACCAATAAGCGTATTTGTTTGTACAAACATACATAAAATCATGCCTCTTTATGCAAGAGCTTTTGCATTATATGCAACGAGCGCTGATGTTTGTTCGTAATGGCTTGAAAAGTCTCTTGAGATTAACGAACAAGATCAAGGGATATTTTAAATCAGAGAGAGATATTACAAATAATTATGATACAAGCCACCAGCAGTTTTATTTTGAAATAATTTACTTAAATCTTTATACAAAACTAACTAGTTTTATGAATATGATCGTTCAATGAAAAGAAAAGTCAAAATCAAAATTTAATTTTATCAACTAGAAAAGAAAATAAGAAAATTATTATTTATGTTTCAAGAAAATCTGTTTAGCCAAATATTTATTCAATTATCAACTCTTTTTAAATTTTAATAGCCATAATATCAGGTTCTTATTAAAGTTTAAATTTTGTTATTAGAAACCTTCTCTCTATTTATATTTTCATTTGTTATTATTTATTACTCCCATGAACACTTTAGGATAAATATACATGCACACACATTAACAAATGTTTAATGTATGTATGTTCGTAAAAGCAGTCTATATAAATCAATGAAATGTTACAATAAAACGTGCACCGCTTTTCTAAAACACTGGTTTATCCGGTAACATCCCAACTCGTACATATTTATCATCCAACTGACGTTATTTTACAATAAGTACACCATTCATTTTATTCACATTTGTATTTTATTTTCAAAATAAATTTTTTGTTACAGGTAGCAGCTGTTATTTTAAAATACGAGCTTGTATTGATACAGTATGATAAACATTGAACTGTATTAGTATTTGTCGTAGAGGAATATCCCACGTATGTCTAAAAATGTGGGTTTGATACAAATATTAAACTAAAGAACTGCTGATAAAATAATCTTTAATTTTCTGTACCTTGTATATTGCCTACAAGTTTACTTCATACTTCGTTTGGGAATTTTTCACCTAAAGGTGGAAAACCACCTAAATTAAGTTATGCGATAAATGAATATTCTTACTAAAGATTTTGGGCTTCGACGATAAATTAGATTTTTTTGAAATGCCTAAGTAAAATATATCTATGTAAGTACAAGGATATTTATTTAAAATATTATACAAATGTTTACTGAAATACCTGCAGTGTATGATACATAATTATCGTAGCAACATGTCGTATCGTGTGCCTCCTCCATTATTCCTAACTAACCTAAGGCAGTACTTCACGAGTTGATGGGCTCTCAGCACCTCGCAGCTCAAGATGATGTGTAGTGTAGACTACTCAAGTGGGAGTTGGCTTATTTTGCTTGTATTTGAAGCTGAAATTGTACATGGTTTTTTAAATTGTTATTATCCGTACAGCTTGGAAATATGTGCAAGTTCGTATATGAGCAAGTGGCTAACATAAGTGACAGAGTTGTTGATGTTGACCACCAAGAGACTCATCATGGCTAATCGACATTAAAAGTTTTATTTGTGCTCCTCTGCAAATAAAAACTATAAATGCAAAATTTCTTCCGTAAAAAATATTGTTATATTTAAAAAGAATTTTCGCTTAACGTTCAAAGGGAGACAGCTGTCCAAATCTGGTGTCTAAGGTTAAAATCTTGAGCCACACCAGCAAATAATTTATAGATTACATTCAAGTTAATCCACCTTGAGGCAAGACCCTAATCGTATTATCCTGAAGCAGAGTCCAATCAGTTCCGTTGTCATTTTTCCCCGCAAATCAAATCAATCACTCTTCAAATAATCTTGTTGGATAACAGATTACATAATAGGTCCTACGCATTATGTCGGGCAAATGAAAGTGATCGGGTAATGGACCCAAAAATTTTTATGTGGATACTTTTTTTTTAAATACTTAAATACTTTAATAATATTATAAATATAAAACACCCAGACACGGAACAAATATCTGCAGAACACAAACATTTGTCCCGTAGCGGGGATCGAACCCGCGACCTCCGCGTCTCAGCCGGGCGTTCGCAAACTGCGCCACAGAGGTCGTCATACTCGTAGAGAGAGACAATAAGACCACCAATCCTTTAAGTAAGAGTTACGTGTGGTCTATTAGTTTAGGGTGGTCCAGGGCTATACCCTCCAAGATATTTTTATGACTGGCAGAATCTAATTCAACTATATTTTTATTATTGTATCTTGATTACATCTTGTATAGTATTATCTTATTAAGATAAATAATTTCGTTTTATTTTGATTTATGAAATATTTTTTGATGGAATTAAAACTTGTAATTCTAGTAAAGATAAAAAAATGATAATACCTAAATGATATACGATCACGACTGGTATTCGCAAGGTACGGTAGACATATTCTGTAAAAAAAACTCTTCCATACGCAAGAAAAACTTTAATATTCTAAGCTATAGCTTCATTCCATCCCATTCCATCTTACATATCAAATCCGGACTTAACCAAAAAGAGACGAGCGGCATCAAGCGTCTCAAGAATTGACCAATCAGGGTGCATTTAGATCTCACGTGTGACTTGCGATTGGTCAAATCTTGAACCCTGTAGCTCCACTCCGCTAACACTTTGGTGGAGTCTGGGCCCGTTCTATGATTGCACATTGTGAATCAGATTGCAGCAAAAACCCGAGGAATCTTGAACAATTGACTATTCATACCGGCGTGGCGGAAGTAGGCGATACTCCTGTGAATTGCATCAGAACAAGCTCGTATGTTACGATCGTGCCGGCGATCTGGAAGAAAAGGTATAATATTCAAATAGACTAAGGGTCTTATTCATAAAAACTTACCAATTTATGGGTCTAAAGAATGTTTTTTTTCTCGTTACTCATATGCTAATGAAAAGTGTTGCAACAGATTAAATATGCGTTTTAGCTATGTTGGTTTACTGGTCGAATGCATAGGGTGTTACTTGTACAAGTCCCGCTTTTATAAGATATTGTTGAATAAGTTTAAAGTTTCACGTCTTTTAATATTAACTTCTCCAAAACTGGCCGATCATGTCTTATATAATAAACTGTACCCAGCTTCAAACAAGCCGTAATTCTGCAAACTATTAAAGTTAGTCAGCTTTATCACGATCATGTTCCCAACTGCTTACAACTTGGAGTTTCTGCTAAATATCTCTAAGGAGTTTGTAATCAAATAATAACAGTGGGCTCCGCATGGATGCATCTTTAGTATTGTGGTGTTTAACTATTATAATTATGAAAACAACACTAGTTCAGTGTGGTAATATTACGATGGTAGTATGTCCCAAACTAATATCGCCTCCTATTTTACGAGTATCTTATTATTACCTTGAACGCGCAAGGCTTTAAAAAATACTGTTTTGTTTTTGAAACATAATACAATCATCACTACATGGAAAACAAAGTCGCTTTCTATGTCCCTCCCGTACCCAACGGATTTTGAAGCGGTTTTTTTTAGTAGATGGAGTGATCAAGAGGTAGGTTTATAAATGTAAAATTATTGGACCCGTGCGAAGCCGGGGCGGGTCGCTAGTAGCTTAATATTTGTCCCGAGCGGGGATCAGACAAGCAACCTCAAACGGCCTTCGCCCACTGCGCCATGGCGGTCGTCATGAATCCTACAGATATCAGCAGTTTTGAAAATGTTACTTACTTGATTTTGAAAAACCAATAAAAATTCTGTATTGGGATATATTTTTATACCTGGGATAAAAAAATTAAATATGATCACGGATGTGTATCTCAGGGAGCGGAAGACTTCTTTCAGATATTTATGTAATTCTTAGATCCTTTGAAAATGCCTAATAGGGAAGTCCAAATAAACTTTAAAATTAAATATTATTTATTATTCCACTAGACAACCTGAGTTTAACATTTACCACGTGAGTTAAGACGCGGTCGCTGTTGTGTAACGAGTCAGCCTACAAAGCAGCTAATTAAATCATAATCTCCTAGCTAAGTTACTTTGAGGTGCCTTCTGCAGAACCAACGTAATTCGGATTGAAATCTTGTTAGAACCGGTTTTTGTTTGTATTGTATTTTGAATATTACATTATACTCGTAGTAACGTATATTACCGAATTCATGTTGAGAATAAATTAAACGGTTTCTATTATTTAGTAGTTATAGCTTAATCACGTCAATTTAAAACAGATATGGTTTTTTTGGATTGTTCGTTCATCGTTTAGTTCTATAGGTACCTACTCGTACTTGTTCTACTTCTATTAATTCAAACTTACGGCCAATACCAAACCACGTTTTACGTGAAAGAACTGGAGACCACTTAAGGCAACTGTGTCCCCGTGTATCTGTTCCAAAAACCGTTGAATCTGAAAATTGGTACAATATTCATTAACAATAAATATAGGCACTTATATTATACAAAAAACTATTTACGAGCGATATAGAAGTGAAGATAGGTCAATAATCAGGAAGGCTCTACTATATAACAAGGTGTGTCAAAATTCTGAGTCTTCCTTACTAAGTGAAACATAGAAGCTTCCTTTTTAGAAGGCGCTTAAAACACAAAAACTAGGTTAGCAATAGTATTATGATGTAAAAATACCTCAATACAATATGTAGTGGAAGACACATGATACAAAGAAACAGCTGGAGCTTTACTAGCGGTATGAATACTAGAAGCCGTCAGAGATACTGCTAACGAACGCGCCATGAGGAACAGAAACGAGTATGCGAAGTACAATGCTTGCTCATACCCTTTCAGCGGCCTGAAATAGAGAAAAGAATCAGCAATGGTTACGGTGTATGGGAGTATATCAGTTGAGGAGTTACCGATTGTCTTCTTCAACTCCGAATTTGCAACGAGGTGTCGCTTTGAATCCTTCCCTGTAATATTGAAAAATTAAAACTTTGTTAAATGTCAATTATAAGATCAGCCGGGCTTTATTTTATTAAATATGCAATATTCTATGTTTTATATATATTTCATGCTGAACAGATTAATCAAACATTCCAATCGTTATCAATATCTGCACCTAATTTCATCAAAATCTGTTCGGTGAAAGCGTAAGAGACAGACAGAGAGAGCTACTTTCACATTACAATATAAGCGATGTAACGTTTCTTTTAATTTTGAAACAAGACTTACGCTAAAGTATGCAGTAATTGCAAACAGATGAAAAACAGGTTATTAGCAAAGGAGATGAATACAATTCCCCCTATTATTTGATCCACACTTCTCACTAGATTGCACGCCCTGTTATAGTCCTCTCGCATTGTTCTCCAGAAAGAAGATGGGACGTACTGAAAGTAAATAGATATTGTCTAAGGTCTAAGGGCGTTAACCTTAAAGGTAAGGGTGTAATCACAAAACAATGGGAAACATGTAATAGAATCGGTAACATAGTTTTAGGCCCTTATCATTGTGTAGAGTATTTATGTTGTCTTTAGCAACGTAAAGTCGAGTCGTAGTTGAAAGGAAAAGTGAAAGTAGATTAACACAAAAATGCTAATACATATATTATGTGTATTAAAACATTTGAAAAAGTGTCTGTTTTCACACTGGAACACGTTTTCTAAACTGTCTTCAGTATTTATTATCATGCTTAACTTGCGATACATGGTTTTCAATATTGTGTAAATACTCTACTACTATAACCTTCAGCATATTATTAAAAGTTTTCATACTTAATAATATGATAAATAAGAAAGATTTTTTGAGTGTGTGTGTGTGTGTGTTTTTTTAAGAGGTGATAGTTAAAGGAATGGAGAGTGACATAAGCTACTTATCATCCCAATATTCCCTGGGGAACGGGACTTGCACAGATGAAAATGCGAGGAGCAGCGAGTCGACGCCATTTCTCTCGAAAGATATGATAGTACATTTTGGCCCAACAAAGCTCAAAACATACTCAATTGTTACATCTCTAAATGCGTGTTCAATATCGGAATAAATTTCAGTTATTTGCATCAAAAAGAGAATATATTCGAATATTTACAAACAGTTACATTTTAACAATACCTATAATAGATATTGCTGGACGTTTCGTTATGAAGGTCAAAATCTTAAAGTATGCTTCCAAAATATTAAAACACGAAACTAAAATCAAGTTGACATGCCAAAATGCCATTATATTTTTGTGATAGACAGTAAAATGGTTACTTTATTTCCATCACTTGTTCTATAAATAATTATGATAATCTGAAATCGGTCACAAATAAGGTTGAAATAAATATAACACCTCAGTTTACCGAAGTCATAGTAGTCATAATTGGCTGGGATTATGCCTATTAAGAATTAAGCTATGTGTCAAACGAAATTGTTTTTTATAGTATTTAGTGATTTAGAAATAAAAAACTTATACCCTTCCTTTGACAGCTAAGATCCTTTGGTTGACCTGCTCAAGTCGTGATGCCAAGTACAGACTCATACAAATGACAAACACATCTGCGAAGTTCCAGTTAAATGTACCTTGCATGTTGAGAAACTGAAAATATATTGTTATTATTAATAGCAACCCTCAATGTCCCACTGCTGGGCAAAGGCCTTCCCCCACTCTTTTCATCCATTCCTTTCCTGTGCTAGAATGGTCGGCACGGAATTTGGAGAGTTCGACTCTCCATTTGAGTTTAAAAAATATTACTTGCAAGAATTCGGCTACTGTAAGTTGGAACTAGACAAGTGCAGATGAGCTTTAAACTTTAGAGGCCTACTTGAATTCAACGAAAGCGAAGTTTCGTGACCATTATCAGGTTCAACTTATGTTGTTGGAAGCTGAACAGGTAACAGTTCCTCAATCCACACTAATATTAGATATATTAAATTGTGTGTGTGTGTGTCTGTCTGTTTGTCCGTCTTTCACGGAAAAAACGGAGCGACGAATTGGCTTGATTTATAAGTGGTGATAGTTGAAGAGATGGAGAGTGACGTAGGCTACCCTTTACCCGCCGGAACGGGACTTACGCGGGTAAAACCGCGTGCTGTGCTACGGGGCCAGTATTAGCCAAATCCAAAAATTATCATGAATGATTTTCGTTTAATCCAAGCGACCTCTGTACATATTTGTATAAGTTATGAACCATCTCAATCATCAAACAACTATCTGCGCTGTGGCCAACGACGCCGGCATCCACTATTCGCCTGCCACACTCCGCGAACACATCACGCAAATAACGCCCCTACGTTGAGAGCCCTTACTCTATTCAATGCCTATG
The DNA here is from genome assembly GCA_947086425.1 of Xanthorhoe spadicearia. Taxonomy (NCBI): domain Eukaryota; kingdom Metazoa; phylum Arthropoda; class Insecta; order Lepidoptera; family Geometridae; genus Xanthorhoe; species Xanthorhoe spadicearia. The sequence continues at coordinate 2,646,381 of OX352198.1, read as the reverse complement.
TACACGAGGTTCAACATATAGATGTATTTAACGATAACATAAGTACCATTTTTAATTCACTTCGTTTTTATTTCAGTTTTAATCTAGAATAGTTAGCGTGTTGGTTTTTACTGTAAGCTGCCTATTTTTAACTAATAAATAAATAAATAAATAAATAAATCTAAAATAAAACCTGCGTCAAAATGAGTCAAATACATAATATGGCTTTGATAAAAAAACATAAACCATTACCACAGCTACTATTCCGTTGAATGTGTTGTATTTAATGTATCTGAATATCCATGGAAAGTTTGCAAAGATGTATGCTTCAAACAATTCCATCTCTGGCTCACATTCTCTTGCCAATGTGAACCCATGTAAGTCTGCTAGAAAATGCTCAACTGAAAGAATTATGAAGAAATGGAAGTAAGTTGTGCATATTTTCTCTTGCGCAGCTAAATTCCAGTTTTAGTAAGAAATCATTCAGATCATCTTTTCAGAAATTTATAGGGAAATTTTACAATTTTAAAATCATAAAAATAGCTGCTACTCGCGATACACAAACAGAGTATTACTTTGGCATTAATAATATTAAATTACTTTTAAAGTATTTTTCATTCGATTAATGTTAACTAATTTATTCTACAACCTTACATAATGCAAAGAAAAATATTATAAAACATGCATAGTTGCATCTCCTGATCAGTCCGTAGTCCATATTTGGATCTGATGCCTCAGTCCTGGAGATGAGCAGGCAGAGTCGGGGCCATTTCATAGCGATACGGAAGAACAGTATTCCTATTATGCATGTCATGACATGGAATATTATAGAAGCTGAAACCAAAGAAAATAACAATTTATGTGTCTGGAAACCAGAGATTGAAAATCAGGCTAGAACCTGGGGGTGTGGGCCTAGCTTTTTTTAAAGTGATCTCATAACAATCTAAATAGTCATTAAAAGCAGTGAACGTATCAGGTAATAGTAGCGTATAAACGTAGCGGTACCGATCGAGGTTAAGCAATACCGGTATACTAGCGGTACAAATGCTATAAAATAAATTGTAAAAACAAGCGACAACGCGTGGCAGGCAGGAGAGAGAACCAACTCTACTGATATTATATTTAACTTCATAACACTCTGTACCCTCTCGGAGGTGGGCGTTGATGTCTGCAACAGTGATAAACTTCTGCAGATGTCATCGACTTACTATTGCAGTACTTTTGTTTATTTCTTTCAAAATAAAGTTTTATTAGGTATAAGCACAGATAAAATAATACTATGTACAGATACACCATCTAGAACATCAATTTCACTCCGGTTTTTCTTCGGGCTATTTTTTTGTGTTTGATTTTGCGGCGCCCCTAGCAGTGTTTAGATCTTGCCTGCAATCAAAAATATTAGCACTAGATGGAGTTACTTATTTTTGATTGCAGGCAAGACCTAAACACTGCTAGGGGCGCCGCAAAATCAAACACAAAAAAATAGCCCGAAGAAAAACCGGAGTGAAATTAATGTTCTAGATGGACCATCTGTACATAGTATTATTTTATCTGTGGTATAAGTAAAAGTAAGGAAGTAAGTTTAAGAGCAAGTAGCGGTGCCGAATTTTTTGGGCCGCCGCTGTAAATTGCCTAATAATAATGATGATAAAATATAAACTAAGCAGGTACTTACTGTTTGATCCAAGAGATGAATCCGTATCTTTAATTGTTTTAATAAAACAGAGAACCACCAATGCTGCTAAGTTAAATATTGTTACTATGCAGTAGAAGCATCGCCACGATTTAAATGTGAATCTGAAATTATAATTTTTTTAATTATTATTTTGCATTTTAATACTACGAGTATAAGTAATTAGGTACCAATGGATACACTCGGGTACTATAAAAATGCCAGATTTTTATAATCTGTAAGTACGGTTTGAATCCCGTCAGTGTTTATACAATATTTTGTAGGTAAATGAGCCACGTTAAAGTTCGTACCGTAGTTTAGAAGCATCTTCTCCCCAAATGCCGATGACGGGCATGACTCCAAAGCATTGCCCGGCTACCAGCAAAATGCGTAAAGCTGCTTGAAAAGTGACACATCGCCCTTTGTATGGACTGCCGGGCATGCAACCTCTACGATTGTTGAGTGGATCTGAAATAGTATTTTTTTTTATAAAATTAGTAAAGAACTTCATAATTTCTCTTGGTCGTGCCCAATTTTGTATTTATCTAAGTTCCGAATTTTGTGGAATTTATAAAACTCTGCCAAAGTGCGTTCTGTCCCTTAAATTGAGGATCACGAAAGTACTTCAATCAGATCTGCAAATTACTTTGCCCAGTGAAACTAAATTATAATAGAGTTGAACTAATCTGACCCATCCATGACCTTCAAAAGACCCTAACTGTTTTAGATCGCCCCCATTTCCCATGGTTTACGTTAAATTCAATTTTACGTTTCTTAGTACCTTAAAGTTTTACTTGTGTTACGAGTATAAAGATTCACGAGCACTAATATCTTATAAAATTGATCCAGGACAAATATGAGTAGATCATACAAACTTATCCTGGGTGTGAACCCGCAACCTCCTGCGTCCCAGGCGGGTATTAACCCACTGCACCACAAAAATCATCAATTACTAATTCATAGCCTAGGGTCAACTTATCTGACGGTCGCTCACTAACGGCCGTCTTTAAAACAAGCTTTAAGTAATTATGAAGCAGCGAAACAAAGGTTCGCGACTTCAAAGCGGCCTGCTTAAGTACTACTTAAGTAGGGTACAATTAGATTGTACTTCTTTGTGGACGTTTGCGCTTTAGACTCCAGAAGACCAGAACTAACTATGTAAGTAGATGGTTTATTTTAGTTTCTGATTTATAAAAGCACTTTCTTTCAATTCAAAGTTACTCAAAAGTGGACACAGTATTATTTTATTATCTAAAGCCTGACTTTTCCCATTGTAAGGCAAAGGCCTCCCTTCCCTCCCTCTTTCCACTGATCCCGGGTTTATGCTTCATGGCGCCGTTCTTTATTATACAAGTCAATCTCGAGCCGCCATCGTCTTTGTCTTCTATTCTTCTTTCTATCTTCTAAGACACAGTAGGTTCATTTAAAAAAAAATTTACTTACAGCTCCAATCACTCTTGTATTTTTGAAACTTCTCCTTCGCCATCGCTTCGATGTCCATTTTGTGTTCAAAAATGGACATTCCGTGCACGAATTCGTATCGAAATTAATTTATCGCTTATTGTTGTTTACTACAAAGCTTTGATCGTGGTTGAGATTACTTGGGGCTCTGCTAATTGTAATTTAATTGTTAATTGAGTTTAAATTACAAATGATAGTTGCTTACTTTAACGAATGTGAATGTAAATTGGTTTGTTTGTCAATGTTTAGGTATATCACGGGTCTTACAGACCGCGAAAAATAGACCTGTGTAGTTAAAAAAATTGTCAATTTTGATGCAGAAACACTTGTAAAAATTAAATTAAATTAAATAAAAAGCTTTAAAGAATAATAGTAATAATAAAAAATATATACCTACAGATTTGAATATTACAACGTTGTGCTAGTGGATACAAAAGCGTCTCTTTGATCTGCCCAATATTTATAATTTTATCAAACTATGCGACCTATTTATGTTTTTTCTCTATTAAATTGTATAGATACAACAGGGAAAAAATGGCATCGTAGATTTATTGATACAAAAATAATACTTCAAAAACATAACCCATTTCAAGTCGAATAAAATGTAAAAAAATCGCAGTACGTTAGCGCCGGTATAGGTTTTGAACAAATTTAGATATTGGCATTCTAAAAGCGCTCACGAGCAGTAAATTCCATTAACAAGAGCGTGAGTTTTGTAAACTTTTGTGCAAAACTAACTGTTGTACGATCAAAAAACGTTATATTGGAATAGTTACATTCAAAATCAGTTACATACGTTTCAACTTTAATAACACCAAATTCGTTCACTTGTTTGTATGAGCAAGTGGTCAACTTTGGTGACGGAGTTTTTAGGCCGCCTAAAGGCTCCGTTATGGCTTAAAAATTTTAAAAGCCAGGACCGACAATTTAACGTGCCCTCCGAAGCGCTCAATAATGCCACTTGCAGTCATCCATCCATGTTGTGACTGCTCGTATTCGCTTTACATCAAAGAACTATCAAAAGTATTTTTAAATAAGCATTACTTTTCAAAACACTTACCAAAACGTCTCTACAGTTTACAACCACTGTTTTTACTTTGCTGTCGTATACTGTTGTTGTAGGTACCGTGCGCTTCATAATGTACCATTAGCACTGATTTAAAATGCCAACAAATAGTTCTTATCAAATGTACTTCTTTTTTTGTTACATCAAGAGCGCATATTATTATTAAGGTAACCCTTAATGACCTACTAGCTCTATCCTACCTAAAACAGAAGGCTTTATAAATTGTAAGAATTATAATAACGTGTACTTTTTGTCCTTGAAAAACCTAAAATTAAATACTTATATAACTGTTACCGTACTATTACTATTAATTTATATTACAGAATTATTATATCAAAATCAAATTTTGTTTCATTCCTACTAATTTAGAAGCTAGTGCTAAGAGTTACGTTTGTTTTCCAGTAGTATTGATGTTTTCTTATCGGCCATCGCTTCAGGCTTAGAAAGTGTCTGTTATTTTTGTACGAGGTACACTTCAACATGAAGTATCATCAAAAATGCCTTTTGGAAACGAAACCAGATCACGGTTCCGGAAAACGCAGATATTTTTTTATTTTGACTGAAATTAGTTTTTGTATACATGAAGTTTTGAATGGATTGATGGATGTTTTTTGTTTTTTTTTTTAACGCAAAAACTACTATTAAACGGATTTGCCAAAACCTTGAAATGTACATAGTTTGACCTGGTACATTCTATGAAATTTCCATTTTTTACACTGTTAAAAGTGGCGATTCTCTCGTCGACAAAACTAAAACCAAACTGACTAAAAATGATGCCATAGTTTTTATTTTATTATGAAAGGGACGGCAATATCTTTAGTTTTTTTGGTTTTAGTTTTAGCGATTTCAGAATCGCCACTAATTATAATATACTTAACCACTAAATAAGTACATAAATTAACATTTAATTAAGAGCTTTTACCAAAACAGTAACCTTTTAAGTAAAGCAAAATTATACTAAAATATTATATTTTAAGTTAAATACGAGTCTTTGCTCGCAAATATGGCGGCTAGACCGCACTAATGATGATGTCAAATAATCTAGGGATTATCCAAATTCAGGAGACAAAATACGGAAAAGTATTCTGTTTTAAATTTTCAGTAGAGACAATTGAACGACAGAAGACATGAAGGAGAATAATTTTTGTAAACGCAAACCAAAGTATTTCATGCATTCTCGTTGTAAGTAAATTAGATCCAAATCAGATCCTCTGAATCAGAAATATTTTATTGCAAAAAAATTACCTTATTATATTTAATTCCCGACGTTTCGAAAGCATTACAGCTGTTTTTTCTTAAACTTTCGCGATCACAATTCATATTTTACAACTATTTAAGCACAGGTTTTTATCGCGTTAATTACCTTATTTATTTTCGACTTTCGACTATTGTAACATAGTCGAAACGTCGGGATATAATAAACCTGTGTTTAAATAGTTCTAAAATATAGCGTTACAGCTTTCGTGGTCACGGGCAAACTCCCGTTTGAAATCATTTTATATTGTATACGAAAGTTTAAAATGTACTTACGTAAAATTGTTCTGTATGTTTACAAAAGCTGCCAGCAAAACTTATTAAAGTTAATACTTGCCCTAATCCGCGATTATTGGGCAAAGTGGACAACTTATAATGAATTCAGTAAGGAACTGAAGCTTACGGATTTTGTAAGAAAATTTACTGACGCTTAATAATTAGAAACTAAATTAACGATAAAGGTCAAGTTGTATAATGCCTGTACGAGTAATATATTGCACAGAAACACACACGTACACACACACTAAATAAATAAATAAATAAGAATATGAATAAAATATCCTTGGACATTTCATATAGCGTCATCTATTCCCAAACTTAGCAATTTAATGCTTGTGTTAATGGTAACCAGATGACTAATATAACCCTTAGATAGATTTTTTTGCAAATACTTACATACATTTATAGACATAAATACTTATAAGTATAGTTACTTACGTAACACTTACCTGTTTTTATTTTAATTAGTCTTTTCTTAAATTTGTGAACTTAATCTAGACGTACTAAATAACAGACGAACGAGATAACCCTAACTCGGTTATTTTTATACATAAGGGGCATCTCATTCCACGAAATGTAAATTTTACATCAAGATAAAGATAAAAACACTTGTATTTTGTACTTGTATGTTTCGGTCACAACAGCTAACCCACCTGCCAATTTAAAACTCTATCAGCTTAGACGGGACAAGGAAAACAAAAACAGTAATGCTTTTCAGTAGAGGGTCTAATATCTTATGAAAATATGGGTGTTTACAGTTCAGAGATACAATTTGGCATGCGAGCTTTGGAAGAAAGTTTGAAGAAATACCATAGCGTGACCTTGATGATAGAAGTATGCAAGTTCTGGACTTGACCAGGATCAGAAATATAGAAAAAAATTTACTAAAGTTACAACATGCCCTGCGAAGCACGGAAGGGAGGCACTATATTGTATGTAATATTTAACAAGTAATCATTACTAAGAGTAATTTCAAATAGTTTTTGCAATCCATAGGTTAGTTAGTTCGTGTGATTGAGAGTGGGAGATATGCCAACAGATATATTCTGACAGTTTGGTAACAACTAGCTATCAAAAAATGATTTACTATCAGTTTCTTTATCTTTGAAAGTCGTGTTGTGGTTTTTAGTCAAAGTAGCTCTCACGTTTCTTGAGAAATGTTTGAAAAGTTAGAAAATATGGTGACAGTTATCTTGGGCACGTTTCTGTCTGGCATCAGTTGAGTTAACTTGAATGAGTTAACTAAAAATCGATTTTATCCCGGTAGTTTCATTAGTAAAAACCCGTGCAAAGCCGGGACGTTCTGCTAGTCACGTATAAAACCCATCGCTTTCTATCAGAATCCTAATTTATCTACGTAACGATGCTTATTAGTTGGAATATATCAAATAACTAATAACAAGCAAACTAATTTAATTTAATGAACAATTTAGAAAAATCTTTTCTAACGAGCGAAAAATTATAATTTGCCGAACACTCAACGATATCCCTCGGTAATGAACGTGGAGTAATGAACACTAGGTACTGCGCTTATATAGATGTGCTGATAAGAACCCCTACCAACAGTATAAGAAAACTCTTCTAGTTCGTCTTGAAGTTTATTATTATTATAACACAGTAATGTAATAATAATTATAATTATAAACTATATTATAAGACCTCGGATCGCATCCTCAAAATAAGTCATTATGTCCTATCAACAGCATTAGAAAATTTGCCTAAAAACTCCGTCAACAGAGTTCGCCAGTTGTCACACAAACTTATGTATTTACTTTTATAAAATATTTATTTGTTTTATTTGCTTTATTATTATTTAGTCGGTTTGGCAAAAACATGATAATTTTGCCATTCTCATGTCATTGAAAATAACGCTAACTTGTTTTATAATCACCTCTATGTTATAAAATATTGTCATGTTCTGTGGCATCGAAATTAAATTCGTCTCATTGTAATACCGTCCAAAAATAATAAAAAAGAAACGCCAGGTGCCCGTAGCGAGGATATTGGCACTAAGTGATATTTTCGAAAATTAGAAGAAACTTCCATTTGTCTTTTGAATTTCAAAGACAATTTCTCTGAAATTCTTATTACAAATGAAATGGAATATATTGATGAAAAAAATATTTCAGCTTTCTTTTACTTTATCCCAAGTTTAGGTCATATTTAATGCTTATGTGTCAATATGCGTATTCGTCAAAAAATTAGCCATTGGTAAAATTGCGCAGCCAAAACCCATACTTTGGTAATATACATAAGGTTGAAAACTGTTAGGTGTGTTCAACACGAGTGAATTCGCTGGTGAAGGTTAATCACGAATATACTAAAAGTTCCCAGAGTTTCGGAATCATGTTTGTATGCCACAAGACTTTGGACTTATATGAATAATTTGCAACTTGAGGGACTACATTTTGTTGTTTAGTCAGTTTTGTGATACGTAGCGCTAGTCTGATTTGATTTGGAATGAAAGTATAGAAAAACATTTCAATCAGTAGCTTGATATTTAACAATTAGTTAGACGTATCTAATGTTTTTCGATGAATAAGTATACAAACATTTGTCTCGCGGCGGCAATCGAATCCGCTACCTCTGATCTCTATTCTCTGCCTCTGGGTCTCAGTCACGCCTTAACCACCTGCGCCATGAAGGTCGTAAACTATAACACACTGATAAATGTAAGTATATAAAAATTCTAGCATTAATTTTGTAAAGTAAAAGACATGCCAAACTTAACCTAGATTTTCCTAAGCCTTCAAGTACTTGAATAAGTACTGGCTATCTCTTAATCTGTACTGATTTACGTAACCCCCTATAAAGTACTGGTCCCGCACTATTCAAGTTTGAAACTTTACGTTTCGGATTTCCTGCGCACAAAGTTTAAGTCCTTTAAGATATTTGACTCTTGCGAACGAATAATGAAACATTATTCAAATGTAAAAGAAGAAATACCTGATGAAACATATATTTAAAAAAGTGTTTATTTCTATAGGACCTCAAGGATCACTTAAAAGTGTACAGTCTTATAAGCAAGGTGACTCTATTGCCTCTGTATGAATAACGGGTAAAGTATAGAGGTAAGCCCTCGTGTCGTCTACTTTACTCGTGTATACTGCAAGATAGTTTCAATGCAGCTTGAGTTGTGAATCTCCCAATTCTATTCCCTCGTTGCAAAGCCGCTACTTGTTCTGTAAACTTGGATGTTCTGATGCATAGATAGTTGGATCTGGTAAACGGTCAAAATTAAAATTAAAATTTAATGTAAATAATCCTTGAACATTCCACACAGCGTTATCAAGCAGTTCAAATGAAATGCTTGTGTTATGCTAACCACATGACTGATAAACTACTCAGATATTTTTTTGTCAATACATTATTATACATACATAGAACTACCCACAGATCATGCAAACATTTGTCCAACGGGAATCGAACCCGCAACCTCTACGTCTTAGGCGGGCTTTCGCAGACTGCGCCACAGAGGTTGTCGTCGAAATAATTTGTAGATTTCGAAAAGAGTGAAGATAAGCTTACATTATCGAAAGGGCAACCGTTCTCCAATAAAATTTAGTACCAGATTAATTTAAATACTGAATAAACACAGAGGCTACTTTTGATCCCAGTATTACCACGGGAAGGGTTTCTTCAGCGCGGGTAAATTCGCGGGGCGCAGCTATTACAATATAATAATGCAATATGGTTGCCATATCCATAAATTTCTCCATCATTGCCTTTATCAGACGATAGATACCGCTAGCGGATACTTCTCGGAGACAGCTCGCAATCTCCACATTTTCTTGTTGAATTTACATGTCGTGGAGTGTCTGATAGTTTGTGATACTTGGAAAATTTAAGATCTGGTCTTTATATGCCGATGTTAAGAATATAAGCACGAATCTTTCATCATCCTCCTGCCCTTATCCCAAAATCTTTGTTAATATTTATTGAAAAATTAAATAATAATAATAGTAATATAAACGAACTGACAAAAATACGGTCCTTTTTCCAATATTGTGAGGAATATAATTAAACAAAGCTACAACACAGCGACGACGTTTTGAAGCCCATAGCTAAGTCCAAAGTTATGATAATATAGGTCCATGCAGATAAATATTACTGAGCTGTCATGCCTTAACCGAACTCAATTATCGCATTTATCTGACGTTTCTGATTGGCTGCAGGCTCAACTGTGTGACAGCGATCGAGGGTTTATTACTTTAGCTGTCAAATAATGTCCGATTGAGATACCTGAAATTTATTTTACAAAATAACATGTTTTTTTTCACGATTGACATAAGCACTGTTGGGGTATATTTCACTGTGGCTTTTCTCGGATTCTTTCTAGTTACTAAATACAAGAATCACAATATTTATTTATTTGTAAAAGAACATTTCACAACTTCTTTCATAAAATTGTCTTCTTTGGCAACGGAAGCTGTACTTACTCGTAACTTTCCACTAAAATACATCATACAAAAGAAACTAAAATAATTTAACTTAAAATAAAATTTGTCATACAAATGTGTGACAATCCAGTGTAGTGTTGCTCACAACTCTAGATATTAAATAAATATATTCCCTCAGAGTAAATCAATCAGAATCGACAAATTCGGGTTGCCGGGTCTAAAGAAAATTCAAAGCTGAAGAATTTACATCACGTCTCGACTCCGTCCCGTCGGTCATCCGTCTCAGTTACCAAACTCAAGGATAAAGTTTGTTAATTATACCGCCTATTGGTTGCCGGAAAAACCTTTTATTAAGAGTTCTCTAATTATGTTGGAAACAGCTATTTAGGAAGTTACTTAGTTTGATTTTTGAACATCAAATATTTCAAAGGAATTTTGATGGAGTTGTGCAAAACTTTTTAATTTTCACCATCAATCATTCAGGTGTCAATTTAAGGTAATTTTTGTTTTTTGTCCCTCTCTTAACAATGAAAAGAGATGTCATTGACACAACTAAACTGTCAAATATGTACACGACAAACCACACAGTACTCGTAAAATGGTATAACTGTCAAATCTGTCAGTTTTGTCGTTTTACTAAAATGTTCTCATATAAATCCACCTAACACCGTGACTGGATCAAGTTGTCAGTGTCTCTTTACCCTGGTATAACTGCAGTTGCAAAAATTTATGAATATTTTAGCAAAAATGAAAGAATTTTCCTGTTCCCGCCGCAAATAAAAAGGGCCTTGGTTTAATTGCGACATGTACGGAATATCACATCATGGCGGTACGTGACGGAAAAAACATGGCGCTTGTCTTCATTAGCTAAAAATATGATCGGATGAGCTAGTTATTTATTCTTAGAGTAAAATTTGAAATGAAATGAAAAAATAAAAATGAAATAAGATCACGACTGTTTCCCAGGAGCGGTAGACATTTATTTAAGATCTTTATGATATTCTTGATCCTTTGAAGATGTACTTATGATGGGGTTCAAATACATATTTGGTACATGCCCACATTTTTGCAGAAGATCTTTCCATTTGTGACAGGACGACGCAGCACGGCAATTATTGAATATTAAACAGAACCAAAATGTACTTAAAACAAATAAGGATTTCAATATTTTCGTCACTCTGAAACCAAGTACAATATTTTTTTGGGCGACTGATATCCGGGATTGTTTTATTTTTTCATACCAAAATTATTTTGGAAGTTATTTCTTTTTTATAATAAACGACACCATAACATCCTGTTTACGTATTATAAATAATAATTTAAACACTACCCTTGTTAAAACAGAAATCTAATATTAAAACCCTTTAGACCTTCCAAAAATGTATTAAAAACAAGACCATAAATAATAAATTGGTTTTTATAGAAATGAAAAAATCCTTTGGGACGTAAATATTTTGTTTCGCTCACTCATTGTGGATGTAGATGTTCTGTCTCGTTCATTGTTATGATTAGCTTGCTGGCATGAAAAATGTATTGGTCCTTAAACATCTGCTCGGATGAACCATGTGTAATACTGAAAAATTCAAGAGAATTTCAAAGTTAAATGTTGCTCATTCGTGTTACTGTGAAAAGTGAACCCGTGTGTTTTCTAACTATGTCGGCAATACATAAAAACTGAACGTCTACTTTACGTCTGTCTTACATCAGAAACACGCTGATTCTTCTGGAATTCAAAAGGTCCCCCAAATAGGTACCAGAATTTTAATTGTTCAAGAAATTGCAGAAAAATCAAGATTTTGAAAGAGGCCTGCAGTCAGCGTTTTGTTAAGTATTCGACTTGAGACCCTTTTGTTGTAAGGATCAGGTTGAAACTGCGCACTTTTGAGACAGTTATGTCAGAATTTTTCATCAACAAAGTTTTCTAATGTACTTATTGTAACATTTTAGATTCAATCAGCATTTTACGATACAAGAATGATATGTGTGTTTTTAATAAAAATAACTATTTTTTTTAATAAAAATGAACATTGTATTCTAACCTAGTATAACCTAAAGATAAAATATAGAGTTCAGGTATCATCATTTATCAAAGGTAATCTGTAGTAATATTCTGTAATTCTTTAGTTTTCCTCTTGGAATATTTCTCATCGCGATCAAATTTACTTTATTTTAAAGTAAGTCACTTACTCAAATTATTCTTACAAATAGTTCGTCGCGCGTGGCAGTGGTTTACAAAATACTGATAGCCTTTTTTGTATCTGCTGATCATCATGCATACAGGCTGTGTATCATCCCTTGGCAGGTCGTCACACACGTGGATACAGTCATCGAGAACGCCTGAAATTATTCTGTATCGGAGCTCGTGCCTTGTACTAAAAAGGTATAGGTTGTGTTACACTTTTTTGCTCTGCGTGTACTAAGAAAAAAAAAGTAATTTTCGTTCCATTTTCAAAATCATGTGATTTGTTAAGCATTTTCGTGTTATAACAGTAGATTTAGATAAATTTTTCATTCAATAGTTCATTCATTTTAATTTCTTTAATTTGCTTGATAAATATTAAAATTGGTTAGTTAGGCTTGAAATTTATAAAATTAACATCAAGATTTAGAAGAAAAAATTAATTCATACTCCAAGTCTAAAAGACTGAAAGATTTGAAACTTTTAGACTAAAAACTGGCGCAATTATGATTGAACTATTAAAGGCTGGGCCACAAAATGTTCCCTTAGCTTAAATATACCCATTCTTCAAAGATTTCTTGACAGCCATATCATTTGTATTTACTCCAAAGTTTCTAAGCATTATCCGTTCGTCCTTGGAGGATTCAGTAGTATTTGTGCTTTTAGTATGATTTAGTTCTATTTCAGCTAAAAAAAAACAAATTTATGAAATATTTACCTAAAAAACAGTATACGAAAAAAATAATAGGTAAGTACTTATGCAATGCAACATAAAAAAATATTTTAATAACGATGTGCAAAAATCTTAGAACACTCTAAAAAAAAATAAGTAGGTATTTAAATACTCATTTAGCATCGTCATCCAAACCCTAAAAGTTCAATAAAAATCATAATGATTCTTAATATTTATTCTTGATACGATTTGTTTTATAATTTTATCTTAAAATTATGTTTTTGGTAAAACTAGTCTAACATTGTCATACCTTCCACTAAAGCGATAAAACACAACACTCCCATAAAAATCATTTTACTGCCAACTTTCCTTACCGTGTGTGATTTGATATTGCCGGAAAATCGCAACAATGGAAATAAAATACAAAGTTTAAACAAAATTTTAACCGCACATAAAGTTCATTGTGTTTTGAAACGAGTTGAATAACGAACGTTAAAGGACCATAAGCACCGGTTTGGTGCACACCAATATGGAAGGGAAGCGGCGCGCAGTTTACTGTGAAGTCAAATATTGTTTAATTTTATTGTACGCAACAGTCAATAATCTTGCAATGTGTAAATACTTCTTCATTCTCGACTTAAGTAGTGATTTAATGTACAAACTATATAGTTAAGCTATTGCATAGCGTCTATCGCGGGCCTTGAGCGTGAAGACCGAATCCAGAAATTCCGTAACGAAAAAACCTAACGCTGTCACTTTACTTCAGCAACTCGCCTCTAGGTGGCATGCAATAGCTTTACCGCGGCAGTCCCCGAGTGCGACACGTCTTTTTTTATTACTTATAGACTTTGCAGGGGTATCCGTTATTCAGGATGATCGCCGCTTACTTGAAGCAACACTAACTCATACGTTACTATCGTACCAGCTACCTGAAAAGAGAACATAAAAAAATCATTAAGTACTTCATTCGTTCGTATGAGCAAGTGGCCATCAACTCTAGTGATGGAGTTTTTAGGCCGCCTAAAGGCTTCCGTCATAGCTTAGCGACTTTAAAAGCCGTGACCGACAATTTAACGATTAAGTACTTGAAAATAATCTTATTTGTTCATAATTTTTAAAAATAGAACTGTAATAAATGTTATTCATTTCGCTATTTCTTAATATCATAAACTTGAAAGTTAGTATGGATGCAAAGATGTTTGATACTGTTCCACACAAAACCTACTGTACGGATTAGTCTGAAACATAATATAAAGTTAATGAGTTTCCCGATATTTCGGCACAGTTGCATGCGCTATGATCACGGTTAAAGTTAATGAATTAAATTCTTTCATATATTTTTGGTCATATAGGTTTTTTTTGTGTGTGTGCTGAATACTGTCTTCAATTTAAGGGATCGCTTTAAAAAATAAGCTAGGTCCAGACCATCATATTGCTACCATATTGCCTGATTCTTTCCCTTTTCTAGGGAGTTGCGTTGGAACAGGCAATAGAGTCACTTAGCTTATAAGACTGTACATTTTTATGTGATCCTTGAGTTCCTTAAAAAATAAACACATTTTTCTTTCTTTCTTTCTATATTACACTTACCGATAGTATAATGTCTCTAGTTACGTAGAAAAACTGTAGGCCACTTAAAGCTACAGGGCTTGAGTGCACTTGCTCCAGGAATCTTGCGACCTGAAATAAACAGTTGCATTGAAAAACATGCTATTTTATTTTGATAACACTAATTTACTTTAATTATAAAAATAAACGAGTTTAAAAAAAAGTTTTCATTTAAACCATTTGATGACTATGATATTACACAGCAGGGCGGGACTCGAGACAGGAGACATAAACCAGCTTTAGGCCACTTACAATGTTTTCTGTCTCAGTCTTACGTCTCTTATAAGAACCGGAGGTTAGACTATTTCTTACTTCAGAACAATAAGAGGAAGTAGGCACGTTATACAGGTAGCTAGCCGGCTCCACTGAAGCGGAATGTACATACGCAGCGAGTACAGACAGGGCCAATGACCTAGCTAGTAGGTATGCAGTCGAAAACATTAGGTAAACTTTGTACTCCGTGCCGTTGTACATGCTGAAAATATTCGAGTGTTATTAACATTTTTTTCTTATTCCTATTAGGCTGAAGTCTTCCCAGACTGTCTCCGCCTAATGGGCTTCGACGTGGCACAACTATAAGTATCTATTCTTTATTCTTTATTCCTTATTGTACACACGAAATAAAAATACATAAAAAAGCAGATACAAAATGACATGTCCAAAGGCAAGCTTAACCCTATAAGAGTTTTCTTCCAGCAAACCTTTGAGGATAGGAAAAGCTCATTGAATATGTGGGCATGTTTGGTACAAAAGAACAATAATTAGTATAATAAGTACTTATGTTATAAACAAAAAAACACTTAACATGCTCTCCTATGTAATATTAGTTAACTCAGGCCTTTACATCTAATGATTTATACAGCGTCAGGAGACAACCTTTGCCTACATTTACCGGGACATTGTAGTGCCTGGGACATTGTTGAGATGGAATAGGCTTGCCCAGCACCTAAACCATCCTCTCAGTTTAGCCGGCCATTTCCACAGGAAAGACAATGGTCAATACGTGTGGGATTGACTAGCCGCGGGTTTTCTCACGATGTTTTCCTGTACCGATTAATGCTCGTGTTAAAGCGCATATAAACTTTTCGACACGAAAATTAATATACTTACCCATAGCATATAATTGTCTCATAGTCCGGTTTGTTAAGTCCATGTCTGAAAATATAAAAATAAGTTAAGTTGATTTTGACTAAATTGTCAATAAACATTTAAGTACTTACTTATATAACTTTCAGATAATTACTGATTGCCTATGGCTTTTAAAAAATATATTTTTTAATTAGTCGTAATGTAAAAGATTCTTTTATACATAAACTTACAAGCAGTACCTGCATACGTTTTGAAACTTACACGAAAATATTAAAAATCTGCAGACATATAAAAAAAAGATTGCTCGCAAATGAAGACAGCATAGTGGCACTGATGACGTCATCGAACGAACGGACCAATCGCGTGGCCTTCGTGAAATCCTCTCGCAGTGATCTCCAATAACTAGGTTCTATGAAATCCTAAAATTCAAATACGTAGGTAAATTTTTTTAAACTTGGAACAATGGGCTGAATGTCATGTAAGTACTTAAAATTCCGGTCAAAAGATCGTTTGGAATCCTAGCCTAGTGAGATTCTAACTGATTTTAATGATTTGAAATTTTCGAATGTTGAGACATTTAGAATGCAGACACAGCTCAAGTTTACAAAGTCTGTCATTAATTAGATACAACTAATGTCGTTAATAAATAAAATTGTTGTACCTTTTCACAAGCGGCGTTAATTTTGACATTGATTTTCCTTAGAATCGACACCAAGTACAAACTCAGACAAATAATGAAAGCATCTGAGAAATTCCAGTTAAGCGTAGAAAGTGTGTCCATAATCTGAAAAAAGTTTTAACAAATAAAATTATTGGCCAAATTATTTCTATTATTTAAAAAATGCGGCCAATGACAGAAATTGCTGGTAAGGAATGAATCTTTTGCCCTGCAATGGTATAGAGTGTCTTCACCGGATCGAAAGGTGATGTTCATCCCATCCTTGTCATGACTCAAGTCATAAGAGTGACAAGAAGTTACATACTAAAGTACTTTTTAATTATAAGTAGTACTATAACAATGTAAGTATGATGACACAACCGGAAATTATTCACATAAAATTTATCAAAACTATGGTCACTCCTCGCTGTTACTCATGCTTATTTTTACGTAAAAATTTTCCATTGTGTTAACTAGTACAAAATTCACGATAGTTTTGAAAGTACCTGTAAGATTAATCCAGTCAGAATAGAATCAGGTAGTCCTATTTTATAGAACCATCCGTAATAACGTTTGAAATATTCATCAAGCACATCACCACCAGGAAAACATTTGGTTATTGTGACTGTTTTTGCAACGATAGACAATGTGTGCTCAACTGAAATAAAATGTTGTTTCATTGATTAAAATTTATTAATTTTATTAAGTATGTAAAGTACACAATTAAAAATAAAGTGTTGTACAGTTCTTGATAGATCGTTGAAGTAGCGCTGTTCGCGGTCACAACTTGGATTTATTTGGCAAGTTTATCTGTGAGCTGAGCGCTTATGTGCTAAGGAGGGTTAGGTAAATATAATTGTGAAATAGTTCAGTTGCAACTGCAAATATAATTTTACCTATTGCTGCAACACTGATAATAATACAAGAGAAATAACATTTGAACCGGACATTTAAGTCGGTGTATTCATTAAGTTCGGAGTCAATCAGTTTTCTCATAAGCCACTGCCATTTTGAGCCCATGTGAATGTATAACATGGTAGTGATCCACGCTGTTAGGTGGAAAATTAGAAGTCCTGAAAAAATCAAGAAATGTAGGCATGTATATCTGTTATTCTTTTACTACTTATAAGCTTAATTATTTATAACCTACCCAGACTCACTATAGACATATTTAGGGTAGTCAAAATATACATAATCATCAACGATGCGAAACCCTGCGTAACGCATATAAAAGTGCAGTACATAAATCGAAAGCTCCACACTGAAAATCTGTAAAAGTCACATAATAAATTATTTTACAAGAATACTTTATAAATGAAATAAAATAAAAATAGCTTGAAAAATTCCAGCAACATCGAGCCCTAAAGTAAGTGTCGATGCCTTCCGGCCTACTGGGCGACATTTTGGGCAAAATCGACTTATGTTTTTCTTGCACATGACGGTATGAAATTCACCATGACTGTCACCAAATAATATCTATTGTTCGTAATAAGTGTAGTTCGGAAACAAAAAAAAAATATTGGGTTTCATTTACCTAATCTTAGAAACATCTGTCTCTGCGATTCCCGCGACTGGATTCAGGCCCATTATTTGCCCAAAAATAAGAAGAGGCTTCATCGCTTGTTGAAATATCTCTATTTGAGTCTTGGGCTCCGTGTCTCGTTCTGGTTCTGGATGTGTTTCTGAAAATACAATAGTTTTAACCTATACCACCTTTAGGCGGCCGTCATCAGAGTTGACCTCTTGCTCATACGAACGAACGAACAAGCGAATAGCTTAAACCATTTTTTGATATCCTTGGATCAATCAGAATACAGGACGATCTAGTCCCAAGCTAAGTACCTTAAAACTTGTGTTCTGGTAGCTAAAGGCCCTATGAATCAACGAAAATGGAGTTAACAATTTTCAAGCTAGGTTGGCTTTTGTTACTTTTTCAGGGCACTCTTTGTGTGCTCTGTTTTTAATATTTCTTCATGTTTTAAGTTATTAAGTAGTTAATAATATACTTACTTTTTGTCAAAAACCATTTTCTCGTTTTGTTTGTTATTTTACTCAATTCTTTTTTGCTGAAATCAAAAATAGCACTTTCATTCATCGAATGATTTATTTTAAGCAATTTTGTAAGTAATATAATTATGCGTTACCTTGTTTTTAGCTCAGGATACTGTTTCAATAGTTCATCAAAATTTATATTTTCAAGTTCTTTTGAAATTTCTGAAAAAAATATCCCTAATTTTAAAAGGAGCTTACGAAACAAAATGTCGCCGTATAGTCCTTTTTTCTTATTTATTATCTTAAATATAATTAACCTATAGGTACAAAAATAATAAATCTATCATATTATTATTAAAACAATATGTCTAATACATTTTTATACGTGGATTTTATGATGATGCCTAGAGTTCTGGGAACAGTATGTTCCCAGAACTCTAGGCATCATCATAAAATCATATCATCATCTGAAACCAAAAACAATACTTTTGTAGGTACGACACAGTTTTCGGTATCAGAAGTAGGTATTGTTATATTAGTAAGTATTGGTTATATTAGTGATAACACATATTTTTCAACAATTAACAATGGGAAATTATGTATTAGTTTACACAAGACCAACCAATTGAACTAGACATGTCAACTTTTTATGATGCTAATAAAAAACAGAAAGGATCCCAGAAAACTGCTTTGACCACCAAAATTATACAGAGAACTAACTACAATATTGTTATCAGAATGAGTTCTATGAATAATTGAGTGTTGACTTGTTGTTGAGTGTCAAATTTCCGACGTGAAATTATTGTGCGTAGGTCGACATCAAGTTGTTTGATTTGACCTTGTCTTGTCTGTGTTTACCACATACTAGCAGCACGTCTCGGCTTTGCACGTGTGTACTAATAACACTACGGGATAAAATATAGCCTATAATTATCCCAACAGTTCATTCTACTCATCGGTGATAGAATTTTTGAAATCGGCTGAGTGGTTTAAGAGATTACCTCCATCAAACAAACAAACATTACCTCTTTATAATACTATTAGTATTTTAGTATATTACTATTAGATATCATTGAGTACGCACAAAAATTGAGTTTTAAAAAAACCCAATACAATACTTATATCATTCATTATGTAGCCTCTATTTATTATTTTAACCACAAAGACGAACAAAGCCGAAGGAGTAACAGTAGTTATAAAACAAAGTTAGCGCGTGATGAATCTTAGAAATAAATAAAAAATAGTCTAGATTGCTATAAAAGTGAGATAAAGTTTATCACCACGTCAAGCCGTTAAGACCAAAAACACGATAAGATGATCAGCAGGGTGTAGAGATCAGAGGTAGTATGAACAAAATGCTTCCAAAATAAGCTCTTTATTTCACATATATGTTTTCGCACATGGGTTTTCGCACATGTTTATAAGTCCTAAGATCCGCGCTCTTAGGACTTTTAGTGCTGAAACCCGTAAAATTTTGAATGAAATTCTTCCAGTCGTTTCAACCGAGATCAAATCTAGCCTATATATTTTTCCATGAAATAAGCTATCCTGGAACAAAATTTCATTCAAATCTAATCAATAGTTTTTGTGTGAAAGAGTAACGAACACACATTAATAACAATATTCACAAACTTTCACATTTAAATAACAAATTTGCAGAACATGTAAACTTTTGTACCGTGGCAGTAATCAAACCTCTGCGTCTCAAGCGGGCTTTTATCCACTGCGCAATAAAAGTTGTAATAAGTACATAATTATTAGTAAGATAGATAGGATTAGTGGAATAGAGTTCCATAGTTCTAAATTTATGATTCTGCGTCACACGTAAAGCTACATTGTAACTAGTGTACAGTGACTAAGTTTTATTGCAATCGTAAAAATGTTGATAAATAGTTAAATAGTTAAATGTTTCAGATATTGCTTAGTCATTCACTATAGACAAAATAGATTTTATGAGACACATTGCAACAATATTTTGAGCATACAAGATAATATTTTAAGTGGTATTTGCAGTTTCTGTAAATTTAGCTTGACTAAAAAACAATGGAAAATTATTTATTCATTCATTTAACATTTTTTGGTAGGAATTTTAATCCTGATAAATTTTTATAGGTTTTCTAATGCTGCTAAAAAGACAAATGTCTCAAGCCCTTAAATTACAGTAATTACCAAGATAAGAGCCGCAATATTTTTATTTTCACCTAAAAACGTGAGCGAGATAAAAACAACAGTTTTTGCATTCCCATCATCATTTCTGAAATCGTCGGGAACGAAACAGATTAGGGCGTCATTTTCCTTGAAGACTCATTACGCTGGTTAAATTACGAAGCGCGGGACTGGGTATGTCGCGAATTGCGGAAATAAGCATTTTTTTGCACGGATGTACTGCTCTACTTAATATTTTTACTTAGAGCGGAGAGAGCTTTAAAATCTATTAAAAATAGAGAGACTTTTTACCTATGTTATCATCATTGCAGTACGAATTCACTTTTGGATATAACTTCTATGTACAAAAGTTATGTATGAATGGTTTATGTTATGGAACATAAAATATACTTAAAACATTTATCCACGATATTTCAAGATCAAAGTTAGCCAAATCGGTCCAGCTATTCTCGATTATAACGATAGATAGAGAGCGTTACTAGAAGAAATCGGGTTTTATTTTATAGATAGATGGATGAGCACACAAAACCTGCCTGTTCCAGTTTCCAGTCTGTCAAAGACGTGATGATGTCCCTGCAAACAAAATAAACATACACTAGAAGCACGCTTGATGATGACAATGATTGATTGAGCAAGACTACAGTTGAACAATTGGCGGATAAAATAATCCGCTTAAAAACACCTTAAGCTATGCCCTTCGTTCGTTTTTTCGTATGGCAAGTGGCCAACTATACATAATTGATATGATAATGGTAAAAGTATATTATCTGCTTGGACTAATATCATTATTAATTTCACTCTCCTCCTTTTAATATTTGTTTGAAAAGGGTTTAGGTTTTTAACATAATGTTTTTAATTTCTATCTATAATATGTATGTATTTACAAAAAAATGTATCTATGTATGATATCAGTCATCTGGTTACCATAACACAAGCATTAAGTTACTTAGCTTGGGACTAGATGACGCTGTGTGGAATGTCCAAGGATATATTTATAAAAACCGACAAAAAATATTTTATTGAAACCAGATTGATATACCTACAGGGCTGATCAAGCACAAATCTAAAAGATTTCAAATAATAATACATTACATTTTACATACTTGTGCCTCTGATTCCACAGTTTTTTTTAACGAACAATTCTTATCTTGATAAAAATACCCTGCAACATTTGTTAAAAATATTTATGAACTTAGTCCGCTGGTTATTCATACCGTGTCTTCACAAGATACACCTGAAGCTAATCTATTACAACGGACGGTGAATTCCATTTACATTTCAATATCTGGAGCGTTCATGCAAATTCCTCCAATAGTGAATATTGCGTTGACGTAGTCCCGGGTTTCAATACCACAGTTTGATTCAGTTCAGGTCGAAATGAGATTTTACAGAATTCAAGTAAAACCGTCTGTAATGAAGGATTTTGTTCAACAATTCTATCGGGATCATGCAAGTAGTTTTCAGTGTACTAAACACAACTAAGAGCGTGTTCAAGCCACGTGTTTTTGCGATACGCGTTTATATTGAACGCAATGTGAATCTGTAGCAAAGCTAAAGATAATTTTTAACTTATTGTACTGATAAGTACAACTTTTACCTGCGCTTTGAAAAATGCGTTATAGAAACAAAAACATTTATACCTACTTATTTATTATAACGCGTACAAAAAATGTATAAAATAAAATATAAAAACTTTATAATAACTTCTCCCTACGGAAAATTATAATTTAAAACGGGTTCTATTTGAATGAAATTAAGTAATTTAATTTATTTTAGCTAATAAAAGGGGTTTATTCAAACTTACTCATTACTTGGAATGGTTGTTTAATAGACCATTTATTAATGCTATCACGGTTTAACGTTATTAATATAAAACAAAGAATATAGAAAAAACACAAAGAAACTCATACAAAACTTTCCAAATATTGAGGAATTACCATGACAAAACTTACTAAAATTGCCTATCTCCGTTCCATAAGTGCTTACTGAAAGTGGGATCATGTATAAATTATTCACTGCCATAGTAAAACCAGAACAGTATATCAACATAGGATTTAAGTCATTTCATACAAAAAGTATGGCATAATGTTTAACCGTGCCCTTCCATGGCACGATGTAGCGTGAATCATGCTTTAAGCAATACGTCATGACCACCGAGTTAGTTCCAATCAAAAACATAATAAATACTTAAAAATATTTTTAAAATCCTAATGTCCTCCTCGGATTGCAATAAAAACATCATTATTTTTCACGCTTTCAAATCGCCTAGATATTTTGTTACCGAAAAAAAAATTGTGTTTCAAGTAAAAAAATAGGCACCAAATAGGGGTGAAAACTCTAGTTTACATACAACAGACTCTATATCATGTGCCTGCCTTAAAGTTTTTTACTATGTGCACCTCAAATATTATTTTCATCAGTTTCACACAAACGAAGACTGGGCGGATGCCTTAATGGATTTATATCTTCTCCCCGCAGATTTATAGGCAACCTTGTTCAAGTACCCGCCAGATAAACTAACCTCACTATCACAGCGATTTTCATTCAGTTTGTTCTTTGTCTTTGTTTTAGTCTATGGAAAAGAGTGAGACAGATTATAAACTGCTGTGTCCATTTGCAAAAGTGGCTGTTTTTTCTAACAGTCGGCAATAATATATCGCTTTTGGGATTTGTAAACTAGTTAGGGAAAGGCGGGAAACTTACAACTTACTTTATTTGTATGTTTGACACAATGTCATATAAAATAACTAGAGTTATTTCTTATAATTATCTATTCAATCACCAATGCCGAAAATCTAAACAGAATATAATAGTAAGTAAGTTAGTAGATATAATCTGGTAAGAAAGTTTTTAGACCTCTTTTAAGTCATAATATAACCTAATGACTTTTAAAATGGGACCAATAATGTTTACTGTTAGACAAATTTATAAGTTGCAATCACCATTACTTTAATCGTACATTGCAATACTCGAACTTATTCCACATGGATAAATATAATTTTGCCATTGAGACCTTCTTCGAGTATGGTTCATTTTCTTTTTTATCTGACTAATTGAATGGAAGAAAGTGTCTTCTTGATTTAAAGGTTTCTCGATATAAGTGGGAAGAAAGTGAGTTTATCTTTAAGATTACTTTGTTTTATAATTAAGTACTTACCTATTCTTAATTTTGTTACTTATAGACTCAGCCGTAACCAATATCTACTTTACATTGTTCGTTCAGACACATTTTAGACGTTAACTCTCTAACGTTATAATTGAAAAATCATACTAAAAGTTTTGGGCTTCGACGGTATTCGAACCCGCGAGATACTTACAAGCGATTGTCCTCAAGCCGAACTGCCTAATACCCTGATCACACGGACCGAGTAAAATGGCGAGACAGTGAAATGTGTCTCGGCCGAGAGAGTGAAATCTGTCTCGGCCGTTCACACGTATTTTGAAATGCACAGTCAGTAGTTCAGTTGACTACAAAAGTGGGACACGATGGATCGTAAATTGCAAGCAAAACTTCGATTGAAAAAAGTGGCCGTATCGCACCGAGTGGCGAGTGGACGTCATGCGCGTGTTCAGAACAACCGAGTAAGCGAGCGAGACAGAGCGGAGTAGCGGGGGGCAGGGTACTCGGCGGTACTCGGCCGGGAAAAAAGATGAGGGTCCGAGTGACTCTCTCGCCCTGTGGCTCGGCCGAGGGATATGTCAAAGTGTTTACACGTACCGAGCGGCCGAGAGCACTCGGCCGAGAGCACTCTCTCGCCATTTTACTCGGTCCGTGTGATCAGGGTACCACTCGGCCACAAAGCCCTCGTGTCGTAGCTCGAAACTATCAGTAAGATGATATTTTCGGTTAAAGCCTTTAGCTTATACAAAGGATTTGTTCATCCATATTTTGTGCAGTCACAAGGAATACTCAAATTACTTGCGCCCAGTGGTTGCTAAGCGTAAACATCAAATTATAATGCGTATAACATGGGTAATACAGCACTAGTAAACGACGTTATCGAACTGACAGCAAACCTAACGTGTGTTGAAAATATTATAGTGCATAAAGCTTTATATTTTCAACACACACAATTTGATTTTTTTTTCCAATTTGAAAGTAGTCTTCTGACGTAGTAGTCTTAAGACTACTTTTGGTGGTTCGGAGGTGTTTTGTAATAGTTACGTAAACATGGTATTAGTTTTTTAATTTTATCTCTAACAAAAAAAAGGAGACTATTATAATAAAATAGTCTCCTGGTGGATGCCTATAACCGTATAGGCAACCACCCACCGGCTCGATAGGTAGATAAGATCCGCAAGGCAGCAGGTTGCACGTAGCTAACGCTAGCGCAGGATCGAGGCGAATGGCAATCACGAAGGGAGGCCTAGAATAATCAGAATAATCAATTTATTGGTAAATGTCAGTTTACAAGTCATATAGGATAGGTACATAATAAAAATTAACAAAATCATGTTGATTTAAAATGAAAAATAAAAATTAATAAAAAATAATTATTAAAGTAGTAGTTGTTTAAGTCACTGAATTTTACAAACAAAATCGTCAACACTATAGAACGCTTGCTCGATCAGCCACGATTTTAATTTGTTTTTAAAAACTAACAAACTGGGAGCATCAACGACGTGTTTTGGCAGGCGGTTGTACACCTCAGGCCCCAGGACATGCACGAGTCTCTTAGACCTGGTGAGTCTGTGAGCTACCGCGGCAAGTTTGTCGTCGTTGCGGGTACCTATGCCCAGCAGTAGGTATAATGACTGATGATGATTAGCTAGGCTGCCTGCAGTTTTCGTTCTGAAACCAGTCTCAGACTTGTATCTTAAACTAGTGCTAGCACAAAACGCCTCAGGATACAATTTCGGAGTAATTGTGTACATGAGTAGTTGAGACAGGTAAACCATGAGATGCTGTGAAATTAATCTGTCAACTAAAATTACTTATTAAACCCTATGTTTCTTATTAAGGACATGTGAGAGCGTTTGATATACTTTCGTGTTATGATAGTTGTAGCAAGTAGATTGTCTCAACTTTTGATCTGTGGTCGTGAGTTGGAATCCGTTTATGCGCTTCGAATTAACACGAGTTTTAAGCGATGAAAGAAAACACCGTGACTAACAAAAAAATAATTCATGCACTATAATTTAAAACATTAGATAAAAAAAATTTAGTTCGACACGGTTCTTCGTAACAAAATACGAGTAGATACACATCCTATCCTACTAATATTTAAAAGTGAAAGTTTGTGAGAATGTATGTATGCTTGTTA
Organism: Xanthorhoe spadicearia; assembly: GCA_947086425.1. Taxonomy (NCBI): domain Eukaryota; kingdom Metazoa; phylum Arthropoda; class Insecta; order Lepidoptera; family Geometridae; genus Xanthorhoe; species Xanthorhoe spadicearia. The sequence continues at coordinate 2,620,641 of OX352198.1, read as the reverse complement.
TGTAGATAGGTGATACCCTGGATCAACACACAGGCTATTTTTATCCCGAAACCGCGGAGCGCAGCTACTTTATATATACCTACTTTATATTTTAACTCAGCTTAGCTAAGCTGATTGATTTATAAACCCTCCATTACTGTCCCTGTCATTAGGATTGAGTTGAAGTACGGTTTATTGGCTGTATTGAATGAGACAGATGTCAGGTAAAGCACCTGCTGTATTTGACCCCAGCAGGTTATATAGGCTTGAACTCTTGATCGAGTCAAGTGGGTCGATACTCGTATCATGTCAATAAAGAAATCAACAGTGGAAATATGTATATGAAAGTTCTTTTTTATTTATTGAAACTTAACAACTACACTTATTTAAGTAGGTATAGAAAACACAATAAGAACCAGTTGAGACGCCTTAACATTTACAAACGATCTATAGCTCAACTGATCCAAACCACTGCCAGACGAAAACGTGTGCAAGACACTGGTAGCATTGCCGCGCTGAATGGCAATGCTGAACCATTACCAAGTAGGTACCTACGCATGAAATCAGCCTTCGAAGCATGCGTAATTGCTTGGTTTGTTTTTTTCTTTACAGTTATAAAAGTTATGTAGTATATTAATTTATGTTCTTTGTTATTGATAAAATATTAAATTTTACTGCGATCAAAATATATACAGCGCGAAAGAAAAGCAAACGAAAATTTACCTTATTTAAAAGAATTTACTATCTTCATATTTTCGTCAGTACAGTCGCTTAGTAAACAGGTAAATTGGTGTAAGTTACAGAGATCGTTATTTTTAATTAAAAACAAAATCCTCTCTAAGTACAAAGTAATCTCTCACGATCGCTAAAGTGATTGTTGATCGATTCTCAAACAGTCTCAAACACCTTCAAATTGAAGTAAACACATAAATCCAGGCCCTAAATAATTAACAGTTGCTAACATAAACAGCTATACAACTTTAATATAATCTACATTTAGTATAGGATTATGACATGTGTCAACCTCTGTGGCACAATGGATAAAAACCTGAGACGTTAAGGTTGCAGGCGTGATCCCCAATGTTTGTATGTTACGACTCCGGCAGGATTCGAACCTGCGATGACACAAGCGATCGTCCTAAACGCGGCCTGCTTTAGACTTACTCAGCCTCGAAATCTTCGTTAATCCGGCTGGTTAACATTTTGAAATTTTCTGGTTATCCTACTTCCTATCCTACTTCCTACTATAAATGCGAAAGTTTGTGAGTATGGATGTATGGTTGTCCCTCTTTCACAAAAAACTGCAAAAACGATTGCGATAAAATTTGGAATATAGGTAGCTAAAGACCTGTAATAACACATAGGCTTCTTTTTATGCCGATATTCCCGCGGAAACGGGACTTACGCGGGTGAAACCGCGGGGCGCAGCTAGTCATAAATATCATCGTAAAAGTTGCAGCTATCTTTGTTATTACCTGTACACTCGATGTAAACATCAGACAAAACGAAGCCTCAAATACAGGTGTCTAAGCAATTCAATCAATCACAAACAAGGATCCCATCAGCAAATAGTATTTGATTACTGAGAACGCCAATCAATACACTTGTAAATAAGGCTGTGTGTGAGTAGCAATTTAAACTCTATTCCTATTGATATAGGTTTAATTTGATGGCCACAATGGATGAAGAAAACCTTTTGTGTTTTTGTACTCGTAAAGGTGAAATCAGTTACAATCTTTCTTTACAAACGGTTAACTGGTTTCAAAATGAAACATCGAGCAAAGATTAATTTAAATCGTTTAATTGGTTTTTTAAGTGCCAAAACTTTTGAAGTTGCTTAGCTTGAGATTAGATGGCGCTGTGTGAAATATCCAAGGATATTTATTTATTAGTCAAACGTGTTGGTTGAGTAACTTAGTGTCGCTGGTAAATATTTTTTTGAACGTACTTCTGACTACCCCTTAAGATGTTTATAACGCTAAGATCAGGGTCCTGCGATTTTGATTTGTATTCATTCGTGAACTACATTCGTGGTGGCAAGTTAACGGATGGACTTGTGCAGCACAAGAAATGAAAATACCAATGTTTGTTGGTATTTTCTTTTCTACGGAACCCTAAAAACAGGTAACCGACAAAAAGCTCCACCATAACTGACATTAGTACATTCTCACGACAATTTAGTAGATAAACGGCTTCCCCAACGTTTCCCCTCTAAAAATAAAACACTTTCCTTGATTAATAAAATTTTCTTTATTTCCCGCGTTATTGTGAAAGTTTTATGAAGTTTGCTGTTTTTAAAAGTGATTCTGTTTTATTTTATCAGATAACTTTTGTTGATAATTAATTTTAAGTCTTACTTTATTTAATACTTTCTATCGAAAAAGGTCGATTTAGATAAATTAGAATAACTTTAAAAAAAAAAGTATTTATGTGGGATAATAATAGATAATAGTGGGCTTAGGGATAATAAACAATAGTAGAAACTTACATAAATAAAATGATTTAATAATGACATTTCACACGTTACTATTAAAATTAGTAAAGGTAATAGAGTCTTTCAGGCAGACAATTTAGTTAACGTTTTGATAAATATTAAACTCAAGGGTTGAATTTACTTTTGAGTGTTTTCATGTTTATGGCTTATAATTGGTCACTTATGGGACTAAAGTGGTTTCGAAAATGTATTTTAAGTATACATTATTAATTTGATGACCTCAGTGACTCAAAGGGTAAAGATTTAATTAAGTACACAAGAGGTTGCGGGTTCAATCCCCGCCATCTGCAGATGCTGATCTGTTCTGCAGTTTTGTTCCGAGTGCATGAAAGAAGAAAGAAAGAAAAAATAGTTTATTTCGACGTCAAAGACCACTTTGATATGTAGGTACAATCTTATAAGCTAGACTATTTCTATGTATGGATGAATTAGGTATTAATTACGTAGGTAAATAAATTATTATTCTTTGGGAAATGTCGCAGATTAAATATAAAAATAAAAAGTAATAATAGTTATGTCGTTTAATTTATTTGTTAACAAATACTTGTTAATAGGAGCTGGCGTGTTTTGTGTTATTTCCTGTTTTAATTAGTGTTTACACAATCGTTATAATAGTTTTAAAACATGAACGGTGAATAAATTACCTACTTAACTCCTTTTCACTAGTATTACACCTATCTATATTATGTTTAGGTACGTGTTTTTATATTTTCAGAGACCAGTAAAGTAGTAGGTAAGACGGCGCCGAAGTAGCGGTACATACATTTACATTACATTACTTAGCCGCGTGTCCACCGCACATCCGTCACCCGAGCGCCGTCATCCCGGCCGCCGGAATGGCGAGTAGATCGGCGTGACCGCTAGATCGTCGCCGGTTTAACCTAGCCATCACTTTATTTCTTCGAAATCGCGACTACCACGCATGACAGCTGGAACAAACTAAACCAGCGAAATGACGTGACGGCGGTCGTGGTGGACAAACGATCGCCGTCACGTCATATTAAACTCTGCCCGAAATAATCTCGTTCCCGGTGACGTGACGGTGACGGCGGCCTGGGACAAACGCTCTTACGGTCAAATTTATTAGTGGTCTAGTGTAGGTATTTTCTACAGATACTTTAAATAACACGGCTTGTACTAAATAAGAGAAAAAAAAAATTATAACCCCTATTAAACTGATTTTCCAACCACAACTTCGCATCCACAAATAAACTTTTAAAAGTAGAGTTATTGAATTTGCCTTCACCCTCGATATTTATCCAGCAATGTCTCCGATTACAATTCGACAAACAGTTTCGCCCTAATATCGGCTTCCTAAACACAATATTTGCTGTCACGAAAATACTCGCAATTAAACTGTATTGCACGAAGCTTAGTTCGGTTGAATACGGTTTGTTTGTAAAGGTTTTTTAAAAGACGGTGACGTCATAATACCAATATAATGACGTTGTATAGCAGCGTCGGGCTGGAACCTGTCACGTATGGAAAGTTTACTTCTGCTAAATATGCAACATGTGCAACTTGACCTACCCCATTAAACTTCTTGGCTGTACCTCTGAACTTCTTATGTGGCATATTTTCTATTTACCACCCTTTCCCGACAAATTCTGTCCATTAGCTGCATAAAAAATCAACTATCGTCAAAAAACGGCAAACGTTTTTATATGAAAACCAAATGCTCAAGCTCTTATTGGGATTAGTAGACTTGTGTGTACGTTTATAAACAGTTGCTTAACTTTGAACTTATTAAATTTAAAAATCAACTATCGTCAAAAAACGGCAAACGTTTTTATATGAAAACCAAATGCTCAAGCTCTTATTGGGATTAGTAGACTTGTGTGTACGTTTATAAACACTTTACTGTATAAATAATGAATCAAGGTTTTAAAATTCTAGGATGATAATTATAAATATTTTCGGCATTTATCGGAAAATCCACTTTTCAAAAAGTTGAATGTTGCAGAACGCCCTTATCATAAAATGTCTGGCTTGTAAGTACAGTCATTTTTGCAGTTCTGTGTTAACTTTTTTTTACTTTTAAGGTATGGGACTTGTTTGTCATCCTCTAATTATATTCCAATACCAATTCCTTCTTCTGTGTTGATAGTAAGCCATCGTAACTCTTTCTGCAAACTCTCCAGCTTATCTTGTGCGTCCGCCAGGCGTTTTACTTCTCTTTCTGTTTGCTGAAAACCAATAAAAATACCTTCAAAGACTTTAATTGAATTGCTAAATACCACGGATTATTCCATGAGTACATTGATCGCACACACCCTTCCCTGAGACTGTCGATGTGAAATGATCTTATAAGAGTTATTTCAAGACTTAATCTTTCTCCCTCTTATTACTGTTGACGTAATAACGTCTTAAATCGATGAACGCTGGCTGCACACACGAACAATTGTCACGTTCCGCCTGAGCCGAGCATGCAAAAGTGCGGAACAAGTGATAAAGAGGCACGATCGGCCTAAGCCACAATGTCTCCTTATGACGTTATCACGTAAATTTATTGTCCGTTAACCGACTTTACAACGACCAATTTTTTTGGGTAACAAATGTCTTAAAACATTTTATGAAATTTTAGCGCAAACTCAATAACTATTAACTTTTTGGCAACGGTCTCGCTTGGCTGCATTTCAAATGAAATGATAGATCCAACAAACAGTTTTAACGATTCCGACTAATTGCCACTTCTTACCTCGAACCGTCTGTCGAATACATCACCTATATTATTTTCTGTTACTTCGTTTATCTGTCTGTCTATTATCTCATCTCTCTTTCTTTCAAAATTATCATCTCTTCTTTCCCAAGTGTTTTGAGTCATTCTATCGTTATTACTTCTCTTTTTATCGAATACCTCATTCCTTTTCTTAGTCAAACTTTCGTATAAGTTCCGATCGAAGAGTTTATCTACGTCTCTACTTATCTGTTTATAATCATTGTATCCGTAATCTCTTTCTTTATCTAGCGTTTTTCTGTCTCTGTCTAATCTTTCTTCTTTTTTTCGTTCAATCTCTTCGTCTCGAATGTCTTTAGTCTTTCTATAGTTTAAATTGCCACTGAATCTCCTATTAATTTGGTAAAGTGGTATTTGAGCTCTTCTTTTGATATTTGCAACTACAACATTATCGTTATTAGAAAAATCTTGGCAAGCAATCAAAGTGAACTGTAAAAATATGTAAAACATTTTACACTGGCATTTTAAAAAACTAACTTTATTGGTTAAATTTTATTGCTGAAATAAAAGAAACTATAAACGAAAACCTGTGAACGGTAAAAATCTTTCAGAAAATAATATACCCTTTCATGTGATGTTAAGATTATTGTAATGTATACAAAAAAATATTTAGATCTCACCTTGAACTTTTGAAACTTGAATGGGTAGAAAGAGAGATTATTTACATTTCTTGTACCTACTTGTTGTACTTTGAATATGTAATAGAATTGGGCATGTATTGCTATCAAGACACGTAGCTTTATAAAAGTATTGCAGATTTTCTATTGACATAAAAATTAAACGTATGAAAAATTAAGTATTAACCTCTTCTAATTGATTTCTGTTTATAACTAATCGGAATATTACTCACAATTTCTTTATAGTTTTTTACGTCATGAGTAAGTAAAGTCATGACGTAAAAAACTATAAAGAAATTTAAATTGCACAAATAAATCATTTGTGCAATTTAAATACAAATTAAACAGATATCAATCTTTCAGTAACTGCAAGCAATTATCGGATACTCACGCAAACGAAAATAGGTGCTACAGAAAAATAGCCTAATGACTTTAGTAGAAAACAATGTGTTTTTCAGCAAAACAAAAATTACACAACAAAAATGTTAAACCTTGAACCTTTATTTTTAATTAGGATTAGTCCAATAAAATAAAAAAAAACGTGGTTTATGGCTGGTTTCATAAGATTCATTGAATCAGGAAAATGCCTAACCAGCGAAATTGTCAGTGTACCTACCTCTACCTAACAAAATTGTCTAATAATATTTGGTTTTACAAGTAGATATTTGTTTTTTTTTATTGAAGTAATGTCAAATGTCTACTATCAGAAATGAAAGCTAAAGTTAGATAATTAGGTTATTGAGAATGAGACTAGCCATAAGTACCTACCTACCTGCTGGCATTCTAAAGTTTGGGAAACGTTGCCTTTGTCAACAAAACTATTATTGATTCAAAATTAAACGTCACGTGACATAACGTGAAAGGGCGTCAAGTTTGTTACTATTATTTACTACGTGTGAAGTGCAATGGTTTTTGTAATAACATCGGAAGGGAATTTAATATTACGATACTACAAAGTGGTAAAGCTTGTTAACTTGGATGCAAGAGGTAATTTTTAAAGTTTATTAGCCGATTAGAAATTTATGTTATGATTTTTACTAATCTAATGTTGATACTACGAGAGCGAAGCTCAAGCATAATCTAACTTAGGTGGTTGATTGATTCACTGTAAATATAGTTCAGAATCCATTCAATATTGCATGTACCTACAGATAAATCGGCTAATAGATACTAAGTAGGTAATTATACTACTAAGTATTATACATTTACTAGGCGAAGTCCTATGGTTAAAATAATTACAAATATTTTGTAATTACGTTTGTAAAGGATGTTTGCATAGGTCGCCTTAACCTCAATACACAAACAAAGCCTCAATTAACTTATGTACATAAACATCAAGTTCACTCTAACTTTTAGAAGCTTGACCGTAAGTATAGTTCAATTACAAGATGTATTCCGTTTTCAGGTGACGCCAAAGAAACCCTAATTGGCTCGTTTGACAAAAAGCGTCCATTAGTGATCCGAACTTCACAATGAAGGTCGTTTGTAAACAAAAGTTGCCCGATCGTAAGTGAATTATGGCACAAAAGAGTTTTAAGAAAAACCTTTCGTTCTGGATACCGAAACGTAAGAATTATTCAACTGTTATTGCTTTTATTTTGGATGTTTTAGTAAATAGTAGAAATGCTTCGCTTTTGACAAAGTAATGCCATATTTTAAGTCACTTTTTTAGGGGTTATATATTAATTCTTTTAACATTATTTTGGTGTGCTTGGTCAAAGAGACGCTTGACCCGAGTATGGCACTTATTTGGCTCAAAAGAGCTTATAATCAGATTTTTATATTGGTTTGTTTATAAACTAATAAGTAAAGCTATCAATTATTTTCAGACAACAAAGTACACGACGTGTCTAAAGCAAAAGTGAAAAAAGCTGCAACCCTCCAGAATTCGCTCCGCGTGACTGTCATTATCGGTCAAATGTTCTCTCTGATGCCATTTGTCGGTGTCTTCAGCAACAATGCAGCTGATACTAAGTATGTGTTTTAAGATTTAGTGTTAAACTACACTTAAGGCGAACCCCGCCAGAAGAACTTTTAGAAAGATTTTTCATAGACCGAAAGGCTATACCGGCGGCTCGCCCACTGGCAGCGTGTATTCCTGCCGTTTGTAACTCACCACGTAAATTTAACTTTGTATGAAAAAACCTAAGTTCGCTAAGGAAAAAACAATGTTTCTTTATCACAAACCAAACAAGGTTACTTTGATTTAGTTGGTAATTTTTCAGATTCGTGAGAACCTCGTGGAAGTGCGCATACACTGTTCTATCGCTTATTGGACAGATTTTTATGACAATAATGTGCATAAATAAATTTGTTCATTCCACTACAACACTAATGGGAACAGGTACTTTTTTTAATTTCAAATATTTATTACATTTTTGGAAATGAATATTCAAACCTTCTTTGGATTGAAGGAAGCTTGACTTTATTTTTGAATTATTATTTTTTAATTTTCCAGCACCTTTCATATTCTACACTACAACATGTATCACGATGATAATGTTCTTCCAAATAGCCATGAAATGGCCGGCTTTGGTCCAAACGATTTCAAAAACGGAACAGTTAGACCCTAACTTCGACAGCAATCTCACAAGGAAATGCAATATCACATGCGGAGTCGTATTGTTTTTGGCATTGGGTAAGAAGTATAGTATAAAACACTCAAAGACTCCGCTAAGCTCAACTCAAAACGAAATAAAAAAAAAGGGGCGAGCAGTTTTATTGTCATAATTTTTAAAATCTGCTGAGTAATTTCGGAGATTACCTCCGTCAAACAAACAAACAAATAAACAAACCAACATTACCTCTTTATAACATTACTAGCTGCGCCCCGCGGTTTCACCCGCGTAAGTCCCGTTCCCGAGGGAATATCGGGATAAAAAGTACCCTATATCACTCTCCATCCCTTCAACTATCACCACACAAAAAATCACGTCAATCCGTCGCCTAGTTTTGCCGTGAAAGACGGACAAACAAACAGACACACACACACACACACACACACACACTTTCGCTTTTATTATATTAGTATGGATTATAGAAGTATAGATATAAATAGATAAATGTAATAACATAAATGTTTCAGCGGAGCATATACTGTCACTGCTATCGGCATTTGCGGGTGCAGAGATATGCTACCCAAGGCTTGGTACGTACGAAGGGTTCGTTAGGCACTTCTACCCATGGGTCTTCAATGCAATACCTTACTCGCCAGCACTTGGTATTGTAACTCAGGTATGTGACGACTCACAGATTAAAGAGATTTTAAAAATTTAAATTGAATTTCTGATTGCGAGTGTAAAACCAATATTAAAATACCGCTATTTAAAATAGTTCAACAATTTAAAAGGTTTTTCTTTAACCTATAAATTAGTAAGATAAGTACAGGCAGCTAATTCAACTAGGTTTAAGTAGTTCTTAAAGAGTAACATTGAGATTTTTAAAATAATATTACCCTAAAGTAGTATTTTCATATAAATCATACCTGCTGACCTAGTGAGCTTTACATTTAGCCCTCGATATAATAACTAAGATGCTAATATGACTTTCATTATCATCAGGTTGAATTTTTGTGGAATTACCCACAAAAAAGATTCGCTGTAGCTTATTCGTTTCTGTTTGTACTTCCACAAAAATTCAAGTTTAAGTATTTTTTTTACAGTTCCTACACTTCCAGTCCACTTTTATTTGGAACTTTTCGGATCTATTCGTGATCTGCATAAGTTACTACCTTACCTCGCGACTCACGCACATCAACAAGAAACTTTTATCTGCACAGGGAAAGGTAATTGTTCTCAAAAACTTACATTAATTATTTACTAGAAAAAGTAACAAAACCGTATGAGCTAGCTGCGAACTCTAGTGGTTAACAGTTAAGATTTTTTTATATAAAAAAAGAAACTAACACACAACCCGCTTCTGCAACTGTATACACTTTGAAATGACGCGACGTTATCCGTCATTATCTAAATATAATATAAATAAATAAATAATATAAATAAAAAAACCCATAATCACCCCGGCGGCAGTGCATTCTACACATCGCTGAAATATTTTTTGAAATCAGCTAACCCCCGGTTCCTTTAACAAACTAACGGATGTTCGTAGGTCCATCACCATAGCAACGCTGTTATTTCAACATAAAATGTATGAAACTTTTTGACAGATAACAGCGTTGCTATGGCGAAAGTCCTACGGACATCCGTTAGTTTGTTATAGGAACCGGGGGTAAGTAGTTATGGAGATTACCTCCGTCAAACAAATAAACCGACATTACCTCTTTATAAAATTAGTACCTATAGACCGGAATAGATTTGCAAGTGAAAGTTAGTTAAAAGTTATTTGAATTGCAACTTTCTACATTGCCGATAAAACGAAATTGACTACCGTGTACGTAAATGCAAAAAGTTAAAATCTCATTTACATTCCAAACTTTGTTAGCCAACTTTATTTGAAATCCGATGGATTTTATAAAACTCCCACTTAGCCGCGATCAGCTTAGCTACTTGCAAACTTTTTATGGTATTCTAGTAAGTTGAAACCGTTATAATGATGCCATAACTGTTAAACATAGCGGATTAGCTTGTTAGCTACCCGAAATTGTGTTTACTATTAGGGCACTCAATATTTGGTCCTTGAATATCATGAACAAAATCCTACTGAAACATGTTCCACTTTCTTTCTTTTACAAAATTTAGCCTTTACAAAAACGCCATAAATCTCAATTTTTTACTTAAGACTATATTTCCTGGAAATCAAAGCTTAGCGTAAAAATTCTCCAATACTGTAATTTCAAAGAAATCAGGACTTATGACGTTCACAAAATTCAATTGAATTCTTGATTTATGATCTAACTCTGTACCGTTTACGGTAAGGAAAATTTGAAAGAAAATATTTATTTATTTGAAAATTATGTACGTATTCATAGAAAAAGCTTTGGAATGCTACAAGAGTTCCACTCTTCTCGGATTTATTTTATAAAGTTAGGTACTCGTATTACTTAGCTTGTTTGAATCGCAAAATCATTTTTACTTTACACAATCATCATATTTTCTTAAAATTCATCTTCAAGCCTGTGTTAAGTCGGGATATAAGCTATCTTGGTTTTAAATTTCATTGAAATCTGTCCAGCGGTTTAAGTGTAAAAGAGTAACAAAGACACATGCATCCAAAGTTACTTACTTTTAGCATATATATACTCATATTATAAAGAGGTAACATTTGTTTCTTTGTTTGTTTGACGGAGGTAATCTCCGAAACAACTGGGCCGATTTCAAAAATGTCTTCACCGATGTTAAGAATGAACTGTTGGGAAGGTTATAGGCAATATTTTATCCCGGTTGTGTCATTAGTACACCCACTAGTGAAATAATTTTTGAAATTGACTTTGAAGCTTTGCAGTTTCGAAGATTACCTCCGTCGAATAAACAACATTACCTACCTCTTTATAATATTAGTATAGATATAAAAGTAGGTTAAAGAAGGCAATGTTAATTTAAGCTGAGGTCAGTTAAATTGAGGGCGTTTAGTGAATGAATCTGTGAACGTTGTTGATGCAATCTCTTGAGATCCATGTTCAGTGCAAGTAATTGCAATTTAGAGATCGGGTAAACAGGGTCCGTCGGATTAGTTGAAAATTTATAGTAATTGAAAAATCCTTATTGAATTTTACTCAAGTACTGTGTTGCAACAAAAGTATTGCAGTAGAAATAAGCTTAGAGTGAGTTTTGAATTTAGGGGGTAAATTTTTTTAGAATTGATTTTTTTAGATAGAGGGGCAAAATTTTGACTGAGAGTCATTTAAGTACCTTTTCTTTTGTATTTAGAAAGTTTTGACTATAATTACATTTTAGAAAATAAGTACCTACCCACGTTTTGCACAAAGAAATACTTTTGTCAAAAAAACTACTTCATTTTATGATTAAAATCATCTCTATTTCCCAACAGAAATGTACCAACTGGAAACAGCAAATGAATGAATATGAACATGATAATACATTTTTTTTTTCAGTATTTACCCGAAGTATTTTGGAGAAGCACAAGAGAGGAATACGGCAGAGCGACTCAGTTAGTGAGGAAGGTGGATGACGTCATCAGCGGAGTTGTCTTCATCTCCTTCGCAAACAACCTGTTCTTTATATGCCTTCAACTCTTTAATACCTTAGAGTAAGCGAAAATATGTATACACAATTTCCAAACTCTATTCTATTCTATATTTAATTTAAACTCCATCTGGTTTCTTATTTTTAGTAAGCTATTTACTTATAACAATGACCAGATCACCAGAAGGCAAAAAATATGGCTCGTTATTATTAAATTGTAATTGCCTTTTTTTCTATTTCTTCTGTTTCAAATTAAGTTTTCTAATATTTACTATTATCTCGGATGATTTAATATATTCTTTATCGTCCTTGCTATCACAGAGTTATTTCATTTTTTTCGTTACAGAGATGGCATCAAAGGAACAGGAGAATGCAGCAGTCGTGCAAAAAAGTAAGTTATCAAATTAAAAATAGGGTTTTTAACCTCACTCATCACTTAATCTCACTTGAAAGAATGTGTGATTCTTTAATTGTAAACTTAACTGGCTCACTAGCGGTGGGTTTCCTTTCGATGTTTTCTATCACCGTTTAAAGCTCGTCTGACTATTGTCTTTCCTGTGGCCGGCTAAGCTGAGAGGATGGTTTAGATGCCGGGTTAGCCTTTTCTATCAACAATGCCCCAGGCATAACGGTGTCCTGTTAAGTAAGTATATGCCTTCTAAAACTGCATAAATCATTTAGTTTTAAAGTCCTGAGTTTTTTAACTGTTTTAAAAGTATTTACTTTCTAGGACAACACTGTTAGGAGGTTACGAAGCAGCTGCATACTTTATATTCTCGCTAGTGTACCTCATCACGAGATCAGTCGCCGTCTCTCTGATAGCGTCTCAAGTAAACACTGCGTCGGATGTACCAGCGCCAGTGTTGTATGACGTGCCGTCGCCTGTTTACTGTGTTGAGGTTGGTCCTGGTCAAATAATACTATGAAAATACATCGTATGTACAAAATCATGATGATGGTTCACGTCCGGTTAATAAAAAAAATTAAGAATACTTCAGGGCGCACCTTGTGACTACCCAAAATTTAAAGTAAAGTGACATTTTGGATGATCACAATTTTAATGGGTGTCAAATAGCATTATCTTCTGTGATTCTGTGTTTTGGAGAGCGCGTCAATAAAAAAATCATGATTCAGTCCAAAAATTAAAACTACTATGTTATGGACAATAATTCTATTTTTAGAATGTTTTTATTCCAAAGTTTGTTGAAATTAAAAACAATGAAATAAAATTGTAATTATTATTTTTAGGTGCAGAGGTTTCTGGATCAGGTTAATGGTGACACCGTTGCTTTAAGTGGTCTTCAGTTCTTCTCTGTGACTAGAGGACTACTTTTGACGGTACAAATTTTCAGTACAAATCTATTTACACACTGGGCTTGCATGTATTACAGTAATATGGTCTTTAGGCGGCCTAAAAACTCAGTCACCAGACTTGGCCATTTGCTAACACCAACGAGCATTTTAAATACAAATGCTTGGTGAACAAAGCATTTGACAATTCTTGGCTCCCTGGGACATCCTCTCTCTTGCAAATCAATCGTCTGCTTTCTGTCTCTCCTTCCTTGCTTCCTTTTCGTGTTTGTTCGTATTTCGTCCCGCAATAAACGAAAGCGAACAATATTTAAAACAGTTTCGCCCCGCGATCCGCAACCATGGTTAAATACATACATAGTTTTAAGTAAATATTTACTTTCAGGTTGCTGGAACAATAGTCACGTACGAGCTGGTGATGTTCCAATTCAACGCGCCATCACCAGTCGCCAACACCACCATGCCAATCACCACTGTTGCTACTCCTACTTGAAATCATTGATCTTTATTATTTGTATACCTAATATTGCTTACTTTTACTTGTAAGCTTTCTTCCCAATTACCGTACAAATAAAATTGATAAGTTTGTCATCAAATAAAAATAAACAAATAAATATTCCTGCTCCTTTTCTATAGTAACGGTCGCGCCTTTTTAGTAAGTACTTTTTTCTAACATTTGGCCCATTTTTACAGATTCCTCTTTCACTTTTCGCTATCAGATTTAAATTACCTATAATTATTATAATTATTTAAATTATTATAATTAATTTAAATTACAGATTTAATTTAAAGTAAATTGTATTTCTATAAATAACTTTCATTGTATAAGTGTCCAAAACGATGTCTTTTGTTCATATCGAAGTAAGTTTTGAAAATGATTTTATATTTTCTTACAAAAGCCATAATATTTGATTTTCTAACTTTTAGCAGTACAAGTCAAAAGGGCAACTTGAAGTACTACAACTTGTTTATTTGTTCAATTAAACCTCTGATCGAAGGAAAGTAAAGACCGAACGACAATGGAAGATTCAATCACGGACTGACGGAAGCAGGAAGCAGCTGGGAAGATAGGATACGATTTTGTAGCTAAGTTTGCTATTTCTTTAGGTAGCTTAACAAAAGATTTTAAAGAAAAGGCAATCAAGTTTATTGTGGCACCTGGATGACCAATCTTTGTTCTGTATTGTCTGAAAAACTCTGATAATTCAACATTTTCTGAAAATAAATTTAACTAATATACCGCCCCTGAAACCCCTACTAAATTTAATGAAAATCACTTTAGCCGTTTCTGAAATTCAGGTTATAATTAAACATGTACAAAAATTGCTCATTTAAAATGTATAATAAGATAGATTATAATCATTTATACTAAAATAATCAGAGCACAAAAGGAACAGACGTTTTCTCTTATATTTTTCGTAACTTCTTAACAGCCTTGCTGTATTAATTATTATTTTATGAGACAGATCGTAAACTGTTCATTTGTAACATTTCATGTGACAGTTCCTCTGTCGGATACTTTAGGAACCTTTTGTGGTATTATCGAACTAGTGGTTGCAGGCGTATAGTAGTTCCTCTTCTAAATGATAGATGGCGTAGTTCTGTTTACAACTTATGAGTCTAGTTTCTTTTAAAGTTTTTTTTTTATTGAAATGAATATCATTCTTTGATAGTAAATAATGTAGTTGCAATATTTAATTCTTCTATTTGATCAATTTAAATTAAAATTCTAATTAGAAATTCAGAGACAAATCATAGTCGTAGTCTATGATATCTATGGTTGATTGAAAAAAAAGACGCCATTTTTCTCGAGTGAGGTAAACAATCTGAAAAGTGACAGATAGATATAGGTGATCTGTAAAACCTAAGTATATGTCGGACAGGTTCATTAGATTGTTTTCGTTATAAAGTTTTGGGCGAGTTTTTTTTGGTTGTTTGTCAATTTTAGAAGTATGGCTTAATTTCATAGAAGCTGGACTTTTTCGCGTGTGAACTCATTACAGCTGATTTGGCAATTTTGCAAGGACTAAGTCATGAGTTGTGCATCACTATTTGAGGATTTTGAGGGGTATAAAAGGTGTCTCCGCTCTGAAAAGAGGCTTTTTGGAAGCGGCCTGAGGACCACTACTATGGTCTAAGGGTACTACATAGTCAATTTGTTTTTTTTTTTTGGAGTTCTTCATCTGACTTCTCTCACGAGTGCTATCGTTTTAAAAGAAGCCAGAATCCAAGTTCGAGTTGCAGAATTGTATTGGCTGTAATTGAGTAACGTTGGAGGAAGGCGTTGTATTTTGGATGCTGCGTACCGTGTTTGGACGGCGTGGACATATAATTTTGATTTTGCTTTACCGAGATTTGGAGTCTCGGTCTTTGGGGAAGGCGCATCTTTGCTGAGGCGCACACCTTGTTGGCGTTGGTGCGACGGGGCCTTGCCATCAGTCGGCAGGCAAGGACTCGCGCACGCGTTCCTCTGCCACATACCTCGTGCTTGATTTGGGCTCACATCGGCTTCTGCATACAATTAATCAGGTGACCTAGTGCCAATTTGATACCCCAAGTTTCGGTTCTTTTTTTGATAGATAATTTACTTAATTCATCTAAATTACAAACACATGGTATTTTACTATAGAGAGAGAGTTGGTAGTATAAGTCAAGGTTTATTACATTGTAGGTCTCATATGTGAACATGGGTATTGTCTAACCCTTTTTAGTATAACTTTTGTTAGAAAGTAAGGTCTGTATAAGTAAGGACTATCACTTTGTCCATTAATTTCATTCATAGATAATTGTTTTTTTTATTTGCCTGAGTCAAACTTATCCCACCTTAACAAATAGGGCACGTTGCATGTTTAGGTTAAAGACTAACATTAGCCTAGGGATAGGTTCTTTACGTGGGATTAGTTTGACTGTTTCATGTTTGTAATTCTGTATAATTCTAGTTGCTTTGTTCGCTTATCACATTAAATTTTTTTTTTTGTTTTGTAAAGGAATATTTAACTCATACTTTGGTTTTTTTTTGAATACAATTGAGCCACTATGGCAACTCATTAAACTTAATAATTACTGTGTAGCTTCCAATATTTATTGGTATATAAAAATTGTGTAAATAAATGTTATATAAACATTGTTTTAGTTTTAATTTGTTTTCAAGCTTTGGTTAAGAAAGCTTGTGGCGCCCTCTTTCCTGACCTCACCTGTAAGAACCTTAGGCTAGCTAGGCATAACATCCTCCTGATTATAGGAACTCACATCTACCGGTTACATTTGGCGCCTCAACGGGCTGGGGCCAGGAAAATTGTTTTTTTTGTTTGATTGGTTGTTTTGTTTTCTTTTAATTACATTTAGAAACCTGACTTATACTGCTCACTCTCTACTGTGTTTGATTGTTTTTGTAATTCAGCATTTGTGAAACTTTTATTTTTAACTTGAATAACTTGTGTTTTTGTATAGGTACTTGATTTGTTTTTACAAACTTGATTTGTTTTGTTAACTTGATTTAAACTTTAGTTTGTGACACTTAAACATAAGATTTATTGTGTTGAACTTGTTTAGTTTGTAAGATACTCTCTCTTTATTACTACTCTCTCTCAATATGTCTGCTGTGTTGGATGTTGACTATCTTATCAAAGATGAACTCTTCTTTGAAATTAGAAGTCGCGGTGTTGAAGTTACCGATGATTTGAATGTTGATGATTTAAGAAAAACTTTACGCTTGAATAGAGATTCCTATGTACATGATAAAGCCGTTGATTTCTTGACACAGTTGGTCCCTGATACAGAATTGAAAATTTGTGAGAACAAACTTAAGAAGGTGTCGTCTGGTTCTCATTCGGCAGCTGGTTGCAAGCGAAAATGCTTGTCTGTTTTAAATCATATTACTTGGAGATTGGATAAACTTTTTACTTTCATTCCAGAACAACAAACGAGGAAATTGGAGATTTTGTCGAAGGTGCTGAACACTTTGAACAACATTGCTTGTGGAACGATGTCGGGAGAAAGAGAGGTTGGTGCTCAGGAGCCCATGCTTGAATCGTTGCCGGTGGTTGAAAAGGGCACCATGCAGGTCTTCAAATGGAAGATATCTTTTGATGGTAAGTCACCATTGCATGATTTTTTGTTTGGCCTGGAGGATTATCGGAGGTCCACTGGCATCTCAGATGCTCATCTTTTGAAATGTTTTGGTCATTTGTTGGAAGGGGAGGCTCTGTTGTGGTTCAGAAACAACTGTGCTGGTATTTCTACTTATTCAGATTTGTTGGTAGCTTTGAAAAACGAATTTTTGCAAGTTGATTTTGAAAGATCACTCCTTAACCAAATCAAGTCAAGATTGCAGGGCACCGATGAAAGCATCAAGTCATACATATGCATTATGCAAAGCTTGTTTTCTAGACTGACACATAGGATGACTGAGGCTGAACAATTAGATATTATAACAACTAACATGAGTCCATTCTTCATTGCTAGGCTTGCACTTGTAGAGGTACAGACTATTCAGGAGTTGAAGGATGTTTGTGCAAAAATTGAGTTAGCTAGACACAAATGCGACAATAGGGGCTATCTTAATCCAGGAAGTACCTCGATCATTCCGGAGGTTTGCAGGAACAAAGTAACTAGTGTACCAACTTTGAAAAAGACAGTTAATGCGGCGAGTCCAATTAAATGTTTTAAGTGTGATGGTGACCACTTTTATTTTAGGTGTCAGAAGTACGTAGGTAAACATTGTTTTCGTTGCAAGAAACCAGGCGTTATCACCTCAGAGTGTGGTTGTTCAAAAAACGAGTAGGTAGGTCAGTTGTGGATGATAAGAAAGTTGTTTCATGTTGTCGTACTTCTGACCTAGAATGGAAATCTTGGTTAGATTATTTAGGTAAATTTTTTGCTAGGGATGGGATTACAACTTTGTTTGAATATAGTGATAGGGATCCCAGACCGTATTTAGTTATAGATATTTTGGGTTTAAAATGTAATGCTTTAGCAGATAGCGGTGCCACGGTTTCAGTTATGAGTGAGAAGGCATTTCAGGAAATTAATTCGTCTAGGTTATGCTTTAAGATTAATGATAGTCAATTTAGTATTGCTGTTGGCAACAACAACAAATTGTGTGTTCTAGGTTTAGTAAATTTTCCTATTACTTATGCAGGGAAAACCAATTTTATAGAAGTTTATGTTTGCAAAGATATCAATGTTCCTTTTATTTTAGGAGTGAATTTTTTGCGCACTTTTGGACTATGTAAGGATATTTTTGACGACATGATAGAGGGGGGGATTTCCAACTCTCATAATTCATTAGATGGTACAAACAATAACTTACATTTGCATGAGGTAGGTGACTTGTCTGCGTCACAGAAACGAGAGCTGGAAAACATGATAGATAGGTTTAAATCCATTGCAGCCACAGAGGATAGGTTAGGTTTTACCACTGTAGAAGAGCATGTGATTGACACTGGAGATAGTGAACCAGTCAGGCAAAAGTGCTATCCTATTCCTCACCATCATAGGAAATATGTTAAGTTGGAAATAGACAAAATGTTAGATTTAGGTATCATTGAGAGAGCTAATTCTCCGTGGAATAGTCCAGTACTTTTGGTTCCTAAAACAAATGGTGAACTTAGATTTTGTTTGGATAGTAGAAAATTAAACAGTGTAACAAAGGTAGATACATATCCCATGCCTAGAGTTCAGGAGATTTTAGACTCACTAAGCAATGCAAAATTTATGACATCTCTAGATTTAAAGAGTGCTTTCTTTCAAATCAACTTGCATAAGTCATCTCGTGAGAAGACCGCGTTTGCAGTGGCTGGGGTAGGCTGTTTTCAGTTTTGTAGACTTCCCTTTGGTTTAGTCAATTCCACGGCCAGGATGATGCGCTTGATGGACAGGGTTTTTGGTCCAGAATTTGATAATAATGTGTTTTACTATGTAGATGACATTATTGTGATCTCTGATTCTTTCGACAGCCATATGAGTCTGTTGAACACCGTTCTAGGGAAACTGAGTGATGCTGGTCTTACTATAAATTTTGAAAAATCAGTCTTCTGTCGTTCGTCTTTGAAATTCTTAGGCTATGTGGTTGATAGACAGGGTCTACGCACAGATGGTGATAAAGTGCGTTCAATTGAAGAGTTTCCCGCTCCGACAAGCCAGAAGGAGGTCAGAAGATTTTTGGGTATGATATCTTGGTATCGACGTTTCATAGAAAATTTTTCCACCTCTGTAGCACCTCTCACTAACTTGACTAGGAAGTTGCCAAAGGGACAAGCATTCAACTTTGATGATGAAGCTGCTGAAGCTTTTGCCAATATCAAAGAGAAGTTGATTTCGGCTCCCGTTTTGAGTGTTCCTAAGTTTGATAGGCCTTTTATGATCAGCACGGATGCCTCTGATGTAGGTTTGGGTTGTATTCTTTCACAGCTTGATGATGAAGGAGAGGAGCATCCCGTTGCTTTTGGTAGCAGAACGCTTTCCCGCTGTGAGAGAAATTATTCGACGACGGAGAAGGAATATCCTTTGTCGGATGCGTCCAAATTCTTTGCAAAAAAGTTAGCACCTAAATTTAAGAAATGTATTATTGTAAACAAGTTGTCTCCAGTCACTTATGAGTTACAGGATTTCGAGACAAGAAAAGCGTTGGGTAGGTGGCATGTCAAAGATATTCTGAAAACTGAGACGATGGAAGATATGTGAAGGTTTTTTTTTTTTGTTGTTTTTTTTGTTTTAGCAAGATGATAGTGTAACATTTCATGTGACAGTTCCTCTGTCGGATACTTTAGGAACCTTTTGTGGTATTATCGAACTAGTGGTTGCAGGCGTATAGTAGTTCCTCTTCTAAATGATAGATGGCGTAGTTCTGTTTACAACTTATGAGTCTAGTTTCTTTTAAAGTTTTTTTTTTATTGAAATGAATATCATTCTTTGATAGTAAATAATGTAGTTGCAATATTTAATTCTTCTATTTGATCAATTTAAATTAAAATTCTAATTAGAAATTCAGAGACAAATCATAGTCGTAGTCTATGATATCTATGGTTGATTGAAAAAAAAGACGCCATTTTTCTCGAGTGAGGTAAACAATCTGAAAAGTGACAGATAGATATAGGTGATCTGTAAAACCTAAGTATATGTCGGACAGGTTCATTAGATTGTTTTCGTTATAAAGTTTTGGGCGAGTTTTTTTTGGTTGTTTGTCAATTTTAGAAGTATGGCTTAATTTCATAGAAGCTGGACTTTTTCGCGTGTGAACTCATTACAGCTGATTTGGCAATTTTGCAAGGACTAAGTCATGAGTTGTGCATCACTATTTGAGGATTTTGAGGGGTATAAAAGGTGTCTCCGCTCTGAAAAGAGGCTTTTTGGAAGCGGCCTGAGGACCACTACTATGGTCTAAGGGTACTACATAGTCAATTTGTTTTTTTTTTTTGGAGTTCTTCATCTGACTTCTCTCACGAGTGCTATCGTTTTAAAAGAAGCCAGAATCCAAGTTCGAGTTGCAGAATTGTATTGGCTGTAATTGAGTAACGTTGGAGGAAGGCGTTGTATTTTGGATGCTGCGTACCGTGTTTGGACGGCGTGGACATATAATTTTGATTTTGCTTTACCGAGATTTGGAGTCTCGGTCTTTGGGGAAGGCGCATCTTTGCTGAGGCGCACACCTTGTTGGCGTTGGTGCGACGGGGCCTTGCCATCAGTCGGCAGGCAAGGACTCGCGCACGCGTTCCTCTGCCACATACCTCGTGCTTGATTTGGGCTCACATCGGCTTCTGCATACAATTAATCAGGTGACCTAGTGCCAATTTGATACCCCAAGTTTCGGTTCTTTTTTTGATAGATAATTTACTTAATTCATCTAAATTACAAACACATGGTATTTTACTATAGAGAGAGAGTTGGTAGTATAAGTCAAGGTTTATTACATTGTAGGTCTCATATGTGAACATGGGTATTGTCTAACCCTTTTTAGTATAACTTTTGTTAGAAAGTAAGGTCTGTATAAGTAAGGACTATCACTTTGTCCATTAATTTCATTCATAGATAATTGTTTTTTTTATTTGCCTGAGTCAAACTTATCCCACCTTAACAAATAGGGCACGTTGCATGTTTAGGTTAAAGACTAACATTAGCCTAGGGATAGGTTCTTTACGTGGGATTAGTTTGACTGTTTCATGTTTGTAATTCTGTATAATTCTAGTTGCTTTGTTCGCTTATCACATTAAATTTTTTTTTTTGTTTTGTAAAGGAATATTTAACTCATACTTTGGTTTTTTTTTGAATACAATTGAGCCACTATGGCAACTCATTAAACTTAATAATTACTGTGTAGCTTCCAATATTTATTGGTATATAAAAATTGTGTAAATAAATGTTATATAAACATTGTTTTAGTTTTAATTTGTTTTCAAGCTTTGGTTAAGAAAGCTTGTGGCGCCCTCTTTCCTGACCTCACCTGTAAGAACCTTAGGCTAGCTAGGCATAACATCCTCCTGATTATAGGAACTCACATCTACCGGTTACACATTTACTTCTACCATTGACTGAGTATTTTGCTAAACAAACCGGAATTATTATTTACACATGAGTCAACAAAACACAGCATCGCTTACGTTTCATATAGGTACCTACCCAATAATCATATACGTACTTTTAAGTAACTTTTCTTATATTTTCCGTCGTGTGTTCTCATTTTTCCATGATGACAAAATTATATTGCTTAGCTTAAAACTAGATGACGGTGTTTAAAATGTCCAAAGATATTTATGTGTTTTTCAATAAAATAAAGATATTTATTTACAGAAAGAAACTAAACTACTCCATAATCACATCACAAATTAGTACCAGTCACTAAATACAATAAGTAAGTACCAGTGAAGCCACCTAAGGATCGTTATAAACGATTTACAGGTGGCTCCACTGATGCAAGAGATGCAACTGCCAGACAAAAGCGTGTTGGAGACATGGATATTTTATTAATTTATTTTATTTCATCAGTAGCTGCTCAAATGCTCCTTGCGATTAACGACTGTATCTCGAAGACAATAAAGAGACAACGTTTAATTCAATTTCTGTTTGAACATAGTTGAAGGAAGTTTATTGAACTGAAGCATAACCAGTTCGTATGTTATAATTGTTCCGAGTAGCTGAAAAAAAATATTTATATAAAACACTAAAAAAATACAGACTTATGGAAAATAGCATGTTTTTTTTACGAGATTCGAACCTGTGATGATACAAACAGTGTCCATCATGTCGGACTGCCTAATTCGTTTTTACCATCGCGGGTTTGAAACCCGGTTGAGTTGACTTTGATGGTAGGATGTTTAATTTACTTATAATTTTCTGATCAGCTTAAAAGACTTGCGAGGGAGAGAGAATGGTGTCACGTAACATCTTGCTTTATTCTTCTTTATCTCTATTCTTTATCTTGCATTTTTCCAGTGCTTTATATCGGTAACTAGCTGTTCCCCGCGGTTTCACCCGCGTAAGTCCCGTTCCCGCGGGAATATCGGGATAAAAAGTAGCCTATGTTACTCGTGGATAATGTAGCTTTCGAATGGTGAAAGAATTTTTAAAATCGGTCCAGTAGTTTTTGAGCCTATTCATTACAACCAAACAAACAAACAAACAAACAAAGTTTTCCTCTTTATAATATTATAGTGTAGATTAAAACCACTCACAGTTAGTATCATAGTTCTCGTAACGTAGAAGAAATCTAAACCGCTCAACGCTACTTTGATGTTGTTTATTAGAGCTATAAATCTCTCCACCTGGAAAATGATATTAATTGTGTAAAAAAAACCTTTACCTACTCACGTTTTCAACATTGGGGGTCAGCTTATGTTGGTGGATATTGAATTCATAGCATAATACCAACGTAAGTTGACCCAGATAATTGTCACGAAACTTCGCTTTTGTCAATGCCCAGTACGGCTCTTGTGATTTTTGTATGGTTTGTTTACGTTTCCAACAGTACAATGTTGTGTGACACTACCTGGTTGCGCAACAGCAGCGATTTGAATGAAAACACATTATAAAAGGGATTTCAATTCGTGATCAAAAAATATTCATTAAAGAGTAGGTAGAGTCTCAAATTCATAGGCGCGAAATACTATTTGTAACCCATAAACCACGTATAATACCTATTATGTTTAATCGTTCATATCGTAGTCATCGAAACTGGTTCTTTTTGTTTATGTCATGACTTTTTTTGGAAGGACTTAAGTTTAGTTTTCTTTGGAGACCTTTATAAGTCCGGACAGTCGTAGACGTATCACTCATCTGCTTTAGGATTTTGACCTTTCATACCTCCACATTAAACTTCTCAGTCGGCAGCGCGTACAAATAGGCCAATGGGACCTTCGAGTTAGAGTGTATCCTGGATGCCAGCAGCAGCACCAATAGCGTCCTCAGAAAGATGAATGAGAACGAAAATGTAAAGTAGAAGGCGTGCTCCATCTCATGATCTGTGCTGTAATCATACTTAAATATCAGTCAGTACTTAAGTTAGCAGTCTGATATCTTTTTCAGATGTCTACCGATTTTTATGTAATTATTTAGATTCTTCAAAGATATCAAGTGGAGTAGTCGGAGGTATGTCCAAATATTTGGACAAATTAGGTATCCTAATTTAACTCACATATTATTTAAACTGTCGTGCTCATCGTAGCAGGTGGCAAAATGACCGGTTTCTGTTTTACTGAAAATAAATTAATTTGTAGAAAAACAGTATTAAGTACTTGTCTGATTTGCTAGGCCCAAATTGTAAATACGTACTTCAAACTGTTGAATAGCTGCGTACAAATCCAGTACAAGTTACTACCAAACGAAGCTAGGATATAAATACCGACTTGTCCGTTGATCAGTTTTATAAGACGCACTACGTTTAGGTATTGAATACGAAATTCCATTGCTGAGAAATGTTCCTGAAACAGTTGAAAATATACATTTATTTTCATTATAATACTTTATTTGCAGAGCTAAGTACAACTACTCAGGCTATTCAGAGACCGCTTGAGCCATGGTGCATGCTTGAGTATGAACTCAAGCTTGATTCATGGCTCAAGTGGTGATTTACTACTCAGTTTCTACAGAGAAGCCCTACACAGCGGCGAATGAAAATGGGAAGGGAAACCTTTGCCCAGCAGTGGGATCCAGTGGGCTTATTAGATAGATGAATAAGTCTGCCAACTGAATTGAGAGGCCAATAAATAAATAACCTGGGACACAGCTTTTTTCAGCAATGCATTGTGTATCACGAGATGTTCTGTCAGGTAGATGCTGAGCACCATTATCAGTAAGTCGTTATAGCTCCAGATGAACGTCGATTGGATGTTGAAGATCTGTAGAAAATACGATAAAAATTACCAAAAGAGCTTTTGTTTCGTTCGGTACAAACTCGTGGCCCAAAATAAATAGTGATAATGTTAAATATAATTATTATTCTCCCACCAAAATCCCACAACTAACAAAATATTTTGTTAAAATTTTCAAACTTTTTGTAATCTTTTTGGTAAACAGTCCTTCAAATGAGCACTACTGGCTTTTATAACTATTTTTTTTCAACTACAAAAAAGTACGTTTACAAATCTCAAACAAATCTCTTTGCACAAAGAGTACGATGTGCTATATTGGCTTTTATAACTTTTTTTCCACTATCAGAAAGTGCTTACAAACCTCAAAAATAATCCCTTTCCACAAAGAATACGATGTGTATTCAAAAATCCACGGCATTCCGGAGCGAAAGTATGTTTCGATGACATCGCTTTCACCACAAGAGAGCGCAACAGTGTACCCGTATGTTAGCGAGAGGAAATGCTCAACTGAAATGTAAACAAGTGCCTTCCATTTATATTGCACTCTGAGTTTTGAACAAAAATGTAAGAACTTCGAAAATGTTTGTTCATAAAGATAAAGATTCAAACCTAATAAAGCTTTTAAAGTTTCTTCAAGTTACTCGACCCAATAGTTATCAGTAATTTCAATTTACCTACAAACTTGCACCGCAAAATATCAAAAGTACATGAATATTGGGCTCAGGTGCTCACATCTTCATCTCTACGTAAATTGGATAAGCAGAGAAAATATGATTGGAACCGCTTTTGTCGCGTACTTTAGTAAATAGAACGTAAAATGATTGCCCTTTGGAAATTGAAATGCAGGTGTTTTTTCCACATCGATTTCTGCTTAGAAAAGATTGGTTGGTTATTTACAAATTTTGACGTGATTTTAAATTGCACGAGAACTATTAAATATTTAGGGTTAGTTTAGTGACTATTAGAGACGAACATTAGAACAACATACTATAAGGTTCTTCTGTCGAGTTTTGGCTGGCTGTAAGTTAAGATCCCAGCCTACATTTTTGTCGTTCTGTCACCTGTCTTTTTAAACAATTATTTTGTATAAACAAACCTACTACATCTTCTGCATCTTGCATCATCTCTCTTTTACTTTAATTGGCATTCAGTTTTATTTTTACATTTTTACCAACCTGTTCAAAAAAAATTTGGTGCGGCCATTTTTAAAAATTTTACTAATAAGGGCTCCCACACAAAACCGCGACGTCGCGTCGCATTGTCAAAATCTGCGATATCGCGCGAATTCGCACGATGGCATCGCAAGAATTTGCGATCTGCTTCGCATCGCACATTCCTACATCGCCCTACTAAACGGCTTGTCGCACAAATTCGCGCGACGTCGCATCGCGTCGCATCGCAGAAACTTGCGATGCGAATTTCTGCGATGCGAGCTCGCATCGCGTCGCATCGCGGATTTGTGTGGGAGCACTAATGGTCCATGTCTATTCAGCTGGGTTTTTCTTTCAAGACACAAGTTTTTATTAATAACAACTAATGATTTCTTACCCGAAGCGCCCACTAAAACGATAATAATAGTAATATTGCAGGCTTTAGTGACGTTGCTCTTAAAAGGTGGTAGGACCGCTTCAATGGCCTCAACACTCGTTATCACTTCGGGCAGATTCCGAGCGATGTTCAACAATATCACTGAAGACGTCAGACTTGAGAAGATAAAGAAGAAATTCGCTGAAATAACACTTACATATATTATAAGTAAAGATTACAATTAGTTAATTATTTTAAGTGTGAATGTTTATTAGTCCTAACAGATCTCAAACAGATGTATCTGAATCAAACTTAGTGGTACTAAGTAGAGGATAGCTTATTATACTTATCCTGAATTACACGTAGCCCACTTTTGACTCTGATAATTACCCGCGGAACTATTTACCGCGTCATAATAAAAAAACTGATAAGTACTGTTATTTTTTGTGTGTTTTCCACTTTGATACCCCAAGATGTCCCGCTAGCCCGACTGGTAGAGCAAATAGGATGTTTTAATTGTGTGTGCTATGTGTCCTGTCGTTGAAAGCAGACAGATAAAATATACCATTTTTTTCCTACCCTAAGGAGTAAACTAGGGTGACTGATCGGAATTAGCTCATTACAGAACACACTTTTAAATAATTCTCTAGCTTCGAAACTTACTGAAGTTTTTAAGTGAAATTCCAGTTTGTAAAAGCCAGACGAAAGTCACGGTGAACACCAATGTTTGTCCAAACATGCTCGCTGCATAAAAGACTGTGTATGGGGTTCTAAGACTGAATCTGTAATATAATCAAAATAGTTTCATTGTAAACCGACCGACTTCAATAAAGGATGTTCCATGGTTTACTACGTGTTTTTTACACAATAACATTCATTTGTTAATTTTGTTACAATCTCAAACCGAGCGGCGACTCGCGGTCATCTGAACATAGCCTTACGTTTTAAAACAGACGTGACTATGCAAAATGTCTAGATATTCAGTAGGTACGTACTTAATTAAAGTCTCGACAAGATGATGTATAGTTCTAATAAGGTCTCTGGAGTGGAATGTTAATTATCTTAATTTGTTAAACTGAAACTCAGTGTAATCGCAGTTGCAATAATACTTAGATTTACTAGAAATTTTTAACTGACTTCAAAAATGGGGGAGATTATGTTTCACTGTATTTTTTTAATTGATTCATATTTACATAACCGTAAACAGCATAATTAAAACCAGTTAAGCCGCTTAAGGACAATGGTCCTTAAGCGGCAATGCAAGCAATGGCTAACGATCTATAAGTAGCTTAACTTATCCCAAGCACTGCCAAACGGAAGCGTGCCCGAGACATTGCCGCATTGAAAAAAAAAGTGTGTTTTTATTTACTTGTTAATTTTTAGGTGGGTCAACTGGTTGTGATTGTGTTTTGTAAAGTTATATAAATATGTATTAGTTTAGTTTCTGTATCTAAATATATTTTTTATGTATGTCCACTGAACATTCCATCAGTTTTTTTTTTAAATTCCGTTTTCCATCTAGCAAGCTGCCGGCCGGTCCGGGCATTTAGCCAGAGTTTAGAACATTCCATCAGTTAAATATAAAAAGGTTTGCTGAAGTCACATTAATATTAGCAAGTGGCTAAGTTACCTCAACTGATCACTAGTAGGGCTCCACAGTCCAGACAGGGGCAGTAGCCCCAGCAACCTTGCACAAAGCAGCGCGTAACGTATAGCTGGATATATTCCATCAGAATTATTTCTAGTAGTGTGCAACTTTCTCTCCAAAGAACGAGGCTTGTTCAGTATCTTAAACGCTTTAGGAGCCATTCTTTCCTTCGTCGATACTCTGATGGTCATTACAAAATTTCAGTATCTATGATCTTTGTTCTATGTTTTTCTGCAAATGGTCATACAAAATAAAAAATTCAATAAGTAAACATAGCACCTACTCGTACTTTAGGGTGATACTGCTTTTCATATTCTTAACAAAATATGACAATTTTAGGGCTCAACTTAGATATTGCAATTAAAAATTGGTTGTTGTGTAATGGGACATTCTTCAATTTCAGAACAATATCTGAATACTTTAAGGCTAGATTCGGTTGGAGCTTTTTCGAGTAGGTACTCTTCAAAGTTATTAATGAATTTAAAATACAATTTCAGCGACTCAGCAACTTTCAAATCTAAAATCCTGGCTAGGTTCTTCTACAAGCAAGATTAAACAATAGGCTCATAACGAACGCAATATCAACTTCAAGGAATGAAATAGGCAAGAGTAGGGCCCTTTTAATAGTTTAAATTAACATAATTATCAGGATGTAGATTCGCGAAAACTTTCAAAACATAACGCGGTAAGAGCTTGCACGAAACTTATCTAGCTTTTGCTTTCTGAAATCAACTATCAAACCATCCCGTGTCGTGCCTAGTTAAGACATGGTTTATTAAATAATAAGGCGGCTGATTTCATAACCTTGCTTAATCAAGATGGAGTTCTAAATACTGTCACTCAGACTTCCACTGGCTCGTTTACTTACTCATAAACTACTGGTTCAAACTATTATTTGATTCCCCTTGGAGAGCACTTGGTATTGTCATAAACTTAAGTGTTTAGTTAAACGATCTCACTATAGTGCAGTTCGTGGCTAATGGAATTTTAAATCGAGTTAATATCAGTAACACGGTTTTAAGCCGTCATTTAAAATGGTTGATAAGTTTATGTACTCAAGACATAAACACAGATAAACAAATAATTATAGATTCACAGTGGAATGAAGGTAGGTAGTCCGCTAGGATAGGTAATAGTGTTTTTGATAAAGGTATCGCCTTCACATCTCTTTCCAATACTAAAAAAAATATAGAATCTCTTAGTTGTATTGTAGCGCGTTTAATAATAAATACAAACGCAAGTGTCGTGTAAGTAGAAACGCGGGTCAATAAGTACACAGCTGGACGTTCGCTGCACGTAAATATATTTTGTCTTTTAAATTGTAATAAAAAAACATGAAAACGAACAAAATGTTTCTATGTTTCAACCCCAAGAACTTTATCGGTTAAATGGAAATCAAGGTTGTTTTCAGTAGTGTCGTTTATCAATATAAATGACACATGACAGGTAGACACCCTATGTAAATAAAGAATGTGTCCAACGATGTTTTGATAAACAAATACCTAGTGGTTAAATATCAGATTTCCAGTATATTTCTAGTTTAAAGTAGACGTAAGGTTGACTAGCGACTCAATTTTTTATTTTGATTCTTAATTACAAGGATATCTACGTTTGGTATTACTTTAAGAAAAAAATACTGTCAGGTGCAGAACGCGAAAACCTCAAATATAGGTCTCAGGAAAAAGGAATGATTTTATACCAAAATATGACACGAAAATACACAATTTCAACACCACCTCAGGCATTTTTCACGTACAGAAATAAAATTAATCTCATAAGTCGATTAAAAACATGCTCTCGCCTTTACGAAACATTCTAGCGCAGATTAGGTGCCAAGCGCCTGTCGTTCGCAATTTATTTCTTTCAACCCGACAATTTCGTGTACGGGGTGAAAAAGTATATGCCAGATTTTTAAATTTTGTTTTTTAATTAAAAAAACTTTAACAAAAAAAAACTTTTGTCTAGACTTTCACCTACTGCTCCAGAGAGCTCATCAACTAAAAAATAAGTACTTACTTACTTACTTAGTTCTGTAAATCTTGAACATAGTATTTAAAACTATCAACTTCTCAAGTTATCGAGGGCAAAATTATTGTTTAGTTTGTATAATACCTGTGATAATACTAAGACATAGACTAACAACCTGAACTTCTGCGTCACCTTTTACTTACCGTCTTATCTAAAATGCTTGCACGTAGTGTTGTTAAAATGAGTTTATAAATAAAACAATTTTAGGTATAAATAGGTTTTGAAAGATAAATAATTCACGTACACGACGTACATGAAAATATAAATTGTTAAATAAAATTTATTATTTTGGAATAAATACAATTGTCACAAGATGTAATAGATGTACTTACGTTTATTTAATGCATAAGGACTTTAGCAAAAATAATTATGTCATAAGTAGGTAATTTCAAAGAAAAAAATTGATAAATGACTGAAGTATTTTAGAATAATAATTGTATAGGTCAGTAAATAAACTTTGAAGTACTGTACCTATAGAATAATCGGGTCTTATAGCACAGAATAAAGTCATAGGAAGCAATTTTTTTAAAGTAAGAATACTCTATCTGTACAACAATGGACGAAGGCTTTGCATAATATTCCCTCAACAATACTTCCATTTAGTAAATTAATCTTGTGTCTGCAAAATTCAGGTGTTTTCAAATACTACTATAAACAATGGTTATCTTGCTGGCCATATTTTGCAAAGAGCTTGCTTATTTCGATCCCTCATGTTTTACTGGAGAACAAAGTGTGAAGAAGCTTAAATATAACAGTATCTCTAGGGAAAAAAGATAGAGAAAATATACCGTCATCCAGCCTATTTAACTTACGGCCAGTCACAGTACCTATCTTACTGCGGTTTTCTTGTTGTGGTTAAGATATTTGACTTTATTTGTTTAACTTAAGGACTTAAATTGTATACATGTTCTACGAACCTTTGTGTTCTTTCGACAAAATCAATCAATAGAAACACTTTTGGTGTACGTACCTGATAGCTTTTTCCTTGGTACTTAGTTTTTTTTTATTTTGATATACAACGTACTATTATAAAGGTTACCTACATAGATTATTTTTCTAATGCAAATTACCTATTATTAGGTACTTAAGTATTTGGTGACGAAGAAAATAATTTGAAGGCTCTTTCAGCCCGCACTTGATACTAAAGAACCTTTTCACAAAAGTGTCAGCTTCCGTTGACGCCTCCTTAGCTTTTTCAAGGATATCTAAGTACCTACATCCTGTCTGAAAAATGTAAAAAATATTTTTGTTCTGTTAAAATCACTTTTTGGTGGACCAAAATAACCGGGGCTGATGTAAGTAACTGCGGTAACTTTTGCAACGGGGTCCTTAGGTGGCTCAACTGGTTTTAAAATTGTATTTTGTTCAGTTAAGCTAATAGGTATTGGTTTAGTTTCAGTAAATAAAGGTACTTGTTGGATCTTAGTATCGACTTTTCAAAATCGATTACATAAAACAAACTTGTAAACAAAGAGTAGAAAAAATACACAGTTTCTTTGAAACATTTCACTCGTAGATATTATGCCTCGACTCCACATTCCTACCAGAAAAACCACAAAAACATTTGAAATACAAAACATACAGAAGAAGCATCTGAAAAGAAAGGGTAGGGCACTAAAGAGCTATTTGCTAAATGTCGACACCTCTCGCAATCCGCGACTACTTCCGCACTGCTTGGTGCAATCATCATTTAGTACGACATATGGGATGGGTATCACCTGTGGGTATCACTATATTGTCTCCCTTAGATATACCACCAAATTTGGGATGATAAATAGAACGAATCACACTAATGGTCCCCTGTTTCCTATAACCAACTTACGGATGGCCGTAGGACTTTCACCATAGCAACGTGTTATCTATCAAAAAGTTTCATAGGTACATTTTATGTTGTAAATTGTAAAATTAAACAAAGTTTCTATGATATGTTATAGGAACCGGACATATTTAAAGTCAAAAAACTTCAATTTAATTTAGGTTTTAAGAATGTTTTCTTGTCACTCTTAGATCAAATACTTATACATTTTCGAAACAAAACAGTAAATTGATACACAACCGGGATTTGAACCCAAAACCTTTTGAACCAAGGCTTATGTTTGGAAGCAAGAGAATTACTGAAACTGAATTTTCAAAGAGCATTTGCTTCCCCAAAGTAACCTTTACTAATTAGTTTTGTTTAAGTAATGCATTGGACAGATCGGTCCCTAAGAGGTCTGAACGACCCTTCATAGTATTGCGGTGTATGAATAATTTATGACACTTTCTGCAGGTTCATTGTGAAGGTTATTGTAGTTTCAAACTTGATGAATTATTATTTGGATTGTTTTGGCAATTGTTATTATACACTGGTGAAAATTTTATAGCGACTGAACAGTGTCCAAGAAGAATGTTTTTACTTTAAGCGTCAATGCACCAAGATGGAAGGGAAGCGGTAGGTACTGTTTTACTGTCAATCATTTTAACTTTATCTTCACCATCATAAAACGTAGTATCGCAAACTACAAACACAAGCGACCAAGAGCGACCGAAAGAGCACTTATCAAAACGCTTGAATACTGTCAGATACTATGCATTATAATAGTAATTTTCATAAAGCTTAAAATAACCTTACACTGAAACTTCATATCACTTTCATCTCGGTCGGAATTGACGCTAATGTTTAAAATATTATCGGGACTTAATCCGAAACGACGAGGTAAATGGATTGATTTTAATACGCGTTTAAGTCCCGACAATTTTTATAAAAAAGTCAATATAGTTGTATGCAACGGACAAGAAACTTGCATCCTGTAAATGGGACTTTAGTTTCAGTACGAAAGCCGTTTGAATGTAGCGGCCACAGAGGATATAACGAACATGATTGACATGATTGAGTCCACAGGGATCTTGCAAGTCCCATAATGGGAACAGTTATTATCCATTGACCTATTTGAACTCCTTCTATCAGCGAGATGTAACGATAATGATATTATGAGAATGTTTTAGTTTCATTGAAAAAGACTAAAATAACTTATGTGATTATAATTATGTTTTGGAAACCAATTTAAAACCTAACAACATAATCCAATCATTATAGTGCTGTGTATGATTTGTTCAGCCATGTTTTCATTGATACTGCTTTATTCCTATTTTCTTTTCTGTGGAAATAAAAACCAGTTTGCATTTTCGTTAGATAGATAGATAAACATTGATAGATCGTTATAAGTTTTTATAAAAATGCAAAAAGTATATTCCGATACCGGGAATCGAACCCGAGCCTCCTGGGTGAGAGCCAGGTATCCTAGCCACTAGACCATATCGGATGATGTTGAGTACGTTGAAAAAACTGTTCTGGTAGTAATAATTAATTTAATGGGATATAAATAAGTTGAATTTTTTTTTATTTGTGGATGATCTATGATGGTTTTATACAAATACAACCGGTCGATTTATATTATTGTGTCTTCATACACGAGTGTAGTTTATTTTTAGCTAATCTATTAGATTCATTATGCAGGCCGAATTTTGTTTGTTGGAATTTGTAATATCAATTTCATTAATAACAACAAATTATAGTAATTAGGTACCTAATTGATTCATAAAAAAAATATTCCATTATATTTTAGGAGTAGAAATAAATAAACTTTAAACTCAATCTAAAAAAAATTACGAATTTTGACCCATATTTAGGCAAAATATAAAAGGTCTATAAAAACAAAACTTGTGAACCTATTACGAGGGTAGGCAGACAAGTCATTACGGCTCATTGCCGCCGATATAACTTTGAAATCCGGCCACCATTGCCAGCTTAGCGTTGATTATAATAATCACGGTCTGGCCAGTTTCAATTTGAGACACACGGCGATAACGGATGCTGAATTATGTTTAATAAACATAAAGAATTACAATATTTTTTTTTAAATTTATTAAGTAAGTAGGGATTGATTTATTAGGTACCTACTTATTATTGGATCTACGCCTACCTGTGCTCTTCATGTTGGTACCTGAATGATCGAGCTTTACTCGGTTTTTACTACGTGCATAAGTACAGTAGTAATCTGTGGTTTTAACGGATAAAACGTTATTTTATAAACTGAGTCTTAGATGGTTTGATTCATCTGGAACTTAAAAATCATGAAAATTGTAGTACTTATCCGTTTCCGAGATTTAGATGTGAAAATACTTACTTTACAAAAATTACTTTTAAAGAAATTGGAATGTATTAGCCGTTTCCTTAGAATACGATCTATGCTCCTTGCGCTTTTCATCTGTATACCCCTTCGTATTTTACTCTTAAGTAAAGTAATGTAGGTAAATACCACAGAACTTTCCAGCAATGATGAATGGAGGGATCTGATTTCATTGCCAAATTGATTGAGAGCATTTCATCTGAACCCGAGACGATGGAATTCTCCAAACTTTACTGCTTTGCCTGACAGGACGGGTCGAGTTTTTGGTATTTAGTATTAGTCTTTGTGTTTTTTTTAATGAGTGAGATAGTACCTCGAACTTTTGAACGTGAAACTCCAGCTGTAATTTAATAAAGTTTTAATTTATTCATTCAATTAAATTGGTTAGTTTTTGCTATACCTACTCAGCTCGAGAGTAGAACTGTAGGTAGATTTGAAAGCTGCCGTTTACTAGCTATGCTCGATTCGAAAAATACCTAGCAAAAAGTTTCACTAGCTCTGAAACTTTTGGCAATTTTAACATTCGATCAATTTAAATTCTAATATAGGTACATTTTTTGGACTGAAAATTAACTCAAACATAAAATCAAAGCAGATTGAAATATGGTTAGAATTCCCTTAGCTGATCTGCGGGTTTAAATATTTAAACTTAATTCCAAGACGTCCCTGACAGAGCCTACAATAAACCTGTAACTTTCGATTATGTTATCTTAAATAAACAACTTGCTCAGCACTTACATCCCAACAGATTAACCGGTCACATCCACATTCTTAAATGATCTAGAAATAAGTGTCAATGTTTGAGTCAAAAAAAGACTTAGCAGTATTTTCGTGAACTTACGTAAAAGTCACAAACTTAGGATAATATTCGTAAGATACTTCAGTAGAAAATTATTGCACTAGTTATGCCAAGAGTCGTAAGATATAAGTTTCTGTAGAGTGTAGAGTCACTAAATCCAAAATCTTTCTATCAGGAAATGTTGTCGTAAAATGAAATCCGATAACAGGCAATTTTATGGTGGCCATAAACATTTTTAGTACACATTTTTGGTGGGCCAGCGATAGTATTTAGACGACATTAATTTTTTATTTTTCCGTTAGAGGGTTCATTGTAGTAACTTAATAAATAAATAAGCACTCAGCTTTTTAGATGACTCATGCTGGGTGTAGTAAAACTACTAATAAATATTTGAACAACGCAATCTGGCCATTATTTAGCCAGGACCAAGATTTAGTCAGAATTGCTGCCTTATTCTCCTGATAACCATGTCTTGACTTGGCCAGCTGATACAAAGTCTCAGAGCAATCAGACAGTCTCCTCTATGTACGAAGTAGTCTAGTCATGTGCAATTGACATTGCACATGAATTTGTTGTACTTATATTGTTGTGTAAAAATAAAACAGTTTCTGACAGCACTGAAACTACTTAATTATGTGTGTAAAACTTTTATAAATGCTGTTCTTTTTTTAATTCGACATAATTAAATTAAAACTGTCCCGATACTTTACATTTACCATTATCCTAAAGTCAATCAATTAGATAGATACAGAACACACAATTTGCTTACAATTGCCATCTATCGGCAGTTTACAGAAGCTGTACATTCAGCTTTCCATTGGTTCACCCAATCTCGAGCCTGAAAGTTTTGAACTTTTTGTAAATAGTTTTACTCATTCCTACTAGATGGGGTTACACATTGAAATAAACTTTACCGTGGATGTTATAGACTTTATTTTATTTACTGAAAATATCTATAAGAAATTTTTGATATTCCTCTTTTTTTATCGAATGAACGATTCTAACATTAGCTTCTGTTTTTTCAACGAATGTGTTTGTGTTTATTCCTCTTTCTGGTCCTGGAATAACAAAAAATATTAGTACCTAAGTGTTAAAAATTGGTATATATTAAATCAAACTATTACAAAACCTAAGAATGTACTGTACATTTTGTTTCTGTTGTTTTTTATCGTCGCCTTCATGAATCTCAAATCCCAACCAACCCTACTGTTGTTAACTTACCACAAACAATAATATTGTTCTTCGAATACTTAAACTCTCCCACGAGTTCTGGTTTCAAGAACACGGCGACCGTGGCCGGGTCAAGCGTGGTCCACATGTCTTCTTGTGTCATTGCTATCTTCTCAAACTTGTTCATGTGCGTCATCATATCTGTTTGTATTGCACCTAGGACGTTGTTCCGCCAGTCCTGTTGAAATAACGTCCTTGTAAATTCTTATAAATTTTGTTAAGATTATATTTGCTTCAAGTTCACATTTACACAATTTACGGTCTTGTTTATTTGAACTGATAGGTAGGCTGTAGGTGTTAGACCAAAAAGATCTTCTTGAACCAACCCCTAATGATTTCATTCCCGTGAACTCATCAGTACATCAGGTTCTCTATATACCCTTACTTTGCTAAATCCGAGATATTCCTTAGCCTGCGAGAAAGGCAACACAGTCACTTTGTCCGGAGTAGCATGTTGTGCCACTATGTGGTACGCCTCAACATCCATGTGAGCATTGAACTCTGGCTCGGGATTCTCAGCATCTGATACAAGAAATATAAGATCAGTATTAAACTCATCACTTCCAAATTAAAATACCCTCCAACCTGTTGGACATAGAAATAATTGAAGAATGATCTTTGGAACGAAATTGATAAATGCAGAAGGTCACAACCTTCAGCACTGGAGGAGTACTTCAAGGATGAATAATACAGTCCATTCCATTTACAAAATTATTATTCTTCCACTTGACATAAAACCCCACACGCACTACGAAGCTTGGCTGCGACAGCCGATTTAGCTATTAGGTTGAAGGGCTGTCTCGTGGCTCCAATATCGTTATGTTATCGTTATCGGATGCCTAGTGCATGTGGACTAAGGTGGAGTCTAATGCATCATAAAGATCACTACCTAATAAATATATAAACTTACTATGAATATGTCCTGCACCGATATAAAGATGACTGATTCTGCTTAAGAAGTCTGGATCCAGTTTGATCGCCAGAGCCACATTTGTAAGAGCACCGAGAGAGATGACGGTTAAGTTGCCTGAAAGAATAAACGAAAACGCCTTGATATAAATAATTCACCTGAGTTAAGTCACAGAGGTGCAATAAGGTTAATTTTCAACACCATGCACATCATTGCGTTAAAAACTAAGTTTATAAATTTAAAATATTTAAATATAGGTATGTTAATATAGACTAAAAAACAAACTGGTGGACCTCTGTCACTAGTTAAAATTTAGTAAGTATAGATTAATTTGAGCCAATGCAATCTATACTTGAACAACTTTGATAATTATTATACTGTTGTGTTATTACTTCACCCATTTTGTGAATCTAGTTTATTTTTAAAAAACAAGTTTGAATACCTGGGTGATCTTTTGAAAGTTCAACAAGTTTAGAAACTGCATTTTCTTCCGTAGACGGCACCAAGTCTGTGAAGACATCCCCACTATCCCCGAGTCCATCTTTCCCGAAATAATCTGTGACCGATGGAGTCGTTACTATAGATGCTTTGGATCCTCTGTGAATAGGAATCTGGAAATTAACAGTAACATTATTTTAATGATCTTCGCGTACCTGATGTTATGTGTCGCTTGCTAAACAAAATAGGTATTTCATACATTGAATGCATTATGGGTGTTTTAATTGAGGTTCGGCCTGGGCTACGCCGAACGCGATGTAATTTTGGCTGAAAACATTGCTAGTATTATTGAACCGAACAATCGACGTAGTACGTTCCGCAGATTTGTCGTAAAAGTATAAATACGAGTATAAAACATAATATTTTATAAAAAAGTGAACTTACATCTTGTCTGTCCGCTATCTTGAGTATTTTTTGGTTGTTTATGCAAACGTTATCTTCCTTTGTATTGCCGTTTGCCGTAGTGAGCGCTACTACTTCTGGCCTGAAATAGTAAAGTTCTATGTCAATGCAATTTAGTTTTTATCTGAGACTCTGTTAGTCGGAAAGTTACTTAACTCTATAGCTACTAGATACCTACTCGTAAATACCCAGACGAGGAAATACTCGTACTTGCAGAACATACAGACATATTTTGTCCCATGCCGGGAACTAGCTGCAAATCCATCGTTGCCTTCTAGAGTAATTTCTGTGAGGTAAGTAAGAGTATAGGTATAATGGACATAATTGGTGCTTGCTTACCCTTCATAATGCTTTTCATACAATAATGCCATAAATATAGCCATTGCATCGTCTCCACCTGCGTCATTGTCGATCACGACTTTTGCTCTGTTTTTGTCGCTGAAAGTAAAAAATGCATTGATTTTCCTTCTTTCGTAGTATTTTACTTTGTAGGTACGTTTAGCTAATTTTTCTGTTTGTTTTTATTATGAATTTAAGGATGACATCTCTGACATAATGATCTGGGATAAGGGCAGAGAGACGATGACCATAATCTGAGAAACATAATCACTTTTTCTTTCAAAATTGAAAAACGAATTGAGAATTTTTCATCGAAATTTTTTGTTTGTCTCAATCCATGATTTTTTTAAGTCTCTGTCATCCCTCATTAAATCGATAAAATAAATAATTTCTCCCTGACAACAAGTCTTTTAAAACGTGGTCAAAAACATACCCAAAACAAAAGCACAAAGACGCACACACAAACACAAATGTCCGTACAAACATGACTACACGTGCGGCGCACCACTAACACACTAAACTTATATCACCGGTTATCGGGAGTTGAACATCTGCACGATATCTATTGACCTGTTTCGTAAGCTTAGATTTGAACCAATTTTATGCTCATTTACAGACTGAGGACTTTACTGTTGCAATATCTGGGATCGACTTGAATATAGTATTGTAATGTAATATGCAATTGAGGGAGAAACCTATAGACTTCTTAGCTAATAAAAGGTTGCAGCTGTAAGACATAAAAATCAATCGTCCCATGAACCGCGTACACACGGACTGTAACGCAGAACTCTTAGTAGGTACCTACAATGTTCTACATTTTTTTTTCTTAATTTTGGCTACTAAATTAATATAATTAAGTTCAAAACAGTCTAAAATAACTAGTATGTTCTTTGTTTTAGGTAGGTAAAGTAATTGTCAGTACTGACTGTGATAGTCTAAATCGTTATCTACGGATGATACATATTATTATACAATAATTTGATCTATGGTATCGGCATAAAGATACTCTGGCAATCAAAATGCTCTTGTTCTTGTGATCTAAATTTAAACTACTTTATTCTCGTAGGCATCGGTTTATCCTTGCCAATTTAAATATTTTGTTGTCATGTAATGCCGAGTTTCTATTGGTTTATTTCGTTTGTTCTCGGTTCCGCCAATACAATTTTCTGGAGTAAACATTGTTAGTAGTCCGATGATTAGGTACGTAGATGTGAATACAGGTTGACACATTTTTGAATAGTAAAATTTCCTATGTCATTTTTGTTTGTAGGTAGTTTTGTGAGCACAACATCAAAAGGTTAATGTTTTTGCCATCAAAACATTTTTTATCAAAAAAACTTTTTCATTAAAATTACCTATTAAATCCTACTTACCTGCATGCCATGAGTGCAGCAACTATTTTCTATACGTTCGTTCACGTTTTAATTAAGTTTCTGTGGTTACCACAATCATACAATAACCTTAATGAATTTCTTGTTTAAAATACGAAATAATTGCAAAACTAGTATAACAAGGAAAATATTCTAACAACACACAAACACTCACTTTGAAATACAAAGAATCAATGAGTCATCCAGACTTATGAACAAAGGAATAGTGAACACATAATATTAAGTATTAACAAATTCTATGTAAGTATCGTTTGTGACCTATTTAAGTTTTGATCTAAACATTTGATTATAGCTTTCTTGTCAGTCTTCATAATTATTATCAGTGTTGATAAACAATAAGACTCTATGAGTAGGTATTCTCAAATAAAACAGGTTTAGAGCTAAATTATCTATTAATGATTTTATGAATTGACTTGGTTACAACAAATTTTTTTGTACATGTAAAGAAATGTTGTTGTAGGTACTTAAATTGTAACCTACTTACTTATATATTTTTTAGGAATTGTAAATAAGACGTTTTAAATTTAAAAAAAAATGCTTCTGCATCTTTATGTTGTGATAAACAAATAATTTAAAAGTAATCAAAGTTTTTATTACCTACAACAAATCAAAACCTGAATTTGCAAAGATATTTGTTTCGATTTTTTAGTAAGGCTCACCGAAATAAGATAACCTTTGCGATAATAGTTCATTAGTATTTTAGAATAAGGTGATTAGTTTAGGTATCGTTATGTCAATGAACCCCAATAACTTGTTAAAATAAATTACCCTAATAATTAATGAATTAATGCATAATCATTTATCATTAGGTAACTGTTGTAATTACATGATAATAATAATTGCTACAATATAAGTAGGTAAGTACCCTGTTTTAGTACCTGTTTACTTTTTTAATTCACTAAAATGGTTTAGACTACTAGAAAAGTGTTAAAAAAATCAATTGTTCTAAATAAATATTTATTTCTTTATCTACATTTATTTATTTAAGTTCAGCTGAAAATATGTCTATCAACAATTTTTGATAGTAGTCCTTTCTCGCTGAGTAAACCAATCTCACATTTGGTTGGTTCGTCTCAAAATCATTTGTATTTACTCCTCTTTTGTCACCTGAAATACAAAATAAAAAATATCGTATTTGCTTACATTACTATGTGAGTAGGTATGTGTGATGTGGTAAGTACATAAATTCTGGAAACTTTATAAGTAATAAAAAGAGTCAAAAATTTTTAAATTAATAAAAGTAGATAACACTCTCGTGTATTTCTAATTAAAAAATATCAACATTTCGTGTTCATCTCGGTCCTGGCCTTGTCCCTTTCAGGTTCGCAATGAGAGTCAGATCTTCCACTGAATTACTCAGTGCGAGAGCTAACTGAGCGGCCAGGGTCGTTCGCTGCGACTAAGCTTTGTTGTCAACCAAAACAAACTACGTGCAGTACTCTTTATGGACTACACTTTATAAAGGTATTATACCGGAAGGCCAAATAGAGTCAGTTGCTTACTGTGAGTCACTGTGAGTGCCAAATAAAGACAAAGATACTCTATAGCACAGAGGAACGTCGTACCTCGGTACAGTGGCACAATTAAATCAACCACTTACCACATAAAATAACACTGTTGCATGAATTCCTGAACTCCTGCACAACAGCTTCATCTAACACAATAGCGGCTACAGCTGGATCGAGCAATGTCCAGCGGCTACTGGACGGCAAGGAGATGCGCTCATAGCCGTTCTGAGCTTCCATTATTGGAGTGGGGATTGCACCTAAAACTTCTTTGCGCCATTTCTTAGAAAAAATATAAGATTGACAGACTGACAGAACTTTAGTACTACCTAATTACTTTACATTTTGTCAAGTAAATTATGTTCAATGTAACTTATTCAATATTTGCGCTTCTAAACAAAAAATAAAAGAGAAGAAGTAATTGCACTTATTGAGAAGGTGAAAATAATTTGGTGTGTGGATTATGTTGTGGATTATTCAGTCAGTCAGAAAAGCTCTGAAGATAATTTATTTAAAAGTTAAAAAAAATATGAAACCGACTTTAATTTTTCAGATTGCATTAGACCCAGATTTGTTTTTTCTTCAGAATTTTCTAAATCGGTCCAGGAACTTACTTTGCTTATATTCAAGGATGGTTTGATTTCCGAAAAGGGTATCACAGTGACTTTGTCAGGAGAAGTGCCGTCCACGCCTATGTGGTAAGCCTCTACGTCCATCTCCACGTTGAATTCCACCTCAGTACTGGTTTCACCTAAAAAATAATAGTGTCATCGTACAGATACAGTAATAGATTAGCATGGTATGGTCATGTTATGACGAGGCAAGAATGTCATGTTCATGTTGATTGTGTGAGGGATGACATTAGTAAGAATGGTGTGAGTGCTGAGATGCTGATGGTGGGAAAATGGAAGAAGAACACATGTTGTGCTGACCTTACATAGTAGGATAAGGGCAGGTAGAAGAAGATCGTACAGATACAGGTGGGATTGTTAAATCGTCAGAAATGGGCTGACGACATCAATAAAGTCGCTCGTAGATGATGCATCGGATTGTCGAGGAATATTGTAGAGGATGGTACAAGCTGAGAGAGGCATAAACCCTTAATGCTCTACGGATAAACCCAGTAGTGGGTGAAGTTGGGCGGTGGATGATTATGATGATGTCAGATACAGAAGATGACTGAGAAAAAAAACTCTCCTGCAGCTGCTGCTCACTATCTCATGATATTATAAAAAAATGTCTCACTATAAATATTTCCAGCGCCTATGTAGAGCTGTTTTAGCCTCCCGATAAAACCAGGGTCTAATCTAGCTGCTAGTGCTATATTTGTTAAAGCACCTATGGCCATTATCACCAGATTACCTGAAAAATAAATATAACTCAGATAACTTCGGATTATTTTTATTTTCATTACTAAAAATTAATCTAAACAGATAAGTAATCTAAAAAAATATAACTTACCAACATTCTAATTAATAATGTACTTTATTGCCGATTGCAATCAGAAATCAAATAATCGAATATAATGATGATTAGATTAAGTTATTAATTACAATATTATTAAGATTTGGCAAATAACACCACAATAACTTGCAATATCGTCAAATGACATAAGCAAATAAAAAGCTGATTGACTTCAATTACTATTTGCATTACTAAACTTGCTATTCGTGACAGGTCGCCCATCGACACTGCCCATCACGTTTCCTTCACCATTTTGCTTAAGAAAAATCTGTGATCTAATTCGAACCTACGACCGAGCTACGACCATTGGAACAAATAATGTGTACATAACTCATTCGGCCAATACGGTTGCAAATAATTGTTTTCTAATACAACTTATATTATATTACCTTCATATTTTTTCGAGAGTTCAATCAAAGCAATTGCCGCGACCTCCTTCTGAGCTCTAACAGCCTGGTACTGTATATTCTCTTGATCACCAAGCCCATCCACACCGAAGAAGAAGTCTGATGGGACTGACTTCACTAAGGCTCTTGTAGCACCTCTGTAGATTTTTACCTGAGTAAAATAATAATATTGTTTTTATTTAATTATGTTGACTAGAAAAAAAATCCTGCACTCTCGAGGAGCATTTCTATTTAAAGCTTCGAAGATTCTTATCAGATCTTTATTTAAGTTTTCCACGATGTAATTTGACACTACGGAGAAGACATGCTTTGATACCTTATTGAAAAGCAGATATTTTGGAAAAATGCAAGTTCAGAACAGAATATTTCAGGCCTGAATCAATAACTTACATCACGCCTCTTAGCCTTGTCTAAAATCCTCTGGGTGTTGATAAACACTTGACTTTCATTGACATTACCATGAGTTAGAGTTAGGGCAACCACTTCCGGTCTGAAAAGGACATAAATAAAGTAAATATTACACTTTTTCATGTTACCTTACTACTGATAGTGTTAGTCTAGTGGATTAGTACCTTGACATTGAATGTGTTTTTGTTAGATTGAACGAGTTTCACCCACTTACAACCAGGAAAAAGGTACTCGTTTGATCGGTTTTTTGTTCTTTGGGTTTACTATGCAGGTAGTCACTTAAAAATTTGGTCAGGATTTGATAGCACACCAACGTATTCATTTAATTTAGTATCAGAGACATGCTACAAGGCTAGGTGAGTACCCTACTGCCGCCTTATTCTCCAAATAACCATGTCTTGACTTGTCACGACACGGCATGGTTATTTGGAATAAAGTGATGGATTTCAGAGACCAAAAGCTAGAATAACATGGTATTTTAATCTTACCGCGACAGATAACATGCAATCTTACCGCGTCATGTTTTGAAAGTCGTCGAAAATCGACATGCTTGTCCAATAATGTTGTTCATTATAACAAAAAGTACGAGTACTTACCCGTTGAAATATCTCTCGTAAAGTAAAGACATGAAGATTGCCATTGCATCATCAGCGCCTCCATCATGGTCTATTATTAACTTAGTTTTTGGTTTTATTAATGATAGAGATTGGAATCTGAAACATAATAAATTTACATTTGTACCAAGAATAATACATGCAAGAATACTAAGGATTTCAAATATTATTAAAAAAATACTAAGACTTCCGTTTTTGAATTTAATAAAATTATCTACTGACTGAACTTAATAGATATCAATATCTATTTTGGGTAAACTACTTATACCTACAATTTTTATCACATAGATGATACATCTAATATTGGTATCACAATGATAAAGGGCCATGGATGCAATTCAAAATATATATAGTACTTAACTATTTCATTAAATATTTTAAATACAGAATAGATCTAAGTTACTAATGCCACCACACAGAACGAATGGGTAATGGTAAAATTCCTACCAATAAATAAAATTAACAAACACTTATAATTGGGATAAAATAGCACATCTAAACCAAATATTAGCCAAAATATTGTACTCACCCTTCCAACAAAAAAAGTAAAAACACGATTATTAACTTTGTCATTTTGCACCGATGCCGATGACAGCAAAGTCACTGACTTTATGGAAACGTTGAAACCGGCTCTTGTATACGCTAATTATACAATGTTAATTCATTCAAATAGGTACATTCAAGTAATAGTCCCTAAACACTTCAATTTATTATCTTATCTAGAACATACATTTAGATTTTATCATCATGCTACGAAGCCGAATGGATAATAACAGAGTTTTTACAGTTTCCGAGTTTATAAAGAATCGTCCGAGGATATGTTAGCTAGGATTTAATACTATAGGTACATTGT
This sequence comes from Xanthorhoe spadicearia, assembly GCA_947086425.1. Lineage (NCBI taxonomy): Eukaryota > Metazoa > Arthropoda > Insecta > Lepidoptera > Geometridae > Xanthorhoe > Xanthorhoe spadicearia. Next base: position 2,575,907 of record OX352198.1, on the reverse strand, counting down.
TTGTATATCTAACTAATGCTATGCCCACACTTTAGTCTTACATCTATTTATTATGAAGGTTTTTTAAAACATTCCAGTTACTATCAAGATAAAAATAATCAACAAATGATTTTTTGGAAAAAGTAAAACAATGTTTTACTTAAACAACGGGTTAAGTTTTAACTTATTTTTAAGTAACGTAGATGACACTGTTTGAACATTTAATAATTTGTTTTATCATGTACCTAAATCATTTTACTTACGCAAAGTCTTCGTCTATCTCATATATAAGCCAAACCAGCATGGTTATTATTAGTATCGTAGCTATTGAAAATACTCCGGTGTACACAGATTTTTTCCACATTCTATAAGATTTTAACTAGCATTTGTAATGAAAAATATTCTGAAACAAATGTTAAACATATTCACACTTTTAGGCATTTACAAAATGGAACCTATTGATAGAAAACTGGTTTTTTTTTCAATAAAATATATCTGTATAGACTCAATTGATAACAAAAAATGCTATAGCTACGTATAGTAAAACAAAAGTAGTTTTATTACACTATAGTATTCATATATAGTTTTATAGAAGTCTTTCCTGACTTTGAGTATAAAGATTAAAGAAATTGAGATCCCAAAACTAAAATTAAAACGAATTTCGTGCTAAAAAACTTGTTACTTTTTTCTAAGCAGAATATTTTTTTTTAATAACAAAATAAAAAAAATGGTAAAAAATTACATAAGTAAGTACTAAAATGTGTACGTTAATACTACCTACACAATATTGACTCATACCAACGTCTAGCTAAATCCTAAGATATACTAAGAATTTACTAGATATAGACAACACCAGATAAGGAGATAAAAATAATAGAGTTGTTTAGAATTAAAAAAAACACATTTACACCCAAAAAGGAACTTCAAAAAGGTCATGTCGTCATCTAAAATGTCTTGAACAGTAGTAAAATCAAACAAAAACTAGACCAATATCTAGTGTCTAGTAATAACCAAGCGGGATAATGATTCAAAGGTATTTTAAATGGCCTGTAGGATTTTTTGTAATTTAAATAAATAGAGTGACAACTTTTAGATAAAAATAATTTACATAAATTAGAAAGTAATTGTCCTTAAAATGAAATTAAAGGAAATTATAGCATTAATGTAGGTAAATTTCACCCCCACGGAGATATACCTAGTTATATTAAATATATTATGACTCTTAGAGCAATAAAATAAAAGATTGACTTACATCAGATTACACACAAATTAAAATAATGTTTTTCACTTTCACTCAAACAATTAAAGATGGTAGGTAGTCAAATTTGTAATAAATTAATGTCTGTCTGAACACAAAAACAAAAGGTTTATAATTGTTCCTCATATTGTACCATTGAGACTCTTCAAATACCAGGAGATAGCGAGAGTTTATTCAGGTTATATTTACAATTTAGAATAGGTTTAAAAAAATAATCATTTAATTTTCTTAATTCCTACAAAGATAGGGGTCAGTGGAAAAATTTGGGGGAGACATTTGCCGAGCAGTGAGACATGACATGTTCATAAAAAAAAACAATCCTTCACTTTCGAGGTACAATTATATTTATAACTCCGAATATCCTTATCAGATTCTTAATATTTTTATACGAGTTTAATTTATTATGTGAAATAAATAATTATGCATACTTATAATGGTAAAAAAAAGATCATGTCAAATGACATGAAATTATCCTATAGTTTGCAATGATTAAAAAAAGGTCCCATAAATGGCGTAAAAATTGCTATTATTGAATGTAACTTATTTAATGAAATACCTCGCAATAGATGATTAATTCGTTATCAAACAATGTACCTACCTAGAGAGAAGACAGTAAAATTCAAAATTAACAGTGTATTGTTTTTTAAGGTTGTAACTACAATTATGTCGTGATGATTCGTTTAAATTTATGAACTTATAAATAAAGTGTCGCTCAAGATTACTCTTCGCTGGTGACAGTTAATTGACAGATGACACAAAATGCCTACTTTATTTTCTTAGCAGGAGATTTAAGATAAGATTATTTTATAGAGTGTTATTGCTTTTGTTTATTGCTAAGCCATTTTGCGACAAACATGTCTGTCACAACAAGAAGTCTTTACCTTTGCCTTCCTGTATATCAGTAGCCCTACCATGAGTTTTCGCTATCCTCGCTAACGAGTCAAGTATTTCAAATGTATGAAATTATTAGTTCATGCAAGTTACCGGGGGCGGCGCTGCGCTGGATTCTCATATATTTTGCGATACTTGACTCGGTATCGAGGATAGTATCAATACTACAGTAAACTGATGGTAGGGCCTCAGAAGGCTTACATGACGTATTATCTATATGACCTAAACTGAATCGCTTCTAACGGTCATAGTAAGCCTACAGACATTAACAATTAAAGTACTTACCTAAGTTGTTTGTAATTTATTCTCTTGACAGGTTCCAATGATAATAAAAAAAATCTTATTAAAAAATTCACGTTAGTTGTTTGAGTTTGGAACTTGAGTTTTCTGTAGAGGCAGATCAGTGGATTGAAGTGAATAACCACAAGAAGGCCTATACTCAGCAGATGAAACTAACTTAGTAAAATGTAGGTATATTACCTAACTTCGTGTAATTTATCTGTTTTTTGTAGGTAAGCAAATAAATGTAAGAAAATTACAGCTGGCTCCTGCTAGAAAATAAAATGACGTTACGTCAAAGATGAGGCTTGTTTAAGATGCTTTATGATACTAATGAGTCGCTAAACTAATTAAATATAACCAACGATAAAATTTATTTACTTGTTTTTGCAGTGCAACGAAATACCTTTATACTTAATAGCATGAAGAAAAACTGTCATAATACAGCCTTCAATATAATTTATTAACAAAAATTTACTGTCTATATCGACAAACTTCCACCCGCGGCTTTGTTCGCGGATAAAAAGTAGCCGTGTTTCGTGTTATTCCCGAAAGGGATGAAGTACCTATGTACTTATTTCAAGTTTCAGCCAAATCCGTTTAATTATTATTGCGTGAAAGAGTAACTAACATCCATCTTTACCTACATCCATACAAAGTTTCGCATTATAATAATTAACATTATTTTTAAATAACACATTCTACTATGGATGTATTGGACTAAAATAAATTATAAAAGCGCCATCTGTTAAAAAACTGTAGTACTTATACCTTAACCACTCAACTGAATGGAGCAAAACTCTGTGGCAAAACGTAGCAAGCTTTTATTCGAAATTGTACTGTCAATGTTTACTAGGTGGCGGTTGATAATTTTATTTATTAAATTACTAGCTGCGCCCCGCAGTATTCCCCGCAGTTAATTTATCCCGTTCCCGTGGGAATACTAGGATCAAAGTCTTTGTGGTAATCCAAGATATATAAGCTAACTAGGTTTTCAACTTCAAGTTTTCAGGAAATATTAAGTTTTTACTAGAAACATTATATTTTAAGGTTTTAGGTTCTAGATTTTCATTAGGTATAGATATTGATTTCAGTTCGAACTTTAGCGCTAAAAAACAATCCATTATTTTAACCCGACTAATTTGTTTTTGTTGGTTGTAAAATTGTTAATACTTAAAACAATCAATAAAACAAATAACAATGCTTTTGATTATCCAAAAACTTGCGATTGACATTCAATGGTGATAAATATCTTTCATGGACCCGTCGGGAATAAAAGAACAATAGATCCATGGATCTCCTGGGAATAAGCCGTCGGATTGGCTTTTAATTTTATTATATTTGCTTCAAATATCCTTTTCTTCAAACGGTATGAAATCGTCCTGAAATAAATAAGTAAATAAGCTAAATGAGATTTTAGTTACTTTTTTTTGTTGACATTTCAGTGTTGCCGGCACGTTGCTACTCGTATCTATGTAAGCTACAGTCACAGCACATAGACGGCTAATTGCACGGTACAGTTGGCAAAAAAAAATTAATGAAAAGTTACGACCGACCTGATGGTAGTACCACCAATTTCTAACATCTGTTTTCTCCTCTGAATAATCTCTGGGAAAGTGATCCTCTTGTTCTATTGCATCCTGTCTTATTGTTATGTGGTTAAATAATTCCTGAAAAATAGGAATAAAAGTCAATTGTCCAATCATTTTACGATTAATAGCTAGTTTTGGAGAATGGTTTTTCGTTCGAGAAAATGGCTGTTAAAGACTTTGTTAAGATGGAATGTTAATAAATCAAATGAAAATTAAAATAGCGTCGATGGGCTTGTAACCTGCCACGTATAGTTCACGTATAGTCCGGTCACGTTAGTTAACTTATGAAAAATGTGGGCATGTAGGTACCAAATAATATATTTCTCTGGGATACAGTCGTGATCATATTTCAATAGCATTTATTTTTATTTCATAACCCTGTTAAAAAAGTCACAAACCTTATCTTTGTAGAACCAGTTTCGGGGTCTCTCAGTTGCCAATGACGTGATATTTTCAAGGCTCAGGTCAACACCGCCTTCATATTTTGGAACCGTATCCACTGGTTGTAGTACGACTATGTTCTGTTGCCTTCTTTGTCTGTTTGGCAGCTTCTTCAGAAGACTGTTCGGAAATTTAAGGGTACTCTGGAAATAATTACAATATTACAGTGTCTGCAATACATGGTGTGCATGGCGCGTTTAAACCCACATCTATGTAAACTGTAGCATGCAAAGGTACTCTGGAAATATTTAAAATATTGCAGTCTCATAAGCGCAGGCCTACTGCAGTGCTTGGTGTACATGGCGCATTTTAGCCTACAGCTATGTAAACTGTAGCGCGTGGGTTACCATGGCCCACCACTGCAGTGTTTGGTGTGCACAGAGCATTTTAGCCCACAGCTATGTAAACTGTAGTTTGGCCTGCTATGGCACACGGAGAGGTTACCCTATTCGAATTTATTCTCCATCCTACTTTTAAATAGAAGACGTTCACATATTTTAACATTTGAAAGGTTGGTCTAAAAAAGTATCCAATGAGAAGAATAAACCTAGCTAGGTATTCCAAAACTTATCAACTTTGAGTTTCCGAATGAACTGTGTTCTATTTATCAGATACAAATAAATGAACAGATTAAATAAAGATTAATTTATTTCTATTTTGCATTTTTCCAAACATCTCTTACAGGAATAGTCTTCAACTGTTGCAAGTTTGAATAACTCTTAGGTTGACTGATTTCTTCCAATGATTTTGACTCGTAGCTGTTGTCGAGGCTACTAGGTTGTAGTATGATTATATCCTTGTTCTGTTTCTTTCGTTGCTCCTTTAATTTCTGTATCAAAAACTTTGCGAAGTCGTAGGTGTCCTGTGAACAATCAAATTGGCATAAAATAGTGACTAAATTGATTAGGCCAGAATACTGAAACACTTCTAAAACATTATTTGGACCAGTCCGCAGATCGCCAGTCTCAATAGCCTATCTATCTTTGATTTTGCTTAATGCTGGTTCATAATTAACATTACTCCCGTACAAAATGTGTCAAATACCTACCTACTGTAAGCAAAACCAGAAATACTTAGATAGGTTATTGGCTGTAAGACTCCTCTCCATTATTTTCCATACCCAGTTTGCCTAGATATTGCTTTTAGCGATGAGACCGCCAATAAAATTGTACCACTCATTTTAAGCATGTTCCTGTCTTTTTTTCTCTCTGTAAATTTTTGTACAATAAAGCATTATCTATCTATTAATGTCATAAAAGATGTAAAAAAGAGATTACTACTTACAGTGCTTGAATGTAGTTTGGTGTCTATGGATCTCTTGATATTGCGCTTCAATCTGCCTTTTGAATCAACCTATGTAAAAAGATAATAGTATATTCAGTGTATTCTGATTAGTCTTTCTTAAACCTTTGTGATAATTACTCATATTTTTAATTAATAGGGACCATTCTGCATTGCGCTAGCGGTGATTCAATACATAGTTTCTAAAGAAAGAGAACTGTAAAAATCAATGCTTATGTGCTGAATACGAGCCTATTACTTTTATCTTAAATTTTTCAGCAGAAATAATTTCATCGGATTAACTCGTAATAATTATGTACTTTATCATTTCTTTAAAATATTTACCACATAAAGTTTTAAGTTTTCTATATTATGATGCAATTCTTTAGGGTGTTTATTTTTCGTTTCAAATGGAAATATCTTGATGTATTTTTTTATGATGTTTCTGAAATAAAAATAATGTAAACGAAAATAAATTTATTAATTTAACTGAAACCTCCTTTAGAATGAAATAAAAGGTGAAATATTACAAAGGATTTAAAGTACTTACTCAATTATTACTTAAATTATATAGTTAATTATTAGCTTTTATTGCTTTATTAGCTTTTATATTTAATTATTGATACTTCAAATTGCTATACCTTTGTCGACTTTTATTCTCTTTTTTAAGTCGCAAACTTGGTGTTTCGTCAGAACTCTAGAAAAAAATTCGACAACTTTAATTTTAACTTAGAAAAATGCCTTCCCACGCATAATATCACCCCACAGCGCTATTAAGACATTTCTATTCTTAAAACATTTCCTCTATTGGGCTAAAAAAAGGCTGTATAGCAATGTTCTCCGAGTCTAACACACACATCCCACAGTCTCAAAACAAAGGTGATTTGGATAAATAGAATAAAATAGAATAGGAATATTTTTATTGTACACTATAAAATAGAAAATATTATAAATTATGTTATCTCTATTGCTCTAACCAATCCTGCTACACCTCGTGGTTTTTGAAAATATTATTTTTATAAAAATAAACTTATAAATATTTTAGAAAAAACTTACCGAATCTGAATCTGAATCTGAATCAGTTTCAACCTAAAAGTATAATATTTTATTTAAATAAGACGTTCGTTTAATATAAACAGGACCAACATAAAAAGCTTCAAATGCACTTTTAAACAATAATGTAAAAGGTGCGATTTTTAAAATATAAAACTGATATTCGTTTGTCTCTTCTAAATGTTAGCTAGTTCTCTTCTAGTTTCTTAATGTTTTTATAATACGTACTTACACTGCCAGCATTATTAGATCTACGGAACCCACTGTACATCACTCTTTCATTTTTGCCGTCATATCTATAAAACAGAGAAAAATGAAAAAAAAAAAACGAATACTTAATCTTGAGACCTAATGGACTAATTTGTTTCTTTTTAATTATTGAAAAAGCAGTTAAAAAATTAATTTCAATGACTAAGTAAATAAATATGTAAATATCCTTAAACATTCCACACAATGTCATCTAGTCCCAAGCTACGCAATTAAGTAACGCAAGTTAGTCATAATTTTTTTTCTTCAACTTAGTTAAGTACAAATTCATCATACCTCAGCCCAAGATTTTTTATATTCCCATAAACCCCAGCTCCGTTATCCAAGTCTCTATGAGGGTACTTGACAGCAGACTTGAGCATCCCGATCGCTGGCCTGATGAGAGTGTGTCCTGGCAGGATGGGCTCCGCTTCAGGCAGATGGCTTGGGTATGATGGGGCACCGAGGATCACGGACTCATCGTGGGCACCAAACCTCCTCTAAGGGAAATCAGTTTTTTTGGACATAATATAGTACACTCGCAAACAGAGGTTGATCAGTTTTGAATACAGATCGTTTGACGTGTTGCAGGCACTTGTTACCTTTTTAATCTGCTTATAGAGTGTTGAGTCAAATGGTTATCAAACAAATAATAAAACCGATCTTAGGGTGGTTAAGCTTTTCGTACCGCGACTGTACAGTTACAGTTATTATTATAGTTATAGGAAAGACAATTGAATTTGTATTCACAAACCCTCTTATGGATATTCCACCAGTAAACGTATAGCTTAAACGCATATGAGTTATGAGTAACAAAAAACAAACAGTAAATATACCTAGGTATATAAAATTGTCAAGTTTTTATGAATAAGACCCTAATTTTTGTGTGAATCCCGGCATTTAATCATGAGCTAGTAGGAAATTGCCTGACTAAATTGTAAATTAAACCTGTTTTTCATTTGCGCAATGTAAAGTACCTACCTATTCGACTTACCGTTTTGTCATATCTTTCAAGTTCTTCTTCAAGTTTCTGGAAAAAGAGTTCAAAACATAATGTTTTGAAGTTGTTATAATAATTAGTTTAATTAAAGATTCACAGTTTGAAAAATGTATTGTTTTGGCTAACAGTAACCTTTAGGCCTTACTTGCGCTACATGTCGACGATAGTGGCGATTCTGCTGTCGCCAAAACTAAGAGTAAACAACAAGTAAAGATGATGCCATTCTTTTTATTTCTTTCGTTAAGAAATGGACGGAAACATCTTTAGCTAGTTCAGTTTTCATTTTGGCGACATCAGAATTGCCACTATTGTGAACTCTAACGTACTAAACTGGAGCAAGAGAAAATTTTTGGTGACGACGGGAATGTCGTGTAGCCCACACGATAAGTCAAGAGCCATTATAAACAGTTGAACGGATGAGTTTGAAACTTTGAGTAATTAAGAACTTAAACACATTAAAATCAAGAAATTTGGGAATCACAATTTATACAATCGGCGTCTTATCACTTGTACATTTATCTAAAGTCTAAAGTTTTTTTCTTATTATTTCCATGTTTAGCTGGTATAGGTTTCCTGGTCTAATACCTACGCATACTCTTTATGCTACTTCGAACATTTTTTTATTATATTTATTTAAATAATCGTACCACGTTATTCGTAAGAGGACTCTAGTAATTTTATAGACTAACCACCTTCTGTCTGTAAACTTTAAATGCTAGTTTTAATGCTATGCAAGTTTTAATTAAAACTTCATTTATAAATGAACTTAAACTTCATTGTTTTAATGCGACTTACAGCGATGTGAGCGAGTTGTTCGCGTATGCTGACTCCATTGCAGTCGAGAACTACCTGAAACTCAAAGTTTTGAATACTAATTTGTGTACAACTGAGAAATGTTCACAAAGATGCCTAGCAATCATGCTAATTGGACTCAAAGTTCTGTTTGCAAAAGTTCTACTTACGCTGTTACAGTAATTTCAAATAAAGACTTTTCTAACACATTACGATAGAAGAGAAAATCGTGTTCTATATTCCGTCAATGGTGAACCGATACAGATTTTTTATTTAAAAGAAAATACCTACTTTTGAAATGATCCAATATAAAAATGTTGAGGATCTGATGTGGATCTTCTTAGTTTTCAACAGAAATGCACCTCTTGATTGCAAAAAATATGAAACCAAAGTTGATTTAATAAAAATAGTTTGCCATTTGTGTCTTGTACTATTTTGTGTGTAGTCAATTAAATTCTATATCATAAAGTATGATTAGTTAATTCAGTGTTTACACTGTCATCTACTCAAACCCAGTATAACCGGCCCAGTTTTGTCCCACGGCACTGAATTATTTTTGGCTTGATGCGACAATACGAACACTAGACCACTAAAATTATGTTTGCTGATGTACTTGTACTGGAGAGTTAACTAATGTATAGCCCATTTCCTGTTTCAGCCACGCTGTGCACCATTTTAAAGTATCATTAATAATTTTCTTGCCTGTTGCATTGAATTGAAGCAATATGTGACATTAATATGAGAATAGTAGGTATCTATATAATTCGTCCTGGTTCGGCAGGCCGCTTCCTACCGAAACAAATGAAAATATCTAAGGCCTATATCCAGCGTAAAGCTAAGATGATGATAATTTATACAGCGTCAGGAGGCAATCTCTGCCTATACTTAACGGGACACTGTAGTGCCTGGGACATTTTTCAGATAGAATAGGCTTGCCCAGCAACTAAACCATCCTCTTAGCTTAGCCGGCCATATCCACAGGAAAAACAATGGTAAATACGTGTGGGGCTGACTAGCCGCGGGTTTCCTCACGCGGTAACCTAACACGTATGGAATGTTACCTTCTGCAAGATGTGAGCATGGACCAAAATGTATTTGGACGTACCTTGGACTACCCTTAGACATTTTCAAAGGACCAAAGATCTGGAAAAAATTGTCTACCGCACCTTGAAATACAGTCGTGATCATAATAATTTTTTTTCATTTTTGTAATAAATAAGTAGGTATTCATTTATGTTTAGGTAATGAAATAAACTCACACTCAGCAAAACGACAAGCCCCAGCCTCACATCCATCTCACGAGCCATTCATTGCATAAAACAATCACTTCTGTAAATTAATTCTCTGTGAAGCCAATTCGCCGTGAAATTACTTGAAAGCAAACAATGTTTCCAACGTAGATTGTTCAAAGTCTGGAGTAATCAAATTAAAAACAAAATAATACTCTTTTTTCTATTTAGATGGTAAGATATTGGACCTCGTAGACTTCTACTACTGAACTGACTGTGGGACTTACGACTAGTTTCTATTACTTATCCAATTATAAAAATATGTGTGATTATTTTAATGTTTGAGCCGCGATGACCGAGTGGTTTAGTGCACTTTTAATCTAAAAGACGTGGACTGAAATCCGGCCGTGCATCACTGGAATTATTGTATAGAAAAAATGCGTATTATCGGCAAAAGAAAACATCGTGAGTTAGTTTTCTAGTAGCGTCGAGCTTGCAATCTTTCACGTATGAAATGTTAACTTCTCCAAAATGTATTTGGATATATCTCTGGCAACCCCTTCTGACACTTTGAAAAATCATAGAGTTTATGTAAGTACCAATGGTCTGAAAGAATATGTCTACTTTTTTTTCATTTCATTGACGTGGTCAGATTGTTTTGTATTTTTGACAACTTCCATAAAATTAAATATCTAAAAACCTAGGAAAGTTAAAACTAATAGCATGTAAACATTTTATTATTAAATGTTTACTGGACGTTGTGGTGTGGCCGAAGGCAGGAAGTTGCTTGTTTGTGTTGGCACCTGTCAACTGCAACTTTCTACAGTGACCACAACAGGAAGACCTATTTTATATCCATGTTACATATTAACGTATCAATAAGGTTCCGCTTGTTACCAAGTAACATTTTCAATTTCAATTGAAAAAATCGTTCGTTCATTCAAATTCTTGGTCATGCAAGTGGCCAACTCTGGTGACAGAGTTTTAAGGCCGCCTAAAGGCCTCCGTCATGGCTTAAAGATTAAAGGTAGGCTTTTAGGTAATTAAACAAAGTAAGCATAATTTAGTATAAACATTTAGGCATACAATTATTACCTACATTATTAAGTAACATGTATTCAAAATGTTTAAAAATAAACTGGTAATATTTTAACCTTTGCATTGAATTACATGCATGGTACAATACCTATTTCTACAAAGGTAAATATTTCTGGTTTTTTTTCACAGAATATTAATTAGGCTTATTAATCCCCTTTGAGGTAAATTTTTATTTTTTAATTAAGTAAGTAAATGATTATACTAAATCCTTTGAAGATTTTGAAAGAAAAACTTTTTAATAGCGTTACACAAACTTTTATTAAAGTAGACAAGTTGTTTCTGTTGTTATGTTTTTATAATTTTCTTATCCCATTGGTTTGTAGTCGTCCTGAAAATTAAAAATTTGTTCATAAAAAGTGGTAACTAAAGCTCAAAATTTTGAATTTTTATTCGACGAAACCAAAAAGGTGGAGGTTCTCTGTTCCACTGTATGTTTTTATTTTGTTCTATTATTATTGATGTGTAGTTCACCTGCATTTTTTACTCCATTTACTTTCATGACTTATCACATTCTTCATGCAAGCTTGCTAAGGTATCTTTATGCAGGCTCTTCCCAAAATCCAATTTCAACATTTAAAAACTTTCACTATTTAAAAACTTTTTACCGAGGGTACTGAGATGACGAGCGATAGAGGAATATGGAGGAAGGAAACGCGTTGTGCCGACCCCACTTAGTGGGATAAGGGATGATGATAAACATTTTACCTGATTGAAATACCACCATTTTCTACCAAACATCAGATCAGCCCCTGAGGGTCCCGCTTCCGCGAAGAACGGTGCGTATGGATTTACGTTCATGTGATCTCCATCCATCTGTGAAATATACGGTTTAATAATCTTTATTTCTCATTATAAATAAATAAAATAATATTAAAAATGTGAAAGTTTGTGAGAATGTATGGATGTACTTATGTTTGTTATTCTTTCACACAAAAACGGCTGGACCGATTTGGTTGAAATTTGGTATCTAGGTGATACCCTGAATTAACACATAAGCTACTTTTTATCTCTTTAACAGACAAAGCAAATATATTTACTTGTGAAGCCTAAAGAACCACAAAATATATAATAGAACGAGAACATAGAAGTGCATTGACAGAATATCCGAATGTTTCGAATAGTATCATGTCAGTTCGATCTAACATCTTTGTTCAGAGACAATGAACTACAACAATAGATGGCAATAGCCTTATGTTATTCCAATAGCAATGCAGTAGATTCCTAATACTCGACTATGCAAGTTTGCACTATAAAGAAGGCACCAAACAAGTTCATTATAATCGACCTTAGTACTATACTAAACTGCAGTAGTAAACTTAGGTCAGGTACACCTCTCCCGTAGACCTCTCCCACACACGTTCCGGTGTACCTGAACAGGCGACCTGCACAGTTCGACCTGTCCGATACACCGGAACGTGTGTGGCCGGCATGACAACATTAAAGCATTTTAAAAACACTTACATTATGGTTCCACATAAAGTTTTGCTTGTATTTGTTCTTGTGTATTGTGTATGGGTTGCCAGGATTCCGTTCGTTGGAAGATGATGCGGTCTCAGAATCAGTTATAAACTTTTCTTCAATATTGGATTCTGAATCAGTCTCTGAACTGGAACTGGCAGACTTATGAGATACTTTCTTAGATTTTTCATTACTTCTATTTCGATATTTCGATTTTCTGCGAAAGTCAACCTGAAAAAAAAAAAAAAAAATGTTAGTCCCGAGTAGTTTGGACTGGTTCAATAGTCGTCCTTTATTTGTCTCAGTTCAAAACTTGCTCTAAATATCGTTGTACTTCGAAGTTCTTTAAAATAATAACAAAAATATGGAAATATTGTATGGATTATCATTTCTTTTAATAATTTATACTTACTTCTGAAATATTTTCCTCGTCGAAGAAATGTCTATCAGGATCTAAGCTGAAAAAAATGTAAATGAAAAATACTCATAAGCCTACACAAAAAAGTAAATACGTAAGAATAAATTTGATTTTTTTGGGACTGTCTGGAAAAATATATTTTTTCAGGCGCAACGATTTATACCACTGGCAATTTAACAATTGACTGACTGAACATACCTCTACCCCCTTATAGGATTTTAAAAATAGCCTTAAAAGATGGTAAATATTTTTATATATATATAATTTAAGTAACTTTTATGCTGACTGGCGTTTTTATAGCATTTTTGCATTATTATGCAGGTACTACAACCGTGTTCCAAAATACTTACTCATCTATAATTTCACGAGCATTATTTTCTTCATCTGTGTGGGTGATCTGTAATAAGTAACAATTCTTAACCTTCGCGTCTTAATAAAATGATGATGAATTAACTGTCCAATATAGACTAGTGTTAAGTTTTAAAAATAACTGTCAACCGACAATCGTCAAAAAATTCAAGAAGATAAAATAAGTTTGAAAAAAGAAGAATGGCTTTGAGTGACTCTTACGAAGGTTTTGAGAACTCACCACATTGTCAAGTATTGATTTTCTGAAAATATTTATAAACAATTAAAAGTAAAAAGTAAATATTTATTACCATACCGAGTATAGGTACTTAGGTAGTTTGAATTAAGTCCCATTTACACAGTGATGTAAGTTATTTTAATTGTATGCGACAGGCAAGACATAGTTATAAATGGGACTTTTTATGAATATTAAATTTTTATTTAAAATCTACATTATTATTCGTTTAAGCTAACTACTCGTATTAGATCAAATAAAAGCAATATTAAGATTGGTAACCGAAGTAGGATAGTTTTACTTACTAGTCAATGTTTCCTTACTTACTTACTTGTTGTAATGCGTAAATGCAATTTTGGGAATGGTTATCTGTCAGATATCAAAATAATGTAATTAAAAACTATGTTATTCGCACATGATAATAATGCGTAGGTACCTTTGTTTAATAATAAAATTGTCTGGATATTTTGCGTTTTTAAACATAATTCAAGCGACTGTGGACATTGTTTTTTATATTAGAAGCAATTTAATATTATTTGATATTGGAAAAAATATAAATAATAACAATGCTTTACTTATTTAACTTATACATTATTGTAATTACCTCTGGTCGGCTGTAAAAAATAAAAAAATTGCGGTTTAATCAGTATTTTTTTTAAAGGATTCTCAACTTAAAACATTTAATAAAAATCATGTACAAAAGTCATCTTTATTAAAAGCCTTTTAAGAAAATACTATGAAAATGGGATTTTGTTAATTAAAAATATACGTACGTGTGTTTTAATTTATAGGCTTTGATAGTATTCGCTATTGCAGTCTGTAATTAAAGATGTATAATATAGTATAACATGAAACAACACAACGGAGATTTATGGACCCTAAATTAATTTATTATTTAAATTTTGTTGCTGAAAATAGTTATAGAGCTCTTAATAAAATAATTTATTAAAAACTGAGGATAACACGTGGTGCTAAAAGACACTTTATAGTTAGTAGCCACTTTCAGCAACTGAAGAAGCTCCTAACTGTAGAGTCACTAGTCTGTTATTTTTGTGGACAAGCGAATTTAAATCTACAGCGTCGAGATGATTTGGTACCTGATTACCTACCCTTAAGTACAATTTACTTGATGTTATTTTCTTGCATACAATTAAATTGAATGTCATTATGTCTTACATGGTCTAAACAATGTTGAAACCATGGATTTGTATAATACAGCTTCAATTAAACATGTAATAATTATAATTCATCATGTAAATGGTTTTATATGTAAATTTTAATATTACTAGTACACTCTATACATGAGTAATTTAGTTCTTTAGAATATGAGATTTGAATCTTCTTGTGGATTTAGCTTTCCGATTTTTAAAATGAGTTCACAGAATAGCTCTACTTTTGTCTATTTATTTAAAAAGTATGTTAATCAGTTTTACCAATAAATTAGATTTCCTGAAGTCGGTGTACAGCACTCGCTCATTTTCTTTGTTGCTGTAAAATAAAATGTTCTTTGAAAATGTGTCTTTATCACCAAACGCTATTTTGTAGGTTGATTTTGATACAATCGATACCAAATAGATTTTTTTGATTTTAGTTAATTCTAGTCGAGTGGTCAAGGGTAGACCATCTTCAGCTTGATAGGTGGACGACTCACAGTGCACCCATGATAAAAAAATCTTACTCACGGTAAGCCAATGCTGTCCTTATTCCTATAGACTAAATAACTAAATTATTATTATTATTTTTTTCATTTTACTAATATTCAAATCTCTTTATTCAAATCTTCAGGAATCAAAGGTTAGCTTTGATTTCCGTGTAGCCACCACAATCAATTAAGAAGTCAAACTCACGCTATTCCAATACTGTTTTCATTCCCATACACCAGGGAGCCTCCAGAGTGTGTATGAGGGTACTTGACGGCAGACTTCAGCATGCCCCTTGCTGGCCGAAGAAGGGTATGTCCCGGGAGGATAGGTTCAGCTTCAGGGAGATGTTCTGGATATTCTGGTATACCCAGTATGGGACCTTGTTGCAGGTAGTGTCTTCTCTAAGAAAAAAATAACGTTAAAACTGTAATGATTTTTAAGTAAAGTGCTGTGAAAAACTTGCGTTTATTGACGAAATGTAGAGGACTTTATAGCCGGGTAGCAGGGACGAAAGATACCTGGAGGCTTACCATGACGTATTATTAAACAATTGTGACTGTCAAAACTTTGCGTCAAACTGAATCGTGGGCCCATTAATGTGCTTTAAAAGCATAAAATCGCTCACTTTTCAAGAATGTCGGTCAATCAATGACTATTAGCAGCATACAACGTCACTGCGTCTAGCTGAAACTTTTTATGTAATATCTGGCAAAACACATAGGCTACTTTTTAAACAGTTAGGTACCGCGGAGGTTAAGTCCCGGTCGCGTAAGCTAATTTTAAAATAATATCACTATTCTTTACTCTAAATGTTGTAACCACATTTTGACTAAGTAAAATTAATTAAACACCTACATAATGTTTAAAGTTTCAAAGTAGATTCAGAGCTCTAATTGAAGGTATAGAGAGTGACGTATGCTATTTTTATCCCGATACTACCACGGGAACTGAACTTACGCGGATGAACCCGCGGGACGCAGCTAGTTTTGTTAACAAAGTAAGCTACAACCCTCCATTAATAGCTGGACCAACAATTAAGCCATTCGAACTTGCAGTAGCCCTCGAGAAATATTAAAATAAACCGCTCAGAGACGATCTATCAAGAGTGCTTTATAAAAAAACTAGCAGCACGTCCCGGCTTTACACGGGTCTACTAATAAACTACCGGGATAAAATAACTATCCCGACAGTCCATTTCTAAACATCGCATCGGTTTTTTTTAATATACTGAGTAGTTACTGATAATAAGACTCTTTATAATATTAGTATAGATAATATTCTATTTTGTAAAATAAAACAGTTTTTATCCTTTATTCTTCATCTGTTAAAGTAATTTACAGCCGCACTGAACAATTTGTAACGCAATTCTTCATAAAAGTTCATGGCGCGATTTATAGAGCTGAGAAAAATATTTTTATGGGCAAAAGTTCCGACTTTATCACCCGTTCACGCCTATGTAATAAAATTATGATTTTTCTTACACAAAAGGTCTAATAAAGTTTACAGCGTTATTATTTCATAAAGTTTAGTGATTAAAAGAGATTGAAATTGTTAATGAGTAAACCCAATTTTGTAACAAAATTTAATAAAGTAAAAAAAAAATTACCTACTTAAATTATTAAATTTCAAAGTCAAGTTATTAACCCAAAATAGTTTAAAAAGGTAAAAAGGTTTGTGGCACTTAATTTTAACTTCCTAAAGCCACAAAGCTATCTTAGTAGCCTATTCGTTGTTTTTGACGCCTACGAGTACATACTCATTCAATAAATTTTAAATGTCATTTTACATCAAGTATTCATCAAAGACAACATCCCATCCCCCAACATCCGTTTGGAGCCCTTTATAATTGAAAATGCTGTATTTAAGTCAACTTTACATTCAATTATTAATTGTGATTGACCACAGACCACGGCGGGTGACGGGTTGGTCACTGGTAATTAACGGACCTGTTCAATGTGCCCACAACTTTATCCCAACCCTGAAAAGTTAATTTGCTTGCTCCAAATAATTGCCAATATAAAATTGGAGGGTTTTGGTAAAAGTTATTAAAATATTTTACTATGATATCAAAACTCTACGGCTTTGTGCCTTTGGTGGGTTAATTACACAAATTGTTTGTGATACAAATCAAAACAGGTCACGACTGCACCCCAAATAATTTATTACGCTCTATGTATTTATAGTAGACTTTTGGGAGGATGTTCCATTAAAATATTATAGATACTTTTACGTTTATTATTTCTAAATGTCTAATTTCTGTGTTTTAGATATCTTTTCCTAGTACTTACACTTAAAAAATATAAATAATTTCCATTCTCAGTTTAAATGCTACTTCTGACAAATAAGATATGCAAAACAGTCAAACATAATAATATTATTATTATGTCCTGCTGTGGGGCTCGAACCCGAAACAGTAAAGATACTATTCTAAGTTAACAACCTTTAAAAATTTGTATTGAGCTTGTGAGAATTATTCCTATTTTAATCCTATTTATTCTAGAAACAATAT
The DNA here is from genome assembly GCA_947086425.1 of Xanthorhoe spadicearia. NCBI lineage: Eukaryota > Metazoa > Arthropoda > Insecta > Lepidoptera > Geometridae > Xanthorhoe > Xanthorhoe spadicearia. The sequence continues at coordinate 2,558,157 of OX352198.1, read as the reverse complement.
CCTTTGAAATCTAGTAATAAGAGTGTATTTTCCACTTCATACTAAGAAATCCAATAAAAATGCAATAGCTTTTCTGTATTTTATTACCATTCATGTTCATGCAATGAGTTCTTACTGGAAAAGTTCCATAGAGTCTGAATACAGTTATATTTTTCTAATAACAATATTAAAAACGTCAATTATGAAAATATTTGATTCATAAAGATTTATCAATTTATTATAGCTTTTAAATAGGTTTTTTTCTTTTTACTCCTATGGTAAAGAAGAGAAGAGAGATAACGACAGATTTAATATCGGTCCGTTTTAGTAGTACAGGTTATTGTCCAGGAAAAGCCGAAATCGATTGAGATAAAATTTGGTCTATTAAAATTGAATTACTATAAATTGACGACAAAAACGCTGGTAATGCTACACTGGAAATTTTTCTTATCTATACCTAAGCCTCCTAATCTGACAGGTAGGGAGGCCTGCGACCATGCCCTGTCATCCAAATAAATATTTAAAACCGACGAAAGAGTATCTTTAATAATGTTGTCCAAACCTTCCGCCAGTTCACTGTGTTTCCACAGTTGACAACATCTTAAATCATACGTGAATTTTGGAACAAAAAGACAAAATTTAATAATAGTAAAAGCCATTTGACTGTTAATTTTGAGCAGTCTGTCTGAATTAATTTTAAAATTTTGAATTTTCTCGAAATATTAAATTTTCTGGAGGCGAAGTGAACTTCTATCTACAACTGTAATATTACCGTTTGCAACGGTCCTTAGATGGCTCAACTGGTTCTATTTGTATTTTGTACAGTTATGTATTAGTTTAGTTTCTGTAAATAAACTTTTATTGTTTACATCGCAAAATGATATTATACAAATATTTTCAGTCTACATGAAAGCTGAGCTTAATGTATGGAACCGACGGTATAATAAACTAATGAATAAATTATGAAGTCTCGCTCGGGACAATATACTCAGAGGAGATATTGTTTTCTCTCATCAAGTAAGCAATTGTTGTATTTCTTATTAATCTAGAACATCGTTGAGTGTCTCAAGTATCTCAAGATACACTAAGAGCACTCTGGAGAACAAAATACTATCTACACGATGTATAATACTTTTAAGGTTTTTTTTATACAACCATTTTGTCGGAAAATGAAATGAAGTGAAAAATGAAATAGGTAACTTCATAGTTTTTTTTATAAATGTATAGGTAAGTGTAGTGTATGACTACCGTCTCAGGCGCTTATGTCACGAGGCAGTGTTACCCGAGCCGTCGTACCGGACGGTTGTGTGACAGTGCGTGTGGTAAAGCGTTGGTGAGCCGGGTGGAGAATAAGGCAAAAGGCAATACGTTACATGTGGCGACGAGTAAAAAGTGAATAAATAATTACTAGTTAAACAGCGAAATATTTAAGTGGAAAAAAAAAAAAAAAAAAAAAAGAGGGTAAGTGAGTGACACAGTTCCTTCCTCTACTAGACCACGTAGTAATTATATTATTATCTTTGTACTGGATAAGATACTAGTAATCGTTGAGAATATGTAGATATGGTTTTAACAACATATTTGTAACTTATCAACTTGAAAAAAAAATCATATAAAAAAGCGTGCTAGGTACATTGTTAATGAAGCACCAAGCCTCCACGGCCGATTAATTTACATAGGTTTAGGTGTACCTACCTACATTGAAAACCTCGAGAAACTACAATCGGACCTACCATTGTTAACTTGATCTAACATTATGAGTTTAGTACCTAAGGAGACAGTTTCATATGTATGGCGCTGAGGTCTTTTAACTACTTAAGTAAGTAGATATTATTCAGTGAATGAGCAGATAACAAGCCGTTAGAGATCGAAGACAAAGCTATCTGTCTGATCAGATAGGTACCCCCAAGAAACTTAAAAAATGGAATGCTAAATACTTATGTAAAACTTAACAACCTCAGTTCTTACTTATCTTTAGACGGCCTAACTAGATGATTCATATTGCCCGAGACTACGGTTGTTGTAACACAATCGAAATGTCGGTAAATAATATAAAAAGGTATTTAACGCGATAAATCCTGTTTTTAGTTTAAATTAGGCCTAATTAGAGTTGGCCACCTGCTCATGCGAGAGAACGAACGAACTGAATAAGTGTTATGCAATTAGTAAAAATATATTACTTCTCAGGCACAATAAGTAGGTACTATACAAAGCAGTACAAGGTAGCAGCGTGAAACCCGACCGCGAGTACCTACTCATGCCAGATGAAGATTCTCCGGAAGAATCGAAACATCTCGGTATGTCAATTTACGGTATTTTTACGTAAGTACCTAGTTTCCCGAGTGCTAATAGAAGATGCTACCACAAAGGTTATAAACATTGAGTTAGTTTACTTACTGGTTTAGTTTAACGAATCAAACGCTAATAGCTGAAGGTACCTATTTAAGTACCTACTTTCATACCTAGATATAGGTACTTCATAGAATTGCGCTTAATTTGTAGCAGCAGCTAAATATAATTTGTGCTGGCTATTTAATTGGAAGTATTTAACTTGAAAAGAAGTACCTACCTACGTATTAAAAGTAGGTATGCTAGTGTGCTAGCCATTCGATTGAATTATTTAACTTAAAAATTAGTGAGTAGGTATTTAAATACCTAATTACTTGTATAAGTATGCATTCCATTCTATTGGTATAATTACGCTGGCTATTTATTAGAAATAATGAACAAAAAAAAGCTGGATATAGGTATATCCTGACCATTCAATAGGAAATATGTTACTTAATGCTTGTGTAAACGTGTAGAGTAAACTGTGGATAGTGTTAAACATCCAATCCAACCATTCAGTTGGGTGCGGTTTATAATATCTACCTATTAAAACAGCATAAAAATAAAGCGTATAGGACGATCGTTTGCATCAACGCAGGTTCGAATCCTGCCGAAGTCGTAACCTTTATTAAGATTTTAAATAAATTGTTCTGAAAAAATAAAGCAGGCACTGCCTGGTCAATAAGTTGACATGAAGTAGAATAGAATATAATGGTTTTATTTCAGCAGTACCGTAGAGTACAACAGGCACTGCCTGGTCATTCAGTTGACATATAGTACCGTTGAGTACAACAGGCACGGCCTGGTCATTCAGTTGACATAAAGTACCGTTGAGTACAACAGGCACGGCCTGGTCATTCAGTTGACATGAAGTACCGTTGAGTACAACAGGCACGGCCTGGTCATTCAGTTGACATAAAGTACCGTTGAGTACAACAGGCACGGCCTGGTCATTCAGTTGACATGAAGTACCGTTGAGTACAACAGGCACGGCCTGGTCATTCAGTTGACATGAAGTACCGTTGAGTACAACAGGCACGGCCTGGTCATTAAGTTGACATGAAGTACCGTTGAGTACCACAGGCACGGCCTGGTCATTCAGTTGACATGAAGTACCGTTGAGTACAACAGGCACGGCCTGGTCATTAAGTTGACATGAAGTACCGTTGAGTACCACAGGCACGGCCTGGTCATTCAGTTGACATGAAGTACCGTTGAGTACAGCAGGCACGGCCTGGTCATTAAGTTGACATGAAGTACCGTAGAGTACAGCAGGCACTGCTTGGTCATTAAGTTGACATGAAGTACCGTAGAGTACAGCAGGCACTGCTTGGTCATTAAGTTGACATGAAGTACCGTAGAAGTACAGCAGGCACTGCCTGGTCATTAAAGAGACATGAGGTACCGCAGAAGTACCGAAGACACTGCCTGGTCATTAAATTGACATGAAGTAGGTATGCAGGCAATGTCTGGTCATTAAATTGACATGAAATAAGCAGCAAATGTCTGGTCATTAAATTGACATAAAGTATGAAGACACTGTCTGATCATTAAATTGAAATTAAAGAAGCAGATGTCTGTTCGTTAAATCGAAATCAAGTTTGCAGACAATGTCTGGTTGTTAAGTCGATGTGTGACTAACACCTAGGTACTAAATAATATAGACGAGTTGTCAACATAACAAGTATGAGTTGCAGTCCAAAGCTAAATGCAGGAAATTACCTAGTAACACACTAGTACCTAGTTGGTGTAGTAAATACGAGAGTTCCTTGTCATTTTCATAAAGGTACCTAGTTACATAGAGGTATTTAACATTTTAGAGTAGTTAAGTAGGTACAGCCACGGAGTTATGTAGGTATCTACCTGCTAACAGTATACATAGGTTGTATATAGGATACAACAGTATACCTACATTGATAAAAGTGTTATAGCACTACCTGTTCTTCAAGCATAAAGATAAAATACCTAAATTTATTGTCACCTCTTTAGCTTGTTATGGTGCTCCCACACTGCTGTTACAAAATGTTTTTAAACATTTTTGAACACTAAAACATTTACTAACAAATGTTGTCAATTGTTACATTTTGTTAGGAACTGTTATATGTTATAAGTGCTCCTACACTGATGGAAAGTGTTTACTACTGTTTACTACCCCGCCGTCACCTATATAAAATGTTTACAAACAAAACTTTGTTCAAAAATGTTAATTAACATTTACTAACATGAAAACATTTTTTAACTTTTGTGATTAAATGTTAGCTAACAAATGTTTACTAACGTTACTTAACATTATATAACAGCAGTGTGGGAGCACCATTACAAAATAATGTTTACACAATAGAAGGTAATGTGTAAGAAGAGTTTAGCGAACTAACTAATATCTAAATTAAGATAACTTAATATCCTGTAATATTATCTAAGCATCACCTGATGTTTTTCATATTACAATCAGCGTAAAAGTAATTTAGGTACTTGTTTTAATTCAATCTGTTGTTTTGTAAACCCGCTCCTGTCCAACCTCTCTGAAAGAATAGACGGGTGCAATCTAACCGGGAATCTATAAATCAGAGTAGTAGGCTAAGTACATCCCAGTACTTACTATAGCATCAAACTGCAAGTTGGTACCGATGGTAGTCATTGCGGCTCAGGCATTAAAATAAATAAAATAAATAAATAACAATAAAAGACAATTATTAATTGCGGTTATTTCATATATTTGCGACTGAGTAATACTGACACTGACTCGACTTTCGATCCAAGGGTCGTTGGATATTATATAGTGAAAATCGCGAGGCGCGCAATTTTAAGTTTTATCTAACTAAATACAGTACAATGGCCCATCTCTTAAAGCGATGTCTTCCAGGCAACCCAGATAGATGGAAATTGAGAAAAGTTAGTGGCAAAGAACCATCGGCATCCTTACATACTCAATAATTATTAACTATTTAATTCGAGCTAGTCAAATCATATATGAGTACCTATAAAACATTAAGTAGGTATTAACCCTATACCTACCTGTTTTATAGAAATGTAAAGACATACTTAGATATGTATAAACTATATTATATTTATAGTTTAATATTTACTATGAACCTGTTTGTATCACCTTACTACATCAAAGTTCCCTTCTTTTCTCCAAACATATATGTAAGCTGTGCTTATAAGTGGTAAGTGCATATAAAGTTTAAAATATTCATTCATGGTTGAATACGCCCTTATAAGAACATGTTTGTAACTTTGAATGCAGAATGATTATGGTAGGCTTTCCTGACCTCGGAAGAGAATACTTTTCTTAAATTATATACAAACAATACTGGTGAGGGTAGTTTGAAATCAATGGCAACCAAACCACAGAATTCGTGAATGTTAAAATCAGTTTACCAAATTCATAGAAACGAAAAGAAAAAACATAATTTTTATTACAAAAAGAAAAAAAAGAAGGAAGATGAAGTGTTGCTAAGCCATTCCGTTAGTAGGAACATAAGCAAGTAAATGTTTTTATCTAAGGCTTAAGATAATGTTTTCTCAAAAAAGACAAAGGAAAAATGTCATGAAAACAATGCTTTTTTTTATAAATAATAGCTATTCAAGTCATTTTATTTATGAGTAGGTAAGTAGTACAATGTTATGCAAGCTTATCTAAAAATGAGTCAAAAAGGTTTACACTTGTGTACCTTCAAAAGTAATCATTTTTGTCGAAGTTGGTTCTATCTAATCCTAGGCCAAACAAGAAAGCCAGTACGGCGCCTGCTGTTCTAGTAGTCAGAGGTAAATACAATACACAGAATAGAATAAAAAATACTTTATTGCACACCATTAACACGAAAAATAACAATGCAAAAAAAACAGAACAACAATAACTTAAGTTAACTTAACTATGATATACACACGGCGGTCTTTCGCTTAAAAGCGATTTCTACCAGAGAACCTGTGGATGGATATTGGACAAGATGAAAAATAATATGGGGCTTAATTTTACATAATTATGACATGACAAAGGTTACTTTTATATAAAGTAGATAAATCCGTTATTGCGATGAATACGTAAAATATTAATTATTATTGTTGCTAATGTATGGTGTAAATTATTATTTTAAAAACATGTTTAATGGTTAAATCCATGTGTGAAGACAGTGTGAAACATAATAAAAATAATCGTCAGGAACGCGCTAGTACTAGGTATAAATGACCCGTTTCTAGATCGCGCTGACGAAAACGCGCGGCGCGGAATGAAGACCCTATACAATCTAACCTGTTGGTTATCTCTTTGTAAAATTAGTAGAGATAAGTAGAGATTGCACAAACATTGATAGACTTAGTACCTAGTAGGTACTTATCTTAGCAAATTGAATAATCAGCGTTATTAATTTAATAGTTAATGTCAGTCTACAGGTCTGACCACTAATGAACTGGTTTATTTAGTCGACTAGGTACTTACTTACGTAGTCATAAACATAAACTGGAAAAAAAACTGATAAGTATTATACATAATTCTTATAGTAAATATTATATATTATAGTAAACAAGTTTAGTGTTCGTTGACGACATAAACTAGTCGAACTCGTTTACGGTAAATGATTTAAATGGCTTCGTCTCGTTGATCAACAAGTTTTGACGACTATCCTTAGATCGTAGTTATTTAATGTGAGAAAATGGGCTGCACAAAAAGCATTAGCCAAACACAGAAATCTGTGCTTAATTAGTAGTGTAGTAGTGTATGTAGGTAGGTACGTAAAAAGTGACGTCGGACAAGACAGATCGCTCGTCACGAAGATGGGTAAATGAGTGGGTGTGGGTACACCACACCAGAGTATCGGCACCGATAGGTTCGAGACTTACAATGGGGTAGTTGAAGTTTTTGCAGTGCGCATATACTAGTATGAAGTGTCCCATTGCTGGGAAAAGGTCTCCCCTCGAGTAAATAAAATAAATACTTACGAAAAAAAAATATAAAAGAAAAGATAAAGGGAAGGATAACAGGATATGAGATGACTTAACACTAGGTTTAAGGGTATTTGGTTTTGACATAGGTCCTCACTCTCAAACTCATACACACACGAGTTGGGAACTAGTCACACACAGAGTAGGTCCCAAGTCGGACCCAATAAACTCGTACTCGGCTTTACGAGTTGGGAATTCTTAGCAAGTACCTAAAGATTATACAGGCTTGACCTAGTGTGGGGTTAAATTGTGAGTCATTGTAGTATTTGTGTGTAGGTACTATTTTATTTATTTATGATAACCAAATCTTTAAATTTTCAAAAGATATTCTTTTAAGAACAGGAATGTAATTCAACCAGTCAGCACCTTAGTTTATGTCAAGAGTGGTTCGTAGTTGGACCTAAACTGAATCGCTATAAACGGTCATGGTAAACCGACAGGCCCAAGTTAACAATAACAACCACGATAAAACGAACCATAAAATATACCTAACCAAATAAGTTATGTAACATTCTAAATACTTTTTAAACTTTAGTAAAAATAGATGGTACTAAGAAAACTTTATCGATGAGTCAACTAAGAAATAATGCAATCTCAGTTGGACATTGTCGATATAATATTCCTATAAGATAGAGCTAAAACAATTATAAGAAGAAAGGGATGTAGTGTATGACTACCGTCTCAGGCGCTTATGTCACGAGGCAGTGTTACCCGAGCCGTCGTACCGGACGGTTGTGTGACAGTGCGTGTGGTAAAGCGTTGGTGAGCCGGGTGGAGAATAAGGCAAAAGGCAATACGTTACAGTAAGTACATTGATACATAAAAAACCGTACACCACAGCACAGCCATACTTAGTTTAATAGATTCCAATACTTCATAGACGTTAATTGAACATTAAGATATTAAAGTCATGTTCATTAAAATATTGCAAGGAACTAAAGCACAAGCGAAACGTAATCCCGACTTTACAAAAATGTCCAACAATATTTGTCCTGAACTTTGCATTTCATTGACCTCAGTATTTTAATAGGCAATGAATTGAAGCTTGCAGTGACTGCCCACAAATTGATAAAGTTTTCATAATTGAATAGCATAGCAAATTACGAAATGTCTGATGCAGAAAATGAACTGGATTTTATGTGATTGAACTATTTCTTAATTGAGCTTTGACATAAATTCGAATCATTATTTATTTATTTATTTCAATAAAATTGTACCTAAACAAGCATACAAGTTTCCGCCCGCGCCTTTCCTCATGGTTTTACTTGGATAAAAGTCGAAAGGAGCTGCTATTCTTTTGAAAAGTTTTCCAAAAGCAAGACGTAACTATATATAATGGACCTTATAAGTTCACATAACTTTGGTGATGGCAGAATGTCAGATGGCAGATGGTCCTTTGCCTGATCCAATGCAGACCCAGGACTATGAATTGTCTGTATGGGTAAAATAATGACATGCTTACTCACCTTTAATTTCTGAATTAGTTTCTTTATATTAAAATCATGTCTGGCTTGAAGTATCACTATGTTCTGTGGACAAAGTAAATAAAATAAATAAATTAAATAATTTTATTTAGTTTGTAGCTTTAGCAAGCGTTTTTAACTGACTACAAAAAGGAAGAGGTTTTATGTTCTGCTGAATGTATTTCTTTAACGATTATTTCGTCAATAGTCTGATTTAATAAAGTATGGAACCGAAGTATGAAACCCAAAAACGCTACTCGTAATCAAAATTCAATTGTATTTTATTTATTAATTCGATGTTCAGAAATACATACCATGCATATCACACACAGAGCTATCCAGTCCATTTTAATTAAAACTAAAAATCATTGCGTCGATGGAATGACAGCAATGAAAGTTTTCTCATTACTCCACACACATTGAGCGCACACCGTGAAATAAGTTTAATAAAAATAATATGCAAATAGAAATGAAACTCTTTCAAGTTGTGTATTTCCTTTCGTGTAATCCTCTCTAACTTTTTTATAATTTTCTGCATAATATAGATTGGTGATGTGTTTTTTTTATTTTTGTAGTAAATAGGGGTAAATCACAACACGATTAAAATTAATTTAAATAAAATTAAGTTCGTTTATTGATTCAGATAACAAATAGATCCATAGATTGATTAGATTAAGATAGATAACCCTTATCCTAAAATCTTTAAAACTTGTACAAATCCACATTACTTGTCATAAGCTAAAATAAATTGAATTAAGGGTAAAATAAATAATCAAATTTCTAAAAATAACCGATTGATAAAATTCTGTCTAAATAACCAAATGTATTTGTACCTCTGACTGCCCCATCAAAAATCTTAAAAGGATTAAAGAATTACATAAACATCAGAAAAAGAAATGTCTAAAGCTCCCTGGGATACATATTTCATTTTCATTTCAGAAACTAAAAATAAATGAAACCACTGAATGTAACTTGGTTGAAGAATGTGATCCATGCTTTATCTTCATCAAGACAGTCCTACAAAATCAAAGGCACTGTAGTGTTCTTGGCATCGCTGCCTTTTCACGGCTAAAGGGTATTCAAGTTGAATGTCAACGATTATGTTTAAGTTTAGGCTGTGGTCCCACCGGCAATGAACGAGAAACGAGTTGAACTAGAAACTATAAACGAGTTGGGAATTAGGCCGCTATCCCACTGACGTTTCACGAGCGTTGGCGTCTCTCCAACGTCTGGCGTGACGTTAACGTTGAGTTGGTGCGACGTTAACGTTACGAAGTAGCAAGGCGAACCCTGGAGATTGCTTGCCACTGGAGACTCGCGATCTCATCGTTGCGTCTACGCAGCGTTGACACTGCACAGACGTGTTGGAGAGACGCCAACGCTCGTAAAACGCCAGTGGGATAGCAGCCTAATGCCGCTAAACGAGTGTTTAGTTTAGATAGTTTTTTCAAGTGCGACGAGCGATTACTCGCGCCACACTCGCCAAATCGCATAATCTGTCTACTGAAAGTAAAGACTGAAAATCGTGACAATGTAAAGGCGCGTAGGTATGGAAACAACTTTCATTTTCATGGATTTGGCTGATAAAAAGGGCTTTGTAGAGCAATAAATAAAACAAAGTTTTATATAAATTTTTATTTTCATCTTAAACTTACTTAAGTAAATAGAATACGTAGTCGTAAATATATGTTACAAATCCTTAAACTATTTCATTTTGTAAAAAGCACCCGTCTTGGACCAGCTTAAATAAGCTCTTACTTAAATAAAATATACATACACCTAATGTTAGTCTCTTTGGATTACAAACTGCGTGCAATTTCCGTCAAAAGTTCCTTAAAATGTTTTACAGTATCAAAAACAGGCATCTTTTAAATCAGCTATTATAAGAATAGCAGAATGTTCAAGACTTGTAGTGGATTCGTTCTGGAGAAGGTTGATTTATGTATGAAACACGACAGTAAAATAAAAAAAAAAACTGGAAAAAAGGAATTACATTATTTAGACCTCGTATCGCTCAGTTCTTTTTAACTTTATTAGAACCTTTTTAACGAATGCCTGTCTATCGCCATATCAAAGTTGTCATACGTTTTGTGTCATAAACAAAGTGGATTTGAATATCTACGGTCATTCTTAAGTTAAATATTGGAACCGGCCGTTAAGTTGGTCATCTAATGGATATAAACCATACCAAACCGACTTTTTCCTATTATTAAAATTTGTATAAACCTTATCTTATAAACTAACATTTATAGTTATAAAATGCAAACCTTAGACTTGGAATGATTGGTTAGTCTTTATTTTGGTCTTTTATAGGATTTCAATAAATGATAAAACACGATCACAAAAAAAACACGCCATAATACAAGGAAACCTATCAAAATGTATGAGTTACCTCAATAAATATTGTTTCATAAAAGATATTGATACATTGATGTTTATGAAAGTTTTAGGGACATTTTAAAATAATTATTTATAGAATCCTAACTAAATTCCAACCTTGAAACAAGATAACTTTTCTTATCTAAATCTATCCAAAAATGTTTTATACCGTGATAAGTTGTGATAGTGAATTTCATTTTAGTATTTTTTGTTTAGTGTCTTTGGCAATATTAAACCTTTATATCCTATTTCAGTACAATGGTGGAGGTACCTTAGAACTAAAACTACCTATTACATTACCAGGAGGAGTGTAGTTAGCTACAACATAAACCTGACCATCTTTAGTCCTCGCCATACCAACTCCAACTTCTTTACTATCATTCCAAATGACCTGAGTAAAATGTCCAGAGTCCAAATTAGAAGGTTCCTTTCCGAATTTGTGGAATTTAATCTCACTATACCATTTATCTACCGGTTCTCTTCCAGACACAGTGAAAGTCGGATCAGAAGACCAAGCGAAGAATATGTTCTCTCCATACTCATTTTGGTCTCTGTGTTCCATTTGGCCCTTTCTGGCAATCGTTTTTGCCCAATCTTCTGCGTATTTACACAACTTCTTGTTTAGCTCAAGAGGTGGTACGCCATGCTTTCTTCGTAACTCGTTGTGTGCTGCAAGGCATTCTTCTTCGAACTTGTCTCCAGAGACTGTGGCTGATTTCAGCTTGCTGACGAGATCAGAGGCGATATCAGTAAAGTTCTTGCTGTTTCGGTTAGGTGATCGTGGAGCTTGTTTTTCGCTCGGTGATCGGGGAGGTGGTAGGTTGTTATTTGAGCTTCGAGCAGAGCTGTAACTACCAGCTGCAAATTGCATAGCCCCAGGAGGACTGACATTAGTCGCAAACTTTCCACTATAGTTACCTGGTGGATAGTAATTCGCGACGACATACAGCTTCCCCGATTTGCTTTTAGCGCTGCCGACTCCTATTTCCTTTGTCGATTTCCACACTATTTGCGTAAAGTGGCCGCATTTTAGCTGTTCGGGTTCCCTTCCAAAGGAATACTCGTTGATTTCGCTGTACCATTTGTCTACACAGTCTCTTGCTTTGATCTTAGTGTTGGGGTCAGCTGACCAGCCGCAGTAAATGCTTTCTCCATAAATCTGGTTGGTGCTGTAGGACATAGAGTCCTTTTTTGCAAGTTCTTCTGCCCATTTCTGCGCGACTTTAGTAATGTCCTTGTTGAGAACTAGTGGTGGGGCGCCGTGCTCGCGCCTGTATTCATTGTGGATTTCGAGAGCTTCATTCTCGAAACCCGAAGTCTTCGAGCTGAAGAGTTTACTCTGGAAAACAGAAAACATTATGGTCAGTGACATACATACATTGATCTCAAATATACCACCATTTTGTAATTTAATTATTATTATTATTATTATTATTCAGCCATAATCGTCCCACTGCAGGGCAAAGGCCTCCCTTCCCTTCTTCCACTCTTCGCGACTCGGCGAATTAATTAGCGATAATTTAATTAGTGAGCGTTAAATTGCTAATTATCAATTTGATACCCACTGGTACTTGAAAGCGATTCTGTTTGATGACATTTAAGTTCCAGTTATAATGAAACAAATACAAGTTTAGTGAATTTAACTGTTTGTTATCGCCTGTTATTTCCGCCTGCAGTGATTCATGTTCACGGTCATGGCGTCGCCTTGCAGTTATCTTTATTTGCTATAGTTAGTGGATTTGTTTAATCCATTTCACGCGATAATTTCAGTTAAGTCAAGGTTAAGTCTATTGTGAGACATTGACTGTATTTTTCTACATTTTTTACATAAAGTTCAATAGAAATTATATTTGAGAGTGGGTCTTATACTCTAATACTCTACTTTAAATGATGATATCCCCTTATATCAATATCTCGATGTCTCTACTTAGACAGTACCATCTTTATTCTGTGACAGTACCATTCGTCGATAGGTCGCTACTTCGAAAGGTTTCACTACAAAATTAATTAAGACAACAAAAACAAACCTATTATGGTTTCGAAAAGACATTTAAAATCTATGATACTAATTTTTGTCTTCGTCTTTTTTATAAATGCTATTTTATTCGAAATTTTCATGTTTTACGTATCGGCATTTTAGATTATCAGCTTAATATTATATAGTATCAGATAAACATTTTATTAGGTTTTTATAGACGTGTTTTTAGTTGATAGTGTACGTGTGACGCTCTCTGTTATTTATTCAAAAACTTAGAAAAAATTAATTGAACAATCGCTTTATTCATTTCGGAACAACAATGACACGAACATACAGACACAAACACAAACAGGTTCAAAGATACACGCGCACCTCAATCCAATAAAATCTCTCTTTTTGGCCTGGTGTTAAAAATGAGAGAAAACATGATTAGATTAAATACTCAGGAAGTTTACTAAACCAAAACTTTCAGTTAAACAGAAACAACCTCCTACTTTGATTAGTTGAACGGAACAGATAAGCAAATAGTCTTGAAAAGGGTCTCAATCAAGGACGAAATGTTGACGTGACTGAGTAAATACGGGTTATAACTTCCCGGGAGTATCATCAGTTTTCAAGTGGTATAGTTTACTATCCGGTACGGGGATTGCCGAACTTGTATCAGATTGTTGCGAATAAAAAATAACAGTAATCCGCGAAAATAATTGTGATATTATCGTAAGTTAGGTACAACCTTAGATACAACTTACATATTGAGCAACTTATATAAAATCTGACCGTTGTTTTCGCGGATTACTGTTATTTTAAACTGCGAGCAAATCACGTATTTCAAATACTTATATGAAATTATTAATTCCTGCATGTTACCGGGTGCAGCGCTGCAGAGATTTCTCATACATTTGGAATACTTGACTCGGTATCGAATATAGTATTGAATACTACCGTAAACTTGTGATAGGGTTCCAGGGATACGCTATCATGGATAATCTTGTAATCTTGAGATACGAATGCAATACTTGTCCGAAAAAATTTATTATAATATTTTGCGTCATTCAATTCGTAAATGGACAAAAAGTTGAACATTTATGGCTCAATTTCGAACGAATCGGATCAATTGTGATTACGTTATCGAAATAAATTTATAAGCGTAAATATCAGTTTGAGAATTTTTATATCTTCGCAAATTAAATAATTTCAGAAACAAAACTAAAGACAAACTGAGTTTTTGGCATTCTAAAAATATTTTTCTTCGATTAAAAATTATTTCCCAAACCATCGATATTAATTAAAAGATATAATATGAAAAATCTAAGGACCGTTGCAAACGGTCTATAGGTAGCTCAACTGATCCAAACCACTGCCAGACGGAAGCTATTTTATATTACTATTTTGTATTTTGTACAGTTATGTATTAGTTTAGTTTCTGTAAATAAAGTTTCATCCATATGAAAATAGTTAGGTACGGGTTAAAAAGACGATAGAGCATTGAAATCAAAGAGGCTCAAAAAAAATTTCATTTGTTGTGTTAACCCAGGAAATAGAAAAAAAAAAAAGTTTTAAGTATTTGTTGAACGAAGTATTTCATTTGAATTTTTTGAACGTCTGAAGACAAACATTTATGCATCTGTATTGCAATCAAATTGTGATATTCTATTTATATTTGACCCAAACGCTATTTGTTCCGGTTAGATATTAATAGTCTATAAACCTAGTTCCTTTGGTCACCTTAATATTGGTCAATAAACAGTTATGTGGCTCATTTGGTAAAGTAATTGAAGATCGGCATGCCTTGCATACAAATTGAATTCTGTTTCCCAATTTGTCCTATCATTAATAGTTATGTGACGTGAAAATTACATATTATTGTATTTCTTATGTGTAGCTTCATCGATTTCTCTGTTCGTGGTTCGATTTTAAATATTATTTTAATGTTTGAAAAAGTATACCTTATTGAGGTTTCTTAAAATTAAATAAATAAATATCCTTAGACAGAGAAATGTCAAATGCATTATTGTGAATCGACCTGCCAGTAACCTCGTGATCTTTATTGCAAAAAAGCAGGGTTTATATACTGTTTCATAATCTTCAATTTAAGGACGCATGCAGTCAGCTATAAAAATTAAGGCCAATTTGAAACAGACCTAGTTCTGACATCCAGACATCATACTATTTTCGGAATAGCTGCCGATACTGACCCTGACCGAAAAAGAGACATGATTCCGTGACATAAACATAATTTTCCCTTCTGTCAAATACAACTGTGTTGCCCAAACTACCTGCAATTAAGCTATCTATCAACGATTGCTTATCAAATAACTCAACTGGTTAAAATTGTGTATAATATTGAGGGTAGATTGAAAAAAATATCACCTTATAGAGATTGAATTTTTCAAGGAAACAAAATTCAATAATACGTACGGCTTTTACTCTAAAGTAAGGGTCTGTGTCACAATGTGCGAATAAGTTCTACATTAAGTTTCGAATTTTACTATTTCTTAAATTTGTAGGATAACTACTAACACTAACACTACTAGTCTATAATTTATGGTGGACTTTATGTTACACATAGCGCTATTTGCCAGTCGTGAAACGTAACATAAGTATAACAACTAATGGGGACATTAAAAAAGTAAAGTCCAGTATGAAGTACGAATCTTCTTTTGGGTGCCCTTCGTTATTTCCGGATGGGCTCATAACACCAATGAGGGCCAATGAAAGTCGATTGAATAATGAGGATTATCGCAAGATAAGGACTGGCATTCAAATTCAATCTTTATACCCGGGCTGTGAAGGTCATTATAGCTTACAATTTTATTGCAAGGACTGCGTGAATTTCGTTTTTGACCTTTCTGACTCGTGGTAAAATTACTTTAAGTTATGTTGTGTCGGTCACGTGATTATAAAAGTTACAATGTTTAAAAAAGAATTGAAAACTTCAATGAGTACTTTCGGAGATTACCTCCGTCAAACATACAAACTCCACCTCTTTATAATATTA
Source organism: Xanthorhoe spadicearia (assembly GCA_947086425.1). Lineage (NCBI taxonomy): Eukaryota > Metazoa > Arthropoda > Insecta > Lepidoptera > Geometridae > Xanthorhoe > Xanthorhoe spadicearia. The sequence continues at coordinate 2,542,091 of OX352198.1, read as the reverse complement.
CTAATAGACTACTTATAGCACATTACTTATAGCACTAGCAAGCCTATTCCATCTCAACAATGTCCAAGGCACTACAGTGTCCCGGTAAGTGTAGGCAAAGATTGCCTCCAGACGCTGTATAAATCATCTAGTAAAGATGTAGAGGCCTATTAGATTATGAACATTAAAACTCAAGTAAGGATTTAAGTAGATATAAAATGAACTCTTTTTAAGTATATATTCATGAGTCTTAAAAAATAAACACTAACCCAAGCCAGATGTGTCTCCGTCGATGCATAACTTTCATCGCAATTGGAGCACAACCCATTTGTTTTGTAATAATGGTTATGCGATTGCGAACTTTATATCAACAGGCATTGCGATCATTGAAAAACAGTAATGTTTCACTTGCAATTATTTGCATACAGAACCTACCTCGTAATTTACTATTGTTTTTGAAAATTATACTACTTAAAGGCTTATCCACAGAATAGGCAATTGGTCAATCAATAGTGTGGGTCTGACTAAGCTGTGGGTTTCTTCACGGTTTTTTATGCACCGATTAGAATTCGAGCTAATCTCACTCATTGTTCCCAACGAAAACCCATTGATGATTGACCGAGTTTCAAGCCACAACCTTTAGATCGAAAGTCGACATACCAGTAGGCAAAAACAGCTCGTAAATAGACTAAAATGAAACGAAAGTAAAAGTTTTATACCTAACATACGTTCTCGTACATTATTATAATTATTTTTTGTTTCACATCTGTTCATACCCAAACAGCCTTGACAACTACTTTGGTAGTTTTTACTTTTAAAATAGATTTAAAGTTTTTTGCGTAAAAACAAATTAATTTACTTAGTTATTCAAACACAAAAAAGATAGAAAAATGTTTTTGTTATCATTAACCAACTCAACATAAACAAAACATTCAAGACACCACACTACAACACACATTTTTGTCTTAAAAACACTTGGCTCCTTCATATTACCATAATTTTCACGATCCTAACTCGGTAGAGCCCGTCCGTCACTTGCCCTAATTTATCCTGACTAAATGAACACTAACCCGCCATCAAGATAACAGAGCCCCTACCGACGTATGTCGATTTGATATCGACTAATCTTTTAGGAAATAAATTGACGAATACAAATGACGAGCGTTAAGATAAGACTAATTTCTTCCATGATAAAGATGACGAAATAGTAACAAATAGAGTTTTAAGTCACTGACACATTGTTTTGAATAGATCCGGTTAGTATTTAGGGAGGTAAAGAGAGTTGTTGTTTGTTGTATATTAAGTATGTAACTTACTAGTAGCACGTCCCGGCTTCGCACGGGTGTACTAATGGAGCTACCGGGATAAAATATAGCCTATAACCTCCCGGACAGTCCATTCTACACACCCGTGAAAGAATTTTTGAAATCGGTCCAGTAGTTTCGGAGATTACCTCCGTCAAACAAACAAACAAATTTTATCTCTTTATAATATTAGTAATATAGTATAGAGTATAGATAGATATAGATAGACATGAGTATCTAGTCATAAGCTTTAGTGACTAGCTTTCGATAGTATTTGAGATAATTTGCAAGAAATAACATCAATGATTGTTGGAGTCCATTATTATAACTCACAATAAGATTTATTTTCACAAGGAAACTAGAAAAGTAAACACAAACTGACGTTATTTTCTTCCTTTGAAATCAATTTTCCTTGTCAATGCAAACAACTTTGTGATCAATCAATTAGTATTATTTTACTGTAAGGAAGTAATTTTATTTACGAGCTTCATTCTCTTGTATTAAGAAAAATAACAGTAGCAATGTTTATGCTATTATTATATTTCATTATCTAATAAATTGAATCAAATGAAGTAATGCTAAACATTTTGAACACCCTCACGCCCTAAAGTAAGAAGAGTTGTTATGATAACGTCATGACCGAATGGTTGTGGTATGATTATGAGGCTTGAAAATCATTTTTTTATTTAGTTGAACATTGTATTCAGATTATTTCGAGTCATACAACCAGTGGATCACATAATTATCACTCCAGAGGAAGGAAAGATATTACCTACCTATGTCTTACACAAAATTTTTAATTATAACAATAAATGTTTGGTTCTCTCAGCTGCATTTTGTCGCTTAATCAACACACATCGTCAGCAAAAGCGATTTAAATAAACATTTGGAAGTCTTTTTAATGGTGGTTAATTACAATTTGAATTTTTTGAACTCGAACTATCGACATTTTTTGTGCTAATTTTACCAACGAAAAACAAAATAACAGAAGTCACAAAAATATAAAAATAAATTTAAAAAATTTTAAATTCAAACTTCCGCAGTTAAAAAAAATACTCCTAAGTCTACCTATTCTAATCACACAAGCTCCTAGCAGTAAAGATTTTTATTTAAAAAATATAACCTTTCGTATGATTGTATAAGAAAATAATTATCCTAAGTATTTCTGTTCTAATCGTTTAACTAAGCTTCTTGTATACCTACAAGTAAATTTAATAAACCAAATAGGTATTTACCCGATTCCAAAAACATTGGCTTATGGTACACATTGCAACTCAACACTAGTTTGTCCACTCGTCTTCATAACTGACCGCACCGCGTGTTCTTACTTTCACTGATCAAAAGTAACTGCGGTGTGAGTCACGTATAATGATGATGATGGATTGTTAATAGAAAGTAACCTTTTGATCTGTAACGGTACTTGTTTTACTCTTTGTTAAAGTGCGAGTCACGTTCATACTTTAAAATTAGAGAATTGGTTTGAAATAAAAAGTGCATTACATATACGCATAGGTTTTATTTAAGTTTCCTGAAAAAAATGATTTATTATTATTAGATAGAAATTATTAGATATTACTATATCATCAAACTGATCCAAGAGTAAGCTAAAACTATACGAAAGAGTAAAATACGAGGCACCACTTAGAACTATTTTAAGTAGGTATTTTATTTATTTCAGTATGTAAGCCGCGTTTTACCCACTGCTTTTGGTAACGTGCAAAAGCAGAAGTACAGAGTAACTAAATAATTTACATTTAAATGTTTTGTTTCAAAAATGTTGTATAAACTCACTCTCAAAGCCATCGAAAGAGTGAAACGGTGGCTATTGTCCGGTGCGCACAAAACAAACGTTAATTTTCGTTCCACGATGTTTCCGCAATATAATAGCTTGCAAACAATGAGAGTAAAAATGGCCAAGTGAATGATCGAAGTTTTTTGTTAGGATTCCGCGAGAAAGTGGTCTGAGATTGATTTTACTTTTTCGTGGAGTTTTATTTTTTTGGGGACTTTACCTGGACTACTGTCAATGTTTCTATTGCGCGCTTGTTGATTTTGGTACCGTGTAATTGTACCATAATACTTATATTTATAAAAAAAATCTAAACATCTTAGGGACTTTTTATTACTTACTTAAACTTATACTATTTTTTATATTTTTTATTAACAGAGATTATTTAATAATTTGTCTCTTAGCCTAATAGATCCACAGTTCATAAAATCTCGTTCTGCCAATAAAGAACCTTTTGTTAACTTTTTGTACAAAAAAACACAAATTATCAATAGGTACGCGGAACCCTGTTAACGGCAAAAACGTGATATACAAAAAGTAGATAGAACACGCAGGAAAATGACGAATACGCAGAAACTGTGACTCGATAATTAGGTAATTAGAGTAATGATAGTCCATTGTTGTCTTTGGTCAACAACCTGCAGTTAGGTCTTGTACGAAATTGCAGTATTTTACGAGTGGCTAATTATACATTTTATACAATTGACTTCAATTTAGGAGCATTTTCTGCACTCTTCAGATGCATGTAAGTTCATAATATCCTTAAAAATCCTCGTGTGATCCTCAAGTTATTGAGGATCAGGAGTAAGTATATTATTAGTAAGTATATTAAACACAAATAAAATCAAATCGCTTCCTTAAATTCGTTTAAAAATTACAAAAGCAAAACAATAACTAAATACCTACTTTATTTAAAAAAAAAATGCAAAATTTACTTAAAATCATGTTTTATCTAAACAATACAAATTTAATTGAGTACGGAACCCTGGTAAAACCCAAAGCACCATTCACCTCGTAATAATTGTGGGAAATAGCGGTCAATTGCTCGGACCTGCTCTTGGATAAGGAAAATAATTCGGATTATGACTAAGACATACTTTTGCCAAATCCCAGTTATACTTTAGCAAAAGAATGAAAGATTTCGCAGACAGTCATCAAATACTTGTTTGTCAATATTTATAGTGTATGGTGTTTATCAAGTCATCAATTTAACCATTCGTTAAGTAAATCCTTTAACAAAATGATTTCAATACGCGATTAAGTCTCGTTAATATTTAAAAATAAGAGATGAAGATATTGTTTTTAACAGCGGTGCTTTGGATGGCACCTGACAATGCTTCATCGTGATGAAGACTTTCACTTCAATCACCAGGATCATCATTATAAATAAATTCACAGCTCAAGTTAACACACTTCTGGGTATGCCTTCCTAAGTTTGTGCCATCCATTACGGTCTTGCTCTAGGATGAAGTGACACGAACTATGTCAACGACCGCTACCGGTCTCGCCCGACACTTTTTTTACCATCCTTGGCCCATTCAGACAAGCAAATAAAGTAAATTTTTGAAATAAAAACCAATTTACCTTATAAATAAGTGAACAATTACTTTTTTATAGAATTTACTCAATATCGACTTTTCGTGGTAATATAATTTTTATCGGAACACGTCGATAACGGCTTAGATACGCTAATTACTTGTCGCTGGAATGGCATAAGTACCTGCGCATTGTAATGGTCAATGTGAACTGAACAATGGAGGCTAATGTTTGTATTCCGTGAGGAATAAATCACAGGATTCTTTGAAATTTTGTAATGTGTTTGGTAAATACTGAAAAATAACAACTTTTATTTTTTGGTTTATTTGTAGAGACATTGTATTGAGTTAATTTTGCATAGGATTTAATCTATGATAGCTAAAAAAAATGGGACAGTCACAATAAAATTAGTAAGTAATAATTTTGCAAGAATTGAAATGGATTAGTTAAACTAATATGGACAGGTAAAAAAATATATAAATGGATTGTAAAATTATGTAAGTAAGCATGTATGTAAGTTGTTAGTAATATTATTAATTTTGGTAAACCTATGACATCGTAATGATTGTGTGAACAGCATATAATACCAAGAATTTCTGAATTTGAACTCTACAAAGCACGGTATTGCTTAGATACTTACTTATAGTATAAATTACATCGTGGCAGGAGTTTTATTCCTGAATACATTTTTATAATAATAGAATAGATAACAAATGTGACTCATAGAAAAAGAGCCACGCAGTAAAGAAGTGTGACGAAATTTTCCGCTCGGGCCAAAAGCTAAGACCATCACTTTAACGTGTCCGCCGAAGCACGGAAGTGCTACCACCACTATCCAAATTGTGACTGTAGCTTAATGCACAAATAGTTCGAAGCCAATAAAAAAAACTTTTTAGAACGTTTTTTTTTTGACTGTTTTAGAACGTAACGTAACTTTTACCCTATCACTGACACATCAGAAGCATTTCGAGTCACGCTCTAAATTGAAAACAGAGTCATAAAAGAAAAAGGTTTACTTTTCGGGGCGTTTGAATGGCCTGCGGTTTAAACGGGACAAGGGTCAAAAGCTTTGGAATTTTTGGCAATATAATGGATTTGGAGTTTCAAAACTCTGAAAGCTTAACTTTAGAGTGTGTGTACAATGGATGGTGAACTTGTAGATAACATATTAATGATTTTTAAATTCGAGCAATATTACAATTAGAAGACAATTCAAAGAAATACGAATATTATCTCCTGTATTTTACGAAGAAAAAATATTAATAATCTCATAGAACATTGCTCCAAAGGAAACAGTAGGCGCTTGATTATTCCGCGACACTTTAAAATACTACGGTGGCAGGTCCTTGGGGTAGATTTTTTTTAAATGGTTTCAAATTCATAAGAAGAGAGCAAGGACGATGTAGCATCGTGCTTGGTTTGGTAATATCCTGCAATTGTATTTCAAATCTCACGTAAAGTTACAATGGATTAAGTACCCAGCGGTGCAGCCAAGACCAACAATTTGGTAACTGACCTAGGTATTAATTTAGGATCAATGAACCAAACTGGTTTTACCGAGTAGGTATGAACTAGCTCACTATGTTTTAGCATGCGTATGTTGATAAACAGTGTAGTGTTGAGATTATAGCATCCTAATGAGTCACTAATGTTAATAATATCACCACAATCATTATTATTAAAATAAGTGACTCATTATTGTTAAAATTTGCAGAATCAGAATTCCTTATTATATCAGTCAGTTCTACTAAAGTCTCTACTAAAGTCAAATTATGTTTGAATCATTATAATCAACCTACTTAATAATTTATAATCAACACAATGTTAATTTACACACAATGTAATGTTTTCATGTTAGATATATCACATCAAAACATTAGGTACAGAATAATGAGAAGAAAATTGTAGTTCGAGTCAAGTTAGGTAATAACATTTTAGAGTAAGAAAAAAGAAACGTAGAATGTCACTCGATGACTAAAACACAGGTGATAAAAATGTTTGATCTGTCAATTCCAGATTACAAAATGTCACTTGAGATGTTAAAATAATTATATTGTCTACCATACTACGAGTATAAAAGTATAAGCGATCATCAGTGATCGGCACGCACAATATAATAAAAACATTTTCGTCGAAACAAAACATCAAATGAGTTTGCTTGGTTCGTTTGCACGAACATCTCTCTTCTATTAGTAGCAAAGATAAAACATTTTATCTCTTAGAATAATCTTTTAACTGTACTAAAGTACTAGTCTTATTTTAACACACAAATATTGTAAATGTAAAATTGTAAAAGAAAGTAATACTTACGAAGAAACAGCATCGAGGAAACAAACACGATTTCGGCTTCATTGTTTTAAAACAATGTTCTTTCCAACACAGATGGCTCCACTTGACACTGCACTGCTAGGGAAATTATTCACCTACTTTTGGAGATAACAATTTTGGTCTCAAGGAAAGAAGAAAGCGGAATTCGATTTTAAAATTTTAAATCCAGAAGAATGAAGAATTTGAATTTAGAACAAAAACAGTTTGAGGTTGTGTTATTTGCACTTGACTAATGACCTTTTAATACTTAAAAAATAAGGTTTGTAATTTAAATTTAGAATTTATCGAGAGGCCAACGTCCCGAACATCTGCGCACAGAATGAGCTAACATGAGTCAGTATTCAAAAGGAACACTGTGATCCCAGTTTAATCAGCTTGGTTTTCCTCTATTTCTGTAGGTATCTACCTACTGCTATTATCAATACAAATTCAGCTTTAGCTTTTGTATGTGTAATAATACTGACTTAATTGGTACTACAATTTGTAACAAAATGTTAACCTATTGAAAGTAGGTACTAACTATGGCTATAGGGGTACCTACTAATTCCATTAGATTAAAAGGTTTTCATACACGTTTTTTTTTTAAGAACATTATTCATATAAAAAATTGTTGAAACCACTGAAAGAAAGTGGGCAAATGCACCGTTTTGAGGTACATGTACTTGGGATAAAATTAATAATGTGTGTCGATTAGTACTGAATGCTTTAATTATGTGTATAATTAAGCATAAAAAGCTCTACAACTTTCTTTAAACTTAGTATGTATATATTTCTCTCAACAAGGTAGACCACTAAATTAGGTTAAGCCTGCTATAGATGACTGTTTCAGTTACCTACAGGCTACTTTTATTTGTAATAAATTTTATTCAGGAAGTAACTAATGGTCAGACTTTACAGTACTTGGATACCTAACTTTTGCGTGACTTCAATTACATAAGGATGTAATTACGTGTTAATTACCTACTCATAAAGACTTAATAAAATAAATACTTCATTGTTAGTATGAATTCCAATAAACAACATTGACCTTACGAGTTCAAGGTTATCTGATAGATATACTACAACCAGTAAAATAATTCTGTAAACGACAGGTACCTAGTTACGCGAATTATTATAAGTTACCGAGTTTACTCCTATTTGTTGATAAGTAAATCAGTATTTCTTAAACTTTACACTCAATCCATGTCTTATAAGTAAAATACTATTTTCTAAAAGTGAATCCTGGCTAAAACAATAATATCGTCTTGAAAACCATATTAATTACATGAACTGATTTTTTCTGATTTTCCAAGATGCACTCAAGAATTGCGTTTAAAATTCATCTTATAAGATGATGTCCAGTTAATTTGTAAAGCCCCATTATTCTAGTTCAATATAATGAAAGCTTTTGAAAGATAGATCTATCTTTCAAAAGCTTTCATTCCATCGGTTACATGAATAACGTGTATGGACGAATCTTCATACTCCACTGCGCTTTCATTTCAAATTAAGTCGGGTAAGAAACATCCGTATAATCCTTTCATCTATCTGATTCTATGTGAATTTATGCTTGCAAAACCATTATATGAGTTCAAAGGAGATGATACCTACCTACTTCAAAATATTCAGTAAAGCTTTGGTAAGCACAGAAATATTTCTCAAAATAAGCAAATTCTAAAGAACGATATCAAAAGTAACACATAGTCTACTTTCGATCCTGCTATTCTCATGGGATCGGGAACAATTAACCGAGGGACGCAGTTAGTTATCTATGTATCCCGCTTCATCTTACAAAGTAGACCAAAATATTAAGGTTGGTTTTCAAAGAAGAATTCGAATGTCGTTTTTTATGTGAAATGGTAATATTACGAAATGTTTTTTAATTTATTTAGGCAACATCAAGAGTAGGTACCATCCATATCCTACACATTTTTCAAATTTAAAAAAAAATATCACCCGTTTGGTTTGAAGGGTTTTGTTCTTAGCTTTAAAAAAAAATGTCCTTGCACATTTCACACAGCGTTATCTAGTCCCAAGCTAAGCAATTTAATGCTTGTGTTATGGTAACCAGATGACTGATAATTATAATACTTAGATTTTTTTTTTGTAAATACATACATAATATATTATAGCTATAGATAGCACCCAGGCACGGAACAAATATCTGCAGAACATAAGTACAAACATTTGTCCTAAAATGACAATTAGTATTCGGAATAAAACTATTCGTATGTCGAATAATTGTAGTTTTAATTTCTAAATAAGGAATTTTATTTTGTTATTTTTTTTTGTACACTCAGTAATAACAATTTGTAGGTACTTATATGATTATTATAGTGATTAGTATTTGATTGATTGCCAATGAATCAATTATCATTTCAATTTATCGCATTGTGTAAGCGTATTAAGTATCTACATAATACCTTAACGCTCGAATACTGAAACAGTAACTAAAGTAAGTGGTGCATTATTTGATATTTTTCCATACAAATCTGGCATGATTCTCCAACGCCTGTTACGATATATACTAATGTTATAAAGATGTAAAGTTGGTTTCCGATTCCAATTTTTTTCTTATACGAGAATGTGTTAACCTATTATTCCGTCAATAGTGGATAGATTTTGCAAGGTCTTATTTTTTTTTTAAACAGAATTTTTGAGGTGGTCACATTAAAAAAAATAGGAACTGTTGGGGACACAGTTGGGGATCTTCGGAACTATGAATGAACCTTGAAGGAACAGGAATAACAGAAATGCACCTTGAAAGTACTTTCTTCTTACGAAATTTGAAGACTGCTCTTTTTGAATTTTTTCACTACTTACTTCTTAGAGGCCAGGGCTTAACTTTTATCATTATTTACATTACGTGTTGAGATTGTTTGAAGATCAGTTTAGGATTAAGTTGATAAGAAAGAATTTATGATAAAAGAGACCATGTTGTCATGAAGTAATAAAGGTTGTAACACCCATCACCACAATACTCAAAGAACTCGTCTCAAGTTTTACGTTTACTCCGAAATCAAACTAGATGGCGCCACAGGAAAAGTTAGAACGCGCTATCGAAACGTTTCACTCAGTGAACAGGGTCTCAGACCTTACTTGTGTAAAGTTGACCAGAGACCAAGACCAGGACAAGGACTAAAGACCAGGACAAGGACCAGGAACCAGACCATAAGCTATCACACGTCAAAGCGGCAAGTACCTAGCTTCAACCCTTGTTTGGACTAGTGTATTGAAAGCTGAGTGAGACGTTCTGATCTGTAGTTACTTGGTTATAAAAATTAAAGATTGTTGTTACCGTACGACCATCTTTCTTTTGGCGAACCCCGCGCACCCCCCGCTACAAGGTTTTATTGATTTAATAGAGTTTGTCCTTCAAATTCGGCTTTTTATTTTGGAGCAAACCCGCAATCTGCGCGTTTCAGGCGGACCTTTGCCTACTGCGCCTCTAAAGATTGTCATGATGATGATGTCATGTATAAAAAGCGGTAACACTAGCGATGCCGCCTGTTCTAACGCAAAGATTGTACTTTTATCTCTTTACGCTCTTTCGTCGGTCTGATCAGACCGACGTCTGCGCAAAATATTATTACCTTATCAATCAATTGCAATTAATTTTCATAACATACGATCATCATGACTCATTAGAAAAACAAAAAACAAATCCTACTATCCAACTATCCTACTAATTGTGAAAGTTTGTGAGAATGTATGTATGTTTGTTATTCTTTCACGCAAAAACGGCTGGACCGATTTGGTTGAAATTTGGTATGTAGATAGGTGATACCCTGGATTAACACATAGGATTTTTACTTTTTATGCCGATATTCCCGCGGGAACGGGACTTACGCGGGTGAAACCGCGGGGCGCAGCTAGTATTTTATAAATACCAAAAAACAGTGCTCTAAGTGTCGGTCAGTGTTTTGTTATTTTTAAATCACAAAGTGGAGATCCAAGGGATCTTGGAAACTTGGTTCGAAACATGGGGTTTCTCCGTTATTCATTTATAAGTACATAAAGGTTTGTCAATCTTTAGGTATGAATTTCAAGGGTTTTAAGAATGTATTTTAGCCGATCAAATGGATTAGTACTTCGACTTTTGATCCGAAGGTTGTGGGATCGAATCCAACCGACATCAGTTAACTTTTTGTGCCGCAATATTTATGAGAAAGCATAATTATGATTTAAACGGTGAAGGAAAACATAGTGAGGAAACCAGTTAGCTTTCTAGTAGCGTCGATGGACTTGCATTAGATTACGTACGAAAAGTTATCATCTGCAAAAATACTGCATCTGCTTTTTTGCATCTTCAAAAAGATATAAAAAATAGCAAAGAGATCTAAAAGAAATGTCTACCGCTCTGTGGAGTACGATACGCAGTCCTGTTTCTATTTTTATTGGAAGAATTATTAATGAGTTATGATAGGCACATTTGCAGTTAAAGGCTTCGCTGTCGTTTCCGAATTATAAATATTGGCTTAGCTTAAATTATTGGGCGCCAATATTTTAAGCTAAGCCAATATTTAGCGCTATCATTCTAATCTTGCAGTTGTAATCTAACATAATTATTTAAATGTAATTCTATAATAACAATTTCAATGTTTGTAAGTAATTGTAACAAACACCCTTTCGAATAAGAAGGATTTCAATATAAATAAGGACAAAAATATAATCTTGTCAGTTGTCACATTAAATTTATAAACGATTGTGTTTTTAGTCCGTTGAAATGTTACATTTGCTTTGCATTTGTTAGAGGACGCAATTTTATTATTGGGACAGGTGTGGGGGCTCAATAGAAGCTTAACCTCAAGTTTGTGGGGTCGCCACCCTTGTTTCCCGGCCGCCATCTTGAAAATAGGGGTGAACACGATATCTCAGAAACTATGCGTCTTACAAAAAAATTGTCAAGCTATCATTTGTAGTAAATTGTTTTGCCTACAAATATGTTTCTATAACTTTTTGCCCTAAATCAAATATTTAAGAAGTTATGAGCAAAAAAGTGAGAAAATCTTTCTATTTTGCTCTATCACTTCACGCAAAAACGGCTAAACCGATTTGGTTGAAATTTGGTATGTAGATAGGTGATACTCTGGATTAACATAGAGGCTACTTTTTATCCCGATTTTCCCGCGGGAACGGGACTTACGCGGGTGAAACCGCGGGGCGCAACAACTTAAACCGGATAAAAAGTAACCTATGTGTTAATCCAGGGTATAACCTATCTACGTACCAAATTTCAACCAAATCGGTCTAGCCGTTTTTGCGTGAAGTGATAAAGCAAAATAGAAAAAAATTCTCACTTTTTTGCTTATAACTTCTTAAATATTTGATTTAGGGCAAAAAGTTATAGAAACATATTTGTAGGCAAAACAATTTACTACAAATGATAGCTTGACAATTTTTTTGTAAGACGCATAGTTTCTGAGATATCGTGTTCACCCCTATTTTCAAGATGGCGGCCGGGAAACAAGGGTGGCGACCCCACAAACTTGAGGTTAAGCTTCTATTGACCCCCACACATGTCCCAATAATAAAATTACGTCCTCTAACAAATGCAATACTCGGCCCTCAAATTGTAACATTTCAATGGACTATTTATGTTAAAACAATAAGTGTACCTTGCTAAAATTACCTTACAAACTTGCCATCCAAATACATTACCACAGAATGGAATACTATATCACGTAATCAATTCCAAGTGAATAGCTAGTGAATAAATAATTAAAGATTAACCCCCTTATGCATAAAAACTTGACAATTTAATACAGGTTTTAAGAACGTTTTTTTCTTGTCACTCATATGTCAACGAAAAGAGATAGCAACAGATTTAATATGTGTTTTAGCTAATACAGGTTTACTGGTCGATTATGCATAAGGGGGTAAAAATGGAATTAGCCAATTTATCAAGATAATGAAACAGTTATAAATGCGAATCATTGGTTCGTTGTCTTCGTTGACAAACACTTTTCGCAATGAAGTTTTTTATCACCTTATCCGCGGTGTTCCTGGTGGCCACAGCGCTGCCTGCTCCTTTCCCGGTTCAAGACATTGGAGCCGATAACTTGGAATTGGACGAAAACGGCAACCGCACATATGCTCCTCGAAACGCGGGGCTGATTGGCTGGGGTGCCGGGACCTATGGAGGATCAGGTGGCGCTGTCTTCAACGTCTTTGACCCTTGGGCCCTACGTGATGCTTGCAACACAGTTGCTCCCCGAATCATCCACGTACACGGACGCATCGACTTAACTCAGATGTTCACGGGATCCCCCGGAGTCTTTATTCGATGCGGGCCCTTTAAAACCATCATCGGCGGTAACGCAAACGCAGAAATAACTGGAGGAGGCTTGTATTTCGATCACCAACAACACGTTATCATCCAGAACATCAAGTTTTCCAATGCGATTTCGTACGCGCAAGGTGAGCAGCCTAACGGAAACGGTGGTATCGTTTCACAGGTACCTGGTCCATTTTCTCAGATCGACTGCGTTGACATAAATGAGAGTCAGTTCATATGGGTTGACCATTGCGAGTTCTCTGACGACCCTTGGAACGCAAACGCCACCCCAGAAAACAGTAGACGTCACAACGGTCTACTTACAATAAAACGTAGCAGCACTATGATATCTGTTTCTAACAACATCTTTCGAAATCATAACATGAACTTCTTGATAGGACACAACGACGAATGGACCCAGGACATTGGAAGATTGAGAGTTACAGTTTACCTTAACTGGTTCCAAGGAACTGTTCAGCGTAATCCCATGGTGAGATTTGGACAGGTGCATGTGTTGAACAACCTGTACACAGACGTTTCCAGCTACGGTGTTGGAGTGCACATTGGTGCTCAAATCGTAGGAGAGAGAAACTATTTTAAAAACACACCACGTTCATGGGGTTTCCCCGTATGGAACCAGCCAGCAGCCAACGCTCATTTTAGAAATTTCAACAATTGGCTCGACAACAGTAATTTTGATTCAGGGGTGTCTGGAAGCCCCAATTGGGACCCCAATAATCACTACTCATACACACCTATGGCCGCTGGAAGCGTAGAAGCGCATGTCAGACGGTACGCCGGTACTTGGTAGAATATAGTCAGTCAATGTATTGAAACTTACAACAGAAATAAAGATTCAGAAAAACACCTGTTTGTTTTTAGGCAATAAGATGATACAAACCGCTTTGAAATTATGTTCCGTGGATAGTTTAATATTTTAGTCTCTCCTAGTTAAAAAAGAAGTGCCTAAAGTTGGACAGTCCATTCTACACACCCGTGAAAGAATTTTTGAAATCGGTCGAGTAGTTCCGGAGATTTACTCCGTCAAACAAACAAATTTTACCTCTTTATAATATTAGTTTATATAGATATAGATAGTATAGATAAAGAGGAACGTCAAGTTTTATGAAGCCTTAAAATATTTAATATCCTACCCTACCAATAAAATATAATATTCATATCATAATGGAAACTTGTCGCTGAATATTCTATACAGATTATTTTGTACATAATGAATATATTTTGTCTTTTAGTATTTGAAAATATCGCGAGAAAATGTTATACTATTGTTGTGGCATAGTAATCTTTTCTCAGCCCATCTACTCTGTTAAACAAGTAGGTACTCCGTTCGTATGAGCAAGTGGCCAACTCTGGTGTCGGAGCTTTTAGGCCGCCTAAAGACCTCCGTCAGGGCTTAACGTCCTTTGAAAGCCGGGACCGACAATTTAACGTGCCCACCGAAGCACGGAAGCGCTCAGTTTATAATGTCCCTTGCGGTCACCCATCCAAGTAGTGACAGTTGCTTAACTTCGACGATCTATCATGAACGTCTTAGCAAGCTTCGCCACGAGCGCTTCGATAATATAATAAGTACTTAAAACATTTCATAGTGTTTTTAGTGACAGTTAATTTTATAATTGGTTAATCTTTCAAACTTAGGTTCCACCAATATAAACTAACTTGCAATTATTAGTACGATGTATCGTTTTCGGTTAGTAGAGAGTGGAGCCAGCTTCGTTACGCATCCTGAAAAAAGTATATAACATGTATTTTATCGTACTTACTTCATCAATAACAATAATACCACATTTAACCGTCACTGAAAAATCGCCATTATAACCGTCACTGAAAAAAACTTTATCCTAACTTAAAACTGCCACGAAAATGCTTTTTTTAAACCTACTCCATTGCTTACCAACTTTTTTAGCACTATAGAAATATGAACTTAAATATTCCATCTTTTGCTCCCGCGATCGAACAGCTACCTCTTTCTACGATATCGTGACAAACGATCATCGTTATGCATTGAAATGTGCGATTTAACAAGTTTGATGACTATACGGTAATAGATGAGGCAATTTCGATAGAAGTTTAGGCAGGGATAGGGCTCTAGGGTGTATGTTGGGTGTTCGTTCTGTGTTATAGGATGAACTTTCTTTTAGTATTTTAGTTTTGCTTTGGAGAAATCAATCGAACTTCGACTGCCCAGCCATTTGTAAATCTTTTTACTTCTATCTGCTAAAGGTTGGAAGACTGGAACTTCCATAAGTATTATTATGGCGCGAAGTGTGTACCCAGAGGCTATAATGAAAATGATTAAAGGTAAATAATTAAAGACAACTTATTAATTATTTAAATTACAGGCTATGTTGTATCACGGTAATTTCATTAGAGCACCCGTGCAAAGCCGGGACGTGCTGCTAGTAATAAATAATAGAAATCATCTCACTGGGAATTTCATTCGAGTGATTAGAGGTTACGTGGTCGAGTGGTAAAGCGCCCCACTTAAATAAGATTACTTGTATCATTGCGGGTTTTAATCCTACCGAAAACTATTGTTGTATTATTTAATAAGAACAAGAATATTTGAAAAAGTCCCAATAATAAAACAAACAGGTGTTTTGTTTGAATCTTTATTTCTGTTGTAAGTTCCAAAAGACAAACAGACTGAATTCTACCAAGTACCGGCGTAATGTCTGACATGCGCTTCTACGCTTCCAGCGGCCATAGGTGTGTATGAGTAGTGATTATTGGGGTCCCAATTGGGGCTTCCAGACACCCCTGAATCAAAATTACTGTTGTCGAGCCAATTGTTGAAATTTCTAAAATGAGCGTTGGCTGCTGGCTGGTTCCATACGGGGAAACCCCATGAACGTGGTGTGTTTTTAAAATAGTTTCTCTCTCCTACGATTTGAGCACCAATGTGTACTCCAATACCGTAGCTGGAAACGTCTGTGTACAGGTTGTTCAACACATGCACCTGTCCATATCTCACCATAGGATTACGCTGAACGGTTCCTTGGAACCAGTTAAGGTAAACTGTAACTCTCAACCTTCCAATGTCCTGGGTCCATCCGTCGGTGTGTCCTATCAAGAAGTTCATGTTGTGATTTCTAAAGATGTTGTTGGAAACAGAGATCATATCGCTGCTTCGTATAATTGTGAGAAGACCATTGTGACGTCTACTGTTTTCTGGGGTGGCGTTTGCGTTCCATGGGTCGTCAGAGAACTCGCAATGGTCTATCCATATGAACTGACTCTCATTTATGTCAACGCAGTCCATCGAGGAAAATGCACCAGGTACCTGTGAAACGATGCCACCGTGTCCATTAGGCTGCTCACCGGGCGCGTACGAAAGCGCATTGGAAAACTTGATGTTCTGGATGATAACGTGTTGTTGATTACTGAGAAGCAAGCCTCCTCCAGTTATTTCTGCGTTTGCGTTAGCACCGATGATAGTTTTAAAGGGCCCGACTTGAATGTAGACTCCGGGGGATCCCGTAAACATCTCAGTTAAGTCCATGCGTCCGTGTACGTGGACGATTCGGGGAGCAACCGTGTTAAGGGCATCGCGTAAGGCCCAAGGGTCAAAGACGTTGAAGACAGCGCCACCTGATCCTCCATAGGTATCGGCACCCCAGCCAATCAGCCCTGCGTTCCGAGGAGCATATGTGCGGTTGCCGTTTTCGTACAATTCCAAGTTATCGGCTCCAATGTCTTGAACCGGGAAAGGAGCAGGCAGCGCTGTGGCCACCAGGAACACCGCGGATATGGTTATAAAATACTTCATGGTGGAATGTGTTTGTCAACGAAGTGTAATGCGTATTTATATCTGTTTTATTATCTAGATAAAGCGCCTAATTGCATTTTTCTATATCTATGTCTATAGTCTATATACTTAATTTTTATAATCCGATTATTAATATCGGCTCTGTCATACAGAATGATGGTGAGATAGACAGGGATGTAAGAAGTAGAATAAATGCGGGATGGATGTAATGGCGACAGGTCTCCGGAACAACGTGCGATTCACGTATGCCCCTTAAACTCAAGGGGGAAATTTACAAATCAATCGTTAGACCTGTCGTAATGTATGGATCTGAATGTTGGGCTATGAAAGGGACGGATGAACGAAAAGTACATGCGGCTGAGATGAGAATGTTAAGATGGATGTGTGGAGTGACGCGAATGGACAGGATAAGGAATGAGTATATAAGAGGAAGTGTGAAAGTAGCTCCAGTGAATGAAAAGATGAGGAGTAGTAGGTTAGCTTGGTATGGTCATGTTATGAGGAGGGAAGAATGTCATGTTACTAGGAGAGTACTTGATATGAATGTGGATGGATATAGGTCTAGAGGTAGACCCAAGAAAAGATGGATGGATTGTGTGAAAGATGACATGAGTAAGAAAGGCGTGAGTGCTGAGATGACGTCTGATAGAGGGAAGTGGAAGAGGAATACATGTTGTGCCGACCCCACATAGTGGGATAAGGGCAGGAGGATGATGAGTCTATATACTTAATATTATAAAGAGGTAAAATTTGTTTGTTTGTTTCTTTGACGGAGGTAATCTCCGAAACTACTCAGCCGATTTCAATAATTATTTCACCAATGTAGCAAGGACTGTTGGGAAGGTTATATTAGGCTATATTTTATCCCGGTAGTTTAATTAGTACACCCGTGCGAAGCCGGGACGTGCTGCTAGTAATAATATAAAAAGTAATGTTAAACTGTTTGTTTGTTCGACGGAGTCATCTCCGAAACTACTCAGCTGATTTTTAAAATAATTTTCACTGATTTGTAGAATGGACTATCAGAATGATTATATGCATATTTTATCCCGGTAGTTGCATTAGTACACCCGCGCAAAGCCGAGAATGTGCTGCTAGTTAAAAATAAAAAAGACAAGTTTCAAGTTAAAAAATTCAACCATTTTGATTTTGAATTAACTGAAATCGATATTATTTGGTTTCCTAAGTGAAATACCGCAGGAAATACTAACTAATTGTGCCAAATTTTATATGTGTCAAGTAGCCAAATGGACAATTCTTTCAGATCTTTAATGGGATTTTTAGTCTTGGTATACATCCGTGCTTATAATTATATTTTATTTTATAATAATTATCCTGTGACGCATGGAAAGTTAACTTCTGCAAAAAGTGGGTTTGTACCAAATATATATTTGGACATACCTCTGACTACCCCATTAGACATATAAAGGATCTAAAAGAATTAAATAAAGATCTGAAAGAAAATGTCTACCGCTCCTGGGATACAGTCGTGATAATATATTTAATATATATATATATTTTATTGTACGTAGGTACTATCGAGCCACAGGAAGTAGTTTTAATCACCCTAATTTATCACGATGAAAAGTTACCTAAATCACCTTTATTATCTCCATTAGTAAGATAAAATTCAATAAACAAAATTAAAATATTTTATGTAATTAAGATTATCTCCTGATATTTTTTTTTTGATTGAGATAAGTATTGAAAAACAAATCAATAAATATGAAGAGAAAGTTTGTGTAATGTGTATTAAGAGTGTATGAGTGTGTGAGGTATGTGTGAATTTTTGCTTACATTCCGGCTGGACAGATTTCTATGGTACCTGAATAGTTTACCTATATCCTGGATAGTCAAAGGCTAATATATTGTCACGATTTTTTTTTAAATTGACTATCATTTATGTTGACTAACAACAGCTGAAAAGTAGTAGCATTCTACCAATTTTTTTTTTCATCATTCAACATTCAACAACAAACACGGAATGTTTGAGTAATGAAAAATTTTTTTACAGTCCGATGCTATCAATATAATCATGAAAGATAAGATTTAATTGCTTTCTATAAATATGATCGCAAAATTTTCAAAAGCAGCCATCGCAATGCAGTACTCAATAATTTTTGCCTCTGTGATCCTGGCAGCTACCGCGCTACCAGCTCCGTTTCCAGTGCACGATGCTGGAGCTGTCGACTTGGAGCAAGAAAAAAATATCAGCATTGCAAATGCTCCGCAAAGCAATAGACTCTTTGGCTTCGGTGCTGGAACCTACGGTGGCTCAGGCGGTGCCGTGTTCAATGTGTTCGATGCATTCGCTCTTCGGGATGCCGTCAATACTGTTGCTCATCGAATCATCTACGTCCACGGTCGCATCGATCTGACTCCATTGTTCACAGGATCCCCAGGAGTAGTAATTCGTGTCGGGCCTTTCAAGACAATTATTGGCGGAGACTCAAGAGCTGAAATAACTGGAGGAGGCTTACATTTCAACCACCAGCAGCACGTTATCATTCACAATATCAAGTTTTCTAATGCGCTTTCGTACGCGCCCGGTGAGCAGCCTAATGGAAACGGTGGCATCATATCGCAGGTAAATGGTGCCTTTTCTCAGATCGACTGCGTTGACATAAATGAGAGTCAGTTCATATGGGTAGACCATTGCGAGTTCTCTGACGATCCATGGAACGCAAACGCCACCCCAGAAAATAGAAGACGCCACAACGGCTTGCTCACTATAAAGCGCGGCAGTACTCTTATTTCGGTCTCCAACAATATTTTCAGAAACCATAACATGAACTTCCTGATTGGACACAACGACGATTGGACCCAGGACACCGGAAAACTGAAAGTTACAATTTACTACAACTGGTTCCAAGGAACCGTTCAGCGTAATCCTATGGTGAGATATGGACAAGTGCATGTATTGAACAATTTGTATACGGATGTTTCCAGTTACGGTATTGGAGTACGTGTTGGAGCTCACATCGTAGGAGAGAGGAATGCATTTGTTAACACAGCGCGTGCATGGGGAGCCTTTGTGAGCCCCCGACCTGCCAACAGCCATTTCAGAAACTTTAACAATTTGCTCGTCAACAGTGGTTTTGAATCTGACGTGCCTGGAAGCGTCAATTGGGACCCTACTAACCAATACAGTTACACACCCATGGCCGCTCAGAGTGTTGAAGCGTACGTCAGGAATAACGCTGGTACTTGGTAAAACGAAAAATGTTGTAATATTTAAATTATTAAATGGCTGCTATTATTAAAAACTGTTTTTAATTTTTTATTATTGCACTGGCAATTGCCATAACGATAAATTTCTGCCATACTCCAATTTTTTGATAGATTTTATGCTCTACTAAAAGATGCCCGCGACTTCGTTCGCGATAACTTTGTCTTAGTAGGTACTTAACCTAGATTAGGCTGAAAAATTTGTAAAATCTTAAGAAACCACCATTTGATTATGAGGACACAGACAAACTTTGATACAAATCGAATCGAAAATCCTCTCGCATCCGCCTTTAACGAAACAACTTAACAACAAATTAAAAAAATAATTAATTATTCTAATTAACTTCCTAACAAATCCAGCAATATTTAAGATTTATTGTGTAGATTATCTATATTATTTGCATGGAGTTTCCTAAGGAAAATTAAGGTCCGAAAGTTTTTACTTCACGTTGTGCCATTTATCGGAAATTGTCAAAATAGTTTTCATTGCAAAAAAGTGATTATGGATTTAACATAGTCGTTTTACCATTAAGATATATATAAGAAAAAGACAGGTTTCATTTTAGTACTAAAAATAACAATTATACACAAGTGGCAGTTTGTAATTTGACACTTTCGTTGTTAACTTCAGAGCAAAACAGCCACTTTGTGAGCAGACGGCATAAACTCTAAAGTGCCATATTTCACAAAATCGACCAAAATTATGAAACTCTTTTTGTGCAAAACTGACATATTCAGAAATGTGACTGTCCATACTTTAATAAAATAAAAGCGAAAGTGTGTTTGTTTGTCTGTTTGTCCGTCTTTCACGGCAAAACGGGGCGACGAATTGACGTGATTTTTTGTGTGGTGTGATAGTTGAAGGGATGGAGATTGACATAGGCTACTTTTTATCCCGATATTCCCGCGGGAACGGGACTTACGCAGGTGAAACCGCGGGGTGCAGCTAGTAGAAGATAAACATAGCCTCAGTTTAATTATAATGCAACAGGCAAAAATCTTGCGCGCATAATGAGAAGAAACAACCTAATTTTTTTTGAAAAAATAAAAAACTTGGCCGGAATTTTAAAATAGGTACGAAGCGACGCGACGACAACGAAATTTTGCTCGACATGGTGCCCCCGGCACGGCGGCAGTGCAGTAAGATAATAATGATAATAATTAGCCTTAGATCATAAAATTAAATTTTCGATATTATCACCTAATTTCTGTTTTTTTCCAATCCTATCTATCAATTAATTATGACAGATAAGATTTACAAACTATAAATACGCACACCGTAGTTACCTTGGCGCATTTGCAATGAAGTCCTTCATCATATTTACCTCGCTGATCCTGGCAGCCGCCGCGCTGCCGGCTCCGTTCCCGTTGCCCGACATCGGAGCTGACAACTTGGAGCTAAGTAATAATGCCAGCCGTGCATACGCTCTACGGAACAATGGGCTCGCTGGCTTTGCTGCTGGATGCGTCGGAGGTGCAGGTGGCGCCGTCTTTAACGTGTTTGACGTTTTCGCTCTTCAGAATGCCCTCAACTCTGCCGCTCCCAGAGTCATCAACGTTCACGGTCGCATGGACCTGACTCAATTGTTCACAGGCTCCCCAGGAGTGAATATGCAGGTCGGTCCTTACAAAACCATCATGGGTGCTAACGCAAACGCCGAAATTACTGGAGGAGGTCTATACTTGCTAAACCAAGTGCACGTCATCATCCAGAATTTAAAATTCAGCAACTGCATCTCGTATGCCCACGGCGAGCAACCCAACGGCAATGGAGGCATTATATCGCAGGTGCCTGGCGCCTGGTCTCAGATTGACTGCGTCGATATAAATTTTAGTGAGTTCGTTTGGGTGGACCATTGCGAGTTCTCAGATGACCCATGGAACGCGAACTCTGTCCCTGAGTCAAACCGGCGCCACAACGGTCTTGTCACTGTGAAACAAACCAGCAGCTACGTCTCAATCTCTAACAGCATCTTCAGAAACCACAACATGAACTTCCTGATTGGACACGCCGACAATTATCCCAATGACCGTAACAGGCTGAGGGTGACCGTTTACCTCAACTGGTTCATGGGCACTGTCCAGCGCAATCCGATGGTAAGATATGGTCTCGTCCACGTATTGAACAACCTGTACACGGATATATCCAGCTACGGAATCGGTGTTTACACTGAAGCACAAGTTGTAGGTGAGAGGAATGTATTTAGAAACACAAACCGTGCTTGGGCAAATCCCGTATTCAACCAACCAGGGGCCGCAATTCAATTCAGGAACGACAACAATTTGCTTATCAACAGTGGTTTTGACTCCGGCATGCCTTCGAACGTCAATTGGCAACCCAGTCAGTACTACGGTTACAACCCGATGTCTGTCAACAGCGTAGAAGCACATGTGAGGGCTTACGCTGGGACCTGGTAAAAATTAAATATTTAAACAGTTATTATTGTCTTTCATTCCTACGTAAGATTTTGCGTTGCTTCTCTATTAAGTATAATACTCGTAGGTAATACTAGTCTAGGACAGCATATTCTTTTTTCATAAAGGGCTATTCCAATCTACGCGGTATTCGCTGCTGCTGGGTAGAGGTACATAGCGCGCAGATTTCGTTCCGGTATTTTATATGAAGTTGAGCGGCTAGAGCAACCTGGCCGGTATTCGCAGCCGCTGTTTGTAAAAGTAGAAGTAGCAACTTTGTTTTTACAACACAAAATGCATGAAACTTTTTGATAGATTACAACGTTGCTATGGCTATGGCGTAAGTATACGAAATATCTATGGATGGCAGTAGCTGGTTGTAGGAACCGGGGGATGGCTTAAATACTTATAAAAACCAACATAAGCTGATCCCAATAATTGAAAATTTCAGATACCCGGCGCGGCGCGGCCTTTGGCTTAATATTTCAATAAAAGTATCTTATCTCAGTTATTACAATTACGGATTAATTTCAATTATTTTTTTAATCCTTAAATTGATATTCTAAATTAGGTAATTCGTTATAAACTTTATCGATTTCATTCCTTTATCGCAAGTTTTGACTGTGACAAATTATACAATCTGCTTGGCTAGGCTATCATTTAAAACACTAGTTTTTCATCAGTTTTTTTTTTTCTTGGGTGATGTCAGCTTGGTCATTATGCACAATAAGATGCTTAGAGAAAGCAGACTATAGAAATATCCTTAGTAGGTACTTACCTACCTGATAAAAATATAAAAATGATAGATATAATAAAACTTATCTAATTCGAAAAATAAACACAAAACTTACCTACCTCAAAATAAAGTCGACTTATTCACTCTATATTTTTTAATGGTTCAAGTCCATTAGCCAACTGGAGTGTTTTCATAATAACCGGAATGTGGAGGCCAACACAAGTTATTGTTTCCTCTTTGTTTTTAAGCTTCTCGTAAGCTCTGATTTTCTATAATTTTAATAATACATATTACAACCGCCATTTTACCCCCGACACAAAAGGGGGGTTTAAGTTTGACTACTTTGTTTTTGTCGTCGTT
Organism: Xanthorhoe spadicearia; assembly: GCA_947086425.1. Lineage (NCBI taxonomy): Eukaryota > Metazoa > Arthropoda > Insecta > Lepidoptera > Geometridae > Xanthorhoe > Xanthorhoe spadicearia. The sequence continues at coordinate 2,518,370 of OX352198.1, read as the reverse complement.
CTTTGTTTTGTCTGTGGCACCCGTTTTGGATGCAGTTTTTATAACAAAAGGCCGTGTTGCTAAACTGTATAAACTAAGTAGACCATGTGTTATTCTAGGTCAAGAGACTAAGACTATGTCTATTTCTATGTTACTTTTCTCGCAAAAACTAGATTAATTTGGCTAAAAAAGCTTGAAATAGGTAAGTACAGATTATTGTTAGTCGGTCTTATTTACGAATTTTAATTAGAAGCGAATTATTATACTTAGTAGGTAGAGAATTTTGACGTTAGCTGACTTTTAGAAATCGAAGGGTAGAGCACAATCGGACGAAAAAACCATTTGGTCGGGACGGGTTTTATTGTGCCTATTGTAAATTCTGATATCATTGTGAGCCCCGCATGTTTGCCGCATCGATCGTTCCCAATATTTTTAAGGCTTTGGCACATGTTTGGCCCTCCCAATGTGGTTGGGTCGTTGTAATATAAATGGTTAAATGTTCGAACAGCTTGCCACGAACACAGATTGTTCAGGAAACGATATTTAAATTGTAAGAATTTCAATTTCAATATCGTTGCGGCAATAGTACTTCCATGAGACTTTTATTACCAGACCTGAGTTTGGGGTGGTTTGGGTACTTCCATCACCCTGTAGACCTAATGTTCGACAAGTTTTCTCTCCTGTTCTTACATATTACGTTAGAGCAGTTTGACATTATTGTGATATTTCCTTAGTCGGCCTACTAGGCAAGACACCACGACATTTCCAAAATGTTTAAAAGTCCTTAATATATGAATAATTAATTTCTTTCTAGGAAGGAAGTTACTAAAAAATACTGAAAATAAACTTTGATACAAAATTTATCAGCTGCAAACTATTTAGTCGATGTTAGTAGCACACATACGTATACTATAGTATGGCAGAAAAGATTAACGCTATCTATCGGGGTCGACGCGAATTGTACAGGACAAAGTGTAATAAATCAGTGTTCAGGTAATTTCCTACCATTACAGTCTTTCTAACGACCAGTATTGTACAGTTACTTTAGCACCGGTTTAGATTGAATCATAAAAGTAAATTAGAACTTTGCAAGGGCTATTCCGGTCTTCTTTAATAACCCATCGACGTACTGATGGACAAAAATTCCTCATTATATCGTACTAATCCTATCCTATCCAATTAATATTATAAATGTGAATGTTTGTGAGATAATATGTTAAGTTTGACATTATATGAATACAACGGGAAAACTACCCACGTAAAAACATGTTATGTTTGTTTGTTATGTTTGTTATTCTTTCACGCAAAAACAGCTGGACCGATTTGGTTAAAATTTTATATGTAGATAGGTGATAAACTGGACATAGGCTACTTTTTATCCCGATTTTTATGACATATATAACACACACAGCATACCCAGATGAAAGGGAAGCGGCAAGCAGTTTTAGTATATACTGAAACTGCAGGCGATTTCATGCTATCTCGATGTGATTTGAGCCTTAGCTATGAGTAGCTATAACATGATCGTCCGGAGTAGACTCAGCTAAGACATAATATTGTCAGAATATAGTGCTAACCATTTAGAATGAGGCGATAGAATTACCCACCAACCCTCCTTTTGTTGTCAAAAGTGTACTGTGGGTTATGAAGTTGAATGTGCTCTATCATCGTTCTGACGTTGTTTTTGCTTTAAATCTACACAAAAACTGGTTTAAAGTTCACTTTTACTGACAAATTATGCGTTAGTTCTGGCACAAAATAATTTGTTGTATTTGGTTTCACATACATAAATATTTGTGAACATTGCACAGCACTTTAGTGCAAATTAAAGGTTTGTATTATAATCGTATAAAATCTGTCTAGTAGTATACTGCCAAAGTTTGTATGCATAATATTTTTTCTAGTTTTTCAATGAAGAATTGATAAGGCTAAAACTTGACTTGTGATTTTATTCTCTTCTTAAAGTTGAGCTATAACATGGTTTATTATCTTTAATAACAATATTACTATGATAAGTACTGTGAGCGAAGCCAAACACTAACATATCCATCAAAGTCGCCTTATTTAGATTATAATTTTATATATTTAGATCTAATCAATTCTAAGAAACAAGCCAGGCAAAAAAACCCTGTAAAATATTTCCTATCGTTTTATCACTGATTAAATTCATAATTGTTTTTCGTCATTTTAGAATTAATAATTATTGATTAATTTAATAATCGAAAACTCTACTGAATACTACAGTTTTGTTATTTTATACTCGTATATTTAGATATTGTATAATTCTGTTATCATATCACTGAACATATCGGTGTTCTTAATCTTCTAATATTTTTTTATGTAATCTCTCGGGCATGTCTGCCGCATGCCAGAAAACTGTGGGCCAGAATTACCACAACATGGAGCCCTAACACAGACACCCGGCTGCGCGGTAGACCGCGGATAAGATGGCGGGACGAACTAGACGCCTTTGAGAGGGACTGGCAGAGGAAAGCATGGGATCGGCGTAACTGGCGAAAGCGGGGGGAGGCCTTTGCCCGACAGTGGGACAAGATGGGCTAATAGTAATAGTAGTAATAGTAATACTTCCTTAATACGGCATTAGTCCTAGATTAATATCCCTAAAATACTGTTGAATAAGTTTAGTGACATCACACGTCACTATTTTTATAATATCAAGGTAAAAATTTGTGTGCAAGTTTGAAAGTTTGTTGTCCTTCACGCTCAAACGGCTTAATTTAGAAAGGTTTTCATTTGGTACCAAGATAGCTTATATCCTGGATTAATAATTTTGATCCCGGTATTCCCACGTGAACGGGAACTAATTATCGCGGGTAGAACCGTGTCACAGCTAATAATACTATAAATATGAAAAATAAAGAAATATGATCACGACTGTATCCCAGGAGCGGTAGACATTTCTTTCAGATCTTTGTGTAATTCTGTAGATTTGAAGATGTCTAATGTAGTAGTACATACCCACTTTTTGCAGAAGCTATCTTTCCATTCGTCCGTGACAGGTTGCAAGCCCATCGACGCTGCTAGAATGCTAACTGGTTTTCTAAAGATGTTTTCTTTCACCGTTTAAAGCTTAATATAAATAATTTTTATATATTATAATTTATTTATTAACTATTTAAAGTACATACTCGTACATAGTGTATTATATATACCTAACCTCTTGAGATATCAGCATTTGAAAATCTGGCGCCTCTGACGCGCATGGTTATCTTTTACGTAACTTGTACTAGTAATTTCAACAATCGTTTTAAAATATTATGTACGTCAAGTTGAATTTATTTTTATATTTATGTACAACGGTGAATAAAAAGCTCAAAATAAACACTACGTTGATTTTTTCACTTAATCTGTTAGACAAATTTTGCTCCTAACAGAAAGTTAAATAAACCTAAATGAAATAAACAAACTGATACCCGATGAATTCACAAAACATAAAGTTCAGAATTCCATTTCAGATTATGAAAGAGAAATGAAAAAATGTACCAAAAATGCTTAATCCAAATCCAGAGAGGGATAAAAAATGGCTCAGCATTGTGCATACCTACTACCTACGTTATACTCATAGCTAGACGACAGACAGGTGCCGTGGGTTACACATGAAGCTACGAAATAAAACTAGAGTTTTATCTAAATTGACGATATTTTTGCGTGAGTAATTTCCCGCGTGCTAATTAAATGATAATTATACAATGGCGTCTGTTGCGTAATTCGTTGGATAAGACGACATAATATACTATCTGCGCCCCGCGGTTTCACCCACGTAAGTCCCGTTCCTGCGGGTTTAGGTCCTGTAAAAACTGCTTTTGACGTAAGCTAAGGCGCTGACGTAAAGTTTTGACAGTCAGAACCTAAACTGAATTGTTTATTATTACGGTACGGTAATGGTAAGCCTCCAGCATTGGCACCATAATGAATTTGGCGTAAATGCTCTAAGGCTCAACTCACACCGAGATGAAAGGGAAGCAGCGCGGAGTTTGATTGTTTATTTATATTTTATCTTCATCACCATAATTCATAGTATCATTCAAAATAATCATTAAAATACTATTTAAATGATTATTCTATCAAAGATAAAGTCTCGAAATTAATGATCAGATTGTAATTAAACTTTGATAGAATCGAACCCCTTAGTTTCTGGCTTAAAAAATCTTTATAAAAGTAATGTTACAATCAGTTTTTTAAATAAAATTACCTTCTCCGTTAGGTAAATCCTTGTCTGAATATTTTGCAAAAACAGACGCCTCTAATCCCCGGCCTTTTCCAATTCCCATTGAGGTGGATTTATTTGAAACAGAAAAATGAAGCGTACCTACACCTACTTTTTTTAATTCAAATATGCTATTACTTCACTGGATTCTCTCGCATATTTTTTTGTGAAGATTATTCAGGCTTTTATAAGATTTAAAATTTTGCAACATTTTATATACATAATATTATAATTATATGAGCATTTGTTTTTTTGTTTAAAGAATTAATTTATTAAAAATAAATAAACATAAGCAGCCCTGCCCGGTTTTACATGGATGTACTAATGAATTCCAGGATTTTACCGGGACAAAATATAGTCTATGTTCATTGGGAAAATCCATTTTATAAACCGTTTAAAAGAATTTTTGAAATCGGACGAGTAATTTTAGTGATAACCCTCTAAAAACAAACAAAAAAAGAACCAACTTGTCCTCTTTTAATTAAGTAAAATGGATAATTATTTTAATCTTTTCATTATTATTTAGCGACCTCTGTGGCGCTGTGGGCGAACACTCGCCTGAGACGCAGAGATTGCGGGATCGATTCCCACGGGACAAAATGTTTGCATGATCTGCAAAATGTCTCGAGTCTGGGTGTTTCTATGTATAATAAACATGTATGTTTTTACAAAAAAAAACTATGTGGTATATTAGTTATCTAGTTACCATAACACAAACATGTTGCTTAGCTTGGCGACAGTTGGGACTAAATGACGTTGCCAGCAATTATCCAAGAATATTTGATTTTATTATTATTTAAGAGCGTCTGAATGTGTACATTATCATGAATGTGCACTAAGACTCCTAGTGCTAGGTTATACGATGAATTTTCTGTTAATAGAGTGAGCTATTACTAGTATTCTAAATCAACATTTTTATGTATCAGGGTTGCCTATGCAACCTTTTACAAAAAGCCAGTTATATTGTATGACTGCTCAATTCATTTCCGAAATGGACTTTCACATCCCACGTTTGACGTCGATTAGTTGACAGGATCGCTCGGGACCAAGGGCTTAAGGATTTTTCCCTGGACGCCTTTTTGTGGTTTATTTTCCGGGAAAAGGGTCGGTATTATGTTCTTTGGACATTTATTCTGCATTAGCCTTCATCCTTTCTTGAATTAGCGTCACGGTCAGTTAACAGGATATAATTGAAATGTTTGTTATAAGCCATGATTTTTTATTATTTTCTAATAGGTTTTTAGTTAAATTCCTTTATACACCAAATATACTGAGGAAAACTTCGATATTCTGAGGTCTGTGTGTGTGTGTATGGAAATATTATATTGGCATTGCAACAATTTTAAAAGGTTCATTGATTATAAACAGATACAGGTACCCCTAAGTACTATAGGCAAGAGTACCTCAGTGGCGCAGTTGGGTGAACGCCCGGCTGAGACGCTAGGGTCGCGGGTTCGATCCCCGCTACGGGACAAATGTTTGTATGTTCTGCAGATATTTGTTCCGTGTCTGGGTGTTTTCTATCTATAATATGTATGTATTTACAAAAAAAAATGTATCTAAGTATTATATCAGTCATCTGGTTACCATAACACAAGCATTAAATTGCTTAGCTTGGGACCAGATGACGCTGTGTGAAATGTCTAAGGATATTTATTTATTTATTTATTAATTCGGTGAATTATTGGTAGCTCAGGTAAACTCCGTTACAAACCGAAGTCAATAGAAATCGCTAGTATAAAAAAAACAATGACTGTAATAAATTATGTTATAAAGTATGTTACTTACTGTAAATCTACATACTTTATGACACCACAATTTCTTTTACTTGTGGCACTTTTTTTCACATCTCCAACAGCTGTAATAGTAATTTCACCAACATAAAGTATTTTAAATGCATTGTACATTATGATTTTCAGTTCAATGGACGCACGAAATAATGACTGTGATAGTTTCAGCCGAAACATCAATTTGAGTAATTTTGCACGGTCATTAAAATTATTGGCTAAATTATGCATTTCATCCGATATTCTATTTAGGTTGCTATAAATCAACGTGGATAACAGTAACTATTATATATACAATTGGACAATATTAATATTTAACCAGAGTATATTAAACTATATACTTCACAAGTTTATGACCAGCCAGTCATTTTCATTTTAGATCTTTGTATATTTTTTCATCCTATAAAGTTATCTAAGCGGTAGTCAGAGGTATGTACCTATAACAATATTCAAATACTTAATCGGTAGGTACACTCGCAGAATAAAAAGGTTGACCAGTTTCCAAATCAATTCGTCTGACGCTTTGCAAGCACATGTTACTTTTAAACTGCGCAAATGGTCATTAAACTAATACCTAGCAAACAATAAGATCTTAAGGTGGTCAAAAATGTTAATTCCGCAACTGTACAAGTGTATTATGCCCACATTTTGTAGAAGTTTATATTTCATACGTGACAACTTCTGCCAACAACTTCACGAAACAATATATATATCAGAAACTGTGATCAAATTTAATAGACTGTTCTTGCATCTAACCTTTATCCATTAATTCGTAATCACGTTTCAATTCTTTACCTATAAAACGTTACAGGGCTAGTAATTTACATCCTAAAATCATAATTCTATTACGCGTTTTTCAAACGATAAAAAAACGCTAAACACGATTTATGATATCTGTCACGAAAATTATGAATAACCGCCATAAACCTTTAATACCTCCCCTATACTTTCCAATAATAGCGAGCCAATCTATATCGCGTTTATAGCCCGAATAATGATAAAGTGTTGCCCCCTATTTGTTGACCCCCTAAATTAGGTCAGCAGGCTAACTGGCAACCTTCTAGTATTTATAGGTGACTAGCGACTTGCCCTGTATCCTATTGGTGGGGTCATTGACCCTAACTAATTACGTAAATGATTTGGACAACGATATGATCATGGACCGTAAACCAATGATAGGTCCCTTACCTATTATTTAGATTGTTAAGGATCGCTTTTACATAAGCTAGACCGCACACCACCACTTCCCTGGTATAGGGAGTTAAGTTGAAATAGGCAATAGTCACCTAGTTTATAAGACTGTACAGTTTTAAGTCCTGAAAACAGTGATGAGATCCTTCAGATTTTTTTTATTTAATTTTATTTTTATTAAATAGACATAATACGACCCTAGCTACATAATTATATTTACTAAGTATTTGTTTTACTAGTTTTACATTGTTGAAAAATAATATGTTAAGACTTGACCCTTATTTTACTATTTTCGTTTATTTTATTCAGTAAAAGAATATATTGAATGTTCAATAAAGATTTGCGTGAGATTTGCGAAATAGGCTTATAGTATTTGCAAAAATGTTTCGAATGATACGAAAAAGCTTCTTACGGATTACCGATATATTTGTATTGTGAAATATGGTTTTACGGCCATGAAAACTATATTAGCTTTTTATAACTTAACTTTTCTATGACAGAGCAACGTGTGTATGGACTGTTTTTATTAAAAAAAACATAACATTAACTAAACACGGCATTCAAAATTATAAGTAAACCCTGATTTTAATGAAATAATAACACGAAACGAATGTACGAGTTAAATAATAAAAAAAAACTTTTTGTTACATTCGATAAAAGCAAAGTAATTACAAAATATGGGTGTATTATGTATTTGTTTTTTTATATTTGCCCACCATGACGCTTGGACCGTGATCATGACGCATGCAACTTTACTAAAAAATCAGGAAACTCAAATCTTCGAATCATGGTTAATATCCCGTTTTGAGTGATTGTAATGTTCAAAACCATGATAGTTTAAAAAGTTTTAACACGACATAGATACCAACAAAACAGTTCTAGAAAAATAAATATTCGAATTACGAATTCAAATTTCGAATCACTAGAGATGGGGTAAAACAGGAGTGAATTAATATCGAGGTACCTCTATATAATAGTGATTATATTATAAATCCTATTGCCAGTATCGTACTGTGTCGTAACCATTACGCAGGACCTTGTATTGCACAATAGGTATCGAGATTGTACCTTGGGGAACAGATGGCGACGCTCACGGTGGATTTGAGTGCTTTATAAAATTAAATGCGTATCCTTGTAGCAGAAATACAAATAGAATTATAGTAATGCTGTAGTGTAAAGTAAGGAATACCTATACATCTTAATTCACACTACAACATACAATAGTCATAACTCTAATTTTAAAATACATTGAAGATTCTAATAAAAATTACGGGTTCAATTTCGAAAGTTTTTTTGTTTCTCAAAACGAACAACCCATTGATGTACCTACTGCCGGATTCGAATCCATGACCTTCAAATCAAATGTCGAGGTACCTACTGATTAAACTAACGGGCTAAATAGCTTTTTTTAAACACCTGATATCCATTCTTAAAATAATCAGCAAACTCGTTATTTTAGACACAATTTTAAGAAAACAAAACTTAATTACTTTGACGATGCACAAATAATTTAAATGAATAAATAAAATAAAAAATCATTTATTGCTTTAAGTAAGAATAGCCATAGACACCAAAAAAGATACAAAAAACTATTCTACAGTAAAACAAAAGGAGTAAAGTCAGCTTGTGCTGCATGGGCTATTTAAACTAAGTTTAATAATTAAAAAATAAAATTTAAACTAGTTTTTAGTTTAAAATATAAATTGTGATCGCGAAAGTTTAAGAAAGGCTGATGCTCAAATACCTACTGAATGAAGAGCACCTAACTGTATGCACTACAAAGTACTTTGGTGCTCTTCAAAATAGGTGCAAATAACTCCAAATAAGAACGCTAATTCTTTAGTTACAAACGTTTTCATAGTCGAGCTCAGCGTCACTAATCTTGTCCGTTCTCACTTAAACTGTACAAAGGAGATATGATTGAGAGTCGACTCAAACTGAAGCAGGGAGCATTCTAGCACAAATCGCTTGCATACAGTGCTGAGTATTCTGAAGTACTAACGGATTTGGCTTAAACTTTGAATATACTATACTCTATTCACCAAGTCGATCGAATAGTTAGAAACAGAGTTGGCTACTTGCTCATATGACCTTCCTTCGTGCAGTAAATGATTTAAAAGTCTAATTAAGACAATGCAAGATTCTTGTCTGTTGCATACAATTAAATACAAGTAATATTGCATAGTTATAACAATGTATGGATCATGCAGTCTTGATAACAGTCAATTATAGTATGCCACACGTATCGTGTAAATGGTACTTAATTCAAAAGCACTTTAGTTAAAACAAAAAAGCAATTCTCTGCGTACGTGATAAAAGTCATGTTACACTTAAATGTGTCAGTCTTAAAGACGGATGGACATTTATAAGGGCCCCATAAATTTCCCTGTAACTTTGACTACCTGACTTGAATTATTACCATCTCCTGTAACGTAGGATATGTTTGTGATAATGGATAGTGTTACTGTATGTGTGTGTTATTTTGTAAATTTCATTCAAATAATTTTCATAGAAACTTTGTCTACTTAGTTTTGATACAACCAGTCGCGCGTAGCACGTAGCATTTCTTTAAAAGCTACGCCGTAGCACTTAGTGCTACGGTACTATACAAATACGAAACATTGTACAAAACATTATCACAACTGGTTTGTTTATGCATACACAACTTAGTTCTAGATGATTTATACAACGTGAGGTAGGAATCTTTTACCTATTATTACTAAAGTGTCCTGATACTGAAGTGACTGGGACATTCTTGAGATGGCATAGGCTTGCCAAGCACCTTACATTTTTTTACTGTACATTTTTAAGTGATCCTTGAGGTCTTACAGAAATAAACACATTTTTCTTTCTTTCTTTCTTAGCGATCTTCTCAGATAACCGGGCCATATCCTCAGGAAAGATACCTAATGGAAAACGTGGGGTTGACTAAACTGACCTTATGATGATGACTTATTATATTTGGGAATCAATTGGAAGAATTGGTTTTAAACAAAAATAACTATCAAACACATTATAAATAAAGCACTTTGTTACTTTATATTTAAAAATAAAAATGACGTCATTTATAAACATCAAACAGGCACTCTATTGTAGCAGATAGTCAGAAATATTTGTTACCTTATTAATTGGAACAATTTTATTGGTCAAAACAAAAATAACCAGCAACCACATTATAAATAAACCACCTTGTTACTTTATATTTAAAAATAAAAATGGCGTCATCTATAAACATCAAACAGACACTGTATTTATAGAAGCTCAAAGCGGAAAAGTTATTATTTTTCGGCTCAACTTTCCTTTAGACTTCCCACGCCCTCCAAAAGTAATCTGGTGTTGATTTGAACTTTGTTAATTGCGTACTTCTGTTTATGAGTCAACAGGACTTGTCAGTTGTACGGTCTGGGGGGTTAAAATGGCCGTTCAAGCATTTCTGCTAGCAATTCATAAAGTGCATTAATTTAATGTATTGTTTAGCATTTTCATCAAAATTTAGTAAAACGGATCAATATGAGCCATTCTATCATATTTTGGTGAAAACGCTAAACAATTCATGAAATTAATGCACTTTATAAATTGCTAGCAGAAATGCTTGAACGGCCATTTTAGCACCCCTGGCGTCATTTTCAGGGGTTAACAGAAAGAACAAATAAAATATTTTCTTATATTATTATTATTATTTTCTTCAGCGTATAAAAACAATGACGAAAGAAAAAAGGGTTTCCATTGGCTAAATGCCGCACTAGATTTGCTCAAAAATGTTCATTGTTCTTTGACGGTTGGCTCCATGACAGAATGAATAAAGAGCTGCACATTTTATATTTTGTATATTATTAATTACAAACGAACAATCGAATACTAACAACAATATTATAATCAACAATATTGTCCTTAATAACAATTATCATTAACTAAATAATTACATTTAATATTATTCTAAACAAGGTTGACAATGGATATACTTATAAAAAGGTTTTACCTAATAACACAAATTGTCGCCCACACCTTCGCTCAATTAGTATTAACTAACACATAAAAAGTAGTCTATTTTGTTATTGCAGACCCGAATAAATGTGGAAGAATTTTAAGTTTTCGTGAAAAAGTAACAAGCATCCATTCATACATACTTTTGCTTTTATAATATAAGTAGGGCTATGATTCGAATCATTACCTTTCCTAATAATTATATTGACGTCATTTTAAAACTATGAAAATAACTTCATTTTTCCTAAACATTTCGATTAAAAAACGTTTTATGTTATTCTAATTTGATATTTTAATTCATATTATGAAATTAATTCTTATATTAAGCGTTTCATTCTCAATATCACGCATAACCTCTTTGTTGCATTTTTAAAATCTAAAGGCTATATTCTTGTGTGGGTGTAAGGTTGTGAATACAACAGGTGCCATTCTCAACTCATTCGGCAGCGGACGTCGCCGCCGCCGCACGGTTTCACGCGTCTGTTCATCGCCTTACGAAATTAAAAACTTTCTGTTCTTTATTCAAATTCTATTCAACTGAATTTGACAGAACTCGTGTTTTTTTCTCAGTGGCCAGTTTTGTGCTATTTAAAAATAAGAAGTTTTAGTGAGCTTTTTGAAAATGGAATACGTTTATGGATAAGGTAAGCTATTAAATTAATATAGCCCGGAGGCAAATTGCCCTGTTTCGCGTGTGTGATTTTAAAGCTCCTGAAAGTTGAAGTGAGAATGCCTTTAATTTTATTAATGGAAGCTTTCAACGGAATACTATTAGAACTTGTTGAAGACTTAATTGAATATAGAGAGAACAGATAAAATATAGGGTGAAGGAGGGTAATACCTCTAATAATATTTTAAGTTGCACATAAATTAAGATTTTATTTCTATGAAACTTATGTTTTTATTACACTGGTTTCAAAAAATTTAAAACGTAAGTAAAGGAACGGTAATATTATCTCTATTTAACTATCTAATTTTCCTCACAAATACTGGAAGGTTATTTTAGAAATGAAAGTATATATTTATTTAACCCTTATAAGTATCTTACTTACGTACTTACCTCTTTAATTCTAAAGGACTAGCTAGCTTAGATAGATATATAATAAATGACAATACACAACAATACTTAAATAAAAATGCCAGCAGTGGAACACTGAATTTCCACCTTTTTTGAAGTCGGTAAAAATATAATAGTTCACCACAATCCGAAACGACATCTCCAACTATTGAACATTGATTTATGGCCTATATTTTAGACAAAATCCAGTTAACACTGGATCTTTTTCCAGCTAAAACCGGTTATTTTCAGGTTGAAAATTTGTTTATTTTATACAATGAACAATATATCATTTGGAACAGACTATCGACAAGATTTATTATTTAATATAATTTAACAAAAGCTAATTGCTTAGATATACGCTGTTGTGTAGTCCTTTTTGGATGGTTATAATAATGACGAATTACTGAGTATTTGAAAAAAGTAATTTATTTTAATAAATAGGTATTAAAATACATACACATTATAGAAAGAATACACCCAGACACGGAACAAAATATCTGTTGAACATGCAAATATTTGTCACGTAGCGGGGATCGAACCCGCAACCTCCGCGTCTCAGCCGGGCCTTTGCCCACTACGGTCGTCAATCTAATAATTTTAAACTGAATTTATTCGGTTGGATTCTGTTATCATAGTTGTAATTTAAATGTTATGTGTAAATCCGCTTAAAACGCTTACATTTGCGAACATGCAACGCTTAGATTCACCCAAAAAGCACTCTCCGTTCAGTTTATGCGCGTCAAACATGGTGGCATACTCCAAGTCTCCATTCATCGGAGTTTCGTAAGCCGAACAAAACATGGTACTTCCCTTTTACAACGTTCAGAGGCAGAGCTTTTATTAATGCAGTTTTTGTTTCGTTTCCGTGTGTCGTTCGCTTTTTGAGTTGTTATGACATGTCTTTTTCAAATGCACTAGACTTTAACGTCTTGTCGTAAAATCCTGAAACATGGTTCTGCTTTTGTATGAGAGTCTTTGGTTTTTAGCTTTTTACGGAAAAGGCGGGTTAGTATTGGTAGTGTGTATTAATGTATTGTGTATGTGCCGAGCACAATAGCAATTGAAATAGCAAGGGTTGCAAGGAATCTGCATGGAAAACATCGTGAGAAAACCAGTTAGCTTTCTAGCAGCGTAATGGCTTGCAACCAGTCGCGTATGCAAAGTTAACATTGCAAGTGAGCATGTACCAAATATGTCCCTAAATAATAAATGTGCCCTGAGACATCTTCAAAGGATCTAAAAAAAATACATAAAGAAAAGAAATGTCAACTGCTTCCTTGATAATGTGGTGATCATTTTTCATTTTGTTTTTTTTTTCATAAAAACTAAAAATATTAAGTCCAAATGATAGTCATATTTCTTTTTCTGACCTTAATCATCTCAATGTTGGGAAAAGGTCTTCCCTAAGTTCTTTCAATACTTGCAATCATCTATCACTGATTGATTCCGTCACTTGAAAGACTGGTGGGAATCTTTTAATGGTATAAAATAATAATAAAAATACAGTAAACACGTTGTATACAATATGTCCACTTAAAATCATACATCAAGTTTTGTACACGCATCCGTCAAGATTTGGCCATACCCGTCCATCAAGATTTGTGGCGTAGCAATTTCATAACAAACTATCTCTAAGGGCCTCAGACCGTTTTAGAAACCAATCTAGCTCGAGTCTTGCCGGAGAGCCAGAGGAAATAATAATGTCTGTCAGCATCGTTATATTATATAGAAATATGTGTGGTACGTAAATACAGAAATTGGCACCCTGTGTGCAACATTAGGAACATTTTAATGCTTTGACGCAATTACACTTAAAGCAGACAATAATTAGTCCGGTCAAATTAGTCTTTAAACACAAGGGAAGGTACAATAGTTTCCTAAGAGCTTTCAAATGATAAGATTGTTAAAAATATAATATTTTAATAGAAATTAAAAAATATCCTCATCGAACTATTTCCTTGAAAGAAAGTTATTCGATATCAAAAATTTTTAGTTGTGATTTTCAGAAAAATGGTAAACTCAAAATTAGCCGAGACAAAATTGTTCATCGTGTAATTTTCTATGCAAAATGAATCAACTTGTTTCCTAAAATATTTTGTTCTTTATATAAGTAATATTATGTTGTGATGTATAACGATTCAAATACTAAACACGATAGATAGATAGATAGATAGATAGATAAAACGTTTATTTGGTACAAGTAGGTACAGAACAGAACTAAATATACTTATACCTAACACAGAAAAGAAAACAACACGAATTATTATTATTGATTTATTTTTTATTCATCATTATCTATTTTTATCACACAATTTTTTTTAATGGAAATAAAGGTGTGATAAAGAATTTCATTCATTATCCAAAGCCCGACTTTACCAACAGCCACTGCTGCCCTCATTTTGATTCTAGTTTTCAGTGTAAATGCACACCAGTTGGCAAGTATAATGAGTAGCGACGAATGCGTTGATCAAACGAACGTCCAAACATGCATTAATCTTTGTACATATTCTAATTTAAACGTGCTGTTTGTCTGCACGAACCGCTAAAATTTATGTCGCGCTCTGCAGTTGCTTTAAACAAACTATGAATACCGAAACTGGGTTAGGATTTAGGAATAGACGAATGTTCCTTAATGTAATTAAAAAAAAATTTAAAAAAAAGAGAAAAAATATGGTAACGACTGAATTCGTGCTCATCCCATTGATATATAGAACCATAGAATAAAGTAACATCGGATTTTCCACACACGTATAAAAATGTATTGGAAAGTTTTTTTTTTGATAAAACTTACGTTCTGCTTTGGTCAATTATATTCAACTTATTTTTTTTGGACAAATAAAACAATGACTGTCTAACGCCTAATCCCATAACCACAAAATAAATAAATAAATTACGACCCAAATAAACGCGTTTAATATTATGTTTTGTATGCACATGATTTGTAAAAGTAAAAATCAATACTTTGTCATGTCTAAAATTGATGTTACGTTACGCAAATCCACTTTTTTTTTCGATTCTTTACTAAAACTCTTTCACAAAAGCTCCTGAAAAGTTCGTGGCCCTTTTTTGTCATCGTTATTACATAGATTATAGCGATATGATTGATTGATGATACATGTGATAAAATAGAGGAGTTTCAACGTGTTTCCTTGCGTCAGAATCTATAGGCCTAACATGTGCAGTGTGTCGAGATGATAAACTAAATATCTCGATAATGTCAAACTGCTCTAACGTACTATGTTAGAGCAGGAGAGATAATTCGTAGTAGACGAAAAGGTTTGTCGTGTTGCGCATGTTACAGCCGCTGGCTGGCGTGGTTGATACAAATTGATTTTGACAGTTGCCATTGAGATGGTTTGTTTGTTTGACAGAGATAATCTCCGAAACTACTCAGCCGATTTCTTAAATTCCTTCACCGATGTGTAGAATCTACTGTTAGGATGGTTAAAGGCTAAATTTTATCCCGGTAGTTTTATAAGTAAGTACACCCGTGCAAAGCCGGGTCGTGCCGCTAGTTTTGAATAAACTGTTCTCACATTCAAAGGCTTAACATTCTAATACATAATAGCTGCTGTACCTTAAAAGCATATTGATCGGTGTCTAGTTGTAATTCAGTAAGTGTTCGCTTATCCAATGTTTATTCAATTTGTCACGATGAGGTGCCGGCGGTCACTCCTTAATGGCGTACATCTTGTATTATTTACTTCTATGTCAAACTTCAAAGTCAAAATATTTTTATTCAATAAAATCTTGATAAGACTACTTTGAATAGTCACGTTCTTAAAACAAGGGGATTCTATTGCCTGTTGCAACGCGACTCCCTACCCTACGTCAAAAATGTATAGGACAATGAAATCGACCAAACCAAGGTTTATTTCAAAAATAAAAAAAAATTAAGTCGAAAGGGAGCCGAAAAATTTCCTACGCTTTTGATAAAATAAACATAACTGTGAAGATATACATCAGATCCTCAATTATTTATAGAACTACCTCTAGTCTGGGGTATACCTACTCTTTCGAACTAAAAAAACAATTTACAAAATTTATTTACTATTTATATTGGTTATAGGCTATTTATCCCGTTAGCTTTTTATTCCAATTTCAATGGTTCAGAACCAGCTTAGGAAATGATCCATACTAAACTGATCCAAGTATCAGATATTACTAAAGTATCAAAGCCCGAATACTGTTACATTTTTCACACAACACATGGGCCATATTTCATCAGGCACATTGTCAGCAGGTTCATTAGATGGCTCCCTGACCTCTGTTACGTCACGGACCCGTGAGGGCATGATAAATGGTGATCCCTTGCTAATCCTTTCAGAGGAATCCAAAAATTCATTCTTGTCACCTCTTTCTATGTTCGGTGGTAAAGGTGTCTTCACATTTAAGTACTTAATTAAAACAAAGGCATTGTCCTATGTTTCGAAAGTCCGATCTCTACGTCCGAAGTGATAAATTGAGTTTTTTATGCTATCACCACTCTGTAGGTAACACAACGTAAATTTGCAAAGAAATTGTTGAATTTAGTTGTGTATGTTGTAAGACTATTTTCTTTTTGTCCATAATTTATTTTTGCAAAGATTTTTTTTTTAAATGAAGCACTTAAAATTAAAACAACATTTTCAAACTATGTAGGTACACTTTTAGCCTGTTCTAGTCATTTTAATAAATCTAATATTTATACAACCTCTCTGCCAACGATAGTTTGGCAAACCGTTAAAAATAAAAATTGCTCCCAATCTATTGTAATAAAGCTTATTTTTACGAATAGCTTTGAAACTTTTGTTTCATAAAACTAGTTTTATCGAGATATTTACGGACAAACTGCGGACTAAAAAAACGAACGCAGTTCGGAATTAAAATTATGTTGTGTTCCAGTTTATAAAAACTAGTCGCGTTTATTTTTTTAATGAAAACAACAAATGTTTGGATATTAACACGTTCAATATGTTCTTTCAACATAATATTTGTGTCATGATATGAACACATTATGTTAAAAGAACATTCAGATTAAAATAATCATTAATGAATGAAAGTGGGTTAAAAAGTTGTCGATCCCAGATTTTAAAGTCATCATACCATGACAGAAGCCATTTTTGTTTGGTGGCTTTAAAATTTCCGTCATCAGACTTGGCCTCTTGCTCATTCACAAACGAACAAACGGTCTAGTCGTTCAAATTGATGCGCTGATTTATCAACAAATAATTTATTTTTATACCACTGCGAGATTTTTATGAAGGCGCCTTTACAATGTCAAAATCCTCTGTCTCACTTCCTCTGATTGATGATCCTGTCTCTTTTTGTGTTGCAAAGTTTTGGGTGTGATTTTTGAGCGTGGAGGGCCAAAGGTTTCCGAGATTAGCAGAGTTTGAATTTCGAGTTTCTGAGGGTTGTGGAAAAAGTTCAGGAAATTTTATGACTTTGCCAATAATGTGAAAAATTTCAAAGCGACCCACGCGTTTTAACTTTGTACTGGGTGAATATGCAACTTTTTAAAACTCAGATAAATACTTTTAAATTTGGGTTTTTGATAAATACCATTACTTTTGAAACTTAAACTGATTAGTTGTATGAATGAACCACAACTTCAGAAATCTTGTTTTTTACTAAGTATATCGCGCTAATTGTTTCATCTGTGGTAATTTTACAAGATTCTGAATTAAAACACGATATTTCTTTAATAGTTCCTAAACAAGTAAAACGACTGACCTAGTTCACTTAAAACAATACTTCGATTTTTTCAATAATTATTTTTATTCACCCTATGTAACTACCACTTTTGGTGTTTGAGTGAAGTTGTATAGAAGTTATTGGAATTGTTATCAAGTTAAACGCATACTTCACGTAACTTAACCGCTGCTTAGTTCAAAGTATTATTGCACACTTATTTACATTTTCAACGAGGATTAGTTGAATACGCCTAAAATTTAAAGTAAGTATGTGTATGCTTGCCTAATCGTGTTAAGTAAAACCGTGAATTCTGTGTAAACGTAAGTATATTGATCTATTCATCAACGAAGTCTGTAGCGAATGCAAATATTCGTCTCGGTCTGGACTTTCTATGTACGTATTATAATCTACAGTTCAACCGCTAAGTTTCTTAGATGTATACCCGTGCAAAGCCGGGACGACCTG